>OY754938.1:3025704-4515725 GCA_963576515.1 Cryptocephalus primarius | reverse complement strand
GGGATTAATGTTTTTAATGCCTTTTGTATTTGTCATGTTCATTAGGGTGTTAGAGATATTAGATCTGAAATTTTTATTGGAATTCGGAGCCCAGCACTTTACTACTAATACTACTAGTTATTTGAGGCGGTTTTACATACCTTTATATAAAGTTCTGCTATAAGGCGTTACAGTCACTTCCATAATCAAGGCTTGGGTAAGTATATACTTTTCAATTGGATGTTTTCCACATTAATTTTATCAGAATCTCTTTATAGTTACCTAGCTGATTCCGAGGCTAACCATCTACTAATTTTCATGTGTAATCTCTTCTGATGTGATGCTGGAAGTGTGTATTAGGTATATCTTGTCTATTTGTAGCACCAAATTCAATAAGCATTTCTCCTCGAACATTCCTCTACCCTATACCGTTGATGCCTATAACTGGTATTGGCAATTTTGTTTCATTAATCTTAGTATTAAAGTCACACATTATTTTCACCAATTCCCTATTAGGTATCGTCGATATAGTTTAAGATGGTACTGCATAACTTTTTTTTCGGTCGGTGATGGAAAATGTTGGGAAATGGATTTGAATGAGATTGAAGTTAACCGGCCTTATCTGCAAATTGATAGCAATTTTTGCTATCTTTTCCATTTATTGAACCCATCTCTTTTGAGGAATAGATATTAAAGTTGTTTCTCTGTGAAGTGAAATGTTCACTGTATCTCCAGTGCATTTCCGATAGAGCACCGTCACAGCCATTTTCTGAATTAATTTCTCAACTGTGGACATTTTGCCAACTTTATTCTTCTTATTTAAGTCTCTAAACGCTTCAAAATAAATCTTATACATTGATGGATTGATGTTGTGTTTCCCATTCTCGAATTTTCTCTAGAGCTCACCAACCAATAGCCAATTTCACACTCAGGGTCCTGGCCCCTACACTGCAGAGTCCCTTCAATATCTAGTATGGTTTTACTACAATTTTGGATATTTCATAATACCTGCTGCAGAGCTTCTTTAATGTATCAATAATCAAAACTCCCTTCTGAGTCTTTCTATTCTAATTACTTATCATGGAAACATAAAAAAAATTAGGTTTATTTTCTGGGTAGCTGAATACTTAAAAGAAACTGTCTCATAGATTGTACCACTTACATACTGTTAAGGGACCAGTAACCCCATTATTTAATATTTCAATCTTGGTCATTTTTGTTTATTGGGTAACAGTAAGATCGAACGTAATTCGAATCGTTTGAAATTTAGGAGAAAAAGATTTAACTAATGAAAAAAAGGTCTGTGGTCTAAAATTACTTACCACTATTGCACCAGCTCTTAACAAAATGGCTATTACAGCCGGTCATCTTACAAAAAATTGTTTTATTTTTTGGCACCTACCTGTTTCAAAACTGATAAGTAACAAAGTCAGCACGTGTTTTCCATAACACGGTGCCAATAATATAGGTGTAGTCAAAAGCAAAAATCCAGAAATTCCTTATGTTGTTATGGCCCGGTTACTTCAAATCCAGTTACCTCAACTGACCCTATTTGAGAATCTGATTTCTAATTTGAAAAAGATTTTTTACGACAGATGTTCAATGAGAAACTACTAGACAAAAGTCACTGGTTATTTTTGTTGTTCAATTTTTACTCCTTTTCTTATTAAAATTTCAAGATCTTCAATATCGATTATCGGAACACCATTTTCCAGCACCTTAAATTATCAAAACTACCCACTATTAAGACTATAAATGTCCGAGCGAGGTAATGGAAGCGTCGAAAAGAATTCCGTTAATTTAAATTCTTCGAAATTTTAATTAAGTCCGCAATAGTTGAATTCATCTGGGACTCTTCTCCCTTCCGTAACCCTCGCTCTCATAATGCCGAGTGGTAATTGTCGTACCGAAAGATATTACTACATGCTCGAAGGTTGTAATAGAAAATTAAAAATTCTTAGGCCGGTAAGGTGAGTCGCAACAGGCTGCATTTTAGATTTTAGAAATTTCCTAATAAAGCGTGGTGGGAAGTTTAAAGTCGATGTTCAGATGATAAATTTTAATGGCGGAAAATCTCTTAATCTCCCTCTCTCTCTCCCCGTCACAGGGAACGGAGAAAACACCTTACACGCTATCGGAATCAATCACTATCAACGACAACCTTTAAAATTTCATTACATTGAGGGTGAATGTTCTACACCGAGTCCGAGGCGTCATGAACAAAAGGACAAAGTGTGACTAAATAATTGAAATTTTATCTTCTATCTATCGGTTTATGAAAGTAAACATTAAAGTGGATTTGATCTCCATTAAAGAAAATGTCATAAAAGATTGATTCCGCTTTGTTCGAAATGTCACAGCCACTTATTCCAAACAAGCGAAGTAATTAAAACGGAGTTTATGACTTCGCCTTAGTAATCAAGCGTAAGTGTTGAGTTACTATGTCAATTGCCAGGTAAAAAAAATTTAATGCTAATATTAAACGAGAAATAAAGTTAGGTCAGTGCTTGCCTAAAATTTAAAGAATTCGTTATTGAGTTTTTAATACTACTGCGTATTCAGTACAAACAATTAAAGCAAAACATATTAACATTTGTAAGTGGAGGTTACAAAGACTCTAGAATTACAATTTAAAAATATTGATGATGGTGATGATGAACAAAGAATTGCTTGTTAATAATATGATCTAAGCGGCACTCGGACAACTCACATAAATATTTTAATTTTAAAAGGTAGGTATAGATACGGGATCACATCAACTAATCCTGACGTCAGTCGATGTCCATTTCATCAAACGGTCAAGGATTGTCACACTTTGAAGAATAATTGGGAAAATATGTACTAAAAAAAAGTACTGTGAGATAAAGCACAAATACATTTTATGTGCTTGGTAGCTGTATAGGTTTTCTAAAAAACAAAAATATTTTATTTCCATAAAGAAGAAATATTTCCAGAAATAATCTGAGCCGCATGTATCTGTCGTTATGGAAATACAATATTTTCACGAAATGTGCCATTACCAGGCTTCCTTCGTAATTCCCGTTTAATTATAATATTAAAGTAAGTTCATAAGTAAAACTGTAGTGTGTTGTAAGAAGGCACCACTTGCACTTAATCAATCGATAATTATTGACTAGTATTGAGGGATCATAGATAATTCTGATAAACCGGATAAACATGGTTGCTGACGTGTTTACACATCAAGAATTTTTGACAGGATCATGAATACCACGAAACTTATTCTCTAACCCTTTTTTGTATATAACTTTAAAAATTAAATTTAAAAATTTAGGGGTGACATAAACAATAGGGCTCGCTTTGCTGAGACTTACGAAGTGAAGATAAAAACTGACATTCAAGCCTACAGAACAGAAATAAACGAAACATACTCCAACAAACTTCAAATATGCATAAAAGTTATGTTTGTAAGACTAAAAGACTATCGGACTTAAGAAAAGTTATTCGGGTGAGTACTTGTACATATGCATCGTGTATCAATGTGCGACGATATTATATTTATAAATATTAACGTAATTAAATAGTTTTAGTAAATTGACATATTGTTCAGTAATTAGAACTCCACTCGGTTACGTCAAATTTTTTACATCAAGTCTTCTTAATCGAAACCATTTTATGCAATAAAAAGCTCTATTTGGCAAAACTTTGGTTAGTATTTTTTTACGTCATTATAAAAAGCTTTGGATATTTTTCATTGGGTATCAATGTTCTAACTTCAATTTAAAATATATTTGGGCTATACAGCCATACCGAAATAATGTAACAGCATCAATTTTGAGCAAAAATATTAATGTGCAAAATAGAATTTATATTGAAATTGTAAGGGGTTATTCAAAACCTACAACATAGAAAGTTATAGAGTCTTCAGATGGTGTATTTTATACAAACAATAACAAGTTTGTTAAAAAAACCTACATTGTTTTAAAGAGGCTAAGGTTTGTAAGTTACGACCTTAGACCCTGGATCCAAATATGAATAATAATTGTATTCAACACAAACACGATTAATTAAACCTGTTCACGAATATAAACTACCACCTTTGTTTAATTTGTCTGACGACAACTTGCCATAAAATATTAAACTACCCTTAAAGTTTTGATATCATTTTAAAATTGTAAAATAGGATATTACATATTTCGTGCATTAAAATTACCGTAGTTTAATAAATATTAGACTAGTACAATTATGGATGAATTTACAGGAAGTTTATTAACGTCCGAGTTGAAACCTTCATTTCCTAAGTAACTTCTCAACACAACTGTATATTTTGGCGAACCCTCCTTTCACCATTTTTCAAACATTTGAAGCGTTTCTATTGGAAAAATAATCTTTGTTGAAAGGAAATTGTCGACTAAATATAGTACAGTCAAACGAACCCCGCATTAAATTAAATTCGTTCCTGGTTATGAAATCATTACCTCTACCTTCCATTACTTACGAGTATCAAAAACTTCCTATCACATACTCATCCTGTATCTTGTCCGTCAACTGCATGTTTATATTTCGATACATTTTCCTTACAAAAAATAGGTTCAGGTTCACGATTTAATTAAACAAACAGACCCGCCGTCATCGTATTGTTTATGAGAGACTCTCGGATTTATTGGCTTGTTTTCCCGCTTCCTATTTTTGATAAAATTTATCAAACGAGACGTACGATCGCTGATTTAGTGAATGAGATGGCATCGAAACAGAACGATCTCGGTATGCCCGAAGTGTGGGAGAAAGAGAAGCATTGGCCGCAAGTTTTCGCAGTGGCAATAGGTAAGAGGAATTTTTGGAAGAAGTTGTACTTTTCTTTTATTTTAATTCGCTCCGTTGAGAAAATACGGTTTAATTTAATTAACAGTTGAAACGGTAGTATAGCCAATTCAATAAAATTAAAATTAGAAAAACATTTCTTCGAATTTCGTTTATATGAAACATGTATACATGTGTGTATCACTTTTAGGGAGAGACTTTAACAAATTTTCGAACAACTAGCTATATCTACATAACGGTCTTAGCTGTTGTAGTTTCATAAATTAACTTTCAATTAAACCCATTTGAAAATATATATTAATATCCAACCATTGTGAATTTTAAAATCACCTAGATAGAAATTCGTTAATGTGTTCAGATTTTTCAAAGGCAAAATAACTGTATAGTTAAAAAATTAACCGATTTATTTATTTCCAAATGCATCTCTAGGTTGGAATACACGTTCATCTATTAGTAAATTTTCAAGTAATCGTATATCAAGGCTCTTTCAGGCTTGTCATTATTTAGGAAACTGGCATCATTTCTTTTTTGTTTGAAAGTAGATTGCGAAATAATTTGTAAATATTGCTGTCACAGTTTTTTTTATTATAAAAGTTGTATTTATATTATAAATATTAAAAAAAAATACTAAAATATTTGATTTTTCTCATTAACTTGACATTTGTTGCGAATATTACATCATATGTTGTTTTATGCCGACCAACGGTATATGTAATATATGCACTCTTTAATAGTAAACATTTCTACTCTTTCGAACTTTTCTTTCAATAATAGTGAACAAGTTATCTAAGAAATTCACTGAGGAAATATTGGATGAGTGAACCGAATTTTTTTCATATATTGTTTCACAATAGTTTAACCCAAAACAGATACCATCTGAATACATAGCTCATTCTGCAAATAAGGCGAATATGGAAATCAGTTATTTATTTGTTAAATTTTTTGTTCAATAATTCTAAGTGACATTTTTTTCTAGCATGCATCGCCAGCATCTCCGACGGCCTCCTTCAAGCCTGGAGCTCCCCGTTTATGGTTGTAGTAATAAAAAACGAGGAGATTTATCACATAACCGAAGACGAAGCGTCATATTTTGCCATATTGCCCTCCATCTCTATGATGTTCTCCTGTTTTTTCTTTGCCACTTTATGCGATAAAATCGGCAGAAGACGGACGCTGATGCTGTCTGCCATCCCGCATATCTCAGCCTGGATACTGACGATATTCGCCAGGGACGTCTACTTATTCTACTTATCGAGGATACTTGCGGGTTGCGGCACAGGTTGCCTTTTTACGGTCATGCCGGCTTATGTTGGAGAAGTTGCCTCGCCGAAGGTGAGAGGGATGACCGGTAGCTTTCTCGCCACTTTCAATTTCTTCGGGCAGTTTCTCATCAACGTCATAGGAAACTACCTCAGTATTCAAACCAGCGCGCTGGTATGCCTCCCGGTCCCAATCCTCTTCCTTGCATGTTTCCACTTCATGCCCGAGTCGCCCTACTTTCTGATCATGCATAATAGATACGAAGAAGCTGTTGAAGCTTTGAGAATCCTCACGAGGAAAAGGGACGTCATTAACGATTTTGAGAAAATTAAAGTGGTGGTAGAGAAGCAAATGTCCGAAAACGGTACTTGGAAGGACCTGTTTACCGTTCCCTGCAACAAGAGGGCTATGGCAATTGGGACTGTATTGAGACTGACTCAATTGTTAGGTGGTATGGCGATTTACACAACAAGTAGTCAGTTTATATTCGAAAAATCAGGAGGTTTTCTACCTTCGGATGTCTCTTCGATGACGTTCATGTCGTCGACGTTCGCATTCTATTTCCTAGGCGGAGTGGTTATAGACAAGTATGGGAGAAGGAAGGGCTACATAACCTCGCAATTTCTCTGCGGAATATTTCTGTTACTGTTGGCATCATATTTCTACCTAGATCAGCGCACTGAAGCAGACCTTTCAGGTTTGAATTGGTTCCCATTGATCGGTCTGATCTTGTGTATAGCCGCTGGTTCAATTGGGCAGGCACCAATACCGACCATCATGGTTTCGGAGTTATTTTCTGCTAGCATCAAAGCTAAAGCGACGACTATTATGGCTTGTGTCTTCGGTATTGGTATGACAATCTCCAATACATTGTTCTACCAGGTGAACAGTCTTACAGGACTTTTCGGCCCGTTCTTTATATTTGGCCTCTCAAATTTTTTCACGATTGTTTGGACGTACTATTACTTACCCGAGACAAGAGGAAGGACGTTGGATGAAGTGCAACAAATTCTCCAATCTGGGAAGTTGAAGTTAGAGAAAAAATTATTTATTCCGCAAGCTGTGTATTCTGTTACTAGCTGAAAATGCGAGGGTTGTGATGTATACATAATGTGATCGATGGTACACTGTGTAAGATAAATTATTAATATGTATTAATGTAATGTATTAATTCATTAATAATATGTATAAATGTATTGCTTAATCTAGTAGATAAAACCGAAAGGATGTGTGTCTATGTGTGTAACGAACTACTGAAATTCATAAGTAACACGATAGTTAGGAGCTTAAATTCGGTGCATGTGTAGTTTAAGTATATGAACGGCCATGGAACTTATCACGAAATTCCTCTTGCCTATCATTATTCCAGTTTATAACTGTGCTTATCAGAGATGGAAATGGATACATACGAAAAACTATGCAATAATATAAAACTCAGACGCTTACAGATTCAAATAAAAGCTTCAATTTTTTTCAATTTATTTTCTTGGTAATCGTATTATCCCACAAAATTACCGTTCTATGGCCGATCCTTTCTTACGTTCAAACAAATAATGAGCTAGGGGCACTTCCTTGAGTTCACCAACATGCAGCTTTACAGTTGGAACAGACACGCAAAAGTTCTGGGATAGATGTACAATTGAAGAAATAAGCGATATTCTGCTTAGACAATAGGGGATGGTAAGATTTTTATATTGTAACTTCTATTATTTTCTATGTCAGATTGTAATTTGTGTACAACTCTCACGCTTTTGTATCTCGTTAATTAGTAAGATTAGAAAGAGTAATTAATAGACTTAATGGAAGAATTAATACATTGCGTTTAGAATCATTAATAGTAGTGTAATCCGTTTGCGGTTTTCACTGCTGAAAGTTTTTAGGATAAATATTAAGCTGTGTTAAATTCGTTAATAGTGGATCGTGCTATTCATTAATGATTTCATTTAAGGTGATTATTAATAATTTTTGGTTTAGAAGTAATGTTTGATGTTGTTTTTAGAACTATATAATACACCGAATTCTCATTTCTGAGGGGATAGATAAAGAAGGTGAAATTTTATTTTATGATGCCAGAATAGTTAGAAACATTCAACATGTCACACCTATAGCTTAGGCCCCATCAGTAGTTGGGAATTAAAATATAATTCTGAATTTTCCTTTCCATGAGGACGAGAAACAGTATTGACATCAATATTGGTCGGTATTATTTTGAAGTGTATTTGGAACCGCTGGACGTACCTTGCATTTTCGACCTAGCATTTATTCACTCTAATTCTTTTTCTCCTTCCACTGTCATTGTTCAAACACGTCTTCAAGAACTATAGTCCATTCCAGCATTTTTATGTACGTTATTTATGGCCCAGTGTTCCACTCTATCAACGGCTTTCTGAAAAATTCCAAAGGCTAGATATGGGGCAAGGTTGTATCCAGTTATTTTTTTCACAAGTACTGTCCATTATAGAGAGGTTTTAACGAAACGTGTTCCAGTTGGATCGCTCTATCGCTGTCCGATAAATTGCCTGTCGGCTTCTCAGTGAATAGGCGGGGGTCGTATGTTCAACAACAAATAAACAATTGTTGGCGGTAGTGACACACTAAAGTAGTAAAATATACAATATGGTATTTGTTTGGTGCCAGATGATATACGTTTGATTTGAACTAACAGAGAACTTCACTTCCAATTACTCTATTGGGTGATGGTTAAAGTCGGGCATGAACAAAAAAAGATAAATTGATACAAGACACTAATTCCAAAAAAGAACAACGGTCCAACCTGAACTAATTTGAAAAACTTTTTAATCATTCACTATGCCAAATAAATGTACATATTTCTAAATACATTTTTTTTTCTCACATTTCATGACAATATTGAATATGACAACATATTCACAATTGATACTAAATTTCATCCGTTACGATCGATGTCGTTATATGTGCGCGTAACTTAAGACAGTTCGAAAACATTTAAAACCCTGTATTTAACTTACTCGTGGGTGCCAAAGAGGTATATTTTTGTAATAGTGACGTAATAGCTGTGAACTTCGGATGGTTATATATTGGGCTCCAGAAAGATTGGATCAAACCGTAATCACAAATTTTACTTTCGGAGGGGATAAAAAAAAAGGTTGAGGTTCGGTCGACCTCCGATTCAAGCTGACTAGTAATATAATTTAAATCATACATGTCTTGCCTCAGCGGTGTGTTCTAATAGTTTCAATTATCTGTTTCAAGTAATAACTTTTGAATTTGCTTCACTAAAGGGATCAAAGTTACTCTGGCATCAAAAATCGCTTAGTGGGATATTATGGTCTTATTTTCAGAATGACGCATTTTAGACGGACTTCTCGTCATCAACTGCTCGAAAAAAATTGTTTCACAACAGTATCATGTGTTTAGAAACCGATAAGAGTTGTATCTCTTACGCTTTAGCTCGTTTCATTGCCTGACATTGGACATCCATATTTCCTTCCTGTTATTTCATCAACTAATAATGCACACTATATATCCGAAATAATACTTTTGCGTTTAAGAAACAAAATAACTAATATAATGTATTTTATCAACGATGGGATGACTAAAATTTTCACTAAAATATGCATTTTAAAGAAGTATATATAGTTATTTTTATGATTGTGGGTTTTCCATTATACGCTACCCTTGCCTGATACACTTAATACTATCACTGAACTGCAAATTTATAATGACTTCGATTCTTAAATGATTTCATTCATTTGTTATGAAATTTTACAGTTGTACTGGAGCTGGCGTTTATTTCAAATACCAATATTAACGTCCTAAAATGTCGAGTAATAAGTGAGATCCAAACTACGTGTTTTATATTCACTGGAACAAATATTTACATTCAAATTTTGTTTGTTGTACGTTTTATCGCTGAATTAATATTAAATAAATAGAGGAAAATTCCTTGGTATTTAAATTACTTTTAATGTACTGGGTGACCACAAGATTTTCTGAACCATAAGATTTTTAATAAAACTTTGAAATAAGTGTTCTCTTTGATTACTATACATACTTTGACAGAATACCTGTACAACTACGTTCATCAATCTACTCTAGAGTAATACTCGTTTGTTTTTTTTTTTGTTTTCATTGATTTGTATGCGAGAAAGGCCTGTTTTTGCCTTTTGAATTTGGAAAACTTACGTAATCCACATTTCTCAAATGCGCGTGATGTTTAAAATGCCCCAAAGAAACTAGGGTGACTACAAACGTGTCTTTAAAATTTTTTAATACATCAGAAGGGGGCAAACTACTTTCAAAAGCTGCTCCCTAAATCTCACGCCAACCCTTTGAGGGAATTACCATTGGAAGTGCGAGCAAATTTAATATTTTTAAAAGAAATACAAACAAATTTTAGTTCTTACCTGATGCGTTTTTGAAAACCACACATTGTCTTATCCGACTGCAGGTCAAAGATACATGTAAAAGTGATTTGATTTGGGAGGGATTTTGGAGTACAGGGCAGTCACCATGTTATTACATCAGTGATAGAAACATGCTGAATATTTCTTCGGAATGATTCAAGCATAGTATTTGAAATCAAAACTAAATAGCTTCTAGATTCTACTCGAGAACTATAGCTTAAGGAATTTGTACTCTAGACGCTTTCTATGCTTCAAAACTCAAACGAAAAATTGTTTGGACTTTTGTAAACGGTCTGTATATCTACGAAGGCTGCTTTAGATGTTAAAGGATCCAGAAGATACTATGGAATCTTTAATCAAACGTTTTGAAGTGTTCAAAAGTTTATAATCAAAATTTGAACAGTTTAAATTTCAGCTTTGTTCGTCATGATTACTCTTTTCTTTTGTTTGAAATTACAATGAGAAAAATTCTAGGAGCTATCTCAAATCTTTTATGGAAATGCATTTTTTTTGTAATCCCTGGAAAGTGAAAGAATTTGAAATGTTCATAAACCTACTAGATTTTATTTTAAGGTTTTTCGGTAATTTACAATTCTATAAAAACCCCTGAACTTTTTATTCTAGTCATTCAAGGGTTTGAAATGGAAAGAATTAGCTTGGAATGTCTGTAAACATCATAAGTTGAATTTTGAAGAAACCCCTAGATCATTTTTCTAGACGTTCTAGTATTTGGCATCAAAAAAAAACATTTCTAGATTCCAATTTGGAGTATTTAGTAAAATCTAGGTGTTTTCTGTGCTCCTCGGAGAACAGAAAAAAAAACTGAAATTTCATTAAACCTTCTACATTGAATGTTAGGCCATTTTTGATGGTTTAAGGTCTTTAAGGCACTAGAAATTTTTATTCTACATTTTAAACAGACATCTTTAAAGCTTTCTAGCACTTTAACGTTTCAATTTCAAAACTTCTAGATTCAAAATCATTCTGACTTTTCAGATTCTAAAGACACACAATGGCGTATTTGCCGGTGTGTCGGCTGCGAAGGGGGCCTAAGAACAGACGACGTCACATACCCGTTGCTGCATGGTAACGAGACTTTCCGTGGTATAAAACATACATTAATAGTAATAATATGAGAACAAATATGCATTTGTTTTCGATCAAGCGTTTTAATTACATTATCAAGTTGATCCTCAATGCGTTGTTGTCTATGCCATACGTATAAATCAAGCGGGTCGTCTCGAACAATACATAAGGTAGACTCCAAAATAAGTGGTGACATGAGAGTGTTTAAATATATATTAAAGTTCATGAAAAGAAAAAGCTTTGGTTATATTAAGTTCATGAACAGGAAGCTTTTGTATAAAGACATATATATATGTACATTATTTAAAAAAAATTAAATTCTAATTGTGTTCCAATTCTACACCGTCTGTATTTAGTGATTATGATACCCATGATAGTCTCAGAGGGGGACCTCTGTTCTAGTAACCTAGTTAGGGTTGTTTGGATAAAAATCGTCGGCATTTTTGGCATTTATGTTCTATTCAGACTTGACCCATTTCTGCCCAAAATCTCGTATTTTCGATTTTGAGATTTGATGTCTTCTATCGATCATTTAGTGTCTCTTTTCACCACAGTTCTGCAAGAGTAAGGTTTCCGATGTGGTAATTGTTTGACCATTTTGTGTTTCGGTAGGTCCAGCCGTTGATTGAGTTATATCCACTTCTTCTTTAGTTTGGGAGTTTTCGTATTATTCTCCTTATTTCCAGACAACTGGCCAGATAGCCATGTAATGTTTGATCTTGCAGTTTAATTTCCAAGGGTCCAACCGTCTAGGTTGAATGAAAGGCTTTGAATTCAACCCACTAAAAGGATTACTAACGCCCAGATTCATAATGACGTTAAATTCGATGCTAATGTTTAACTGGAGCTTCAGTAAAAAACAAACAGTTTCATAATCACATTTTAAAGCTAAAATCGACTTTAAAGTTAAACGTCCGAATTGGTCCATTGAACAACCTTAAAGGGGCCTTTATCCCCCCTCGTGACCGGGTGAAAGCATAACCTTAAAAAAATCTTGCACATTTTACTGTTTGTGCTGCTTTAAAAGCATGCGCTTTTAGCAGTCTGAGACTTCAGTGAAGTCTCGAAAGCTTACTGAACCACAATTGTAAAACGAGTCTCCAGTCTCCACAATAGCTTCATCGAGAGAAAGATACTTTAAAATGTATGATAATGTGTTGTTTTCCGATCATAGTTTTATTGCACGCAAACAAGCAATAAAATAAAAGCCGAACACAATTGTGGTATGGTACGTGCTTCATTCCCTATGAAATCTACGACCTCACGCATCTATGAGTCATACGAGATACGTTACAGATTGTGTTAGGTTAGGGTTCGTTACGAAAATTACGGAATATCTCATACTTCAGTAATAATTCATTTGAACCCTCACAAACCAGTAAAAGTTAAAGGCATATCGTTGCCAATATTGTAATATTAAATTAAAGCCAACATTTACTAAAGTACAGGTCGAAATTTATTATGAAACTTGTTTGATTTTATGGTCGACTTTTTAGTAAAGATCACTATAGTAAACGCTCCTTTAAACGACCTATTATAAAAATGGGCGTATACCTGTAATTTACGTCTCACTTTACAAATCGGTTGTACTAAAGTATCTAACTCAGTAATAATCATTTGTTGGGACATCGACACGGATAAAATATTTTGAAACCTCAGTAACCTACATATACATGCAACAGTAGCCCAGGAAGATATTTATGTACAACTATATATATATATATATATATATATATATATATATATATATATATATATATATATATATATATATATCTAAATATTTATCCAACGCTAGAGAAAATAATCTCGATTACATGACATTTTCAGGTTCTGTCCACGTGCACTTGAGACAAAGCGAATTTTCCTCTTCCTCTCATAGTACAAATATAAACTTGTTTACATTTCTTTCATCCAGAGTAATTGAATTTCAAATCTGCGACAAACGTTTCATAGTCATCCCGGTATTTTGATCGAGGACAATTCTTCCACGTCATAATCCATCAGACGTTATTATTTTCCGGGACCAGTGCAAAAAGAAAAAAATATCGATAGAAGACTTGTCAGGAACACATTGCCACGGACAACAGCCGTTATAGACGTTGCCCATTTCAGCTTATGAATTGAAAATATTTCGCTTCGTATTTTTCCCTTTATGGAGGATGTCGAAATATCCAGGAAGGCGAACAAAGGCGTTGGCCTCTTTAAACACTACGACTTAAGAACGAGCGTAAATTCAACTAATTCTTGCCAAATGCTTATCGCTAAAAAACTTAACTTTCCTCCAACTTACACCTAAAATTTTGTTTACAAAAAGTGAGCAATAAGTATTTCTTTGGGTAGTAATTAACTAAAACTTTAAAACTCGTTATACAAGTTTAAACATATTAAATACAAATTTAATACTCATGTAACATGTAACATTTGACACATGTAACATGAACGTCCTCCACATTTTCTTCTCAGTTAAATTAAGCTTTAATTCGCCTGGCGAAGTTAAACGACGCGGACTCTCCCCGTTCCCCCAATACGCCGGATCTACTTTCCAAGGGAATTTCCCGAAGATTTTCAGTTGTTCTGAGTACGTAAGGAAGATTCCAATTCCGAGTAAAACTTTTGAGAGAATTCGATTAAACGAGGTCCCGATATTAGTCGGGTGAGAGATCATGAGGGTCTTACCCAAATATCGGGGTTAATCGACCAGAAAAGTATAAAAATTGATTCTGTGGAATCGCCGTGTAATTTCATTCCGACCCCGGTGAAAGTTCCATTCCGAGGAAGTAAACGGAAGTAGTTCTGTTGGAAATTTAAACGTCCGCCGCAGTAATAAACTGTAAAATAGTATGGGTGTCGTGATGAACTTTAATGGTGAAAGTGTGTAAAATTGTTGTAATCGGTATTTATGCTATTTTCGTTGTTGAAGCCAAAATAAATCTAGGTATTTTTTTAGTTCAACAAAATCTATATTCTTTATTCACTTGAACAAAATATTACATTTTTTTTATTTATTTAAATAATATTAATTCGAGGAATTATGTACATAAGTGGAGAGGGCAATAATTTCACTTGTGCTATTGCAGTGGATCAATTGTGTACTAAACTAATCTCCTACTACAATATAATCGACGAATGGACGTAATGATCACCTAATCAACCGAGAGTTATTTGCAAAAAAATCGCTGTGAGCACCCGCTTCACGGTGGACTACACAAATACTATACCGTTAAGACGGACGAAGCAAGAACCAATGAGGGGTTTTTAAACCTGCAATAATTTGCTTAGAAAAATAGATCATTCAGTATTTATTAAGAGGAGCGCCGTATTGATTGTTATCTGTTCATGCCCTATAGTAAATAGGGTGTCCAAAATAGTGCGATTGTATCATTCTACTTATCCTTTTCCACGAAGAACTGCAACTGTGTTTAAATAATGACTAATTCCAATTTCAGAACATGGCTCATGAAATTAATTACCCGTGAACGCCGTTCTATAAGAAGCTATCTGAGAGGATATTTTGGTGGATGAACGGTTATGGCGTTGTTCTATAAATTGACGAATTCGCAATTGACGATTATCTATCGTACGGTGTGCGTGTACGTACGTGTACGTGGGCGCGCGCGTGTGTGTGCATGTGGGGGGTTATAATAATCAATCCACATTGCATAAATAAGGAGCTCTCTCACATGCCATACTACGAGAAATACGCACTTATTAATGAGCCTTCTAATATCTCTCAGGTGACAAGATACTTTAAGAAATAATTTATAAAGCATGAATTTTAGGTGCAATGCGTAATTGAATCCTACTTTGAGATGTGTGAACTCCATGGTATCTCATCACTCGTTGCGTTGATGTTCCTTATTAAATTTACAGGTTATATAAAGGTAGGAATATAAAATGCAATTGATATATATATATATATATATATATATATATATATATATATATATATATATATATATATATATATATATATATATATATATATATCCTGACGAAATTGCTAATGTAGGTCATAACTAATTGTTTTCTTCCATGTATGGGTATGGGTCTTTCCAACTTAGTCACCAATCTAATTCTAAATTTGCGTAATTCCTCCATTACGTGAAGTTTCCAGGATATTTTGAAATCTCTCCTAGTAAGTCTGTTTAATTTTTTTCGTCTTAAATTGTGTGACCATCACATCTTAGTTCGTTTAAACCAACATATATTAAGCCCATTTGACTTGTCTTTTCATTTCCCGTAAAAACAACCTTACCTATTTCTTATCTTTGAATGTATGGTTTCTATAGCATGGAATGTTGACTTCGAGATAACTGGGGAAACTTTCACCACCAATCTTGGAGCTATAGACTTCATTAGACAAAGGCGATTGGCAAATTAGGTCCGTACCTAAGTACCGTAGGTCCATACCTACCGTAAACACGGCCTTCTGATTAAATCTTCACCTCAGAGAGTAGTTATGAAGACATTTTTTGACAATTTTTATACTACATATGTAATGATTACTATTGACCTCTCAAAAATCTTATTAAATCATTGTTTCTTACCTATAATTTTAGTGTCTCTATAAGTGAATTGTGTAAAGCAGCTATACTCTGAGTCCTTAAAATAATCTTTACCTACGTATTCTTAGTTTTCTTTGACACACTTTAATTTTTAATGGGTACTAGGTCTTTAATAATATATCAGAAGATCACATGAATGAATGAACACGATTCACATATGAATCACATATATGAAGATATATATGTATAATTTTCTGATCTTATTGTTCGTTGCAACCCATTAATGTAATTTTGACAGAAAAGTTTCTTAAAATCCCCTGAACGTGAATTCGAAATTCCCGAAACAACATAATTGTTTTATCGTTCAAAAGAAAATGGTGCCCTTAATAACCCGTCTTAATGCCTCCAGATTTTTCTACTTATATGTATACGATAAAGGGATAGGAAAGTTTTAATACGTTCCGGCGCCCTCTTCGATGTCTACAACTTCTGAACTGTCAGAAAGTACGTGTCGATGTGTATTTTTTCTGCACGAATTGTCATTTCTATTACAAAAGATTTCTGGTAAAGTCTCTGCGAGATTGTTTGATGCGAATGGTCAAAGTTAGATAGCAGCTCTGCGGGTCTGACGTGAATGTCGATCACAGTAAGGGAGTTCGAGAAAGCAGAGGCGGATTTGTATAGGAAATGTAGAATTTCATTCTTTGTCTTTTGGATAGGTTTTCTGAGGTATATAAGAGAAGATTTGGTTGGAAAACTTTTAAAAACTGGCATACAATATTTTATGAACGCATATATTCTCAACAAATTATACTGTAAAAGTGTTTTATATGTTAGTGTAAATAGTAATTGTACAATCCTAAATACTTCTAATATTTTAGAAATATATGTGTAGACGACAGAAAGGGACACTTTCGTATTTAGACATGCATCATAATCTTATACCATTGCCGATTTCATCAAAAGAATTGTTTAGCACTTACACGGTTAACGTAAATATGTAAAAAATGCTTATAGCACCTACGGTTTATTATTTAATAATCAATATACTACAAATTATTATTGTTGCGTACGAGTCGCGAAAAATAACTGTTCTTGTAAACTTGTAAAACAATGCGAGGATGTCGGCCGATTTAAAAGATAAACGAAAAGACCCTAATCGCCTTGCCGATAGTAGCATCTTGATGGCGTTGGTTTGGTTGAAAATTATAACGGCGAATAGTCCAAAGCGATACACAAAAGTTTAGTTGTCACATGGCCCTCAAAAATAATTTTTCCAGCGTTCGGAGAGCGATTCTTTCTGTAAATAAGTAACTGTAAATAAAATTCTCTAAATAACGTAAAGCGTATCGGATTTTTCTGAAAATTATTGAAAATGATCCAAAATATTGAAATCTCCCAACTTACAATAGTCTGAAATCGAAATTTATATGAATTAAAGATTTGCGACAACAACAAAAGCTATCGAAACGAGAAAATAACTACTAATCGGTAAAAAAGTTGATAATCAGCCTAGATCCGGCTCGAAGGACTAGAATGTTGCGTACAAGTCGTGAAAAATAGAAATTCTTTAAAACTTGTAGAACAATGCGGGGATGTCGACCGATTTAAAAGGTAAACGAAAAAAACTTTGGTCGCTTACCTTGTGCCTTGCCGATAGTGGTATTTTAATGGCGAATGGCGAATTTGCTTACCGATTTTAACGGCGAATAGCTCAAAGCAATACACAGAAGTCTAGTTGTCATATAGTGCACAACAATAATTAATCTTTTTACTGTGTGTGTCAGCCAGCGTTCGAAGAGCTGGTCCTCTTTCTGATCCTCGTTTCTCTCTCGGCCGACAAAAAAAAAACCCAAAGTATAAAAGAAACTTAACAAAACTAGTGAGCTTCAGTGAGCCCTGTCACATGTGCCGCATAGGCATACTGTTCCACTAAAAGCTAAAGATCTGGATGCCCTTGGCATACGACAATATATCAAGAAAGTGGCCACTTTGCCATGTTGCAAGCTACTTTACAAAATATTCAGTCCCCTAGGCACTGATGGTCTAGATTACTAAATATGCCCTACGGCTCATGAGTCTTCATTCGAACCCCAAGTACTTCCAGTACTGTGGAGGAGACATTTACTTCCTCCTCCATTTCCTCGGGTGTGTTTGGTTACGGTTGTGGTTCAACTAGTCTGGATTTTCGACATAATCGCGTTTGTCTAAAGCCTTGAAATTTCGGGTCTTCAACACATTTACGGAGTTCTCATCCACCACCAAGATGAAGATAATTGTACCTCTCTCCTCTGTGTGGTGGTAGACCCTCCACATCTCCACAAGTAAGTAAGTATTTCTAACTGTAATTTTAACTGCAATTTTTGATTTTAAATAACTTAATTTGAGAAAGTTACTACTTAGTTAAGTAATGGTGACATCGTTTCTATTTAAGCATCGTTAATTTGAAAGCACAAAAAGGGAGATGAAAATCGGAGACAAAGAGTATCTCAAAAAATCCCCAAAGTCAGACAAGAAATTGTGCAATATGCTTAAGCGGCGAGATGAGCCATTATTAGCATTGCAAATGCTTTATACATACACTAAGATAAATTTATCCCAAGAGTTCCCACTTAGTGTAATCCCGACGTCACGAAATCCTTGGGAAATTTAAATATCATTTGATATAATTCAGGTAGGACCGAAATGCAATCTCACGAAGAAGTTTTGCGTTAAATATCACACTAAAGTAATGGGTAATATTTCTCTGAGACCTATGATTTAATTCAACAAATTAATAAACTAAGGGGATTTGTGCAATAGTATGATGACACTGATTCAAATATTTTCTGATTAAATATGCTTTCTGATTTGGAGTACTTAACGTAATTTAATTAACTAGTGGGAAATTGATATATCTAGGCGATCCAAAATTATTAATTCATTTTTTTTTTCATTAATTCAATTTATTTTAAGTGCAAAATAGGCTGAAGTGAGTCCAGCCGAGAATAATAAAGGCGTTATATTATGGCTATATTTAAAAAATTTGCAAAATGGTTTCAGAACATGTAAATTTTAAATTCTAAACTCCATAAATAGATAATAGAGCGAAAATATTTGGTAACATATATTTAGGAGATATATCCACATATAGGTGGATATATCCACATTTAGGTAAATTGACTAGAAAAATGGTTTCATATTTTCATATATATATATAGCATTAACTGAAGAACATGTATTAGAAAGAAATAGAAAAGGTGAAGTGGAAAGAAGCCGATGGGGCGCTAGATTTGTGTATACTTGTATAAGTAGCTGGCCTCCTCTCCTGCCTACAGGCACCCGTCATGTCCCAGTAAACATTAGAAGGAGCCGCTCTTACGACGCCACCCAAACGGCCCGTCGGCTCTTCTCGGAGCCTCTTTTTAAACATTATTTTTCACCATCAACAACCTGCATTTCTAACCTACTTTTTTCAATAATAATTCAATTACCTCATCTCGGGCAAAAACATTACAAGCTTCGCTTCTGTCGGTAACTCCCCGAGTTCCACTGGTTTTTATACTTTTTAAAATTCACGTTGAATTGGCTGTATATATTCTTCGGCCGATTGATATGTTTCCTTAACAAGCATAATTACTCCTTCTAAATGCATTACAAAGCTAGAGGATCTTCGACCTCATTACTTTTTCGTGAAATTGTCGTCCAAATTTACGGGTCGCCATAGTGTATTCAGATCGTTCGCATCGAGGGTAAAGAAGTTATTTACATAATCTCTGCCGTATATTCCTCCACATGAATCTGTAAAAAATCGGAAGGCGTTCCGAACCTCTTGTTTTATTGTATATTAAAATGCCTCCGGCATACTTTATCTCATGTCATAAATTTCTGTTGACGGTTTCGCTTCTCCGAGAAAGTAGAGCGAGAAATGTTATTTTTCTATCAGGAGCGATTCCTTTACGGTCAAACTTTCTTCCTTTTCCTAAAAAGTAGGAAAGAAAGGGAAGCGGATAGTATCTGCCTTAGTTTAGCTTGCTAGTGTGAATAGTGAACGGACTGGTGGAATATCGTTTTGATCAATGTTGGTTTGTGAGATATAAAGTCAAAGAGGATTTCTTTGGTTTGGGGTCAGTTTGTCACATGTCAGTTTTGGTCTGATTGAAAGGACACAAATTGAGGTGACGAGGAGCATATGTATGTCTTAAATGCTCAATTATAAAAAGATTATTGGTTTCGATGTGGGCATATTTTGAACAAATGATAGATTCTCTAACAATGTATACCTAAAAACACTAGCAATAAGACTGACATTACACGGCCTCGAAAATATAGAAGGAGCCGTAATGTTCACATCCAACATGTTTCCACGAATATGCCGGTCCAATGGTAGGTTCTGGTAAACCTTCAGTGAAACATGAAATTAATTCTCAGGTCAAAATAGTTTAGTGGCCTTTTTGACCGTAAGTGTTTCGTATTGGCAAATCCTCACACTTCCTGTCCTGTTCAAAGCAGGTTAATTCTTTTATACCCCTTATTTACCCAAAATTTTTAATGGCATTTGAATAAGTCATTTTACGTTTTGGTAGATCAGCTATAAATAGTACCTATAAGCTTAAAAACTTGCACCCAGATACTATTGGACCCGAGTAGTCCCAGAAAAGCCCAATAAAACCGAATGGTGAATAATAAGTGTAAAATGGATTTTTGTCAGTTAAATTTTGAAATCCTTCTCGACTAGCCAAAGACTCCAGTCTCTGCACGATTATACCTCAAAAGTACATAATGGCGCAAAAAAATTAAAAACCAATACTTTCCTCCCCGTTAGAGTGAAAAAGATTGGTAAAATTCTTTTGACAGTGCCAGCAGAGCGAAAACCACTTATACTTATAGCTTACACTCCGAGATAGTTCCGAGATATCTATAAATTAGAATTTTCTTTTCGAGGGAAGAAAAAGTAAAGTTTAATATAACGACAGTATATTAATTGACTGACTGAACACGTAGAAACTTTAAACTTGGCAACCCTATAGTATATGATCTTATTCTCTCCGAGGGGAAGACAAATAAAACAATAGACAAGAGACTAATAAATAGGAGAAATTTATTTTGACCGATTTAATGTTCAAGATACAGATATTCATTGGGGCCCTTAGATGGCTCGGAAAGATTATAATCCCTTCAAGTTCCTGTTAAAAAAATCAGTGTGTTTGGGTCGCTCCGAGTGAAACAGAGTATATTGGGCTGTAACTTATAGTTAAGTAAATGTGCAAGACTTGATTTTAATGTAATATTCTAAAAGCCTTCCTTTTCCTTGTCAATTTTCTACTCTTTGGATTCAGTAAGCAATACTCCACATGCATTGCAAACACATCATGTTGAAGTTAAAGTGCCTAACCACTCAGCAAATAAATTATACATTAAATTATATTGTCCAACTAAACAAAAGAAATATTTTGCATAAATATAAAGACACAATGTCACAACTTATTCCAATACCTATGGCAAGGCAAAATTCATCAAGTCAGCATACCACATCACCATAATATAATCACCCCAAATCATATCGCTTCTACATTTTCCTTGATTGGGTAGACCCAAATATGTAACTAAACTATTGTTTTTGTGAAAGACAAACTTCACGTTAGTACAATGTGAGTCACGTAATTGGGTAATCAATCGAAAAGAATCTCATCACCGCCTAATAGCTTTTCTAAAGGCAGAAGGGTTTATACACTGTAAGCGATTTTTTTGAGTGTGTCGCTCCCTTCCGCAAATTTATGAACTGAAACGGAATCGTCGCCGGCGCTGTTAAGGTCCGTATAAATCCGCCATGGCACCGACTAATTGAAACAAGCGAAAGCAGCATAAATTTCTTCCTCCACTGCATCCCTTAAATTGCGTCACAGTCGCAGCTCAGGGGTGGTATAATTACTCGAAATGCCACCCTAAGACGGGATGTATAACGGCACCTTTAAAGGACGCCTCTTATTGTTTCCTCTGGATTTTATCACCGTGATAATTTGTTCGCCCTCGTTATTAGTGTTGCATACATCTACGGGATACAGGGAAGGGGCGTTCTGGCCCCCCGGGCACCTTTGACCAGGAAGGGATCTAATGACATCCTCATCCGCCTTAACTCCCCTCCTCCTACATAAAAGGTTTATTCAACAAGTGAAGTGAACCGTTGACTGATAAATCCATAATTCTTCGGTTAGAAGGGTTGTCGTTTCAGTATTTCCTTTTTATTTAAAATGAGTTAATAATTTGGAGGGATTGTAAAACCTATTTAACATGAGTCTTGTACTACTTTACATCAATATATCATTTCTGCTAACTTTTTATTTACTTAATAGTTTCTCATGCATTAACAAAAACTGCATGTACTATGCAAAAGATCCAAAATAACCTACGTTTTTACTAACACAAAATTTTATTAATTTGAGAGATAAATCTGCTAATAATTGATCAAACACAAGATTCTCAAGTGTCAAAACCAATTCATTAAATTCTATACTTAAAATTATTGAAATGTTTATTCACGTTCCATTTGCTTCTTATTAACAATGTTAACTTTATCGTTCTTGTATCGAATTATTTACTTCACTTTTGTTCTCTCGATTGTTCTCGATTGTGTTTAGAGTGTCCCACGGCCGTTATTTCTGTAAAGTTTGTATAGCGATGTTGTCAGAATTTTCAAGAACATCACCGATTCTACACTGCTATTAAGTATGTTCTAACAGGGGAAGTATTCCAGCAAATCTGGTCGAAAGACAGCTATTATTAACATTGAGTAAGGTTAATTTTGTCCTTTAGATATATTATGTATAAGCAAGCATACAGTCTGCATAAATATTGCCTACCTATTATAAATTTTGAGTTTTATTTTGCTACTGCAGTAAATTTGTCAATCTAACATTGAATAGCTTATCTTAAAATTTCCCCATTTAAATTTGTTATCATTAAATATGTAACCCTTACACTAGCTAACCTATAAAGTGATATGGAATAAACTTTATTTTAAATTTTATCGATATAATAATTTAACGGGGTGAACGTTCCCTCCTCAATAAAACCGTTAAATTTGAACTACCCGTTGGCGTTTTTTATCAAATCGATTTGATAAAATTGAATAAAGTGAAACGGATAAAATAGCCGTATAAAAAAATCTAACACAGCGCATCTACCTGATTGTAAATAATACCATACCGAAATAATAGCAGGCGGCGTTGAATAATGACCGCCAAACTGTCTCTAAATGGGACATACACGTTACCAGTTGAAGTTTCCAACCTTCGCGATCCGATCGCGCTTGTTCCGAGGGTAGCACATTCTGGGCAGTACTACCGACCGATTCCAGGCGACGTCTGAATATCTGCGATTTTTTCAAACTCCGCGAATTTTAATCATGAATTTCCCGACCGTATCGATTCGTACTAATGGAATCACGTTAAGAAGTTAAAAACAAAACAGCAACGTGCGACCATGTGACTCCCTATCCGACATACCGTACGTCGAAGTAATACGTCGTCTACTCAAATTATGGATCTCACCAATACAGCGACAATTTGTTTAATATAAATGCGAACAGATCGTGTTCGACATAAAAATTTATGGGGAATGCGCCAAATAACTGTATTTGTCGACCCATCTTTTCTGGTTTTTGGGATTTCGTGAGACGTTAGCCGTACAGTCAAAAATTCAATCAGATCCTAAGAGTGGAAAACGTAATAATATGTTTTATTTTTAAGTTCGTATCGAATGTAAAATTAACTTATATCTCACTAGACGATACACAAAATATTTCCTTTTCGTTTTATGATTTCATCGACTATAATTTTTTTTAATTTTTGATTGCTTTCGTCGCATGCATCTAAAAGCTCGCTATCGTATATTTTCTACCATAATATAAATACTTCTGTAGATATAAGGCAACATTTTCCGATACATAGACAAATTAAATATTTGTCCAGTACTGTAGTTTATTTTCACAGTCCTCGCAGGCGATATACTAAGTTTATAAGCTTTCCAACCCTTATTTAAATACCCCAAATACCCACTCTGTAATGTCTAAGGCAAATTTTAGGTCATTTATGTCGTATTTGTTGTATGAGAACAAACTCAAGTCCGAATATAAAAAACTCTATTTGCAAATATACCACTATTTACAATTAAGAATATACTATTTTCTTGATCGGCAAAAAGCGAATGATAAATTTTTACGCCGTAATTTTCTCGTTCCCCAATTGAAAGATAAAGAAAAGAAGAGGTTCTCGCCTTAATTTTAACCTAAAATTTAACCTAAAATGGTATTTACCATTTTAGGCCTCTTATTGGTCAAGACAGACTTATCGTTTAAGGCTCACTCAATGAGAGGACCATAACAAGGTGCTCCTTGGAAATTCCTGAATTAGTTCCGAACAGCCTTCCTTATTATTTTCCAAAAAGTATGGTAGAATGATTACGGTTCAAAATCTTCTCAGAATTCAGGTTAAACGGTTTAAAGGATGGTTCTTCGCCTAAATTAAAATTCATTACAAGTTGGTAATATTGAGGTCCATAAAGGTACATAAGTGTCCATAGTTAATATTAAATATTTACAATATTAACAAAACAAAGGTACCACCTGCAATACCGACCTGATGTCAATTTTGACAAGTGACTGTCCTTCCTTTGTAGTCATTTGGTATCAAACGACGGTAACAATTCCTTAAAATAATTTCATTACCTTTTCAGATATTTTGATTTTTAGTACAATCGATTGAATATTTTCATAGTTACTGCATATATAATTAATATTTTAGTTTTATTTAAATTAACGTAGGTTCAATTTGCTTGACTTGGTTATTATTAAATACATGAGGTTATGCTGACAAATGTTTTGAATGACTGTCGTTACCTCATATACTTTATGACCAATTTCCTGACATGTTAACACTGACAATGTTCGATCATTTTATTGATCAAGTTGGGTATAAATTCAAAGTCAACTTCGCCTTTTTTACCCTCTTGCACTGTAATAATAATTGCTATATGCAATAGTTTTGTGATACCAGTACACTAAATGTAAGAACTGTGTTTTCGAAGAATTCATACCCTCACAATGCTTATCATCTCTTAAATTGATACCAACAATAATAGCACTCTAGCATTAACTACTCAACTGCATAAAATTTCAAATTCATCTCTACTAAATGTAACAACTGTGCTTTCGAAGAACTCATAACCTCAAAATTGGTATCATCTATTAAATTGATACCAACAATAATACCACTCCAGCGTTAACTACACAAGTGCTTACAAAATTCAAATTTATCTCTACATGTTTATCACGACGACTCCTCTTGGTTTGTATTTATCAAAATTACAACTCTTCGAAGTTTCTACCACCTATCGAAGCATTTCGAATACCGAAATGTTCCGCATTCAAATTGTTCGGTAGGTATAGGTCGTATTTTAACTTCTCCCCGTCACTTTCCGCTTTAGATTTAAGATTAATATCATTCAATACGTTTCAGCCGAACGAGAACCTTATACACCTCGCTTAAGGATATCGTACCATCGCCAAATAAGAATGTCCCTTTCAGTCGCCATAAAAGCAAACCTCAATAAAGAATACCGCGTATCTATCCTGCGTCCTTTCTTTCATTGTTGATCCAGGCTAAATCGAAAACAATTTCGCAAAATATTCGGTTTCATTGTTGAGGAATGAATCTATCCACTTTGGGATTGTTATTGTGGGGACGTTGTGAATTTATTTCGACGTTTGTTACGTTCTCTAATGACAAGTAATTCTACTCCATTATACTGTTTGCAATAATTTTCATGGCGATTAATTAACACGTTATTATTTATTTAAAATCGGTGTCTTACTACTGACGACCACTTTATTACAGTTTCTCAACTGTTTCTACAGATGTCAAACTGATCAAACGCAATCGATGAAGGAATGGTGAACGTTCTTATACTGCTGGACTACTCTAAAGCGTTTGACACAATTGATCACAGAATGTTATGTGCAAAATTAAAGCATTATGGATTCAGCGCAGATGCTTCAAAATTAATTAACTCGTTTCTATCAAATCATTCTCAAAAAATTGTATGGAGTGGTAATGAATCCTGCAGTACATGCATTCATTCTGGAGTACCGCAAGGCTCCATCCTCTCCCCTTTATTGTTTATAATCTATACTGTAGATATAATAACCTCAACAACTCATTGCAAAACACAAGCATATGCAGATGATACACAACTCTACTATTCACTTCAACAATCAAACATACGTCAAGCTATTCAGAATATTAATTATGATGTAGAAAAGTTAGGTCACTTCCAGAAAAACACAATCTAATCTTAAACCCTTAAAAAAACGCAGTTGATGTGCATGGGGACTAAGGCCAAAAGGAACTTTGTGAAGAACAGTTTAAATTTGCATATCTTAAATACACAGCTAAATTTTGTCAGTTCCGTCAGGGACCTTGGCCCAACTATCGATGAAGATTTGCGCTACCATGAACATATTAAAAACATTCATAAACAAGCATTTGGCTCACTTAAACTTTTATATAATAATCGCAATATTTTATCATACGAGTTAAAAAGAACTCTTTGTGAAAGCCTGGTATTGTTACACTTCACCTACTGTGACTTCATATGTGGTCCGCGCCTCCGTGTAGAGGAAAAGCATAAAATACAAAAAGTACAAAACGCATGTTGTAGATTAATATGTGGTCTCCGTAAGTATGACCACATTTCACAAAAGATTAACGAGTGCTATTGGCTTAACATGAGCAACCGCCATCTTCTCCATCTCGGTAATTTTGTGCATAAGATGCTTACTACAAAGGACTCCTCCAATTTGATACTAAAAAAATTCATACCTAGGTCAACTATACACAATAGAGATATAAGATCCAAAAAAAAGTTCTCTGTCCCTCAATACAGAACTGCCATATTCAAGAGTTTATTTAAGTTTTTTATTTAATGCCGTTAATTTATATAATTGCTTACCAGAAGAATTCAAGCGTTACAATATCAACAAATTTAAATTTAAGTTTCGTAGCCTATTACTAAATAGGCAACGCGAGGAAACCTTATAATAGTACAGGAGTATAAATGCGTATATAATAGCATAAATCTATAAACAAAATAATAACAACTACAGGAAAGCTAGAACTGATGAAGTTTGCTGTTAACATATATAGCTTGGATAATACTTGCGATGTATATACTTATATGTATGTGTACGTACGTATGCATGTGTGTGTGTGTGTGTGTGTGTGTGTGTGTGTGCGCGCGCGCGCGCGCTCGTGCATGTACGGGCACGCATACATAAACCTGAGTCCCTTGTTGGTTGAGTAAGAGTAGCCAGTGTAGTTAGACTCCGCCAGAACGGGCTCGCTTTACTCCTTTCCACTGGTGTACCTTTTTCTTGTTCTTGTTTGTAATTCTTGTAACCCGATGTATTTTGACTTTACCCAATAAAAGTCATTATTATTATTATTATTATCTGGTCATATCGAACCAACTTAAATTCGTAAAAGATATATGTTCATTTTCTTTTCAAGAAATAGAAATATTCTGTGGAGTGATGAGTAATGCTTAAGTGTGAGTTAAAATTTGCTAAGAAGAGGGAAGGAAGCAATACACTCCAAATTTACAATTACAAGGGAGAAGCCTTCCGGTCTAGATAAGTTTTGAAACGTTCATCAACAGGTCACTTAGGAAACAAGTCCTTTATAGGTTTATTTGTAATATTTTGTTACTAAACTTCATATTGCTTACAATATTTTGTGAACAGTAAACTTAAGCCTTCATACTAAGAATGTTTATAGCAACCTGGATGCCCTAATAGTTTACATTCATGGTTGTTATGTATTCATCGTTTGCATTTCTTCCGTTATGAATTATCTTGCCATATTTTTCGCTATTTTGTGTTTAACACTGCGGCCATTTTCAATTTTTGCACATTCCAAAAACGTTTAGAAACGATCAAAATGGCGTTCATGCCATCAACAGTCTTGAAATCTGAATTATGAACATTCTATTGCAATCAGACTTTTACGAAAATATTTTGAAATTTTCTCAAATCTAAATTGCAGTTGCCAATAAACTTATCCGGATTCTTTATCCTGTCAAGAATCCTTCCAAAACAGTTCGTTGGTGATTTCTAGATGTTCAGTAACAACGTTCGTAGTGGTTCTTAAATTATTATTTTCTTAATAGAAAACTTAAAAAAATTATTTGCTAATATTTTGCTTAATTTATTTCATTAAATGATACTTGTGCAGTTGTTAAAATTTTTCACTCTGGTTTATATATATTGTATGTTAACCATGAAATAAACTTCGCCACTATTTCTGCCTGTAAGCCTATTTTTGACGTAACCCATTATTTATACGTTAGGAGATAAAAATAAGTTATGAGTATTTCAACGCTTTATTCATCAGCGGGTAACGTTTCATTATCTAACAATCACCGGAGCCAAATGTTAAATAATTCAAAACAAAAAGAAAAAACGTGGTAGAAAACGAAAACCGATACCGATCGTGATTTAGTGTGTAACGCCAGCTATGCGTGACTGCAACCATTAGTTTTGCTCCGGCTAAAAAGTAGGTGGAAATGGTGGTTATTTCGCCCATTACAAGACGTTAAATACAAAATGCATGATAACGTGTGAAATAATACCATTGTAGTGGTTGGGATTTATTGCAGTCATTTGTTCACAGCAAAAAAAGCTCGAAGGCGAAAGATAAACTTTTCAATTAATGGCCGCTCTTTCTGAACGTATATAGTGTGCATCGGTATGAGATCTATAGTGGGGAATTACCAAGTCGATACGAAATGATTCAATGTAGTTGTACTACAAATTTTACTAAGTATCTATGGTTATAGATCCAATAACATTTACAACCTAAAACAAGTCGCTTTAAAGATGAAAAATCCATGAGTGTCAATGCTTAACCGTTGAGTTACATCGCTTTATAGAGTCTATGTATTCACTTTTCTTCTAAACTGGAGACGAACGTCTAGTGATCTGTTGCCCAAAACATTTGTGACGCTATGAAGACTTCGACGATTTGTCCTAAAATAAAATGTGTCAAGCTATTCTGTTGTATTCGATTGCGGGTTTAACCGGAACTTTCGACAATATTGTCACGCCTAGGGGGTATGGGGTGTCCCTAGGAGCGCCCTTGGGGTTTGCTCAGAGGTAGAGAATATAAAATGGGTACAAAACAAAGTGGATTTTATTTAGGCCCGAAACACGTTAAGTGCAAAAGACACCAAAATACTAATCCGAAACAGGATAGATTGAGGGAAGAGTAGTCAGAGTGAAAACCAACAAACAAAGTGTGAAAATACAATGGTCAAGCTTAAACAACGGGGTATCGTTACATAAAAAATACTTGCTTACATGGTCCAGAGGTACGAGGGAGGCTGGCACGATTGCGGGACGGTCTCAGGGGTGCCGGGCGGCAGCGTGGCGACGGGCTAAAGGCTACTACTCTTCCCTTATTGGGACCGACAATTTATATCCCTAATATTCGCAGGTTCAGCGGTTCTGTACTCTGTGGGTCGCCCAATTTGCGAGGTTCGGTTCACCGCAGGTGAACCGATGAACCCGTGAACTAGTTAATTTCGTCATGAAGATGTTATTATTCGCCAATCTTCAACTCGGCACATGGCGACGAACTTGTGGCCCGTGTCATAGTAAATGTAGGTCGATAATTAACGCAATCGTGACAATATGTAGCCTATGACACTTTTCGTGGAGAAGCACACCTATCGAGCAGCTGAATATTAAAATACGAAGTTTGGTTCACTTGTAATATTCGCTTTCAATAAGAACTGGAAGTCAACGATATCACATTCGGGAAGCCTTTAAAAAATTTTGGTGGGAGGAAAACAGTTTTACTTAAACTAATCGATGACGGTTTCTACTGAATCACTACAAAACCAGTTCTGAAATCTTACTACAACATGGCCTTTTATATTACTATTTCTTCTTCTTTCACGTGCCTTGTCGAGCATTTTGACTTTGGTGATCACTATGGCATTGGCGTGCTTGTCCTGTGCCAAATACATCAGCTCCCTTGGTAATCATATGCCCGTCTAATTAGGTTTATTTCGTTACCAAAATTGTTGCTTTCTTCCAGGTCCTTCGGTGTCATTTCATCTCACTTTTCATGATAAATTGGAGCATTCTTTATTTCTTCGTAACTTCGAAGAGGTTCAACGTGCTCGTTTATCATCCATGATTCTATTCCATATAGAAGTATCTGCCAGATGTAGCATTTATGCAACCGTTGTCTCAATTTATGGTTAGGGTTGTTGTCACATAAACAAATTTACCATATTTTAGGAAATGCTGCTCGTACCATTTCAATTCTGCATTTTTTGTTCCATAATGATGCTTCCAAAATATCTAAACTGTCTCCTTCGTTTAATTTGAATTTCATTTAAGACGAGTTTACCGGTCTTACCTATATGATTTGTGGACCGAATACCATAAATTTAGAGTTATTGGTGTTTTACACCATGTCTTTGTTCTGCTATAATAGTTCCGTTAATTGGAGTGGTACACACAAAAGTGGCATCAATCGAATTGACCAGTCACACCAGATTGAGAGTTTTAAGAGGTAAGTATTCACTTTACACCGTTCCGTTTCCAGCCGTGTTACACAACGAGAAAAGGAACTTTACAGATTTGCCTTCACCTTCTTATGTAGGGTAGACTGGGTAAGGTTGTGCCAGGGTACGGTAGTGACAGCCGTCGTAACAGCAAAACTATACGGAATGCAGGAAAGGGTGCAAGGGGAAACAGAAGCGGCATGTATGTCTAAATGCTGTCCCCAGGTCGCGTCAGCCAGCGTGCGACGCTAAGGGAAGCAGGACTCTACTTTGCACTACAAACTGGGCTATGGTTGCGACATTTCTGAGGAAGAATTTCGACCAAACCATTACAAAAACCGATCTACGACAGTCCTAGATTCACTTGGGATTTCGCTGTGATACGAGAGTGAATTATACCCATGAAGCTTTCAACATGTGGACCATTAGTAGTACGTTTTTTTAGACCCTGTTGTTTTGAATAGGTAAAAAAATTGATTGCATCTAATCTCCTAGGATTTCGCCTTTGTTGTAAATTTTATTCAATATTATCTTCGTTTATAAATTTTAATGCATCTATCGGTAATTCGTCCTAGCATCTCCATTTTTGGTACTCGAGGATGCGTGAATGACCTCCGAATTCAGTATTTCGGGTTTTTCTTGTTCAGTGCTTTTTTCTTTTCTTTTTTTTTTTTAATTTATAACTCATCGAGAATTAGTTTATTACCGTGATCTACAAGAATATAGATCGTCGAATTTTGAATAAATCGGGCATTCCTTAATTTTGCGCTTCATGTTACGATCATAACATAACTCACTCATTTCCTAACTCTCATCACAGTTCTCCTCCATCCAACTTGCTTTGAATATTTTAATTTCTTTGCTTATGATCTTCAGGATATCTCTGTTTTTAATTATCATTTTTTACCTTCCTACGCTCTTCTATTATAATAAGATGTTGTCAATCATTCACTTTTTCTTTTTCGTCTTTGGCTTTGTTTCAAGTTATTTGGTACCATTTCTTTTACCCTTGTTTGATGTAATAAAATATTTCCTGTATTGACTTCTTCATTGAGTTTGTTGGTTAAGAAAGTTTATTATTCATAATTTGTAATAATTCTATGATATTGCCATCTTGAAGTCTTTTTATCTCAACCGTTTTTTGCAGAATGTCTAATTAGTGTGGCCTTTATTCTACGTTGGATATTATCTACTAATAGGTGGTGATCGGAACCATCATGGACGATATGTTAAGTTTTCGCACTTTTTACGAAAAGGTTTATAAATAAACATGTAGTCAATCGGATTGGGATCTTAAAATGACAGGTCTTGTGAAGACCAGTCATCGCTGTCTACTCACCGATTAAGTCGGTAAGTGCGACCGTCCTTGATGATAGGAACTCTCTCAACAATACAACTCCAAAGAGCCCACATTAATTAACTTAGATAGGGTTGTTTTGACATTATTTATATCAAATACCGATAACGATTGTTTTTCAAAATATATTTACACACATATCACAACTATGCACATATACTCATACGTCCCTATTTTAATACTACAATTATTTCTTAAGAGAGAGAGACTATTTCTTTCAATTTTCAGTGAAATGGTTTATAACTTTCACTCGGGATTATAAAGTTACACATTTCTATTTTACATGCCTGAGCCTGATAGAAACAACTTTAGAACTGATAGAAACTGTACTGAAACAACTGATAGAACCACTAGAAATCACTTTCTCAGGTGATTACTCACTCAGGTAAGTAATGAAGACCATAAACACTATTTTAGAATTTTCATAAACACCCAGTACTGTAAAACTCTAAATAAAGTTGTTTAATATCACAGTTACTTAGAAATTCAATTTACAATGTAGAATTTCAATTTAATAACGTTAGTTAAGATATAACTAGTTTGAATGAAATTTGCCATATTTCGGCTTGCGCACTATTTCGTAAAAATCCAACGGAATATATTATCCCCTCAATTATCTTCCAAATGTGCATAATTCACTGTCACCAGGCATTCCGAGCCTTCCTCTCACTCGCCGTTCCCGAATATGAATCTCAATCCTACGTCAAATTAACGTCTCCGGCCGGTATAACTTAAAGCAACACCTCCGTTGAGGCCATTTATTAGCCTAAAGTAATTAGCAGAAGCTTCTTGGATAATGTTGGTACGTGTATTAGTGCATAAAAATATCGATTTTCGATCAATTATGCACTGCTACAAGTATAGTGCGATTTGGATGGGAAGTGGCGATTTAAGTAATTTAAGTTTAAATGCAGCTAAGCTATTTTGCTAGTTTGAAATATTTTCATTTGAGTCGGAACTGACAGTTTTGAAGAGTAGTTGCTTTCTATAAAAACTTGGGCTTACTCGAAATCATCTCAGTAAAGTGAACACTCCGTACACGCCATTCTAGGCTTCACTGGAAAAATTCTACCTTTTGTGCTGTAATTAATATATTAATTACTATTCAATTAATATTATTAAATATATAAGAAATATATTTAATAATAAATATAATAAAACACTATTGTGGATTATATCGAACAAGTTATTGATAACTTGACAACTAGTTGTAGAGGGTAGGATCGATACGTCGAATTGGTAAATATTTTATTAAATCCATTTAGTAACTATGTCTAGGGTATATGTATAGTACTGTTTTACTGTCAAACTGTTGAAAAGTCAGTCAAAAGGTTTGTCAGTGCTTTGGCAAAATTATATCCTGATTCATAACCAACAAATCTGAATGTAACTTTAGATATTTTCCAACCACTTTGGATGATTACCTTAATAATTTACATTTAGCTTTAACATCCCCGCTTGAATCCGATTTAAAATTTTTGAGTGGAGGTGACGCATATACAGACTGAGATTTAAGACGACAATAGCGTTCGTTTAAGCAGTACTGCTGACAAATTCTGAAAAGTATGCTATCTTTTCACCGTAATGCGAATCACAGTAACACTATATTTTATAATACAGTTTTTAAACGTGAACGAACATTTTGAAAATCCTATAAGGTTGGATAATAATGTTTGATTATAATTCTACCGAAATAGAGATATTCATAAATTACAGCTTCGAAATGATTCCGATAAATCTTCAGTAGTAGATATTAAAACCCAAGGTTCATTTCCTTTTAGATTCCATATCTTTCCGTATCTTTCATCCCTTGCCTTGTGTCGTAAATCAACAAAACAAAGCAACAATGCCTGAGTCCATGTCACCGTCTAATGCCTCATTAAATTTGCATGGACGTGTTCTAATTCTCCAGCAAATTGCCGACTTAATGCGGTCCGCTCTGAGCTTGGCTAGTCCTCTTGTCTCTCCTTTCTCCGTCTTGAAATTTACACTTCGGCTTGTTACCTTAAAACGGTTTCATATCGTCCGTGAGAAAAATAAAAATCTCAGAAAAGGGCAAACATTGCCATGGGTTTTTAAAGCAATTGCATGTGTGCTTTGGCGAGGCGTTCAAAACGCCTGACCATATTGACTTCGTTTACCTAATAAAAATGTGTTGTAAATACCTAAAGAAATTTAAATGCTTTGTAGTATGTAACATTCTACCGAAAACTGTTATATTTAAGGACATCGACTGGAAGGTACAATTCCAGTATTATTTAATGAACCAACTTAACATTCATGATATACCGTTAAATTCAAAAGCTTTTACGAGCGTTTTACTGAGTAGATCATATAAAGTTATTATCGAGGCTAATGTCGACTTGACTTCAATTTTCCATCAAGTCTTCTCTTTAAATGAGACTAATTAAATTCCACGTTTATTTACTGTACTCTAGAAGAGTATATAAAATGTACTATATATAAAAATTTAAAGAAAATATAAATTAGTTGGTTCTCTCCAAACGTTTCTACATATACATGGAAACACAGGAACAGCAATCGCCTCAGAAAACATTCTAATCTATGGCTGATGTATAAAATTAAATTATTTCTAGACCTATGGAGGGGTGTGAAATAACTAAGTGCAACACAAAATTCAGGGAAAAAACCGAATATTCCAGGTGCAAACACAGGTACCATTTTACTAGACACTACGGTATGTCACAAAAAATATTTCAAATGATGTTGTACGTTGTACAAGTACAACGGGGTCCTATCAAAATAATTCATTGTTTGGGTTATCCAAATTATGCTAGTGGACTTAAAATCTCCGAAATTAATTTTATCAGCCAACTTGACAATGAAAAACATATCAGACTGACGGTAACATTCAATCTCTAGAGACTTTGTTCTCTGCCTATGTTCCAAAATTTTCTTGGCCGCTTATTCTAGCCCATTTGATCTAATTGACTTTTCTGATGGGATGCAAACAAGTGCATACCACAACAAAAGTATAAAATCATGAATAAATTTTAATAAAACCTTAAAATCGACATTTCGACCGGTTTATTCTAAATATTCATCCTCCAGTAAAGTATCAAGTTTAACCAGAAACTTATTTTGCGTTTATTCATCGATCTTAGCAAATCACCTTTCAGTTATCACTCATTACCAGGAAACATTTTGAGAATCAGACTGGCGAGACTAACTCATTTTGCGTTTATTCATCTTAGTTGATCAGTAACTAATCATTGAGTTACTACTGTCATATATATGTCATATATATATATATATATATATATATATATATATATATATATATACTCCTCTTCACTAGTTATTAAAATCCGCCCGATCACGAAGAACTTTTCGGCTTTACTGAATTCTTCAATAACAACGTAACCGTACCTAGTTGGCTAATCGACGATTAAATTTAGTTTCGTATCCGCCAAAAAATAGTAACAATCTGAAAATATACAGTATAGAAGCTCAAAATAAAATAAAATATTTATTTAGTACACTGTATCACCCTTAAATATCTCATTCGTTTCGGTTGTGTATGAAGGCACTCTACAATTTCCTTTTGTAAAGGGGATGAACTAAATTATTAAATGAATAATTAAACAAGTATTAATAATCCACAACAGAAAAGCATTTCTGTCAAAGAGTAGATTTAAATTTTTGCACATCCAGTTGTTTACTTGGTTCTATGACAGATTGTTTAAAATGCTAAACAAAAGTATTCATTTTTTAAATTTCCGTTAAAAATGGGCGAGAGCTAGTAATATTCAGATGAATAGGTTGATTTATTTTCGAACGCTAGGACTTAGGTTAGGTTGGGGTCGTATTGTTTTACATAAAAACATTATATGTGTAGAATGCCAATGCTAGTTTCTTAATCTGTTAAACTTTATGAAAATATAAAACAGGGAGGTTAGTTCCCTTGGTTCTGCTTTTCTACTATGAAAACTATATAACGAACTAAGCGTTAATAAATGTTTTGTATAAATAACCGATTTAATAATATAGAGTCATTTGCAATGTTATTTGAGCAATGGGTATTTTTTGTTGCCCTGCTGAATGGCATTCATTAACCACAGCACACTTTTTCGATATAAGTGTAAAATGGCGAATTCGCCATTAATACCAGACCCGCCAAAATTGTAAGTGCATCCACCATTAGTTAGAAGAAGGTAGACTCTTTAAAAATTACCCACATTTTTCATCGGAGACTATCTCTAACTGAATCTAGATCACTTCTTCAATGTTTCTTCAAAAACACCTCTTCTGCATCTCACGTATCGTTTTTCCTAGCCCTCCAAAATATGTCAACACTTAAAAGCCTCTTATAATAATTTAAAACTAGAAACAAAGCTCCTTAGCCGAAGCTAATGATGAAATTGAAATGTGAGAAACATTCCTTTCTGTTAAAAAACGCCAATAAAAATAATTTTTTTATAAAAAATGTGACAAATGGTTCAGACGACACGAGTTTAAATCCGGGAAAACTATTCTTACCGCAAAACCATTCAACTTTTTTGTCACATTTGATTTAATATATTCGCGAGCTAATTCCTCTTCTACGCTTCTTTTTTGTATTGGAGGCGGGAAAAAAGAAAAATCGAGGAGAAAATATTAAAAACCCTCAAGCTGTTTACTAAACGTGACAGGAAAAAATTTCTCGCTGCTTTATCCTTGGAAACTTTTGTTATGAATTTTAATGGATAAATTCGCTGCTTCAGGCCCATCGGAAAAATAACTAGAGGTAGGTAAATCTAACTTTGCCGGGGCAATATCAAATATTGACAGGTACGTCGCTTCATGCAGTGATGAGCAAATTAACGCCTCTTTATCAAACTCGCGATAGTTATCGAAGTTTCCTTCGGCCGAGAACATTAGGAAGAAAGTTCGCCCCAAGTTAAAAAAAAACAAATGGTTTTTCTTTTACTTTTGCAAACCTAACAAAAAATGGGGAAACTAAACTTGATCTGAAACTGTTTAATGGCTTTAATGTCACAATTTTTTCAAAAAATCAATGGTGATTGTATGAAAACCTAATAAACTTTTAGAAAGTAACAGAAATATTACTTCAATTTATGAGATGAAGATGAGAAGAATGATTTAATAATTCGCTCCCACTTAGAAAAATAAAATTTAGCCACTGTTTAATACTTCAAAAACTTGGACAAAAAAAGAAAATAGTTAAAATTAGGAATTGAAGTTAAAAATGTTTGAAGAATTTAAAGTAACTATTTATTGGAATAATTCTACTGTGACTACTGAAATTTCATGAATGTAAAGTTAATGAGATGTTAGATTTAGGTTGATTCATCACGTAAAATGTACTGTGAAATTAGAAATAGTGTTTTTGATTACCATCATTCCGAGGACACAAATTCAGAGCAAGTAAAAAATCTATGATGCCCCTGTGATAACTGTACAAAACTATATTACAAATTCTTGCTGTCAAAATATGTCTGCGGTGCTGTATGCGAATATGTTTGCAGTCCCACCTCTTGCCAAAAGTGCATCTTTACAGTGTACATTTTCAACGTCGATGACTACAATTTAAAAAAATGTTTTACCAACAAAAAGGGACTGGCTAGAAATGTCCAGATTAAAGTCGACATGTTAATTTTACCCATACAAAGCAAAATTTCATTGGATAGTAAATGGAATTATAAGTTTATAAGCTATTGCCATATAAATGGAAGAATTTATAGCGATTAGAATGCAAGGGTTGTAAATAAATCTACCCCTAATATCATAGACACCGACTGCAAACGCAAAATAAATAAGAACGTAAAATACTTAAGACATTTTACAATTATCGATAATCTTAAAATTAGTAATTTATTCTACAGAAAAATAGACGCACACATGAGCAGCAAGAGAACGAAGATGCATAGTAGATAGAACATATAATATTAATAGAATATTTGGAGGAGCAGATATTGAAGGCAACCTCTACTTAGCCATTGGGGTAGCGGATAGCACTTTTCCACAATTCCAGTGAATTACAGGCTGCTCCAGGTTTGGCCAACCCTGGTCGTACGTTATTTACTAGCTTTACTCCCATCTCCCATATCCGGAAGGAGGCAGGTCGCCAATCCCTACTCCTTCCCCTTTGATACTGTCCATTCCTATAAATCCTGACAAATCTGATAGAGGGAAAATCGAAACGAAATTAATAAACAAATATGTAGATTTAAGGCAGCGAATAGGAATAGCTGATGTTATAGGGAGGATATGTCAACTCAAGTGAAACCGGGCAGGTCATAATGAGCAATGACAGTTGGACAAACAGACTACTTGAATGGCGTTCAAGAGCCGATAAGCGTAGTAGAGGGAGACCACCTACTGAAGACATTAAAATTATGACAAATAACTGAGTTCAAACTGCCCAAGACAAGAAGAGATGGCAGTCAATGAGGAAGGCCTGTGTTCAGCAGTGAACTTCAAGGGTTGAATGATGATGATGATGATGAAGGTAGCCATTCTAGACGGCTGGACTAGAACAATTAAATTTTACATTTAATTATATCAAGTCCAATCAAGTCAAGTAACAAGTATATATAATACTCAAGGCGCACAACAAGACTGCTGCCTATCACCTCTACTCTTAAATCTCTACGTTGACGACTTCATCAAATCATGGAAAATAAAAGCTCCCAATGGAATTGAACTTCATTGCAGAACAGAGCTAAAAACCTTTCCACTTTTAGCGAACGATCAGATAATTATTGCAACATCAGAGGAAAACTTAGAGCCAGCAAACGAAAAGGACACAATACGTTCAAAAATAAATGTGTAAACAAGTTAACTGTTTTCGATATTTAAGGTGCGACATAACATACGGATTTCATTGCTGAACCAATAATAAGTTCGCGATATTGTATAAAATATGTGACATAACGAGATACTGAACATAAGTTCTCTAGAACAATGGCAGTTCCAACTATCCTGTATAATAACAAAACTAAGAAGTATGTCACAAAATTTAAGCCGCGGAGATGAAATTTCTTAAGGGAATTAACGGGTGTACGAAACTAAACCACATAAGGAACAAATATATCATAGAGAAATGGAACATATACTGCTTAGAAAGTGAAATAGATGAGTATAGGAGAAATTGATACTCTCACGTTTAACGTATGCAAGATATTCGCCTACTTCCAAGGGCGCTGAAGACACATCTAAAGAAAGACAAAACGTAGGGCGACCTCTGGTGAGGTGAACAGTTGAGTTGGAACAAGACACCAATGCCTAATCCATGGCGTAGACGACGATAGCATTTTAATCAAAGCTCATCATAAATAATATGTTTGTACTTACCCAAAATGGCGGCCATCCGCATCTAAGGAGACACGTCTGTTTTAACTGTCAATAAATATGTTTGAAATTATAGGTTCGTTCAAAATCACACACATTCCCTCGTTGGGTAGTCTTCTCATTGAATTTCCATCTCCTTCCCTCGCTATTTAACCATTACCTCTGTATAACTCCTTGCGCCAATCAACTCGTTCCTTTCATCTTTGAATAAACCTATCAGAGACCGCGTTCGAAATATAGTCGGTTAAAGCAATATATCAAATCACGTTCTACTCTCGTTCTGTTAGGTAAATTTTCTTACGTCTTCCTCTGTGTCGGGACAGAACGCAATAGACTTGTCTAGTAAATAAGTGTTTTATTTCGAGAAAAATTAGAATCTTGCAAATTACCACGTTTAAGAAATCTAAACATTACAGCGTGCCTGATCAATTTTTTTAAAATGTATCAAAATTGTATCTAGTATTCTAGTAAACTATTTAGTCTACTTACTTTTTGCATATAAATTATTTTCTTATTTGATAAAATAAATTGTAAAGATGGATTTTTATTTATCTTGTTCTCAAAAAGATAAAAACGAGAGGGGCTGGGAGGTTGTCTCTTCGTCAGTTACTTTGAAGGTGGTTAAAAGTGTCGAAAAATCAAATGCAAACACCCTGATAATTATATATTCGTCGTCGAAGTACCCAAAACTGAAATGCTAAAGCACCCTCGGGAGTGTTTCTCTTCCTCTCTTGCTCTTTGAATTTTCCGCTAGGATGATGAAGACATTTCCTTTTCCGAGCGGACCGCAAAAATTCTCCCCGCCTCTTCGCTTTTATTTGGCAAAACACACCCCGGAGAGCGACTTTTAATGGACGACGAACGGCTATGAATAACAAAATAAGATAATATGATTTCCCGCTTCCGTTTTGACGGGCCCTCGACAGAGATTTCGTATGTCGACCGGCGGAATTATAATTTTACGATTTTTCAAGGAATCTTGAATATCGAAATCCGCTTTATTAAAGCGGGGTACATCTCTCAGCAACGTAGTTTCCATTTAAGATTTTTTTTTCGTCAGTCATTTAAACGTACTTAAGGTGGAAGGAGGAAAATTTTTATATACCAACTGATAAAAGTCACGTCGTTTTGAGACGACATAAAAAATACTTGCAAAATGAAAAGATTTAGGTGTTATCCTTGTTACATGATGCACAGAAAATGCTTTTGGTAAATAAAGATATCGGTTCTATTAAATTCATATTATGAAATATGTTATAATTGAGAAGATGAAGAGTAGCACAAAGTCATTACAATTTAATAATAAGAAGGATAATATGATATACAAATTGGCACAAATCGATACAATAAAGAACAGTAGGTCTACGAATACGTAGGAGTAGGCCCGATCAACAGATCACCAAGAAATAGGGTGAGATAAATATTGAAAACTAATTTAAATAGTAAAATACATTTAAAGCTCTGAATTCATACACATGCTCAGCACTTGGATATTCGTTTGGGATAGTCGCCAAACACCAACATCGCTGTGCCCTTAAACGAACTACGTTACCGCGGTACCTAGTTGACACAGGGCTAGTTGTTTCAAGAAAGCAACCTGATAAAGAAGTATTTAATTCATGCTGCTAAAATCACCAGCTGGATGGAGATTTCTCTCCGCGGACGACATCTTGGTGAGATCACCCAAGATCACGTGGACTGGCCATGCCGTCGAGACTGTTTTTTGCCACTTAACCAGTTATTAATTTCCAGTCTTCAGATACACCGTATGGAAAAGACAATAGCACCATTCAAATGCGACGAAAATCTTCAATTCACTCATTGTACAGTCATTGTTGATTGTAAAATAGTGCAGTCTCATGATGTTAAGTAGACGGACACTATGAAAAAACATGAGCCAAACACTTAAATTTGAATGAAACAGAATGTCAATTGAAAGTCAGAAAACTACAATAATTGAGAACACTCAGTCTCAATCCGATCAAATACTGTTTCCAGTGCTTCGCAGAGAACCACAACTACTGAGAAACCCAAGCGTCGCATGGAATGTTCTGACAAAATTAACTTACGTAATATACGCTACTGCTATCACGAAATACCTCCTATTCAGAAAAATATAATTTCTACAGGAAATTCCTCATTCTAACAGGCCAACCGCGCAAGGAAGAAAAATAGGAGAGCTCCGTGGATCAGTTTGAATACAGAAATGATACAGCAATTTGAAAGCACATTAAATTGGAAAAGAGCTAGAACAAATGACACATGTAGAAGGCAACAATAATTAAAGAATTGTGATAGGAAAATTAGCAAAATTTTTCACAAGTTACACAACTGGAGGGCCACTTAGCTTGTAAGAGATGTTCAGTACGTTGAAAAAACATTGACAGATTGACGTTCAGTTGTTCAGCCAGCAGCTGATCATTTCAAAAATATTGACACTATGAATAAATTGACATTAATTCGTATATAATTACGGTTTCCTTCGCGACAGCAAAACGGTGTTCGTGTGATTTGAAGTTTTTCGTGGTCTTATTTATTGTTATTGATAAGAAAATGCCACCAGTGATGCGTCAAAATATCGGTCGGCGTACACCTAACGCAAGTCGAGTTCAAAATCTTCGAGACCATGAGATTGAAGAAGAGCGTAGGCAGCGTTTGGAGGCAAACAGAAAGCGAATTTCTGAAGCGAGATCTACCACGACTCCAGAAGAAACCATACCGTCGACTTCAAACGAGAGGAATAAAACAGACGCTCAAATGAAACAATTACCTATGAACGGTTGGCGTATAGATATGACACAGCAGTCGATTAAGCCAGTGATAAATCGGTCGATTTTGGAATAATGACCATTATTTGTCAATATAGCAATGCTTTGGGGTTTGGACTTGAATCACCAAGACTATGATGTGCAAATGGAAAGATCAAATTAACACAACTGACCACGCCACTTGAACCACTGAATTTATTACTTTCAGGACAAGAACCTCTACCACGGCATTTCTTGCAGAATATTCAAAACCACAAAAATGTATTCCAAATGACATCATTTGATACAAATAGAGCTGAAGAACGGGGTTTCAATCTAACTTTTAATATTTTCTTTAAGGTAAGTTCTTTAAGGTACTTTCTTTTTTAAGGTATTTTCGATAAAATCGAACATCATTTAACCGATCACCATGAAATTTGGAAATTTTTTCGTGAAGAAGGTTTGAGTGATATGCTCACTGTTCCAACTCCCCACCAGATGGCACTGCATTGCATCAACTTATATACTGTTCAACCGATAGCAATGAAAATTGGTACATGTGGATATCTGGGTACGTAGAATATTTTTGTGCTATTAACTTTATCTCAACTCGCCACCAGAGGGCGCTACAGTGTATCAAATTGTATATCGTTGAACAGATTGTTATGTGAAGTGGTACAAATGAATATTTCAGCAACTAAAAAGGTATCGTTCAAGTTTTCAATAATTGATTGTTAATATGGAAGTGAAAGTCGAAAGCGAATGGCTCAATTAGATTCATCTTTGAATGCTATTGTAATACCCATCAAAACTATTTATATTTAGGAATTAACATCGCTATTATTGCGTTAAATATTATGTACGATGTAAATGCTAATTCGAGTAGTAACTGAAGTCAAGAGGGAACGGTTAGTTGATTATAAAAAAGTCGTTGATTCCGTGCCACACCTATGGTTAGCCTACGCACTGACCCTATACAAAGTCGAGTCGTCTGTAGCACCAACACGGCAGCACGTATCAACTTATAAAATCTCTCTTAGCATAAACTGGAGTGAGTCTATAGTTAAAAAGCGATAGCCTATTAGAAGAGAAATTTTTCAACGCGACACTTTAAGCTCGCCGTGGTTTTGTTCAACTCTAAACATTCTATCATATGGACTGAACGCGACAAAGCAGTGTCCTTAGTCAAAACTACAGGCAGCACTAAACATCATGGTATGCATTTCATCCATTTGACTGGCATCAAACTTACTCACTCCCAACGAAAGACCACCACTCAAAATCACTGAAAAGTTTTCAGCAGATACTCGCACTGGGATGTGCCTTTGACTTAACAAATGCAAAACACTGAAATTCCGACAGGAAAATCTTGAATCTTATCAGTTTGACTTTGCAGATATGACCAACATCAGTACATTGGAAAAAAATGACATCTATAAATTCCTCGGACTTCTTCAATCAAGACGAATGGAATACAGGGATATAATGCATAGTTGGCTACCTCCAGCGACTTACTGGTATTTAAGAGAAGACATAACGGGAAGAACAACATCAAATCAATCTATAACTATGCTATTCCGGTACTGATTCGAATACTGAAGACGTCTAGAGTTGTCAATTGGGTATACACTAACCTTGAATATTTCCTCACCTCTGCCTACTCTTCGTCATCCAAAATCGGCTGTAGAAAACTAACCCTATTTCGACAAAAAGTGGGTGAATGCTCATTGCCATCGTCATAATTCACGAGAAATAAGTAAACGTCCTGCAAACCTATTAATAGGGTCAGCAGGATTTCGAAATAAATACAGAGTAGTTACTCCAGATCAAAAATAAACTTTCTAATTGTGCACCTATTAAGGAATTGACTACTGACGCCACCTACATTATTAATATTCATCAAATATGGACCCAAGGAGTTCTTCACAAACACCATCCGTACGGCATCAGCCTACTGCATGTCGACAATATACATTCATATTGTCACGAACACGAGACTTCGACGACCATAACCAAAAAACAATTAATTAGACCACGGTCAGGTGCAAGGCGATTCGTGCCGTACTCCTAACAACGAAAGCGAGAGTGCTTATGAAAACGACACGCATTACAACAACAAGATTAAAGATCACAAAACAACGTTAAATATAGATAGAAGGAGGAAAGTGATGGAGAGGACCAGTTGGCTCCTGACGTGTAGACTAGGACAAGTGCTGTCCAGGGGGGCTGCCCGGAAGAGTGCCGTCCCTTAAGGGACCGGCCGTCGTAGAAAGAGTACCCGGCCTGAGACTGTGGTCCATCGTCGAAGGATGCAAAGAAGAGCAGAATGCCCGAAGAAGAACCTACCATCCGCCTTACCAAGATGCCCTCCGCCACCTCACGTGTTATGGAGGTCAGAAGGTCCGGACGACAGTCGATCTTGTAAGTCACCTCCCTTGCCTCTCACGCTCCAGCCCTTGGGATTCGCTGTGCCTCATTTCTTTCATTTACTTCATTTCTTTTGTTTGTTGCCCTGACTTTTAAGTTCTCCTCCCCTTGCGAGAAATAAAGCCTTTTCTCCCCTTTCGTTTTAAACCTGTCTCTTCAACAGCAAGCTCTACCCCCATAGCTACCAACCCCTTACCTCACGCAGCCGTGACACAGGATAAAGACTTCCCGACTCGTGACAATATGTTCGAGGCGTCGAGCAACAGGCTTGGACTTGTTTCTCAAGACTGAAGTACTCATTGAATGTGATTCATCGCTGCCATCAAGTGTCGAAACCTTACAACATATTACTATAAATGTAAAGACATGATGAAGTAGCTAAAATCCTGTACTCAAAACTTGCATGCAGGATAATTTATTGAAGATAATTACGCTTCACTACCAAATGCACCTTTGCAGATCAGGTCAGTCGATAAAGGAAAAAACAATAGATCAGACGTCATTTTGACGAACAAACAATTAAAATATGCCTACTAAATGGCTATCCCTGTTTTACGAAATATGAAATAGGAATACACGGAGGCGATAAATAAATATCTACCATTAGTGGAGGAAATATGACAAATATGGGGGCAGAAAAAGTAGTGACTTTGCTTACTATAATTTCTGCAACAGGTGTAATACTAAAACTGCAATTAATCACGACTAGGCATCCATCAAAAGATCGGAATTAGAATGTAAAAATTGGTCATCCTTGCCACTTCTTAATCGGACCCTCATTCTGTTGCATTGTTTAAACGCGCTCATCTACTAAGGATAAGGCCTCTATTTTCATATATGTTTAGAGGATTTGTTTTAATCAACACAAATCGATTATACATGACATATATCGATACGTCCGGCATAAATATGTAGTGAGAACTTGTATTAAGGGATAGTGCAAAATAAAGGCTGTCTTAAATAATTCCTATTAATTCCTAGGACTTAAGAATATGCAACCACTCGTACGGACAAGCAAAGGCAATATCTCTGTCTAATTTCTGACTGGCTGCGGAAATTGGAGTGAATCGGAACATATCCACTAAATTTATATCGGTAACAGTAAAGTAAATATTCCAGAATATTCCATTTTTTGTACAATTTTTGGCGAGAGTATAAAAGTGGAAACAACTCGCTCCCTTGGTTTCTTCCTCTAGGTATATGTTTTCAGTACGCTCTCTGCTGCTACCTTCTTCTTGCCTTAAGGGCTACTCCTTAAGGGGTATAGATTCGAGAGCAGTGGCTTTTAGCTCAGTCATCAGCATTGAGGTTTATGAACTCGTCTAATAAGTTGGATCGTCTCTGTAGTTGTTCGTCATTCGGCTAATATTGGGAAACGCAAAAGATGCTCCAAATGTAGATCAAGGCTGTATATAAACTTCTTATAATCTATGTAGAAGTTTGACTGAGAGCGAAGTGTACATGGAGTCGGCCCGCTACCCTATAGTTTCTCCAGAATACTACATACACTCGTTAGATTACCTCGAACAGATTTAAGACTTAAATTTTCCTTCTAAAATGCATAGGACTTTCGAAGCAGTTGACTGATTTCAATGTGCTGCGAGCATTGTTTCTCTCTTCCATGAGCACCTGTAGTTTTTTGCTCAAAGAAGGGTTGTAGTGTTTTTTTACTTTCCCTCAGTACAGCCTGAAGGGCACTTCTTTATAGAGACCTTTCAGTCTTTTGTACAACTTGTCGACCTTTCCATTGACATATAAGGTGTAGTTAAGTGGTTACTAGTCGTTTCATATAGCTCCCAGTTTGCTTTCTTAGTGTTCCAGCCTTGCATCATGTGAGGCTTTAAGTTGGTGGGAATCAATGTGTGCCTATATCAGATTGGGTCAAACCCACCAGGGGGTAGTTTTGCTTTGAGCTTGGTATTCGAAGAAGTTGGTGAGTGTACTAAACTATATCAAGATGAGTTAGGTATACAGCAACTGAAAAAAGATATAGAGCTTTTTGCCTCATATTCGATGTAGTCAGCAGCGTTGGAATCTATGAAAGTTTCAACGTCTACCAATTTCTGCCGTAAATTGGTAACTGCATATTCGTGAGGGGACATTCATATTCTAATAGAAGTGTCATTAATATTCCAGGAAGCCTCCAAACAGATAGATTTGGTTTATTTCGTGGTATAATATATGATACCATGATTCTTTTAAAGAGGTTGTTTTTGTCCAGATATTTAGTTCCACCGCAAAGATCAAGAATGAGGTGTTGCACGAGCGTCGATCTAGATTCACACGTAGGTAACATGGAAACGATAAAAGCATAATCTACTGTTTTATTTTTAAAGCAAAAGGTTAAAGGTACAAAATTTAACGTTATTAAAGAGTACCCATTAAACTTTATTGTGAGCACTCACACATACGTTCATGGTAATTAAAAGACTAACCATATTAGCAGCCGGCCAAAAGTCTGTAATGTACGACTTCACAGGTAATACACAAATTTCGTCCAAAGCTAATCCCTGATTTTCCTTTACAAACAGTAAAAAAATGCAGAAGCAAATCACCGCGTCGACATACATGTTCATAATCCCCTTCTGCTGCCTCGCTACAAAAACAAAAACAAAATCCGGAACGCGCAAATGAATTTTATAACCTCGTATATTACGCAACAGCTTGTCATTTAGCGATTCCAACTGGGCAATTAAAAAATTTAAGTGCCTGTTTCCGCTCGTAATTACCAAAAATCCAATTATTTCACAAAAACCCCCGGAATATTTCCCCTGTCTCATTCTCTCCCTCTCCTTCGTTTAACAGAAAGTAAGTCATACGGTAAAGAATACGTGTAGATCTCTAATTGTAAGACAATGATAATTATATCATACTTCGTGCTTACAACGAATGTGACGTGTGTCGTTAGAAAATATTTTTAGGTGATTAACCCTTTACTATTACCCCAGTTGGCTATAAAATTTTGTTTCTATGTTATAAACTGTAATGCGGAGTAGCATTTCTAATAAACCGCAGAATTAAACACTTGGTAACCAAATTCTGTGCCACTTCAGAAAAAGCCATCTATCTTACGTTGAAGATTAGTCACAGATACAACAGCTTATATATGTGTATGCACCAACGACAGACTCAGAAGATGAAGAAATAGAACTTTATGAGGACATATCAAAAAAGACCAAAAAACAGGAAGAGACTTACCTGTCATCACAGGAAGCTTAAGAGCAAAAATAAGAGGCAGACACTCGAAAAATGATAAATTCGTCGGAAATTACGGCTTTGGCGTCAGAAATCATAGAGGTGAAATGCTTACAAATTTACTTAGCAGCGAAAAACTCTAATGCTTACATGCGTTCTTTAGAAAACATAAGCAGAGAAAATGGACATGGCTAAGTCCTGACCAAAAAAACAAAAACCATAAGTTGGTGAAGTCAATCTTAAAAATTAAGACGAAATTATTGCGAAAAAGATTATTCTACCGATCTAAATATCCTATGATGGATGAACTGAGATATAATCAAGAGAAATGCATTCTAGAACTTAATAAATGGTTGGAACCAACAGAGTCGCTAAATAACCTAACCATAGATGTATTAAACAAAAAACTGAAAGGAGATATTCAAACAGCTACTAAGAAAATATGTGCAAATAAAAGACCTAAGATTAGCAAATTGTCACAGGAAACTCTTAACTTAATTGAAGAAAGGAGACAAATGGACAGGATGGCAAGGAAATCAACAAAAAAGAAAAAGGGCGATTAGAAAAGATATGAGAGTGTATAAAAATAAACAAATGAACAATCACACAATATAACACAATCAAAATATGAAGGTGTTAAGATCTAAACTATCACAGGATAAACAAAAACTAATCAAAAAAAAATCAAGAAGGAATTATTGCGACAAACAAGCAATATATAATAATGGCAATAGAGGAACTTTATGCGAAGCTATACTTATGTTCCACATCGACAATTAATACTGCTACTCGACACATCATGAACGTGGACTCCAAAGAAATACCAGGCGTTGCTATTTTTGAGATAGGACAAGCCCTTAAACAAATAAAAAATAATAAAGCTCCAGGAAAAGACCCCATAACGTGAAAAATGTTAAAAATGGGAAATGAATTAATAAAACATGCAAGTTTTGATACTTTTGAACGAGTTCCTAATGGAAGGAAAGGTACCGACTGCATAGAAAAATGCTGAGGTGTTCCTTCTCTTTAAGAAAAAGGACACATCGCATATCGAACATAGAAAACTGCAGCCCCATAAGTTTGCTCTCACATATGTTTAAACTGTTCATTAAAATCATAGTTAGCTTCATATCTCAAAAACTAGACTTCTATCAGCCAACTGAACAAGAAGGCTTTCATAAAGGTTTTAGTACTATAAGTAGTATACAATTTTAGTATACAATTAGACCGAAACATGTGGAGACAAATGGAGAGGCTTACTTTTAGCAGTGGACCGATAAAGGCTGATGATGATGATTTACAGAGTTATAACGCTTTAAACGCCATGAGGGATCTTTTGGATAGGTTAAGGAATATAGATATAAATTGAAAGTATGTAAATATTTTTAATATGTCCACGTCGTACGTCAACGTTAATTACGAGCGAACTAGCTCAATAATAGTAAACGTTGTTATTTCTATGCTATTCTTTAATTACCTCACGTTGAAATAAGGTGTCCCCGAAAGGTCTGTATAAAACTCTACCATAAATTCTTCAAGTAAAAGTAGATCAATTCGCTCCATCTTACCTTAGTACAAAAGTTGATAGATACGGAGATACAGGGCGTCAAAATTTTATTTTATTTTCAATTTTCTTACATAGTTAATAAGAGAAACATCACAAATTCACAAAAATTGATATATGGGGGTTTTTTAAAGTGACAAATTTAAATTGGGCATCAGATTTTATGTACGCTGCAGAGGACGTCACACACTGCACAAAGTTCTTATTTAAACCGTCCTGTTTTTTAACCTTCACTGTACAATATTTTAGTATAGTAATAATTGTTTATCTAAGTATTGCATTCAAAAAAAGCTATATTTTGTTAATGTCGCTAGGTACAACCGTTTGCCAGAAAAACACGTTTATCTAATATGATGTAGAAATTTGTGGCCACGTAAGCACCGCGGTTATCATGAATTAATTAACATGTAGTGAAGTTATTTGAAATCAACATATTTAAGTTTCTGTCAAGGTAGCAAGAAATAAACCGAACCACGAATTTTACCTGGCCATTTTATGGTAACGTAGGGGTTATGAGTTTCAGTACTAAGGAAAATGCAATTATTAATATACACACAATTATAGGAGAGAAGCTATTACATTCGTCCTAGTGGTGTTACTAGTGCAAGTGAATTGATCATATCACATTGTAAATTTTGATTGCTATAATCGTAGTAACGGTAAATCTTAAGAATAATTTTAAATGAATAAATTATACACTAGATGTAAACGTAAGCATGGGTAACTAAAATTGTTTATAGTTACATAAGTAATATATTATATATATATTTGTATAATAATTATATATTGTATAAATATAATATAATTTTTGCAGTCTTCACAATTTAGTCCCTAATATGAATGGACCCGATCCATCACCTGTTCAGCAATTAATGCAGAACTGCTGATATTCAAGTGCCACAAGTAAATTATTAGCATTAGTACATCTTAATAGATTAATATATTATTAGTATAGTTAATTATTTTCAAAATCGATAAAACATTCTATAACTGTAATTTTTTTTAATTTATTAGAGTTTATTTCAGATATAAAAATAGTGAATACAATGATCGGATAGTTCTAAAACAAGCTTCGAAAATAATACGATTATTTACAAGTACATTAACCAGTAGAAAACAACAAGTAGAAATGTGTGGGCTTATCTCATGCAATTCCAGGATTCGATTAAATCCTTTTATCTTTAAAATGATTCAATCAAATTTAAGATTATTCAGCTTGCATAGAATAACTTATTATGAATTTTTAAAATAGCTGGTGGATCTGGTAAATAGGCAAATATTTTAATGAATTGATATATTCATCATAATTACATCTTGGTAACTGAATTTATAATAACGTTCATTTTATATATTCAGCTTGTACCAATTTCTTAAGTATACGGCCTTGGGCAAATAGAATGGAATGTGAAATATATGTTATCTTTATTTAGTAAACAATAAACAGTTTAGTAGTAAAACAATAGACAATTTGGTAAAATTTTTTATTAAATTAATATTTGTCTTATAAATTTTATGTATAATTTATTTTATTAGTTATGTTTGTTGGAATCGTTCTATCTTGGAATTATTAATCACAACTAGCTTTACCGGGACACCAAATTACAGCTCTCTCATTTCTAAGGAGCAGAGAAAAATACATATGCTTTTGTAAATTAATAAATGATTTGTTTGATATTTTCAGCCTTACTAGGAAATCAAATTAGAGCTATCACACTTCTAGGGAACTGAGAAAAATGCATAAACTTTTATCAGTTAATAAACTATTTGTTTGACATCTTCAGTAACACAGATATAAATTATAGTAACGTTTACCGTGATATTCAACCCACTTCTTTAAAGCTGAACATCCCTATGGTAAGTAATTCTGATAACTATAACCTTGATATAAATCCAGAACAGTAGTCTGCACAACCCAATATATCTAATCACTAAGATAAATGTTCATTTCTGAAACAATTAAATTTATATAAATGAGATTTGTCAAGTCATGAAAGTAAAATGTATCAAATACATAAAAATACAGCTAAACACTTAAACAAATATCAAAACGTATTAAACAATCAACAATTAAACGATCAAATCAAACAGCTAATTGAACACTCAACACTACACAGCTACACTACTACAACAATTTATTTGAAGAGGTAGGTTCAAATTTATTTAAGTTTTCGTTTCAAGTATTAAGAGACTACCATGTAACAATTATGACAGAAAAATTAAATAAATTAAGGTACTGAAATCAATGGTGTTATTCTTCTAACTTATTTCTCGATGTGTTTTTGACGAATTTAGATCTACTTGCAATCTAACTTGTTCTTTTTTGTTGTTTTAACGTTCAAATTTCTGCAAGATGTTCTTGTAAGTGTTACATAATTTTAAGTGAGCTTATATTTTGTTTGATGTAAATGGACCAAGAAATGCAATAATCATTTCAAAATCCTGCAATTTTCGAATTTCCCGCCAATTTTAATAGTCAGTGGTGGGGAGAGCAAGAAATAAATATGGCGGCAAATGTCTTCCGGGTCTCCTTGAAATAACGGTAGTTACACTTCTCAAAGGTATGTGTTTTGTGACTGACACGGGTGTCGCCCATAGACATATTACGAGTAGACCACGCAAGGTATGGGCCGGCCTGTATAAAAGATATAACGCTTTTACCTTCAGTGATTTAGCTATCTTTGTCTCTCACACGCACGCGATCGACCGCTTCCGTCACCGGTCACTGTCGGTGGGTTAGAGAAACTGGTGATGGAAGCTACGCAACCAAGCGGGTGTAAAGAAAAATAGATTGATCACTGTTCACTCACTCCGCGTTACAATATTCTGCCGCTTATCTTGTCCACTCTTAATTTGCCTGTGGTTCTTGCGCTTCTGTAATGTATTTGTTTTCTGCCTTTACTGTTTCATGTCCGTACTCAACAAGTACAGCACTTAAAGGAAAAGTTACATGCGATATTTTATCGCGAAAGCAGATCGTGAGGAAGTAGGGGAATCCCCAATTAGTTTTTGAATAGTTAGGAGTGGTTAGAAGTGAATTTCGTACAACAGGTTACTGCCACGTTACCGTCGTTTAAGTCGTTCGTGCGTTCACAGTGGAAGTGTTCCTTACCATTGTGATTAACGTCGAGTGCCCTCGAGTCTCGCTGACAAATAACAAACTTCGCTAGAAACGGCAAACGTATACCACCATCACATCCTCCTAAAATAACATTCGATATCTTTAGACGTACAGTCATGTAGGTTGTACAACGACGCGACGAGTTCTAAAAATAATTTGGTACTTACGTTTTCCTTTTTGTTAATACTGACCAGTTGCTCGGTGCATTAACATCGGATTAGTTACGAATTGGTGTCTAAATCACGTTTACCGAGTGTTTTAACTGGGACAAAGAGAAATGGACGCCATCGAGCACGAGATTTGCAATAATTGGTAAGTTCTTTCTTATATTGAATTTCCGGTGATTTGATTGTTGGAACTTCCGGCTTATTTGGCGAATGCACTGCGATCTAGTCTGTCAGGCAATGAACTCTCAATAGGACAATGCAAACCATCTTCCGGACTTTATTCCATTCGAAACCGGCATTATCTTAGTAGCTATTGGATGAACAAAATTGCTTTAAATTGGGTACATTTAAAACTGCAACATAAAAGGTGTGGGCAGATATTTTCATTTGATCGAGACAAGACTTCAACAGTGGGATGCATTGTATGTATATATTGTGTATGAACATACGTACATAAGATACAAGCAAACACTAATAAGTTGTATGGCATCTGCACTTCATACAAATACTTTCATTTAGGCACATATTCCTTTATTGGAGCTGCTTCAAGCAACCTTATTGCGAAGCAGAAGCATAAATTTAGATTCCCGCTACAAACAAAATTCTCAAAAATTCTCATTTCTCCAACATTATTTACGTTTATCAGGAATGCATAGTTTTCCTCCTACGTTTCACGTCTACACTATAACACTCTTTTTTTTCTATCTAAAAATACTTTTACTATTCAGTCTTATTCTGCCTGTGTGACTAAATTTTTTTTATTTATTTGATAATTTTTTTGCTGCTAGAGCCAGCCAAAAAATTTTTCTATATAACATTTTCGACTTTCGAGATCCAACACGGATGGTTATTTTTATCTCCCAATATTAACTGTAATCTGTAACCTTTAAAATGGAGTTTGCCACATTCGTAATCTTAATAGGGCATGAAACGTTTATATGCACATCTAATAATATAGTAAAGAAGTCGTGCATGTGACGCCAAGTTCTAAACATGCCAACTCTGCTTAATTTAACTGAAATTGAAATTAATGATTATTAGTTCATTCATGCAACTATAATTGAGGTATTTGATTCAGGTATAATTGTTCAGATTTCAAAAAATATTCGTCATTCGTGCTAACCTTTAAGCAACTTTAATACCTTTGCATAGGCCTGAAGAGAAACAAGAAACTGAAGAAAAATCCAAAGTTAAATACCAAAGCAAAGCACAGCTAATACATGATTTTGTTCTTAAATAATCTGTAAATAATCAAAGTCTCGTATGACTAACTATTTAAGTAGCAAATAGCCACATTTTTCTTTATCGTGAATCATTAAAAATGACATTAAATCAATTACTTTCCTAATTTTTGGAGATACTTCACTTTCTTCCATGCCGGTATTGTGAAGCTAACTCTTTATGTACACAACAATAGTGACAATTAGTACGTTAGTGAAAATAAAATTCAATCTACTTTTGACCTAGACAAACTTGCTCTCTGCAATAAATTTAAAAATAGAGGGAATTGAGGGCATCTAATTAGTTTCATATATAGTAGTCAATAAATTAAATAAAAAATATAAGGTGTAATTTTTGTAGGTAATACTCATCAAATTTTTATTTGATGACGTGATATTTTCATTGGCTCTCTCCCTCCGTTCAAATAAGATTTGCTACTTTACAGCTTTAGCTGAAGCTACTTGAAAGTTACTTACTATAGAAAGTCTACTTATGTGGCGCCATGTTGCCATTGATTCCTCCAGTTTGACACCGAACGATTATATCACAAATTGATTGAATTGTAAAGATTTTCTAAGTTTTTTTTAAATTTTCCTTCAAAAAAGGTTCCTTAAATTTAAATTCAGTACTTCAGTACAAATTAGTATGATTTACTTCTACCTTGGGTTAATAGTTCAAACAATTCATGATTGTCAAAAGGATCAAGCTTCAGGTTGCTTAAACACTACTTCTTTTAAGTAAAAGCATCCAAAATTCTATTTCATAAAACTAGTGTACAATAAATTAAAGGTAGTCCTCTATTGCATGTTTGTTTAAAATTACTCTTGCTCCTATAATCTCTAAAGTAGTCTTTTTACTGCAAGTCACTTGTAATGCAACTTAAACATAAAAAAATGTAAGCTAATTTATAAAAAAATCGGACCATCAACACATAATACCCAATACCAAAACATTGAACTTGGACAATAAAATGTTTAAGTTTATTTGCAACTCAATGTGTCAGCCGCAATGATAGAAGGGCACTAATAATTAGTGATGCTCATGTCTGATTCAATGAGAATTCTGCTGATTATTTCAACTATTTGCAACAGTACTATTTCATTTAAACTGGAAATTGATTTTGATGAGCTGTTTGTTGATCCCATTAATAGAACTCCTTTTATCATTGCACTCAGACTGCTGTCAGACTATTTAATTGGTTGTTTGAAGCCTAAACAAACCTAATAATGCTCTATAACTGAGAACTACAGGGTGAAAATTAACAGAGACGCTTTTTATTTTATCTTGTTATGGCTTCAAATTTTGAATCCATCTGAAGTTGCATTTTTTCGCCTGACAATTTTTTCTCTGTTTCAGCAAAAAAGAAATACCTCAGCGGAACTATGTGATGCACACAATGCACTGTGCTAGAAACATAACTCTATGCAAAACGTGTCTGGAACCGATCCCCAAAGCTGAATACCCAAAACATGAGACCTCCTGCAAGCCTAAACCTTTGCCAAAACCGTTACCACCACCTACAAACTTGGAGAAGAGTTCATACTTTCAAACGAGAAAATCCATTGAAGACAGGAAGGCTGAAGCCCGGAAAGAGAGATACATGCAAAAGATGGAGAGACTGGTTGATTCTGGTCACAGCCTGAGGGAAACCTCTACAAGCCAGCAGAACTCTTACAGCTCTGGCATCGCTAGGACGATGGAGACTCCAATCAAAACAGAAATTACTCATAATGAAAACACTGGAGCCAGGAAGAAAACTGAAACAAAACCTTCTGGAATGCTGGCTTGTAAGTATTGTGATCTGGATCTGCCGAAACTTGAGCTGGAGGAACACGAGAACTACTGCGGTTCCAGAACGGACAAATGTCTCGAGTGTGGAAAATTAGTCATGTACAAAGACAAACAAAGCCACATGGATTCCAATCATTCCTATTTAAAGAAGAAAGGTAAGATATTAACCATTATCTGGGAATAAATTTGAATGTGACTGGATTTTTATGAAAGCTATATATTTACTTTAATAGGCATTATTCTTAACTGATTTGAGTTGAAAGGGAATAAAATGTTATTTTTTTTTGTCATACTAAGCAAATACGATATGGTCGGTTCCTGTTATAATGACATTCAAGGAACCTGTGTTTAAATAACACTACATTTTTTGTAATAATACACTGAACATACTGACTGACATAGACACTCTTACATTCAGTGAAAATGAGTTTATTTCAGGAATACTTTACACAAATATCAGAAGAGTCATGGTAAGTAAATAATTAAAATTTGAATCTCTTAAAGATAGACTGAGTTCATTCTAATAATGTGTTAATGTGCCACGGTATCTTACACATTCATTAATGCCTCTAGATGGGTGGTCACTATCCTCCTTGGATATTTCATTCCAGGCCACCTCAACCTTGCGTCAGAGCGCATCCAGTGTTTGAGGGTGCTGTTTTAAATTGTTTAATATTGTTTAATTTTCCATCGATCATGTCCCACATGTGTTCAATTGGGGACAATTCAGGAGACTGTGGTGGCCATAGCAATAAGTTAATTTAATGTTCAAAGTAGTCCATCTTTACTCTTGCCACATATGGTTGGACATCCTGTTGGAAAGTTGGGTTTTGAAGAGTTTAAGATATAGAATCAAATGTTGTTTCACTATTTCATGAAATAACGCTGCGCTCTCACATTGCCTCTAATGTTATAAGTTAAAGCAATCTCTAAAGTTATAAGCAATGGCACCCCACATCCCAACAATGCAATGAACATGCCTCTTACCACAAAGCTGTGGATCACGGCATTCACCGTATGGTCTTCTTACCCATCCTCGATGATTGTGTATAGCTAAATAGTTCCATTCCTGGTCCCATGCTAGTCGTTCTCTACTCCACTCAAGTCCAGTGTATCGATACTCTCAGCCTAGCGAGGAATGAAAAAAGACTGAAACTTTTAGCTAAATCTAAATAATATTGTTTTGTGCAATGACTGGTACTATGTTATCCTTACAATTACTTTTACAACCAGTGTTGTCGTAACTGGATTTGACTCTATGTGGTTATCCCTCCATAAAAGGCAAGTCTGTGGTAGGTATGAATAGGAGAAGGGACAGTGAATACAAAAATAAATCCATTATGTTATCCCCAATACAATAACATAGACTAATACCAGAAAGGAAACCACTTGATTTTAATTAGAAATGTTAGATAAATATACCAAATTGATATTTTTATTCCCCTAACTTGCTACACTTACATAAAAATCGCTTATAAAGTTGTAATTGCCGTTCAGATCAGAATAATGTTTTTTATTATTTTCTAGGGCAAAACGCTCCCTCCTCTTGGGATTCAGCTACCGAAAGGGTTGAGACTTCTGACCTAGATTCTCCCAGAAGAAGACCTCAACACTTTAGGGCTTTCGCTGAATTCGATTATGATCCTATGGCATATTTACCCTCTGCTTATCAATCACCTGCAGGTGTTAAGAAGAAAGAAGGAGAAAGCTACAAAGAGATCTCCCGGCGTCTAGACTGTAAGTGTAGAAAATGTATATTGTATTAACACCGAACACAAAAGCAAGATGGAAGAGGATAATAATTGTTAAATCAAATTGTAGTAAAGGTTGTTTCAGTGATTCAACTGTCCAAGCATTACTAAAATTTTAAAGAATCTATTATTAAACTAACACAGCATAATATCTACCTAAATATTTTTGAATTAATTTGGAAATCTTCTGATTGAAACTTGTGGACGTCATGCCACAAATCAAAACAATTTCGATTGACAATTATTACTCCAAAAAATCAGCTTGCCCTCAATTTGAGTTGATGCACATATGGATTTTAGCGGAATTTATATGTTTGTTGTTGCATGTAGGCAAAACGGAATATATCAGAAATTTACTCCATGACTCTGCTGGAATAACTGTGCCTCTAAGAAGAAATGCCACGACTCCTAGAAACCATTTTAATCACAGCAAAGGTGTTGTTCTTGTTATTGGGTTTGTAGCGTGGGTTTTGGAGTTGCTGTTGCAAGTTTACTAAGCTGCTTTGTTAACTTTAGCTAAAAAAAATTTTTTTTGCATTATTTTTAAGTTACCTTGTCAGTGTTTGACCTTAGAGTACTAAATGAGTCGAGGGACCTTTACCTCTAAGCTTTTAGGCACAAGAACGCGTTAATTTGAGATAAAAAGCGGTGTGTTTTAATTTTGGAAAATGGCAATTTGCCAGTTCCACATGACCATTCAATTATTGCTTCGAAATTTGCATTGTTGTACCTCTTACACTATCAGTTAATAAACACTGTGTCCAGCTTTTGGCAAAATTAACTTTACAGGAAGTGATTTATAGAAAGTGGGAAAATAAACAGGTTATTTCGAGAAAGATCATAGAACCTGTTACTAAATTTAAATTTGAAACAAAAGTTAACAATCGATGTTCATGTGTATTTAAGTTCGTTTAAATATTTTAAAAATTTATCACAAAGGAAGTAAAACAATGAAAGTCAGATGTGGTCATTGTTATTTATATCATTCTTAGAACTTCATGAACTAGGGCACTTTTGCAAAGTATCAAATTAATCAGTTATTTTTCAGAAAAAAAAATTCTGTACCACTTTGTTTAAATAAAATACTAGCTTCTAAAAATACAGTTGATTACACAATCAACCAAAAATAATACTTGTAAAAACTGCTAAGAATCACTTTTGATCTACTGGTGTTTCCTCAAATGAAAGGATTTCAAATACATAATTGAAAACTTGGTAATATGTAAATAGTAGGCCTTTCTTCATGTGCTCTGTAAAGTTTTAAAGGTATGCAGCAGTATTTACGTCAATGTATATCTGAAAGTGCTGTTTGTTTTGGATAGTGCCAAACGCGAGATACACACATCTACTGTTTTATTATATATAATTGTTGTTTTTTTATTATTTAAAGTTACAATTAAGTTTGAAGTTATAAAAATAACATTTGTTTCATAATCAATTTGACAGTAATACATATTGGTAAATTGCATATTGGGTAATTGTCATACGGTGTGATTTGATAATCCCTAGCAGCATTTTTTGGTAGCATATAGGTGCTACTCACTCACTCAACCTGTTTCAATTGGACAATGGTTAGATATGGCACTTATTTTTTAATTTGGGCAACCTAAAATGTTCCACCTCTGCCCAATGAACTATAAGGCCTCAATAGTTTATCCAAAGAGTTGGGAGATGGTAAAGTAGGAAATTTTGTATTCCTAAACCCAAAAGGAATTTTTTTCAGAATGATTCAGACTTTCTAATTGAATTATAACATATATGCTACTACAACCCATCTAAGAGTATTTTCGAAAATCGAATTTTTTTTAATTTAGGTTTCATTAAATGAAACACTTTGAAACTGGCATGAACCTTCTAGAAAAAAACGGATGATCTAACAGAGAGAAATAACACCTGAACACCATGCATTGTTTTAACTTTGAAGTAGGTTAAAGGATGCGAAACGGGCTGTATTTTTCACCACATAGGTGTAACAAGTAGAGATTAAAATAAAGATGTAATGTTGTCAGAATATATGAGGTTGTCCTAAGAAATAAAGAAAAAATGTTAAAACTGAGTACAATAATGCCATTTTTAAAAAAATGTAAGACAAATTACACAATAAAAATTTTTTAATGAAAAATAATAATAATAATGACAAACTAGCGCCACAACAAAACCTATACTATCTAAAAAATAAATTAAATAAAAAAAATGATGTAGTAGCCAATATGAAAAATAATTATTTTTTTCGTCCAATACCAATTATCAATATATAAATATTTTTTCTATCCTATCCTTTCTAGTTACACAATAAAGAAATTTAACCACAGAAACAATGGTGTTACAATGAACAATCAAAATGTTGGGTAGAAAGCAATTTTCTATGATAAATCAGTAGAATCTGCTCTACGTCTGCAGGATTCTTTAGGAGGCTGGAGATTATTTCCACTTTTTTTCTGCGAGTACCCTATATACAGTAGTACAAGGTATAATAAATTGTTATACAAACATGTCATTGATATTAAAAAAAATGTGAAACGGATTTAATACTTGCGGGTAATCCCTGACATTATGCATGTAACAAAATTCATTATGAATCTTCTCTAACCCTTATTACCGCTGTCGACTAGTTTACATTCATCTCATTTTTCCTAGGAAGTTAACCTTGTCCCTTTCTTCAAAATGAGGTGTTCAAAATTGTTGTAAATTGTACTGCATCCGTCTGATTAACCTCAGAATTGTGCATTTTATATGTTGTATTCATGTTGTTGTTCATATGTATTATTGTATGTGTTGTTCATGATGTGTTCCTTTTCCGCAATGGAAACATGCCTTCTCGTACGTTTCTTCGGAGGCGAGGTTCCATGTTATGGACCAGGTTGATCATCCATTACTGAAAACTAGTAACAAAAAAATTAATCAGAAGTTTTTATACTTTTGGAACACATTGTACATATTGTAATAGTTTTACATGCACAAAGAGGTTTTACTACCTAATGTCAACGTAACATCTACAATCACATAGACAACTATTGTTTTTCCATAACAACGGCTTATACGGGGCATTCGCTACACTATCCCTCCCCGTCTTCAGGGTCGCCCTCGACCCTCGGACGATCTACTTCCACAGCACTCCATATCAGCGAATGACTACCATGTCAGCGAACTGCTACTGCTACGGCTACTGCTACAGTTACTGCTACTGCTACTGCTCCTGCTATGGCTACGGCTACTGCTACGGTTACAGCTACTGCTACTGCTACGGCTACTGCTACTACTGCTACGGCTAATGCTTCGGCTACTGCTACTGCTATGGCTACTGCCACTGCTACTGCTACTTCTGATGCTACTAGTACGGTTACGGCTTTTACTACTGCTACTGCTACGGCTACTGCTCCTGCTGCTACTGCTACGGCTAATGTTTCGGCTACTGCTACTGCTACCATGCACACCATATCAGCGAATGACTACCATATTAGCGAACTGCTACTGCTACGGCTACTGCCACTGCTACTGCTACTTCTACTGCTACTAGTACGGTTACGGCTTTTACTACTGCTACTGCTACGGCTACTGCTCCTGCTACGGCTAGGCTAGGGCTACGGCTACTGCTACGGTTACTGCTACTGCTACGGCTACTGCTACTGCTACTGCTACTACTACTGCTCCTACTACGGCTACTGCTACGGATACTGCTACGGCTACTGCTACGGATACTGCTACTGCTACAGCTACGGCTACTATGCGCACCGCTCCTCCCCTTTTTCAGAAATTCCGCCAGAACTTATACATCGAGAGCCAACTGTCCTCTCCAGGCGATGTTCACCTCCGGGAATCTCGCCATAGTTGATCTAAAAATCAAACAAAACACGCCAGTATCCTTGCCAAATCCATTTGCAATGAATTGCAAGTATATGTGTAATTGTGTGCATGTGTATGTGTGTGATTAACTCCATTGAGCGGGTTGGACTGCAAATCCTGTACAAAAATTCATCAGCAGCAAATCGAAACCAAGCAGGCCAATCCTCTTTCTGACCATCAAAGACACCAGGGATAACCAATCCCATCCAATGCTCCAGGTAGAAGAGGGACCTGTCTCTTGAAATCCTCCGCTGCTCCTGCAGTTACTGAAATCCCCAGCAACTGCTTCATGGCTCCAGACGCACAACCCAGTGGTCAACCATCACCAATTCTTGTACTAAAGATGAACAGCGCCCGTCTCCCAATACGAGTTACGAATGTGTGTGTAGCACTCAAACGGGCCACGCGCGCCAGCCGCACGCAGTCAATCCATTCGAGTGTTTTCCTAAATCTAGACCTGTTTAGGTTAACCTAAACCTTGGTGTTATAGTGGTGTGTATTTGTGTGATGGTACTTAGCTTCGGATTCTGTAGCGTTTCGACCCGCGCCAACCGCTCAACAACTCCATAACGTCGCACAAACTGCACTCCTCGCCTCTTCGCCGCGTGCCATCGCCATCACTTCCGTACGCCATCCCAGGTCCACCAAACCTTTATCCGCTATTCCGGTTCACAAAATCCCGGTTGAGCCCCCATTGTAGTACTTTTACATGCACAAAGAGGTTTTACTACCTAATGTCAACGTAACATCTACAATCACATAGACAACTATTGTTTTTCCATAACAACGGCTTATACGGGGCATTCGCTACAATATATTGAACAATAAAGAGGTACATACCGTATGCTAAATATTAACTCCTCTCGCACAATTCACAGAAACGCAATAAACAACAAAATTACTTGACCACGCGGCTGTAACGAATTCATCCAGCCCACACAGAATCGCCTCTGTTCACGCAATTTTATGACTATTGGCGGATCGGACTACAGTGGCGATTTTAGAGCACTGGTTAAAATATTCGACATTCAATTTCAAACAGATTTTGGCCTTCCACAATTCTAAAAGAACGTCTAAGAGGTTTTATTCGATGTTATAACGCGAATACTTCTAGAACCTTATCTAAGACTTTTTTTTCTCTGGTCCTCGGAGAGTGAGACAATTTAAATTTTGCATTAACCTTCTAGCTCGATTTTAAGGCACTTTTTTTCAGAAAAATTACTTGAATAAAACGTTTACCTTTAGAAAAGTGGATTTGTCAAAAATAGTTTTTTAGCTTTTTAAAAATCACCATGTTCCCAAACTAGTGAATCTGGTGATATCTGTAAAAAACCATTACTCGGATATATCTTGCTAGTTTCTCCTCCAAATTCGATAGTTTAAAAAGTGGGAGATTTAACCCCTTGTGATTTTTTTTTTGTCAAATTTACTCACAAATAAGATTTTACATATTTTATGCTCAAAAGAAAGTGAAAGGTTCCCTAAAACCAAAAAAGGCATGAATTGAAGTAATAAAGTTTGCTTTCTGAAATATGATGGGTTTTTCAAAAATTGTTTCCGTTTTGGAAAAAATTGCTACATTTTAAGTTAGTCAGATTTATAAGGAAAACTTAGTAACATAATTAAATAATATCACCATAAGATTGCATGGTTTTTTTCTAATTTTCCAAATATTCTATTTACGTCTGGAGATACGAATTTTTAAAGTCTGTTTTTAGATATTAAAAATTATCGAATTGAAACTTGGTGATATCACCAAAAAACACGATATAAGAAATTTAAATTTCAAATGAGGGAAGTTTGATTTTGAATATTTACTGGCGTAAAAAAAAGAAAATTTTTCTGAATGCAAAAGTGCCATAGCACTTTCATTGCAGAATTCAAAAGTTCACTTTTTTGGATAAAAAGTGGACCCATGACTCGAAAATTGCTTTGTTCTAACGTTTAAAATCAAAATGACGTTATTTGAAACATCTGTAATCCTTCTAGGTTTAATTTTCCAGCTGTTCCAACCTTTTATAACCCTAAGGGAACCCGAGCAGCCTTTTTGGGTATGATTTAGATATTTTAGTATTTCAAATCGAAACAAAGACGCTTCTAGATTCTAATAAAGATCGTTTAGGAAAATCTAGATATTCTCTTTGGTCCTCATTGGAGGATGCATAGAATTTGAAATTTCCTTAAACCGTCCATATTCGATGTTACAGCAATTTTGGTGGTTTAATCTTCTACACTAATCAAATTTTTTTATTTTAGATCCTTTGTAGCGTTTAAAATTGAAACTAAATTATTTGAAATGTCTGCAGACCTTCTAAGAGTTTTGAGGAAATTGTTGTGGTTTAAGGTGCCAGAACTTTTAGAATTTTTAATCTAAATTTTTTAAGCTTTTTAACAATACATAATTTTCAAACAAAGGCTTGTTGCATTGTTACACCATTGCATTTTATCCTTATAACGGATTGAAATGTTTTTAACAAAGAAGTGTAGTAAGTCTAACAATTTTTTTGAAAATATATGAGTAATTACTAGAAGATAACAACAAAAACTCAGTAGTTGGTGTCCAGAAGAGGGCGTCCGAAGACACAACTACTAACCATTTTAAAATAATTTACCAACTGTAGGTGAATGGTTGGAAGACTGACTCTATGTTGAACTTATGAAGAGAGTTCATCATAACACCTACTAACTACTCCCCAATTAATTCCCAACTGTTAGAAAACTGATGCCAACCAAAAAATGCTCCTAGGGAAAAACAACTCTTTAGTACTGTCTTGGCGATCCTTCAGCAATACATACTTTTAATGTCACTTGAGATAGTCATTTGTGTAATATATAAATAAAACAAATAGTATTGTATGTACTCACGTTTTTAGAAAACACATTGTCTTCAAAAGTGAATTCCCGCCTTAACAGTATTTGTATGTAGTGTTCTTAAATAGAAAAAACAATAATTTATTTATAATCGATATTAAATAATCTGCTTTTTTTATTTGTTACATTTCGAAAATTTAGATGTTTCATTAATATCCAAAAAAATTCGAATGTGTATTTTTGATTTATTTTTTTTTTACTGAAACACCAAAACGCTTTAAAAACACTGAAGACAATACATACACTAGTTTATGAAATCCTAGTCTTATTGTGGATAACAATTTGATAATACCGACTATCCATGTATTGAGTCTTAAGTTTCCTAGCTAATAATTCAAAAAATATTTGATAAAAATTCATTTTTAGCATATGAATTGATTCATTGAATATTTCTACACATCAAGGGTATAATTCGATAGCTTTGGGCGCAACTTAAGCATAATAAAGGTCCTTATCTAATACAATTTGTGTTTTGGAATGCTGATCTAAAACACCAATGCACTGGCGGAGAGACAGAGAGAGTGGGAGATCAACACAAATGCTCGAAAGAGGAGGGGGCCACAAGATCGAGAGCCCTGGCAAAAATGTTGACATGCTGATGCCAGGTCAAAACACTGATCTTACTTTGTAACTACTTTTAAAACTTCTAACATATTAATATGCCTACTTATTATTACAATGAAAATTTTAAAGTGGCAGCTAATTCAGTGGTCAACTCTTTCACTAATCACTATTTAATCTATTATTATTTTCTTATTTGTTCTATTTTGTGATTAGGTCCAGCTCCGCCACCGCCATCGAGCTACCTAAGACGCAGGAACCCACCTACCGAGCTGGTGATTCCTTGTGAGTTCTGCGGAGTGCCCGTTCCCCACGAAGATCTGATCGAACACGAGACGGGTTGTCGTCCAGATTTGGCGAGGTACACGCCCAGAAGGAGGGCCGTCTCGCCAGATGAAGACGATTACCTAGCTGGAACAGATACTCCAGTTACAACTCCAGCTACTTCTGATGAGGAGCTGCCGTGCGAATTCTGCGGCGACATGATCCCGGCTTCGCAATTATGGACACATCAGATTAGATGTACGTAAGGTGCTCAAGGAAAATTTTGATAATATGACTATTTACTGTTCTGGCTCGATAAATTTAGTCTATTGAAGGAAGGTCAGAAATTATCTTTCGTCATTTTTGTTGTTTGCTGCTAGAATACAAATACTGTCTGTGTTCACTATATTGCTTTATGTTTGCTCATTTAGTTAATAAGTTATTGGAGTTGGTTACTTTTTAATGTAGAATCTAGTTTTGTCAATTCTGGCTTTGAAAGGGAAACATCAGCTATTGTAGTTGTAATATTATTTTTTTCCATCGTTGCAAAATTGTTGCAACATTTTTGGGTTTTTTTACAAACTACTTATTATAATAAAGTTTACTTGCAAAGGTTCAAACGCTTCAGTTAATCTAACATACATTTCATAATACTGTTCCTTGTAAGATTTGTTAAATTGTTAATGGTTTAATAAATATTTTCTTTACAAAACCATTCAGTCATTATACATACCATCAAAGAAATTGGTGAATTGCTAAATTAAACTTCATTTCAAATAAAGGGAACATTTACTCTTTATCCAAATCGTACAACAAATAACAATTTTATAAATATATAATCTGCTAAGACATTTATAACATTCAGCTAGACATTGAATGGATTTAAAACACATAACATGAGTGGAAGAACAAAATTGTACTCATTCAAATGTAAACATCAGTTCTATTTTTATTAATTAATTTATCTAATTAAAAAAACATTAATTTAGTAAGAAATTGAAGTTGTCATCCAATTTACTTCAAAATTAATAGTGTCCTATTAACACCTTTGAACGTTATATTGAATATGATGTTTCAGGTTAAGTAAATTCAAGTTATCACCTGAAGTTAACCTAAACCGGAAAACCAGTTTGCTAAAAAAACTGACAGTGTGGAAATACCACCAAGAAAAACCATTTTGTGAATGGAAGTAGTTTATCATTTTTTGCTATTTCTAAATATTTCGTATTTTGAAAACTGCAGAACTGATTATTATTGTTGCACACTTGAAATACTTCTAAATATGTTAAAATCCTATTTTTAATTTGGTAAATAGTTAATTGGCCTGCTTTCAAGTACATACAGGATACTCCCGCGTTTATTAAAACATAATTTAGAGAATAAATTATTTAGGGTGTTCAACAACTGTTCAAAAATGTTAATTATCTCTCCGTAGTAACATTATTTTTATGAAATAAATAGCAACAATATCTGAAAGACTTCAACAAGTATCAGTTAAATCATAAGCTGTTTGCATTTTTCATGTTAGGTATAAGTAATAGCACGTGATACATAAATTGTATTATCTCCAATTGTATGCCGCATATATTGAATTATTATTACTTCATAACTACAGTCTTTAAACTCTTATAAATTTGTGCACGCTCCTTTTGGTGTTTTGTGTTATAAATTAAAAAATCTATATATTATACTATAAAATCTATGTATAACATTATACAGAGATGTTCTATTTATAGAAAACATCTCTTTATCTAAATAACGTTACAAAACTAGTGTTTCACATCAAAATCTTTTGGCACACAATTAAAATCAAACCTTTGGCTAAGTTGTTGACACATTCAAAGTGTAAAAATACGTCTTCCGGGGATAAGATACACAATACAACCTCTATAGGCCCTAGACTCGCAAGTTTTACACTTTTTAATAATGAGCTCATTCATTTAACAAGTGTTAAAAGTATTATTCTACGACTGGGCAATTTTGAATGAAAGGTGAGCGATTTTAACACTTGTTATTAACATTTTCTTTTTGTGCAGCCATTAAAAAAAATGGCACTCCTAACATGTAGGCAGTGCTGTTATATAGCAATATATGTATAATATATTGTCCACAGCCAATGCACAAGCATTAAGAAGTGTTATTTGTGATTAGAAAGTTTGCTATAATAATTAGAAGATATGTCAAACTTTCCAATAATACGCAAAGTACCTGCTAATAGGAAAAAATATGACCGTACTCATAAAAAATCTTATTCAGTAGGTGTATGATAAGTATCCAAAAGTTTTAAAAAAATTGACTACAAATTTGCTATATCTTCAGTCTTAAATGGTGGTAAAATTAAATGAGGTAATACCCTGTTAAGGTACTTTTAATAGAATTATTGCCATTTGGAGTTTAACTGGTTTCGGTTTTGTCTACTGTTACATATACGGGCTTGTACAGAACCAGAGGATCCCTGAAATGAAATATGCTTAAAAAGCAAAAAAACGTTCAAGCTATAAGTTACCTTAAATGATGTTCGTTTCCATCATAAACTTGCCCAAGAAGAAATTCTGGAGCCAGGTACATTCCGCCTTCTACCACTGGACAAGCAGGTTCTAGTACACAATAACAATTGGAGTGGAAATACAATGGAAAAATCCCTTTTAGAAATACCACAGAACTATTTACTACCATGCTTTCTACTTACCATATTTAATAACTGGCATTTTATTTGAATTTGGGATCCGAAATGGCACTGTACCTATTGTTATCGGACAGCTAACTTGAAGTATGTCATATTCCTTTTCTGTATCTAAATAGACCTACAATAAATAGATGAACAAAAACATGAAATGCTTAAAAAACAATTTGTGGATTATCTCAAAGCGTACATTGAAAATATGTGTATAATCCAACGGAAAATATGTCATGGAAATTTTTAATTAAAATTAAAACGACGTAATAAGAAGTATATAAATACAAATACAACTGTTTAATATTGCTGCTTAATATGATTGTTACTGATTCAGTATTACCATTCTTTTGTTTTGTAATTTTTTATTAAGACCACTAGTTGATACACATTAATTAGGTGGTAAAATTTGATATCGATTTTGTTGAGCGATTACAGAGATATAGTTTTGATCAACGTTTATTAATTTTGGAAGTTCAGTTAATCGTTTTTTATACAGTACGAGTCTCTAACTTGGAATAAATACAGTAAATCAAAGACAGTTTTTCTGTTGAAAATATGCTTTGAGAAGTAGATTAGTATTTTGAGTTGCGCTGTTGATAAGAAAATGTTATATGGCGTGTACCGAATTTGATATATGACGTCATCGACTATTTTTTTAAGTGGCAATACTAATTTCTTTATGCTATTCCTAAAGGGCATATCAAGTTACACAAACATCAACTAATTCGAAAATAAAGAAATCTGATATCAACTCAAATGATATGTTTCTTCAATAAATCCTCAAAATGTTGTCCATTAACTAAGGGACAGCATCCTAAACGGAATTGAAACTCGTTTTGGACGAATTAACAAATACCTCTTGACGTTCCATTTTTAAACTGCCAGAATTATTTCATTGAGTTGAATCGGATTTCATCTTCGAATTAGTTGATGTTTGTTAAATATCTTTTAAACGACAAGAAATAAAAATTTGACATTTGGTACGCATGTGTAACTTAATATACCCTTTAAGAGTAGCATAAAAAAATATTATTGCCCTTTAAAAAATAGTCGATGACGTCATATCTCCAATATGGTACACGCTGTATAACATTTTCTTCATCATTAATCTTCATCAAAAAGAGCGCAATTCAAAGTACCAGTCGACCTGGCCGAGCATATTTCCAACAAAAAACATGAATTAGTAAATGTAGACTTGTCTTGTCAAAACCTCCTCGCTTTAAATGAAAATGAGAAAGGAATCAAAACTTTGGCACTGTGTGTATTGTACAAAATTTAATAAGTTTTTTTGTCCATAGGTATCCTTATACCTCACCAGATCTCTATACCAAATACTTCTGGACGCTTTGGACTAACGTTCATTTTCAGTTAATTATACCAGACTAGTATTATTAGTAGTAACTAGAAGAATGAAATTGTGTAGTAGTATAACAAATAAGAGTTATAAATTGCGTATAATGACGAAATATCTGAAATGATACAAACCCCTTTAATATTGAAAGATAATACTTCTTTAGCATTTGTACAGATAAGGAAACTTGTCTTTATTTAGATGATACATCTGTATTTGGGGCTGTTTCATCTGAAGACAGATTGCAATAGTAGAAATGATAAATTAGAATTAAGTACATTGTTCAAGAAAACAAACCAGATAACATTCACTTCTCCCTTACCGTCAGTAAGTAGTAGATTTGTACCAATCGACATATATGCACCAAAGTTGTAGGCATAGGAGGTATTACTAGGCAATTAGAACTATCCCATTTACTTCTTGTTTGTGGTTTAACATGACAACCACTAAAAATAGAGAAATATAAGAAAAAGAAAAACAAAACTAATCGAGATAATTCACCCATATTCGAAAACGAGATGCTTCAGGTCCTTGCTGACCCCGAGTACTCCTCTGTCAATGAAGAATTCGCACACCTGCTCGAGTTTGACTCGCAACTTTACCTCTTCCTCACCCTGGTTATCGATAGTGACTTTAAGCTTTACACTCTCTTTGCAAACGTATGCAGACCTCGCTAGGACGCACCTAAGGCTTATGGTGCCCTTCTTACAACACCAGCAACATGTAGATTTTCTGTTCTCCAACACTATAGGTTTCTGAAGATGCTAGTGTATAAAAATGATGTAGTTAATTAAGATTTTACTTACCAAGTATTGCTCCTCCATGCAGTCGATATGTGGCCCTACGACTGTGAAGTACTTAATACCCTGTGGAGGGCTGGCATAGGGAATGTCTAGTGTTACTTTAAAAAAATACCTTATGTAGCATGGTTTACTCTCAAAAGAACATGGCAGACTTGATTCAGGCAACGTGAATCTAAAAACAATACCAAAAATATTTTTTTAATAAAAAAGTATTACTTGACATTAGTAGTTGTAGGTAGAAAGTATTGATCATTAATAGGTATTAATATGCTTTTGGATTCATCTAAAATTGGTACTATGCGATAAACTATGGACATTTTATACTCACTAAACTATAGTTACTTTAACTTTAATATTAACATAAATTTAGGTACCCCAGTAACAGTTAGACTACAACGTACTAAGTACAAATTATTAAATAGCACAGTTATATTTGATAAAATCATTGACTGACAAATTCTTCTGTTATCTTAGTGTGAATATTGGATTTGTTAATATATGATCTTGAAAGACAGGTTAGTGCCATATTTCTTATTAAGTCTATAATCTACTTACTTGAATGGGAATTTATGAACACCTCTGGGAAGAATTGGTATGGTTGTGTCGAGATTTTTCTCACCCCATATTATTTGCCGCTCATCAACGAATATCTGGTCGTCTTTAACCTTACGAATAACATAGGTTAAAAACAAAGAATAGACATGAGTTGTCGAGACTGGTTAACGACACGAAAAACTGTTTTATTTTTCTTGTGGGGAACTTCAAAGAAAAACTTTTATTTCTTTATTTTTCTGCAACTTACCGTCCTTCGGTCTCCAGACAAGAGCACCTTCCATTCAGCATGTGCCTTTCCACGTAATATCACTCTAATGGCTAAAAAAAAACTCCATTACCCATCAAACTTTTAATCTTAATTATGCACAACTTACTCCTTAGCTTGAAGTTTTCCACTGTATCCAAAATAACGTTTCCTTTGATCGTCTCACCGGCGTAATAATACTCCTTTTCTAATTGTATATCGAACTCCCTGATATAATCCATGTTTCAATTCCTATTAAAAATAAAATAAATGCAAAAAATAATTCCTACTTATGTTCTGCACACGCCGATTTGACATAGTCAGCTGTTTATAGATAAAATGTAATCAATATTGGCGAGCATGCCCATTTCCGTTTTGCTCTTATTTCTCCCCTCGAATATTACCTGCTCTCGCGAAGTGATTTTTATTTCACGTGAGAGGTGTTTCAAACCTCTCTTTCTCTCTCTCTCTTCCTAACTCCCTCCCTCCCTCGGTCATTTTAATCCCACAACATTTTAATGTCACACAAAATAAGGTATGAAAATATGCTCAATAAATAGTCAACAGAACAAACTCTAATTAAATTGTTAAATAAAATGTTAATCGTTCCATTTGAATATTTTAACGGAGTATGTGGCATATTTACCATTTTATTGTGAATAGGTAACAATAAGTTCCAATTTATCATTATTGAAATATCTCTCTAATAGATATAATATTGTTACTGAAATTAGGTAATTTTTTACTTTAAGTAATAGCATTTTTTAACCTAAAATGCATTTTAGGAAGATTTTCTGAAAAAAAACCTATAAGTTGTCAACACAGGAACAGAAATATTACAATATTACAAAGCGAAGTGCAGAAAAACATTTGCTATCCTTTTAAAACAATTGTTTCAATACATCTAAAACATATACTATTCTTTCTTTTTACAACTTATTTTATACAAAAATTGAAAATCCGCAATAGTTATATATATAGTGGTACACGGCACCCTAATAAAATGTCATAAATTATGTGTTGAATGGAGAATGGTGAAGTGCTTTATTGCCGATTAGGAGATGGTTTCGAATAGTCGTCTGGGATATTTGGACCGTACCGGAATTTTTAAATGATCACAGACAAATTAATCTTTGCCACACAATAAAAAAAATTTAAGTCATCTTTTCTCTTTTTTTGCATATGGTGTCTAGGCTATTAGGATGCAAGTTCTATGTCGTCGACCTCTTCCAATTCTTCCTCACCTAATTCTGGTCCTTCGCCATACTTCACATCTTCATCCACTGCATATTTCTTAATCTGAACCTGCTTCTTGATTTATTTCAAGTTCTCTGTTTAATCAAGGCCGCCACATTTTAAAAATTATGAAACGAATACTTGCCATCATTAGAGTAAAATGAATTTATTTTAATACACCATGATATATATATTTTCAGTCCCTATCTTACCCACCGTTAAGACAATTTAACCTCATTATTAAGTAATTTAAATTTACACCACAACTCATCAATGAGAATAAGTTCTTTCTAAGTTTGTAAGTTCTTGAAGCCCCTGTTGTTGTCCAAGTATGGTCCATTTCATATATGTAAATACCCTGTCAAATAGAGATTAATTAAAAGCCAGATAACGAGAGTGAGGCATTTACGTGAGATAAGTATGAGACAAGTGAGATGATGGCACTTCTGGAACAAAGAATAAAAACGTCTTTGAGCAACTCATCTTCTCTGTAAATTTAAAAACAGTAGAATACTGTATATTTCTGGTAGAAGTTGTATAATCAATTAATTCAATTTAAATATAATTTATACAACGTTGTCTCTATTTTCGTCTGGCTTATGTAATAGATATTAAGAGAAAGGCGCCTGAAATCTCCACCAGACCTCAAACATCCTAGTACTGAGTGTGCAGGGGTACTAGAAGAATAACGCGCAAAGTACCCACCTAGCTACTAGTATATAATAATCTTATAACCATCTCGAGTCGAGTGTGCAATGGTGTTAAGGGAATAACGCGCGAAGTACCTACCCGAACTGCCAGGAAAACGCAATACACTAGCACCGAGCGTGCAATGGTGTCAAGAGAATAGCGCGCGAGGTACCACTCTACCTACTGGTGGCATTTACCTTGAGGACGTGCAATGGTACCAAGGGGAAAGCACGCGAGGTACTCTGCCTCGAGATAAAAGGCGGCACTGCGGATAGTGTCAAACTCTTGTTTGAATATATCAAATAAACAAAACTACGATCATTATTTAGTTTTAACATCAATGGTCAATTACCAATTAAATAGTTAGTTAGTCAACAAGATAGTGGCTCAGTGACAAACTCATCAGCTGGCTTGTTTATTATGTAGTCTTTATAGGAACCAAGTGCGTTACAATGTAGATCGGTATTCAGAGTGTAAGCCACAGTCAAATCATTTCTCGTTTTCTTCGCGTCTTTTTTATGCCCAAAATTCACTCAGTACTAATACCATAAGAACTTATCGGTTCTTAATACAATTCAATAATAAAAATGTATGAAGTATAATACACTTCATGCGTGTACTGGACAATCAGTCTGATTCCTGCCTTAGAATGCAGACAGATTAGGGTCTCCGTTACCATTTCACATATACCATCTGTGTTAGGGCAACGGAGTTTATTAAAAGTTTGGAAAAAGCCATCTAATTTGGTGTGATCTTAATATAAACCAATCGATACACACATTTGACAATTCTAACGTTGAATATGAAGCAATTTCCAGTTCGCGATTTATCCAAAAACAACAGCGTTCGAAGTGTCCATGACAAACCCGGGGGGCCCTCGTAGTTCTCTCATACAGCGGGATTGCCGATTCACTCGATCCAAACTTGTTCTTGAATGGGATTCTTGGCGAAAATATGCCTGGAAAGATTAATATTAATGCTAAGAAATTTAACTAGTTGCGATACGAATACCTTCTAGATGTTTTATCATCACATCCCGGTGCATAACATAGTTTACCATCCACATTGCTATGATAAAGTATAATACCACACTCACTAAATAACACAACAGGCACATACAAGCTGAAATGGAAATCACAAAAAAAATGTATTTAATAATGATGTCGATCGTGGTCCGCCCGTTCCGAAACCGAAAAACCTGTGTTGCCACGTTTTCTTGAACGATATCGATAAATTTTCCTTTTAAGTCGTTTTAAAATCGGCTTCCTTTATACATTTATAAAAAAATGGGAAAAGCATAGTAAGTCTGAAACGAAGTCGTTTCATAGAAAAACTCATTTATCATCAAAATAATGTTCACTTATTCCTTTTTAAAGTATCCCGACAAATTCGGATGGTGTTTTGACACTATAATCTGTGTTGAGCAAAAGCTGCTATATGTTTTCACGGGTTTGTTGTTTTTCTCCTTAATCATCCTGTAGATCTATGATCAGTCCTATGAAACCCCCTTAATCCTGTAGCTTCGTATATTTGTTTACTTATAAAAAATAAGGAACACTGTTTACTGTCGTTTGAGACCACAACTGAGCGGACTTAGAAAAGTTGATGCCAGAACAAGAAATTTCTATTCAAACTTATCACTGAATGATATATGATAATATCGAAAATACTTTGGTAATTTATATCGGGGATTTGCATTTAGAATAAAGGTGGTGAGCTTTCAATGGTAAATGCAAACATAGATTATAAACAAAATATATTATCACTGCACTTAATAAATACTTTTTGATTGAAGTCTTTGGCAATCTTCCCTCAAAGGCTAGGTTGAACTGTTTGATATCAGTTTTGTTATATCACGACATTGTAGTATGTAAACGTTCGCAGACAGCGACATGATGCTGAAACAAAATTCAATTCCATAAAAGGTTTGACGAAATGTTTTCCTGAAATCGAATTTGAAATCGTTAAACTAGTAAAGTAAATAGTGACGATTGTAAAAATTTGGTTATTTGCTTTCTTGCAACTTAGGCGTTTAAATTGTTTGATGTCTAATTTATATGAACCCAAGATATGAAACTTTTCAGGCTTACCTGGATAACAGAAATAGAAAGCCACTTTCCACAGAAGGGACAATCTGTCTTTTGAATTGTACTTGTACAGGGTTCAGATTCATCAACGTCCATTAGGACCGTTTTGACTTTCTCTTTGGCAGCAGTTGAATCTGAAATAATATTGCAGATACAACAAAAAAATTAACAATTTTCTTTCTATACCATATTAAATTTTTGTTAAAATATTTATGCACAATGGCGAATTCACTGAATGAGAGGTGGGACGCGTTGCTGGAAAGACTATTTGTTCCGTGGAATCCTTCTTTTGTTTTTATTGTAATAAACTGCCCAAGGAAATTAAGTGTGGCTTATTACGCAATAAACATATTACCTTCATTTCTGTTTAGCCCAGTCTTAGCATCTCCAAACCAATTGGATGAAGGTTTCTCTTCTTCCTCATCATCAGTATGTTCCTCGAGGATTGTTATCTCATTCAACGATTCTTTGAACCTATCGAGCTTAGCTTGCTCTCGTTCTTTCGCTATGCTCTCCTTCTTCAAGTTATCAAATAACATCTCGCATCTCGTGGGGGGCACTTGTTTTGGCGATTTATGGAATAAACAGCTGCGCTTCCCTGCAGCTCCAGTGGTAAGGAATTTCATTGTTGGCGAGTACTGCTTCTCGACTAGAAAAGTTACGAAACAGTGAATGAAAATTTAAATAACAAATTATATAATAATAAATATACCTAGTATTACATATAAAATGCAATGACAAATGATATTTTTTAGTTATTGCTGGAGATTATAATGTCAATAGATACAGGTGATAATAATAAATCTACAAGAGTTTCTTAAACATATATGTGTATGAATAATTCATTTATATTCCATAAGTCCCTTGTTAAGACTTCAGTTATAAAAGAAAACATACCAAATCATAATTCGGTACTAATCGCGGTAGATACTACTATTGCAATTCATAAGGATCAAAATGAATATAGAAGAATTTTCAGTAAAGACAATTACAACACTTTTTATAATTTGCCGATTAGTGAAACCTGGCTTCCAGTGCATGAGTCTGATACTGTGGATCCCATGCACAATACTTTCATTAGCACATTAAACTACCCAGTAAAATTGATAAACATAAATTAAAGAAAAAAATACAAACGGGTGTATCTGAAACTGAGCTTAATGCAAGCGAGGTTAAGGTTCTTATATGTAAATTGCACCGATAAAAGAGACGAGTCTTACTTTCATGCTATAATAAACTGTTGCCAATATATCATATGCATTACAGTAGCGATACAATATATTTAAAAATACTAAAAATAAACTTTTAGGAAATTATAGCTATTCTTGAAAACAAATACTCGATTATAAGTTTAACACAAAATAATAGACCAATAAGTATGCTACCTAGCTTGGCTAAGTGCGACTAGGCTAAGACCTCTGCGGTGGGGATGACACAATGGACTCGTCGACAAGTGTCGCCTGAAGGCACCCCAGTTTCTTTCATTCATTCATGCTACCTAGCTCCTTAAAGATTTTTAAAATAGCACTATTGACAAGATTTACATTTTTTTTTTTTTAGAAAAATATAGTATCCTTAACAAAAATCAAGGTGAATTCCAAAAAACCGAATCAATTGTAACAACTTCTTTTAGTTTTACTGGGAGAATAGTCGATTTTGGTTATGCGATTTTGGTTGTGATGGTCTTCATAGACCTCACAAAAGCACCTGACTGTTTACTAGCGTAATACCCTTTATTAAATTTAGTTATCAGTAATGGTATCAGAGGACCTGCTCATAAATTATGTGAACCATATCTGTAAAACAGAAGTCAAAGTTTAAAGTTTAAAAATGTGTCACGGTTTATGATGCTGAGATGACCCATCATAAAGTGCTGAATTAGTCGGTCACTGTTGAATAAAAGTGATTTATGAAGAGGCTAACACTGTTATTAATGTTTTCAAAAGAAAATTAGATCGAATTTGTCGAAGTTCAATGACCTCCCTCTTACTTTTTTGCACAGTGAATACTAACGTATTCAGTGTAATTCATTCACAAATACATTTTCAAAATGACAGTTGATAAATTGAGAAGTCTCTACGATTGCACTTAGTGCAATACTAAAAGTTTAAAACCACGAACTCTAATGTAAACAAACATTCCGATGCGCCATCCCGTCGAACATACAAAGAAACCGACAATATCGCTCACTATTGCCAACTGAAATAAACACGCGAATTTAAATCTGCATATAACAGTGGTTTGCCTCACTCTACAGTTGGTATATATATGACGTCACCGGGACACGTGTTACCAAATTTATTTGGAGTGAACTGTAGGTATTTTTTGCCTTGAGGCCAATAAAGTGCCGAGTTGGCGCCCGCCTAAAATAGTAAGTGATTATGAGAAAAAGTACTGGAAAGTGGACCTACAACAGGTTGGCACAGATAAATCTAATCACGCACTAATGATTGACCACATTGTGTTATTTCAACGTACATTTGTAGTATATGCAGTATATGTGATGTATGGTGTACTTAACAAAAGAATTTATTAACCTTTTGCAAAACTGTTTTCCTTTATATTTTAGTTATTCTAATTATCTAGTCTACCTGACCCTTTGCATGTCAACAAATATTTTTCTATATTACTTCACAGCCTTATACGAAAAAAGAATCGTTATATGAATATCATTACGGAACACCCAGCGGGCCAGATAATTTCATATTTGTGAGGAATACTACTAAATTGGGTGAGGCTTATGTCAAATTATTATTTTTATTTATTTTTTCGGAGGTTCGATTTTTAGCAACAATTCTATTACCTTCATTTGTGCTCCATGCAGTGTTAACCTCTCCAAATGAATAAGATTGAGAGAGCTGCCCTTGCTTATCATCAGTGTGGTTGTCGATTGCAATCTCATTCGTTGACTTGTTGAATTTGTGGATATTAGCTTGGTCTCGTTTCTTCATGGGAACAGACATTGGTGGATTTGAGTGAATCAATTTCTTGGAAGTAATTGTCGGCGAGCACTGCTTGTCGACTACAAAAGTTATGAAACAATGAAAATTTCAATAAAGAATCAGGTAGTTTGGGTGAATTATGCAGCTACTTGTTCCGTTCAAATAGTATGTCTATATATTTTTTAAATATAGTATAGTATTTATTAACATATATGACAGGTCCTGAATCACTACAACTAACTGAACAAGACTCGTTTGTTTACAGAATTTTGATCAACGCCTACCTCCTCATTATAACAAATAAATAAACGAACTTTTACAAATGAAATGTTCGGTATACTTTAATTCATCATCGTAGATTGTAATGTATCATATCCTTCAAACTTTTGATTATTTTATTATAATTCAACCCATGTAATAACATAAATGGTCTATGCACTTTATGAACGTAGTAAAAATATTGTAATACACATTTAAATTTAAAATATCAAATTTAAATTCTTTAAATTTAAAAATAAAACAATGGATAAAAAAGGAATGAAGCATTAACATTTATAGCTCTTAATTTTTGAACTTTTAAGTTTTTCAATTTAATGTTTTTTTATCACTATAAAAATTAATTGTTAATTAATTGTATCGTAAGATATACTGCTGTAAGAAAAAGCTGCACAAGACAAGAATTTGCAATTTACCGATGAACATAATGCAGTAATCTTACATCAAAATGCACAAAAGACTTGGGATTAAGTAAGTAAATCGTTGCTTGAAATATGTAGCTGAATATCATTTATATGTACTTTAATAAACTTCTAAACTGCTCAGCTGAAAATTATGGCAGATTACTAAACAAAATCATATTACCTTCAGTTCTGTTCAGTGCATTTTTAACCCCGCCAAAAGAATTATAATGAAAACTTCCCATTTCTTCATCATCAGTGTGGTTATCGATTGTTATCTCATTCAATGACTTTTGGAACTTATCGATCTCAGTTTGATCTCCTTTCTTTGCGTTTTGAAAATTATCAGTTAACATCTCGCGACTTGTGGGGATTGGCATTAGTGGATTTGAGTGAAATAATTTCTTGGGAGTAATTGCCTGTGAGCACTGCTTCTTGCCTATAAAAGTTACAAACGGGTAAAAATTTAAACCAACACATACAGGTAGTTTAATATAAAAGAAGGTGGAAGATCTGGTCGGTTTTTTTAAATGTTCAAAAACTCTCAAATTCCAGGGATTTTTTAGATATCAAATTATTTACCTGTAGATTCACTAGCTTCTTGTAAGGTGTGAACTGATATTATGGTAATCTTCGATTGATCCTCATTTTCATTATTTTCAGTTAAAGGTTTCAACTTATTTCCCCTCTTTTTAACGATTTTCCTACATTGCACTGAATCCTTTCCCAATAAATCATCGTAATCTTTTTCCTTTTGGTTTTCTATATTTGATTCATCTTCAACTTTAGAGTTTCTCATTACAACAGATTTTTCCGTTATATTCTTATTGTTATTTCTAATTTTGACGGAACTGTTACTATCAAGATTATTGGAGGGAATCTCATGATTATCTATATTATTCTTTCCATTCATTGAATTGAGAGTTGAACTAACAGCTTCGGATGCAGATTCCTGTGATTCATTGTTTCGTTTTCTTCTCTTAATGAACCGTTTAAATAGATCACTATCATTCATTTTTGGGTTATTTTGTTCAATTGGTATAGTGTTTTTCCATGAGTTTACCATTGAAGTAGTATGATCCTCTGATGCAGATTTTAGTATGTCATAGGGCGGGTTCTCATCATTTTTGTCTGCATTCTCAAAACTTTTTATGGCGCTCTTACGTTTCATAGATTTACGAGGTAATACACGTTTAGGAAAAATAGGAATCCCGGAGTTGCTACTGTTAATAGCTAAGAGGTCAATAGGAGGTGGTAATGATGCCCGAATGAATGATCTACTAGCAAGTTCCAGTCTATGTCTTCTTGAAGTCTCAAAATCTTCAAGTAAAATTTGTACTCTATCATCTATAGAAGCTTTCAAATACTTATCAGTACACAACAATGGAATATATTTCCAGTTAGGAATAATTGGATTGTAGTGTGCTTTGCGAGTTTCTCTAAAACGTGAGGCACTGGCAGTACCTCCAATTTCTATTCCATCTGGATATTTGTTCAAGCTGAGCTCTTCGGAGCCTTCCTTCAAGGAGATGTCCGCAAAAGTTACATGAGTCTCAGAATTTTTTATTGCCCTGTAAATATCCAATATATCTTCGCGGCACAGGCCCTGATCATGAACACCAGCTTCTGAATAGGAAAAAAATTGACTACAATTTTGTCATGTGGAAAAAATATACGGCTTGTACCTTTTATGGCTTGCGTAGCTTTTAGCAGATCCACCTCTTCCTCCATGACCGTCACATTAATAACTGAACGGAGCGCACAATGGAACAAACAAATTATAAAAACAAAAACCGTAAAAATATTGGCGGCAGAATAATTCACAACAGAAAAGAGTTAGGTTAGAGTTCAGATTCACGATCATAAAAAAATAGCGGTCACAGAAAGTGTAAAATGCATGGACAAATTAAGAGTAGACAAGACAAGTGAATAGTTACTATAACGCGGAGTCAGCGCACAGTGGTCTATCTATCTCTCTTTCTCCCGCTAGCTTGTCCCCGTCCCACCACTTGCTTTCCCCCACTGGCGATGATTGGTGACGATAACGGTCTATCATATGCGCGTGAAAGATAGTCTCCTTCCTATGTCTAGAAGTAAAATCTGTGTTACATCTTTTAGTACATGTCGGCATTACCTTGCCTGGCCTACTCTTAAATGACAACAAATTAAACAAGTAGTCCATGTATCTCTCTAGACGCACTAACAAGCTTTATCTATGGCGCTAACGCAGTTTGCCCAGCTCTTGCTTACCTTGTATAACAGATTTAGTTCTATCCTTGGCGCGAGGGGCCAAAGATTAAACTTTGCTCACTACTATTCGCGCTATTTTGACCTGCCCTCCAGTGGGAAGAAATTCCTCCTTTCTTCAACCTGGCCAGAAGCTACGGAAGAATGCTATTCTCCTGGCCTTCTGTAAAGCCCAAAGTAAGGGTTAGGCTCTGTTGGTTTTCTTAGCTTTTGGCAGGCGTCTCCACTGGCTGGACTGACTATACTTACTGGGCACCTATTCCTGAATGTGGGTAATTGTAGTTACCTAGGGAAATTTTAAAATCACTCTTCCACCAATAAGTATAATTATTGATATGGTCGAAGTAATTATTGTCTAACCAGCGGCGGTAGATGATTATGGTGTGAAATAGTTTGAATTACTTTCGAATAAAAGATAATGCAATTTTTAATACATAATTCAAAAAAAGAAAAGCAGAAATTGTATACAAAACAATAATTTACAAAAAAACAAAATACAAAAAAATGAATAACATATATACACACAATATGTACAACAAAAGAATAAAGAACTATAGAAAAACATATACAAAAGCATATACAACAACATGTAAATAGTAATAATACTAATAATATAATAAATAATAATAATAGAAATGAACTTTATAATAAATTTAGGGGGCCCCCAGCGAATGTATCGCTTCCATCTTTGGTCAGCTCACATGTTAACACATGTTAATAGCTATTACTTATGATTATTTGGGCCTAGGAAGTTATAATGTACAGTTTATAAGTAATACTGTTCTTTGGCATAGTTTTAGTGGGCAAAATATAATATATATTTGGCACTGGAGTTAATTACTACTAATTTTGATGTTTTTAGAAACGAACAAAAAAAATTGTAGAACCTTGTTCCTAATTTTTATTCTGAACCATTTAAATAAATGATTTTATATATAAATATATATACAATACTATACAAACCCGAAAGATTATAATATTTATTAAAAGTTTCTATAAGTTTTTGATTTTTGTTCGGGTACTAAATTATGAAAAATGCCTGTAACGAATTTAAAAAAAAATTGTATTTGTAATAATAAATATCAAAACGCAAGTACAAGAAACTGGTGCATTTGGCCCAGGATAATTATGCCTTTGACATAGGGACGAACAACGTCAAGATGATCGACTAACCGGCATAAGACACATGAAAGAAGAGACAAAGGTATTGCATCCATTAAGAAGTCAAACGGCAAAATTGTTAATATCAGCGAAATTATTCAATTCTTTACCAATTATATGCAAGAGAGCAAAGGATGAAAAAATTATGTAGAATAATTTAATGTAGGATTGATAGTTTTTTAGTTTAGTTTGCTGATAAAACACTGATAAGTTATTGACAATATAAAGTCCTTTTAAGTTCCTTGTCTCCAGTCTCAAAATATGAAGTTACGCCACTCTTCGGTAGAATATATCAACATCGTTATCGAACAGAATACGTAAGCAGCAGTGAGCTACACACATGAGAAGTGAATTTTTATCTTTTTCATTGAAATCGCCGTGTCAATAGATTTGTTTTGTCAAACATTTTCTTAATGTTTAGTTGAAACCGAGGTAGTATGTTATCATAAATACATATATTATGGGATGTTATGCCTAAGGATAAACTGAGTAATTGATTACTACTTATGGATGTTTATTACACAAATTGTCTCATTAACATTTGTATCTTTCATATCATTCAATTAATATAGTCAACCACTCTCATCTCTTAATGTGTTTGAGCCCCAAGACGCACCCGCCTTTGATACCAATCTGGAGTCCATTCTGCAACTCGATAGGTATGGGAGTCTTTTTCGTGGGCACGATCTCCAGGTTCAACAGCAAATAATATAGCAATGTCTTCATCTCCAGTAGGGCGAACCTTGACCCTATGCAGTTTCTCGGGCCCAGACCGAAGGGCATGTAGAGGTAGGGGTTGATTTTATCCTTATTCTCGTCGCTAAACCTCTCTGGAATGAATTTCTCTGGCTCGGGATAGTATTTGGGGTCGCGGTGGATGCCTATCGCTGGTACGAACACTACGGTACCCTTCTCTAGGTCGAGGGGTTTCTCACCTGGTCTCGAGGGTCGGAATGTGAAAGGTTTGGTACATACGCGGTTTATCGCTCCGGCTGGGGGCCATTTCCTTAGAGCCTCTGGGGAGCATAAAAGTGAAATTAAAACTATTGTACAATTACAATGTAGATTTTAGTTGTTTGCAGAAGATGTCTAGGCTTTACAGAAGTCCGAAATAAAGCTTTGAGTGATTTTTAAGTGGATGTTTTTTAAGGATATGTGATGATATTTTGGAGAAACATACGTGAAAGGGGCTAACATGGCATAATTCAATGAAATTATATAAATGTAAAGACAATGAAATACGTACTGTTTTTACAAATCAGTATATGTGTCAATATATAACTTAAGTGGTGTTATTAGAACCTAGAGTTATGTTTTGTTTGCATCTTGGGTCCAAATACATTCGTTGGGCAGTTGAATTTCCATATTTACCTGATATCACCATATCCAAGTACTTCATCTTCATTAAAGTCTCGTAGGTTAGTTTACCATTACAGGCCTCATTGGTTTTTATGATTTCCTCTCTCAGCTTGTCTTGAACGTCGGTATTGATCGCCAGTTCGTAGGCCACGAAGCTCATACCGGTGGTGACGGTATCGAACCCAGCGAAGAAGAAAATCAAGGCATTGGAAGCGATGTCCAACGTGGTGATTTTACCTTTCTTAACTACATTAGCTGGAAATGAACATTTAGTAAAATCATATTCGGCGAATGGGCAAAAGAGTATTACATTTTCCGTTGAACACTTCTTGGACAGTAGAGAATCCGGTGTCGATGATTTCTTGCTCTTCGGCTTTCAAAGTGCCTTTCCTTGCTTCCATTAGTAAGTGTATCATGTCTGGTCGTATTATATTCTTCTCCTCTCGAGTTTTGACAGTGTGGTCGATCAGATTGTAAAAGTAATCGTTAGTGTCCTTGTCCAGTAAGGTCATGCCAAAGATCTGGAACAAATTCAAAAACAAAGCTGGAATATTGAAATGGTAAAGCTCTCACGACAGATTATATGCAGTGTAACCCTAGTTTTGACTGCTTAATATCATACCTAAATCAAAGGAAAAAAAGTATTTGCCAATAAGGGAGATGAGCAACCCGGGGATGGCACGTGGAATCCACTTGCTTATTTTATAGCTTATTTTATAAGTTTGTTGATACGTATGGTATGGTGTCTTTTACATGAATTAAATCCGGAAGGATTACAAGGATAAAATAAAAAGAGTTGGGATATGGATTGTCCGTAGTATACGGAAATGTACGGTATAGTAATGAAATTGATGAAAAAGTTAAAGGATACATATTCCAATGCGATAGAGTTATTATGATAAGTATTCCAATTAATTCGATAATTAGATACAGATTAGATAAAAGGGATGAAAGAGGAAATTCGAAAGGGGAATTATGTGCCAAATATAATTTAGGTATCACAAACACATTATTTCAACACCATCCTTACATAAGATTCACATAGAAAATGTCGGTTGATATTAAAAGATATCCAGTCGATTATATGTTGCCGAAATAAGATACACAAATCTAGTAAAGGACAATCATAATCTAGTAATAATATAAGTAACCTGAAATTTAAGAATCCAAAGAAAGACACGAATAAGAATTCAAGAATCGAAAAAATATGTGAAACAGTAAAAACGATTGGCGAAAACGAGGCTGAACAAATATGTAGGACAATAAAGACATTTTTCGGCGACCTAAGTTTAGGTGGGATGAATTGTTCGAAACCATAAAAAACATCGGGATAAAATATACGAAGCTGCGAAGAAGAAAGATTCTTTACAAAAAACAGAAGGTATACATGAATGTTGGATATCTAGACATGCAAATGTGAACAAAGGTGCCAGGCAAGGATGCTCGCTGTCACCTCTTCCGTTCAACAGGTTTATACAAAACTAGACAAATTATATGAAGCAGTAAATACAGGGCAACAAAAGGAAAACGAACAATGATAATAAGACATGTAGATGATATAGCTACATTATTAGGAACGGAATATGAACGAAATTTAATAATAATATAACATGAAAATAAATACATTAAAAACAAAAATTTTAGTGTACAGCAAAACACCTGTTACACACATCAGATTAAAAAAAAAAAGGACGTCGAAGAAGCAGAAAAATTCAGCTACAATGGATCTAGTATAACTAAAGCCGCAAAAAGCAGGGAGGAAATCAGAATTCTAATTAAATAAACCAATAATGCTTTTGTTGAGGAAAGGAAACTTGTAGTATTAAACAAATTTCCAAAAGAAAGCAGTATTTGTTTCAAACATTTTGTTTAAAACAAATTTTGTTTGTTTGTTTGTGTTCAAAAATTATTTTGAAAACATTCGTTTGAAGCATAGCATTATGGCTGCAAAACATGGACGATCGGCAGAAATGAACGGGAAGAGGCTAGAAAGATTCGTAATGTAGTGAGCATGTTTACTAGAAGAGCATGTTTAAAATAACTTTACAGATAGAAAGACAAACAGCGAGAAGAGAATAGACGTTCCCTACTGACGGATAGAACGAAGGGAAGAGATTTGTTTGTTGAATACACAATGAGACCTGAAAGAATCGTTAAACCAATCATGTGGATGGGTGTGTGGAGGGTAGATGGTAAAAGCGCAGAAGGAAGATTATAGATAACATGGTATATGGTAGCTATACTGAAATGACGAGGTTGGCAGAAAACGGAGAGAAATAGAAGAAGATAATGTCGATTCAAACCAATTTATAGATTGAAGACCATGGATGGATGACTCAGTTATATAATTAAATGTGATAGTGGAAAGTATTGTGAACAGAACCCTGTAAGTTGTTATTATCTAACAAATTTTTTAAATTGATTACACTTTTCAGTCTAACAAAGTTTTTAGTTCCTGGTAACTCAAGACGTATAATGGACGTACAAACTTGATCTACTTTTGTTCAGGTCCGCCTTTAATCTTTGAAGAACATTCAATGCAAGCCCAGTTTTAGTACAGTTTTACTCCGTGACAGATTTATATTTTAGGTCTAGTTTAAGTTCAATACGTTGTATGGATATATTGACGCTACTAAGCTCCAAATCGAAACTATATTATAGACCATGGCCCTCCAGCTCTATGACCGAACCTACGGTCGGCCATAGGCTGTCCGTCGGCGGGAACAGGACACCCACTGAACGTACATTGTTGCTGAGAGTGTCACATTAACTTAACCCACAAGCAGAAGACTTTAAATAGACCACATACCTACTGGATGGAACATTATCTCATTCTGGTGCATGTAGAATATTAAACTCCGAGGCTGTAGAACGTTCCTGGGGAACATCTACATTAACTGTAACTTACCCAGAGTTTCAAGTTGCTCTAATCGAATTATTCCAATTCTATTCTGGCACGTCATTATTTCTAGCACTTTGAAGTCGTGGCTTCATATATGTTACAGAATTAAAAACGATGCCCGTGAAAAACGTGAATTGCTAGTATTATTTAACATTTACACTACTTACGTCGCAGAGTTTTGGAGCTATATTGACAAGAGCTAGTTTTAGCGTCCTTATAAATCCAGCAAAGTTCGTTATCCTGGTGCCCATGCGGTAGAATTCATTTTCTGGATCGGCGATCGAATCGACCTGGATCCCGAAGGCAGTGGTGGCGATTACGTCGGTAGCCAGACGCGTGAACATGTGTTTCATCTCGGCCTCTATTACCTCAGAACGATTTTTCATAAAATTATCTACGAAATTCTTGGCGCAGTCTTCCATCAGCAGGAACATGGTCCTCATCTTGCTGCTAGTAAAGGAAGGACTGAGAACCGGTCGCATTTCCTTCCATCTTTGGCCTAAGGAGAACACCATGTGAGATCAGATATTATTATTATTATGTTGTCGATTGATGGAATAGCTTAAATTATTTTCAACTGAAAAGAGAAACTTGATTTTCGTATTAACAATACTGTCAGACAAATATTTCAATTTGGAACATTTTTGCAGCTATATCTTGGTCGTCTTTTGAATAGTCGTGAAATATTTTTTCTGCGTTATCCAATAAACCATCATCTAAATCCTTAATTGATTTCATTAACTGAAAACAAAAATAATAATCTTCAAAAATTACTGATTACTGAGCAGTAAACATAGTACAAATACTCAATGTTTAACTGTTATACAATTCTAAATTGATGGAATGTAGGAATAGATAGAATTATGAGAAATCTAGGACATTTACACAGTTTTCTCTATGATTAAAAATGGTTTTAATACTACATATGTAGGTATCCAACGTCATTGTACGCCTCGTAAATGAAGCAGGACCTTCCTTGAGGTGAATCGAGAGGAAACAAATCTTCTACCAAATTTGTGATATTTAGATTCGAAACGGACCCAAAAGCAGAAAACCGTAAATAAAAATCAGTTTCAAAATGCGCGTATACATGAAGTTTACCTGAATTAATGCAGTGTAATTAATGTAGTCGTGTAAGTAAAATACTTAGACGTTTAATCTAGTTCAATTTTAGTTTAGTTTACCCAGCAGAATGGTAAAGAATAGTATTATTATGAGAATAAAATAAGCAACCACAGAATTAAAAATTGTCATTAAAAATATGAAAATAGTCACTGTAATGGAGGAATATTCATATGAATTAAAGGAGAACTTATTACGAGATTTAAAATCTTAACTATTTCCACAAGTCCAAAAATACAATATTTCCAGTGAGCACAAATTGAAAACAGTTAGATCACTGTTTTCTTCTTCTGTTTGAAATTGAGTTAGAAATTACCTCTAGCGAGGAAATGGACGGAGCAATATAAATTTGCGAAGTGCTGCAGATCCGGACAAAATTTCTCCAAAGGCTGTAGTAGAAGCCCATAGAGTTATTGGCTATATGTTTTTTAATGTTGGCAATAAACTACTCGTACAGCAGTAATTCCCAAAGATTTGTAAGATTACCAGATACATTTAATCTGCCTACAGGCCGATTTGTTTAATAAGTTCCTTTGGTAAGTTATTTGAAACGATTACCAAAACATCGATGAATCTTTTGAACAAACGAAGGGTCTGTTTTGTAGTATGTTGTCAAGTTAGATGTAACGAACACATTTAATATAGCATCATAGAAATTCATTATTTCATCAATGAAGAAGAGTGGTGTTACAGTACAGAAGATTACAGGGGTACCTCGGAGTCATTTTTTGATTCTGGGACTTTCTCTACGATGACGATTCTTCGTTTAAAGTGTATGAAAATTTTCGGTTATTGGTTTTTGAGCTTTTGCTAGAGAGAATAAGTGAATATGTAAAAAAATAAACCAGCACAAATTATATCACAACAGAAGAAATACCGTAGTTTCCCACGTTGTATTGTGATACAAGGGAGAATAATTAGGAAATACACCGAAATGAAATAGATGAAAATATAAGAGCAGTGATATTATTGTATTAATCTGAAGGTTTAGATGTCAGAATAGAATAAAACTCTTATAATAAAACGACGTTTGACGTTACCTTTTAGACTGAACAGGTTATTGCTGAAGAGCGGATCTCCTTTTTCAGGAGAAAAACCCTGATGGTCCACGAAGTGCTCGAAATCTTTGACCGTGATCTGTTTGATCAGCTCCGGATCGTTTACGAATAGCACAGGCACTGTGAACTGGTACCCTCCATAATACCTATAAAAAGGATTCACAAATTGATGACGAGGAATGTTAATAATAGGAAACGTAGAGCCTGTTTCGACTCTGGCTGAGATTTTACCTTTCGTCTTTGAATTTTTCGTATTTATTTTTAAACATGTCCAAAGAGTTTTCCCTGTTGAAGAAGATTTTTAGATTATCGCCAAATAGCCACGTAGCATCAGTTTGGGGCACTCCGCGTTTTTTCCAATAGTTCATTGGTCTTATGGCAACATAGTAGAATAGGGCGGAAAGTATTCCAGTCAGTACTAGGAAAATGAGCATTTTTCTTTTCTGAAATAAAAACAACGACTATTAGATGATAAATAAATCTTCAACGATATTTCAATTGACCCGCTATCTATTTATGTTAATGTATTTGGGTATTGTTGTTGCCTTATCATTTCAACTATCAGGTTATCATTTTAACCTTCGTCTATTATTTGAATTAGATTTATCTTGTATGAAAAAGTATTTAACGAGACAGTGGGTTTATATTTACTCAAAACAAAACAAACATTTTTGCCATAGGAACAATAATTTTCATTTATTTGTTTAAAGTTTGCTAGTATTTCTATGTGAGCAAATTCGAAAATATAAATGACAAAGCATGTTGTTGGGCAGTTCTAAAACTTGCAGCAACAAAGTATACGTACTTATTTTCCATTCTACAGCCTCTGATTATCTCGCACCGTAATTTGTTACCAGTGAAACCTTTTACGTCGAGATGTGCATTTATATACTTATTAATGTAAACAAATGATCAGTATTTATTGATTATACAAGAATGATAAAAGTTATTTCGCATTGTCGTACTGAATTTGTATTAAATTATGGAAATACGCCTAATTTCTAAACTGTCTTATTTATAAACGCATTTTAGCGTTAAAATGGGTTTCAGCATAAAATGCGTTTAGAATGTGTGACAGATTTAACTACGGTGTTGTTCCGTGTTTTCTACATAGAGGTAACTATAATTACCTTAGTGAAACACATTCTAAGCGCATTTTAAGCTAAAATCCATTTTAGCGTTTTTATGCGTTTATGAATAAGACCGTAAATATGAGCAATTAAATTCAAATAATTAGTCCGAAACATTACCAATAAAAAGATACAATGATTATATTCCATTTTGATCGTATAAAGCTGAGAGGCGTCTAAAAAATATGAACTTATACTTTATAATGACTAGCGATTTATTCTTTTACTCCCAGATGGAAACCGTCTCCGAAAATCAAATGGGATGTTTAAAATAATGGAACTATCGAAATCTTACCTGTAGGAAATCGTAACCAGGCAATTTGTTGTATATAACGCTACAGTATCCACTTTATAATTCCTACATCGGACCATCTTCATTGTGACGTCAAAATTGATTTTGTTTTTCGTAATATTTGATCTGGTTTGAATTCTCTAATTCTCGGAGCAACAGGCTAGGGCTTTGCAAATGCCCGAATTAACCAGGGGAACAAGGGCGGAAATGAATAAAACAAAATGCAAAAAGAAAATATTATTGAAAGAACTGATAAAAATATATGTAATAAATCTGAGATGTTTCCAGAGTTTTTAAAAACTTTAAACTTACACTGGCCGACAACTAAGGACATCGAGTGGCTTAAAAATTTGGCGATTCAATGTGTCGAGAAATTCGTGAATAAAAGGTCTGGGCACTTTACACTATTTACAATATATTATATACAGAACTAAATTATTTACATAGATACGCGGGAGAAATATATACAACAGGAATTACCGACCGAAGAGGAAAAAAAGTTAGTGTTTATGAGGTGGGAACCGTACCGGAGCGCGTTGTAAGTAGAAGTGGATTGAAAACATGCCAAAATTGCCAGGTCAAGAATTGACCTGACGTCAGGCACCAATTGCTGGTTTTCCCTCGTTCGGAAATTCCATCCCTTAAAAGAGGGATTCTTCTCCGAGCGAGGGTGCTTAAAGGACCGACTACGGGAGAGAGCGGAGAAGACGTTCTCTAAGGCAGAGGAGCACCCCAATCCGCTTGTGAGACAGGCGGTTGACTACGACCCCCGCTTTAGGGAGAGATGCCGAAGGCCGAAGACCCAGATCGTGGACGAGCAACCCTAGCCAGGAAAACACCCGATGACGACAACACCGATTAAGACAAGATTACGGCCGCCCCAAGGGAGTGCCGAAAACAACGACTTTAAATAGAACGCGCCCAAGGCGCCACCCCCCGGCAGAGTGGTCCTGAGAGGAGCTAAGCTCCAGTAGGGATCGCTCTTATCAACATTCCACCCCGAGGTGGAACACCAAAAACGACGGCCTAGCCAGGAACACAGCGTCAAGCGGAAATCAAGGCAGCAACTGCCCTTCCAGAGCAACACCGAAGACAGAACGTGTCCCGACCGCCCGAAAGGGAAAGAGGGACACGCGACACACTAGGCTGGACCCCGGTTTTCTACGGTTTCCCGAGGTCTTCACCGGAATCGGCAGCCATCACAATGCGAGGGTACAGACAGCCGCAGCTGATCCCCTCCACCAGGACCCCCCCCCCACCGTGACGATGTGCCAAGCACCCTAAATGTACATATTTATAAAAGCAGTGTAAATAAAAGGTCATTTATATTATGTATCTAGTAGTAAGGCATGACATCTATATAGCTAGGAAATAAAGATTTTTGAAACGTCAACGAACGAGGGTGTATTAAGCGGCAGGCACGGTTCCAAGAAAAATATAATTATGACGGCCGAAAGGTTGTTAAATGGTACTAAGGGATAGGTTAAGAAATAGCGCTGTAAAAGATTAAATAGAAGTAGGTTCAAACTATCGTTAGGGGAAAAGCGAAAGAATAGAGATTGTAAAGAATTTACAAAAGTACAAGGAAGGCGATAGTTATGAGAAGATAAAAGCTATAGAGAGAGGTCGGTAATAAATAAATAAATGAATTCAGCTATACAATAATTTACAAATAAAAATATGGCCACGGAAGGTCGCCACAAAAATTTAATAAGCCCGAATTTCACTTAGTGAGAAGGTGGAAAAGGTGGTTAATGCATTGTAAGATACTGGAAATTCGGTATGGCTATATGTTGGGCTCTTACATTTCTCAATGAAATCTGATAAGTCATCCAGAAAACGAAGCTGGGATATCGGCTTGTTGAGTAACAAGTGTAACAAATTTTGAGAGAGAGAGAGAGAGAGAGAGAGAGAGAGAGAGAGAGAGAGAGAGAGAGAGAGAGAGAGAGATGTGAAAGAATAAGAGAATCTGAGAAAAAGAGAGACCAAAATTCTTTTCAACAAAAACAATCGACTTTATCGAAATTTAAATGACAATTAGAACAGTACTAGTAAACAAATAAATGTATTACTGTTTTTGCCAAATCATTGTTGAAGTGATCCTATGAGAGTTTTCAAAACTTACTTCGAAAGTTTTAACCGACTACTACAAGTCATTTATTTATTCAATACATTATATAGAAAATACATATTAATTAAAAAAACAAACTTTTTAGGTTCAGTAGATTCTGAGAGTAGCTCTAACGACTCTACTATCACTACACATTGCGAGTTGTTTGACTTCGTCTTAATCATTTTTTTTGTTTCATATTTTATTAGTGTAATAAGTTCTAGCATTTTTTTAAGTTACATAGCGATTTCGATGGGTTTCTTTGGAATGTTGCATGGAAATGATTTCGCAAATTGTGAAACATTTTTCAGCTGACAACTCATTTTTTGTTTGTTCATGTAGATTTATAAGTCAAACAATACCTTTTAATGCTCTACTTGGATACGAGTTAACATATAACGTGCGTTGATTTTACCAAAAAAGAAGAAACAAATAAGTAATATAGTTTAATTTAAACTTAATTTAACGCGTAAATATTTGATTGATTTATTTGGAAAGATTTTTAGTTTTTCTTCCCATCATGTTTATCACAAACTCGATATCTTTTGAAAACACATGATTCCTGGAAGATATTACCTATACCTAAATTTAATTAAAATGTGTAATTACTGATAACAAGAGTCGTCATTAAAAGTGAGATATCAATTGCCTCAAATTTGCCAAATCGAATGATCGGTTTTGAATGTCAATCTATATATTATAGATAAACATTTTTATGAATTTATTATCGGAGGTCTTAATTAATGTGTAACTTCATATAAAAAACGTAGGTGTAATTGTAAAAATAAAAAATTGTTGTTCGATAAAAAACTTTTAAATTACCTAAGCAATATTAATTTAACGGAGAGACAAACCGTAAACGTATGGATGTAATGATTTTATCGGTAATCAATAATTTTGGTGTCAAAATGGGTGTGATATCTTCTTAGCCGTCCCGACGACGGTCAGTGCGCCGATCTCTTTTGCTGAAGTGAGGATCGTAATCCAACGCTTGTCTAGCAAGGGTATTTGGATGTTCCTCTGTCTTGAGGGAAAATCTCTGCGCCCTCTCTCTCCCTCCCTCCCTCATCCTTTCTGGGAGTGGTCGGTTGTCGAGGTTACGTAATAGCCCAATCAAATAAAAAAAAAGGGCAAAGTAATCCGTTTCAGGTTGAAACTTTTTTAAAACCCAAGATTAGGTAAAAAGAAGATATTTGTCAAAAAGTATCAGTTTAAAATGACGGCGCCATTGTTTAAACATCGCTTAAACGGTGAAACTTGAACGTGAACGTGAAAACGGTAATATGGCTAATTGGTGCTAAGTTTGTTTTAAGAGAAATCTACATCTGTTCCAGTCAATAGAAGACTTCCGTTTCTATTTTTTAACTGATCGTTGTGACTGATATATTTAATAATTCATTCTGGGGTCGTTAATAGGACGTGTACTAGGGTAAGTCTAACTGAAATCTCAAATAGCCGTCCATCACATAAAACGGCTTGGTTTTCGTTTTCGGTCACATGGTCACACGAACATCATTGTACTTTTCATTGGACAGAATCGACCCAGAGTCGGATGAAAACAGAAAATTACATCTAAAATCTTATGGACGTGAAATATCAGTTTATATTTTCCTTATGAAACATTTAATAACAATCATTCCACTAAATTTCTACTTTTTAATCCTCTTCAGTCCTAGGTGCATTCCCCCGTCAGCGGCCAGAGTGAAAGACTGCGCAGATATCTTCACCGGAATCCGCGTCCTCTCGATCGGCACAATTCTGAACCTCCGCAGCAGGTGGAAGAACAACACCTTCGCTTCGAGGAGGGCAAACCTGGATCCTATACAGTTCCTGGGGCCGATACCGAATGGCAAGTACGACCCGGGCCTGATTTCTGCCTTCCTCTCCTCGCTAAATCTCTCCGGGTCGAATTTCTCGGGGTCCGGGTACAACTCCGGGTCCCGGTGGATCCCGAAAAAGGGAAGGCTGACTATATCGTTCAACTCCAAACGGACAGGTTTCTCTCCTGGCAGGAGGGGTTCGATGGTGTAGGGTTTGGTGCACCTGCGGTCCATCTGGCTCATCGACGGCCATTTTCTCAGAGATTCTAAAGGGATGGTATACATTGTGGTTACGTGTATAAGTAAGTATGAAATAAAAAGGTAGTATAATGAATCATTGTATGATGTTATGCAGAAATCAGAAAGTAAATTCTATAAATTTTTCGAAATCCTGACAAACCTGATATGGTGAGGTTTGTTAATTTCTTCATACGTTTCATATTGTTATAATGAAAATTATACAACTAAGATAAAAGACCCTGGATGTTTTAAAAATTTTCTAGGCCCACTCCACTTATACAATTCCATACAAAACATTAACAACCCCGGTAATGATTTTGAATATTACTCATGTGTTTGATTACGTAATATTTTAATGTCGCAAAACCAGTAGTGATAGCTCAAAACTCCTTTTGTGAGAGAAATCTCACTATTCTACCTCTACGTCTCAGATTTGTTCATAGATCGATTTTTCAGAGTTCAAAAAACTTGCTTAGTTCAAGTATGAAGTTGCTATAAATTTCATTCAAAGCTTCTTAATTCACAAGTCACTTCTCTTTACCTGACACGACCATATCCATGTACTTCATCTTAGCCAACAAGTCATGATTTAACTTTCCGTCGCATTGCTGCAACGTCTCATTAATCTCCTCCCTCAGTGCCTCTTGGATATCGTCGTTCAAGGCCAGCTCGTATGACATGAATGTAATCAGTGTCGAAACCGTGTCGAACCCGGCAAAAAAGAATACCATGGCCTGGGCTACGATGTCCACAATAGTCAGTTTAGCACCGTCGGTCGCCTTTGCTGCAAAAGGGTAAGAGGGCGTTCATTAATAACGTGAGGTGTTTGGGGGAGGGAAGAGGTCGAGCCTAATCTCACTCAATTTCCGTCGTGGCCGTTTCCTATCGTAACGTAGAAGTTTTCCGTACCTCCGCTCGAGTTCGTAATTACTAAAACCGTAACTCATCTCGCTTGACGACCATAAGCAATTTGGTAGTTTCTCTGTTGCTTATTGCAACACCACTCTCCGCCTAAATGCATCTCTGTTCTATAACACTTTTTTTTTGGTTGCACGTTATTCTAATAGGCCGCTTAATTAAACCGTTTAGTAGCCCAGTTAGTTTTCCGCTTTGCTTAATCAGTTTGTAAATAACGTATTAATATTTCCGTAAATCCGTTTCACATACGCTAAGGCAGATGACTGACAGAAACGAAACATTGTTTTTATTTCACACCGAAAGTAAATAAAGTTAATTTTCTTTTTCCTCGTTATAATTGAATGTTGTGTGTTTAACACTGTTGTCGAGACTTTCTTTAACTACAACAAACTGAATATTTTTCCGAATAGTGTTTATTTTCACGAACTTCCTGGATCCTCTCCTGAGTTTAAATTACTCGGACCTAGAGAGAGCAATGTCCCTTGTAACTCCGTAACTCCGAAACTTCGAAAAATCTAGCGCCAATTCCAACGTTGGCTACCTATCCACCCCTTTATTCGCGTCCTGCCGCCGACGATAATAGAAGGGCGAGAAGGACCGTCACAGGGTTAAAATGAGTAAAACATGTTTTTCCACTAAAATGTGGGTAAATCCTACACAATAATATTTATCGTGGTTTAATGTGAACGCTATGATGTAACACAATAGCCCTTCGATTGTTATTGAGAAACGGGGAAAAAGAGAAAGTGAGAGAGTGTGAAAATCTCACTGTATCCCTCGACTACGTTCTTAGTATTCTTAAATGGTCTATGGCTTAACTAGTCAAAAAAAAGTTAAGCAGAGTATGTGTTTTAAATTAATCCAAAGCAATTATTATATATACTAGAAATACGCATTTTCAAAAATCTCACGACATTAGGGGGGAAAGGGTCGAGCCAAATCTCACGACATCTCACCAAGGGGATCAAAAATTGCCGAAATCGCCACATGTAATTTGTCGACGCCCCCTATTATGTGTAAAACGGAAAATTGACAGTGAAAATAGGTTTACTTTTGTTGTAAGTGGAGTCTTCGTTCTCATCTTGGTCAATACCCTTGCGTGCCTCCAACAGCAACTGGAGCATGTCACCCCTAGTTATACCCTTCTCTTCTCTAGTTTTTAGGGTTTGTTCTATGATCTCTGAGAAGTACTTTGACACGTTGTCCTCAAACATTTTAGCGCTGAGCATCTTTACCTGGAACAGGACAAGAATTAATCGTATGTGCAGTCGTATGCACCTCCAATGACATATGGCAACGACTTGCCGAATCTAAGCCTTTAATCTTAAATCTTAACCCTTTATATCGAATTTCACAATAAGTTAAACTGTGAATGTTTTCTCGTAATTACCCAGTTCACTTGGGTTCTACTATAATTCAGGATAATAAAGAAGTACAGATTAAGTTAGCTTAGTGGGGGTGAGGTTAGGTGAAACTAAGAGTTTGAAATTGCGAGTTGCGAAACTTTCTTTTGTCTTAGCTATTTCCATAAAATGTTATCTCACCTGCATCATCGGTGGGTATATCAGGTTGATTAGTAGCCTAAAGTTCTTCCAACCTGACAAATCCGTCGCTTCTTTTCCCATAAGGTAGAAATGATTGTTGGGTTCTTTAAGCGAATCAACTTTTATCCCGAAAGCGGTAGTGCCGATCACGTCGTTTGTGAAACGGCTGAACAGATCCTTGGCTTCGATTTTTATGAGATCCTCGTTCTTATTCACCAGATAGTTACAAAATTCTTCTGCACATTCCGACATCAGGACGGATATCGTCTTCATCTTGCTACTGGTGAAGGCTGGACTTAGGATCGGCCGCATGTCCTTCCATTTTTGACCTAGAATGATAAAAATTGAAGGAACATGACGGCACGGCCAGTCGAAGAGGCATATTTCACGTGCTTCTCAAAACAAAAACTTTAAATTTATAGACATAATGTAGTTTGTCGTTAAATGTAAAAATTTATCAAGCTATGTCATTTCTACCAATGCCACCCGGTGTATATAAACGTGTATTCTGGAAAATAGGATAATGCGGTAATAAGACAATACAAACAAGTGAAATGGTGGGCGAAAACCGTATGAGTGTGAAAAAAGATAACCTTAAACACGTGTGACTTCTGGTCTTTATCAGTATGGAAGGAATTGTAACAAGCGAAGGTGAAATATACAACAAAGAACATCAGACGCACGGGTTAACCGCACATTTACGGTTTCGGACAAACATTCGAGGATTATTAGTTATGTTTGAAAGCTCTCACTTGCTTATATATATATATATATATATATATATTGTCACCAACACGAGACTTCGACGACCACAAATAAAAAACAAAGATTTAGGACACGGCCGGAGGCCACGGTCAGTTCGTGTGAAGAACGATAAATGAAACCGAGAGTGTTTAACAAAACAAAGTATAAGCAAAACAAAAACCGAACATAAATAGAAGGAGGAAGTTAGTAGAGGGGACCAGTGAGGTCCCGACGTACGAGCTTGGACAAGTGCTGTCCAAGGGGCCGCCCGGAAGAGGGCCGTCCCTGAAGGGACCAGCCGGACGGCCGGTCGAAGAGAGGAGAGCAGAAAGAGCCCCGAGCGGAGACTGTACTGGTTCGTCGAAGTCTCCAGAACCCCAGCCGGACGCCCGAAGAAGAGCCTTCCAACCACCCTGTCAAGAGGCCCTCCGTTATGGAACCCCGAAAGTCCGGACGACCGGCAGCCCTGTAAGTTACCTTCCTTACCTCTCACGCTCCAGCCCCAGCTCCAATCCCAGCTTTTGGGATTCGCTGTGCCCCCCATCTTTCTTATTGTGATTTATTTTCGTTTTTGTGCCGACCTGACCCATTTTTTGATTCACCGGTTGTGGGGAATAAAGCCTTTTTCTCTGTTTTGTTTTAACCTGTTTTCGTCAATAGCAAGCTCTACCCCCGCAGCTACCAACCCCTTACCTCACGCAGCCGTGACCCAGGGAAAGACGTCCCGGCTCGTGAAAATATATATATATATATATATATATATATATATATATATATATATATATATATATATATGGGTTGCCTTGGCATTTAGGGATTCCAAAACGAAAAACTGTATTGAAATTTTTTCGAAGTCCCATCATGCTGCTCTGCACTCCATATATGTACTAATATAGTCTCGTATCATCATCATCATCATCATCATCATCATCATCATCAAACAGCCTCTTCATGTCCACTGTCGAACATATGCCTCGCCTCCTCTAAGCTTTTCCAGTTTTCTCTGTTCTGTGCCGTTGCGATCCAATTTATTGAAATGCTCTTTAGGTCATCTGTCCAGCGGGTAGGCGGTCTTCTACGGTTCCTTTTATCAGCTCTCCGTCTCCATTCGATATGTTTCTTTGTCCATCTTCCGTCTCTAAATCTTGCAACATGTCCTGCCCACTTTCAATTTTTGTTATGCATTCTATGGTATCGTTTACCTTAGTTCTTTGTCGTATCACATCGTTCCTTAGTCGGTCTTTTAAGGTTAGTCGAGGCATGGACCTTTCTATCCGTCCGTGTGACTCTTAACCTTTCTGCTGAAGATTTAGTAAGAGTCTCTACCCCATACGTCACGATCGGTAGAATGCACTGGTTGAATGCTATTTCTTTCAGAGACGCTGAAATTGAAACGGGATTGGAGACGTTAGCCCTGAACATATCCTTCATTATTCCATATGCTGCTCATCTCAAGGTTATCTTCGGCCTAGTCAGTTCGCAGGTTTGATTATCTCTGTTAATTTGTATTTCGTGGCCCAGATATACGTATTTATTCACTATTTCTATGTTGTTATCTACCTGGATTTGTTCGCTGGGAACCAGATTCGCCATGAATTTAGTTTTGGTGAATTCTATGTTTAGACATACGTCTTGTAGGGAATCTTTGAGCTCTTGAAACATGTATTTGGTCTTTCTCTGATTGTTCAGAGAAATCTCTTCAGAAAGAGCTCTGATTCTCTGAAGATTATCTGATATTAATATCATCCGCAAAAAGGAGATGGCTAAGATTTTCTCCATCAATATTTAATCCTTTCTGTTCCCATGGCAATTTAATAAAAGTATGTTTAAGACCTGTGATTAATAATTTGGGTGACATAGTATCATCACCTTGTCTTATTTCCCTTTTGATTCTGAATTTTTTAGTGGTAGAATAAAGATTTACGTTTGCCGTTGCGTTTTTATAAATTTTTTTTTTTGATTTCGCGGTATCGGTGATAGACTCTACTTTCTTGTAGGGATCTCATGATTTCAGGAAGTTTCACGGTTAAATGCTTTCTGGAAATCCACAAACATCAGTACCAGAGGTCGGTTGTATTCAATACTCTTTTCTATCAGCGTTTTTAGGCACTGAGGTGGTCGTTAGTACCAAAACCGGAGCAGAAATCAGCCTGTTCCCAGGACTGATAAAAGTTCAATTTAGTTTCTAGTCGATTTACGATTATAGTAGTATACAACTTGTAAAGATGGCTGAGTAGACTAATTGGTCTTTAGTTCTCCATATTTCTTCTATCGCCCTTCTTATGCATTATAATCATAATTGAGTTGTTCCAATTATCGGGAATATTATGGTTATCTAGGCAAAGATTAAGAAGAGTTTGAGTTTTTTTTATTAGCGTTGGTCCTCCTATTTTTATTGCCACTGTAACTACTCCGTCAACTCCAGGAGCTTTATTGTTGCTTATATTCTTTAGAACTTTCTGTATTTTATTTATGGAGATATCACGGATATCTTCTGGACCCTGGTTTTGAATGTTTCGTAGAATTTCTCGACTATTTGAATTACATTTTGTCCTAAGTCTAAATATTTCCTTCTTTCCACTTGCTAATTCTCTATTTATGACTTTCATACCCTTGTTTTCTTCTCTGTATAATTCCGTTGTTTTTGAACTGTCTTAGGCCTTTCCTGATGGTTGTGGAGATGTCTTTATTGGTTCTGTTGATGGTCTGTGGACTACCTTATCTCTGTCATTTTTAGTATTCTTCTTTGTACTATTTTTCTTTTTGTTCCAGAACTAAGTTACTGATCTTCAGCTTTTGTGAGATATAATTTCATTTGAGCTTCCGTTATTATATCGACTATTATATCGTTCAGTAGATTTATATAATTTGCGGTTGGTTTGTTATTTGGTGATTGGTTGATGTAATTTTCACACTCTATCTCGTTTACCGGAGATATCCATTTCTTTTGTTTTGTTCTGTTAATCATTCTTTGTCGTTCTTCTTTTATTTTTATTTGAATTGTCACTCTTACCATCCTTTGGTCACTTGCGGTAGTAGACTTATTTAGTACAGTAACATCATGGAATATATGTTTGCGATCAGTAATAAAACAATCAATATCGTTTTCTGTTTTGCCACCTGGGCTTTTCCAAGTGCATCTCCTGTGGGCTTTTTTGTAAAAGAAACTGTTCATTTGAGTTAGATTTTTTCTAAAAGGCAATTTAAGAAAGTCTTTCCTCGTTCGTTCTTTCCTGGGCTACCATATTTGCCTGTCAAATCAGATTTCACTCCTAGCTTAGCGTTGAAGTCGCCGCATATAATACTAAAGTGTGTATGATCCTTTGTGAAGGCTCTGTTTATACCTTCGTAGAACGTATCCCCTAATTTGTCAATATGTTCAGAGGTTGGTGCATAGATTTGAACAACTTTTAGGCTGTATCTCGTGTTAATCCATATAGTTGTATAGGTTACTATTGTATATATTGGTTTAATAGTTATCACTTCCGTTGACAGCCGTCTATGTATATGAAACACCTACTCTTGATACGTTTTTTTCCCATTATAATAGAATAGGTGACAGGATTTTAGTGTCTCAGGGCATTTACCTCGTCTTCTTACTACGCCGAGTCCAATGATGTCCCATTTGATCCGTTCTATTTCGTGTTTCATTTAAACAAGTTTCTCTTTTAATAATAAAATTCTCACATTGAAGGTCGCAATTCTAAGAGTTCTTAGTTCGTTCATAAGTTTTTTTCTATTTTGGTTTATTTATCAATCTATTGCCCTCCACAGAATCCTTAGGGCATCCCGTGTAGTACAAATAAATACAAAAGCGTGGTTGAAGGGTCCAAACAACCCAAAAGAAAATTTACGTCAAGTCTAAATAATTTGCAGAAGTGTAACAGTTGCGATCGCATGTTAAACTTAAATAGTTTTTCGTTAAGTTTCTTTTATACTTTGGGTTTTTTATATGTCGGTCGAGAGAAACGAGGACCAGAGAGAATCGCACTCCGAACACACACGTTAGTAAGTATTATTTTTGTGTGCTATATGATAATTAGACTTTTGTGCATCACTTAAGACTATTGGCCGTTAACCACCACCAGTATCGGCAAGACGCAAGGTAAGCGATCAGGGTCTTTTCGTTTACCTTGTAAATAGGCCGGCATCCTTGAATTATTTTATAAGTTTAGAAGAATTCTTATTTTTCGCGACTTACATGCAACAGTATACAACCCAATAATTTTTATTGGGAAGTCTTTACTACATCCAGGCCATTAGCACCGTTAGCGGAAAGGATGTTTTTCAAAATCACAAAGGAAAATCATTTCCATTTTTGGGTTACAGGGTCCCATCCCTGCAAGATTACATAGGGCTAAGATTACATTAGCGAACAATTTTAAATAAGGAGTCGTTCAAATTTTTAAATACTCGAGAATGGAGAACTCGAGGAGACAAAGTCTAAAGACTAAAAAAATTTATATTTCTGAAATGTGAAGCTTCAAACTTAAAGTTTTTTAAGAAACTCAATATGATGTGTGCTCGAATGAACATTTCTATTTCTGATGCATAGGACCCCAAACCTGTAAAATTGAAGAGTTTAACTGAGTTTTCATATGAACTCTGAAATACATCACTATGAATTAATGAGGTGGTAGACCCTAAGGACTTCAGGACGACCGGACAGTCATCCTGACTCAATTTCATTTTCCAGTCAGTAGTTTCAAATAACACAGCTTTTCGTGGTGCTTACCTGTTAGCGCGAATAAGTTCCGACTCCAAAGCTGGTCCACCTCCTCGTGTATGAATGGCGAATGATCTGTGAAATGCTCAAAATCCTTTATTGTTATCTGCTTCAATAGGTTTACATCTCTTATCATCAGAATCGGCTGCATCATCATATAAGTACCTGCATATCTGCAAGTGAAAGGAGAAAGTGCGAAAATGTATTTTTTAATTGTATTGAAATGTTCGAATATTCACCTGTGCCCTTTGAAGCGTTCGTATTGCCAAATTATGTACTCAGGGAAACTTTGCCTTTGAAGGACTACATTGAGAAAGTCACCGAACAACCAAAGAGGGTTTCCTTGAATCGATCCTCGACTCTTCCATTTGCTCAGTGGTTTGATGCAAACGTAGTAAAGGAGTCCAATTGCCAAAGCAGCCAATATAAGAGTAAACATATTAGAAACACTGGAAAAATAAAGAATCAGATACATCCGACTGAAATTAAAAAATAGCACTAACACACCCGTCTCACTATCTAAATGTGCAAAGCACTTATATCAATAACTATAAGATAACTATACCAATAACTATGAGATAACTATGAAACTATAGGTGCGCGCACGTCTGGTGAAATTAAAAGTGGACTCTCTGAGAATACAGTTAACATTTGACAGTCGACAGTCCACTGCTTTATGTTTCCTGTGTTTTGACATGACGGGATCATGCACATGACCACACATAAGCTATGTACATACGTATGCGAGGAGGTATTTTGTGTAATGTTTCCAACTGTGATACTAAAACCAGTCTTTTTTAAGACTCTTCGTCTATACTCGTTTGTATAGAATGTAGGTATTTGCAATCAGATGTGTTTAGTTCCTTTTTTTTTGACATTAAATCTTTGGTTTGATTTCAGTCCTATTTTAGTAGTTCTTTTTTTACCTGGAAGAAATGGTTCAACACTGTTGAACCTTGCTTCTTGTAAGAAGAAAACGCAACGAGGGAGTAGGACTTTATTCTTTAAATTTCCGAAGTGTGACAAAATGAAAAGGATGTGGCTGTTCATCAAAGACAAACAGATTTAATGAAAAACAAGGACTTAATTGTATACAGGATGTTTTATGAAAATGTTAAACACTTCATATCTTAATTTATTTCAGGTGTGTTCGAAACATTTCAGTACTTCTGATTATGTGTTCGGCGCCTTTAGAAAAAAACTGAAAGCAACCGCAGTACCAACTGAGAAGGTGAATGACCATGGAAAAGAAAATATGCCATCTTTGTCTACCAGAATAGTACCTTCTACAACCATAAGTCATCAAGGAACCGTCACAGAGGTATCATCTTTTAGTAAACGAGAAAGGAATTGACATAAAAATCAACTTGCTGCCGAAAACTTAACATTAAAAGAGAAAATTCAGTAGTAATCAAAGAAGTTTGCAGCCCCTCAAAGTGAATTGGAGTATCTTACAAAGGGAAATAATAGATGAAAAGCGAATCGGATAGAGGAAAAAGAAACATTTTCTATAAAAAAATTCATACACAGTAATCGGAAACTATTATATTACAAAGACTTTTGAATGGTTTACTATAACAGCAGTCGTATACGAACTGATACTCCCACATATGTGAGAAAATATACTGGAAATTTTTTCATTTTCATTAGAAAACCGTATTTTTAAACAATGATTTAGCTCAGGAGGAGATTTCACTATGAAACTTTTGGTAATATTTTTGGTGTTTCCAATGCTACAACAGGAAAAATTTGTTTACGGTGGATTAATGAAATGTATTTACGTATCGGCTCTTTTAATATTTGGCCACATTGAAGTAATTTAAATAAAAGTGCTCCCACTATCATTGAATTTAAAGGAAAACTACAAAAATGTTATTGTTGTTACTTACACAAATAATTTTATATTGAATAGCCTTCTTTCCTCGTGAAATGGAGTGAATGTTATTCTGATCATAAAGGTTCTATAACTTTGAAATCTCTTATTATGACTGATCTCAATGCGTCTATAATTTTTATGTCGCCCCTTTTCACAGATTCGATCTCTGACAAGAGTATTATTATAGAGTGGATTCTTGGATATCTTGAAAAGCAAAGTTAACACTAATGATTTGTAAACAGGAAACACAATACTAGCAGATAAAGGTTTTAATGTGGGTTCATTGGTTGAAGAAATAAATTTAAACATTAATATAAAGTTCTTTCACTCAGAATTGGCCCAGTTGAAAAAAAGCAATAAAATTTAATAGCCAACTCAACACCACACAAAAACCAAGATACCGATCCATAGGCGTGTCATATTTAAAGAAATATAAAAGATATTACTCTCTGTGTCAACGAAATATTATGACGAGGTTTAGGTAGTGAAAATAATATTTAGGAGTTGACTTTTTGATACAAAAGTTAGTAATATAACAAAATAACTAAAACAAGTAACTAAACAAATAAAGTATCAAGAAATTTCATTGTCCGGGAAAGACCACGAGGAGACGTGAGTAAACTTTGCCAGAATAGGAAATATGATTGGTATAGTTATTAGGAGGTATAGTTGTTAGTTTTTAGCAAGATAAAGACAACTTAATTTAAAATGCAAACCGAAAATAGTAAGTATAACTAATGCAAGATGAATAGCAACGGTGAATAAAGCGTAAATAAGTAAAATAAAACGGTATAAAGCATGTTTTATAATATTTTATAATTTTTATATAATATTTAATTTTTTTGATTTTTTTTCTTTACACATAACCACAAATGTTCGCTTGAGGTTTACATGTCTGAGTGTAATTGATACCCGCATATGCATTCCCAAATTAATCCGAATGTTCATCTGAGGAGGAATCGAGGTTAGTGTTAATAACTATCGGTTAAACAGGTGCGGAAACATGGTATTCTTTTTCTCGTTGGTTGACATGACGAATGCTCTTTTTCCAAACAAGTTTAAAAGAGTCGTCATTACAAACAGTGGGAATATTTTCTAAATCAACATTTGATAGTGTGGGGCAAAGTTTTCTTTCTACAAACGACCCTTTACTGTAGTCCAAAACTATCTCTATGGGATTAAAAACGTAATGATAAGGTGGCAACCTTAAAACAGTATATCCGTACCCCGCTGCTAAATTGTCAATAAAATATTGCAGGTTAAAATTATGATTTTTGATATGGCCTAATATATCTTTCTTTGTTGCTGCCTTTGGAGCTGCTAAGCCCTTTAAATTCATAAAATGTAATATTTCAGCTTTCTTTGTATTAGAACTTGGAATTTTCTCAAGTTGCCTGAAATGATACGGTGCATTATCCACAATAATTACCGAATTTGTTGGAATATTTGGTATAAGTTGTTCAGCAAACCACTTTTCAAATAAAGCCGCATTCATATCTTGTTGATAGTCAGCACAAGTTTGAGTGATGGCTTTTTCTGAAAGAAGTAAGGTTTGGAATAAAACTGTTTTCATTGCCAGCATGCAAAATTATAACCCCTTTCCCCCTCCAGGAACGTGCATTTAAGGCACAACTTTGAGAATTATTTACCCAACCGTATTTGACCAAATCATTTGTATCAAACCAGGTTTCATTCAAGTAAATAACACTTCGATTATTGTCGCGGTATGCTCAAATGTTTCTTAGATAATTTTGTCTTATTTCAGCGATACGAGGTGATTTCATAATTATCATTCGTGAGTCTAACTTCTTAGATTTAAATCCACATTTCAAAACTAGTTTACGGAGAAATTCTAACAACTGATACTTGTATTCTTCGGAATTTTTTAACTTTGAATGAATGATTTGAAAGGTCGGAACTGTATTTTCCGTAGAAAAAGACACCACAAAGTAACACCAATTTAAACCAGTTACTAATAACTGGCCTTAAACCTGGTAATAATAATTATGACTTTTATTGAATTCTTTTTTGCTGTTTAGGTAAAATGACTTCAGTAATATGTACTCAGATAACTGAGATGCTTTCCTACTAATTGGACATTTCACTTCTAATATACCATACTCTTTTTTCTTCGTGTCATATATTATCCCATCAGAGCTAGCGCCCAGATGGTTGGCAAAAGGATGTATAATTAAACCACACTGAAAATATTGTATCTGGGGATATTTCTTGAGATATGAAAGAATGGCGTATGTTTCATTAACAATTCCGTGGTTTGTCACGTCATTAAACTTTTGCTTTTTGCAAATTACTTCAAATTTGGAAGCAGTAAATCTAGATTTACGTAGGTTATGCCACAACTCTGACTTATGTTGTCTTCTTGTTTGGAGTTCTATTTCAACAGCTGAATTTAAGTTAAGCACTGCTAATTCAACATGCGCTAATGGTGGGAAACTCAATAATATTGTCTCCTGATCAACGCTTCTTACTGGCAACATAATCGGTAAAGGAGCATGACCAACACCTACCTGCGGCCCTGCCCGTTGCCAATAAAGAATATCTAAGGACATTTATGAACATGGATTTTACAATATAAATATAATATCTGCATGTACATGTTTATACTTACGTGATATTCAGATTTTCTGAAGTAATATTATTCGCGGCATTCGCACCAAAACATAGTTTAAATTATTACTATCGAATTATTACATCACATACTGACCTTGACGTGGGACTAACATTCATAGGCGTGGAATGTGTGACGATTTCACAGGAAAATCGAGAAATTGTGTTAATATTGCTTTATCAGTTGTGAAATAGATATATAAATAATTGTAATAAGTTCACATCACAACGTCATTAATGTTTATAAAACTGTTTTAAATGAATAACTGTTTAAATGGAGGTATTTTATACCCAGATTAGTAAAAACGGTAATAATTGTAGAATACTTCAATACTTAACTACGCACTTCATGGCAGAGGGTAATGGGGGTTTAGGAAATTCAAATACCGTTTTCCCTCATTATTTTCTATTAGAATTTTATAAGTATTATTCATCGCTTGAAGTATTTTTTTCATCAAAAACATTTTGCTACGGTAAAGACAGGTTTTCTTTCTAATTTACAATACTATCCGCAGGCCCCGTGTAACGGATACTAATATTTCGCCTGTGGCACCAACTACAACTAGGCGGATTATACAATAACATCTTCTTGGCGCCACATACACTTGATTTCTTCCCAAACGGTAAGAGTTTATCGATTTTGTCCCTGTATTTATACTATATCTGTATCTGTATCTGTACAATAAGGTGTCTGTTTTGCTTTTTTATTAGTACTGCGCCCAGTCGATTACTGGCTGGACCTGTTTATCTCTGTGGATTGTTCTATTTCAGTATAGAGTTAATATAAGAGATATTGGCTGATACAATAGACGACAGATGTTGTGTTCGATTTGATTACCATTATAGTCAGCCTGGTGTGTTATTTATACTACATTGCCGTGTCTCCTGGTATATTCAGTAGAGGCCAGTGTTGGATATCCGCTAATCATGTGTCATATGGATTCGGCCATTGTGGAGCATGCCTGACACCGGTCCGAGCTGACAGAATTGTTTTGAGTTCCACATTTCGTTGCGAGTTGCTATTACTCGATCTTGGATGGCTATATTAAAGTCCCCTGTCTTAGATAATAAGGTGCAATATTTAAACCAACTGAGCGAAGCTTTTCTATTAGTATGTAGGGCTGATAATAGGTTGGGATATTTTTTATGTAGAGGTTTAGCTTTCCACTGTTGGATTCGCTCTCTGTAGATTTCAGTCTCTTACTTGGTTTGTAAGCGTAGAGTTGAGGTGGAGGTGAGTAAGTTGAGTAACAGAATACTGTTGAAGATTTGAAATGCGTTACTTATAAAGTGTGCTCAGTTTCAGAATATCTTAGCCCCCATAAGAGCGTGGTAGTTGAAAGCGCTTAACAGCTTTTCGGGTTGTGGGCCCAGTATTTTGTAAATACGACCCTCGTCTGCTCGTCTCTTTTAAACTCAGTCTCAGTGCAATGGTTTGATTCAAATGAATTTTCAAATACCGGTATTGTATAGCTGTTTCTTGTACTTGCTATTTCTTCAACCTGGTGGCCATCCTCATCGTCATTCCTCTGATTTTTCTAATAGTAAATATCAATGGCACAAGGAGGAATTAAACTTGCCCCTCCCTATGTACAAAGATTTCGTTCCAGAAGAGTGAGTGTCAGATAGATGAATTTAATTTTTCTGTTATCATCAACGTCTCACTTTTTTCACATAAGTTATAAGTTCCAGCTCGGGAAACTTATTTTTAAAAACTAACTAAACTTTTATTTACACTACTTTAGTATGAAATTTACGGATACAATACATATGGTATAACAAACCGACCAAGACTGATACGTATGATATGACAAACTGACCAAGACTGGCTATGCGTTTTGCAAAACCCATATTTATATGCTTTTACAAATGTTTAGGTAAGCAATTCCTATCTACTACAAGGGTCCATTGTTATACTATAAGGATCCATTGTTAGGGGCTGACATAACTCCTCCCCCGAAGATGCTGGTTCCGGGCTACGAGGGCGGAAGTCGAACATCTTCCAGTACTAGGGCTGTGGTGGCTTCTCGCCTTTTTTGGAATCTTCTCTGAAGTCTTCTTCGTACTATAATCACCAGAGTTATGATGATAAATACGTATACGATGATGGTCCAGGCACTTGGGGTGTAAGTTATCGGTTCCTTGAGCACAGGGTCGTTCTTGATATATTCTTACTTAATGACTTGGAACTCATCCAGGTTGCTTTCCTTCAAGTTAAGGGTATAATTCGATTGGAGTGGCACGTCGCTGTTTGGATTCAAATTTGGAAGTAGGATGATCTGTCCGGAAGTTATATCTTCTTCGTTGGTGATAAGTTTTCTTCTTGTCGAAAGTCGACATCCTAAGGGTATGTCGAAAATATATGTTCCTTTCAGTCGAACGATTTCCATCTGTTCTTGACAATGGAGTTGAATTACTTGTTCGTAGGGTAGAATAGCGATTCATTGGTTGGAGTTTTCCGTTCTCTGGTACATGCTATCGGCAATCTGGACTTCTGTCTGGATACATCCTGTAGGAGTTTTGACTTCTAGAAGTTGGACTTCGCAAGGGCTGTCTTTGGACGTTTGCAAAAGTGTGCTCTTATCGCAGATGAAGAAGTTCGGCGATACTTCAATGCAAGGCTCGCTTATCGGTATATAAAACAATGTGTCCTTAGCGACAAATTTTGATTTTAGAACTATGGCCTAAAATTTTCCTTTCGAAAATACAGGTAACGCGTATAAGTGGTACATCTCCAATATATAGGGATAGGTTATTGGTAAATGGAAAAGATAAGTGATCCTATTATTTAGTATAAAGGAATCAATTTTGATTAGTTTTTTAAAATTTGGTATGTTTTCTAAAGTGATATTTAATGGATTATTTGTTGGAATTGTTTTTTTTTGTTGAATTTATTTGTTGTTAGAATTGTTATACGTATTGTACTTAACATTACTGTTGGAGAAATTAGATCAGCATTAAATGTGGTACTTGCTTTCCAACAGGTCTGCCCTGATGAAGGAGGGAATCTGACTTCCGAAAGCTTGGCCACAATTAGAAGTTAGCCAGAGTGTATATCACTTCAAGTTCTTACATATATATATATATATATATATATATACGCACGCACACACACGCATATGCATGTAAATTTCCAAATGAATTTTAAAAATTCATTAAAATATTCCCTAAGTTAGGATTTACAAAAAAGTATACATAAAATTCTAGAAACTCATTACAAGCAAATACTAAAATCAAATAAATTTGTCTGTTTAAACTGTTTATAAACTTTTTTTACGTTCTTAAGAGCTTTGTTGGGAATAAAAACGACTTACCTAGACTAAACCTTTATGATTGGCTAATATTGAAGATTCATACTTCTGTAAATGATTATGGGAATTTTCCATCTCTGGGATTATTAGAAAATTACAAAAAACAAAGCAATATTAAAATTATTAATTTGTTTGTTATTATTTAATAAAAATGAATGCCTATTTTGTGTTTTTAGTGCCCATTCTGTATTTTTATAGTGCCTAAATACCTGCCTATCTTAAAGATAGGTGAGGTTAAAGAAAGAGAGGTGCCTGAATCTCCGAGGTTTACATATAACTGATTTTATTTAACTAATGTACTGATATGATTAAGAAATTTTTGTAATTAACATTTTTTTAAATAATCTACAGAAAGAAACTCTAACAAATAGTAGTAAACAATTTTCTCCATACACACAGAGAAGCGCTGAACAAAAGTTTGTAATAAATTTTTACGTCTTAAAATGTTTAAATAGTACCCAACCACAAAACACAACGGTACGCCACTGCTCAGCCACTAATATTCGTCCGGCGGTCAGATAATCATCATGACGCATAGTAGTCCAGTAAATGAAGGAGGAAAAAAAGGCAAAGTTCTTTAATATTAGCTGATTTTTTTATACCGCCAGTAATAAGAGATAATTACAAATCATTTAAAATGAGCCAACGTCTACAAGAATAAAGTGCCCGGAGGGGCCTGAAAATGACCCCCAAAGCCTGGAAAATGAGGTTTTCGGCCAATATCTCCTAAAATATGACATTTAGAGACTTTTTGTTCAAACAAAAGATGAAGATCAGTTCATTCTCTACAAAAATGGTCCTCATCATTTTTTCGCAACATTTATATTTTTTGCAAAAAACACAGGTGAAAAATTCCAAATTTTGACCTTGACAACAGATACCAATTTTTTTACAAAATTTAAGGTGGGAAGTGTTGGAAATACACTGGCCTCAATGTTTTGACCTCTGGAAACCAATTGTAGATGGCGCCACCACATTTATCCGCCTTGCAAACTCCTCACGACCATAAATGAGATACGCCGTTAACCATGTATTTTTCAAGAGTTTTTATGGTTATGGATCGTTTTTTCTTCCCAGAGATGAATTTTTAGGCTATGTGTATTAAGAAACACAGCACAAGAGTAATTATATAGGGATTGACGTCACAAATTGGTCCTAAACTATTGAAAATCAGTTTTCCCCACGTGGCAGTGTCTTGGAGTCCATGAGATTTTTCCTAAAGAAATCTGGGAAATTTAAATAGTTTCTTACATTTCGGCATAATGTACTTACATACAAAGTTCTTGTTTGGAAAACTGTCATTGCGCTTAAGGATGTAGCGTTTCCTGCACAACTGGTGCATACGCACAGACGACTGATTTTCCAGAAATCTATGGTGATTGTCCTCCCTCTCCTTACTAACATTAACCAGGGTTTCCAAGCCACGAGTTACATTGACCCCATCATCGTCAGAAACCTCTTGCTTGCAAAGGAAACAGACCGATATACTGGAATTGTCGTCCATTTTCCTGGAAAACGGGAAGGTCACCAAGTCAGAATATTGTAACATACAAATGAATCTTCATAATAAAACAAGCAACATAAACAAATGCTCACCTTTTGCTCCAATTTGAAGATTTTAATATTTGCTTTCTCTCCCTTAGCTTTACTATATAAGTGAGTTGTTTATAAACATCTAACAATTTTTTCACTTTTACCACGGAATGATTATTAATTTATTGTTATAAAAACAGTTTTAAGCACTTGACTCCAAACATTCACTGTTTACAAACAAAAAAAGTGTAGCGTCGCCGCGTGGTCTAGCAGACGATACGAGCGCCACAAGCAGGGAACGCACGGCGGACGACGGCAAGAATTAAAATGATGAAATTCCCTCTTACTTTTAGTGCCACGGGTTTTTCCCCCCTAATGAATAGTATGACTTTATATACATGAATCGAAAGGTGAGAACGTAATCTTTACTTTCGTCAAGGTAGAAAAATGCCCAAAATAAAGGACAAAAAGAAAACAACCACCAAATGAAAAAGTGTGTTTTTTCTGGGATCGTGCATTTTTTGAATTTTCTGGAAAATCCCTGATTTTTTGAAAAAAAGTAATAGCACAGCCGAAAACTAGACAATCTCACCTTTCAAAAGACATGCCTTGAAGGGCCATTTTATTAAAGTATAAATTAGTAATGACTCATTGTAGGCAAATTTTTCAAGACTCAAAAAACAGTCAAAAATTGGAAATTTTTGACCAAACTTTTTTATTGCAACGCAAAAAAATGAGTTCCTGCAATTTTCTGGGATGACTATGGACACATCCAAGATCAATATTCGGGAAAATCCGAAGTAAATCAGGGTACTAGAAAAAAAGTACGAGCAAATTGCGGGCGAGGTTAAAATTGCGCCGGAGCAGAAAGTTTGACCCGTTTTTTCAATATGGCCAAATAGTCAAATCGTGGCTCAAGTGACAGGGGATGATAGGGGCAGATTTTATCTTTCACATGAACTTTGAATCATGAGAAAATATGCATTTTTACCCAAGTTATTGGACAATCTGTCCGCCCGGGCATGCGTAAATTCCCGCAGCGTGCTCTCTGATACCCAGCTCGAGAGCTCAAAATTCTGGATGCGCTTGGACTTGTTTATCTCGGGAACGATCAATTTTCCGAAAAAAATGATAAGGACCATTTTTGTTGAGAATCAACGGATCTTTATCTTTTGATGAACAACAAGTCTCTGGTTGTCATATTTTAGGAGATATTGGCCGAAAACCCCATTTTCCAGGCTTTGGGGGTCATTTTCAGACCCCTCCGGGAACTCTATTCTTGTAGACTTTGGCTCATCTTAAATGATTTGTAATTATCTCTTATTCCTGGCGGTATGCAAAAATCAACTAATATTGATGAAATTTTCCCCTTTATTTACTGGACTATAGGGTAAGAAGTCGTAAGGGGCGCAGCCAGCGCCGTCTGGAGTGAGACACCGATAAATTAACACATTTATCCACCGGACTGAAAAGATAACTTAATTTGTATCCCGCTGGTGTGTTAATGAGGCGATAGATGAGCGAGTGAGCGTAATATTTCGGTAGGGCGCGTGGATATTTTGTTCGCCGTTGTTGCCTATGTCATGACGCCTCATCAAGAAAATAAACTAAAAATAGAAGAGGATACATTAATGCTTTGTTCAGATTCAGTTGAGGAAAAGGTAACTATTGAAATTTTAACTGACAAGAAGTGAATTAAGGTGCATAAAGTATTAGCAGAATTAATCAATTCATTTTTCTAGGTGAAACTTACTTTTCGCTAATCTATTTGTCTGAAATTCCTGTTTCAACAATTCCATCTATATTCTTGAATTAAATGCAAACTTTAACTGACTTCGGTGGCAAATAAGTTCTCTAATCAAACATTTTAGCGAGTAAAAAAAATTCTCGTTTACTTGTAGTAATAATATTGTCCAATTCCAATTGAGACTTTTCTTTTTAATCTTTCTCCTTTCACTATTTATTTGAGTTCTTAAGTGACCAGCACCGGTTAGAAGGCCATAAAAGGACTAATTTTTAAGATTACTTTATCCATCTCGATTACAAAGTAATCACTATTAAACTTTTTACAAAATATTTGCTGCGAAACTTTTGTATAATATTGTCACGAACACGAGACTTCGACGACCACAAATAAAAAACAAGGAATTAGGACACGGCCGGAGGCCACGGTCAGTTCGTGTGAAGTACGACAAAAGAAACCGAGAGTGTTTAACAAAACAAAAGTATAAGCAAAACAAAAACCGAACATAAATAGAACGAAGAAGTTAGTAGAGAGGACCAGTGAGGTCCCGACGTACGAGCTTGGACAAGTGCTGTCCAAGGGACCGCCCGGAAGAGGGCCGTCCCTGAAGGGACCAGCCAGATGGCCGGTCGAAGAGAACAGTAGAAAGAGCCCCGAGCGAAGACTGTGGTGGATCGTCGAAGCCTCTAGAACCCCAGCCGGACGCCCGAAGAAGAGCCTTCCAACTACCCTGTCAAGAGGCCCTCCGTTATGGAACCCCGAAAGTCCGAACGACCGGCAGCCCTGTAAGTTACCTTCCTCACCTCTCACGCTCCAGCCTTTTGGGATTCGCTGTGCCCCCCATCTTTCTTATTGTGATTTATTTTTCGTTTTTTTTGTGTCGACCTGACCCATTTTTAGATTCCCCGTTTGTGGAGAATAAAGCCTATTTCTTTGTTTTGTTTTAACCTGTCTTCGTTAATAGCAAGCTCTACCCCCGTAGCTACCGACCCCTTACCTCACGCAGCCGTGACTCAGGGAAAGACGTCCCGGCTCGCGACAATATTAAGGTTTCAGCGGAGAGTCGCGTACGCAAATTCAAATTTTCGCGGAAAATTACCTGCTGTTTAGTCCTTTTCGTGTTCTACGGGAGCCCCCTGCTTTACAATCCAAAGTAGGAAAACTATCAATACGTGGCTTAGGAGTGAACTTGCGATCACCTCTCGACACCTTAAATTGTACACCAAATCGAACTACTTTCGGCAGGTGAATCACGTCGCACGCAGATCTTCAATTCCTTATCGGACTCCGGACCCTAGTAACTCCAACAGGAGTCCTCCTTGAAATACAAGACCAGGGTCTTCGCCACACAGTAAACGTTGGTCTTTTCTTGATTTTCGCACCGCTACTTTTCCTTCAGCCGTACTCACTATAAAAATTTGTTCGTCCCAAAAACACAAAGACAAAAACCTTTGGCGAGACTCAACCGTATAGAGTCATTATGAAAAATCCGCGAAAAACTTGGCACAGATGTACACTATGCCCATAAGTGAACATCATAATGAACACATTAAAATATTATAATAAACGTAAAGACCTATAACGGCCACCGTCGCTAAACTTCTAACCTAACATGCATTATATAACAATATTATCGCTTGAATTTAGTTATCAACGCAAACGTAACACATAACCCATGAGATTAAAAAAAAAATTAATTTTCCACTTTTTTTGTTTAATTTCCTATGGTCAACAGTTAATCTCAAATTTGGTAGATCTGACACAAAAAAATCAAGATGTGCGTTAACGAGTAAGGTTTCTCACCTCGAAATTCATCATTTTTATTAAAAAACCGATTTGAAAAAAAGATAGAGGTGTGAAAAAATGTAAGAAAAAAGTCTATTTTTTCAAATTCTTTCGTTTGCAAATTTCTTTGGTTTGACTTTGGGCCCAAATTGTGGTGTACTGCGATAAGAAACATTTCATACTAAGATTTATTAAAATCGGTTCAGTAGCTCCGGAGATTAACCGTCGGCGATTTGAAAAAACGTAATTTTGAGAAAAAGTCCTTTAAAGTACATTCACGTTTTATTCATTAAATATTTTAAAAAAATCAAGTTTTATCAATTATAATTACCCAACCTGCTATCCGTGGACCATATTATGGACCTGTCCGTCCTATCTGTCCTATCCGTCCTATCCGTCCTATCCGTCCTATGAACCTAAGCACTTATCCGTGGACCTGCTATATATGGACCATGAACGCCTAATTTTTTATAAGCCTCCTCTTCTTGTTGTTGGGCCGCTTTTTCGCCAAACAACAGGCTTCTTGGTGCCGTACTGACTTTTTCAGCCATCATAATCATAAACAGAGGACCCGAAGGTGCAGCTCATTACATCCATAATTTTTAAAAGGGTATTCGTAAAAAATGTTCGTGCTTTTACTGACTTTTCTATAAGGACCCATTTTACAAACACGCAAATATTTTCGTAAGCGACCCAATATACACTGAGCATGTGTGGCAAAGCCAATAGTATGATACAGTATGTTTGTGTATAAAATAACGGTATTTTGGAGAGAGGAGATGAGTAGCTGCCGGTATAAGATTGAAAGTTGCAAACCAGGAGCCGGAAAGGCGCGATCATTTAAACAGCAGAACTTTTTTGCTTTCTAAAATTTCTTTCTAACATTTTCGAAGCTGTCAGAAATTATAAGACGTTAAAAAAAATTCAAAAACCCGATTTTTTTGAAAATTTTAACTGATACTAGTCCTTCAGAGTGTTCCACTTCCTTGTATTTCCAGTATGTCCAAAATTGTGACCATATTTGTTGTTGAAAAATTTTTCTTTACTCTATTTTTGCAAATTTGTGCCCAAAGTTCATAACTTGCTTAGAACGTTTATATTAACTCTCTCGGTTTTTTATTTTGACTAGTAACTGATATTGAAACTATTCCCAGCATTAGTAATCTAATTTGTTATATAGAACAATATTTTAATCAAAAACCTGAACCCCTGCGGAAAATATCAGAACATTACAGTTATATTTGCCTTGTGGTAAAATAATGTTGGAATATGTAAAGCCTCCACTCCTTTAAGTAAGTTAACCGGTTTAGTATATAAAGCAGTATGGATGCGCCACTGCTAATTCGCGACTATCTATTTTATCATCATTTATCTCTGTTACAAAGAAAATATTAAAAACTATTCTTTTCTTTCACTTATTTCGGTGAAATAATATTTACAAAAGAATAAGTTATTGTTTACAGTGTTGTACAATTCACTCCTATTCTCTCTGATAAGATTATATATATATATCGTCTGTGGTGTACGAAATAAGTTAATTGTCTCTAAAGTGAATAATTGTGAGAAACATGCTGGCTTTGGTTGTGCTCGTGGTGACGCTGGCCGTTTTCTACTACTTCAACAGCAACACGAAGAAAATCCCTGATGATTACTGGGAGAAACGGGGTGTACCGTACTTGGATCGCAAGATCACCGACTATGCTAGCCACAGGGGGAAGAAAAGCATGTATCAACATTTCAACGATGTCTACAACGCCTTGCCAAACGTTAGGTAATCAAATTAAGTTTATTACAATTTTAAATTACATTCATATCGTTGCCGGGTAATTTTCTCGAATAGAATTGTTTGAAATCCATTGCTAAAAAATCTAATTGCTCAAATGTTAAAATGTTTACTCAAAATGTAAGTTGGTCTATATAAGTAATGGTTCAATTATTAGTTGTTCAAATTTAAATATCGTATTGCGAAATACTTTTCATTTCACATTGTACTTCATAGGCTTGTATCTAAATTTGGGTTCACCTCCGAAAAAGTCTCCTGGATCGAAAATTTTTTTGCTTTAAGGTTCATCGCATCCTGTGACGACATTCGACCGAAGATCTATGTGAGAGATACCGAGCTGGTGAAGAAGATCACCGTGAAAGACTTCGATCACTTCATCGATCGCCCGTCGCTGATCCAGCCAAAGTGGGAGCCGCTGTGGGCTAAAAATCTATTCGCCCTTACAGGTCAGATATGATATGGTGATATGTATGACATGATTGCGCGCATGCACACACGCTGGTACACTAGTATCTTTTTAAATTTTATTGTGTGCTACAAACCCGCCTATAAGCCACACCAGCTTTTCTTTTGTGGCGAGTAGTATACTTATTATCGTCATTCGCCAATTGTTGTTTCACTATACTACTATATGCAGAAAGGTTTTGAACGCATTAGCGACCTGAAGCATAAAACCTCGACAGACAACTCACCCAACTTAAAATTTCCTTTACTCATCTCAAACATTGTTGTTCAGGCCAAAAATGGAGGGATATGCGCTCGATCCTCTCCCCGGCATTCACTAGCAGCAAAATGAAGTTGATGTTTTCCCTTATCAACGACATCTCGCAAAATCTAGTGGATCACTTCGCCAAAATGAAGGAACCCTTGATAACGATCGAAATGAAGGATGTAGCCACCAGGTTCACTAACGACGCCATCGCCACGACCGCATTCGGTATCCAGTGCGACTCCCTTAAAGAACCTGAAAACAGTTTCTACCTCACGGGCAAGTCCTTAACCAACATCACACCTAGTCCCAAGATATTATCGATCTTATACAGGTTTATCCCGTTTCTCGACTACGTAAGAAACATCAAACAGCATAATAAACTATTTAGAATACTATAGATTTTTTCAGATAAGACCGAGGGGGGTATTTAATAGAGAAGCAATGGCGTCCATAGCTAGCCTAGTGGACGAAACGGTCAAAACCAGAGAGGAGAAAAACATTGTCAGGCCTGACATGATTCATTTACTACTGGAAGCCCGCAGGGGCGTTATAAAAGCCGAGGAGAAGAACGTGGTTGATACTGGTTTTGCTACGGTCGCCGAAAACAACATTAGCTCAGGTAAATAATCAGCATATTTTAAAGTTGGCATTGAAAAGGTGAATTACATATAAAAGTACAAGTGAAATGCAAGACTTGCCTTCTCAGTTTACAGCGAGAATCAGGAGTAATATTTACTTGCATATTTATGACAAAATTCAACTATCCCATCAAGTAATCATAACTTAAATACACTCTCGCCTTCCATGTTTCAATTTAAAATTCATACGAAATGAAATATTTAACAATATATAATTTTCTCCAGGAAAATCCAACGGGAGTAAATACTTGACCAACATGGACATGGCGGCCCAAGCCATGGTGTTCTTCTTCGGTGGATTCGATTCAGTATCTTCGTTCCTGACATTCATGGCATACGAACTTGCTCTGAATCCCGATGTTCAAGATCGCCTGAGAAACGAAATCATAGATACTTTAGAGGATACGAACGGAAATGTCACGTACGAGGCTATCATGAAGATGAAGTACATGGATATGGTCGTCTCAGGTAATTTCCTACATTGATTTAAGGTCTTTCTTTGAAATTTAATAAGTTGTTTACGAAAACATTGAATAGTTAGAAATTCCAGTTCCTGTAGGTAGATTGGTTCAGTTTTATGTTTAATCTCTATATTTGACTATCTTTATTTGTATACATTGACAGGTAAAAACATTATAGATGGGATAAAAACACATATAGAGTTTTGATCCCATTTTAACACATTTCTTTAAACCTTAAACTTAATTCAGCCCTGCTGACGTTTAATCGCATTCTTAGTGTTTGGTTCATGGTCAGTGTCAATTTAAATTGCATACCTTATCCAGTGAAAAATGAAATGACATAACTAATATTCTTAAGAATGTTTAAGTAAGTAAGCGCAATAAAAGAATTTACCTGGCTCGAAGGGGACCTGTTACCTGTTACGGGCCATAGTCCATAATCGGGATTTGTGGGGATTTGACATTTTATCACTCCTACAGTGGCGACGCTCACTTATCAGAAGGTGTATGTAACAGAGGATGTAAAATAAACCTGCGCACAATAAAATCTTTGTTTAATCAGACGATATCTCATACTGTGTTCAAAAAAGAATAGAACTTGAAATTATAATAGCTTTAAAATATCCAAATTTTAAAATTTTGAGTTAAGTTAACAAGATTAATGTGTTTATCGTTATTCGCATGTAAGGGCTTATTCATTTTTTCTCACTGAAACAGCTTGGACTTGAGTTGTCTCTGAATAATAATTAATGATCTGAACTTTTACTTCATTTCCAATAATGGGTTAGACTTTTTACCGTTTTATATTTATAATTTTATTCTTTTATGTAATCAAAAATAATGGATTATGATCATGTGCTCGTATTTGCCTTTAATCGTCTTTATTTGCCTTTAATTTTTTAAACTTTGCCTTTAATATTTTATTAATTTATTAATATTTAATAATCAATATTAATATTAAATATTAATATTTAACATTTAATGTTAATATTTAACATTTAATAATATAATATTTATTTTATATAATTTACTAATTTTAATTTTAATAAATAAATAATTTAATAATAAATATTTAATAATTAATATTTAATAATAATTTATTTGCCTTTAATATTTTTGAACTAATTTAACAAATTGGTTGGTATAATTGCTGGTTCCTTGATACGAACACTTAGTTACATTAATTGTTTTGCAACTATTATTTCTTTTCATTAACTTGCTTTATAGATTGTTGCTTAGATAACTGTAAATAAAGGTAAAAATATGCGTAATTTTTAATTAACAATAACTATTGTAGAAATCAATTCACAACTTTGAAATCGCGTAAAAGTGGGGTCGTCTAGTACTCAATATGTGATCAAAATTTCAAAAGGATTCATCAAATAGTTTTTGCAAAATTGTAAATATTTATACCAGAGTACTTTCTTTTTGCATTAACGTTATGCATAACAAATGCATGAACAAATGAAACAAACAAATGAACAAATAGAATAACTTTGTTGGCGTTATTAGTAGTAAAATGTTTTTTCATGTTTGAAAAGGCATTGGCTGGCAAAAGGAAAAGGCTGGCGTTGTTACCCTTTTTTTAAAAGAAGTTGCCCTAAGTCAATGTGGAATAAAGTTAGCTATTTGTTTTTGAAATCCACAGCTAATTTGTTTATAATAATTATGAAACCTAGCTAACGCTATTTTAAAGATAAAGAGTTAAACTATTTGTGAAAAAGTTTGGAAAGTATTGGAGCTCCCGAATTTGAATCTGCGAGCTCAAAAATGAAATGATGCAAATCGGTGCAACAAGCAATATCTCTGGCAATTATTATAATAACAGATTCTTTTTTTAATATCAATATTTTCATGGTCATTATTATTGGAAAATATAGAAATGTTTGCATCCCAAAAAACAATATTGATATATAAATAAGGTAATTTTTTAAATATTGTGTCAATTTTTTTTATAAATTATAACTATTTTCAGTGTTATTTTTATATACATTCATAAAAATGACTTATGTATACTGAAAAGAAACATTATTGATATATAATCAAAGTAATTTGTTTAAACATTTGTATAAAAATTATTTTTAAGTATTAGTTTTTTGTTTGCTTATTAATGAGTAAAAGTATTTGGAGGTTTATGTAAGTACAAAATGTTATAAAAAACTGTATTATTTACAATAAAATTTACATACAAACGTTGTATAAAAAACTATCGAGAATCAGTACATCACATTATGAATTCTAATTTTTTAAATATAAAAGAAGGGAATGATGAATCTTTATAAAATTGAAAGTATAAGTTACGTAATTATTTTTCATTCTATATATATAAGTACACGTGAATAATGCATTTATGAATTCATTACCTTAACAATATATATTGTTAAGTTAATCGCATATTAAGTACCAGAAGACCCAAATTTTTAGGCATTCAAAGTTGTGAGTTGAGTTTCCTAATAGTTATTGTTAATTAAAAATTATACATATTTTTACGTTTATTTGCAATTATCTAAGCAACAACATATTAAATTAACTTTTATAAACCATCATTTTAAAGATTTTTAAATTCCCTACTAAGATTTTTCAGGGAGTCAAAAATGCAAAAATGTACATTTGTGGACCTTTAATTGTTAGTAATTAAATTATAGCATATAATTTTTGGTCGACAACGTATAGGTTTTACTCCCGTAAGCCCATATTACATGAATAACTGCTTGGTTACCTGGATGACGCCGAGTCCCCAAGGAGCTAATTTTTTTCCTTATTTTCCCGGTTTATTAATCGTCCTCAAAATCGAGAGTTCAACGCAGTTGAATTTTTTTGTTTCCACTTTTTATTCTTGCCATTCCATGAAATTCCGTATGGGCAATAAAAAATATGCACTGTTTTTTTTTTTCACCACATATTGATAAGGCATATCCAAATGGGCTTGACAGTGCACCGTAAATTTTTTTTGTTTTGAATGGACAAATAGAAATCATTTTATATTTTCAATAATTTGAACTGAGCAGAAACGTCTGCACTTTGGCGCCAATGATGCGTCGCGTTGCTTGTTTTGATTTGAATAGTAGTAGTAGAATAAAGTAGTTTGAAGTGGATTTGAGTAGGAAGTTTTGTTGCTGTTATTCTTTGTGAACTACTATCTCTTCGTCTGTGTAAAAAATGTCATAACAGTATTATATTATATCTAGGTGCGAGAATTCAAGCGTTATAACTCGTTCGTAGTTTTTTAGCGGTATCAAGAGCGCTGAAATATGCAAGAAGTGGTATGTTGGTATAAAACGAAACCAGAAAAGAACTAGCCATTATTTACCCAAACGCCGTTTTGGTGTAGTAAAGATCATTTGAGTATGAGCAAAATAATTCATTAGGTCCTGTATGACGTACATTCTGTTATTTATTTTGAAATAAAAATGGAAACGTTTGGGATTAGGTTAGGTATCTACTAATTCTATATTTTGATACGGATAATTAGATGTGTCACCTATATAATGATCATTTGTAATATTATACCAGACACACCGTAATGGTTTGATCCCTATGATTTATGTACTGATACACTCGTAACTTTAATACATTTACCTGTGGTAAATTATCCAATTGGGCTTAAACAAAGGCAGCAGCGATCACTTTATATATTAGCAGAATGAAACATGTAATTTTAGGTTGAATTGTATTTCGCGACGCTAATATGTATAAATATGCTTACTAACGAGTCGGCACAACAATGAGAGCATTGCTTGCAGTCTCGTAGTTGAAGGGCCAATTTCATGGGCTTTGAAATTATTTTTTATAGAAAAACCACCGATTTTTTTAGAATCTTCCAAAATCATGTTCTGTGACCAAGTCAATGCAAAGAGAATCAATCCGGGTTACTTGAAACTGCATGTAAGTTCCTCATTAGCCCTTGTTGAACTTTCTTTGTTTTTTCCAGAAACCCTAAGAAAGTGGCCAAACGTGATTAACCTGGACAGGTTATGTGTGAAGGATTATACAATCGAACCGACTTCGCCAGGAGAGAGACCCGTCACCCTGGAAAAGGGTACGAGAGTCATCATCGCCGCGTTTCCGATACACCGCGATCCCAACAACCATCCCGACCCTGAAAAATTCGACCCGGAGCGTTTCAACGAGGAGAACAAGTCGAAGATCAACCCTTACGCATATTTCCCCTTCGGCATCGGCCCGAGGAGCTGCATCGGCTCGAGGCTCGCCCTCATGGAGGGGAAGGTGCTCTTCTTCCACCTGTTGAGGAAGTTCGAGATCGTCACCACGGAGAAGACGCCCAATCCACCAATTATTGCCAAAACTTCGGTGTTCTCGATCGAAGGGGGCATGCACCTCGGTCTCAAACGTATTGCTGCGAAGTGATCTCACCAGTGATGGTATAGCGGAATAATCATGTAAAATCTGGCAGAAAGGTCATGTAATAGACCCCCTTGTTCAACATTTTAGAATCCACTAACTCTTAAATTACCAGATAAACAGCATAACTTCCAAAATTAAAATTTCAAAAAATGTAATCATACTTATACCTTGTCCAAAAACTCGCCTCTTTGAATTATTTTAGATTTCTTGGCGGTCAACTACAATCTTAAAAAACAATGTCGAGAAAAAAGGACTTTAGCTGTAAGATCTAGCGGCAAAAGCTTGGCCAGGCGAAGTCATTGTATGTGACCCTTCGCCTAGTATAACTCGTTTGGCGATGCTTTGGTGAACAGATTTTGTATAATTATCCTGCTATGGTCTATAGATGAAGCAATATGTTTAAATGTAATTATTTTTTAATATAAATGTGATGTCAGATTAGTATTTATTTGTTTTACCCTTTGGCTTGTTCATTAAAAAAAATATAAAGCACAGTAGACTCCAATGAAAATAAATTAGAATAAATTTTTTTATTTACAATATGTGGCAAGGCAGAGATGTATGTTCAATCTAAGCATCAGTATGCACCATTGCAAAATTTAATATATCGAACGGAAATTTCCTAGCTATATACATTATATATCGTATCATATAATAATCAGAACACACATTGTTATTAAATGTGTTCACAGGGACGACACGGCGTTTCGTTCTTAGTAAATTAAATATTTGAACATTTTTTAAGATTAGTTTTTTCGTTGTACTCAATAATCGCAATTTAAATAATTTAATTTAGCGGTGCTGACAACACTTTCTATGGAAACGTTTTACTTTTCGCAAATTATAGCACGTATTCATTGTTAACGCTAATTGTCAGTTATGGATATTCCACTACTTGTGTTTTTATGGACGTTTGTAACTAAGAGGCATTGATTAACACGTGTTGTATGTAAAATATATATCTATCTTGCGGAGAGAACGTAGTTAACCTACCACCAGTAATTATAACTGATTTTAATTCATATTAGTTTATATGGGTAATAACCTGCTTACGTTTTAAATGAAATACTTTTCTATGCAAATAAAGTGGAATTAATATCAAAGTTTAATGTGAATAATACAATATTTAAAAACAAGATCTAATAATAAATGCTACTACGTTTCAAAACCTTTATTAAATTGATAAATACTAGATATACATTGTTGTTACTGATATGCCTGTATCATCTAATTTGGTTACTTCCAGGTAAAATAAAGGCAGGGCACGTCCATTCATTTCTATTTTTGTACATATTTTAAAACAGTTCAAATTGTGCATGTTTAGTCACAGAAGCTTTAGGTGTTATTGTTAAATATTATAAAAGTTTAAAAATTGGGATACTCTGTGAATTTTTAATGACGTAAACTTTTAGTGTAATGGTTTAGTTTATTATTTTGCAAATTTTGTCTGTATATTGGAAAGGAAATATTTGCGTATAGAGCGCATCCAGTATAATAAGAAATGAGATGTTCCACTAAAAACTCGACATTGACAGAGCATCTCTCACTAAGTTTGAATAAAGATGATTGCAGACTATGAGCAAAAGCTTGTTAATGCGTTTTGTAATATAACAAAGTGTCTATTGCTCTTTGCACATATTATATAGGTTTTTCAACGTTGGTGAAAATCATCATCAGTTAAACAGGATGTTGTGTTCGACCGCCTGTTAGAATACATCCCTAACAGAAGAAACAACCGAAGGTTCTCACTTGGACGATGGTGTCGGGTTCTTACTAGGCAAATTCACCAACCCTCTTAGGTGGCGCTTTTGCCCAACCCGGTCCCGCCACAAAGATATGACTTTGGGTTAACGTCACCTACAAGCCCTTATTAGGGACCTTCGTTAGGACGCACACTGAAGCCAAAACAGCAATTATAATTTAAAATTCTCGACGGTCTTCCGTTTCTGTCTTCTTTCCACGGAGTTTCTTTTCTCCGTCTTCGTCCATTCCTCTTCTCCTCGAACCATTGTCCGAACTATTGCGTCAAGAGATAAATTTCTAAGGTCTCGATCAAAGCATGTCGTTCGAACGCCAATCTGTCACATTTAAAGAATGTATGCTCAGCGTCCTCCATGACAGAAGGTAAGTATGGTAAGCTGCGCCCTCTACTTTACCCATTTAGAAAGGTTGGTCTGGAATAGACCATGCCCCTGAGACATTGGGTCAGGTAATGGTTACCGTACTTTCGATTAATCCAGATGTTTAACTGGCCGATCAAACAAAAAGTCCACCTGCCTCTGAATTCCTCATCTCATCGCTTTTGCCAGGTTTCCAGCGTGTTAAACTGGCAATTTTTGACCACTCCTGCAGGCTCAGAGACAGTGCTCGGATCGTTAAGATTGTTACCGTTTCTGTCAATTCAGACTTCTATATCATGAATTGTTTTCCTTGTAAATATAAACCATAATTATTTTCCATACATATTACTTCGTTATCCGTGAAATTCTGATATTCTTAACAAAATGACTATGTCCTACATGTCAAACTTTTTTGAACTGTCAATTTCATAATGTAGGCACATATTTACTTTTATTTACTAATCACATTCTTTTAGATGTTACTGTATCCATTTTAACATCATCTTTTACCTCACCTCCGGTTGCTGACGAAGCCAATTAGCAGATACTCGTGTTGGTGGTTACTTCTTCCCCTACGATTCGGACAGCTGTTCATTTTTTTTGTAAGTATTAAACTATCACTGTTTACTTGCATTTACTTCAAATCATTTTCGAGAGTTTCGGAATCGAATTCCTCTCACAGTCGAAACCACCTTCTTATGAATTTTCTTTTAAAATAATGTAATATCATTATAGGTGTTGACAAAATGATAATGCAGTGCCGAGAAGCGTCATATTTATATTTAGATAACTTCTACAAAACAAAATCAGACTGTTATAAAGCACATTTGTAAGTTAACATGTTTAAATTATTGTCTAAAATTTGTTCCCTCTAAAATGTTTTATATTAATGTCTGATATGAGTTATTCATATAACGAAAAAGTACTGTTTTCGGGTTGGGTAGATTTTCTGAATTTGAGATATAGGCTTTTCTAGATGTTCTGAGGTTCCTTAAGCCTGAAAAATGTGTTTTTATAAAAATATTTGTAGGTATATATGTAATTGACCTTTTCTCATGAACTCATAATAGTGAACGGTATACATTTTTCTTATGGCACTAAGATCTCAGAAATGGCAATTTTTATAATAAAAGAGAATGGTATTAGGGTGCTGGGAAAAATAATTTTAACTTTGGGAAACCAGTATTTTTTGAGAAGAAAAAATAAAAAGTGAGAAATTTTGCCAATTTGAGCGGTTTTCAAAGTGAAATTTTTAAATCTTCTCGTATGTTATTTTCATGGGTTAAACGATAATAATAAAGTATGATCATTCCACTTTACGCCGATTTCAAATTTCGTGAAAAGAATGTGAAAAAATTAGTGAAAAAACCGTTATAAAAAACTGCGCGGTTTTGGCGCCTTCGCCATGATGAAATTTTGGTAGTGGATAAACGACCGTGGCCGCGGAAGTTGATAAGTGTAAGAAATGTTACTAGTGATCAAAGAGAATTTAACAGAATTATTCGTAAAATATGCAAAAAAAATCTTGTTGGTAGCCTGGTGTGTGTAATGGGTTGTATAATATGATGAAAGTAGTATCAGTTTAATTAAAAACGTCGATTCCATTGGAAATGCACAAAACAACCCCGTAATCTAACTATTCTAAGTACATAATATCGAAGAATTTAGTGTGTCGGGTGGGAAACAGAGGAGAAACTACGAATGGCTTGCGAGAGGGCATGGATAACCCGTGAATAAGCAGATGTTCCGTTGCAAGAAAAAACGAATATTTTGGACCCAAAACGCATCATTGCCCAAATTCTTTATAACGTTTCTATAAATACAAACAAAACCAAAGTACCGAACCTAATACTATTTTCAGGAAGATTCTGCACAGGAGCTGGTACTCTGTAACGTTTCTATAAAACAAATAAAACCGAACTACCTAACGTTACAGTGTTTTCAGGAGGATCCTGCATGGGAACTGGTACTCTATAATGTTTCTATAGAAAGAAACAAAACCGAACTACCTAACCTAATCTAACAGGCTTTAGTCATCAATACACATATGTATGGTCTGTTGCTTTTGATTCATTCTCTTGCAAATAATGAACTATTTGCTATAAATATATGAGTACAATGTATTTCAAGAAAGCCATGGCATACACCAAAGCCATCATTCATTTCGAAAGTATTTTAAAAGAATCAAACCATTGAAAAGGGTAAATCTGAAAGCTAAGCAGTGAGTTCTAATGCGTTCCCGTCGGTCGATTAACCACTATCATTATGTGTCTATGTCTTGGTGTTTATTTTAATGTTCTAGGTGGAATGAATGAAAAATGTAATGAAAATGGACATGTCGATGGAAATTTGTTAATTTATATATGTTATTGTGAAATATCGCGTGAAAATTAGTGCGATACATGTAGAAGACATTCCTCGGATGTAGCAGAAACTGAAATTAGGGTTCTCTCGTACTTGCCTTATCGATTAGAAGTCGACGAAGTAGCGGTTTGCGGAAAAGTAAGGTCAGATGAAAAATAATTTTTTTCTCAAAAAGTAAAAGGAAAGGCGAAAATTGAATGCGCACATCGTTATCTACGATTTCTGATTGATCATTGGTGATTTTTTGGTGAGTTCTTAATTATCACTGTGACACTATCATGGAAAATCGCATTTTCAAAAGGCCATAACTTTTGAACGGATCATTTCCTAAAATTATTATTCATGTTTTCGAACTAGTTATTTAATGTACTTTCTAGTCATATATAGCTTTTATCAAAATGCAACATACCATAAGGTAAATGTCACTCAGCTTTTTTTTGTGTTTTTTTTTAGCTTTGTGTATGTAATCCATATTGGGTATCACAATCGTTTTCTGGATTGATGTTCTCTGAAGAGCCCTTTGCTCTTGTCATTTTTCACTTTTCCCAATTTTCTCCAAAATAGATACAGATTCTGACTAAGCTTTACATCTAAACTGCTATAATTTTTGTTTCAAAATTTCTCTCCTAAACTTACCGTACAGATCACTTTACTCTTTATAACTTCCTAAGAGCCTGCAAAGTTATAAGAACATCCTAATTTTTATTTTCGAAGAACGTTTTCAACATTAACCTACAGAACAAAAATATTCCCCGTAGTTTAAATATCACCCTGACAATACTAATAAAATAAAACGATCTTCGGGGATTTTACTAGTTGGGTATGTACGCGTGTCCACAACGCGAGTCGTTCAATTTAGGCCAAATATAAATATGAATAATGATATTTCGAAATATGAACAACAGTTATACATTACGCATTGGATTCCACTTTGGATGTACGCAGATTATTTCTTCTTTCCTCGATTACAATAGTCTGCTTAAATGTTATTTAAATGCACAAAACAAACAGTAAAACAATGGTATCAACTAGAAAGAACGATTTATGTTGTTATCAGATGAGATAGCATTATTTACGTAGAAAGGTACTCAAAACGAAGGAAAGAGGGATAAATCAAGATAATACTTTTTACCTACGACCACTGTTCAGAATTAACTCTCATTTCGTTTCACCCACAACTGAAATGCTGTTACTCGTGGTATTGGTCGTGACGCTCGTGGCGGTATATTATTTTTTCGAAAATGACAAGCAAAACAAAATGGTAGATTACTGGAGAAAACGCGGAGTCCACGTAAGCGAGGTTGGTTTCAGGAACTACAGGCAAAGAGCCAAAAAGAGCCAAGTGCAACACTATCAGGATATATATAATGAGTACCCAGACGCCAGGTAGAACATTAGAATAATTAATCATGATTAGTCAACTTTGAACTCTAAGTGGTTTCTGAATTTTGTTGAATAGTTTTGTGTAAAAAAGTTTTTTAAAAGCATTTTTATAAATTACTGTTGATAGAGTGATCGCTGGTCCGACGCTGAGGACATATAAGCTGAGATTGTTCATCAAAGATCCAGAGCTTGTGAAGAATATCACAGTCAAAGATTTCGATCACTTCATCGATCGACCACCTGTAATCCCACCCAAATGGGAACCGCTGTGGGACAAAAATCTATTTGCAATTAACGGTAACTAAAAACATTAAAAATTGCAACTCTTAAAACCAACATTAGTTTTTGAAACTGTACTAACAGCTTATAAACTTGTATGTATATTTACTTAGGAATTCATTTGTTAAGTAAATATAATAAAGATACTTGCGCTAGTTACTCAGTTCTGTCATAAATTTACAACATGACGCCTGATTTGCGGCACTGTTTGGTGCTAGTTCTTCATATTATGTAATATTAACAATAATAACTAACTACATTTTGGTGTATCCAACTGGGACTTAAACCTTTTAGGGCACAAATGGCGGGAGATAAGAACTATTCTGACTCCAGCCTTCACCAGCAGCAAGATGAAGATGATGTTCGCTTCCATAGAGGAGAATTCCAAAAACTTTGTCAAACACTTCTCCGATATGAACCAAGAGATCGTTGAAGTCGAAATGAAGGATGTTGCTAGCAGGTTCACCAATGATATAATTGCCACCAACGCCTTCGGTATCAAAGTAGACTCGCTGAAAGAACCAGAGAATAAATTCTATCATATGGGAAGGGCCATCACCACCTTCAAACCGTCGTTCATGATGTTATTTTACAGGTTCTTTCCTTTACTACAACAGGTATGAACAACAAATAAACCTATGTTTACCGATAACAAGTTATCAAGTCGATTAATCTCATCTAAATAGGTTACTCTTTAGTTAGTAATGAACAGTATTACATTTGAAGTTTAAGCTTAATCATCTCGTTTGACAATATTTTTCGTTGAGATTAAAACCGTGGTTTATGCTCCTGAGATCCGGTTTCATAATGCTCATCCTAACCAATGATTTGACAATGTCAGTGTTACGTTTAATTTTCCAGTTGAGTCCGGCACGTTTTCTGAAATTAAATTTGGGATTACAATGAAACCTCTCTAAACCGGACACGAGTGGGATCAAACTATTCGTCCTTATTAGGGAGGTGTCCACATTAAGAGGGTTCTTAATTAAAAATTTGTATAAGGTGCTTATAAGTATATCTACATATAGTATGTAAAAGTACCTATAATATTTGTGGTTTTTGCTTAATTCATTCTTCCTTTTCAATATAGAATTTCGAATATAAAATATTCAAATAGAGAAACTACGAATAGAAGTTAAAAAATATTTATTACAAACAATAGGTACAACATTACAATTACATTACTAATTCTACAGTATATTAAAGAAATTTTTTTTTGTTTAGTTACAACAATACTATTTTCTAAATGTGTTTCAAAATCATTTATTAATTTCATACAGTCAGTGTTGCTATTTTGAAGACAGAACATTTATAACTTTGAACAATGTGGAAAAGCTTCCGCATAGCTAATTTTATTTTCCTGAATATCTTCATCTATCTCCATTTCATTTTCTTCGTCGTTTTTTTCTTGAAAATTTTCAATCATGTTTTCAATATTGCAATCTTCATCTTCAGTTTGTAAATTTTCGACAATTTCGACATATTCTTTAAAAGATATATAGATATCTCTGCAGTGGAATCAAAAGTGTTCTAAGCGATGCTAAGTTAATATTTTCCTCGACATCACTTTGAATTATCCTTGACGACTAGTTTCCTTAGGCTGGAATAGTTCGTAATAGATTACTCCGAGTTGATTCCACCAAGTGCACAACATTAACTTCTTGCCATAAACATTCGGTTTCGCCGTTGAAGTTGGTACATGGCCGGGCTTACCTCACGATTTCCTACGCTTTAGGTTGTCGTAGTGGATCCACTTTTTATCCCCAGTCACTGTTCGATGCAAAAAACTCTTTCGACATTGTCTTTGGAGAAGTTGATCGCGCGTGAAAAGACGGCGCTTGACGTCTCTGGGTTTCAATTCATGCGGAACCCAATTTCCTTGTTTTTGTACCATACCAATGGTCTGGAGTCGGTATGAAATCGCTTGCTGAGTCACACCCAAGCTTTCTGCGAACTGCTCTTCAGCATGAGTCTTGGTCCAATAATGCCTCTAGCTCAGCGTCTTCAAACTTGACTGGCCTTCTTTCGCGTTCTTTATCTTCCACGTCAAACTTGCCGTTTTCAAACTTTTGAAACCATTCACGACGACTTCTTTCACTTGAAGCAACATCACTGTTAACTTCTATAAGAGAACGATGCGCCTCAGCAGCAGATTTCTCTAAATGAAATAAATAAATCAAAACTTCCCGCAAATGACGCTTATTTGGTACAAAACTCGACATTTTCGAACAAAAAAAATATATGCTACCAGTACAAAGATAATAGTATTTTACGGTTATGTTGTTGTCAGGTGTTTAAACTTACTATATGGCATCTTACATCTGATGATTTGAAAGTAATCTTGTCAGTAGAGCCATGTCTTGAAAACGGCGGAAACTTATTTGTTTACCCTATATATTTAGTACATCGAACCCAGCTTTGTTTTTGAAACAATTCACAATAGTCTTTGCAGAAAAATTTTCATATGACTCCGAAATCTATATTATTGCTTTTAAAACATTAAAGTGTTTTATTAAACTATTAGAATCTTCAGTGGCTTCTATCGCTGGTATTAAATGTTTTAACATCTGTTCCCTGTATTTTATTTTAAAATTTTTAATTATTCCCTGATCCAAGGGTTGACAAGATGGAATGCAATTCGCTGGAAAAAATATCAGCTTAACATTTTTTAGCTGAAGATGGGGATGCCATCCTGCATTATCAAAGGACAGCACGATTTTTCTATTTTCAGAATTTTTATGAATTCAGAAATTTTGAGTAACTGAGTAAGCGTTATATTATGAAGTCAATGGTTATGTATTTACTCTACCATTTCTTCATGATTTCTTGCGTCATCCATGTTCTCCTATTGTACTCCTAAATGACTGGCAGGTTTTCGGTCTTAACCCCGTGGAAACATCGAGGTTTTGCTGATTTCCCTGCTACTAGGGGCATTTGCTTTTCACTGGATAAACTGGTAAATAACATCACTCTTAATCTCTCTTTGGCCCATTTGCCACCAGAACATTTTTCATTTTTCAAACACATTGTTTTATTGTATTTGAGAGCGCTTTAAAGAAAAATGACCTTTCGTTTAAATTCCAGATGTCACGGGGAGCATAATTTTTCACCATTTCACCATCTTTTTTTCCAGTGTTCTCCAGAAATACATATAAACGAAATGCTGTGCCTTTTTCGAAGTTTTTCAAGCCAACCGTTTGAAGCCTGAAAATCCTTGATGTCACATATATTCGCCACTAATTTTGCCTGTTCTTCGATCATGGGCCCAGATACTGGAATGTTTTTGCACGCATTCTGGAAAACCATTCAAACACAACTTGGTCCAGTATCAATGACTGAGGCTTTCGGAAGTGATGTTTCCGAAAACAAAGTCGAAAAATTTTCAAAAAAAGGTCTAAAACTATCTTTTGACAAATGACAGAAATTCAACAATGCCAAAGATGTATAACAGGTCCACTTATTTCTGTATATACAGAATTCCGCGTACCTACGAACAAGTACATATAGGTACAACAAAAAGATTCAATTTCATAAGATTAGAACACGGGAGAAACATATACAACTTTAGGATACATAAGTACTATCAACCACACAGCATGCATACAGTAGATTACACAGGAAGCAATATTAGATTCAGAAATACACCAATAGTTCAACATGAAATACGAAACAATGAAAATAAACAGTACCTGAATCCCGGTGCCCAGCAAAACAACAACAGGCAAATGGAAAAACAACATCTGTCTGGAAAAATAACAATACTAAGGGCATTTAAGGATAATAATCCAACCAGGTTAATCCGTTCGGAGAGCACAAATAGGTACATACTTTAGGTAGAAATAGAAAAGACGAACTCTCTAGTGGTCTCAGTAGTGGAACTCAGTAATAGTCGACAGTCATCAACATCGAAGACATTGATCGCCATTACACCGCGTTTAGGAATGCCCCCGTAGATAGAGACGAAACGTCAGGACGCCAGAACCTGGAGAGACCACGGCCTTATAGCCCGGAAGAAATATTACTACAATTAGGATTTGAGCTAATAGCTCAATATTTTCAGTAAATTCCAGAATTTTCTAGATTCCGTCTAGATTCGCGTTCTAATTAAAAAAAATCAATATCCTAAATTGCTGGAACCTATATGAAGGTTAATATTAAACTATTTTAAGAAGCAGATATTCTCCAGAAATTAAAATATTTATAAATCTATTTTAAATCTATCCAGCCAACCATAAACTCAAAATTAATTTTTTTTTTAACACAACACAGTTGTATTACGCTCAAATCTGTGAAGCATCGATTTGTTGGATCTCACCCATTTCCTTTGAAATTCCTCCCAGTTTCAGTGTAAGAATATAATCCATCACTTTCCAGGTGATTCCTAGGAGGGTGTTCGACGCGGAAGGCATGAAATTCTTCTTCGACATAATCAACGAGACGGTAGTAACGAGGGAGGCCAAGAACATCGTCAGGCCGGACATGATACATTTGATGATAGAGGCGCGCAAGGGGACCGCACAAGTCGAGGAGAAAGAATTGATCGACACTGGGTTCGCTACCACAACAGACACCAATACGGAATTAGGTAAATCACATAAAATGGAGCTATAACTGAAACTAATTCTACTAAATTGAAATGAGGATTACCAAGAATCCGGTTAACTTGTCTTACGTTTTTCAGGCAAACCGTCGAGCGGTAAAAACCTCACCAACACTGATATCGCCGCTCAAGCTCTGGTGTTCTTCTTCGCCGGTTTTGATTCGGTATCGGCGTTCTTGACATTATTAGCATATGAATTGGCCGCAAATCCCGATGTACAAGACAGGCTACGGGAGGAAATCCTGGAGGTATGGAAGGAGGACGATGGGAAGGTCACCTACGAGAGCATCATGAAGATGAAATACATGGACATGGTCGTTTCGGGTAAGGAGAAAAAATATTTTCCTGCACTAAAACTAAAAATGGTAGAAACAAATTGTAAAGAGAACAAAAATTGGTACAATGTAAAACTAGTAAGTAGATACCTAAGTATATTACTGTATAATTATCACAGTTCGAATTACTTCAATTTTAGTAGATCCTATCCTATCGCCCAATCAAGGCGATCCTATGGGGTACAGAGAGTACACTTTAACATATTAGCTATTATCTGACAACCACAACATACATGTAAATAATTTAAGTCAGGTGTAGAACAATAATTCTGCAAGGGGCCCCTTTACCCTTGAGTATATATCACCACTGTGGTCTGATTGTTTCATGAAAACATCTTTAGTTTTTTCTGTACTTCATCTTTATTTAGGAATTTGTAAAAATCGCAAAAGTTCATGCTTATTAGTTCCAGAACTTTCCTCGTATTTTCCCCTAAAACAGGCTATTACCTTGACCTAAATTGTAGTAATATTCCGCTCTTCACCATTTAACTGCCCTCTAACTGAGCCGTCAGAAGAGGTACTAAATGCGCTTTTTGACACTTTTAACTTTTTGTGTCCGTGTTACTGTGATGTAGGAAACAAATTTTAGTAAGCACTTTTAGCTAGTGTCATATACTATATAATTTGTCTTATTTTTTTTAGAATCCTTAAGGAAATGGCCAAACATCCCTAATGTGAATAGAGAATGCGTCAAGGAATACACTATCCAACCCTCTTCTCCAGACGAGAAGCCTCTGGTGATCGAAAAGGGGAGCGTGATGACCATCGCAACCTTCAGCTTCCACCGTGATCCCAAATATTACCCCAATCCGGAAAAGTTCGACCCCGAGAGATTCAATGAAGAGAACAGGAAGAACATCATCCCTTACACTTACTTTCCCTTTGGCGTCGGTCCGAGGAACTGTATAGGGTCTAGATTCGCTCTGATGGAAGGTAAGGTGTTATTCTTCCATCTGGTGAAGGATTTCGAGATAGTAATGACTGAGAAGACACCAAATCCGCCGAAGATTGCCCCGGTGCCTGGACCCTTCAGTATCGAAGGCGGAATATACTTGGGGTTCAAAAGAATCAATTGAAGATAATACGAATAATCGCAAAGTGGTTAACTTCAGAATTCGCAAGAAGCTAAGTTTAAGCAATTATTGAACGTGATACTAATAAATATATAATGGATATATGTTTGTACTTTTTGAGGGAATCTGTCCTAAAGTTCCTTTGATGAGTAGCTTTGCAATGTAAAAAGCAAAACTATTATCAGACACACGCATTCATCCCAGTAAATATTCCATTTTGGCTCATAGACACTGCTTATTAATTTTTATTTCACATAATGAAACATCTGCGCTGCAAATATTCGATTTATTAACCCCTTTTATTGAAGTATTGTAGTGCTTGATTCTACCATTGTCGATAACGTTAAGTTCTCCTCTTGAGACCCAACCAACAGCCTCCCTTGATGCTAAGGTCGATGGTTTTCGCTAGCTCGATCGGAATCGTGGTTCTCCTAACTGGCACAATCTCGAAGTGCCTCAGCAGGCTCACGACTAGAGCCTTTATTTCTAGCAGAGCAAACCTCGAACCTGTAAAATAAAATAGACACTTTGTATATTAAAATTTACAGTTCTCGTGCTGGATTAATCACTTGGATTAATAACTGAACCAAAACTTTATAAACGTAATTTCAATCAAGAAATTAAGAAAACTTATGTGGGCATTATTTTGTTTGTATTTTTTTAATTGAAAACCACCTTTTTTATATAATGATTTGTGGCTGAAAATAGGGTACAGCAATCCACTTAAGCATGTCACAGCAATAAACACCAATAAATTCTCTCATGTCGGAGTGATCAACAGAAAATCATTACCTATCTACCCCTTCAGTTTTATAAACTATATCTATGTGCTCAACTCTCAATGGAAATAAGGAATAATTATGTTAAAGGTTTTGTTGTTTCAACCGTTTATTGAGCCCATAAGGGTGACCAAAACAACTTTTGTTCTTGAACTATAACGGTCTACTACCATTATAATGGATTTTAGCATAAAATACGTTTATATTGTGGTTCACAGATGTTACTATATTGTTTTGTTGCGTGTATTCTTAACATGGATGTTAACTTATATGACATTACAATAAATTATACCTCACATAAAATCTGTATAAATTTTACATGTTACTACAACTGCACCACTAAAAAAATTTAGGTTATTGAAATTTAAGGTTTTCCCAATTTTGTCATTGGAGCTTGATTCAAAGGATTGCAAAAGTATAAAACATCATAACATATTGTAACGAATTTTCCCTTACTTATCGGCCGTCGAAGGTACTGGAATGGTATCGATGTGTCTACCGACGATCCGGCGACGCGTTTCCGAGAAGTGTTTATGGAATCGACTAGAAGATTCTCGATATAATACCTTTAGAATATAAAAAGGCGACCCAGAGATAAGCGGTCAGTGGAACGCACAGCTGTTCATGTGAAAGAACCGACAAGTGGTCGTAGGAACCCATCGCATATAAATTTACGTTTAAATGAATTAGAATAAGTCCGTATAGTGTTAGTGTTAGCTAAATAAATTACGAATAATTAGTCATAGTTAGTGTTATCAATTATTAAAAACCCACGAACGTAACAAGTGCTGTGAGGTACAGATTAGTTGAAAGTAAATTAGAACAACGAAGAAGTTAAGTGAATTATAAAAGCGGAGCTGCAGGAATGAGACGTGGATCGCGAAGAAAAAAAAACTGAACTACAGAATAGACTCAAAGAGGACATGAAGAGCAAGGGCCAAGATCCTGACGTATTCCTGTTTGAGGGAGCAGCTTCTGTGAATCAGATGATTTCTGGTATGACATCAAAAATTACAACCCAGATGGCAGCGCAGAAGGACGAAATGATGACCCAAATCTCCGCTCAGCGAGACGACATGATCATAAAAATGGCGAAATCATGACCCTGATGGCAGCTCAAATCTGATGTAACGATTAAAATCTCTACACAAAAGGACGAAATCATGGCCCAAAACTCCGCTCAGAACGACGAAATCATGGCCCAAATCTTCGCTCTGGAGGACAGAATAAGGCAGCTAGAGGCGCGCCCGTTCAATCAGGGCGCACCATCGGAAATCTCTGATAAAAGTTCAAGAGAAGGGCTGAATCAAGAGTCGACTCCAGAGGCGGAACTAGCAATGGGGGCATTTGCACGACTGAAGCCACCAACTTTTGACAGCAAGACATCGTGGTCCATCTACTTGAAGCAGTTCGAAGCCGAAGCAAGAGCCATCAGATGGACATCGCGAGACAAGGCTGGAGCTCTAACGGTAGGCGTTACGAGGAGAAACGTTGGATATTCTCCAGGCGGTCACTCATGAAGAAGAGGGCGACTACGAAGGACTAGTGAAACGTTTGGAAACGAGGTACGGACACTCGCACCTAGAGCAAGTCTACCGGTATCAAATGAAGACTCGAAAACAAAAAGCGAACCAGAGGCTGCAGGAGATTGAGGCAGATGTGGCTAGGTTGGTTCGTTTTGCCTATCCAACGGCTACCGATCAGTTAATGGAATGCCTGGTTGTACAAACTTTCTACGATGGCCTACGAGACCTGGAGATTCAAAGAACGGTGCGTCTGGCGCGCCCTAAAATTTGGTAGATGCTTTAACCGTGGCATTAATGTTCGAGGTCGCTACGGAAGCGTCGAAAATCTTGGGTCAAGTGAGAGCGATAAACGACTCGGAGGACTCCAGTGAAGGCGCCAAGGGGGATTCCATCGAACAACTGGTGAACGCCATACAGAGCCTAGTGAAGAAACAGCAGAAAAAGCCTCTTCCTTGTAGAAATTGTGGTGACGTAGGCCATCATCGTTCTAATCGCAAGCGGCCTAAGAAGGAGGGGCCGGTCACGTATTAAGAACCCACGAACGTTACAATATTAAGGGTTAAAAGGTTGTAATCAATTATAAATTTATTGTTATATATAATTGTTATTACTCTTATATTATAATAATACGTATTATTATATATTATTATAAACAGTTACTGAATTCTAATTCATCATAAATGCGCGAATGAATCATTTCCAGTTGTGGAAACCTATTTTATTTAAATCTAGTTATAGAGGAAATTTCTAAGGGTTAAAACGTAGTAAATTATCATGAATAGAATATGATAGAATGTTTTTTCCTACATACTTAATCATGGTTTAAATTTATAAAACGCTTAAACCTCTAATTCCCACAATTTTTTCATAAGAAGTAAATTGCCTCTCCAAAACACATTTGGAAGAAATAATATTTGTAGCAGAGGGATAAATAAGCGTAAGTGCAAATTTTCAAGAAAATTCATCGTGGCACGAAGAATCTGAGCTAACCTGGGTCTGGCTACTAAGACGTCACTCTAAACCACGCACTGGCGCGCCACTGGTCCTTTAACATTGACGCCACATCACGCGTCTACGTGAGATCGGCACTGAATATGTTAACGTATTTGTCCCTTTCTCAGTTTCAACAATTGTAATTAAGTAAGTACTTCTACCGGGAAATAAATTAGATAGAATGGAATAAAATAATATACTCACCTATGCAGTTCCGAGGCCCGGCCCCGAATGGCAAATAACTCCCAGGGATGATCTTCCCCCTGTTCTCGACACTGAACCTGTCTGGGTCGAACCTTTCTGGATTCGGGAAGTACTTCGGATCCATGTGTATTGCGCAGGAAGGGATGGTAACGAAAATCCCCTTATCGAGTTTCAAGTCGGTCTCATCCCCTTGCTTCGCCTCAATTAGATAATCCTTAACGCAGACCCTTCCCAGGGCGAATCCAGGCGAGTGCATCCTCAGGGTCTCGGAGACGACCTGGTCGAGGTACCTGTTGGTTACCTGTATGTTCATATTTTATATAATTAAATATATAATATTTATTAGTGTAAACGGTCTGAAAAATAAATCGCACAATTTTTTGAGTTTATGAATGTGAAAAAAGCCATGCCAGTGCAAAGTTTAAAAAAGGAGAAACTTTCCGTTCCACAAAAACAGTGCCCAACATCAGCATGTTTTATTGGAAAATGAATGATAACTCTTTATGTTGTGTATTAAAGCTCTCTTTTCACACATAATGTTTATTATTATCTCATCGGCTTTGGTAATGGGTACGTTTAACATGTATAATTCAAAATGAACGTATACTTTTGGTATATAGGATAGGAGCGCAAACTTGTCAATGGTAAACATGGAGATACAGGTGTAAATTCCACTCTTGATCGACTGTTATTGCTATTATAATTATGAAACTTTACTGCTCCTTGCGGTAACACACCTATGCTTTACTACAGAAATGTGTTAAGGAGGCAGAATTTCGTGCTAAAAATTATGTTCTTCAGCATATCGAGGATTTTATGAAAAACTCTCAGTTTCAATAATCTTCTGTATAAAGAACAGGAAATTTGGTGAGTTCATAAATGATGGTCAAACGAATGATCAAGGGTTCGGTATTCAATAACTCTTCAGTATTAAAGCAACGCACGATGCTAAACAGGTCTCGATCTGAGCTACGAAGTGTACAGACGCGTTGAAGAGTTCCGTGAGTGTAAAGTTCTTGGTCAGACTTCTGTGGTAGTGTTTAATTTCGTGGGTAATTGTGCGATACCACAACACGTTCTTTCTTGAACCAATACAGCTTGTGTAGTTCTCCGATACGAAAGCGACGTGCAAAGATTGTGTACTGCTCAACGTCGAACAGAACAACGTAATATTTGCCTAGGGTGCACCCAAAGGCTCCAGAGATGGAGTTGTGAGGCCAGAAGTTTGCTCTATGGGCGCAAAGTCATAGATCAGAACAAACTTCTAAGTAAGGCTGTGAGCACCAGTGGAATTATTTAGCACTAGAAGGAAGCTAGATAAAAACTAAGGTAAAGTAAGCTAAGGTAAGCTAAGGTAAAAACAGAGCGCTACTCTCATATGTGTTGGTGTAGCGCCGAAGAATAAAAGGTGGAATTCAAGAAGATCTGGAATTCAACAGGTGCTCTACAGGTGCCCAACAGGGAAAAAATAATACTTTGTTGTTTGTATTTGTTTTGATACTACTTGATTACTAAAAGAGTAATCAAGAATAAACGGCCGAGAATTAATAAATACAAGTGGTAGACCTAATACTATAAGAGATGACTATACCACGTACTTCATTCCGGCGATTGCCTCGTAGGAGACACCTCCCTGGACGGCCGAGGCGTCGATCACTTCGTCTACCTCTCTTCGCAGTCTCGACTGCACTGCCTCGTCGACGGCGAGACGATAGGAAAGGAAGGAGAGCGTCGTCGAGGTAGTGCTGAAGCCTGCGAAGAAGAATATCAACGCTTGGGCGGTTATGGCGTCGTCGGTGATCTCCATCCTGCCACGAGTTTTGCCGATGGGGGACTCCTCGACAGTGGCGAAGCCGGCGTCGCTGCCGTCCGGGAGTCGTTCGGTGTCATGCCTCAGGCGGCCCTTTTTCGATTCCATCAGTAAATGGATCATATCGGGGCGGATGATGTTGTTCGCCTCCCGCGTGGTCATCGTCTCCTTGATGAGGTCGCGAAAAAAGTTCACGATGCTCGTTGGGAAGATGGAGATTTTGAAGATCTGTAGACAGGGATGTGTCAAGAATTTGAACTTTAAATGGGTTTCGAGGTGGTAAAAGATTAGTGTATATAATACGTTCGTTAGTAACAGACACCACGTTTATACTTAGGTGTACTTACGTATACTTATGGGTAAATATGTATACGTATACTTATACTTATGTGTAAATTTATGAATAATAAGACACAATTACTTTTTGTAATGTGTACCTGTACCTGTATATCTACAAAATATTAAACGGATATAACCATGCAGTCTTATTCATAAAAATTACTTATAACAGTGTTCATGTTACTATGAAAGTCTGAAATGTGAAATATGGTGTATGTTAACAGTCTTCATATCGTTCGGTGTATTTGTGAAATATTCCGAAAATATAATTATTCCGGATTTACACCACTAAATGACGCAGTGCGTTCTCCATAAGGCTCTCAAAAGTCGCAGGCGCGGTACACACCTAAATGGCATCATGGTAAATTGCCACCCTCTGGAGGCTTCGGTAAAAGCCGTCTTTCTCTTGTCTTATAAAATTCTTTGATTTGTGTGAATCTGCGACGTGGTCGAATGAACCTACACCTAATTCGAAGCTATTCTGTGACAAATCCAATGTTTTGAACGTGAAAACTTCACATTTGTCAAAAAAAAAAGGTTATGAAGTCCTCATAAAAAACCAAAAGTGTCTCTCGTCGAGAGTGGCGTTCTGATGCTGAGGATATGTCATATGTGGATAAATAGGATAAATGGATAAACCGAGCGTTAAATAAGGCAGGGAAAATTTACTACACAGTACAAAAAGAGCTAGTAGCAATTGTCTGTGTAGTATAAAATATATATATATATATATATATATATATATATATATATATATATATATATATATATATATATATATATATATATATATATACACTCATTTTTTATATTTGGTGTGAGCAATAAATCAAACCGACTCAGGAAATTCGGTTAGTTTTAGAAGAATACCATTTCACCATAAAGTACATAAAAGGAATAAAAACCGTGATGGCAAATGTTTTGTCACGTATGAAAATTACTTCAGATGAATTAAAATTCATGGGTGTACATGTGGAAGAAACTAATAATGTTATAAAAAGGTCGAAATAAAAAATGAATAACGATGAGTTGCAAAAAGATCAAAAAGTTCATTACGACATGCTTGATCACCCTTGTGGTTGAACTCGTAAAACGTCCAAACCCATGAGAATAATATCAACAGCCAAATTTAAAATATTTTGCCATCTCATGAGTATGATGAAAAGAAAGGTAAATATATGTATGTAAAAAAGTTGGAAGTTATTTATCTAATATAGGGATTTCGAACAACGTTATTAGCTGTGTCGTATCCCCTTTAGAGACGTTGGTCCGAATGCATAGTTGACCCAAAAGGGAGATGAACACTTAAGGGTTCCGTTTAACTAACATTTCCGTTACATAGTCGAAATCTTAAGAGATTCCTTTATCGGCACTTGCGCAGTAGGTCGCATTTGTTTTCTTCCCTAAAGCGCGGGTTTCTAACCTAACTTTTATAACTTCTTTTAACAATTTGGTGCATGTCTTCTGGTGTTAATATTTTAATAATTGTGAAACTTTACTGCTGCGATATGAAGATGTTCGATCATTTATTTGAGGACGAAGAAGAGGAGTTAGTAATCGAGATACCGAGAAAATATATTGGAGATGGTAACAGCCCGTTACAATACTATTCTAAAATGGAAACAGTACAGTTTCTCAAAAGAAGTAATCACGAATATGTTGTCACCAATTGTGCAGGAAGAGTTGAAGAAGCCAAAGAGAAGAGAATTTCCAATATCGCCTACATTGCAATTACTTATTACTTTGAAGTGGTGATGAGGGCTGTGTCGTCTGAGAAAAGTGCTAATTTGGTTTGTGAATGTTTGGGGATTTCGTTAATGTATAGGGAGAAAAGTGTTGGGGATAATACCGCTCCTTGCGGCTGGTATAAGTGTGGGATCGGAAGTTGTGTCGTTTATTCGGACTTAGTAGTGTGTGTTATGTAATGTCTCAGCCTTACATCCCTCTGGCGTCTCAGCAGAGGTCCGTCTTAACGGCGAGGGTGCAAGCGGGTAGATCATATCGAGGGTGGTTCACGAGGAGGGTGGTAAATATTTGTATGGTATGTATTTCTGAACATGTTTAAAGTCCCATTTTTTCGTTCTATGTACCTTTAATATCTTTACCTTGAATATGAACGGGAAAAGTGCCGCGACGAGCGACTTGAGTACGTTCAACGCACTCATAGTAGTCGTCCTTTTGGCCATCAGGTAAAATTCGTTTCTATCATTTTTCAAAGAATCACACTGTACTCCGAAGGCGCAGTTAGCTATGACGTCGTTCGTGAACTTGGAAAAGGTGGACCTCATCTCCAATTCGATGACCTCGTCCTTGGCCTCATTGAGGAAGTGCTTGGCGAAATTATCTGCAGTCTCTAAATTAAAAGTATACATTTTTATAGACATGCAATGAAACGTTTCACAGCTACAAAACGATTAAAGTAGAAAAGTATTACAAGTAAGTTGTATTTAAAAGTATTTTCACTTAAAGTACCTCAATTAATTCAGACAAAAATTCTCTTTAAAAAGTTTAAGATTTTCCTTTATTTGATATATTTCATGCAACTATGAAAAATTCATCATGTCATGTGTAGGGCCGGTTCTACAATCTCAGCATATACCAGAAATGAAACTATCCACGCTGCAATAAAGAGCTGCGCGTTCTACAGTGGCAGTATACGGAAGTAACATGAATGTTGCTGATTTGGTCTTACTCTATTTTGACGATTAATGTTTCTTGAATAATTTCTCTGTACGAAGAAAAAAATAACATACGGACAGACAAGAAACTGTCAGTTTCTATATAAAAAACAAACAATAATATAAGGATCAGTTTTTTTCCATACATCTACATGTCCTTTTCGTTACTCTGGATCAATCTGGATGGGGACTACAGTTTTTAACGTGGGTTCCGAACCACTTCCCTTAGGTAAGGTCGAACCCCCTCATTGTTAGGTTCTGTATCCTCTTCAACTTATCCATGTGTGTGCTTACCGATTGTCCCTATACCGCTGAAGCATACGCCAATATTGGCCGTATCCCCGCTAAGTAAATCCTTCTCTTGGTCTCCAGTCTTAGTTGGCTTCTTCTTCATATGAATGGTCCTAATTGGTTGATCCTGATCCTCGCCTTCTTCGCCGTCTCGTCGATGTCTCCTCTAAGTCAATCTTCTGTCCAAGTAGATCCCTAAACATTTAATATCTCCTGCGCCTAGTCCTGATTTATCATCTCCTGTTCAAGTTTCTCTTCTCGCTGAAGATATTCCATCGACTTATATACCCCGTATCGATGTCGCCGCCTTCGCTGTATCGTCCGCGTATATGTAGTATGTCCTGGTGTGCGTGTTTCCTCCTCCTCTGGGTATGTCGCTGGTGTAGATGTGATACAACGCCGGAGCCAGGACGGATCCTTGGTGAGCTCCCATCTTGCTACCTGATGTGGCAACCCAACCTAATAACCGAATGTCCGTCTCCCCGAAAAATCTGTGAATCTTCCGACCATCTTGGTTTCCGACTACGCATTTTCCAATGCCCCACATTCGTGCTAATTCGATTAGCAGATTCCGAATGTCTCCGGGAAACCCCGAATTTTCGGATATTCGAGATTCCAGATCGGTTTCCAACCACACTGTATCCGTGGGAACGTGAGTAACAGATTCCGAGTACTACCAAAAAATCGGGCCGTTTCCCAACCGTCATAGTTTCGGATCGCGTATTTCCCGACCACGCTGTGGGAATTCGATTAACCGATTTCAAGCGTTACACAAAAACCCTCGGATTTCCAGACCTTCGCGGTTACCCATGATACATTTTCTGACCGCATCTCCGGAGCTTGAATTTATGAACCGCATTAAATTCGCTCCAAGCTTACCATAACTTGCATATATCTGTTGTACATATTATTACATTTAATTACTAACCCGTTTAATACCTGCACCCGTCCTTCTGCTTTTGATTGATCGTTTAGCTCACTTTGTTATTTTGTATTACCCCGCTTAACTTATCTCGGTTATCATATCGATATTGGGTGTTTCCCCCACCCCACCTCCTGCGTGTACTTTTTAGTAGCTCCAGTTATTTTTAGCATTTAATGGTAATGGATTTGAAAAGTAAATACGTCGTGATCAAATATAACTCATTAGCTACCCAATGCCGTTGAATTTATTTCTTATCATTATAAGCAAAGCCGATACGATTTGTTCCTAAATTTGTAATTTGGCTCCTATTAGATCTGAAATCTTTTTTTTTGTCTCGAAGCTGGCTTTAGACATTTTGAAGTTAGAAATTTGTACAATGTCCAGGGAACAATCCAGTTCTAAATATTTGTCAAAAAATCACCACCTTTTCTAATGGCATCAATGGGGTGTTAAAAAATAATTTCTTGATTTTCCCTATAAAGTACATGAAAACACTGTTTTTTTCAGAACAGAGGACTTTAAAACAACCCAAATTGTTTATAAACAAAAAAGTTACATTTTACATAGGCGCTCTGGGATAAACGAATTAGCAAACCTCAGCAACGAAGTGACAGATCCGACAAATGCAACTCGATTTCCATTCATAATTGTAAGGGCATCCTAACGAAGTGATTAAAATGCAAAAAAATGTTATTTTGCAACAATTATTACCGTTGGAAAAAACCGGCTAATTTTGACGGTTTTTTTTATTAAAAATTTAACATAAAAATAATAACATAAATAATTAAAAAAATATTTATAAATTAAACGCCTTCACTTCTCTACGTTTCCTGTGTACAACATAATCGTCCACAAAACTGTTCTTGGCCTACACTAATGAAACAGTTTTTTGTTATCTTTGGACGCCCCCCATTTGTTACATAGGTAAATTCAGTAGTTGTTTTGGTATGGTAGTTGTTTTGGAAGTCTTCTATTAACTATTGCCTACAACTGACGTAACGCTCATTGATCCTATAATGTTTTAACGAAATCGGTATTTTTATGCCTAATTTGATTGGAGTAAAATGCTTTTGTACATAAATAACAAATGCTCTCTCGTATTGCTTAACATTAGGAAAGCCTATTCAGCACCACTATGGACAGATAACAGCCCCTTTTGTACTTATACTGTCGCGAACAACGACAAAAGGGCATTACAACTTGATAACTGAGAGACAATGTTAGAAATTCTAAATTGATAAGAAAGTATGGGTATCAAAATGAAGAAATTTTATTATCGAAAAAAAATAGCCAAATTTATTTCAAATTATCTGATTCCTACTTTTTTTTCTCGCCACTCTGGCAAACATGAGTTTGAAAACTATAAAACAGAGCGACTATTTCAATAAAAAGTGAGTTTTTGATCAAATTAATTTAAAAAATAAATGCGATAAAACATATGACAATTTTATTCTAGACATGAAAACTGTTAAAAATGCAGATGTGCAAAACCTCGGTAATTTCCTACTCTTCCCATAATATTGTCACTGCTACGTGAGGTAGGGGTTAGTAGTCACAGATGGTAGAACTTGCTGTGAATAAAACAAACGATCGAAAAGCAAAAAGAAGACAAGGCTTTGCCTGCGGCGAAAAACCTATAAGTTGAGGTACTAAAAAAGATACAAATAAAGAAAGAGGAAAAAGATTCGGGAACGGCGAATTCTAAGGGCTGGAGCGTGAGAGGCGACTTACATAAGAGGGTTGTTGTCTGGACTTTCGGATTTCCACAGTGCGAGGCGGGTCAGAGTGCATCTTCGGGGCGGTTGGTTTTCTGGGTCTTCTCGCCGGCAGAATCTCTTCTCTGTCCGTCCCTCTCGCATTTCCTCTTTCTATTTATATTCGTATTTGTTTTGTGTTCTCTGCCCTTGTTGGAATAAGGTGTGTCGTTTATCAAAACATTTCATAACTTGGTAGTCGGCGCGTTTATAAAAGTATATATAACTTCACCTTGGCCGGGCCATGATCACGTTTCTTGTTTTGTTGAGAATTATGGAAATCTCGTAGTCGTGACAATATATTACATTTTTTAAAGTATACTAGTTTTTTTAAAGCGTATTCTAAAAAATAATACGATCACCAAAAAAAAAAGATTGTTGACGATCTTATACATATCAATCAGCTAACCCAACTAAGTCGAAACCAAAATGAAATCAAAAACGGTACGATTACGGTACCACATTATCAATGTTCGTGTTCATAAAATATCGAAAAATTGTATACTTCACCTAGTTAGCAGGCACCATAGATAAGCCACAAGACATTTGGATTGTATATGGAGTTGTTATTCCGTTTATTATAAAACGCACTATCTCAGCTTACTAACTTATATCTCAGAAAATTTACCACACGAATAATTATTCTGCGATTTATGCTATCACAGTAGAACCGAACCTAAATCCTTTCAGTATTACCTGAATTTAAAGTTCTTTAAACATCTAGACTTCTACATCCGTTTACCTTGTATTAAGGTGTACATGGTCCTCATTTTGGAGCTGGTGAATGCTGGGGAGAGGGTCGACCTCATGTCCTTCCATTTTTCACCCTCTAAAGAAAACAAGTTAAGCTTGAAAACCGGATCGGAATCAGTGGACAGGACGTTTGGGTGATCTGGAAAGTACTCGAAGTCCTTAACGGTGATACGTTTTATCAGCTCCAAGTCACGGACGAAGAGGGACGGGCGAAAGAATTGGCTGCTCCCAAAATACCTGAGGATAGTAGTTCTAAGTTAGAAGCCAAAATGAGAATTAGGATTAGGTTAATTTGGAGGAAGGCAGAAATAATGTGACAAAACCTGAACCAATCTTGATTAATTTGTTTTGAATAAAGTTTCCTTTTAGTATTTCCTTCCTTGAGAATTATAGTATATTATTAATCATCATTAATTTCTTAAAACTCTACAAGTCCGTTTAACTTTTCTAACTCACAAGGGGGTTACTACCCTTGTTGTTGTTGTTGTTGTTGTTGTTGTTGTTGAATAATACAAAAGCCATAAACGAAAAATTTTTAAAAAAAACACAAAAGTTGATATTCTCACATGGGCGATTCCATGTCAACTGTCGCAAGGTTGGTGCATCATGATTTTTTCCCAAACCAAAACTATTTCATTCTGTTGTAAGTTCGAATACAAGTATTATCCCAAATTTTCAGCCAGAAATACTACTCCTAGAGTTAACACCTAAATTAGGTTTACACCTAGGTTTTACAATCCTAAATTGTCCTAAATAAACAACTTCTTTATGTAAAAATTTTGACTAATCCAACTGAATATTGAGGTTTGACCGTCTTAGTCTCTCAATAATAATACGTCATCTTAAATACACACGATACAGATTATATTTTGACGAGCACTTAACATGTTTTCCATGACTTTTTGAGAGATCGAAGGCGCATTTTTGGGTATGTAAGACATTCGTTTGAACTCATAATGTCCTGCATTCGTAAAATACTCGGTTGGGACCATTTCGAGTTGATGGTATCCATTTGTCAAATCGAGAGTACTGAAGTATTAAGTTTTCGTTGTAATTTATCGAGAATATCCGAAATACAAATATAACATCGATTCTTTTAACCTTCCCTTTTTTGATAATCTATGAGTATACGCCATTAGCGTATTAGAGCATTTACTTCATTAGTGAAAGTGGGAAGAGTACTTTCGCAGCAGAAAATGTCTCTATATTCGTACCCAAAGTTTATGGTTGCCTTTTTTCTTCGATCTTAAAATTATGGAGACTTCACTTTTTTAAGATTTATTTACGTGGTTTGTGAAAATCATTATTACCTTAGAAACTGTAAGGGTCGTCTTCTGAACTTCTGAAAGGGTTCAATTCGCTTTCGTTTATAAGTTCTATGTCGAAGGAATACATGAAACTGATTTTTCTGGATTATCACATGGGCTAGTGATGATCGTGGGTGCGAATGAATCGACAATATTAACGAAGGCTTCTGGTATTTCGGCGTTTCCAAAGTTGGTGTAATTTAGACGTTTAGATGTAGAATTGAATGGAAACTTTACCTTCTGATGTATGTGGGAATGCATAATATTTTCTGTAGATCAAAAAACAGGATTTGATTTGTTTTTGTAAGTTTTAAGGTAGCACCAGGAATTTCTAAAGTAAGACTGCTTAAACTACTCTTAACGTGTAGGTTTGCTAGTCGTCGACCCTCCAAATTTGGTGAAAAATCGAAAAGATAAAATTTATGTCGATTTGGATTATTGAAACAAGAATACATGAGAATTCAGGCGATGAGAAAGCTCAGGTTCTATGAAACTTTTATTTTTTTGTTCATTTTTTAATTGAAATTATTTATTTTTAATATAAAAACCACACTTCCGACACTTACGCTATTCATAATACATTTTAAATATTTGTTGATAATGTTTTTGACAAATTCTCAATATAAGGTAATATCTGGCATTTATGTAACTTTTTAAAGTGACTTGTAATGTAGTTTACGAGAAAATTATGGCAATTTTCTATTATTTGTTTACTACTCAACGATAACTCAAATAAAAATTGAAAATCATTTTCAACATGGGTTAATGGGACTTACGTCCCTATTGTGTCCCTGAAAATTTTTATTATAAAATCGATAACTTCCCACCGCTTTATGAAGATAGCATAAGTGAGAAGTATGTTGCTGTACACATGATTTTCTTTGCAAAGGAAAAATAAATTTTTACAAGAGGGTCCCCGGGGAGCACATCAGAATTTTCCACAGTTTTACTTGTCTCTAATGTATCTTTTAGTCCCCCCGAGGCATAATCGAAAAAGCCGTGGTTTTAGTTTAATATCTCCCTCTATCTCTCTCTATATTTGGTTTTGTTGGTATGATTAAATGTTTCAAAAACCTATTTAGTTTCTTTATATAGTCAGCAATACTTAAGTTTCATCCATTAACAATTTTTTTCGATTCTATTAATTAATTACTGAAAAAAATATACTGCATATTTTACAATAATTAATAAGTAACTGCTAAAAAAATTGAATCTTTCTGTAAAATTATTATCAAATCAACAAAACAATCCCTACAACTAAGGTAAAAATATCAGAAAGTAATCTGAAATAGTTCAGAAATACAGTCGAAGCTCTATATAGTCAAGTCGTATATATAAAGAAAATCTCTCTAGAGTGAAATTATTACTGGGAATAAGTTTATTCCTCATATAATATAATGATAAAAATATCTTTCTATAGTGAAGTAAAAGCTCTATACAATGAAATTTACCATCGTTTTCATGGAATTTTTACCATTATCGTTATGCATCAGGTAATCCGGCAGGTATTGAGCAATTGCTAATCACTCCGCCATTTCTTGAGCCTAAATGGATTACGGGGTTTCTAGAATTCATTCTGAAAGCTGCCAGCACGTGTAAGAATTGAGTTTATGTGTCAGTTATAAATCATGTCGTCGAAACGCAAGTGTATAACCCTAGCCGAGAAAATCCCAATTTTGGACGATCTTAATAAAGGCATCAAAAAAGTTGACAGAGAGGCTAAATTCAAAATGGTGCTAAGCAGTGTAACGTTAATTGCGAATAATCGGGACTCTATTAAGAAAGCCAGTTCAGCTAACTGTGTGAACTTTACCAAAAGATCTCGAGCGTGTGTATACCATGATATTAACGAAGCTGTCTTGAAATGGTTTAAAGTGAATCGCGATAGTAAAGTTCCTGTATCTGAGAATATTATTAAAGAAAAAGCATTACCGTGCAAAAAACTCAGTCAGGAGAGAGTACAAGTGTTAATGGTTGTGAACTTTGGCATGAAACGGTGTTAATGGATTTATTGAAACGGTTCCATCCAAAAGACATTTTCAACGCCGATGAAACTGGATTATTTTTTAAATGTTTGCCTGACAAAACACTAACGTTTAAAAAGGATGTTGCTTTTGGACTAAAAACAATATGGAAAGACCATTGGGAAGAGGATGATGATGAGGATGATTGTTTTATCTACTTTAAAGCTTCAATAGGAAGAATTATCAGGACATTTATCAACAGACTTATCACTGGAGAGTTAGCTAAATTCCTACTGATGAAGAAATTCTATCAAGTGCGCAAAAAGTACGACAATTTCATTCAAATTGAAGAATAAGAAGATGAAAGAAGAAAATGAACCAGTGATACCTACGGAACGAGAAATAGCAAATTCATAAAAAATCTTAAAATCTGCATTACAGTTTGAAGATAATGTACCTGAAAACATTTTTCGGAATATTAACAATGTTGGACATTTTTTTGAAAACCAAAGTTTGTTAAAGTGGAATAAAACTCAAACAATTACCGATTTTAATAAAGTTTTGGACAAAATACATACAAATGTGTCTACTATTACTATAGTATTATATACTATTTATTTTAGGAATTCCGTGTAATTTAAAAATTATACGTAATATTTATACGTATAAAAAGAAATATAGAAATTAATAAAAATTCATTTAATAAATTATTTAATATTAAGTCCTCCTTTCCTCCCTATATAGCGAAAAGCTTCTTGTAATGAAATTTTAGAATGCATTTTTCACTTCACTATATACAGCTTCGACTGTATTAATTTTTGTACTTTGTTGACTTTAAATTTTGCTAAAAAATTGATACACTTTTTGATACACCTAATTTTTCGTTTAGATTAAATGCTTGTTAAGTAGTCTTTATTTATTACATTTCAAAATGAGGGTCCAATATGTTTAACACAAACCACTTTATTTTGCAGTCGTATTCTTAACGCAGCATTAAATTAATACCGTTGTGATGCGCCTCTGACACTTGTCCTGTTTACAAACAAAACGTTACCTTTTCTCCGGATGCTCCTTATACACGTCTATGATAACATCATAGAGAGATTTTCTGCTGAAAAATATCCCGAAGGTTCTGAACCACCAGCTGCGGGGTTCGACATGGTACACCCCCTTTTTCCTCCAATAAGAAAAAGGTTTTTGGTATATCCAATAAACGCATAACAGAACCAAACACGTCAGTATTAGACCCACCATCGTTACTAGTAAATAGTGGCGAGAAAGGTCATGATTAACTGGTTTGCTCCTATGCAACATACAACGCTGTTGCTTGGACAATATAAAAAAAACAATTATTTAATTTACAGAGATAAGATTGACTTGATGTCAAATCGAAATATCAAGACAATTAAATAAATCTCGATATATTTGTTGTTTGTAATCTGTGGGTATATCGTTTAAAACTACTTTTATTTTAACATGGATATATAAACAATATACTGAATTGTTTATAATAGTTGGGAGATTTCCTTGCAGATGTCAGTGCAAGTCCTGCAACGTTCGAAAAAAGCGACATGGTATTAAATTAATATTGAGATTGAATTGTTAATTATTAGTTATTTATTGATTAACAATATATGCAAGAAAATAGCTCTTAAAAGTGCAATGAAAGAAACTGGACGAGGTCAACACGTTTTAAGGAAGCAAAAAAGTATTGGGCATCAAGTCTGTTATTATCAGCGTAAACCAAAGAATCGGTGGACAAAGCTTATAAAAAGAAGTATTGATAGACACTTCTTGGGTAATCATGTAAATACTTTTTACACAGCATTAAACAACAATGTAGATGTGTAAATTTATTTACTTATTGTTGATTGTAACCTCTTGGGATTAGCAGCCATTGCGGTTTCCACACAAATTAAACTTTTTTTTCGCGAGTTAATAAACTCGTTGTGTAACCGTAATGCTCGTCACATACCGCAAAATGGAATTTTAATGAAGTTATGACCAATTTATAAAGTCCTTACAAATTCATAAATTATCACGTAATGCTAACCGTGAAACTATATACCTCAATCCTTACAAAAAATATTTGTTGATGTTAATTCAAATGATACTTCGATATTTAAAGTTGTGATATGTTCCCCATTTCAATCTCCAGCAACTTTAATTAAATCTAGCGACTGCTTCACATCATAATTCAACAATATAACCGTTTGACAGCAAAACAGCTTTCAAAATTATTGTTTCGAAATTTAGCTACTTACCCCATATTTTTGTCGCATTAAGTACACCTGTATTCAGTAATGAATCCACAACTGTTTTAAAAAAAAAACAGATGATAGACTTAACAATTTTTACAATTGTATATAGTGTAGATTTATTTTTGTTAGGGTGCTTTCTTCGACCGAAGGTGACGGCTATCATGACAATTTGAACTTAATTCTAGCGGCCTAAAAAGTTTCCTAGAAGCACAATTGAGCCAGTCTCTTAAAATTCACAGCCATGAGATCCGCCGCATTCCCATGCTCCGTGTTCCTATAATTATGCCCTGGATGGCCTGCCCTATCCTCACATGTCTCAGATTGCCAGATTGTCTAGTCCAGCAGTTTCCTACACTTTATCATGTGGGTCAATTCTTTTTATTGGCATTCTTGTCAACATCTTTTCGTTTGTGATTTTATCCGTCTATGGTATCTTCAATATTCTTCTAAAAAGACCTATTTCAGATGCTTGAATTCTTTTGAGTAAAGTGTTTTGAGTCTTACTGCTTTTATTCGGTACAGTAGGATGTACTTCAGTATTCGTAATATAAGTTCATTATTGAGATGTCTGCAATACAAGATCTTTTTCATTTTGAAGAATGCGTTTCGAACTAGCTCTATTATGATTTACACATTCTTTGTGGAATCATTTGTGTGTTTGTCCATGTTTCCAGATCTTAGCAGTTCATGATTTTGTTTCTTAGTAAAAACCTTAAATTATATCAGGTTCATTTTCAGTCCAAATTATTTAACCTGCTTTGTTATCCAAAGGTTGCCTAAACTGACCACGTCTATTGTCTATTGAACCTATGAGCGTTGACTTGTGGTATTTTTCTGTTATATCCTCAGTTTTTGTGCCGCGAACTTTAGTTCTAGCGCGATTTATTCACCTCTTGTGTTTACTTTTGCAACCTTTTATTTTTTCTCTTCTTTTGATTTCTATTTTTCATCTTTCTTTAAACTTTAGCCCATACATTTAGGTAGTTTCATAATTTAATTACCTACGTGTCTTTTCTACTTTGGATTTTTCATTTTTTTTGTCATATATTTATTACGACATATAGTACATCGTCTAGAAGGATTCTTATTGAATTGATATTGAATGGCGTTTTGCTGTTGTGGAATGATTTGCAAAGCGAAGGAGCTTAATTTCTACTAACGAGAACAATTAACCAAGACCCATTGGAAAACCTTTTTTCAGTTATTCGTAATCGTGGCGGATATAATCCAAACCCATTGGCCAAACAATTTTTAATAATGCTTTTAATAAATGGGACATAGGCACGCGCCAGATATTGTACAGTAGTCTTCACGTCTTTTGGAGTTTGCTCGTTTGGGAATCGTACCAAATGATGAGCTTAACCATTCTTTTGGCATTATACTCGTTACGTACACTGAATTTAAGAAGTTTCTAAAAGTTTCAACTGATTAATTACTTGAAGGTAAATTAGATCTATCGAGATATCATTCGGGCCTCCTGCTTCCCCATTTGTGATCCTTGCAAGAGCACAAAAAACATTCTTTTTTTATTGTGGAAGAAAATTCTCACAAAACCATCGTGTTGAAAATTTCTTTATTGTGGCGCTTGCAACATCGACGTTTCATCTACAGTTCGGGGCATTTTCAAGATAAAACACAAACACGTAACAATCTTTCGTTTGAAGGAGAACAGTTGGTGTAGTCCTTTAATGGGGAATTCAACAGCGTCAAAAAAATACCGTAGCAAGTTCTCAGGGCGACGCCAAGGGGAAAGGCTTTTTTAACCAGGGCTTCCTGAAAGATTCCTTCCACGAGTCCTCTGTCGTCGCCTACGACCTGCCACGTGTGTTCTTTTGTTATTGTTGGACCAGCTTCTTCCGTTTCATTCGAATGAATTTGTGTTTTTGGTGGTCGCATGTCATCGAATAATTGCTGAATGTAGCATATGTAAACTTTAAGTTTGCTTGAAATATCTGTTATTATGTCACCATTTGCTTCTCCTAACATACTGTTCCAATGTTTTCTAAATGAGTGTCATTTGTTTTATCTTCTTAGGAATATTAAATAAATCCTACATTTTGTCAAGTTGTTCTATTTCCTCGTCCTATTCAGCTAGCGTTTAGCTAGGTGTTCAGCGAAATTTTCTGTTGCTTCGTTTACTTTCGTTCTGATTACTCTTTGGGTCTCTTTATGTTTCTATTGGTCTTTAGATTTGAAGCTTCTTCCTTTATCCCCTAATGCCAATATTTTGTTCGTCGTCCACTCTATCTTTCGCTCATTTCTTGTGTTAGATGTTTGTTGCTCATTTCTTTTATAATGTTTTCTATTACTATATTCCATTTTTGGTTTGGGATATTTTTTGTTTTCATCCCACTGCAGCTTTATCAAGTTTGGAATTCAGATAATTTATAGATTCAGATAGGTAGATCACTTAGTATTTTCGTTCTTGAGTTACGTGACTATTTTTTAAACGTTTTCCTTTTACATCTTCCTTGATTTTATTCGATATGTGGCAACGACTGCCTTATGGTCAGAACTTACATCTGCCCGGAGATAAGTCTTTCATTGTGTTGTGGCGATGTCCATGTATAAAATCTGGATGGTAGATCATAGAATTAATTTGTCATTATTAATTCATAATCTTGCACAAATTGTAGGAGTCTTTCTTTACATTTCTTTTTAGATAATAACCATAGATCATTCCGGGCCCCCATAACAATTGTTATTTTATTTTTCTTGGTTGATTGGTTGATTGGTTGGTGGAGCTATAACATTTTTTCCTGTTTTTATTAACGGCTAGTACCACTCCATGTATATGAATTGGATCATAGTAGGGTCCACCCTACTATGGCCGGTCGCTTACTCCACACTATCGAGCCCGAATTCCCGGTAGCACCGGTTGCCTTCTCATAGCGTGCAAGCACTACTTCTAATGGTCATCATGATGGTGTACTATGGGTGGAGATAGTGTACACAGTGCTCCGTGGTCAGTGCTAAGTCTGATAGGAAGTCAATCTTTCTCAGCTTAGGCTCTGCATTGACGTAGCTGCTACCCTATGCCATATCCTTAGTTGATTTGCGAATCCTTCCCACGCCCTGTCAAATTTTGCGCGTGAACAAAAATTTGCACCTTAGCCGCAAGACTCCAGTTGAAGGAGCTCCATGAATTGCAGGTTCGGGGGTGAAATGGCAGAGCTCAGTCCTCGAGGGTGCAGCAATAAATTGCCTCCGAACTGACTTCTGTCAACGTGAGGTTTCGTATGAATTTTGGGGTCGAAATGAACCCAACATATCTACTCACAGAGAAAGTATATTATCGCTAAGTTTGCACTTGTAATAACTTGGATATTTTGTGCTAACAACAATGCATCTAACGAGAATATGTTTGTGTAAGAACGTATTCGCTTTAATGCGATCCTAACATAACATTGACGTTTAGTAAGATTTTGCTAATTTCATATTTGCTTTTCTTTGCAAATTTATGGATCAAGGAATTTACTTTGTTTTTGGTGAAAACCATTTTGAGCTACCAAATGATATTTTTTGTATAAAAATTCAAGCCATGAGTTTTCTAGGTATGCTATATCTGTATGGAGCAACATCAAGTCATTGGTGTTAACTGTTTCAATTGAAAATCGATAATTCAGAAAACCCTTAATGAGTGTTCAGAAGAAAACAAAAGAAAACTCAATAGAACATTACCAGATCTAGAAATATCTTTAGTTGACATGTAAAATAAAAGCATACAAACTAATCCAAAAATAATGATACCCACGAAGGGTAGGTAACAGGAAGCAACATGTTACAAATAGCATAGAATAGATTAATTCCTTTAGTAACGTAGACTAAAACATTTAAAACGTAAATACAATAAACAATGGTTTGATATTTTAGAATGTTGTTTGTGTCAAATGAGATTTAATAGTGCGTCCAAATAGGCACTTGAACGTAACTTAGCACATTTTTTTTAAATTTTTGGATGGCGCGCTCTGAGAATATTGACAGGCCAAAAATGTGGGAAAGTGTATATGTCGATTTCCACGAAAAATCGTCCGAAAAGTGGCCACGAAAGGCACAAAATTTAGATCCCTCGGCACAACTTCTGGAGTCGGTTTTTTTTCAAGTTTTGGGTCCTAGGAAATCATTGAAAATGGTGAACACGCGAAAGAATGCCCCCATGGGGGGTTTTTTCAGGCGAAAATGCACTTGTATTTTAATTCAAATTTTGCCGAATTCCCGGTTCCTGGGATCATGTGTATACCGGCCCCGGAGTTTCTTCATGGGGGTTTTTGGGCCGTGACTACATTTTTTGGTTGAATGAGATCATGTCAAGCCTCGTAGGAGGGAACCCGGTGGTGGAGGGCAAGGGCAAGGGTTGGGGGCGGAGAATTAGCGGTGACAATTACGTGGGTGGGTTGTGAGCCTCTGAGGGTTCAGAAAATGATCATCTGGGCCGCTTCGACAGCCGCTGAGTCCGTTTTTGGACTTATCCTGGCCCTTGAGGGGGTGGAATCTGGGGGGAGGAAAATTGAATTTTACCTGAAATTTCGCCAACTTTCCGATTTTTGAGCTCATGTTCATACTGATTCAGTAGTTTCTCCAGAAGGTCACAGATTCCATTTTTGAAGTCTGATTGCTCACCACGACCCTGGCGGGGGGTGAGATGTCGGGGAGGGCTGTGAAAATTACGGAACTGAACTATCAGCTTTCGAGGTATTCGAGGTTGCCATGATCCGTTGAATACCAAACATGGAATCGGCGCCCCTTATGAAAATCAATCCTGGGAGCATCGGAGACATAAAATGACCACCCCCCCACCCCTCTCCCCTTCAATTTCAGCCTGAAGGAGGTACGGGTGATCCACTAAACCCAAAAAATGAGATGACCGGCCTTCTAAATCCACAGACAGATACTTTGAAGCCCCGGGAGCTCAAAATCTACTCGCCGGACACCCACCTCCCCCCAGATTCCACCCCCTCAAGGGCCAGGATAAGTCCAAAAACGGACTCAGCGGCTGTCGAAGCAGCCCAGATGGTCATTTTCTGAACCCTCAGAGGCTCACAACCCACCCACGTAATTGTCACCGCTAATTCTCCGCCCCCAACCCCTTGCCCTTGCCCTCCACCCCCGGGTTCCCTCCTACGAGGCTTGACATGATCTCATTCAACCAAAAAATGTAGTCACGGCCCAAAAACCCCCATGAAGAAACTCCGGGGCCGGTATACACATGATCCCAGGAACCGGGAATTCGGCAAAATTTGAATCAAAATACAAGTGCATTTTCGCCTGAAAACCCCCCATGGGGGCATTCTTTCGCGTGTTCACCATTTTCAATGATTTCCTAGGACCCAAAACTTGAAAAAAAACCGACTCCAGAAGTTGTGCCGAGGGATCTAAATTTTGTGCATGTCGTGGCCACTGTTCGGACGATTTTTCGTGGAAATCGACATATAACATCACACTGTTTCGGCCATTTAGCGCATGAAGAGTTGTGACATCTTGAAATAATCCTTAAAATCCTTAAAATCGTTTTCTCTTTTATGAATATGATAAAGTGGACATGTATGCTGTACTGACTACTGACTGGTACTGAATATTTATTTACTGTCTCAATATGTGCATAAAATATAAATAAGTACAGTTGCGATTCTTGCTACTTGTGAACAAAATTAAATACCTCGAATAGCAATGTATCAACAGGGTATTGCACCACGCCGATGGAAACAAATCAGTTTTTGTAACTTTCGCTTTTACCCACCAGTTCCCGCTTCAATTTTTTAAGAAAAAGCCAAGTTGAAGGAAAGTGTTCTCTCGTTCTCAAAGGTCATACACTGCGCGCCTTTCTACCGGCGATAATTTCCATCGGCCGCGTGGAAATCGCTGCGAAATTCAAACCTAACAACCTTCGCTTTTAGGGAATAACTGTGCACGCTCGCTTAGAAATAAATACTTTGAGGAAAACCTCAAGGTAGCTAACGAAGAAGAAAAACAGTTTTTTTGCGGAATCGCCGCGTTATTGATTCGTGAAAGGATATTGTGAAATTGAAACGATGCCTGTTAAGGTTTTTTCTCTACAGAATGAAAAAACTAACGGAGTCGACAAGTGAGACGATTCTCCGAACATATTTTCATTAAATGTGCGTTATAACCATCTCTTCATTCGAAATGAAACAATATCGATGCAATTATTTAAATAAGTCGACTGAAGTACTCTCGGCGCAATGCGTTACTTTTAAATTGGAAAGAAGCTTACACATAATTTTTAGATTCTATTCATATTCTATCATAACTACCGTTATGATATCGTAATTTAAAGACAGAATACGTAAGATAACCACTTTAATAGGGGATATGAATTTTTCTTTTTATGGGAATAGTAGTATAATTCGTCGCATTTTATTTGAGACTCGAATAGTGGTACGCGTTACCCGAACCCAGATTGTAAAAGATTATAAACGAAAAAGATGAACAGGCTTAAAAATTGTTATCTGCTCTCGAAGTGACAGGGTATTTACAATATATTAAATGGACCGTACTTAGAGTACTTAGACAACAACATGGGCTTCAAGAACTTATAAACTTACAAAGAACCTATTGTCATTGATGAGTCATGGGGTAAATTTAAATGGCATAGTAACGAGGTTAAATTGTCTTAACGGTGGGTAACATAAGGAATGAAAATATATTTAAATGGTGTACTAAAACAAATTCATTTTACTCTGATCTTGACAAGTGTTCGTTTCATGATTTTTAAAATGTGGTGGCCTTGATTAAACAGAGAACTTGAAATAAATCAAGAAGCAGGTAAAGATAAAGGAATAGCAATGGATGAAGATATAGAGTATGGCGAAGGACCAGAATTAGGTGTGGAAGAATTGGAAGAAATCGACGACACAGAACCTGCATCGCAATGGCCTAGACAACATATGCAAAAAAATAGAAAAGGAGAGGATTTCAATTTTTTCTTTGGTGTGGAAAATATTAAATTATATGTGATCATTTAAAAATTCCGGTACGGTCCAAATATCCCAGGCGACGATTCGAAACCATCTCCTAATCGGCAGTAAAGCATTTCACAATTCTCTAATTGTTACAAGAACTTATTGGAATTTAACGGATCCAAATTTACTTTCGAATGAATATTCTCCATATGGAAGATCTTCCTATGAGAAAGTCTTCTGATTTGTCAACTTCCTATGAAATCATCGTCTTCATATGCTTCTGTAACAGGAATATATCGATGCGTTACAGTTCTTTAAGCTACTAGGCTTGTTTCTCTTAATTTTTGGTGTAAAGTTACAAATGTTGCTCGAGTGGGATGTCTCCTGTAACAATGTACTTCTTTGAGAGTACGAGTAAATGCGTAATGCATAATATGCAAATACGTACTTAAATTCTTTCTAGATTAAAAATCAAACAATTTTAACATAGAAGGCAGACCAATCTTTAGCAACTATTTGTTTAATTTTAAAACATTTTCAGTCTACAGATATCTAATTTTGTTGATTTCTCCAGCCCAATTTTGATGGAAATAATAAATTAATTCCTTAATCACAAGAAACGCAAAAGGTTTTAATGACATTTTCTCGAATATTGTACGTCAAGGGCCATTTTAAATAAAACTGCACTATTTCCAGATAACGTAGAGTCTACAAATATGACACAAAAAAAAATGTAAAAATTTGATGATAAAAAATTACAGTTGAAAATGTCTGTGAACACGTCTATTTTAATAATAAACATACAGAGATTAATTGTTCATCAAATGCTTAGTCATTCAGCAATTGAGATAATGTCAATTTTGAGGCATATTGAAGAAAAGTTTAGTTATGAGCTCCAATTTTAAAGAGATCTCGCTCCCTTATGAAGCACTGCTTGAATAAAATTATTTAGGATAAAACAAAATAAAATTAAGTCTAATATCTAGGATTTCTATTTCGCAGGAGAGTTCAAGGACTTCTTGTATACAGTGAGATCAAAAATTGATTTTTTCTTGAAGTGAGTGATTTCGGGAAATATCCTGAGGCAGCTCGATTTTGTTGCTTAAAGTGCTATATTCTGCTATATATTCTGCTATAAATAATGTGTTCATATCATTGATTTTTCCGAATATGACGTACCTATATAGGTTCAAAATTGTGGAATCTGTCAAAACGGTTATTTTGTTGATATTTCTTATTCTCTTATGGAATATAACCAAATATTTCAGCTGAGAATAAAAAATAAGAAGAAGAGAAAGTTCCGCCCCCTGCTATCGTTATGAATCCAACATTTTCACTATCCAAGGACACACGGTGCAAAAATTAGGGCCGGATGCTCATCGAGATTCTAGCAAAGTTATAAGACACCGTAGCAGTAAGCGCAATCATTTAATTAGTTTTTCTGTATTATTCCTGAAAAAACATATTCTGAAAATAATTTGATATACACCAAAATTTTAAGTAAAGTTTTAAAAATTCCGTAAAATTCAGCGAAGGTTGCTAATGAACTCTAAAGAAACTGTAGAAACATTTGGAAGTGAGAAAAATTAGTAGAGCTGTGCTGAAACTTAATACTCTAACGTGTGTTGACCAATATTTTTGTCGTTGAGTCAAAGCTTTTTCACAATTACTACATAAAATATTTAATACTTCAAAACTGACACCATTTAATATTTTAATATAATTTACAAAATGGTCACGAGATATCATTATATCATTATATTTTCAAAGGGTCGGTTATTGGTATTTCAATATGCTTTTAATTGGCATAATGTATGAGAAGTTTCGAAATGTGTACACTCCTTCACACATTTTCAGCAAATGCATCTGTGAATATTTCGTCCTTTTTTAATAAAATCGTCGCTTATATAAATAGTTACTTTTTTCTAAGCTAGGGTTCCATTTTCCATTGATAATCTTAATAAAACAGATACTTTTCAATCTTACCGTTTTTAATGACATTTTTATTGCAATCATTTCCCCTTATGAAATTATTTAAGTCAGATATTTTTAACATTATCTTTGCCAGCCTCCCAATTTTGTAATTCCTCCTTAATGTAATTAAATTTAATTTTGAGTCAAATTTACATATAAAGCATATCCCATTAAGCTCACCCTAATATGACCCCCATAGATCAAAACTAAACCGTAGTTGATTACTATCAGTTCCGCGACTACTATTTGTACCTGTCTAGTCTATACTATACAAAACATTGTACTACTTGTTCAAACTTGTATGTTGCTCACTAAATAAATTGTATATTTGGTTTACAGTCTGTGCGCAATGTTACCATATGTTATTATTTTTCCGTTTGTATACATATTTTTAAGGAGTGAAGGTACTCACATTTGATGCGAACGTGTTAAAAACTAATCAAACATGTATAGTTAGCAACAAGAAAGAAAAGCTGGCGGTGCGAATTAGTTGATGAGATATTTATCAATAAACTTGGCGCCCCACAAAATAGCCGTCCTCTGGACGAGCCAAAGCGTACCAGTTAAGCCATGACGTGTTATATGCGCAATATCCACCAACTGTTTAAATGGCTCGTTATAAGTGGGTTTATATCTTTACATGTAATGAGAAATTTCAGAGGCGCGATTCTAACAATTTTCGATGCTTTTCTACAGACGTCATTAAATAAATTGTTTTATTCCATTTACACTGGTACCCTTTTAATTTTTACTGCGCGCTGCTGCGTATAGTCGACTATGAACCCGCCTATAAACCACATCTTCATTTTACTTCGTGTTGAGACCTACAAAAAGACATTTCATGTTTTCTTTACACTCGAGGTGTCGACTGCGGTAAGTAATATCCAAGACATTAACGATATTTTAACTCAGGTTATTAGGATCTAAACTTGTTTTGATATTCACGAATTAAGAATCAGGAATTTTATTTATAACGAGAATCAATGCAAAACCTATCTACGTAGCCTAGTTTAGTTTATTTAGTGTTATTTTGTACATTAACATTACAGATACACACGTCGATTTGAAACGAAAAATAGGTAAGTCACAATACAAAATACAATACAAATTAGTTTGAATTGGCACAACATATAGAAACTTTACATTGTATTATAATAGGTTTCAAGAAATTCATCAACAGAATAGAAAGGATGATTTATCAGAAATTGTTTAATTTTACTTTCTAATTTGTAAAGTGGTAGGCATTTGATGTTAGATATTATTGCATTCACAGTGTGCGATATAAACGCTTGTGTATGAGTATACAGAACAAATAAACTATTAAAAAAATTCTTTTGATGAAGTATTTTAGGCGAAAATACATTTCCAATATTTTTCCAATATATCTTATACTTCCAAATTTCGCTAAGTAATTCAAAATAAAACGACAACTATACCAACAAAAGACAATAAATGGAGCTTTTATTTTTTTAAGTCATTTTTTCAGCCATTGAACTATTCTCACATTCTAGGTTTACTGAGTTTCCCTCCGTAGGAGCTGTGAGACCTTGTGGTTGGTCGGGGGCTTAGTAGCTGCACTTCTTAGCAAAAGCTGTGATGAGGGTGGCGAAACATAAGAACAACTTTGGTCGTATGCTGTAAGATCTGATATCAAACCCCGTGGGAAGACTCTGGCCATGGAATAGACAACTAGAAAGGGTGGGGAAGCCACGGCGACACAAAATAGTCACGAACAAAGGAAAGGAAGCTTCACCTCAAGACAGAGACAGTTGATCTACAAAAGAAAAGCAGAGGTTTCATCCCACAATAATGCATTAGCGAGGAAATAAAGGAGAAGTGACCGGCCCAATAACAGAGCTGCTGAAGCCCCCCGAAGGGACCCGGGGACACCTAGTAGTTTGTCGGGTCCGGATTATCTTCCGGATTAGGCTAAGCTGTAACGGCTACTGGGAGTGTATGTCAATACCCGCTACCGACGCCGTCGGGGCTAAAGGTACAAGCGAGAATGCCTCGGCATCACGAGGAAACGCTTAGAGCACTGGGGCGATCTGTCGCGAGTATAGTAGCTCAAGAGAAAAGAAAAAGGGAAAAAGGTGGGTAGGAAGGCAACGAATGTGAGTGAGACTGGCTTCAGCAGTTAATGTGTTGTGGTTAAACAGCTTCAATTTCGACTCAATACGAGAGAAAACAGGGAGCAAACACTTAGTCTAAAAGTAAAGTCATTAATGAAATAAAGGAGATAAATGACAGCTAGGACCACTGCAGAATATAGAAATATCAAAGTGCAAATAACCAACGAAGTAATTCAAAGTAAAAACAAAAAACCGCAGAAAACACTAAAAATACAATAAAAGAGAACAGAAGGTTGAAAGTCCCAAGTAGGAAGAAAGGAGCAATGCGTATGTCGAGGAATAACATACACAAAATTAAAACTAAAGATGGTAACAAAACGATAAAATAATAATAGCAACCATTTAAAAGTTTTTTAAACAACTACATTCAACGCCAGGCAAAGAGTCAAACAGCAGTATCCCAGAAGTGTTAAACCAGGGATCGGAAGACTTTCCTGAAATATGCGAAAAAGAAATTATGTTAGTTCTAAAAAGCATAAAAAAATAAAGTAGATGAATAAAAATGGTAAAGATGGTTTAGTAGTAGAAGGCATAAATAAATGTGGACAGAAAACTATCAGAGCTTTGAAGATCCTATTCAACAAATGTCTACTAGATGGAATAACTCCATTTTAGTGTGAAAACCCACATTCATTCTATATAAAAATGGAGATAATAAAAATCTCAAAAATTACAGATCTAATAATTTAGCCTAGTAAGCCATATCTACAAACTATACACGAAGACTACAGATATAGTCTATATATCACTATTCGTCTAATCCCCAAAATATGGAACCAACGACCATCTTCTCTTCAAAAAACTACTAGCCTCACTCGTCAAGTCTCTTATAGATTATCTATACTCCACACCTGTTAGGTATTCATACAATACGACGAATTATAATCCCTAACAAAACCACCACGCACGCAGACGCCAGCACCGGAATATTGCTGACATTCTTAAAGAGACTGCGGTTCTATGTCTAAAGTAGAAATGGGCTGAGCGTGTAGCTAGAAAAACTGACAGTCGATGGACAAATAAGTTGATACAATCGAGGCCAAGGGCTCCACATAGAGGTAAAAAAAAACGCCCACCAATCTACTTGGGCGACGATATCGAGAGACTCGTTGGAAATTAAATATTATTTGTACGAGATTTGTAGTGTATCATGAATGTGGTTGGAGTATAAGGGATACTTGTCTAGTTTGATTCAAAAAATTTTCGACTACTCAGATCCGACATAAAAAAATCCCTTACCTGTTACTATTCAATCGACACAACTCACATGCGAAGAGCATATGTATAACGCTAATAGCTATTTTTCTTGCGTCCACTATACATTATCTTTTAAAGTGCATATGATTGGGCGACCTGCATTGTTGTCTGCTGACTCAGTTGTCTCTTACATGATGTGTTTCGCAATAGTTGTGAATATAATTACGTCCAACGGGCGTCAGTTTGGAAATATTTATTAAGCATTTGCAATATGATTTGAATTGTAAAAAAATTTAATGTGTGCAGAAAATTATGGCCACGGCCGTCAATTATCACAGTTACTACAATCTGGAACTCGTTTAATAGAAACGTTTATAAAAAAATTATAATTTGCAGGGTTTATTAAAATGGCGGTATAAAATATTTGAAACGTATATTAACTGAATATCATTTGACTTTAGTCATATAAGTATGGCGCTTTACAACATATACAAAATAAAACTAAACTCTTTTGATAAAAAGTAGTAATATAATTAAAATACATTTAAACATTGACGTATTATAACAATGATTTGTGACAAATGGTCAAAACATAGGCTCCTACATTTTAAGCGTTTGACTAAAATCTAATTCAACTCTTTTCGATATGTAAAAAGTCACCTGTTAAATTGTTATTGCAATCTGGTAATGAATAGTTTAACGTTTCCCTTTGGTCTCCCTATTGGTAACCCTATTGGTAATAGGTAACCCTATTGGTCTCCCTAAAATCAAACCTTAGTTGACATATCTTTTGAGCGTAATACCCTCAATATTAATCCCTAGCAAATATTTTCGTAAACACATTGTGAACGTTACATAAATATAAATCTAACAATTTTTTAAAAAACTGTAATTCTATCCTTAAATAGTAGAATATTGCCATTTTGCTGAGAAATTATAAACTGTCCTTCGATTTCAATAGTCAATGTTATTTTTCAAATTTTTGGGTTGCTGTTTTGGATGAAAACTATAATTTTGATCCAAGTTTTATTTGTTAATATATCTGGATATTTTTCTATTTAAACATTAATTATTACTCTTTTGGATTTTTATTTACTCCTTGTCTGGTCATGGAAACACTTCCAGGGAACACTTCTTTTGTTCAGTTTTCTAAGGGATTAGTTTAAGCATTATTGTTTTATTAATGCATCCTTTTCTTACTACTATAATTACGGGTACATTTGGGCAATTATTAGCTTCTGTTACCTTTTGTTAGAATTCGTATAAATCTCTATCTAATGGCATTTCGACTTCTAGGGCACTATTTTCAAATAATTCGGTAGTGTTTAAACTTATTACATCATCCATATTGAATGATGCAGATTAATTGACATAAATTTCTGCAATGGTTTTTCTTTTATATTCTCCTGAACCCCCTTTTCCATTAGCAATACCAGTTTAGCGAGTTTTTCCATTTGGAAAATGTTATCTAGAAGACGGTAAACTTTATTATGAACACCGATAGCGTAGCCCATGGAAGCAGCTAATTGTTCAATATAATTAGTTGCTAAATGTTGTACTCAGTTTTGTAGACGATAAAGCATGTGGATTTGTGCTCCGCGCAATTTCTCATACTTCCTTGTATCCGACAACAGGTTGATCGAATTTTATATTTGAAAATAACAACAAATTTGTATTCTTGAAAAAAAATTGATATTCCCCCAAATGGTTTTTGAGTGATCTTACATGTTTTTGCGAAACAATAGAGAGGAACCCGTCTTCGTCTTTTCCTCTGGCAACCACTCGCTTAAAGTTCTTCAAAAATATTTTTTCTGAAGGTTTTTTGTACCATCACGAAATTCTTCATGGCCTTCACTACATCAGGATTCTATTAAGATGTATGTAACAAGTTTTATTCTTCCGACTTAGATGTAATAATCGGCCAAATATAATTTAAAACTATTTAAATCGTTCTTATTGTTCTTCAATTTCAGTTCAGCCTGATTTCCTTTCTCAATAAGACATGAACTAAACAGTTTCAAATTAGTTGCTAAAGGTACGATAATAATTTTATTTCATGTGTTCACTATATTTAAGTCACTTCCAGCTTGATTTGAGATTTCACACTTCCAAGTAGTTTCTAACAATTTTCTGAAAATATAATACCAATGTCTGTCTCGGTTTTTGCAGTTGGATGTTACGATGGTAAAATTTCCGATTTACAAGATCTAAAATTGCAGTATCACAAGATTTTTTCAAACTTTATATATTTAGCTATAAATTTTACACCACGTACTAATGTATCAAAATACAAAGGACATAATAAGTTGGACAAATTTTTAATGCTAGGGTTTATTTTTCCGGCATATTTCAGAAAGTTTTCTCACAGGGATTTTTTCGGAGATATAAGAACGAATATTAATGTGATGCTGTCCACTGTGTATATTGAAATACCTTGCACTTATTTTCTAAATCGGAGTTAATATTTAGTTTTAGCCAAAGAATATGGCGTGAATCATGAAGGGTCGTTCAAATTTAGGTTGATTTTTTGTGGACAAGTTTTTTTATGTTTACACAACAGTCGTGCTTGAATACATTCCACAAAAAATGGACTACGTCGAGTACTTTTGTGGAAATATTTCTAAACTTTTCTGAATTTATTAGAAAACTATCTTTTTTTAAAAAACAGCAATAAGATATTTTCTCACTATAGATTCTGATGCAAGTTAGTATGATTACGTTGAATATGTCTCCCAAAGTTTTGTACTTCGTCTTCGCAGAAATAGCAAAAATCTGGTTAACCACTAATCTTTTGGTTTTGTTGATTCAGTTGTTATTTTTCAAACCATTTTTTCTGTTAAGTAAAATTGGAACTGCAGAACCTGCTTGTTAAAAATTATTGAAATTGAAATAAACTGAATGTGTTTGAAGGAAAAATTTAATACTGAAAGTATAAATTTTTCAGGAATATAAACATTACATGAAAACAAAAACCAATTTTCAAAATTCAATTGATTCAAGTTCGATACACTCGATACACGATATAAAATTATATGACTTGCAGATGCAAATGACAATATTGTGTATAAACAAAGAATAAAACACTTATAAACATAGGTAGCATGCTTTAATAATTCAATTAAATTTAGCAACTATTTCATTATAAGTCACATTTTCAGAAATAAATTTAATTGGTAATTGGGGAATTGCTGGAGATTGGAATACTAGGAAATTTTTTATAAGAATAGATAATTTAGAACATTCAGTTAAATAATGAATCAAATAAAAACGTCACCTGAAACTTAAACATAATTTCCAATATTTTTATACAATTATTAGTTTATTTTTTCATTTGATCCAAAATGGGTGAATAGAAAGATTTAGTTTTCGCCGCAAAACATTTTTAAAACCTATTTACCTTACGGTGTAAATTCATTTTCTGAGTCAGAGGGATAATAAGTTGGATCAGTTTCATAGTAGATGAGGATAATGGATAAGCTGTCTTTGTGCATGTATGCAATGTGCCATGTGCAATTCTTGTGTCGGGAGAGGGAGAGAGAGATTAATTCTTCGTCTACTCATGTTATCACAAAATTCCAAATGCCCCAGCGCCGATCATTACCGTCGTCATTTATCACTTGGACTAGGTGTATCTTGTAGGGGAGAAATTTAGACCTTTTAAGTATTCTTTGGATTCTGGCCCGTGAAACACCTAAAACTATTTGTTTACTACATGTTGCCATTATTCCTTGGAGGCCAAGTTTGACATTTTCAACAGTTGAATAGAGTAAAATCTTCGATAAGTAGTTGAGCTATTCGAAATTTCTGGCGTTACTCCTCATAAAGTATTGGTCTAAGTTCCGCACGGACTGAAATGCTAGCTCAGCACATCCCTAGGTGGCGAATAAGGGGAGACATTCAGGTAATGTTCGTATGTGAAGGAAAGGTCGATGGGGGCAAATAGGGTGCTCGCTATGTGTAAAACCGCACGTAAGTAGTACCTAGAACCAACTTCATTTCTTCCCTATAGGGGGGAGCCGCCACGGGCGAGAGAATAGGACCCTCGCAAGCCAGTCCCAAGCCGGGACAACAGAGGAATGCGCAAGTCAAAGTGGGAGCTATTTTGGTGAGGACTGTGTGACGCTGGGGATGTAGCGCCGCCAACGATGCCCTTGGTATAGCTAGCGAGCGCCCATTTTATCCAAATCCCCCCCAGATACGGCTCTGTGGAGGTGGACAATTATTTCCGAACTACTCGTGGAAACAATAATGGACACGAATACCAAAAACAGCAAACCACCTGGTGTAACAGAAGGAATCCTTGAATAGAAGGCTGTCGGGAAAATTAAGTCTTGGAATGGAGCGCACTGCATATCTCGCAACGGCCCGAAATTTAATGGCCTACTCAAGCCTTCAACCAGTGCGATTCAGCCGGAGAGCCATGCCAGCCGAATCGCAACAACAGGGGAGGGCATCAACCACATCCGTGGAAATGGAGCAGAAAATAAATGTCCTCTTCGAAAACTGATAGCGCTAGGTGCTCCAACGCAGAACCCAGATGCCTCAGTAAAATTCTAGTAACCTAGACCATCGATGCCTAGGGGACTAGAACTTCTGAAAAACGGCGACCTTTAGCGTCTTTGAAGGTAATACTAAACATATCTCCTCTGCATCTGGTGGTGCAAAGCGACGAGCAAAAAGCCACCTTCAGGTTGCTAGACAGGAAAAGGTTGGGTGGAAGGAAAAATGCACTGGGACATACCGCTCTCTGGCAACGTGCGACCAGCGAAAATCCCACTTTAGAAGGGGAACCTTTAAACAGGTTCGACAAGAGCTACTCCATAGTCATTTCCAAAAGGAAGGACTGGGAACTATGGAGAACATAATCAGGGAACATGAACTTATCTGGTTTACGACGAATCACACATAGAGATTCTCGGGGGCAGGAATTGCGGAAGTGAAACATCAGGTATCAAGATGATACCCCTAGAGACACACTGCACGACTTTCCAAGTGAAGATTCACGCAATTTTCCCTTGCGCACAAAAACACCTTGAAAGGGGATATGGCAATCAACGTGTTGACATTTGTGCTGATAGTCAGGGAGCGCTAAAGTAGCTGGGTTCGCACAGAATTTTAACCTAGAATTTTAACCTAGAGTGTCAGAGAATCTTCAAGGAGCTGACTAGGCGAAACAACGTTCGACTGACATGGATGCCAGGTCATAAAGACATCAAAGGAAACGAGTGGACGAATCAATCCAAACCTCTATATGCTTTTAAAAAAAGTAATTAGTTTGTTAATTGTAAAACTAGTCAATGCGCCTCTCCTTAAACGATTTGAATAAGATCTTGTCAAATAATATATTGCTTTTTAAATACTCCACAATTTCCACACTAATTTTTAAATCGATTTTTCAATTTGTTTGATATAATTCCAAAACAATGCTAAAGATGTGTCTATTTTAAAATTCTGCAACGCTGTCAAATAAGCTCTTTTGTAATGAGAGTAGCATTATAATATAGGACGGTTTCAGAAGGATACATTTTTGAATACTATTTTTAACTTAAGATAACCCTTTCCTTGAGACAAAGATCATAAAACATTAAACCAATCATCACAGTCAAGGTTTCAATCTTCAGTAGGTCGTGTTCAGGACACTACATTATTCATTATTGCTTTTGGCGTTCGTAGGGAATATTGCTTTATTTAACCTTTATGTGTAGATTAGCGGACGGCACTCACAAAGATTTGAAAAAATAATTCCCCTCTCCCATGTTTTAAATTCCTGGACCGAAAACTTTGAAAAAATTCTCCAAAGTGCTTTATCGAATTCTTTAAATGTTTTTTATCGGTTTTGGAAAATATTGTTTGGTTTAATAGTAATGATTTTTTACATTTTGTACATTCACAGGCTAATTATTTATTGAATTTTAATCGTATTGTATTGTATATCGTATTGAGATCGTATTATAAGCCTTCGAATAGGTGTCACTTAAAGTGAAATACCCATAATTCACTTCTCTAAATCGAATAAATGCATGCGTCACCTTTTTGAGTTTCACGAACATGCGTCGTTCTATCTTCCAGTGATGTAAATCTGATTCCTTCTGCCTCGTGAAAGCAAGGGGTAATGTGATAGTGTAAACTGGGGTTTTTATTTTATATTACTCCGATATATTATACTAATTATCAAAAGACAGTGACGCATATCCTAAGAATCGTGGTTGACATTTAATGGTAGGTTTTTATCGTATGTATGCTTTTTATTGTTCTCTATGGTTTTCATAGCCAAACCTAAAGGCCTAAAATGTAGATACTCTACCATACAGCTTCTTTCTGGATGTTTAAATAATAACAGGCCATTATAAATAAATACCATATTATGGCATTATAAATAAATGCCATTATAAATAATGACAGGACATTACCAGATAAGTAATGGTGTAATTACCCACATCATGGAAACTATTTTTGAAAATTCAAGCAGTTCTGATGGTGTTCATTTTACGGTTTTAGCAGATGACAGAAATCAGATATTCAGAATTCGGAATAATGTTGATAATGTTGTGGCTTCGTATTCCGATTTTGATTTCTAATCACATTTCAGGTAGACACTTTCTTAATTAGACAAAGGTAATAAATTCAATAAGAATTAAAGTCAAGTCGATGTGTATATGAATAATTCACAAATATTAGGTCCACCAAAATATTGCACTAAATTTGTTTTATTTCGATAATACTTTTAGGATGTAGCGACAAAATTTTGGATTTTTGTTCAAAGTTCAAATAGACCAACAATTTAGCAGACAAATATTCGCCCAGGGCGAGCAAACATATATGCTTAAAAACAGCTACTTATTACATACAGAGCCATACAGGTATCATCTATATACCTACCTAGCCTTTAATAATTGCTTTTCATTTAAATGTTTTTTATTTAGGTCACTGTGGAACTGTTTGGGCGTTCGAAGAGTTACTGCACTAATGTGTTTGAAATGAGTTGTTCTACATAAATCTTCTAATGTATTTATAAAATGGTCTACACAAGAAGAAATCAAAGAGGAGTGGAAGGATGCTTCGAGCAATGTCTAAATTTCCTAATGTAATTGGTGTCACAAATGCCTCCCATACTGCTATTACTGAACCAACGAAACTTTAGAGACGTTTGTTAGTAGAAAATCGATACATTCAATTCAGTTACAGGTATCAGGCATTACAGTAATAAAAACTGTAGCCATAGAAAATAATACTAACTAATACTAATGGAAACTAATAACTATAATAGTTTTCCATTTACTTTTAACTATACTACAATATTTAACTTTATTAATATAGTTGTATTCTTTTAATGGGGTATATGTAATGAAAAAGGAATTTTCATTCATTGTTATGTTGGCTACCCTGGCTCTGGGAAATTTCCTGGGAGTGTACATCTACTAGGAGTATGCACTCGCTTATTAATAACCTATATGAACATAGCAGCTAAACAAGTCAATTACAATATTGTCATTCATGAACAAGGATGACGAAAAGTTCCAATATGTAGAATGGACTTAATGCCATAATACATCATAATATCTATCACTCTAATATTTCACTCTAAAAATTTCAACATTTGACAAGAACATTGTTCAATGACGTTTTACCTGATATTGCACTCCCTCGTGCTGATTGTTTTCAAAGTGATGAGTACCGTTACAAACAAATTTTGATATCGCAATAGATAAAAGGAAAGTACAAATTCTAGCACAAACTGTTAACGAAGTGCGCATTTATACATAAACTTCCGGCTATCACATATCCAGAGAACTGAGAAAATCTAAAAATTTTGCTCACTGGGTGGTAAAATTTTTACTTGAATAAATAATTTTAATGAATTGTTATTAATTCAAAATTAACAAGTAAAATGGTAAATTAACAAATGCTTGCTTCTATATTATAAATGTTTTTATATGTTATATATATATATATATATATATATATATATATATATTTTTATAATATATATAATATATATAATATATATATATATATATATATATATATTGGTATAAATATAATATATATAATTTTAAAACGGCGGAGTCACCCTAAACCTCCTCCTCCTATCCTACTAGTCGTGAGGAGAATAACACATACATATATAAAAATGACCTACTGTATAAAGAGTAATAATAATTTAAAATGAAATTCTGATATGTCATCAATTTTCTGTAGGAGCAAATACTCTACTTTTAAAATGCGTTCTTAGAATTAGAGGGTTTTTTTCTTGTATTATCATTCATTTATGCAACCGCGCTCTTGGGAAATTCGTAACCGCAGAGACTGTTCTTCATTCAACCTACGAAAAATCCAGATGAGCTGTTTAAACACATTTCACTTGTTTCCAACGATTGAACATAATTTTCGAAAACTGACCAAATTAACAATTTTCGCTCAATTACCCGTAATCCTTCCTGGATTTCCTCAATAACCGGAAAATTTTCCACATTCATCATTAAAGATATCTGAATTAGCTTTGATTGGATTTAATGACGAGATTCAATCAGTGGCCAACAAACTGCGTATGTAGTCATATGTGAACAGATTCGTATGCGAATTAAACACAATATAAGGACCGTTTCGGAGGTCGACGGCTACTTAACGCAGGTCACGGATGATGTCGAAAAATATAAATAAAAAATGTTTTTCCACCTCGAAAAATAGAATCGCGTTTTGCTTTTTTCAGGACTGCGGGAATTACCGGTCCTAGAATTATAGTACTGACGTAAATTGTAATGAATAACCATGGTGCAAATTTAACAAACCTAAATAAGATTCTTAAAACAGATTTGATGCCATGTGTGAATATGAAACTGTAAGCAAAATTTTTATATTTCTTTTTTGTTTAATATTAGGATGTTCTCTTTCACTAAAATCTTAAATATCGGCTTTGATATACCCATGATTTGTTGTTTCCAGGTGTTTCTTTACTCGAATAAATTTTGCTATGGAAGTTGTTTTTAAATTCTGTCTCATGGAAATAGTAAATAAAATATTCCTAAATTGTAGTAAATAAAAATATTTCAACACTCATTGTCTTATTTCTGTTTGTTAAAATTTTGCACAAATAAAAATAATTATTAAACAATTTGTTTATTATTTAAATTATAAAAAAACTACCTTCTTTACAAATTAAACGTGGAAAATATTAACAATAACTTTTTTCCTGGAATTTCGGGTTTATTGTTAGATTCGTTTTAAAATGTTGGTATAGCACAGTTTTCCGTCTAAAGATTAATAAAGCTCAGATTACATGCGAAAAATTTATCACTTTGCACATTATGCAGAAGTTTCTTAATAAAAATGCGAAGGTAAATGGAAATAAGGCAATTATATGTCTCTATGAATAGATGGTGCCGGCCACAGCCCAACAGCCCGGAAAATCCTCTCTTCACTGATAACTCCTGCCATGAAAGCCTGTACTCTATGTACCTCTATGTCCGTATGTCTAATGTCCAACATATACGTATATTCAAAATGAAAGGACATCATGCGTTGCGCCTAAGGTGTCAGACTGAAGTAATGCGGAAGCAATTTTTGGCCTGTCTCGCTACTCATAAGAAGATCTGGAAGAAAGTTACTTTTAGTGAATGAAAGTCTCACACTATCAATAACTCCATCCTGTTGGTGTCCCTTGAATATTTTTAAACCTCTTAAAAAATGTCTATAGTATATGAAATTATACTCTAGGACACTTTTTCAATATGATAACTAGCAACGACATGGATTAAACGAAATTGACTAAAATCTGGAAAAAATTGGGATGGACGGTATATCAAAAAATGCTGCCAGAATGGCAAAAAATAAACCCCGAAAAGTTCAAACATTTAAAAAACTCTTGGCAAAAAAAATTAAAACCACGAAAAAGTACCATGTTTTCTCCAATCCATTGCAAGTCCCCATACTTGTGTCGGAACCCGGTAATAATTGTATTTTATTGTATTATTGTATTTTATACTTTGTGTTGCATTTTGCAAAGATATGAAATCGGAAGACTCAAAAAATCTGTCATATGTCATAACAATTTTAGTACATAATTCTAAATATATAGCATATAAGTTTAAATATATATTTCAACGGTTTTCTCTTCGAAAAAATTGCTCTACAATCCTTAAGTGAGAAAAGTGTTCACTACATAAGTAAGGACTCTTGCACTCTCGGAGTAGAATTAAATAAAAATTTAATTACCTTAGCCTAATACTTACTACGACAAACTATGACCTATTACATTATTCAAAGTTCTCATTTTGGTTAACATTTTAAAGTATTTGGAGATTTTCGGTTACTTAATTCATAGTTATAACTTGAAAATTATGCTCCATATCGAGAAATATTACCGGTGCACATGTTAAGCTTAGCAATTTTTCAGTACTATATGACAGATTTCTGTTTGGTTAGAGAAAGGAGTCCCTACTGGACCCTCTGAAGCTCGGTAATCCCTTAGCATCTCCTGTCGCATTACTAGGAATCGGGCTCCAGAAGATTCCGCCTTATGACTAAGATATGACCGACGAAATGAGCAGGGACAGGCCAGTATTGTGCTGCCTGTTGCGTCCTAAACGCTACACAGCACATGCTCCGCCGTCTCGTTTTCCTCCGAACAGGAGCGATGAGGTGCTCCCCCTTAGTATAGTGCTTTAAGGCTTTCCCAATCGTCATTCGAAAGACACGCACCCTAGATTTCGAACCGAAGTATTTTCTCTTGGCTCCAGATTTGATACTTCATGTGCCACTTTTTTATTTTCGGTATCTGGGTGAGTAGATACCCAGAGGAATTTAGCGGCCATCATCTCCTTTTGGAAAGTGATAGCGAGGGCGTCTATTGGAATAGACTCACCCTTATCATGATTTCTATTGTAGAGGCCCGCTCCTTTACCCTCACGTAAAGGTGCTCTTTGTCGAATAGGTAGTGAATAGGTTACATACCTATGTAGGTATGTAATACTAGGTAAGGTCACCTGGTATAATGAGATGCTCCACTTGGCCAGACTTCCCGTCTCCACCCTTTCTTGAAGTTATCTTGTTTAATTGTAACTTTCATTAGAGTGTAGAATTTTGGTTACTTAGAGGTATGTTGTTTACATTTAACTTCTGGAAAGTTAGGTTGAAGAAAGGCCTGGAACTCCTCTGGCTTTTTGCCAGATGCTAGCCTGGTAATATGCAGCGTAGAAAATTTTGATCCTGTTCGAGTTTGTTTACACTAATCCTCATTTCGTTCCACAACACACCTCCACGTCCGTCGAGAACCAGCCGTTCGCCACTCCCTACTCTATCTTTAGGTTCCAGGTTCCAGAAATGAAATAGATATATTGTTTAGTAATAGTTAGTTTAGAAAACTATCATGAAACTTTATTTAGGTGTATTGTTTCATTTCCCTCAGACCTACCCAGGATCAAAACTGAGAGACAACTTATAAGTAAGTAGTGTGCCCATACCTAACATAGTGGGCTAAAAGATAAAGTTGAGCTTTCTATAAGGGTAAGAGTATTAAGAAAAACAGATAGGTAGTCGAGCAAGAGTTATAATTGCTTTTATAATAGCTACTAATCATTACTATACTATCGAAATACGATTATCCACAACAATGCACCCCATAGGTCTTACTATTCTTCCTACCAGTCTTGATATCCCTACTTGCTCTTACTGTATAAACACATAAAATGTATTGTCAAATAGTAATTCTGTTCGAATTGAATCAAAATACTCTCCTCTCTCTTCTCTTGCGCAATATGCTGATTCAACAGTAAACATCTGTTCTCTAAACATTTTTTACCAAAACCCCCAATTTTTTTTGTAGGAATCGGTTTTTCACCGCAATCACGTGCAAAATCTCTGAATATTCACATCCTGCATGTCAACCTTGAACCGAGACTGACAGTCATTGATGGTGAAAAGAACGAGAGCAGAACAATTCGGAATCGATCACTCCCGTAGATTTCTATGGACGATTCCGGAAGTCTAATCGAAATCTTAATCAACATTCACGGAAAATTTAACCGAAAGAATGGATAAAAAACATTCACCAAAAGAGTACTTTAGTCAACTTTCCGAAAACGAAATGCGTTTGATAAAGCAATTATCGGGTTAATTAAAGTCGTTTAAGGCAAATCCTTCGAACATTGCGCGAGTGAATTGCGCTTAATTAGTGCGATTAAATTATAACTCTTCGCAGTCATAGTGCTAGCGCACATATATAGTTAGATTGGCTTGCTTGTATAACATAGCAATTTAATTTACCCCCAATTAAATCAGGAACTTTTGCGTTAATGAGTAAATGATGTGATCAGAAAAAAATGTAATGAAGTTAACATATTATAATCTATAACAATTAAGTTTGATCTTCACGTAATCAGAATTTTCTCACGTCAGAATTCATGATTATTTTGATTAAACAAATTAGGTGACGTGAAATTCACTTACATACACGATAAAGTACAATTAATAATTAATTAGTGGTTAAGTGAGAAATTTTTTTACTCAAAGAGACTTTCAAACTGTGCTGCACGTGGAAAATTTCAAACTGTAGTAAGTGTGGCACCCATCATTCAACAAAGATTTTCAAGTGTAAAATTTCTACGTCAAATATTTTAAAATCTCAAATTGTTTTGGTCAATGCATTGCGTAATTTTCGATGTAACTATTAAATTTCACGAATCCATTGAGTTTCGCGACTTTTACAGCCACTTGTATATATTTAGATAACAGCTTAATTATTAATAGCTAATTATTAACAGTAAGGCGATATTCATTAGAAAAAAACGAAGCAATGAGATAAATGCGAAGGTGTTTTTTATTAAACGGAGCAAACAGTCGTTACGTGACTAGATTTGGAAGGAATCTCGGAAGGACTTCCGGTGAAATAAATAAGTCACGCCACAAGGTCCACGCATAGCCGATCTGCTATTTTGTTGCAATATAGCAACAAACCTTCTGACAGTAATTTGAGCATCATATTGGATTATATAGAAGAATCCTAGGGGTATCCCACTTATCTCACGTGGTAAGCTATAGGGAGGCGAAAAGACAAGTTCATTCTCTTTTCTCTTCTTTTCCATTTAATGGCATGCAAAATTTTTAAATTCTTTAAAAATCCGAGTATTTAAATTTAAATGAATCAGCTTTTCCGGAGTGGCTCAACTTATCACTTACCTGAAAAAATATTCAAAGAGTGTCGAGTCGATATTCAATTTCACGCCGATTACAAAATCGGATCATCCATGTTTCGTTCGCTTTGAATAAAAGGTCACTTGAATTCTGTAAAATAGTTTCATGGTTATCATTAACGGTATCTTTCAGCGCTACGTGATACGACATTAATTGAATTATTTTCTGGATAATTATAAAATATCGCAACTGGAATAAATTCCATTCGTTATTGTCTCAGTCAATTTTTGTCATTAACATTTTGATGGATTTTCAAATTCGACGTTATGTAACACAACATATTACATAATAAATGTGTGATAAAGTGGAACCAATTTGCTACCGCGTTCGATTCCTTATAAGGTAATTCATTATATATGTACCTTAAAAAATTGGGAATTATAATGAAAGAGCACGTTTGATGTAAAATATGTGAAACAAATTGCTGAATAAAACATTACTCCATTTCCTATGAGTTGTCCTAAATTTGGACAATAGTCATTTTTGAAGGAATACAAGTTGTAATGGCGCAGCCTTTCAAATTTCGTCCACCTTGGATTTCTGGCCAACATGCTTTTAGTCACAATTTGGGAATGGTAATTTCAAAATATTTCGGAAAATTACATTGTTGGTAAATTTGGAAAAACTGGAAAAACATTGAATTTCTAATGAAAGATAGCTCGGTAATATTAATTATTCAAATGGATCACCGTTTTTGCCCAATCGATTATTAATGTTTAGATGGTTTTAGAATAATTTTTATGATGAATTTCGAAAGTCTTTACTGAGTACTATAGTCATTTATCTCAAAACCTAAATTGTTCTAACAAATATCCAAAATTGTCAACATACTATAAATTTTTGAATAAAAATTACGAGTATTAAAAAGACTGTTTTGTAAAGAAATAAGGTTTTACATGTTTCAAAAAATTAAATGGTTAAAAAATATGATAGAGAAAAGTTTTGTTCAAATTTTTTATCCATTCATTTAACGTGTTCGGAAGATTTGGTGAAATATTGGTGCTACCACCAGAAAAGAACAGAACCTTTTGTGGCCTGCGAACCATACAGCTTGATATGCTTTTTTCCATAATCTGCCCCTATAGTATGCGAAAGATTCTTATAAACTCTCCCTTTAATTTTTTATTCCAATATTTTTTACATCTAAAATCACTTCGACAGGATAAATTACATAATTCCAGTAACTGTTCAATTTTTTTGAAAATATCACTGTCAAGCGCAAACGCTAAATGGAAAATGAGAACCGCGCCAACATTTAAAAATTTAATGAGAACTAGATGATATCTTTTATAACTTTTACTTTTAATTTTTTATTTTTCTTCCACAGTACTGTGTTATCTCAAAAATGGTTTCTAAATTGTTGTTTACAAAGTTTAATCCATTTTTCGTCATTTTTGGAGCAAGAGTTGGCCTTCCCAATGGCGTGGTCTTTGAAATTTTATACATGTTGAATTTCTGGTCAACAGGATAATAACGCATAATTAAGACTCGGATATTCCTGCGCAAACATACTCATTATAAAGGATCGTTAAAAGGCGCAGAAAGCATCACAAACACGTTAGATTTGTATGTTTCAACCCAACCAAATTTAAGTAAAACCAATTTTAGGCAACTAGAAAGGGAGAAATTTCCAGCTAAGAAAAGCCAACTCAAAAAATGTTCGTTAATCTCCCCATGAAAGGTAGAGCAATAGCGATGATGTTTACATTTATCCTTACCAAGTGAGACGTGACTTAAGCAAATGAATTTGTTGTATTCTGTGATTTTGAGTAATCTATGTATGATACGTAAAAAGTTCCCATTTGTTTACGACGCTTTTAATATATTGAGCTAATTTCGACATGTAAACAATTTAGTGAAACACATCTAAATCGATTATCGAACAGTTCTTTGGAGAATGCCTCCATAGCTCCTCATAGCAAAGGCGAAACTTTTCATAACGCCCCCTAGACATAAGGCTCCTCTGAACTGCCATGAGGTTTGTATTTGGCTTAGAGCCTTAGATTAATCACTTAGAAATAGCAATGGTCAATGTAGTAAATTGTAGACTATTCTACTTACAAGAATGTAAACAACAGATTAAACGGAGCACAAATAATAGACCATAGAACTGATAGAACCGCTTCAAATAGAAACGTTGGGCCGGACGAAACTGTAAGACCATACATGAATGTGACAATCCCAAGGACCAAGAAGGTCTGTAGAGGTAACCTGTATAAATCATCAACCCAATCAGTCCCAGTACATCTGGGAGGGCCTATCTCACAAGAATTTCTGCTTCGTTCTGGTTTTTATTTGGCTTTTCCTCTAAGAGAATATATTTGTATTAAAAATTTCGATCCTACTTTTAAAATTTATTTTGTATAAGTTAAATCAAAAATTATCTGAACTGCCACTCAACGAAAACAAATATTTAGACCTATTGACACTCAATGGCGTGTCTTCTTAAAGAAACTTAGTTCATATTAGATTCCTGAACGACGAAATTGCAGCAACATATTTAAAATTACGCTTTCGAATTGTTTAATATGGTTCCATATATATATATATATATATATATGATATATATATATATATATATATATATATATATATATATATATATATATATATATATATATATATATATATATCACTTCGCGAACGTACTCTGTGGTTAAATTTGCATTCTATAATTTCTTTATAGACAATATCAGTAATATCAACAATGGGTTTAAACTACTCGTCATACAATTTGTATAATCGTTAATAACGATTGTTGATATTTTTTAAATTCGCCTGTTAGCGCAACTAATGGCTTAGGATTCTCAGTTTCGTTTGTAGTGAATTCTTAGCCAATAAAATTGCATTCAGAAAAAAGTTTTTCATTCCAGCGAAGTTTTTTATGTTAGTTTTGCTAAAGATAAGTGAATAGAAACAAATGACACTCAACGCAAAAGCGAACCGGAATTGTTACTTCTCCTCACGACCACACTCTCAGCAGAAGTAAAGCGGATTGTCATTAACCTTTAGCAAATTCGATTTTTCTACGTTTTGAAAATCTCAACAACAGTGTTAGCCTCTCCATGAATGACGTGATGTCAGATTTATCTTGAGTCTACTGTACTTCTTATAAAGAAGTAGCACTCTAAAACCGACCCAGTAAGTTTTCAGGAGCGGAATTGAAGTCAGCTACATCTTATAAAAAATATACAATCATATCAAAAAAAAATTAGATTAGAGAGTAGCTTAGTACTTTCGAATTTTCGAATATAACCTCACTTTACTACACAATAACATGATTAGCGGAAAAACGTAAACAGAAATGCGCGTCATTGATTGGCTAACTTATAAACAGATAGTTACGAACTAAGCTTAAAACTTGTCTGTTTTTAAACGTGTAATTTGCTTTGACTTCCTTCGCGCGCGTTTTTACGTTCATTTTTATTTTAAATTTAAACCATAACTCTGAAGTTAACTCTAGCTTTCGTCCTACCACTCTTCAAACAAAATATTTGCGTGGTGAATTTAGTTTGGCAATAATTTTTCTTGTGGCAATATTTGTTGCATCAACAATGATGATCAACCGACATTCTTTTCTGATTATTAATAACAGTTTCATCAAGCATACCGTTAACACACAGTTTACATGAAATTAAATATTTAACGAAAGAGTTACGGTAATGCACATACAATTTTATACTGTTATTTATTGCAATTAAATGTTTATTGTTATTTCAAATATTTAACATTCCTTTTACGCTTTAATTTGAAGAGATTGGGGGTCCTTTATGGGTGCCTTGAACGCAAACGACTTTGTCTCTCTAATGTCAAATTAATGTAGACGGACAGCTGCGAAGCGTGTACACGCCGCCGGAGAGAACGAGACGAGAATACACGCCGCGTTTGGTTTCGGAAGAGGATGGGTAGCTTTCTAAGCCCGGTGACGTCTTTAATTCTACGGCAATTTAAAGATTTATTAAGATTGTATCTTTAATTTTTTTTTCTCGGCACCGAGACGTGTACACGCTGGCCGTAGTGACGCATCGGGAAAGAATCCAAACCTGTTTGGTTCGAGATATGTGCCTTGGAAACTTCTTCAATTAAATATGGCGGTATTTGTATAAGTTTCGGAGTAGGTATTGTTTGTTCTGCTGTCGACGTCCGGACCTATTAGTGATAATTGGAGACCCCTCTTGCACCACCGCTGGTTAATTTCACTCCGTTTGCTTCTCCCAAGCGTTAAAATCCGAGTCAATTAAAACAATTTAAATAGAAACACAATTGTAACACCGAAACTTCTGATTTTTTTGACATAAGGTAATTTTTGCTTTACCTAATTGATGTTAAATATGTTAGAAAATTATTTTGAAATCGTGGCGGACACACAAAGGTAAAAAAATTCTTGAGCAAACAAGCGCTAACCAAGTACATTTAATCTTCTTTTATTATACAGTAGTCTTCAAATTTCAAAAATATATCACGTAATTACGTTTCAAATAGAACTTCATGATGACACTTTTTAAGGAGTTTTAATTGAATCACTTGTTTTAAGGTTCAAGGTGCCAATGTAGTTACAGCCTAAGGAAAAAAAATCAAAAATTAAAATTGCAAATGCCACAATTTGCATAGTGGTTTTCAATAACTCATCGTATAAATGATGAATAGATTCAAAATTTTAAATGGATCTGCCTATCCTAATGCATAAAATGTTAATGATGGATATAAGTAATAACAATTGCAGATGATTATGTCTTATAACAACCAATAATCAATAACCAAGAACCGTTTAATTAATTCTTGTACCACTTAATCTTCCAAAAATGGATTGTTAATGTAGATATATTTGTTTGACTTGTGCTTCATCAAATTTGAACCAATTTCATTGGGTAAAATCGGACGACAAAAAATAAATTTCAAAAATGTAACAATTTGCAAATATTAACAGTTGTGTCTACACAAACGTCGAATATGAGTTACGTCAAAAACAAAAGAAATGCTCATACACCAGTAATACAATAAAGGAGCGTCGAAGCGTTGTTTGTTTATTTACTTGTTGACGAAGCGCGTTTCGCTAAAGTAAAAAATTGGGTCAGAAGTGTTTTATCGCGTTATTTAACTGGCTGAGCACATATAAACATTCCAGACAAATCCGGATACAGAGGATTTAGTTTCTATAGAAAACCTGAAATATAGATTATATAATTATTCAACGCGAACCGGTAATTTATACCAGTCCAATTATCCAGTTGTTTAAAATCGCATCGCACTGAGTTATTAACGAGGAAAGCTAATTTGTTGATCAGTCTACATTGGCACCAACGTACAAACTCACTTTAGCATTTGTTTAGATACAACAGAAAGCGCTTGTATTAAATTACTCGCAAATATTTGGAGAACTTCCTGTCTTCACGTGCAAAATAATCAGATAATTAGCACTGGAAGAGGTATCATGTTTCAGAAACAATTGAAACACGTAAGGGGAATAGTGGTATCAGCAGGAAGTAATAAAAAGCGTTTTTTTGTGTAAAGAGACATTGTCTATCTGCAACAAAGTTGCAAACATAATATAGACGATGGAGACGAGTTATCACCCAACCCTTAGTTATACTTGGGGTATAGAAATTAACTGGGTCGTGTTGTCACCCGAATCATTGATCTGGGATATTCTCTAATCTCTTTAGACTTTGCCGAGGATCCTTTTCGAAATCCCTCAAATATGAATGTGATTTAACTACCGCAATGGAGTGTAATAGGTATTAGAATATTTTGTTTTTGGTCAATTTCCACCTCTTAGGTAGCCGGTCCGGTACGTTTTATCACAATCTTATTTGAAATGATGAAATGATAAGAAAGGAAAAGTAGTGTCAATTATTGATGATTTTAAGTATTCCAATAAGTTCTTTGAGGGGATAGTGTAAAAAGGCGGATATGCGCATTTACAAAAACTTTGTGCAAAGCTGTTCTGAAAACCAGTAACGATGAATATACTATTGATGATTCGTGTTTAAACCAAATTCATGAATCAAATATAGACAAAGCATACTTAATCGACATATATTAAGTAATTCCATAAAACAAAAGCAATGGAAGTTATTTTCGAACCACCGAAGAAAATAATTCCCTCGGAAATTAAAAAGCAGCACTGTGCTAGAATTGATACGGTTACATTTTCTGATGTAATACGCTTTAGAAAAAATTATACAATGCCAGAACTGTGCTATCGAACGTCTCAAGGAACGTAGAAGGAGTTTATAAATATTTTGATAACCATCCCATTAAAACAAATAAAATGGAGCTAGTTGTGTCAAAAAATGACCCGGTGTAATATTTTCTTTAGAAACAAGTCTCCAATTTTTGTGCAACGTCAAGCAAATGTACGTAGCTGGAACTTTCAAGTATGCTCCGAAGTATGTTCTGCAGATATTTGCAGCACATGGAGTGAAAAATAATCATTGTATGCCATTTGTATATTTTCTTTTCCCTAATTAAACAAACACTTTTAAACAACATTTCACATATTTACAGTAAGAAGCCGAAGAAAGGGGCTTTTTGATCAAAAACAGTCACAGCAGATTTTGGCGTAGAACGTTGTTCGTGGATCATTACCAAATTTAGTTCTAAATATTTCACCAAACCAATTGTGGTAAGTTATATAAAATCTTAATGTAATATAATAATCCGGTAAATTTTGTTACAAGTGTTTCCCTGATTGTTACAACCAAATAGAAAAACACTCTGCACGTACGTAATATTTCCGCAATAGAATGTTCCAATGCTACAAGGTAATCCTTCAAACTTCAAGTCGAAAATGCAATATTTTTTGTTCAATGAATTTCCTAATTAGAATAAGCCGCATGCTGCAATGCAAATTCTCAATTTATGAGCGGTGTCACAATAAGCTGTTCACCGGTACCCGCTAACATAAGAGCATAAGTACAGCAGCTTGAAAAAGGACACAATGAAACATTTTAATTTAACTATCTAAAAACTCCATATAACATAGCATTCAATTTACGGACCGCGTTAGTTTGTCAGCTCCGAAAAGGTTTTATTTATTGCATTAATTGATTAGTTTCTTAAACACAATACGTGATATGAGAGTATACAGGTATACTTATAAAGAGGTTGAAAAGATTAGTTCTAGAATATCACCTCACTGTCACAATTAATTCATGTAACACCTGCGTTAGGGAAAGTTCTCTTAGCTCTAGAAAGAATTTATACAGGATGGGCATCAGCACTGTAAGAAACCGAGTTCTAACCATCTGATGTTTCAAGTGTCAAAACGTTGGAAGAGACGTGTGGATATTGTAGCGGAGAACACGACACCCGGAGGTATAACAATAATATGAAGCCAAAATGTGTAAATTGAGTCCATTGCTCCCAAATCAAATCAAACATTACCCATACTGACTAGGTAGTACTGTGTGTTCCTCATTTGGATAGATTAACCTACACCGTTCAAGAACTGCAATACTTGAAATTCGCAAGATTACAGAACAAAGAAAAGTAGGCTTCTTGTATACTAGACAATAAACCAAGTGAGTTTTTATATTCTGGGGATTCCTGCCAAGACTCACGTATTTAGGTTTCTATTTAATTGTATTCACTATATTGTCAAATTTAATGCCGATCGCAGTTTAACGATAACCTTTAACGACTTCTTTTAATCAACTTCATTAATATGTAATTGCCGAGGATCATCGTCGTTAATGTAAGGTACGCAAAACAGGCGGATGCTCTCATTGTTAAAGCCGGATCGTAATTTCGTCCGATACCTGAGGGAACCGTCAGGGATCGAAAAGGTGGCATGTACAAAGAGCAGGTAGCATCGCAATTCCGTCCAGGATGTACTATGTTTATAACCCCACCTCCCTCGACCTTAACATCGCTAACAATTACTTACTCCCCTTCATATGTTTTCTGAGCTTAAGACCAACAGCAAGTTCGAAACGTTAAACTTTGACTGGAAGGATTCGCAACTATTTGTTGTTTTTGTAATAGAGGAGGAAAACTCGTCCCAGATATGAGGTGGGAGTAACGAATCTTCCCTTGTGCACTTATTCAAAATATAATCACAGAATAATTGTACGTTTGTATTAAGTCGTTGAATTACCATCAAATCGTCCGTGAAGCAATCGTCAACCTCGTAATAGTTAAGAAAGGGTATACCAAAAAGTAGCGTCAAAAACCTACTTATTTGTGAGTTTTTATTTTTACACTGGACACTAAGTCCGAGCTCTTGAATTTTCCTCCATCAACTTTGCCATAAATGAAACCCACAGCCAGCAATTTTTATAGATAGTAAAACAGAATTTATTGCGGAATGAATTGCTATTTCAAAATCGGAGTATATTATTTTAGGACAGAAAGTTAAATGATGTTTCTGGCTTTTAGTAATTATAGGGTGAAGAACTAATTCATAAGATAGCTGCCATTTTTACTAACAGGTAAACAGCCCTTTCCCGGGACGGATTTACTACGCTACGCGATCGGCCGATGATGCCCCGGACGGAATTGTGAATTTATATTTGAGTGGTTTTTCAACTAATAAGAAGATAATTTTGCGTTGACGAATTGTCTATTTAAACCCATTTATTTGAGCCCAAATTTGTGAGCTTTGGAAATAATAGGAAAACGATTACAGGCTAAAACTGTAATTGTGTTCACGATGAGGGGAATTAATGCGTGGTGGAACTAACTTGAAGTCCTGATTAGAAAATTAAAGAGTACTGGGATGGATTGTTGTCACCGGCATGGGCTTATTTTTTTTCGTCCGAATTCATCCACATATATATATATATATATATATATATATATATATATATATATATATATATATATATATATATATTCTCATATTTTTCTATATAACTTGAAAAATGAAGGTGAAATATGCTGCCCAATTATTCATTACTAGTGTTCACACTAGTAATTACTAGTGTTGTCACATTACTGCACCCATAGTGTGAAAGAGTGTCAAGGGATTATCATAAACTTTAGAATTGTAGGTGCTAATAACATTGCCCTAACTAAATGAACAAAATTCATAAAATGTTTTCGTGACAATAAATGGAAAATTATGTTTTTGGGATTTTTTAAGAATAAACGATTTTAAATATTTGGTTACCAGAAGAATCAGCCAATATTGTTTCGAAAACTGTTTTGGAAACGTAAGACTACAACACCTCAACAACACTAATTCCATGTCTACGCAGTTTTCTAGGAGTTTTAAAAAATTTTGTTTTAAAAAACTTATTCGGGCACGGGTAATTGAGAGATCGATCCCGATAAAATATTATTAAAGTTTTACGAAATCCCACCTCTACCAAATTTACCCCATAGACCACATATGTATGAGTATTTCAGTAAGTGCAGATTAGAGAAAAAACGATATTTTAAAAATAAACTTCATAAGATATATTTGTGACTATCTTATAAAAAGGTGTTTAAATGTGCATTACATACATTTAAATGTCCTGTGCCACTGCGAATAATTTGAGGTCCACCAAGAAAAATTAGAAAAATCTTCCATTTTCTGTTTCTCAAAAACCTACAAAACATCAGGATTCTTTTGCTTTTAAACAGCTTATAATGCATCAGACATCAAGGATTTTTGGCAGCCTTAAAATGCCTCACGATAGTTTCGTTCAGTTTATTGGCCTTGTAGAACATTCATCTCCATTACAATTCAAGAAGATTGTTGTCAAAGACTACATGATCAATTATTTCATCAATAAATTTGAAACCATCCCATTTCAACATCTTTTTGTTTCTTTTCCTAAGGTATATCTCTTAAAATTATAATGTGTGGTAAGGTTACATTATACCCTAAAATTTATTAACGGAAATTTTTAGATATTTATAAGCAACAAAAATGAAACCATTGTTTGGCATTCATAAATAGTACTTTCTCCCTGTAAAACGTTAAGAAATCCTCAATATTTTACATACAAATTAGCTGAAAACGTACGAGTTAAATATGTTTACACTGTATATGGAAAGTTATATATTTATGTTCATTATCGTGAGAATTCATTATTAAAAATAACTGATTTATATTTTTCTATATTTATCAATTATTTTCATTATAATATTTATATAATATTTTTATATTATTAAATATTTAACCTTAATCCTAAAATCGTATAGCCTAAAATTCCTTGAAACTTCTTGTTTAACAATGTTATGATTTACATGTATAACTGTTCTACATTTATAACCAATATTTTACCTGCATCCAAGCCTGTGGCACTACCATGCACTGTGATTAAATCGTTTCAATTGGGATCCTGAATTTTTGTTGCGGATTTGACACTTCGGTTGATCGAAGGTCATAAAATGCTGCCTCTACACATTCTACAGTCTACAATGTAGAGTCTACATGATGGTGTCTCAAGAGGTGTCTCAAGAGGTGTCGACGCGAGTTCTTCTGTGTCTTCTTTATTCCGTGCCGTAATATAATTAGCCGAAAGCACATAATTAAGAACGACAATAAAGTTCTCTTTATTCTCTGCCCAATGTCCAAAAATAGGTAATTATGGGATGAAGTCATAAACCATGTTATTGCACTGCAGTTATGAACTGTTGTGTAATTTTTCTCACCGACAGCTACTCCATACAATTCTTGCTATTTTCTATTACAGACGTCCCGAGTATTTTGTTATAAATTTCACAAGTAATTTCAATAACACTAGATGGAATTATGAATCTGTACACGTTTATAAATCTATATGGGTCTATGAGTAATGGCCCCTCTGCTTACAATAGCTTTTTATAAGATTTTTTCTGAAGAAGTGTGTAATCGTCATAATATATTAAAATTATTTATTCGATTAATAATTAAAAATTAAATTAATTAATAATTAAAATCTCTAAATGTATAATGAAAATACAAAACATTGCATGCAGAGATAAACACACAAAAATATTACAAAAAAAAATACAATTTAATGAATATAACATATATGTTTACAATACATTATTATATTGTAATTTACATTATATATAATGTATATATTGTAATATACATTATACTTTTATAACATATTAGAGAACCGACAGACGTTGTGCTGCCTGAACGTTGGCCTTTCTTTTGCATTACATAACTGATCACGACAATAAAACAAATACAATGAGATCATCACAATTACAAGTTTACAATGGAATTTCCAGTATGTCGAACAATATTTCTTCTTTGTCCACTCTCCACTCATCCATTTTTCGATATATGAAATTAAAAATTAAAACGTCGAAACAAGGCCAAACTATTGATTTACACGTCATTTCATTGACAAAATATTTTGTACATTATCTTAACAAACCCTAAATTCTTTATATTTGTGTGACTAAATAAATATTATTTTTAATTTATAATTGGGTTTATCTCATATTTGATTATTATATAAATTAATTATTCCATGCAAACAAAAAGCCAACCATTTCCTTTTTCCTTTAAAACAAAATTAACAATCATTTGTAAAAAGGAGGAATAAAATCATTCTGTCGTATATTTTTAATTTCCAAAGATTTTAATTAAAATTTAAAAAAAAATCAAAAAAATTTCTTGGTACCATATCGCAGCGCCACTTACCTGGCCCAATTCTTAATTAAACTAAAAGAAAATAAAAAGAAAGAACCACCAGAATTTTACTAAGCACTTGTCACTTGCCGGGTTATATGAACGGAGGCAGCAAGTGCATAGTGAAAAGTTAGAGGGACCAGCAAACATACGTGGCGGTAATTTCAATGCTACTATCAACTAATACCCACAGTTCACACAACGAACTCCGTCTGGACAGCCTGCAGTATTGGTTATAAATGGAAACTTTTATGCAAGTTCCTAAGTACTTAGTAACTAAACCTATCTAAACAAATCATATTGGAAAGATTCCAGGATGCACAAACCTTCTCGATCGTACCATCGAAAGAACGATCCTACGAAATTTTTAAAGCGGTTACAATTACGTGAAACAAGAGATGAAATTTATAACGTTTCCAAGAAAGTCTTTATATTTTCATAGAATGTGATGAGATTAATAAAAGATCTGCAATTTTATTAAAAATACTTTCCAATGACAGACTTAAGCAATTGGGAGATTTTGAGGGAAGTTGTAGAGTATGTAAGAAACTTGCGAAAATAAAGGAATGATACTTTCGAAGGAGTTGAAATAGAGTTTGAAAAACGTGAAATACTAAATGTAATTTATTACACCCTTAAAGAATTGGTATGACGGATTTTAGAAGGTTTAGGGAAACTATAATTTTAATGGATCGATGACTTTTCTGATGGAGTATAATTGTTTTAAGAAAAACACGAAGTTACAAAATATTGTATCGTCAGCTATTCTTTTACTATTTTTTTTTTTGTTATTATTTTAACATGTCTTCCAGTTGCTAATATTAAAATCATTCTAATAATATCTTCTCGGAGGTATGTAGTGATTATCGATTCTCGTGTTTATCTTATTGTTTCAGCTCGAAGAATGACGGACTGAATTGACAATTTGGTCAATTACATGTCTGTAGGTGCATGATCAAAATCATGAATTCAGTTGAAATCAGACTTAACGCGTGTATAGCAATTCACTTGTAGTATGAAGAAATATACCAAATCATAATTTTAGCCATTGATGAACATGTATGGATATTTATAATTAATTTTTTATTCTCAGCCACTTTTTTCATATTGGTTTTTGGTGTCTCCAAAGATAAGGGTGCTTTGCTATTGTCCATACTTTATATGAAACCTCGCATGGTTTCCCCCTAGGCGAAACCCCCTAACAAGAATTAACTGTGAAAATTTAATAGCGTATTTTAAACCATGCAAAATATTTTATAAGCAGTTGTAATTTTTTTGTAAAGTTTATATATATGTGGGGATAAATCAATGAACGACATGATAGGTTAAAATATATTAGCAATTGTATCCAATTGAACTTATAATTTATGTGGAGTTATATATGTAGCGCTAATAAAAATCAGTAGTAGGTTTCTCAGTTCCAATTAAATATATGAGTCCTCACCTATTTGATGCGATTTTCGACAGCAAGAGGCGCTTTGTTTTGTTGAAAAATTGTTGCCTCCTCGTGACGCGGGGCAAGTGCGAATTTTCAGACCAGTGCGTCACGTGACTGTCGCTACAAAACGCCGGCCACGTTTCAGTGACACTTCAGTAGTCTTTCTCCGACTTGCCGTGACAGTCACTAAATAAGAGAGGCGCGCGTTTCCGCAGCCAGAACGCCAGCAGCACCAGCAGCGGTGAAAACCTGCGAGAGTTCCGAAGAACCGCAGGCGCTCGGACTTTCACGTTTTCTCCGCAGGACTTTCCGGCACCTTTTCCCGGAGCTCTCCGGACGCGTTTTCCGTCAGAGGGAGGAAATGGCCGGCAACAAGGACGAGCACAGGATCACGATGTGAGTCTGAAAGGGTAAAGGGGAGAAGAATTCTTGCAGAATTGTTTTTGGCCTATTTGTTTGCGTGGTGTGGGAAATGTTAACCTCCCTTCGTAAGTCCAGTCGATCAATTGGTTGGAGAGGGTTTTCACAAGAAAAAATCAAATTGGCGTAAACGGCTCGTAATTGCGAAAGGGTAAAATGTTTTATAAAAAATAACTGAAATTTTCGTCATGTGAACATTTGAATAACGTCAGAAAATACAAAAAAATATATTACACAATTTATGACATTTGGACGGAATTTTAATTGCAAATTTATTCGCACCTGAAATGTTATAGACACAATCAGAGATTTGTAGGTAAAAAATTTTTAGGTAAAATCCTGCTGATCAAATTATACTCCCGTCACTATTAATCCATCAGGTATATTTAGTTATCGCTATTTTAAATTTCATGAACAGTTCCTGATTTAAACGTTATTCAAAATGACTGATAATTTTTTTATCGATCGTTTTACTTCTCAGATTTGACAAACATGAAAACTTATAAACGCTGTACAGTTTTTCAAAATTTTGAAATATTTGATACAAAAATTGTTCATTTTTTAGTTTTCTGTCCAAATATGATATTAATTCGGTTATTCCTAGTATAAATTTTTATTACATTTAATAATAAATTAAATAATTGCATTAATAAATGCAAAATTGCTCTAGTTCACCTTTGAGAAGGCAAATTCCTTTTATTCATATTTTACGGTAATAAGAAAATACCTTCAAATGTAGTGATATTTGGTTTCAAGCATTAGTTCGGTGAAAAACTTTTTAAAGCGAATTTTGAAAATTTATTTGGTTGGTAAACAGATTTGATATTTTTGGTTCATGCCATTTTTTAATTCAAATATTCTTTTGTGTTATGTTAAAAAGCAACTAAAGCAAATTTCCTAGATTTATGCAAAATTGGAAGTCTGGAGCAATTTTTGCATTAAACACATTTAGAAATTTTAACCAGTCGCTAAAGAAATCGCTGAAGTTATTTTGGCTACAAAAACTCTTAATGGATTCTAAATTTGTGTTAACCAAACAATAAAAATTGCCCCAATGGATGTTAGTGTAAATGATATATTTATTCTTGTAAATCTACAATATCACTGTTATTAAAATATCTGAATCAGTATGAATAAGAATGGTTTTTCCAAACTAAATTTGAATTATTTCTATAGAATATTACGGAAATAAACTATATGGTTACAATCTGGATTATTATTAATTAATTATTCAGTTATGTAAAAACTAATTTAGAAAAATTACCCTTTGCAATTAGATTTTGAGGAGATACCGAATAATAAATTTATATATATTATATAATTTTAGGAATTGGTTAAATTTGCTTCATTTCGTTCAATTGAACTGTTAAATACTTCAAGGGATGAAACAAGATTAAAACTATTTTAATTATAACAACTTTATAAAGCAGACTTGTCCACGTTTGCAAATTCCAATAGGCCATTCAAATGATTCATATGAAAACAACCCGCGTAAATAAGCATGCAAAAAACAATACTTTCCAGTTTCAATCACAAGTTTTTCAAATTCAAATCAAACTGTTCATAATTTGTTTAAAGTTTCTTTTAGAAACAAAAGTTTACAGTTGCAAAGTGGTGCAACTCCATCTTTAGTTCCACACTTCCTCTTGGTTGTTTTTTAATAGCACTAAAACTTATTTACAATACGTTTACATTACGATACATTTTTAATAATCACTCTTTATAATAATTGCAATACAATTTTTTTCTACAATAAAAATAATTACATCTTCCCATTGTGAGTAGAAATAATGTGGAAAATCATAAAAGTAGCGAAACAATGACTTACGTAATACACTTCGAATTTTAAAATATCCTAAATTCTGCTCGGTATTCTAAAGACAATTATTTCGAAAAAATTGTTAATGTTAGTATTATATGTTACGATACAATTATTATTGTTATACCAAAATTATTGTGAATGATGAACACATTTATTTCTCGGCAGTGCGGATAAGAAAATTTTTAGAAATACATCTGAACGATACTAAGCGTTAAATTCGATAAAGACAATTTATATAGTTTTAATTAGCACCTCTATGTTAATTAATTAATTCCCTATTATTGTACCGATCAAGTTCATCCCGATTAGGGTCAAGATCGACTCGAGTTTTGATAACCAGAACCGGACGACTTTTAAAAAAAGGTAACTTGTAAAGGTCGAGGCGATGCTTTCAAAATCTGCGACAATTTTTTTACTTTAGTATCACTTCCACAGTCACAGAACAATCCAAACATACAAAAAATCAATTAAGTGTTAATATACAAGCTTATCCAGAGCAGGCAAATTAATAAAAGCCATTTTATTCACATATTCTGAATAGTCTAACAAAGTATCTTATGCAACTCGAACAGCTTATTACGCTTGAGAATAATTGAATCTTGTTATGAACGAGCATTACAAAAAAATTAAACTGCGTATGAAGTGGTTTTTTGGGAAAGGAATAAATTAGTTCGACAAGAAAAAAGTTAATAACAAAGGTGAGATGATTCTGCAAAAATGTGTAATATGTATGTAAATAAAGTGTATGAAATGTCAATCATGGTAAGTATGTAGATTGATTGAAAACACATTTTGATTAGATGTTTTATTGCTAACAATATACTGTAAAAAGTTAATCGTTTAGAAAATAGTATTTCGATAACTGAAAATGTAAATAGCCAATTTGATAGTCAACTAGTGTTTTTTTTTATTACAATTAATAGACTATATGAACAAGTAATTAACCGTACATATTTAATGTAACAATTTACCAACTGTAAGTAAAAATAACGATGCAAAACATTACTGGGTTTTATTATTAAACAATCCGTTATTTCTATTTGCCCGATTCGTAGATGTACGTGCCTATTGTAACTTACTTTTTACGAGTGGAAATTGTTGAATATATCGTATGTAACAAATTAACGCGTAGTTTATTTAATAATGCATTTACAGAAAAATTTATGAAAGACTTCATTTCAATCGATAGTATTGACCTCAAGACAGCCGTTATATTCTTTCATATGGAGTTTCGTTACGCGTCATGCAAGTGTAATTATATCTTATTTCTTTAAAAAATTCGTTACTTTTACTAGTACATAAACATTTGAATGTATATAATGTGGATATAGACGAGAAAATTTATGGAGATTTTTCGATTTTAATTCTCGGTTGTACCGTTCTAGTACGTATTTTTTAACACCAGTGAACTTTTCTTTAGACTTAATTACAGCAAAATTGTTAAATAATTAATATTTACAATCACCTACGCTAACTTCAGCTGTTAACGATGAAAGGTTACCTAACAATGAGTGGAATCATTAAGTCAATTAACGAGAGAACTTTTGCTATGAAAGTTATAAACAGATTGCAGTAATTATGTGCCTCACATGATCACAGTTTTGATATGATATACGTTTTTCCCCTTTATAGAAGTGTGAGTAGCGGTTCAACTCGAGTTAACCCTGAGCTGCTGAAATAAATGACTATAAGCTGAACGCTAACTTGTTGAAACGACCTATCTCTTTCATCCCTATCGTAAAACTTGAACTTATATTAACGATAATATGTGGGCATTTGTTAAAATATTTTGGTTTAGTTTTTATATGAATAAAGCTTCATATTTAAAAACTATTTGAAAAATCTTAGATGCAATAAGTGGACTGGACTACAAGGAGAGTAAATTTTGTAAAAATGTTAAGTACAATTATTGGCCACAGAACATAATTTTCACCTACTTATGTGTTCGTGTATAATAATGAAAAAATTATTAAAAACTAAAAAGTTTAAAGGTTTTATAGCAATTCGTAGAAATCGTTATCGTTATTTTACATCTATTATATCTTTATTTTCAGACTCTCATATTTTCATAACACTCATAATGTGGTGAAACTATTTCCTTTCACCATATTTTATAACACTATCTGTCCTCTTCATACTTCATTCAGATTTTAGAAGGAATCATTGACAAGACGGCTGATTTGGCCCACTACATGTCCAAATAAGATTTGAAGGAATAGAATTAGTTTTAAGAAATTAAATAGTATAAATAAGTGTAATATGATATGGTGAATGATCCCATATATTCCTCGGGACGCTTATAGCAAACTGTTGCGAAATACTTCTTTCGAATCAAACAGCGTTTGAACATAGTTCAGTAACGTTTTAAAAAAGTTTTTACCCGGTCAAACCGCAATCCAGAGTCCTCCTTCACTCCTGTCGAAAGTGAGTTTGGCGTTCGATTTTTTCTGGATGAAGCGCATCTTCTTAAGCGTCCGCCATTTTTTTCCGGAAATCGCGTTTCGCTCAATTTACCGCTCGATCTGCTTTCGGAATTAAAAACAGCGTCTCGCCGTTTTACAGTACAGTAGAAAGGGAGCAACCTGTTAAATCGCCTCAATGTCATCTAGCGACGGAAGGAAAAATATTTTGTACTTTCTACTACTTACAGGTTGTTCAGTTCTAGTTTAAGGTACATCAGACCTTAGGACGTCGTGGATCGATTTAATGCGGTGACGTTCCAATGCCTCCGTCGAAAAATAAATCGGCGACGTAACGGTACCATCAAGGTTCGGCGATTAGTCAACGATCGAATGCTATTGGAAAAAATACGGTTAATTTACGTAATCGTGTTTCCGATATGCATGTGTGATGTACGTCTTCCGATTGTTTCCTATTCTCTGTTTCTATCTTTCTCACTTTATCTTTAATTCGAAAACCTTGAGATTTGATTGTTTCGTAACAAAAACAAGATTTGACAGCCTTGGCTTTCAGGTTCAGGTCTCGGTTAAGGTTTTCACTCGTGTCTAAAACGCGAGCGCACCAAATATCCACATTGTACGCCTGCCCTCACCTATATCCCACCTATATTCAAAGTAACGTAACCTCTTGTATTAACTTTGTTCTCAGCAAAGCTATTCCTGACCTAAAAGCTAAAAAAAATTAATATCATATAATCTTAATTGGCAAGTAGCGCTTGCCCAAGCCTTATTCTTGAAGTAGTTCTAACATTTAACATAGGTCTATCAAGCTGGCATCCCCACTCTCCAAATTTAATTTTTCAAAGCACAAAAATCGAGTTCAAAAATCGCCATTGTGGCACAAATTAGCATATAAAGAGCACATAATTCCTGCATAAACAACCTTCGATTTCGAAGTGGTGGGGGTGCCAGCTTGACAGGCTTACTACTCATGGCAAAACTTTGATAGACGGTAGAATAAGATTCGTTTCATTCATCGTGGAACGTATTTGTAACTTACGACGTTTTCAAAGAACAAAAATTTTACAGGTTTATTTGTATATTTAACGTATTATATAATTTGTATTTAACATATATTCCATTGTATTTTATAGGTTTAACATATAAGTATTTTTTTAACAAAAAAGTCATATGGCGTTATGAGGAGGGAGAAGATTAAACTCACCACATGTTTTCATGCACGGAAGAGGGATTGAAATATGCTTCAAATAGAACCACAACGATCCTTTAATGATCCATAAGAGCTATTCTAACAGTATTAATACGATAGATACGCTAGATATACATACGCTATTCGTATACGCTACGAATACACTAGATAATATGGACTACCATTACTCCTGATTGATATCTAATATAAAAATCTGAGACGGTGTATCTGCGTTACAAACGAGAATATTTAGAATCCATAAATTCTAAGATACTTCAGAACTTAAAATTTGGCACACACATTATTCAGTCATATAGCGGGCATAGAAATTACAAAAATCCCGCAATTCCTCCTTGGTTATGAAAAGCAGGTTATTTTGACTAAAGGAAACAGATACATATTCGAATCTGTTCATTAAAATAAGACGGAAACGCTTGGGGTTTGAATTAGGTTTCAAAAGCGTGTTTCGAGTTGTTTTTTTAGTCATCATATCGCACAAAATTGTATATTTATGAGGATTTTATATTCCTTTCATTAAATAAATCCATCGCGCAACTGAATAGCGATTTAGTGGATAGCGGTATTAATTCTACTTATGTTTTCCACATAACAGATTTAATTAGTGACATTATTCTATTAACCAAGCAACGATAAATTTTACACAAGTCACAGTGTACAAAGATCCAAAATTACCAAGTTCAGAAGGTAATATGTTCTTAGCAGTACATGAAGCTTGTACACTGCTCCTAGACTAATTACATCAGTTCCAATCTGTTCCACGAACAAAATTAAAACAAGCTTTGCTTCAATTATACCGAAGTAATATCACAAAAAACCTCTATTTACCATTTATTTACTAAAGTACGTTTAACCCCGAAACAACGACTTCCGTAACTAATACCACTCAAGGCATTGAATTATACAGAATGATTCATAATGCAAGTTCTCGACTCTACAGGCTAAAGTGAATAATAACAAAAAAATGAATATTTAGGAAAAAGTATTTAGGGCTGCGTCTGGGACTTGGACATAGAACTATGGATATCCCGTCGAGAGATTTCCAATTAAGCTACCGCAGTCACAAAAATCGCGAGTTCAGGGTTCAAGTACTGGTCGCAGTCGTTTACACGCCCGTTTTCCTAAAAAATGATTTCCTTGTGATGAAAGTGCGTATAGTTGTCCGTGAAGTTTGACTTACCATAGATCTTAAACTAGCCATAAAAACACTTCTGACTGGCCTATGAACAAAACTAGGAACAACTTCGTTTTAGTTGTAGTGAACTAAGTTCAAGTTACCATCAGGGACATCTAGAGTTTCTTTTCTATCTAAATTTATTTACACAAAAAATATGAGCCTACCCTAGACCTCCCTACTTTTTTCGATTTTTGGCAGTACTTCGCCACATCAATCCTGCATGCCTTTTGAGGTCTTTTTCTCAGCGCATCTATAGTCTTTCCCGTGTTAGGTGAAATAAGTTAGCGCGCCAGTAAACGACTTCCTTGTTTCACCGTTGGTTGTTATGGCTACTCATCTCCATTTATCCATCCAACTGATCCAGTCAGTTCTCTTATGCTTTCGAAGTGATATAACCAACAACTGCCTTTCCATACCCTTGGCGGTTTTCTATTCTTACTAAGTTGGCCTTTGTGAACATCGAAGTTTGAACTCCGTACATAATGACAGATGCAAGGATGCAAGAGATGCACTTTAGATATCTGAAGAATTTCCATTTTCTGATTTTTTAAAACCTATGAGAATTTTCCAAATGCTGTTCACCCCATATGTATTCTTTTGCTAATTTTTCTCGTTTGGTTTCTTTTACTAGTTGTTATGGCTTGACCCAAGTAGAAATAACCAATTGATGAATTTGTCACTGAGCTATTCATTCTTCCACTGTTGATTGACTAAATGACAATTTAATTATTAATCAATCATTGACGTTATAACTGAGTAATAATAGGAGTTTTCTCTATTTGATATATTCAAACATGAGTTACTCACTGTTGCAAGGCTGCCTTTCATCCAAACCGAAGCATTTCACGCGTTTCTGCCTTAATTTCAGTTTCAGAATCACTTTATATATATATATATATATATATATATATATATATATATAGAGAAAAATGGTAGTCATGGCTGAATAGTTGAATATCAAACTAATGGTTGAGGGATACTAAGACCGTCCATTGGGGTTACAGCCTTTGGGCAGGAAAGAAAACTCTTTTTACTTGTGAAAGCTTTCGATTTTACTCAAAATCATCTTCAGTCACTCTAAAATGAAGGATTGGTATTAACTATAAAAATTCATAAAAAGGAAAAACCTTACCGTAGGTGAGGTTAATCTTAAAAATAACAAAATCATCAAATTTAACGAAGAATGTACTTGTGTTTAAACTGGTTGATGGTCCATCGTTGGTTGAAGTGATTCTTTATAACATTAGTAACTGAAATGGTTTTTGACGTTTGACCAAATGACACATTCTCTATGAAATATCTGTCACAGTGACGTAACAGGTTGTGTGGTTGGCATTCGTTTTACTTATTTCATAATTAATAGGTATTAAGTAACATCTTATAAAATTGTAGGATGTAAGCATACGCTGAATTCAGGTTCTGAATGTCGCTACCTTTATTGATAGGTATATCCTCTCGTTGGATGTTCTTTTAAAAGTGGCACTTTCCCTAGCTAGAACTGTTGTGTCGTTAAAAATGATGTTATGGCCATCTTTCCTAGCTGGTTGTGACAATGCACATGCATCCGCTCTTACTTTAATGTCACTTTTATGATTTCAGTATGACTAATGTCAATTCTAGCTTTGAGATTTCTAGATATTTGACCAATGTAGTTAACTTGGCAATCAGAACATGAAATCTTATATACTACGCCAGACAAGCCCCATTTGTTAGTCGGGTCTTTCAATTTGGTATAGAGATCTCCAACTTTCTCTACTATTCGATTCGCTATTTTGATAGATCACATTTGTTTGAAAATGTTTGCAAATTTGGGTGTTAACTCTTTGGTGAAAGGAAGTGATCTACACTTAATTTCCCCTCTCTACCTGTTCTGGCTCAATGTTGTTATTGTTTGTTTGTTTGTTGATTAAAACTTATATTGTTAATATTGTTCTGATGAGGCATCGCATAAATCAATTTGATAAGTACGTTTGGTGGGTAACCGTTGCCTAACATTAAAGTGTGCCATTTCCTAAGACTTTGTGTTCTGTAAGTGGCGTGGCAGATTTTATTTATTCTTGTTTTCATAGCTATTATTAAATTAATTTTTATTTAATTTGGATGGTAAGACTGGAAATTTAGGTATCTCCCTGAACTTGAAGGTTTACGGTACCAATCCAGTTTGATTACCTCATCGGAGGTTCTGTTCTTTTCATTTCATTCATTGTTTTCTTTCCTGCCCAAAGGCTGTAACCCAATTTACGGTCTTAGTCTTCGTCAACCAATAGTTTGATATATATATATATATATATATATATATATATATTCTGTGGGAGTTTCTTTTATCTGATTTTCCGGTTTAGTACAGAGAAATTTGTTAAGCTAAATGCAAATTTGATTTAAGCGCCGACACCGTGAATAGAAGATAAGAAAAGTAGGCGCCTTTAATCGAGAGTTGAAACTAAAAAAAATCCAACCTTGGATTTTGGGTTTTGATCCTATGTGTATCCGTTGCGCCTAGCCGTTATTTTTATTCTGTAACAAATCAATTTGATCCGTCAAATTCCCTTTGACCGATACCGAGTCCGTTTGCCGATATCTCTGTGAAATTTCCCGACGGAATTAACGAATAAACGATATGTCGAACAGTCGACACATGATTTCCTTCCATTGTTCGCGATCGTACGTCTGCAATAAATTCATTACATAATAATTGCTCGACCTGATCAATAAATCACCACATCCTGACTGCATCAATTGGATTCTGACTTTCAGATAAATATCATATCTTTTTTCCAGGAAGTGATTATTATGTAAACTTCCTTTTCGTCCTGCGAACTTCACCAAACGGTATTTAACATTTACCTGCGAGTATAATCGCGGTAAGCACACTGTAACCCAATACTAGTTGCGATAAGTAAAAAAATAATCGTAAAGGTGTCTACGTCAACATTTACATACTCATATGCGTTCAAAGTGCCGATTCGAATGAATGCGTGATTTATGCTAGGTATTTTATTTTTTAAGTGAAAGTTGTTTGCATATTTACTTCCTACGATGTTGTACCTAACATCGTTAACAAATATAATATCGGAGGTATAATGTAGATAATTGCAGATTCCTTGAATCACAACTTTCTTGTCGGAGAATAAATTAAGAATATTTTTTCACGAGTTTTTTGGCTGTACTGAAGCAAGTTTTGTTAATGGAGTTATATTAAATGTAATCAATGATGGAAAATGATATAATTGTAAAATTATTTCAATTAAGAGTGTTGTATTCCAAACAAAATGGTGTGTAAACACGTGGGTACAAGAACAGTAATGCAATTTTGCAAGTATTCAAATGGGAATCTTGGAATTCTATCATGGATCGAAGTAGTTATAAGTTGTACCATGAGGGTAATAAACAAATTGTATTTTTGCTGGTGGTAAACGAGGGGACTGAATAAACAGCTATGTATTCATTAAATCAAATGTAAACAAATATAATGTTTACAATTTTGTAGAATTTAATGACGAAAAAGTACTAAAGAGAAATAACTTTCACCATTTTCAACAAATATTTTCATTGTCTATAAAGGTAATTAGATTCATCTGAAAACCTAAAGGGAACATTCTGGCTAATTACTAAAATGTAAGATTTAACGAAAAATTGAGGTTATGTTGACGCCGTAGCGGCCTAGTATATCTACTAACTTAACATTGTCTTACTTAAATAAGACGCACATTTATGGCTGTACATTTGGACGTTTCCGTGTAGTTTCCTTTCCTCCGGTGCGTTCGATTCTCATGAAATAGTTTTTTTTTAAATATATCAAGACCCAAAATGCAAATGGTCAAGAATGTGAATTGGAAATTTCAAAAAGTTTATTCGCAAAAGTTATTGAAATCATTAAGGTACTGAAATACAAATTCACAATCTGCGAGTGTAAAGCAAATCTGCATTAAATTTTTCAAAAGTTAATTCAAAACAATATCTTCTATAGAGCGAATGGACACTAGTCTGAAATTGATATTTCAAAAAATTCTTTCATTAAAACACCTTGTAGTTGTGAAAACAATCTTCTTTTCATGAAAATCTCATTCAAATATGAATAGTATGAATCCCAAACTTTTAAAGATCGAGTTATACACTCTTGTGCTAATAGCAAGAATTAGTGATTTCCAAAAGTTGTCCATTTGGATTAAAACCTGTTCATGGGCTCCTATGGTACTAATCGAATGGGCAATAATCTGACTTCAATTATTTAAAACAATCTTGAAAGAAACAACTTCATTGCCGTTTCCAAATACAATACGGATGGCCTAATAATATGAATTTAAATTTCCTAAAATTTACTCCGAGATATTCTTGATTTGGTAATTCAGAAAGGTCAGATATCTGTCTATTAACGCCTTACTTTATTTTTGGATTTTCTTAATTTGAAACTTCTTTCAGGAGTGTTCACCAGGAGGCGGAAAGGGATGTCCAGGGCGCCGGAGGTGGCGGTCCCGTCCTAAACCCATCCCGCCTGGGTTACCAGAACCCGACGCTCAACGTCTCTTCCGAAAACTTTAACCCCAGATCCAGGAATAACTCGTCTTTTATGGGCAGCAACGACTTTATTGGTGAGTGGACCAAAATCACATCCATTTTCGAAAGGCATGCAATGAGACTTTTAAACGTTTAAAATCGTTGAAATGTCCTCATTTTCTTACTTTGTCGCTCTGATTAATAGTGGAGGATTCGTTGGAGGTTGTGTCGCAGGGAAGGTCGACCTCCAAGTTAGATCCGATATATTTTTTATAGTTAATCGATTGTTCCGCGAGAAGTCTTCCTGGTTAATGAAATTCTCCTTGTGTAATTTAAAAAAAGATAATAATAACAATGCAGTGCATGTAGAATTGTATGTAGTATAATGTAATTATAACGTTTACCTACATACAAATCTCGCTTATTTTAATAATTTTATTTCAGATTTCATCCTTCCAGAAAGCTAATCTTACAGTAGTTATGTTTTAATTTTGTTCGAATTAATACTCACATCTAGGTAGGCGCTTTACGAAAATATTTTCATTATTTTATGGCTCAATGTTTGCTCGAGAAGCATGTCAGGGCCGACCAGTAAACAAAGCGGGTTTAAAGGGCTGATATTTCCTAAAAAACAAAACAAGCATCCAGAGTAATCTCTCAATATTGGTAGAATAAACCATGAACAAAACGAACTCGCCTTGAATTTTTCTTCGAAGGAAATATGTATGTTAGCCAGTCGCCAGTAAACCCAGATCCTTTCATCGTTTATTCTCGCAAACAAGTTGCCTTGATTAATTTTTCACCTACTTGGTAGTTTATAGTTGCCGTAAGCTTCTTGTTTATCCTGAGACTATCTTTTCCAGTGATAGATAACACCAAAACTCCCACTGCCGTTGAGATGATAAAATCAATAGTGCCTTGGGCCAAGAGGAAAGCACAGAGCGCCTGTACGTTAAAGACCTTGTATAAAAGACTGCCCATACTCACCTGGCTGCCAAGGTACGATTCCGCATGCGCCGTTGGAGACTTAGTCGCTGGGCTCACCGTAGGACTCACCGTGATACCACAGGCACTGGCCTACTCCAACATAGCAGGTAAGGAATATCAGATTTACAATAAGTCCCGCTTTTTTCTGTTGAAATATCAAGTTTCCATTGTTTTAAGTACCAATGAGAACGTTTCTAATGTATTTCGATACCAATGCCCATCATTAGACTAACCAGAGATCAAAATATAAAAGCGCTCAAACATGATCGTACAGACAAGATGTTTCTCTTTTAATTTTAATTAAAGAGCCTTACCTAATATACTAAGGGAATCGAGTTCCATATTTTTTCGAAAAAATTCTCAAATTATCACATTTAGTGGGCAAACCCTGTCTGAAGAGTCTAAGGATGCAAGGTTTTTCCCCCAAATAATTGAAGGTTGACAATATAATCCAAGGTAAAATCCCACATTTCAAATGTACAAGACAATCGGTTGCAATGTCTTCACTAATTAATTCCCCTAATTGAAATGTATCAAGCACTCTTTTAACCTTAGGCAAAAGTAAATTATAACTTCTTATTAAACTTGATTGTGCTTCAATAAGGATTGGCTTCTATGTTGTTGTAATTTAGTGAAATGATTGTATTGCCTGACATATTATATCTCTCGTTAATTACAACGTCACAAGGAATTAAGTCGAATCGCGTCGGCTCAGTTAGACATTACATTTTATCACGCGAAATTATTTGTAATCTGATGGGTAATAAATTTTAAACAGTCGGATGCGCACCTGGTTTATTGTGATTGGATAATTAGATGTGTTTGTGTTGGAGAATTCCAATACATGAGACGCAGTTTTAAATGTTTCTGGGCTGCATTTAATTCATTGCATTTTTTTAAATTAAATTGCAGCTTGTTCGGATCTTGTGTAACTTGAGCCAAATACTGTAATATGCGGGGCTACTATAGAATCCGAGGCTACATTCATTGGACATTTGTGTGGTACTTAAAAAAATTTTGATATGATATGGTAGAGAATTCGAAATATACTTCAATTACTTAATCTACAACGGGACTGCTTTTTTGATAAATTTAAATTACCATTTAGTCATTACTTTCAATTATTAATGGATTATATCAATAATTTTTAGTAATACGAGGGGTAAGTTCCCATAATGATTGATATTCCCATAATGATTGATATTGGAAGAAATGAAACATACAGTTAATTGTTTAGAGTGATATTATAGATACACTCGCAACAATAACAACTCTTACGAATTCCCCGCGGAAATTTGATACGAATTGCCGAAAATGCCACGTTTACTCCATAAGTATCGATCGATAATTTTTTCTTTAGGTCTTCCCCCAGAGTACGGTCTTTACGCATCGTTCCTTGGCCCCATACTCTACATTTTCGTGGGGAGCTGCAAGGACGTCCCAGTGGGCCCCTCCGCTATATCAGCCCTTATGACCTACCAGTCAATAAGGGGACACGGCGGCGTCGAACACGCGGTACTCCTCTGTTTCCTCACCGGCATCGTGCAGCTCATCATGGGTACCTTCGGATTAGGTAATACACATACATATACATATACATATACACACACATGCACATATTATTACAATCGTTTTCTTATTTGTAACGCTCGCGTGACACTATTTCAGGTTTCCTAATCGACTTCGTATCGGGACCAGTTTCTTCTGGTTTTACGTCAGCGGTAGCCTTAATAATCATCACGTCGCAGATCAAAGACGTTCTCGGCATCAAAGCGTCCGGCTCGACTTTCATCGGCACGTGGAAGAGCATCTTCAGCGACATCCGGCACACGCAGGCATGGGACGCGATGCTAGGCGTCGTCTGCATAGCCGTGCTACTCATACTGAGGGTAAAGAGAACTACGCACTCAGACTAGACTTAGAAATACATTTGAGAAAGAATTACGCTAGGGCAGATCAGTGATTGTGTTCATTTTGCACGTTTTAGTTTGATTGACTACGAATATGTAGGCTCGTGACAACATATTAATAATAATGATATTGAAGAAAGGTTGTTACAAAGTGTGAGGTTGATCATATAGGATTGACCACATGGGACCCACCGTGAAATCGTTCGCATCCCCTTTCAGTTCTCCTCTGTGAAATTTCCCGTTGTGAAATCTTCGAATTGTCGGGAAACAGATGTTCGGTTCATACGCGTAAAACAGCTTAGTCATTGCTCATTTCTGTATTCACAACATTTTGATGAACGGCGAAATACAAAACAATAAAGTTAGGCTATGCAGCATCTCATTCTTATGGTGTTACATTGCATCTAGTTAGGAGAACGAATTCTCTTAAGAAACGTGGGGTTTTATTGATCACATGGATTAATTTGCAACTTGAGCAATTGCACCTACAATTTGCACTGCTTTAAAATGTATTATCACCTGAACACCAATTCTCCCTCGGAGTAGATACCATGAAATTAATGATTATCTCCAAAAGCTGCCTCCTAACAAAATTCCCCTTTTCAGATCATCGGGACTCTCAAAATTGCCCCCGCAGAGAAAGCTGGGGCCCCTGGGCCCAGTAGGTTCTACAGGTTCCTCAATAACTTGGTGTGGCTGATAAGCACCGCCCGGAACGCGATCCTGGTGATCGTCTGCGGCTGCATTGGCTACTCGTTCTGTATGAGCGCCCCCGAGCCGCCCTTCAAGGTGATAGGACACGTGCCCCCCGGCCTGCCGACGTTTAAGTTGCCGCCCTTCGGGTACGACGGGGTGGCTAACGGAACCGCCGGCAACGGAACTATCGGGCATTCGTTGCTCGACATGATCACCGATCTTGGCAGCGGGATCGTCGTCGTGCCATTGATTACTCTTCTCGAGAGCATCGCAGTCTGTAAAGCTTTCGGTGAGTTGTGTTTCGTTACTAAAAGTAATGGCTAAGAGAAGTTACTAAGTAATTCTGGCACCGATTGCCAACATTTACAGTAATTGTGAAAAATATGTTAAAAAAGTCAGCTCACTTAAGATTATTAGGCCATCTAGGTAAAACGTTTTAAAATGAGATTTTACATGGAGAATTCGAGCGGCTGGTTAATAACTCATTGAAGTACACGGAATTGGGAAGTTTTGGCTCTAGTGTTTCGCCCCGCGGTCTTTCGGCCCAGAGAGTAAATAAATTGTGAAAAGCATCCTATAGACATGTTCGAAAAAACTCTCATAGTTTTATATATATCGCATATATCTAAAGTTAGATTAGGTAAGTGACACAATTTAGGTTTAAGTAGGCCATAGACAATGAGAGGGATTTAATACATAGTTCTATCCTGTAGAAAAATATTTCATTGCATAGTCACGAATATAAATATTCATTGACTTAACAGTATTTGAATATCTAAATATCTCAATTATTATAGGGTGAGCGACCGACCAAAAACACAAAGTATCTAAATGTTTCTAGAAGAATCAAAAATATTGCAGAAATATCTAGTATTATGGAAATTACTGATTACTTAAATTTTTCATAATTTTGAATTTTAAATTATCTTGTAAATAGTTTTGTAAAAACTAAGATCACCATCGCTTTCGGGTAAATTTATTATAATGTGATTTAAATTGAAAGATGTGCCAAATATTGATCTTCAAAATTTTTGCGAGATTATTACTGCCTTTCCAATTATCTAAAGCGATATTATAAGATATGTTTTTCTTAAACTAATTACGACAGAAGTTGATTGTGGTGCTAATTATTTTGCCGAATATTTATTAATTGTGACCATAATACTTCGATTAGATTTAAACTCAGTAAATTAACGCCATAGATTCTTTGAATAGTAACTTAACCAACTTGAACAATTTTATCAGATTTCTGTTTTATATGAGGTTTTCAAAATATTTTTCCAGTGAAATCTAATAGATTCCTACGTCAATAGAACTAATAAATAGAATTAATAAGTAAGTACGAAGAGTGGTAAGACGCAATAACTAAAACGATTGCGCTATTTTCTTGTACATTAAGTAATAATTTATATGCAAACCAGTTTTAAAATAACCCAATATCTGTGTCTAGATGGTAGTCTAAAATGCCATTTAATGTTTTATTGAGGACAGCACTTGAGTCGACTCCAATCAGACTAATTCCACGCCACAATGTTATATACTAATGCAGAGAGTCTGAAGGGCGCCGGATGTGAGTTTTAGCCACTATAGCTCAAAAAAGAGAGAAACGGGGACTGAAATGAAAAGATTTATAAAGTGTGAATAATACAGCAAACAATTAGATCACATTAGCCACTCTCTTTTGTCAACTTTTTTTTGGTTGCAAATCATATTGAATGTTACATTATTTAGTAAGGATTTCTTTCGTTTTCAATTGCAAAATAAGTTTATTACATATAGTGAGTATGTGTAGTCTTAAACTGGCCGCTTCTCATATCCCAATCGTCATGCAGTCGTGTTTAATCAATCATCGAGTTGCAACTATTTTTTTTTCCATTTCGGCCTGCATATTTTACATCCAGTTTTTTCTGCTCCGCCCTCTTTCTCTTCTCTCCAGTAGTCCACTTCCAAACCTTCACTGGTAGTCGTTTCCTTGCGTTCCTTGAAGATGTCCATACCGCTTCAATTATTTTTCTGCGATCGGGTATATATTTGTTTTCTGGGGATTCAGTTTCTGTCTAACCACTTGGTTCCTTTTTATATAATTGGAGATTATGACATACGATAAGAAAATGTTGCCCATTTAAACAGTTTCATCAGTAAAGTCGAAATGAATTAGACATCAAATTTGAAATCGTTCGTACTTGCGTCTTGAATTGCGTAACATATTTCAAGTGTGAAGGCTAGATTCGCTAGGTTATTGGACTTATATTACATTAACGTCCATTAAAGTTGACATAATTTGGAATATTTGCAGTTTTAGAAGAAAAAATTAAAAACAAATCGCTTAACAGTAACACAGTTAGTGCGGTTTAAAGTGAAATAATTGAACGTTAAATTACTGGATTAGACAGAGAACGCATTTGAGCTAAATTGGGTATCTCCGGAAAATCTGCCTGTCAAATACACCTAGTGTAAGTTATTTAATTTTAAACCATACTAGACGTATTTTGGCTATTCTACGACCGATTGTCATTTAATTTTTCGTTCCAAGTGTGTTTCAAAATGAATAAAATCAGACTTCGCGGTTATCACTTTTCTCTGAAAAATCATCGGTTTTAGATATTATCAGTCCTAGATACGTTGTTTTGTAATCACCACTCGCAAATGTCAATAAACTTTATTAGACTTTCTTTCGAATGTTGGCAGGGAATCCCAGTCGACCTTCTCTCGAATGTAGATCACACATCGAAGCCAGGTGGTCTGGCAATTCCCCAAACAATCGTGTAATTAAACCGTACAAGTTAGAAGGGAGTCAGATCAACCAAACCATTTAATTTACCTTCTTAATTGGATTTAACAATCAAACGAGTTTTAGAAGGATTAGGCGTTGCGTAACGCATGAGAGTGTTTGACGGGTTTTTCCTAATTTTTTTTCAACGATCTTTTTCTCTTTAGCCAACGGGAAGATGGTGGACGCCACGCAGGAGTTCATAGCGATCGGTATATGCAACATCTGCAACTCCTTCGTGCAGGGTTTCCCAGGGACCGGTTCGCTGTCGAGAAGCGCCGTTAACAACTCCAGCGGCGTACGCACCCCCCTAGGAGGACTCTATACCGGTATCCTCGTCATACTTGCCCTACTATTCTTCACACCATACTTCTATTATATACCGAAGGCCTCACTGGCTGCCGTCATCATCGCCGCCGTCATTTTCATGGTGGAAGTTAAGGTTGTCAAGCCCATGTGGAGATCCAAAAGTAAGAAATACCATGGTTTAACATTAACTTTAATTTTTAACACGAGCACATTTTGTGGGTGTCACTTCATAACTAATATTACAACTGACAACAGTTGAAAATGGTGCAACGTGACAAGTTCATTTGATATCATTGTAGATGTTCGTAAATTCATCTAAAAAAAAACTATATAAATTACATAAGGAACTTATTTTCATTCTGACTTCCTTATTTTTAATTTAGTGATATTAAATGCAGTCTATAATGCTGCATAAAGGAAGAGAGGTTGTCACTGTGACTAGCACCTAGTATGAGAGATATTTAGTGTAGTAAATGTTGTTGGTAAAACAACGCAATTTCATCTGCTATCACTTGGTTAGAATATACCTACATTATGTATGTATGTAAGGGCCTGACCCGAAAATTGTCTGTAACAAATAGTTTATTTACGGAATGAGTCAATTAATGATTTTTGTTCTTGTTTCAGAGAGTGACCTGATCCTGGGATTTGCCACTTTCTTAGCTTGCCTGGTACTTGCCTTGGAAATCGGGATCATTGTAGGAATCGGTATAAACTTGCTCTTTATACTATACAATGCTGCCAGACCAAAGATTACGGTCGAAAAACTAATGGTAAGTACCGTTTTTGATATCAAATCAAGGTCTGCTTTGTTAAGCGACGTACTTAAAGAATTACTAGAAGGACTTTTTTGTGACTGTAAAATTTGATCACAATTGGACTTGAAATTGTTGTCCCTTTTAATGAACCTAAGGAAGTATTCACTAAAGAATGCGTTAAACCTATGGTTGCGCCAAGTTTTATCCAAGAGTAAGACAAAATACGATTAGGAGTTGCTTCACACAAGTGGTGATGACAAATTTTCCAGTCAAGATTTATTTCTCTTATTTTATGATTCGCAATCAGTTGTCGTCTATGACGAAATAGGGCAGAAATGATGAAGGACGAAGAGTAGACCATGTACAAATTAAACCAGACCAGCTGGCATTTTTCAGGCTCTCCAATACTTTTAAAGGACTTACTCCAGCGCTCAAAATCCTTTAATTAAATTAAAACCGTATTATACAATATTTAATTGCAACTTAAATACGTATTTCTTTCAACCACAAGTTTCTCGGCATATTCACTGTCTTTTCGAAAATTAAAACGTATGGGACATCAGACGGTAATGCTGAAGTAACATCGTTAGTTTGCGAGTATACTTTAGCGGATGATGCTCTCGAGTACGTCCTACTTTTCGTAAGACGTGTACCGAGACTTTACCAACACTTACCAAACCCTCTCCTCTTTTCAGTCGAAGGGCGGCGTGGAATACCTTATGCTGACTCCGGACCGCTGCCTGATCTTCCCCTCTGTCGACTACGTGAGGAAACTAGTGACGAAGCATAGCATCCGGCAGGGCATCCCGGTCGTCGTCGACTGCTCCCATATTTATGGCGCCGATTACACGGCCGCGACGGTCATTGAGACGCTGACTCAAGACTTCACTGCCAGGGACCAACCACTCCTCTTCTACAACCTCAAGCCGTCGGTGAGTTCAGTCTTCGAGGGCCTGTCGCCGAAGGACTTCGTAGTATTCTACAGAGAGGACGAGGTCGACGAGCTGCTTAAGAACAGGAATAGGATCAAGAAGGAGCTGCAGATCAAGGTCTGAGAGAACTGGGGGCCTCCCAGGGAGGAACGACTTCTGCGTACTGGACACCGGGTGATTGTACGAAATACTACCACGTGTTCTCGAAATAGACTTAACTGAACACGCGCCGTTTAGTAACTTTTAATCCGGGCATAGATTTTATCCATCGAATACAATCGAATTATAATCGAACCGTATCGTGGCCCAAATATGATTTCTAAGGGTTCTATCAATTGTCTCGTCTATTTGCAAAAGAGTTCATTATTTTGTACATCTCTACATCTTGTCCTATAGTTCTTTGGGCGCATAAGTCGCTTTATATTTTTAACAAGCGCAACTAATCGACTTCGCCCTAATAAGCTTAGTAAAACAAATTTTTAATACATCGTGAGCCCAAGTAACGTGGTAATTTTTTGTAAAGATATAGATTAGAAAAAACTGCACGACTAACTATAATCTCCCTTTTTATGGTGTCATCAAAAGGAGTGGCATTCGCTGATCTTTCAACGAATGAGAAATTTGGAAAATCCTTTCGGCTCGTGTGGCGAACCTCACAACCGTTTCTCACGAGTATAACTTAACGTTACACCTCTTCGATCATCCAATAAGTGTTTCACACTTGAAGAGAACATTTAATAAATCGTAGAGTAACTGATAGTTAGACCTTATCTATGAGTGTATTTTAATTTTAAACTGTCTCTTATGTACTTGTAATATTTGGAACGTGTTACTTAAGCTTCTGCAGCATTTATTTTCACCCGAGTTGTAGATGTATTTATTTTTAATATTGTTATACTGCAAAATGGGTACTTATGAATATTAAACTTGAATCGCATCCTGTAGAAAGATAGACTGTGATAAATAAAGTTTATGACATAAACGAAGTTACAGCAATTTTAATAGTATTTGTATTAATTTTGCCTTACTGGTTTACGTTTTCCTATTTGAGCAGAAACTTGGAAGAAAATAATTCAAGGAAATCTTTGATCGAGTAGAAGAAAAAGAAAATACTTTTTCTAATAACTTCCTTCTTAAACTCGTTTTCATCATGTAACAGCCATACGGTCAACTTCGAGGATAAGCGTCTGACAGAAGGGCTGTTAGTTTTTTGCGTTGGTGCTTGCTTCAAGCTTTATTCATTCAATTTGAGGAGCAAACTTATCGTCCAGACGAGAACGCGCCGAGACGTCATTGTAGGTTTTCCATCGTTATCATCCAAAATGGATTCCTAAAAAAGTTATTCGTATGTCCCAATGTCGTATGACTTTGACAGTCCCAATGCAGTTACTGATTTCAGGAAAACTGTTCAAGTCGTTTACAGCAAGGTTTGATTTGTAGCAGGTGCAGCGCAAAGCAGGCGTAAGATATAAACCCTCATACATATTTGAACACTACCAATTTATCCATCTCTCGTCATAGCATTACAACCATCGTAGCCCTACCTCCAACAATTTCTAACATCAATGCTCAATGTATTCACGAATTTATTACTTGATTTTATTTTTCACTTTATTAAATGGGTATTAATGACTCTTTTCGAAAACGACAACATCCACAAAGATTTTCCTTATTCTTTTATCTGACGGCCATAAAATCTGGTACCTATTATTAGTCGCGCCTTTTCTGATGTATGAGCTGCTTTTTAATTGATTGAATAAATTTTCTTTAATTTGGACTCTACAGATCCTTAAAATATCATTTTGTACTTTTGTAAACATATACTAAACATTTTTGTATTCTTTTTCCAATGTTTCTTTAAAATTTTACCATCATAAATAATTTCTAATTTAAGCAAATCTTATGAAGCGTTTTCTTTTACTCTCGTTTTCATCAAACTTCATCGTTTTCTTTTACTCTCAATATAAAATCACATATGTGCTTATATTTAATCGGTCGAGTAATAGATCTCTGCATACCTGCAGATACCTGAGATAAATTGCATTTGTGAATTTGTTATCCTATCTTTTATTTTTGCTTTTATTGTTGATTTCTCTCTCTTTCTCCTTTCTCTGCATCTCTTAGTATTTGAATGTTTCTACATAAGCCTTATATTGGTTATGAAAGATTGACTCACTGATGTTCGTCTCAAAGAAATAATAGTTTGGAACATTAGTTGTTGATAATATTCTTTATTAATTTCGATAGGTATGTAAAAAACGAAAGATATTTTTAGAATTAATATATTTTAGGCTTATTTCAATAAAAATATAATCTATCGTGGAGAGTACCATGACAAAACTTGGGAAAAAATTCGATGCAATTTTTCGTTTTTGGGGTCCCAAGATGCCAAAATAAATTCGAAATTTTTTTATATGTATATCATTACAAAAATGGATTGGATAGAGATATCAATTAAGTTCATTAATGTGCCAAATCAGCCCAGTAAAAATAAAATAACGGCTTGTTTAATTATGTAAAAATTCGTTATTCTTTTATTAATGATCTGATGCAAAAATGTTATAAAGATTTATTGTACACTTTTAAAGTTCTATAACTTTTGTATTTAATGTTTTTTTAGATAACTTATGCAAAAAAATTCATTTTTTATATTATTTCCATGCTATAGTATATATAACAGAATTAAAAAGCGCAGGGTGCATGTTTCAGGTAATCGAAATGAAAGTATATTATAAATAGCAGAATTAAATAGCTATAGGTGTCGTTAAGTGAAGTGGCATAGCTTGGTAAAGGTCATATGAAGTCTCACAACTATTACATTTTATGTTTACAAGCATAAGTTTAATGTTTGTGTTTCGAGAAACGCATAGCGCACGAAATAAGCCTTTGCGACTGGCTCTGGATTTTCTAGTGAAAGGTGTAGTACTTCACAATATGCGCTAGGCATACATCACTATCGCTTGCCCTTGAGTTAGTGAAGGCGAAATCGCGAACAAGATTTTCTCTGGCCTTTATTGGCGAACATTGCTGGAAAGAAGAAAGCGGGAGAAAATTCTAATGCATGCCCTGCTTCTAAAGCGTTTCAAAGTTAACGTTAACATATCTCTCAAGTACTCACTATGCGGTATAGGTCTATATAACGTGTTTGAACAAACGCGAACGTAAACGTTATGCTTGATCAATCCAATTCTACCTTAGGAAAGCTTATGGAGAGTGTGTAACAACGGTAAAGAGGTTTTACTTCAAAAATATTATTGATGTATAAAGTCATCTACAAATTTTGAAATTTGAATATGATTTGTCTAATTAAATAATAAGTAATAATTAATGGCCTCCCCTTTTCATTATATTCCGTCACTTTTTATTCTCATCCCCCCTCAATTTTTCTTCTCTTTCCGCTGGGACACAAATTATCATACGGTCAACACATTCTGGCAAGTATGGTTGCATTAATATATTCAAGTCAGTTCTATTATCGGGTTTTTCTAGCTCGATTATTCTTTATTTTCCCAAAATGGTTACATCGAAAATCCCTGACTGCAAGTTATATCCTCGTGCTCAATTTACCTCATGACTACATTTAAATCGTTCAGAACGTGTTGCGTAAAACTCCAAAATCCATATTTTCGTGCAATTAACTTTTTACGATCTATTGCGGATTGATATGGAAAACAATGGGAAATAAACGTGTAAAAGCATCGAATGCAAAAAGGAATCTCACAATCGCACAGTACATACTTATGTCGCAAGTTCAATTTTGACAGTTTTCATTTATATTTGTTGACCTCGTGGAAAGTGACTACTCTAGGTAGGGGGACATCTCCTGACGGGATCTTTCGTTCCTGTGAAGCTTACAGAGAATAAGTGCTATTGCCATACCTGCGAGTGTGTGTTTGTGTCACAGAAATCTTCAAGGTATGACGAATCTGGAGGTGGATGTGCCCATGTAAGTAGCAATTCATTAATTAGTTCGGTAAGTATGTAAAAAATGTACATTGATAAATCTAGGTTAATTAGTTAGTTAGTTATTGATATTATTTGTTAATACGTTATAATAATAGGTAATAAGTTAGCAATTATGTCTATATGATCGGTTTGTAAGGTTGCCAATGAAGTGATTTCAAAGAGTTATAAGATTTAGTATAAACCTTCCTAGTATTAAGGTCAAAAATGATAAAATAGTGAAAAGTGCAATGTTTGTAAATCTTCGAAATGTGTTACTAAACTTGAAAACTGTAAGTACAGTAAGTTACAAATTTACTTTTATAACAAAATTTTAACTTGAAACTACCCACATCGTTTATTGTCCTGAATTTTTACAAAGCTGAGCTATATAGCTCCCTACTTCTCTCCCTCTATGTTTAAATCTCCTCCGCGATTCTTATTGTGCTTTTCTCTTCCTCTCGTCCAGGTGATCCTGCTGTCCTCTGCTTCTAATTGAAACTACCCGAAAAACGCACTTCCCTATTAATCACCCTATTCAGTCTCAACTCGTTTTAAAAACATCTAAACATTTCCCTGGGGTTCCCCTTAATTAAAATTAACTTATAATAAATGATTTTTGAGGAAAACGAATAAAAGGATTTTTGAAAACAAAATATTTAACACTGCTTTCATACTTCCAAAGGTTTAGTTTTCTTCCTCTTATGGAAAGAAACATTTGAAAACACCTTGCCACAATTATTACCTAAAGTGAATTTGAAAAAAGAAAATCACATATTTGTTGATTTTTGTTTAAAAAACGACATGAACGTATTATATACCTTACTAAGCTTTCTAATTGCGTAACTCAAAGACCTAGGCAACCTCAAAGGTTTTTGTTGCACTGAACTAGAATTCATTTGTCGTCCGTATATTGCAAGCAAGTCAGAATTTTTAATTACCTAACCGTGAGAGGTAAAAAATATATATATTTGGCAACACATAAAAGGAATCTAATAGAAAAGAACACAAATGGTATTGTAATCCCTAGAAAACGTACATAATAACGTAAATTACAAGAGATAATAACAGAACAAATTTCTATGTTTCCAGAAAACATCATCATAAGGGGTTTGTTGGAGTATATCTTATATTTTTGAAAAAGTAGATAACGATTGTATATATTCCTGGATACTGTGCCAGGGAAAAAACTTTCAAATAACGTTTTTTCCGCGGCGCTATCCCACCTAGCGGAGTCCATCTCTCCTATTTTCATTCACTTCACTCCTTGTAGTCCTTGCAGCTGCCACCAAATGAGGGTCGCCACTATGGCTCTTGTTTGTGATGTCCATTTGTGGCGGGAAAGTGAAACTTTTATAACATTCGAAGTGTAACATATGCTATAGTACTGATAATGGGATATATATATATATATATATATATATAATATTATTTATTATCGTAATAAAAATAGTTAGTTTTTGAACAGTACTTATTTTCTTTTCTAAGCTTGTTAGTGAAATATAAAAATGTCGTTGTTTTTTTTAATGACGGTTAGAGTTAAACTCTACTCACTTCAAAAAGGCCGAAAAACGTGTTTTTTATGAGCGAATTAATTGATTTGATAATTGAATTAGTCAAATAAACATATTACAAAATTAAATAAAATCGAAATAAAATAAACGAGGATATCGCAAGGCGAATACTTTCAAAGTTAGTATCATTTGTTTATGGAAATTAATAATTTTTTCTATTTTTAGTTCATTCTATAACTTCCTCACTGTGATACTGACTTGATAATCGTCTTAAAGATTCGTATGCACTTTGTAGAATTTCGATATTGCATTATGTTCATAGAATTATGGCTCATAGAAGTTTTATTAAAACATCAAAACCCAGTTATAATGTCTCATTTTATTAATTGAAACAGAATTCTAAATCGTTCCTGAATGCTCGAGGATTTCAAAACGTTCACAACTTTTCAAATTTTTTAAGTTTGAAATACACAACACCTAATATTAAACTAAAAAACAGGTGTTATGAAAAGAATTTGTTTATTCAGATTTTAAACCTGTCTAGTCGTTCGCCAAATATGGTGGTAATCTTCTAAGCACGTATTTTAAAGACGTCTTAAGATATTCGTTCCACAGCTTAAACAGATCTGTTGTATGAATCCGTAGTAAATAATAGATTTTCTCTTGTACATCACGCGGAATATTAACTCCCAATTACGACTAATTACGTCGAAGTTCTCACAGGTTCACAAAGAAATAAATCTCTGAAAATTCTGAAAGTACAATGTTCCTAAGAAATATCCCAAAGTATAAATACAGTACTATTTTATTAGCATTTCATGGTATAAGCATTTCATAACTTTTATAAAAATAAGGGTTAAAACTTCTTTTTGTCTCATTCGTCTTGCGAGATTTCTAAACTTTCTAAAAACCCACTTTTGTGGCAAAAGTAGGACAGTCTCGGAAAGTTGGGCAAATAGATGTTTCGCAAATGCAGTCTATCGTATTTCGTATGCAAATTTCTCACATCGATTGCATTTATTTAGTTTGGATCCATTAATGCATTCCACTTCACCCACTTACAACCTTTGGTATAATAATTAGGAACTTACTTTTTTACAATCCACGCTGTGAATTGGACATATCGAACAGTACACTAAAAATTAAAGCTGTAAAACTAAACGCAAGTGAAAGGAAATTCACTTTTGATGCCGATATTTTATTAAACATGAACTATTAGTGAATTGTAACATTATTTCATATTCAAGTAAGTTAATTACAAATACGAACATATAAATATACATACATGAAATTGATTATTTTATATTCGTTTTTTTAAAGAAACATGAATGCCATTTTTCGAGTGCGCCATCATCGAGGGTGAGAGCTGAAGATCAACTCGAGGTACAGATGGAGTCAAAATAAAATTCCTCACGATCTTCGAAAGACAGGTTTTCATTTCTAACAACGCGAATTTCTTACCTGGAAAATACCACAACGTGAATGGTGCGAAATTCCAATTTTTTGATGTGGGTTCGTTTTGATAATAAATTAATAAATAATACATGAGTTACATTCTGCATGAGTGTAATTAATTAATTGCCTGGTCGAGCCACTTGTTATGCACATATTTAATCATCACTGAGTCTCACTGGATATTTCCAGATCCAAATGATTGGCATTTCAATACAATTTTTTTTCCGTTGAGTATTTCTTATAGGATAATTTCAATATTACGTAAACCGCACATTCCACAATAGGAACTCAATTGCTTCTAATATCAGGTTAATAATAATTGAAGGCTGTTTAAATTCAACTTCATCTTTTTACCGATGCAACTCCTCAGGCCTCCGCTGAATGGCAGGAAAGTAAAATTGGTAAGTTTTCCGAGCTCGAATCTCTCCGGGAAGAATTTTTCAGGATCCGGGAAATATTTGGGATCATGATGAACTCCGTAGAGAAACAACAGGATGTAAGTGTTCGGCGGTAATATCAAATCTTGGTCTGAAAAGCGAAGAATGGAGATAAAATTTAAACTGAAAAACTAGGGTAGGTAAGTTCGTTGCGCTAAATAGATGTACGTTGGCTCTTTTTCGTCAGTACTTTAAAGATATCGTAACCTCAACTTACAGAAATGAACATATCTATTTATCTGTTTTTTTTTTGAAAATCTAAAGTTCTAAAAAATCTTGAAAATCTTTTTTGAAAATCGAAATATATTTCCTCATCCTTATCAATATTTATATCTACAAACACTTTTTATCGTACGATAAAAGTTAGTACTGCACCATAGATTTTATACTTTGGAACTTTGGTATCATACTTTTTTATTTAGATTATCTTAAAGTGCCAACTGGCCGATGGTCTCTGGATTTGAAAAATTAATTGTAGGCATGTCTCGAACTTTTGGAGACTACTTTTCTCGAGCAAAATTACAATTTTCACCTAATCGAAACTCCGTCTTGAGTTTTCTCCCAGAAACTAGCACAGGGGGAAGCATCCTGAGGGCTTCATAGATCACAAGTTCTAAATATTTCATCTGCTGGAGGTCTGAGTACGAGACTTCAAATCTCCCGGTTACGTCTCCAAAAATCTCCCTTTGCTCCTCCAGGATTTTATTCTGAAAAAAAAAATCGTCACACATGTAGCAGTATTTCTTTTTTTAAATATTAACTTCAGTGGAAATGTACGGGACTCGATTTTGAGTATCAAGTGTGGATTTTTTTATCTGAAATTCCCCGAATGTTGCAAAATCTGTTATTCAACCACGGCGTCATTAATGTCATTCAATAATTCTTCTATGTATACCACAATTGACATAAGCAATTAACGTCGAACCTTAATAATATTTGCTGGTGTTATAAAATGTGTATCATCTCGACTATAGGAAAAAAATAGATTTTGATTATGAGATATAAAACAACAAAGAAACAATAAAGGATTAATTACATAAACCTAACGTTCCATCTTCCAATGGCATCGGATTTCAGGTTGTAGTAAAAAATTTGTATAAGATATGCCAAGACTATTATTCTGAAAGAACTACCGGTTCGCCTATAACGAAATTATGAAATGTGAAAAACTTACGAAAATGTACGCCCAAAGAGTTTATCTACACAAATTCTATCAGTTAGTCCTTTCACACAATAAAAAGACACAAATATTGTGTGATTTTTTAAACGGTTTAGAGAGTGATCACCAGAACAGTGTCTTTAGAAGGTTATTTAAGATGCCACTCAAAATGTTTGGTAACCTCTCTAGACAAAAATATGACCTCAGTGTTCATAAGAAAATAAGTACCATGTCGGTATAGTTCAGGATGGAAAAAATTTTTTGACTTATAATAACCTTTCTTTGGGAGTCTTAAACCAACTAGAATTACAGCGACATGCGCAAGCTCAAGAAAACTTACTTCCTATAATGAAAACCAATGTACTTCGTACTTCGTATGCAGGCGTAATATCTCTTTCAGGGCACCTATTCCTGAATGTGGGTAATTGTAATTACCTAGGGAAATTTGAAAATTACCGTTCCATCAATAATTATGCTTATTGGTGGAACAGTAATTTTAAAATTTCCCTAGGTAATTACAATTACCCACATTCAGGAATAGGTGCCCAGGAGTCACAAGGATGGTGGAAACTTAAAGATTGAAGAGCAATCAGGACCAGTATGCAATATCGGTAATTTCGCAAATTTATCTTTCGAACTTATTAAGAAATTTCAAAAGGCTCCATGTTCTAATGCCGCTGACAATAACCAAAGCATACAATAAGCTGCAAAAAGGAAATACACCGCGTAATTCTCAACAGAGTCAGCAGAGTGAAGCTGAAATATTTTCAACATTTTTTATAAAACCACAGTAACTTAAACCTGTCATTGTGCCTGTCTTTTCGTTGCACGTACAATAAGTCATTAAGAAAAACTTTATTACAATAGCAAATATATATGATTTGATTCACAATACTGAAAATACTAAAATACTGATACAATCTCCATTAACTGAGGCCTTAGGTCACATAGTGGAAGATCTTGCCAAAGAAATTTTTTCTTAGACCTGAGTAGCTGTTTGTGGAGATATTTATAATTGTTGGGCGATGATGTCAGAAGCAAAAAGAGTAGCTCAAGAAATTCAGAAAGCAGCGATGGCCTAATCGCAATCATATTCCCAATAATGCATTGGCAGATACTTACAAAGCAGTATTAAATGAGAACTCCACCGGAGTAATAAAATAAATCATTTCATTCATAAACGTATATATAGAAAGTTATATTGACATGTAGGAGAAGGTACTTCAGTCCTGGGCATTTATGAAACTAATAGGTAGAAAGGCAGGTCCTCAGGGCATCTATCAAAGAATATTCTGAGAGAAAATTAAGAAAAATTTGCTCTGAGAAAAAATATATTATATTTTTTTCATAACCTTGCCATGTTAGTAATATCGAACGAGGCGAATGCCCCAATACGTTTATGAGATAAACTTTTTTTCGTATTTTTGATGAGGAAAACTACCGATTAAAGAAAGAACTATGCCTTTGAACTACGTTTGTCGTGAATGTTTTTCTCGTATCAAATCGGTGAGTTTTCAAGAGTCTCGGCGTAAAAAAAAGTTCCGCTACCCAGAATTTTTGCACATAAAATTTGTTCAAGTCGTCGAAAATCACACATAATACAGTGTATGAACGGTGAGGTAACCAGAAATATTTTTCAAGGGGTGGGCTCATGGATTATTTAGTTATTAATTCTTTAATTTGTAATGTAGAGTCTTGGACATCCGTCAATATAAACTTGCATTTATGAAAAGTTTGGAGACATCCTGCGAGATATTTTATATCCTTTGAAAACATTCAGCCTACACATTATAAATTATAATGCACAATCATTACAACTAAGTAAACAGTGATTTGGATGTTGTCAACTGTGAACATCCAACAATTACAAAAAAAAATGTAAACATCTTAAGTACACGCTACGCATGTAATCATTGGCTGTTGTTCGATCGTGAACAAATAATTTTTTGGAAGAAATTCAAATATGTAACCTTAAATAAATTACTACTTCGATGACTGCGAAACCAATGTTTGACTGTGTCGATTTTGTTCTCTTGTGGGAGCATTAGTTGCTTGTTTAACTTAAAACTTGATTGCACGCGTAGTTTTAAGCGCAAACCGGAAACCTTTAATTATATTAAACGGTTAGGTTGGGTTAGGTTATTTGATATAAATAAATGTATGAATTATTTCTGTTTTCGATGAACTCCTAGTCCTCAATTCATATGCTCGTTTACGGGTGACAAAGAATACCTCTCCTTTTTAATTACATTTTGTCCTCAATTCCTGGGCGTCCATCAATTTACTGATACCTACAGTGGAATCTCGATAAACCGAATCACAGATAAACCGAATTTTTAATAATACGAACGTTTTTCGCTCCCGGCCACACTTATTAACCACTTATGTTAAATTTATTCCATTAACCGAATATTTAAAACTCGATAAATCGAAGATTTTGATAATACGAATTGGTATCACTGTCCCAAAATACCATTACCATCTCGTTAAACCGAAGTTTCCGGTATTTTCCTAGAAGAAATAGCAAACGAATACAATAAAAATTTACCTGTGCTGCAACTTGATCATTAAGTCTTAATGTGCGTCAAATCTATAATCCCTTTAAGAGGAATTAAAATCCTGCACCTGCGATAGTTAAGGGTTTTACATTTAGTTCGGCGAAAAATTGGTCTAGGAAATTTTCAGCATAAATGAGGATTATTATTGTATGTATTTTGAGAATTTGAAAGTTTTAAAATAAAGGGGGTGAATGTGACTACTACTATTATTGAATTATGTATTATTAAAAATTTATCTTAAAAAATTTGTTGTTTTTCTCAAGTTCTACATATTATTCGATTATCCGGATATTCCATTATCCGAATTTTTTTCCGGTCACTTAACACTTCAGTTTATTAAGATTCCACTGTATAATGACAAAGTAAGCTCCTTCAAGACATACCGCGTTTACGACCTAAGATCTTCAATTGGTTTACGACTTTCTGTCGTTAACGAATGTTCGAGGTATAAATTTGAAAACCGACCATACTTAGAATATTTTAAACCTAATAATAATAATAATAGTTATAAATTTTAATAACAAAATCTAAGAAAAATCTGTGATTAAATTTCATTAGCATTTTAATGGCCCTAATTTTCTGTGAAAAGAACATCAGTGGCGATTAACCGTAGAAAAAGGGTTGGTATCATTTTCTTGGCACTAATAATATTTCAAGGAAGGTATTATTTTAAAACTTTAAGACCTTTTGTTTTTATTTTATCGTCGGCTCTCGTCTAATTCATTTTATTACCTTCTACCTTATTACCTTTTATGACCTTTAATACCTTTAGATTCTTAAAAACTGTGTTTCTACGTATTGAATTCACCTATAAAATAAAAAGGCATGTATAATTACTTATTTATTACTGGCAACCTGGAAAAAATTTTTGTTAATTGTTTATCAATAAATCAATTCTAAATTTAAGTCAATAAATACTTTCGCGTTGTCCAATTAAATATTGAAAGATTAGTGGTTACAATAAAAAGAGTACATTTACCGTCCATACTATAATTAATATTTTTAATACGTATAAGCACATTTATAAAAAGGAAGAGGATGGAGACACTGCCATTAGAAGAACCAACGAAATAACTAACATTCCATCTTCAACTATTCGCAACATCGTTAGCAGGGGGGCCCAAAAAAGGAGAAAAATACGTAAATTAAATATTTCAAAATTTTTTAAAACATTTAACTAAACCCAATATTTATGATTCTAATAAGAACAAAATATTGTTAACATTGGAAGAGTTAAAAAATAAGATAAAAAGTAATTCCAACCTGAAGTGTTCGATTGAAGCATTGAGGTCTTTAAGGCACAAATGGGGTTCCGCGTTAAATAAATTAACAAACGAAATGTTCTAAGGGAATCTTGACTGAATGGCGTATAAACTATTTAAAATAAATCAAGAAATATAGAGAAGAAAATTGTTTAAGTGTGTACTTGGATGAAATTTGTATGATACCCATGAGTGCATGAAGAAGGAATGGTGCGCTAATAGCAATAGGTGGCGTGCCATGTAGATGTACTTCTGCAAATGGACAACAAATTATAATTCTTCATGCTATGACTGAGAGGTGAATGGAACTATCTTTATTAGAGAAAATATTAAACACGTGTGGATTACCGCGATAACATGTCGGCAGATGTCAGCAGTCGTTACTGTAATGGACAACGCGTCGTATCCCTCAGCAGAGAAATTAATAATTCATAATACTTCAGATTATTGGAAGTTCTAAAAATAAAAGAGTTCAAAATAAATTATAAAACCGATAACAGGTCGGAGAAAATGGACAGGTCTTCGTCTTCCATCGTATTATTGTATTTTTAATCCAATCAAGATGATTTGATCAGAATGAAATGCTAATATTAGAAAGCGAAATACTACACCGAAATTTTATAATGCAACGGTACAATTAATAAAAGAAAAGTAACAAAATCACAGGCAAAATTTGATACAACTGTGTGCAACATGTTAACATAGAATAAAATTTGTATAAAGCACGTCTGGCTTCCGATTTAGTAATTCATTCGGGTGAATTATAGTTATAGAATCATATGATTCGAAATCAACAGTTTGTATTTTAGTCTGTATTGTTATGTATCTGTTATATTGTACATACTGTATTAACATTTCATATTGTAGCTATACAATTCAATTTAATTTTTAATTAAGTGATTCAAAATAAAAAATGGTTTGAAGAAACTCGAAATTATTCCTTATCCCCATGACTTTCCGATATTGATTCAGCCATTAACTTCTTTAAATTCTATTTTGTGTACATTTTCGTACATCGTTGTAATACGATACCCCAGCTAAAAAAATTAATTATATTAAATTAGTCACTATTTTGCATTCTACTTATAAAATAATTCTGCTTCAATGTTTATTTCAATTTTATAAATACGGTACGTTCGGGGTGGACTTCCTACCCTTGTACCAGCGCGGGTGACGTAAACCAAAGGTGTCCACTAGGATTAAGAAATTTTACGAAGTGGCAGATACAACCCACCATAAACGGGCCCTAATGAGCTGATAGTCGGAATATTAATATGCATGCCGTTTCCGTACATCACGCAAAGGGTCGAACTCAGAAAGCGAGTTGAACTTGCCGAGGAGAAGCTATGGAAAACATATACCTAATACTTGTATAATTGTAAATAGGTACTAATTTACAGATTTTGTTAATACTAAAATGATCACTATATTAACTAGTAATTCTAACGTCTTTTATATATGAATGATTAATGAAAAGTATACGTAACGTTATATTTCAAAATAAATTTATTTCGTTAAATTAAAAAAAGCACTGGGTTGGGTACATTTATGTCATTTTCTCTTCGCACTTTTTCAGGCTTTCTGGTATCCAGGCTTCTTTGGATCGTGACTCACTATCTAATGGAAAATCTCTATAAAAATCTTGATGCTGTTTTTGATAATGCCGCTGAATGTTATATTTTTTGAATATTACAAAACTTTGCCCACATATGACGCATAAAATGGTGTTATAAATTTTGAAAACCCCAAATAAATCCCCCCATTTAGTATCGTAATCTTACCCGCTTCTGATTCCATTACACACAGTTTATTAAAAAAATGAGGAAATGAAAATCGTTTGAGGTCAAAATTGACAAACAGAACTGGAATAAAACAAATACTCTGTAAAATCTTTTACCCATACAAAGCACATTAGTACAGTCACTCACAGACTAAATATTATCTACCTTAAGGTGGCAAATTATAGATTTTTCCAAATTGACATCAAGATTTTATGGTAATCACTCAGTTACTTGCCCTATTTTTACCTGATAATAACGACGTATCGGGTACATTTTTCTTGAAAGGATAAAGGATAACACGTTAATTCTCAATCACCCTTACACTTATTAGTTACTGGGAACAATCACTAAATACTTGTACACGATTTTGTGTACCAACTATTTAGAAACAGGTAAAAACATTTTTGGTATGCTCGTATATGTTTCATATATGAAATAATAAAATTCTAAAATCTCAAACACGTCTGACTAAAATCATATTAAATCAACCCCGGATCTCCTGACGTAGAAATCACGAAAATGCCCCGAAAGACAGGCGGTAATAGCTTTATGGGTGCCATAAATTACCGGTACCACTGATAAAGCGTTTGCTCCCGGGAGTTCGGGAAACACGGTTAGTAGACAGCTCTGCCGTAAACTACTCAAGAGTCGTAAACACGGTATATTATATTTTGAAGGAGTGTACCGTAGCACACCAGAAAAAATTATTTGATTGGGTTTGAAGATGCAGTTGGTATGAAGAATATCATCGTAATTTTTTAAACTGTAAGATACTATACCTGTATTTCCGGATGATCGGCTAATTGGTACATCGCGAAAGCCAATGCTATAGCACTTGTATCGTGACCCTAAAAACGAAGAACGTCAAAAGTCGAAACAGCCATTGAAAATTTCTACCCACCCCAAATATAAAAGTATTAACTTCATCCCTGATGTCCCTCAGGGTTAGGCCGTTCTTCTTTTGCTCTAGCAGCATATCCAGGAAATCTGATTTACTGGAGGCTGCTTCCTTCTTCTTAACAATGTCGTAAAAGAAATCATCAACTATTTTCAACGACTCGACCTGTTCTTTGTAGTCCTGAGTCAACCTGAAGAAGAAGTTATACTTTTTCAACATAGAGAACCGTCTGTACGCGATGGAGCAAAGTTTTTCCACTGCCATCATATATCGGGTGTTCTCGTTTTTGAGGCAATTGCTTGTAACTCCCATGGCTGCTTCTAAAGAAAAGTAAAATTTATGAGTCACAACGCTGCTTGAAAAAATATCGAACACAAGTAGTACAATAATAAAATAATATGCAGTAATACATAATAATTATTAATACAACTAATAAATTTTAATTGGTACAACGAAACAATATTTAGTTTTTAATCTAAAATACAAAGTTTGATTAAGGTGATTTTAGTGAATTGAGCAAAACTTACTGCAAATGACATCCATGCTGAACATCTTCATTAGAGGCACCAGATCGATGCTTTGCTTATTAATTTCCCTGGATAATTTCTCTATTAAATCGTTGCTATATTCTTCGAAAATGTTTACAAAATTCTTCAATACGGTGACTTGCATGAAGTATGGTGCAATTATCTTTCTTCGACCCTTCCATTGGGAACCTAACAATCAATAAATCCCATGGGGGAGGAGTTTTCGATGATTCGTAGAGCACAGATTACAACCGAATAGGAAATTCGGTAAAACAAATAATTTTTGCCTATCCATAAATTACATTTTAATAAATCAGTTAATAAGAGTGTGATAATCTGTGCCCAGGGAGCAGTCTCTTACCGTTGCTGGTGACGAGTCCATCACCCAGCCAATCCTTCATGAATATATAAGATTTGGCGCAACTCTCCAAAGTCATCAATTTTTGCAAATATTCTGGATGGGTAATGACGATAATGTGGTCAACAGGAGATAGTACGACCCTAAAGATTCCATTGAAGTTCTTAATAGAATAGTCTATGGTACTTTGTAAACCAGCTGAAGAAACATTAACAACAATTTATCAATAATATGTTGAAAAGGTAATCATAAAGTTTTAGTGTAAAATAGTGTGTGTCGATTTTTATAGAGTTTTACGGTCTTATTCATAAACGCTTATTAAGGCTAAAATGGATTTTAGCTTAAAATGCGTTTCGAATATATTTCAATAAAGTAACTATTGTTACATCCATGTTAAGAATACACGGAACAAAACCGTACTTACATCTGTCAAACATATTCTAAACGCATTTTAAGCTAAAATCCATTTTAGTGTTAATATGCGTTTATGAATATGAGGGATAATGTTTAGTGAGTAATCAATATATCATGTATCGATTATTCACAAAACATTTAAGTAAATCTTACAAACTATGCAGGTCCTTCCATAGAATCGTTGTGCTCCCGTAACTTACACAAAAGGAAAAAAATTGATTGAATTTAAAATTTGACCAAATACTGTCTTATTGAGTTGAAAATATGTGATTAAAAAATATTGCATCAATGAGAAAAAAGGCACACCACGTGTACCACAGCTAACATACACGTATGTCAAATGTTAATGAAAAGTTATCTTAACGATCTACTTTAATTACGTGCTATGCATTACTATATATACTATATTATACTATATACTTAATACATTCTTTTACATCTACTCTAATTACATCTATTCTGCCATCGAAATATTGCAGTGGCATTAGTTGATTCGTAAGTGTCACCACCTTACCAAATTTTTATTTTAACACTGCAGTTTATATCATATTCGACCCTGACGGATATATCCGACTGCGGTAATGAGAAATTGGCATGGAATTGGTCAGGAAAATTCCACTCTGTACGTAATAATCTTTAGAGGTCTTAAAGTTCTAAGAGAAATACTTCGAAAGTTCATGGAGATATATTGGTCATAACTGGTTTCATTTAGAAGCTCACATAATGGAAGGAAAATATATATTGAATTTATATTATATTTTAAAATATTTACTAAAACTGATAAAATTATTAAGTATGCTTCCTTCTAAATTTGGCAGCAAGTGGGGACAGCATTTTAACAGCAATGGGTGGGATAAGTTATCGAACCCACAACCTCTGGCTTTACGCGTCAACGTCCTACCAGTTGGACTATCTAGTTAATGATATTAATTTTTTATTATAGTTGATGTAAAACTATAAGTTAAATCTCCACCAAGAAGCTTACGGATCGCTACTACCTAGCTGATAATGGCGTACTACTGCAGTAAACAGAACTAAAAAAGTGCCACTTTGCGAAAAATCTAAGGGGCTAGTAGGTTTCAATGGGATCCTACAGGGAAACCATCGCAGAACCTCGATTATAGGAAAATTGTTCATACATATTAAAAAAAAAAACTGTTTCAGATGGCTTCCATTCACTGAATCTTGTAAAAAATTTATTGAACACATTTTTGTAGCTTAATAGAAGACTAGCTATTTAAGGGAGGGATGATTCTATGGTACGCAGCAAATTACTAAAAACTAATTTCCAAAAATGCAGAAAAGTGTAATAAATATGCAAGTAAAATAATTATAAAATAAAGAATTCGAAGGATAAAAATATATTTGTTACTACTGTTACAGAAATTGTAATCACCTATCAACAAACAGAATACAGTATCTCTACACATTTTTCACAGTATTGTCTATTAAAGTATCCTAAATATTTTACAAAAGCGAACCTATTTATTTTGTTACTCTCGTACTGTCGAATTTTTCAGTTAAAAACTGCGTTCTTGAAGGGGTGACTACAATTTGAGTCTGTATTTAATTAAGCTCCGTATTTAATATAGGTTTCGACTTGAAAATTATTTCGCATGTGAATAAAACTATTGAAAAATTTATGATAAAAATTTTATTGAAAGCGGAGTGAAGAAATTCACCAATAGGTGTTCGGTCCAGTATCGGTATTAAATTTGTCAAGTCGAAAATAAGTCATGTTTCACTATTTGTTCGAATACTAACTAAGATGAAAATAAAAAACCATAAACTTCATCGACGCTCACGAAAGGCTAACCCAATAAAAATTTAGCCATATTCCAATTACACACCTTTACGCTCAGTAACTAATCCGATTTGGATCTTAAAAAACCAATTTTTGGCTAAATGAAACGTACAGCAAATAATTACGATATTTGACTCTACTACATTAGAAGCCTTATTAATACATTTTTCAAAGTCTACTGTCATAGATTTTCGTTTAAAATTTAAGGGGATTTATTACTTAAAATTTTAATATTTATCTCTTCATAAAATTACTTATTCTTTATCACAACTTCTTCACAATAAAATATAAACGTTTAACTTTACAAAACAAATAATATTTTTTTTACATTTAGAGTGACAAAATGTTAGCCATAAGGGAACCCTCTAAAAAGGTGGCGGGTATGATATCACGGTTCAGATAACTCTGCAAGTATGAGTGAACGGCTGTCGTCGGTAGTATAATTAAATATTTGAAGAAAGAAGGAAAGAAAGAAAGAAAGAAAGAAAGAAACATGGAAGAAAAAAACAGAATGGCGGACTTTTCAACTTTCCGATAAATTTTTTGCCGCTAACATTATTTAAAAGAAGTATTAACAATATATAAAAAAGCTGATTTTACTACGAACCGTAACTACATATTTGCTGAATATTCTCTGAAAATTTCAATCTAATCGGTGGCATAAATTTTTCAAAATCGTACCCTCCAAGTCAAAAAACCGTTGTATTGAGGAAAACGCGTTTAAGTTTCTTTTTTTCGAATAATAGGATATAAATGGTATATGAACTTTTCAAATAGAGTATCTTACGATCAATTAACGAAGCATACACAATATATTATTCCTTTCACCATCTCAAAAACATCATGTTCTGTTGCTTTTTCCTCTCTGATCTCAGATTTTTCTCTTTTGAAACTTTAAGGCTGCGACGATTGGCAATAGACACTGCCGCTTCGCTATCCCCGAGTATTTGCATTTTCGCCTACAGTTACTCCCATAACATCTGCTGCTGGGTTTAGTACGCACGCACGTTTTATTGTCGGCTTATATATATGATTGATTTTTTTTGAGAAAATAAAGGCTTTTTAAACCAATGTTGTAACATTAGTCTTTTATAGGACCAAATACATGTTTAAGTCTGACAAAACATAAAATACCGAAGTTATATACGGTTGTTAAGTATGAAAATCGTAAAGAATTTGTGTTCGCTTATTTCAACTCGCGTTTACTCTTACATCTTGTCAGCAATAAAATGAAAGAAAGTACCAAATATTGGAAAACGTAAAATTTGCTCATTCATTTCAAATATTCATTAATATTGTAAGAAATTGACTATCGTAGGGGTTTTTGAGCAGCCGGCGTACTTATGAGCTAGCACCTAGCATATGGTAACTTGTACCTGTTATGAGGTTCAGTACGAAATCCGAAAGTATATTTGTGCTTGTCAGTTGTGAATATATTTAAGACATTAAATAGTACGGAATTTTTCCCCGCTGATACTTCCAAAGTTCAATAGGTCCCAAAAGAAAAACTTCTATGACTCATGAGCTTCTGCAGCAGTCGACAATCTAGCTAGACAATCTAGATGTATCTATCTGAGTTACTATTTTCGAATAATACTACATTTAAGAAATTGTTGATTGTAGCTGGTACAACTATGGATATGAGACTTTTTTCAATTTCCAGCAATTGTATTTAAATAAAAAAAAATGCTAAATTTCGAAAATTTACATAGGACTTTCTAGTGATTTCTAGACAACTATAAAAATTAAATTTTAAATAAAATCAGAAACATCAAAAATAGTCTTTTTAAACCGGTGATATTGTAGAAGCGTTATATATTCTACCATTATTGTGTACTAGCAGTTACATTACTTGACATAATCCTCACATCCGATACAAAAGAACTTGGAAGCTTAGGGATCGCCTTCAGATACTTCCTCCAAAAGTAATAACATTTGAATATATAGTAGAACGCAGAAGCGATCAAAACTGTAATAACTGCAACAACTAACATCGCGAAAAGCATGAAAAGAACTCACTATTGTTAGGAACAAAACTTTATCGCACCAGGTCGTTATACAAATATGAGTTAATTGCTCATTAGGGCCAGGAGATAAGAAGTACAAGTTGATAACCCAGTAGTCGGCACTTAAAAAGTGGATAAAAATATTTAGTATTAAATGATTTAACAAAATAATTTAATTATTGCCCCCAAGAAACATTGTACCGTTCCGCGTTGGTAAACTAAACAAAAACATGAACAGTATCGTCTAAATAATTTATTTACACTTCTAACTAAACAGGCTACATTAATTTATATGCCACTAAATTTATATCCGTATGGATGTACCCCATTATCCATTGCCTCACATTGGCCCCGTCCTAAAATTTTGTCCCAAAACGTATTTCCATCGAACTGATGTCGGTATCTACAACTGTAAGATCCTTTCAGTAAGAGTTGGTTAAGTTAAAAAACAAAACAGCTACCGACTTTATACCGAGCGCATATAAAAAATACGTTTTTACCCTATACGAAAGCGGAATATTCATGTAAAGTACCGTTTAAACCTATCAGGGTATTCCACTGGACCCAGTATGACGTAAGAGTTTTCTAAAATAGAGCCACTTCTTCTTATCCACTTCCTATTCCTCCGGTTAGATTTCGACGGGTGACCAGTCCTCACTGACCATCCTGGTTATGTGCACCATCGCCTCCTTTACTACTAAAAGGATACAATACCGATACTCCGAAGAGCGAACTTCGGGAAAGCACGTCAGAATCCCGGTGGCTCGTCCCGGTGCTTTGTTGGATGCCAAAAACGTTTTCTTGCTGCCTTTCGACCCATCGTGTAACTTGGCCTTCCTGATTCTTGAACTGTAGAAGCCACTTCAAGGCTGCGTGGTAAAAACCGCCCACCGTAGAGGTATTTGTGAAAGTCCTCCACGGATTTATCTACAAATTCATCGGCGTTTTCTACATTTGGGTTCGGTCGTGGAAGAATTTTATTTGTGTCGATTACCATAACTTTAGTATTACTAAAAATTATTTCTTGGCCCAGCTTATCACTTTCTCTCGTCACTTTATCTAACATTATCATCTCTCCTCAGTAACGCTGAATCGTCTGCATATCGTAAATTTGTTAGTGTTTTTCCTCCAATTGACACTACTCCCTCAAAGCCGTATAGGGTTCGTCTTATTAAGTATTCACCGTATGTGTTGAAAAGCCGACGCGACAGTACACATCCTTGCCGCACCCCCTTGCATGTATTAAATGTCTGAAATGTATGATTATCTATACTTACCATGGTTTCGTCTGCCTCGTATAGGTTCCTAATTAGACTTATTACGTGGTTAGCTATTCCCATTTCCTATACTCACGAAGGCTGCTTGTTCAGGTGGTGTTTGTGAGCCCAGGTAACGTTGTAAGCGGTGATCGATTATTCTTAGGGAAATTTTGCTTGCATGTGATATCAAAGAGATTGTCCTATAATTCCCGCAGTTTTTGGTAGAACCTTTCTTATATAGAGGGATAAATATGGACTTGGTCCAGTCGCTTGGCCATTTTCTCGTGTACCAAATCTTGTTTGAAATGTCTAGTAGTATCCCTGTTCCCGATTCTTCCAGTGTCTTTAGTATTTCTGCATTTACGTGATATACTTCTGGCGACTTATTTGACTTCAGATATTGTATGGCTTCTATCACCTCATCTTTTAGTATGTTCGGTTCCACCTCCTCCTAATCACAGTATTCCGAGTATTGTCTTTCTAGATTTCGAAAACGAAAAACGCCATCGTTGTAAAGTTCCTTGCAGTACTGTGCCCGTCTATATATACTTTCTCTATCTCTCACAGCAGCGTTCCGTTTTTATTCTCTATGGCCATCGTTTTAGGTTTGAATTTTCTCGACAGTAGGTTTACTTTCTGGAAAATGTAACGTGTTTGCTTAGTATTTTTGTGTTCTTCAATCTCTTCGAATACTTTTTTTGATTACCTTCAATGTTTCCTTTGTTATTCTGTGTTAGGTCTGCTTTTTCCTTTGGTCTTTTGATGTATATTGATTGTTTCTTCAATGTTGCTTTCAAATGTTAACCATTCCGACTCGCATTCGTAGTTCATTATCTCTGTTTTATTACTGAATAACTGGCGGTTTATTTCTGTTTTATGTTGGGTTGCTTCTTGTTTGTTTAATCTGGGTTTTGGTTGATGTGGATTTATGTTTTCCAGTTTCAGTCTTATATCTGCAGCAAGTAATTGATGGTCTGATCCGCTATCTGCCCCGGGGAATGTCCTCGCGTTGCTTACAGATGATTTCCATCGTGAGTTGATCGTTATGTAATCAATCTGATTTATGTGTCAATCATCGGGTGATCTCCAAGTAATAGTCTCCTAACATGATGTTGGAATAGCGTGTTGGTATAACGAGGTTATTTTCCAAGCAGAAATGTAGCATTCGCTCTCCCTTCTTGTTACTTATTTCCATTCTCAAATGCCCTACAACCTGTTTTACATGATTCCGATACTGAAGCGTACACTTGAATTACGTTGAGGTTACAGCATCTTGGTTTTAGTTTCAAGGTTATTATTTTATCGATCACGGATTTACAATCTAGTACTGATTTTCTCAATTTCTGTAGCGCAATTAGCGCCACTCCAATTTGGCTATTTTCATCATTGCCGGAGAAATATACGGAATTTCCTGATCTTGAGATGAAGTTCCCAAATCCTTTCCACTAGACCCATTAGTTCTATGCCGTAGCGTTTGGCTTCTCTCTCACTATAGAGATACTCCCACATTCATATCAGTTCCTCCCGGAGAACGGACTAAGGAACTATTGTATTTACCCTCCGGACTCATTTTGAGATGGATGGTTCCATGAGATTCATGGAAAAAATTATATTGTGAAGGGGGATTCCCGTTACATTCCTTCAAAGTGCCTTGCTGTTCTGATGTCTGGTTTTGATCTATGTAGTAACAGGCAGTATTATTGACCGGATATATAGCAAAGGGTTTGTAATACTTCCATAGCTGGTTCTTAAGGCTTTCCAAAGTGCACGCTTGGCCTGACCTAGTAGTAAGGGATAGTAGGCGGGAAATACTCCATTTGGAAAGAAGTGTGGGTATAGGACAATGGTTTCCCTCGTATCTCGTATGGTCTTAGAAGATAAACCAAGGCTCACGTGGATAGAGGCACATCCCTGAGGTGGATCTGCCATCCATTGGAAATATAAATGAATTTACCCACTACCCAAAGCTACTCGCAGCTGTACCTGATGGATAATCAACACAGCCAATGTATAGGTCTCCACCTGAGGGCCTATCTCTGGCTCATTCCTTAAAGACACAGTCGAGCCCTTCGCCACAATCACTCATACAGATACTTCCCCCTGAAGATGGAGGAAGATCACTTCACGCACCCTCAATGTGTGACGGTGAAAATCTAGTTGCGTACCGTGACTATACAGTATGTCCATTCCCACAATCCTTTCTCTTCGATGTCGGCTCCCATTACGCAGTGTGTAAATTTCACACATCCGCTCTCGAATTCGCATAGCCGCCATCTGGACTAAAGTAGCTTCCTTTCCTGGGTGGGTGTCTAGTGCTCCTGGCCTCATGGTCGTCCTGGTCGCCCCAATGTCTACCAATAAGACATATTCCATCCCCTTTGATTTAACTGTCCACGTAAACACTACCACCTTGATGTTGTAAGGAAGCCACAGAAACTAGGGGGTTTTTAAGTAGATTTTGGGTCGAAGAGTCCTTCCTTCCCGGGTTGTTTTTTCGGGAATGTGCCGTACGAGATTATACTCGGCTGTTTCGAGAACGTTTCGTACGATGGCGGGAGAGATAGTTCCATCTAGTGATTTATTTACGAGGCGAACGTTCACGCCAGCGATAGCTTCGTCACAATATATATTTACATAGATCATAAGCACAAGACCGGAATTTTACAAAAAGATTCTACAGTTTTTTTCAATTATCCTAATGGCTTATTACGTGTTAGCACTTCCTTAAAGAGTAGATAACTCTCTTAACAACAAGTACAAGTATTTTACATATTCATTTAATGAACAGAAAATTAAAATAGATTTTATAGCATTTTGTTCTTTTAACGGTTCACAGTTCACAAAGGACGTTTTCTAAATGAATAACAAACTGAAAACCTCACATTTTTAAAAGTTGTTCCCAATATTTGAACATTGTACGACCAAAGTTATTTTGAAATTTTGATCGGGAGTAAATGAACAGGCCTGATACGGACCTTACAAGGCCACCCGAAAATATAAATGAATGAATGATCTTTACGGACGTTTCTTAAATTTTAACATATAGACGTAAATATTTTATGTACTTAATGTTCATACAAATGGTAAATATAAATTCATTATTAAAAACTCACTCGAATAAAATTTAATGTTCAAATCGTCAGCGGAAAGGTAAACAGTGAGTCTTATGCAAAGTTTTTTTGAGAGTCGAACACTTCCTCTCCACCATCAGGCCCTGCCATCTACTCTTAACTTAGACTACTTATAGTACGTCGCATTTTATTTGAGACAAAATTACAGTAAATGTGGTAAAAGACACCCTAATAAAAGGTCATAAATTATCTCTTGAATAGGGAAAGGTGAAGTGCTTTATTGCCGATTAGGCGATGGTTTCGAATGGTCGTCTGGGATATTTGGACCGTACCGGAATTTTTAAATGATCACGGACAACTTAATCTTTTCCACACCAAGGAAAAAATTAAAATCATCTTCTTCTCTCTTTTTTGCATATGGTGTCTAGGCCATTAGAATGCAGGTTCTATGTCGTCGACTTCTTCCAATTCTTCCTCGCCTAATTCTGGTCCTTCGCCATATTCAATATCTTCATCCACTTCTATTTCTTCATCTGAACCTGCTTCTTGATTTATTTGAAGTTCTCTGTTTCATCAAGACTTCCACATTTTAAAAATTGTGAAACCAACACTTGTCAAGATCAAAGTAGAATGAATTTGTTTTAATACACCATTTAAATATATTTTCAGTCCCTATCTTACCCACCGTTAAGACAATTTAACCTCGTTACAATGCCATTTAAATTTAAACCACAACTCATCAATGAGAATAAGTTCCTTCTAAGTTTTTAAGGTGTTGAAGCCCCTGTTGTTGTCTAAGTACTCTAAGTACGGTCCATTTAATATACTGTAAATACCCTGTCACTACGAGCGGATAACAATTTTTAAGCCTCTTCATTTTCCTCGTTTATAATCTTTTACGATCGGGGTCCGAGTAACGCCTACCACTATTCGAGTCTCAAATAAAATGCGACGGATTATACTACTCTTAACTTTAGACTACTTACTACTCCTCATCGTAGAGACTTTTCCGTCCTGGCGACTACCTGATGTTGGTGAAGTGCATCTTGTTTCCTTTAATCGCTGAAAAAGGGCTCAACAAGATCGTAAAACGAAATAGGAACGTTTAATTCATCCTTGCGCTCATGTACGTGGTAAATTTAAGACTATCCAAATAAGGACAAAGATTTACATTGATAATCGAAATGTACATAAATTAGTATTTGTCAAAATATTGACAATGTCTGTTATAATACCCTCTAATAGCTCTAATGGTGTTAATTTCAAGTGCTAGCTTGGGAACTCTTATGTCTAGATGTTATTTTTAATTCTGTTTAGTTTCCTGTTGTAAGTGTTCAAACTGAGAACAGTTATCCTCTTTAGGTAAAGGCCTTTGTGTTGCGTTTCTCGTGTAATTAACTTTCAAACGTATTCAGAAATATTCATTGTTTCACACCAATTTCATTATTTTGCCAATACTAGCACAATAGGCTATTATTGTTTATTATTGAATAACTTACGATTAATTCTTTTATACATGATAAATCAGTTTTTTCTTTAATATTTTTAGGCCGGGCTCTAATGAGACATCTAATAATAATCCAATACATATTCAGCACGACAATCCAGCTTTTATGGCATCGTCCAATAATTTATACAAAGAAAGCGTCCTATTGAAGAATTTCGACAGCAGTAACAGCGATATCAAAAGTTAGTACACTGAGTATTAATATTACTTTTTTTTATTTCCTAGAATGTATCGTTGTTTTATTTTTCTGATTTTCCTTTACCTTTAGATGCGACGAAGAGAAAATCGACGATATTAGAGAGGATTCAGTCGCTGGGACCGTGGTTGGGGAAGAAAGGTTCTAGTGCATTTTCCAGGAAAAACATAAACAGGAGGCTACCAATTTTGGGATGGCTGCCGACTTACAGCCCGGATTTCGGGATAGGAGATATGGTAGCCGGGATCACCGTTGGGCTAACACTTATTCCACAGGTAAATAAAATGTTGATCTTTCTAGACACAGTTCTCTCTAAGATTACCTACTCTGATCTACATGAAACGAAATCGTGAATCCATTTGTAACAAGAAAACTGCTGATGATAAACCATACGTTAATCGTGAATGATTCAACGTTAAACCTTCGTATCACATGTTTTCCTGTAATTACAGATTACCACTTTTTGGGAGGAAAATAAGGAGAATGATATTTGATTGTTTAGGAAGTACGACTATTTCCGATTTTGGAAATTTCGGTGATATCGTTCTGAATAATGACGGAACTCGATATGGAATAAGAAAATTTAAAAGAAATTGGCCTACCAATTTATTCAATTAAATAATGAATTTCTTACCTATTGATTAAAAATTTATTTATTTAATGTAATGTTAACATTTTAATAGAAAATTTCTTCCTCCAAATAGTAACAGAAACATCATCTATTTATAGTTCAGCTGTAGTAGAATAGTAGATTCTAAAGTTTTGGCATCGATATAGAAAAGATTTGTATGTATTTTGGAAATACAATCAAGTATTTTATAAACTCCAAAATTATTCCACTAACAACTTCAAAGTTGCACCATTTGTCAAGAAAACCAATTTGCCAATAAATTCTTCACCCTTCTTTACCGATGTCGTTTACTTCACAGAATGGGTTACACGACTTGTCGATTTATTGCGGCTGAACACACCATATATTCCATAAACGCCCCATATTCTTGTTTCATTTCGTGTGTATGGCGTTGCTTTATTTTCCTTTCAATTATGCCTCCTTTTCTACCTAGCGTCTCTAATCTGTCTTTCTCGTCTCCTTTCTCAGGTTTCCTCTGCCTATTTTATACTTATTTTTGTTTATAGGGTCTAGCCTACTCAGGCATAGTAGGTGTCCCCACCGAATATGGCCTATACGGCTCGTTTATGGGATGCTTCGTCTACATCCTGTTTGGGAGCTGCAAGGACATCTCGGTCGGGCCAACCGCGATCCAGTCGCTCCTGGCTTTCCAGGCTGCGGGAGTCTACGGGTTCCAGCACGTTGTTCTCCTCTGCTTCCTCACCGGGCTCGTCCAAACCATCATGGGGATCCTAGGATTAGGTAGGTAGATAGATAGATTAGGAGGTAAGTAGATAAATATACCTATATTTATTGGTATTGTTAGTGTCGTTAGTGTACAGTTTCGTATTGTCACGTTTAAGTTTGAATTTAAGATAGCCGTCTTCTAATAGTGCTAAGCTGCTTTTAAGTATTTATTCATGTTCGTTGAAATGTTCATGGGTTTTAACATGAATGGTCCAACAGTTTTCGCATTATTCTAATTATTTATCTCGTTATTTGCATAACTCAACAATATCTACGGCTAGTCCAGTTATTTTGACTAATCAGATTATCTTCGACTCATTCTCTTCATAAAAACCTGAATTGACATGATAAGCAATTAAAAAAACTTTTATCATTTATTTATGCAAAATAGCTTACCAAAAGATAGCACTAGCATTGTTTAGTTAATCAACATTCACAATAATTATATTATGATTTTCTTCAAATTTAATAGCAATAATTTCTTTCGGAGGCTGGTTAATAATCACGACTATACAAGGTGAAACTTCTACGACCTTTAAGAACGAAAATAGCCTTTTTTGAAAAATGACTCTTACGTTGTTTAACGAGTCAAATTTTTTTCACTTAGTTTAATTTCATTTCGGGTGTTTTAATTCGAAATTACTAATTACATTATTAACGCAATATTAACGCATTAAACCGCTTACTATGGGTAGCGTTCTCTCGCTTTACAGAACACAATGATCTATGGAAATCTACTGACTGTAATTTTGAGTGTTTGCAGTTTGTGATAGTGTATTGAAGCAAAAGTTTAAAGATAAGAAAAAAACTTCATTTTCGTCCAATTTCAAACTTGTGCAACTTATGCCAATTTTCCAGTGGCTCATGTAATTTGCAAGACTGCAAGACATGGCAAACCATTGACTAATGGACCTATAATTATTTTGAATTATATATATATATATATATATATATATATATATATATATATATATATATATATATATATATATATATATATATATATATATATATATATATTTAATATATAATTATATATATATATATATAATATATATATATATATATATATATATACATTTCATTCATTAGAAATTTGAAAATTGAATTACAAATGAATTATTGATTGAATGAATAAATTATTTACTTGAAATTTGATTCACATAATTTGATAAAAACTTGTGTGAACCAGATTAAGTGTTTTTGATGTGAGGTACTGAATATGAAAACGTCGTCAAGATAATCGAGACAACCTGCATTTCGTTCCGGGGATCACGAAGTATATCCATGACACGATGGGTCCTTGGGTCCTTGAGCCGAAAGTCATTCGCTTAATTTATAATGGAAGTCCTCGGCCGTTAAAGCCCTCTTAGAAATATCACAATGATACATTTACATTTGATGGAAACCACTAGCTATGTCTGTTGTAGTAAAATATTGACTGCTTAGATGTAGTAAAATATTGACGGAAATTATTTCGGAAATATTGACGTTTAATGTATTCATGGGTTCAATTTCCAATGATTCAATATTTTTTATCCTTATTGGATTCTCCCTAGCACTTAAAATACTTGTTATCGCAAAATTATTCACCACGTTTACCAGAGCTCCCGGCAATTCAACGTTGTCTTTAATTTTTTTGTTCTCTAATAAACCTACACAGTTCTCTAAATTTACTGAAATTTATACAATTTGTTCGCTTATGGTCCAATCGTTAATTGACAGTTCTGAAGGTTGATATTATTTTGTGAATGTTATTTTGCTGATGGGAGTTCGAGCAAATGGAATTATTTACATCTTATTTGTAAGAAAAATATTTGCCTTTAATTGTGTTAAGAGATGCGCTCTAATTAGTCATATTTTTTTGGAAAATTTAAAAACATAAAATTTATGAAATTCATCAGCTTTGAACAAATTAAAAACAGAAATATGTGCTACGAGTATTTGACTGTGAAGAGTTATTACATAAGCTGTTTATTAAATGATAATATACTATAATTAAATATCAAATTATTCGTTTATGTTAAATTTGCATTGATATGACTTTTAAAACTGCCATTATCGATAAAAAATGTACATCTGTCTCGGGAATATAAATATTTGATAGGTCAGCGCGTACATTATTTAGACTTCATCACTTCAAAAGGTTGTTTCCATGTGCCTGGATAAAATTTTGCTCGCAATCCATGGGAAAAGAGGATAAGAGATTAATTTCATCATGAATGTAACTTGAATCATCTTAAGACATGTATTGCTGGAAGATGTCACATCAATAATTGTCTTCTTCTTCTTCAGTCTCTAAAAAAGGCAAATTGCCCGTTCTTCCTTCAGTCAACCCCTAACTTATGTCATCGCTCCATCGTTTTCTTGTTCGTCCTACCGATCTTCTACCGACTGGCGACTTTTGTTTTGCTCTCCCATCATACCCTATCATCTGTTATTCTGTGTATTTGTTCATTCCATTCTATTTCCCTTCCTTTTATCCAATTACTAACATCATCTATCTTACATATGCGCCATATCTTCAGTTCTTACTCTATCTCTTAGTCCTATTTGTGATTCTTTTAACCACTCTCATTTCTGTCGTCTCTAATAGTTTTCATGTTCTGCTAGTGTCAGATTTTGTTTCACTGCCTATGCCGTGATTGGCCTTATTACACTTTTATCCATACTCGCTTTATTTTTCATTTATAGATATATGTTTTTCCATGTGATATTATTTAGACTTCACTTCTTCCTCTATTTTTTCATCATTATATATATTGATAAGTATGTACTCAGCTTTTCTTACCTATTACTGCTACACTGCTAGTTTGCATTTTATTGGTTCTTTACTTATACCTATAGCTTTTATTTTTTCAGTACCAATTGTCATGTTATATTATTGCGAGGTAATGCAAAATTGGTTCAATAGCCACTGAAGATAATCCTCATTTTCTACCATTATTATGGCGTCATCTACATAACATGAAATCTTCAATTTTTATTGCCCATTCTACATCCTCTCGTTGTCTTTCTTAACAATTTCGTCTAATATAAGACAGAAGAGCGGAGGACTTAAGCAGCCACCTTGTCCAATGCCGCTTTCATAGTTGATGGGGTCGGTAAATCCTTCTTCTGTACTGACGATTACTTTGTTGTCCTTATATATGTTTTCAATCGTCTTTATGATACGTAGGGGTATATTTCTATCGTATGTCAAATGTATGACATCCTTTATTTGAATCTTATCAAATGGTTTCCTGAGATCGATTAGGCATAAGTATGCTGATATGTTATTTTATAATGATTTTTCTCACGATGGATATAGCATCAGTGTATGATCGGCCTGTTCTAAATCCCTGCTGCTCTTCGTGCAATTGTGTTTTTCATTTAATAATTTTTTTCTATTTGTCTTCATTGTAGCCATTATTAAATCTTTGGGTATCCTACTTTAAACAACAATATTAGTGACTGTCCTTTCCCATTTCCGAAGACTACTTCTGGTTTTTTGAGCTTTATCTTTGTTTTATAGTGAGTAGGCTGCTAATCTGATCCATCAACCCTCAACTTGAACGAACAGAATTTTCTGTAGGGGTTTATTCCCTTAGCCAATATGTTCCAGTTTTAAGGGACCAGAAGCTCGCCTTTCATCGTGCTACATACGCGCACCCATTATACGCCATGTATTGCCGAAGGGATACGACATGGACATGGAAGTAGGTTATGTTAGTAGAGCAAATAATTCAGTGTTTTATCCTCGAGGAATTATTGCCATACAGGCATTGGCAACCTTCCCAGCCCTCGAGACCATTTACTAACCTTTATCCTCCATGAATAATTGTGCGGATAGAAATTCTTGGAAGAAAAATACGTCGTTTAATTGTTATCATAACTAATATTAGAATCGATGGTTGATGCCATACATAGATTTTTATTTTCGGGGATATTCGTTGTTATTGACTTGTTGGGCAAAAATATTAGGTTTGGCTTTTTGGCCGGGTGAGCTTTACCGGAACTAGTGTCCATAGGGATAGAGTAAATTTGAGTTGTTTTAGTTACCACGTTAGACTTGGAATTTTGAACATTTGGTACGGTAGTAGACCAATATTTAATAGAAAAACTTGATCTCAATATGTTCATTTGGAAAGGCGATCTCGGATGAAAGAAGTTGGTTTGATGAATATGGGTGTTTAAATATTATTGGAAAAACTGGGTATGAATTGAAGAAATGTGCTTTAATTCAGAAATTGTTAATGAAAAGTTTTGTGTAATTTTAAAAGACTTATAGGTTGGACGTATTGAATTTGAGGTTTCTGGATTATCCTTGGTTGCAGGTTGGAACTGGTTTGTGTAGAATTACGTATAGGTCTAGATTGTCGTTTATACATCGAATATTGTAGAATTTGATCATAGCCATTCCTAAAATAGACAAAATTGTCTTCTTAGGTGACATTAGAGAGAGCCTGTTCTGACGATTTGGGATTTCTCAATCTAAGTATGAGTTGTATGTGGTGTACATTTATAAACGTATTTAATGCAAAATTGTCACAATGTATTTTATTGCAAACTCGTTGGCATCACTTGCCGTACTTCATTTTAAATGCGGTAAAGTCCTTGCATCTTGGGTTCGCATTCCAAAGGGGGTTTTGTTTTTAAGTAGTTTTATAGATATTAAACAGTCAACACTTCTTTGGTAGGAAAAAGTTGTGATAAGGGAATGTTCAATAAGGATCCATTTGTTTCATTCGAACCTAGTACCAATTATATCAACAGTACGATCTCTAAGTTTGCTTAGAAATGCATCCAAAATGACAACATTTATAAGATAGTGTTAAATTTTAAATATTTGGAAATGCCCTTAGCAAATAATGGTAGGTAGTTTCCGGGCTATACGGCCGTGTAGACTGGAAACTACTACCTACTATTGTTGACTCCGGCCGGGAAAACTTTTACCAACTGATAGCAAATGTTCACATGAAGTAATGAATCTGTCTAATTGTTTCGGATTGCCGTCAAAATGTAGAATGTTATGGGCTTGATATCGAAAGGACCGACGTTTATTTCAGGTATCGCGATGTTTTCTTCGGTGAATTTGAGATCGAAAAAAATTTATAAATTAAGTTACCTATTTCTGCGTTGTCTAAAGAGTGTAACATATATTACTTTGGTTTAAATCAAAATTTGGGGGAAGTCAAAGAAAGGAAATGAGCCATTCCAGTAACCAGAGTATAATCTTCATTACTTATCGGTGTACTTCTTATCTTAACCCTTATCTTAATACCCATAGGTGTATCGGCGATCGATCTATCCTGGTATCTTCCTATCCTAATCCATATCCTACAGTCCAGTTGGTAAGCACCTATCAGAGATTGATCCTACCCGGGTATTGGCTGGCGCATATTGGCGAATAAATCATTGGCACGAAACGAATTTTACGTAGTTTTGCGATGCAACTTTTCGAAAATCGTCTCGACGAATCCCACTGACTGCGCCAGTTGCAGTACAAGATTTTAGGAGATTGTTTTTAAATAGCTTTTGTTTCGACTAATATACGTAGAGCCAGCGATTATCTCTACCACCAACTAATTTAAAGGGACAATACCAGTCACATATGAAAAATAAAAGAATGTAACATGACTTAAAGCAACGTAAACGCAAAAATTCAAAAGTGAAGGTTATATCCTATAACTCGCGCGAATTTATATCTCCATATAACAGTCGTTTGTCTACCCCCGCTACAGTTGATGTGTATATATGACATCACAAAGCCACGTGCGATCAGTTTTGGTTTAGATGACCTGTTCATGTATAATGGGTGTAATCTAGGTGATTAAAGGCTTGGATATTTCAGATATTTTAGAAATTCTATATGAAAAAAATTTAAATCGTTGTTTGTAAATATGTACCTACTTAGACGATTAATTATAATTGCTACAAACCTTCAAATACCACGAATCGTGCCGATGTCATCACCGGAAACATTATTTCACGGCTGTTTTAAAGAACTTTTTTAATTATAAAATGAGAATTCCAGAATCGTTAGGTGCAGGTAGTTAGGTGTTTTAGAGTAAAAGAACATTAACGTTTATGACTGGAGTAAAGTAGTTACGATGGAGTTACTTTTACAAGAAAAATATAAATATATAATAACATATAAAATATACTACAAACTTTGTAATCACAATTACCAAAAACACTCGTAACTGAGATGGCATGTAATAGGCATGTAACAGCGATCGAATCTAAAGATATGTGCATACTAAAAAATATTGTTGCGTGTATGCGTATACATTATAACTATAACAGAATTCAGGAAGCTATGGAGTATAAAATAACGTACGTGTGCTCTTTGTGAATATTCGTCAACATCAAATGTTCGGAATATATATGTATTTTATTGGCTTAGTGCCAGTGGCGGATCATAATAAAAACATAAAGCAGACATTAGCAGAGACAATTGCAGAGTTTAACATATACATAACGCATCTGTATGCAACCGATCAATTTGTTTTACCTGTATCATGTTCGTTTATTAACCTGAAAATAATGGTCTCTTTGGTGAAAAGTGGTTCTTAGTTTTCGTCAATTATAAATGCATGCAATTCTAAACTCCGTGACAATGAGTTGTTGGGTAACAAAGTTGCAGTTTTTGGGGAATTTAACTTACAATTGTAAAAAAAGTGTGTCACGAGACGCACACTAGGAGTGTAACTTCCTATATATTATAAGTAAGATTTTAAGTATCATGTAATGAATTTCTCTCTGTTTCTCTTTCCCTTTTTTGTAGAAACTAAAAGTTGTATAACGTACATTTATAAGTTACTATAGCTATCACAAACCGATCGTATCGTTTCTAGAAAACCAAGATCCAGCACATTTAGTTATTAGAGAAGTAAAAGACAATTCTAATCTAGATGAAATGCACAAGGTAACTAACATATTTATCTGAATAAGGATCAATAATGAATAGGAGAAAATAGCTTCGCAAATAACCTATCATTTTTTATTAATCTGTAAATATAAATAAATATAGATATTGTGCGTGTACCTTAGACACATGTTATCGTGGAATTTTCTGTAGGAGTTTTTCAGACCTACGGTTTTCAAGTACAGTATTTTGATGTATCTCTTAAGATTTGCCCATCGTTACTCACAAATCTGTATGGAAACAGGTTTTTGGCAAAACACCGTCATAGTTAAGCCATTGTGTACAAAATATTTACTGCTGATATACACAAGCCTTCGTTTATCGCTTTTTCTATTAGTGAAAACTGTATCAAAATTCGTTGCGTGGTTTGGAAGATGTAAGCGGAAAAAGAGGCCGACTAGGCAGATGTGACTTATACAGGTATATCAAATAACGTTACGCGACGCAGTTTTCACGATTTTCGTTTTCGCAGCGCGGGAAAGGAGTGTTCCACTCCAATAATACTCGTTGCTTGCCTGTATTTCACATTCCTGTTAGAAGATATAGTCAGACCGATTAGGACCTTAAAATTGTCAAACCCCATTGTGACTAAGTAACCCTATTACGGTATCAGCTAGGAATTTCTTATTTAATAAAATATTCATGGTACTTAGCGTATGGTGGTTTTTTTATTAGTGACAAGAAAGTTAAGACTTTAATCACTAAAACTCGAAAATTCGAACAAAACAGTTTGATTATATTTCACTAAGTGAAACTTAGTCACCAACGTAGATTGGGAACTTAACAAAGAATAATTGCTCTAGTTTGGGTATATCACCCATCAGGTACCTGTGCCAGGTTAATAAATTTTACGTGACGCATCGGTACCCACATATGGTTTCTGCACTTGCGCATTTGGATACGAATATGGAAAGAGATGATTTTAAATATTGCTTTATGTGCTTATTATTGCAGACTGTGGAACATGAGAGTAGATAGACTTTTAAACTTTTGTGTACTCATAATATTTTGCGACAGGACTTACTTCCGCCTATGCTATGCATAGGAACAATTTGCACGTGGCGACGTGAATCACAGATCGCTCACGACATCTCTGCATAAAGACGATACGGCTGGCGATATATCGACTGACACCATACGTTCTATCGCCAATAGGACATTACCGAATGCCTCTATTCGCATTTTGTGCATTTTTTTTTGCAGATAGTTTAAATGTAATGATTTCATTTTGTTGGATTTTCAGTATATAACTCTTTTGGAAAAAATTGACACAGAATAGATAGATGGATAGAAAGAAATGATATAGATTCGGCCATTTTATTACTCCATAGCTTTGTGAGTCCTGGTATAGTCTACATATTGTGTACAAGATTTCACAATATCGCTCCAATGTTAAACTCTGCGTAACGGAAATATTAATTGTTAACTGCAACACATTTTTCAGTGTTTCAATGTAATATTGCACAAAAATATCCATACATATTTCTGTACTATTGGCAATCTTCAGCAAGATCAAGGCTAAGGAAGGGTTTAGGGGTTCAACCACTCCCACGCCCTACTGCAACATGAAACCATTATCACTATTTTTATAAGACTTTTAAAATAGCATTCACCATTTTAATCCTTTCTTTTTACCAATCCTCCTCCTCCCTCCCGTGACAAGCGACAAGAGCAAGATTGTAACATTACAGTAAAGTTGCTGCCATGTTATGTACCTAAGGTAGATATGAAAACGGAATAATGTAATACCACCGCATTTTGTTCCATTTTGTTATGCTACCACAGTATGTGCTGTTGGGATAGATATGAAAACTGAATAAGTCTATACCTTTGCATTTGGTTTCCTTTTGACCTTTAAACAATTCTACGAGGTGACGATTAATTCTTATGGTGTAGTTGTAGATTGTGATGTAAATAGGTGACTGCTTAGCTTAGTTTTAACTTCTATTTCGTTTTGATTGACAGGTTTCCTAGTGGACTTCATCTCGGACCCGGTGTCTTCGGGTTTTACGTCGGCCTCGTCCCTCATAGTCGTCGCATCACTTATGAAAGACATCTTAGGAATAAAAGCGAGTGGAAAGTCTTTCGTCACAAACTGCATCAGCCTCTTCAACAACATACACGATACGAAATGTGGGGACGCGGTCGTCGGGTTCTCCAGTATAATATTCCTTTTCGTAGTGAGGGTGAGCGGAAACAACATTCAAACGAATCAAAGCAATTCCTTCAATTTCTTCTTCCTGTTTTAGTATATCGGTTCCTTGACCATCGGATCGAAAGAGAAGTCCCCCAAGCTGCACATTAACATCATCAATAAATTCATATGGTTCATTGGTATAGCTCGCAATGCTCTGTTGGTCCTTATTTGCGGTTTGGTGGGATTTAAACTTAGTTTGGTAGGTGAAGTGCCTTTCAAGGTGATAGGAGACATCCCGGCAGGGCTACCTGAGTTCAAGCTCCCTCCATTTGGCTACAGCGAGGAGAGGAACGGGACCATAATAACGCATTCATTCGCAGAGATGTTTGGAGAGATCGGAAGCGGGGTTTTCGCAGTGGCGGTTGTTGGATTATTAGAAGACATCGCAGTGTGCAAAGTTTTCAGTAAGACGCCAATAAAGTAGCATTTAAGTTTTCATTCTTACAAAAATGGGGACAACTGCACGTCTTTCTATAATAGAATTTTTAATAAGATGTTAATGAAATAATACATGAGTTTCCAGGCGTTCAGAAGTGAGAGAACTTTAATGACTCATACATTAAAATAGCACTTAAGTTTTCGGCCACTCAAAAGTGACAGATAACATATTTCTCAATTTATGATCGTAGAAGCTTCTAGTGGGAAGTTAATAAAGAGTTATTAAGCTCCCGGCCTTTGAAAAGTGAATGCAATTTCATGCTTTCTAATCCTATAAACTATCCTCAATAGCGTATTTGGAATACTAATATGAATCGTTTTTACTACGGGATGTCTTTCCGATGGCTAATTTAACTCTTTACAACAGCCGCCTCAACCAACTGGTTGTGTTATCTTTCAAATCAGCTGTCGTATGCTGTGAGGTTGAAGATTTATCTCTGAACCTTTAAAATGCTTTGTTTTAGCAAACAGAAATGACTAGTTATCCTCTAAGATTTGGTTAATTTTAATAATAACTGTTAAAGTTAACTCAGTTATTGACGGTTAAGGTAACTGTTTAAGTAAATTCAGAGATGACATTTAGTTCTAACAAGATTAAGGTCAATACCTTAAAAATGACTATTACTGTAAGATGGTTTATCTATTAACCACTGAGATAACTATCAGATTCGCTCTTTCGATTGCAAAATTAGGTCAACCTTTCCTTACCCTACCAACATATTTTTTTAATTTTTCAGGCAAAGGCAAAGCAGTTGATGCCACTCAGGAGATGTTAGCGATCGGTCTCTGTAACGTGGCTAACTCCTTCGTACAGGCCTTTCCTGGAACAGGAGCAATCGGTAGAAGCGCCGTGAACAATTTCAGCGGAGTACGGACGACGTTAGGGGGACTTTATAGCGGGATCCTCGTCTTGGTAGCACTATTACTCCTAACCCCATACTTCTATTATATACCGAATGCTGCGTTGTCCGCAGTTATTATATCGGCAGTTATATTCATGGTCGAAGTGAGAATCGTCAAACCGATGTGGAACTCAAAGAGTAAGTTTCAAATCTGTAAAAGGGTCTTTTAAGACAAAAGTAGAGTCTTGGGGTAAGTAACTACTAATTTTCTAGAACGGTATTATTAAGATGAAAAAAAGTTGTCACTTTGATTTAACTAACACAAATTCAGATAATAATAACAAAAATCAGCATTGAGGCCAGTATTGCTAATTACTAGTCAAGAAATTAAGGGGGAGCGTTTCCAAAAGTATCGGATATCTTCAAAAATTATGTAAAAAACTTTTATATCCCAAGAAAAACATTTTAGTGATTCCCAAAAAGGTCATTCTAATTTGTTATCTGATTTATTAAAAACAAACAATAATTACCTAAAGAATTACAATGGTCAATATACATCTACTTATGAGTACCTAATATAGCTAAGTACATAGTAGGTGTAAAATAAATAAATGTAGGTACTGATAAGAATGTCGAATAATAAAACCAGGTTTCAAAAAGGTAATAATATTTTACGTAGTGATTGGCCAATATTAATCGATTAATTGTTTCACTAATGTTTATTTGTTACTGTGGTATTGTTAAATTTTCCAGCTATGCAAACTTGGAATTTCCAGCGATATGCCTCAGTTGGTAATATTTATACCATCAGTATTTTTTAATATTTTTTCATTATTGTAAAATTATGTTAAAATTGAAAAGTATGTCAACGTTTTAACTTACATCAGAACTGTACAAAAATTATATTAAAAACTTATAATTATGTGATGTATCGCAAACACTGATTGAGGCAGTGAGCAACTGTTGTCACCAGTGTTGCTGCAATACATTGGGCCAGAAACCCAAATATGTAATTTCAAGTCTTTGATCCTGATTTCCTCTAAGTTCTTAGTTGCCCTAATTTGTCCTACAAATAAAGAAGGTCAATTTTCTGTGAAGGTATTCATACGATCCTTTGTTTTTCAGAAAGTGACTTCGTTCTATGGTTCCTCACTTTCGTGGCCTGTTTGATACTGCCGTTGGTGATCGGAATTGCAGTTGGGATTGTAATCAACTTGGCTCTTATATTGTACCACACGGCAAGACCGAAGATATCCGTCGAAAAAACCAAGGTAACGAAACCTGTTTTTTAATATTTTTCATTCTTCTTCTTCTACTTTAATTTGCTAACAATAATGTGCCAAAGATCGTTGGAATTCTGTTCAGTTTGTTCTATTCCTTGGTTTACAACATGAAATTGTCACAAACACTATACCAAATAAGTTGTTAATTTCAACCATGTTTCTTCCCATTTGTTTCGTTTTCACCTACATCCTACTTTCTTCAATTCATAATTTTCAATTACCTTGGCACACTTTGAAGTTCCTGCTGTGACAGTTATGTACACATGATCGTCCTACTGTGTGTTTCATAGTGCTATTACTGTCATTCTCTTTTTAATTCCAAATTTTAAATCCAGAAAATATCTTCCATTGTTGTTAATAATTCATTTAATAAGCCCTCACCTATTCTTGCCATATTCGTTACACATACATTACTTTCAGACAAAATCCGGTACAGAATTTCTGCTCCTCATCCCAGACAGGTCCCTGATCTTCCCCTCGGTGGATTATGTGCGCAAGCTAATAACGAAGCAAAGCATCAAAGAGAGATTCCCTGTGGTGATCGACTGCTCCCACATATATGGCGTGGATTACACTTCCGCCACGGTGATCTTGAACCTGCTCCAAGATTTCAACAACAGGAATCAACTGCTTTTTTTCTACAACCTCAAGCCTTCGGTAAATAAAGTTCTCCATACATTATGCATGGACAATAATCTTACTACTTTTTACGATGTGGCCGAGCTGGATAATTTACTGAGTAAGATGAGCGATAGGCTGCGCTGTGATATCACAACTGTCAACGTTTAGTTGAAATAAAACAAGACATATTTTGAAATTTTTAATATAAACATTGGAATTTATAATTTAACACTAGCAGTAATAAATACAGTTCAGAATATGGCAAAAATTTGGCTTCAATTGTTGAGCACAAATGAAATGTTGAACACAGAAGTAACATTTACTTGGAATAATGTGAGATTGTTACTACACCGATCCATCGCATTGTATCCAATCGATCAAAATTATACTTTTTAAAAATCAAACTTCGTGAAGCTCCCTTTCCTTACAAAAACATTCAAGTGGAATTACTCACATATCTATGTACAAATGTTTAACTTTGAATATTAGATAGTCAGATTACATAAAAATTTATCACAATACATATTTTTCAAAGATGTTTTGAACTATATGAGAATTTATGATCTGAAATGCCTACGATAACATTGAATTATTTTTGTAAATATCCCAAATTGTCTTTACTGACAAAATGTAATGGATAATTAATGCTACCAAAAACTATATGCAAATACACAAATTCGTTTGATTTTATAACCCTTCAACTAAATGGCATTGAGGTAGGTGTTTTTTTTTTTTAATTTTGTACAATTTTGTCATTTGCCAGAAAAGACAAAGGCGAAACTTCTTACCATAAATATACTACATTACAAGTTAACAAGAGAAGATTGAGGAATAGTGACTTTCTACATTTAAAAATACATCTCAAAACAGTGAATATGTACATTCTAATGTGTCTTTTTTGTCATTTATAAAAATAAACATTTGAGCAGTGGAGAAGTGTGAAAACAAGAATTCGATTCAGACACATATTGCGAACTCTCAAATATCACAATGAAAATAATAATCATTATAAAATGACACAGTGTTTGTACACATTTTGATTATTGACGAGGAAACGTCCTAACCCATGCCAAGCTAAGCATAAAACACATGCACTGATCGATCCTGAAATTTCCGGTTCATAGGTGTGTGTGATGTATGTCAGTCTGTAGATTCTTCAGATCCTTCGTACCTTCCCAAAAAAATCTCGTTTCAGTCTCACCGTCGACTTATTGGTCACTGAAAACAAAAATTTATAACATTAACAAAGTAGTTTTAAAGATACCAACAGAAAATGAATATAAGTTTTTATAAAAACAAATCTGGTATCACGTGATCCGGTGATGTTATATATGCACCGACTGTAACGGGGTGTAGGGAAGCCACTGTTATATGTAGATTCAAATTTCCAAGTTTATTTCAATTGGCAATAGTGATCGATATTGTCCGCGTCTTTGTATGTGCGACCTGAAGGTTTATTTACATTACACTTCATCTATTTTAACTTTACAGCTTCCACTAAATACAATCGAAAAGACTTCAGTTTATCAATTGTCCTTTTGAGAACATATTTGAGAATGGATTACACTGAATATATGTGTATTTAACGACAAAAAGTAATGGAAGGTCATTCACCTTAAGTAAATTTAAACATATTACTTTTTGAAAATTTGGACAACAGTGTTCACCTCTCGATGAATGACGTCATATCAGATTTGTTTTGAACGAACTGTACATTTTTGGAGCCAATTAGCAAAATTCGGTCTGGTAGAGTTGAAACGCCTAAAATGAATTCAATGTCGTAATATCATAGGTTTTTAAACTTTGCTTTGAACATGCTAGTAAAGAATTACTACTAACTGACCAAACTTTTAAGTGCTGTTGATATGAGAGCAATTGATTCATAAAAGTTCTCTTACCCTGACCCAGGGTAATAGTAAGGCGGCGGCCTCTCGTACTCGGTCGGAGCTCTCTGGTACTGCGGTGGGCCTCCGTTCGGAAACTCCTCCCAATGCCTAAGCAGAATTCCCATTTCAACAATAAAAGGCACAAATAAACGAATTTAAGACATACCAAAATCCATTACTAACAAAAGCAAACACACATAGTTCAGTTAAGGAAATTATTCTCAATGTAGAATTATTTGAGATTAAACTTTCTTCCTAGATAGCAGATATAGCTAACCAAACAATAACTGCAATTTACCAGACGGGCGGCAGCAGCAGAGGAGCGGGGGTTATAATAATCAGATTATTAACTACCGTTTCGTAGTGTGATTGGAAATGATGCACTCGAATAACTTTAGTGGTCCACACTATATACATATAAACAACACCAATAGCCTGTTTAAATAGAAATATTTATGTACAGAACGATTTTTTTTTTTTGAATACGAACTATTTTCTGATTGTTTCAAGTATTTTGACAAAATGTTATAAAAACATAATACACTAATCAAGACTCGTAACTTTAGAATAGGTGCACCAGGATAATAATTAGTACTTTAAAATATGTAACAAGGATTCAATTGCAAGTAAAAGCGTTATCTAAAGGTATACGGGTTAATTATTCCTGTTCTACCTAGAGAACAAAGTAATAATGATTCCCCAGATTCACAGAAGATATTAAGCTGTTGGCTTCATAATAAATTTTCAATTATGTGTGAACTTCTGTCGTGTGCTGTTTGTACACTTAGGTGAATTGTAGAATTGTTAAAGAAATTGTGTGAAACATTTGTATAACAAAAAATTCATAATGAATGAGTTCAGGATTCAGATATTATCAGTAAAAATTTATGACATGATTCCAAAAACATCATTCCAATAATTTGACTTTGAAAATTGAATTAGATAAAGATGCAGAAAGATACCATGGATTTGAGTGTTCAAATGAGTTACCGAAAAATTGTAAACAATATGGAGTTTGCTTCAACGTGGTTCGATGCCCACGATTCAGTAAAAAAGAGTGGGTTGATGATTTCTCTTGATGTCAAGCAAATGTTCATTCCTTGAAAGAAATGCGGGTGACAATTTTACATTGCGTTTCGGAAAACGATCGGATACATAACGGCTTGCTATTATCTGTAGAAAATATTTAGCATTGTTCAAGATTTAACAGCTCAATTCCTTGAAAATCGGTTTAAACAATCCCTGCCACCAAAACTTCCCCCCAATATAGTATAACAGTTTTAGACAACGCCAGGTACCATAGTAAATTATTGGAAAAAGTTCCGAATAATGTATAAATTCAACCCTGTACATTCAGCCCCCATTGATATCTTTTGAGGCACTCTGCAATCGACCACTCCTCTGTACAGTTCGAGTCGTAAATTTCAATTATTGTCTGGTCAGGTATAGTTACCCTAATGACAATCAATCATATACTTGTCCAGACATTAACGGTTTTTTGTGTGGAGGGTCAATTATCTACACTACAGGGGGTGCCTCAAAAAATATCAAAGGAGGGTTGGAATATATCGATAATGGAGTATTGAGAGTATACTACTAATTATTATCAAGTAAACTGACAACATTTTGATATAAATTTATATATCAGTAAGTGGAAATTAAAATGTATGAAATAAAACATTTTACATCTTAAAACCGTTCTGTCTCGTGTTTAAGAAGGCTATTACTGTCGTTTAAAATTATAAAATTCATACCACTCAGGTAGCGTTCAAAAACATATGGCAAAAGTGTCGTTTATTACCTGCAAATCAGGGCGCCCTTCGGCTTGGATCGCAAAAACCAAATAATGGTTGAACAAGTTTAACAATAAAGTGAATGGGATGGTTAACTAAATTTGAAAAACTAATCCCTACTGTACCTCTGCGTGTATTATTGACAAAAAAATATTTTTCTTGAAAAAACTAAAGTATAAATGTAAAATTTTAAACTTTTTATACCGATTTGAATTTTAGCGTGAAAACGCTCTTATCTGACATGGCGACTGACGTGACGTCTTCATTTGGTATGCATAGACGCTTTTGAAGCGTTCGTTCTTTGAATGTTTCTCTACCTTTGTTCGTACTTATTTTTTTGGTCTAAAATCACTGAAATGATGATCACTGATGAATGTTTATAAGTAGTGTGTAGTACCTCAGTGTGAAAAGACATCAATTAAAACCCCTAACAAATTGTTTGTTCATATTCCGAGAAATGACAACAAGCAGCAAGTTTCTGAAACTTGCACGTTGGGATCCAGGTCTATTCACAAAAACCTGAATTTACATGTGTGAGGATCACTTCAATGTAAGTACTCTCTTATTCATCCGAACTTACTATAGGTTTAGGTTAAACTTTGTACTATGTTAAATTAAAAACTATTTTGAATCAGTCCCCTAAAGGAACTTAACACACTAGACTTAACTGTCCACATGGATGCAACGTACTAAACAACAATAAATAAACTTTTTAATATCGAGAGATAAATTCATAAACGTCCTCACTCATTTGATCCTCGAATTGTGAGTGGATGCGTCTCCTTCTCAACTTTGGCATTCATCAACACATGAATGAAGTCACTGAACCCACTCATCACAACAAGTGAACATTAGTATTTCAATTATACGTTCTGTGTACAAATTACCCGTTCTGTATGCGTGTAACTGGTAATAACCCATAAGTTTATTTACATTTGATACTATTATTCAATGTAAATGGCAATGCATTTGAGTGAAGTTTTTGAATTCCAAATTGAGTGTAGCGAGAGTATTACTTTGTAATTGAGTGTATGATGAGTAGGATTTATGAATTTGTTTGAAAGTTGTTACTTACATTTAATGCATTATCGGGCAAGGGAAAGGGCTGCTTAAATAGGTCTCGGGGAGTAATAATACTAATTTCTCTAATTTATCTAATTTCTAATTTCTAATATCTAATTTCCGTACAGGGCGCATACGTAATAAGCGTGTTTACAATGAACGTGACGTCACGCGCCCTGATTGGTTATTTTATTGACAATGACGTATTCTTTGTAAATGACGTCACAAATTCTTTACCAAATAAATTTAATTTTCGGTATTTTCACAACTCAATTTATCACTGAAAAGCAAAATTTAGTCAGTTTTTATTACTGTCGTCTACCCTATTATGGTAACCGAATTAGTCAGATTCAGCAAAAAGAACACACTTAAAGGATTTTGTTCCGCTTTAATGTCTCTATCATTTGGGTAAATATTTGCTGTCTATGTTAAAAGTTGAAATTCAAGTAATTCTAAACGGAGATTACAGATACCTTTTAGGAACATAGAGGTAAAAATTTCTTTTAGAGATAATACAGAGATACACACACAAACATACAGTTTGAACAGTTACGAATACAAATACTCTTTGAAACTAAGAAAATCACACTAACAAAGCAATCTACAGCTCAAGCTCTTTTTTTTTTAAAAATAAGTCGATTGGTAATGTGAATTATACCTGTAAAACAATGAAAATAGAAAAGAAATGTTTACGAATTAAGAGGTGTAGTTCACCGACCAACTGAAATGAAATCGTAAAACTTACTCACTTTGGAGCCATGTCTGAATATCTGGCATCCGATGGATGAGAACCGGCCGCGTATTCTCTAGTGACAACTTCTCCTCCCATGTTTTGAGGCCTGTCCTCATATTTCTTACCTTTCTTCTTCTTCTTGCCTCCGCGTTTGCCGCGGCTAAAAAAGAACACAATTCGTTAAGAACATTTCAAACTCAACTCGCGAAGTGAAGCGTGAAAGATAGAATAGCCATGGATTAGTGATATGATTTTAAAACAGCATCCCATTGCATAACAGCGTGCATGGAATGATTTTGTTCATGAAAAAGGTAATGAAAGAAATATACAGTCTATATTAAATGGATATTTTAATGGAAACGTAAAAATGGAAAGGTCTAAAAGTACAACACAGCCATAAAAATAACATCTAACATCTAAAATTTTGTTTCACTATGAGATCAGAAAACAATCCAAGTTTAAATCAGTGATTCTCAACCAATATTTCATAAACTTTAAGAAAGAAGTCAAATTGAGAGAGACTAATTTAAACATACACACAATATAAATACCTAAAATCTATTTCACACTACACAGTAGTTACATATTTCGAATTAGTAACCATTCGATGTCAATATCATAGATACTATAAGAGAAGGACACAAGTGGACATAGTTTGGACTTATGGAATTGAAATACTTAATTTTTCTGAAATGAAACATAATAGTTTAAAAAAATGGTTCAACTTGATAAAATAATGGCAAATGTAAGAATCTGTCGCCTATGCAATTTCAATGATCATTTAAAAAACAATTTTGTCTTAATATCTTTCACGCGGGAACAGAGAATGGTGAATGAGTTGCTGATAAAATGCAACTATAATTAAGTAATTATACATTTCGACGTCCATTTTTTAATTGTACAATTGATTTTTTTGTTTTAATAAACAAAGGGCTATCAATCTGGAAAAAAGTAGAAACGTATTTATTCATGTGTAACTCATGAATCCTTATAGTATCTGTAAAACTGCATACCTACAGTATAATATTTTGTCATTTAGAAGCATATGAATATGCACACAAAAATACTTTTGGGGATTTGATGATGCTATGTGTGCTATGTGCATTTTGTGATGCTTTTGGACAATTTATTGTCCATTAGATATATACAGCCATTAGATTATAGCCATTCATTTATCTTAAAATATATTAATCCTAATTTTAGAAAGGGAAATTAAAATAAACTTATGGCTTGGCAGAGAAAACTCTGACCTCTCTTTATGACATTCTAGTTTATTTTTTATTCTGTACTTACTGTTCATGTAATGGCCAAAAAACGCGAGAGCTTTAATATCATCCTTGTCTGTGACCTATACTTCTCGACCGAAAAGTGAGACTTTTACAAAATATGGTTGTGTATCCTTCTCTATAGTACTTATTCGTAGTTAATATTATTGATGTTCATGAAACAGCATTTGTACATTTCAACCATTTATTAATCACCAATACCACCACTCTTTATTTAATGTGAAAGAGTGGTGATTTAATCATCACTCTTTGACACATCGCCCACACAAAATATGTCTACTGCTGGATGTTCATTTCCAAATATTCTACATATGAAGTAATTTCAACAATTCAAGATTTTAGTTTACCAGTAAATGTGTAGAGGAGGCATGAAAGCCCTCACAATTCTGAAATTAAACATTACTAGTACTATTAGTCGTTTTCACTTAATAATATCATCAATATCTGACGATTGTGAGGTTTCCTTTACAACTTTACCTGTAAATTAAACTATTGAGGTTTCTATCCTCCAACGAAACATACACACATGCACATGCACAAAAATAGCTGCACTTACCTGTTCAAGGGAATGTTATCCCGATCAGCATATGCATCATACAAGTATTCGCTGCAAAAACGAACACAAAGACAACTAAATATCTCGACTTTCGTAACATATAACGTGCAGTGCTCGCTTTCATTATATATAAACGTAAATATGTATATATATTCATATGGAGCTTTACTGAGATAATCACAAATTTGAAGCAGAAAGAAACAAAATGCAATATGAAATGATCTTTCGGGAGGGAACAAAGTAATAGACAGAGGAATACAAAGCGAATTCATGAGAAATTTTACACAATTTACAATTTCTATTCACAGCATCCTTTCATATTAACTAAGGCTTTAGTATAAATATAGACTGTATTTCAATTAAAGGCTTCGATCATTGCACCTTTTCTTTAAACTCCACATTTTTCATAACTACTTACGTCTCAACATACTGTCCATATTGTTTGTACTTCTGGTAAAGGGAAGCCAGTTTCACCGACACGATAATCGTAGGGATGAACAGTAGCAAAGAAAGGAACATAGTAACCCAGAAACCATTCTATAACAAAAAATGTATAACAGCAAATTTAAAAACACTGACTTGAAGGACACAAAAAACAGAAATTTTCAACCTAAGACAAGAGTAGAATCTACACATGACCTTCGAATTTTTTCTGATTCTGAGTAAACCTGTGTCATTCAAATCAGTCAACTAAAAACATTTGTGTATTTCACAATTAATACTAATATTCGTTAGCTTTATAAATTTGTAATTTCTTACCCATGGCAAGACTACTTTATCACAAGTGGCAGTTAAAGTAGAATTTATGGCTAAGCTCAACGGACCGCACTGACCCAGTTCATATTTGGTGACGTGAATCACACGTGTTATGTAACTATCGATTTGATTCTTGAGAATTTCCCCAAATTGAGATGCCGCCTAAATAAAAAAAGTCCAAATCAGGGATCAAATAATACTAGAAACCTTTAGCTCTCACCGTTTTCAATATGCTTGTTCCACCATTGCCGTTAAGCTTATCTTGAGCATCCTTTATTTCTGATATAAGTCTATCAATAGCTTCTGGAAAGCTGGAGGAGTTCATTTTGAGTTGTGCATCTAATTTTTGAGCGTTTTCCTAAAACAAGCAAGCAAATAGTTCTTATTAAGGTGGTTTGGCGTGTCAATGTGGTGTAATGCTTATTTCCGTTGCACTCCGAAATTGCATCACTTAAATTGTTTACAATTTTGTTGGTCAGAAGATAACACTAATAAATTTGACACTCCTTTTAAAAACCTCAGAATGTTGTTTGCCAGGCGCTCTGGCACTCCCCTGGCAGCACCAGTAATGTGGCACTGTAGCCGTGCATTAAACTAGTTGTTAAAATGTATACCAGCATGTATAAGTAAATTTATAAGTAACGAGTTAATTCAAATGAAATTGATTCGCCCTTATAGGACAGATTACAGAGCTATTAAATAAACATTAAAGATAATTACAGACACCTTTAATGAATGAAACTACTCACAATGATTCTTTCGGCTGTTTCCTTCATAGGTTGTACATACTGCTTATCATAAGTATTTATATTCAAAATACTCAGCTTGATATCAGACTTTATAGTGTCATACTGCGGTCTGTCCTCCATTACTATCACCAAGTTCTCTAGTTCAGTTGAGATATCGTTCAAGCTAAAGTTTGTTAAGTTCCTCTGAAGCTGCAAATGTAAGTAGGATAAAACCAAATAGAATTGAACATTTTGTAATGTTTTACCTCATACTGGAATTGTTCTAAATAGACATTCAGTTCAAAATCAGAAAGGTTCTTTAATATCGCTTCGTTTTTCTCACTCAATAATGTCACTTTCAAAGTCAAACTATCCAGTTGATCATTCATTTTATCCAAATATGGAGAAATATCGAAATTCTCCTTGACCGTGTCAATGTTGAACTTCGTTTTTAAATTAAGAGTAGTATAAATGCTCTGATTTTGATAACATCTCAACAAGGCCTCTTTTAAAGTAATGTCAATACCAAATCTGTCCATAACCACAAATTCATCAATAACGTTCATCATTCTCGACTTTTCAGGTTGTCTTATTGGGTAACATATTCCCCTATCGGCAGATAAGCCCACTATTAACATTGCTAGTGTAATTACTCCAATGAACATACCAAAGATAAACATGATCATTACAGCACTACAAAACAAAAAATTAAGAGCTAGAAAATCGGGTATATATCATAGCCCTTACCATATCAAGAACTGGCTTCCCGCGCCTTTATTACAACAATTATCGCTATAGCCATCAGGTCTTTTGCCACAAATTCCGCAGATCAAGCCCAAAACGATGCAAATCGTAATTAACAATAAAATGCAACTGAATGCTAACCCTCCGTAGTATCTATAATGATGATAAACTTTAATGTAACTATTTATTTCGTCTAATGCCGGATCTATGGTTTCGTTCATGTCCTTTTGGACATCCGTTATTGTACCTGTCAAGTCGTTCAACATCTGACGAATCTTAGCACCTAAAATAAAAATAGAAAAATAACTAAAATGAAACAAAAAAAATAGTTGTTGGTGCAAGCTTAGGTATGTTCTGGAGATGCCTGTGAATTTAAAGTCACACATTATGGGGTTACCCTAGTGTTAAAATGCACAAAATTGGCTTTTTTGGAAGGTTATATAAAAAACTGGTAAACTTCTTTTTGAACTGCATACTTGTTTCTAAATATTTAATGTTAAACTTTTCACGGTAAAAGAAAATTAAAATCAAAATAGTGGCCGTCCGAATGTCACGCTCTAGCAATGCCGAAAAAAGAAATGTAATCGCCTGTCGAAAAATTCTAGCGACTATATCCATTTGTAAGCCTATACCAGAAAAATAACTTAGTTTTGAGTAGCAATTACGCTCTTCACTTACTTCTAGAGGGAAAATTTAGTTTTCGGCACTTTGGTGCACATATTGAAAAGAGGCGCGTTGATTTTTGTCATATTTTCGATTAAAATACGTATTCTTGAATCGCCAAAAAATTCCATTCAAAAATATGTTAAAGGCATATTTTATACCCAAAACTCGCAGATTTGGTTTTGATACATGCTTACAGATGAATACATTCCCCATAATTTTACGAGGGGAAATTGGATTTTCTTTTTCAACACTGCTCAAGTGTCGTTTTTAACTTTTTTTTAACCATGAAAATGATAACTTTAAATGTTAATAAAAAATAATGCAAAAGTTTAACAAGTTACCTTTAAGTTCTTTTTTATATTACCTTCCAAGAAATTACCCGATTGTTACATGCTTTCACTACAATCTTATAATTTCATAATTTATATATCATAAGGTATATTAACTGAAACATTATCCTCCATAAGTAACAAAATTGTGAATGCAATATTTCTTCATTGACAATATTACTACATTTCATCAATGTTTTTATTCCGACTGATGGAATACCGTAGAAATTCAACAATGCAGTTTCACTTTCCTTACCCTAATTATACCAGCAGATATAATGATACAGTACTGTATATACCCATAAACCCATACCCCATAAACTGAACATCTAGATTTTTGCTTTTCTTTGCAATTTAGAGGCACCCAAGTCGAAAAAATATATATTTGGTGTCTGTGAATGTGTCTGTATGCCTGTGGTAGACAATACCTCTGAAACCACTAAATGTATCAGTTCAATTTAAAAATTAAGCATTTTTTAGAGATTGTAATATGTCCCGAAAATTTTAATATAATCCGTCTAATTCTTCTTGTTTACTAATCGAAGAACATAAACTTATAATTGTAATTTTAAAAAATGCAAATAAAAACTGAAAACAAAGCTGCAATCGGAATCTATTCAATGCAATTTTCATTGTACTTTCATTGCAATATGATGAAAATTTCAATGTGTAAGTAGACGAAGACACTTTTGAAGAACTGAAAGGTGGAGAAGTCATCCATATTCAAGCATATAGACTTATTCACTTCATATACAGACACTTTAAAGACTTATTAAATGTTAAGCTAATTGTCCGCAACTTTCTCCATTCCCTCTGTGTTTGAGAAACAATGCTGACACAGACATTGTGAGCCTCCAGTGTTAGCCACTATTTCTAATGGGAAGGGGGGGCGGCTTAGATACCTTTTTTTAGTGACACGAGCTGGTAACTAAGTCCCGTTCATTGTAAAAGTATATTAACATTGCTTACATCGGTTCTCTCCCCCCCCCCCTCGTTCTTCCTTCATCCGCTCCCTCTCTCTCCCTCTCAAAGAGAAAAATTGCAAACAAGCGGTGTATTTCTTAATAATGCCATCATATCTAAATAATTCTATCACATTTTTATAATGTCATATCAGTGTCATACCTTAATAAGTTTGTCACAGACTTATTAAGAAATAAGCTGCTTGTCGGTAGTTCTCTCTGTGCAAAAAGAGAAAAATGACAAGTAGGGTTAGCCTTTCGTTCTAATTAGACGGAACTTAGCTAACACCTGACCTCTCCCCATGTGTTACTAAACAGGTTATAAAAAGAGGCTAATACTGTCTACCTAGTTCCTCACACATTGTAAATGGAGAAGGTCACAGGCAAGCTGCCAATAAGTTAACAGGTCTAGGAGCGATAAAATTTCATCAGTGTTTTTTGAAAGTGTCAAAAAGTTAATGAATTTCTTGATGATGGTAGTATCCATCAGGCCTCATCATAGTGCAAATCCAATGCAACAACCTGATGAAAATAAAACCGCACCCAATTTTATAGATGGAAAAAGTGTACCAATTTGCCTCATACAACTACGTGTCTTATAAAATGTCACTGAAGAATTTACTACCTTCCCTCTATCTCTTACTTTTTTGAAACATATTTTTAACCCTTACCAGCTTTATCCACTTGCACCAATGCCTCTCCCAAAGTACTATTCAGATGATTCTTTATCTTAACTTCTATGCTATTAAGTTGATCCATTCCTTCTTCTGCTGCAGCTTCCAAAGCGTCTGTGTTCAGTTGATTCAATGTTTCTAAAGTGAGCGAAACATCAGGCAACTAAAATCCGAAGAAAATATACATTACGAGAAACATTTAGTTTTCAAATTGTGGTGGTTCACGAGAACTTACCCTCGGAAAATACCTATCAACGTACTGCGTGAAATTGAAAACAATTGTTTTGAGAAGAGATCGCTGAGTCGCAAAGCACTTACTTTTTCATAATCAATGGTAGACTTGAGTTGGCTGATGTTAGCCTTGATGTTGTCACACTCCGTTAAAGTGCAGTCATTCAATGTTGTTAGCAGGTCCTTTCTAATTTTTCGAATCGCTGAAACAAGTTTTGTTTAGTAAGTTTTTAAACTCATCTAGTTACGGGTCTACCGGAGTCTAGTAGATCTGCAGTGCTTCTCAGTGATTTAGTGTCACTCTTCAAAGTCTTGAGGGAAGACTTGATGTTTGGTATGTTAATAACGAATTGATTAAGATCGGTCATTGCAGTTGCGTTGCTCCAAATCGACAACTGTTGTGTCACGTGTTCTCCAGACTCTAAAATGCAAAGAAATTTGTCTGTTAGCGAGGTTTGACTGTTTCATCCAGTCCGTTCAACAATTAAAAATAGCTGTTTCATGCTTCTACTTCTCTTGTTTAGACAGAATAACTAATTTACCTACTGAAATTGGTGAAACAAGTGCTACAGCAGAGTGATGTAGAAAAAGTTACCGACTTTTGACCCAAAGTTGATTGATGGTTACAAGTGGTTTGCAGATAGGGGAAACTGGGGAGGATTAAATCACACAAAACATACTACTAACTAGTATAAAATTCCCACCCGTTTACTAGCAGATATGGCTCTTGGTTCGCCACTTTTGTGTACATAGTTTAGAGGAAGCCCCTCCAAACTGACAATTTTTATTACATTATTATGAATCAAGAGCAGATCGAAGACACATACCTTGTCTCTGTTCATTACGACAATATACAATAGAATCTCGATAAACCGAATCACTGATAATCCGAATTTTTGATAATACGAAGTTTTTGATGTTAACCACTTATGTTAAATTTATTCGATTAAACGAATATTTACAATTGGATAAACCGAAGATTTTGATAATACGAATTGGTTTCACTGTCTCAAAACACCATTACCATCTCGTTAACCCGAAGTTTCCCGTATTTTCGTAGAAGAAATAGCAAACGAATACAATAAAAATTTACCTGTGCCACAACTTATGTGCCTATAATGCCTTTAAGAGGAATTGAAATCCTGCACGTGCGATAGTTAAGGGTTTTACATTTAGTTCGGCGCAAAATTGGTTTAGGGAATTTTCAGCATAAATGAGGATTATTATTATATGTATTTTGAGAATTGGAAAGTTTTAATACAAAGGGGGTGAACGTCGTTGTGACAATTTTGAATGCAGTTTTGGTAGTATACGGATCGTGTCAATGCGGGAAATAATATAAAACGTGCCAATTATATATATATATATATATATATATATATAAGTATATATATGTTATTAAATATTATACATAATAAACATTAAAAACAATTATTTCCTTTTACATCCTGGCCGATTCCTCCCCATGTAGTAGTTGAATTAACCCCCGTTCAGGGACGATACAACCAAATACACCATTTTTTTTAAACTGTTAAAAATTCTGATGTAGTGTTTATATAAATTTTATTGAAAAAATGATGGCAAGGGCACCAGAAAACGTACCTACCTACCAGAAATGAGATATCAATATATGGTTCAAGATATTAACGTAAATTTAAAAAAGTGGCTGTAACTTCTCCACTGTTTCCCCTACATGCTGATTTGATTATATATTGAGCATCCAGTTCAATAAATACTTTTATACTGGATGAAATGTACCTGATGACCTGGTCAGTATACCTAATCAGGTTTACTGGATTTTCATGTATTACAATGGATAGAGTCTATGGAGTATTAATGTTAATGTAACGTTACCTAATCTTGTTACAGTTGCCCATATTTACTTATAATTACAAAATTCAGATGTTACACACCCTTACAGATATTTATATAATCTGTATGCTTATATATTTATGCGGTTATATATCTCAATAAATATTTATATTTTTTTTTTTATATCAACACTAATTTTATTCTTTCAATAACTTACTGGTAATTGTGTTAGTGAAGACCACAGAGAAGCTCTTGTAGTTCGTATCTAACAGCAACACAGTTTGCTTCTTGGTGCTCTCAAGATAGGTGTTGGAATCCCTCTTGCTTGCCCTCAGGTTGTCCCCGACGTGGCTGATCCCCTCCTCGAGCTGTTGGTTAGTGGCAAAGGCGCACACCACGCAGAACCTAAAGTAAAGCACATCAGCAAACAAACTTAACTCCCGACTTCTTCACACTCACAACATGGCGGTTCCGAGGGCAATTAACAGCGCCCCCTGAATGACTTTCTTGCATAGATCCCTCCTCTTGTCCGCAGGCCTGGATCTCGCGCCGCAACGGCCGCAGCAACAGCGACAGCAGCAGAAACAGAAGCCGCACAGAGGCAGGAACAATGTTATCAAAACTGTCACCAGGACGACAGTCAGCAAAAGCCAGTAATACTTGAGTATTTCCAGGATGGAGGTCTCTCTGTTGAACTGGGGATAACCAGAAGAGTCAAAGACTATTAATCCTGAAAAAAAGTGACAGGTTAGAAGCTAGATAATTCAGCAATATATGGAGTTGGTTACGATTGTTGTAGCGAAATGAAGAGGAAGTTTGTGACAACATTGAGTTTCATTTACAGTCAAGTATGAAGTGAATTTATAACACTGTGCATGAATAATAGTATTAGAATGGCTGATATCGAGGAATGAAAATTTTTGCGGCAACTAACTGAAATTAATTGCGGTGGCCTTTGAACTAATTACATTTATTTTAGTTTAAAATGTGGGTATTGCCATTGAATGCATGGGTTTTCTGCAAGAGTTGCTGTAATATGGTTTTTTCCAGCAAGCAGAAAGCTTATTATTTCTAGTCGCCAATTTATGTATTGCCAGCGTCAATAATAGAAGCTTATGAAATAATAGAGTTTTCTGTTGCTGAAACAAACGCTGCCACTCTGTTTTGTACTTTTGCTTAATACCTGTATAAAGTTCAAGAATTACCCAAAAAAATTCTTTGCAATCGAATTTCTCTTGATTTAAAAACGAATAGAATCAATGTTCACATTTCCTGCTTAAATCGCCATAATGATAAATCCAACAATCGTAAATATGAATGTGTCCCATTCCGTCTAGCAGCTATATTATCTTCATTATTTATTGGTTTGTAAACATGAGATACTGACATCTAGTGAAATACTTCTGTTATAATGAGATTATTTTTAAACAATGATGATTTAAAAAAATGCGATTTCCAAATTACAGGATCGTGAAAAATAGTTTTTGCTACAACAGAAAGCGAACCTATGAAAGGTCTGTTCAAATAGAACCACAAACTATACTTGGACTGATTTGAACGTTTAAGGTAATTATGTCTTTGAAACAAAAAGTCTAGAGTATCTTAAAAAAAATGTTCTTAAAAAAACTATAAACCAGGTCTAACTCTCTCGGGCCTTTACAAATTGCTTTGCAAACGTCAGGAAGCATCAGTAATATGCTACAAATAGGCACTGTATAAAGTGCGCCTGAAGAATGAAACAAGTTCTTATTGTCAAATAAGTCAAAAAGGATATGGAATGTGTATCAAAGGACCAATTTTCTGTATTTATATTTATTTATTATATATTTAATCTAGTAAGGGTATCGAATTGGTGTATCAAAAGACCAATTTTCTGTAGAAGACAATAAAACAGCTTCACTCATTCGCAAATGATTCATTTACGTATCAAGATCTCATAAAGCAAATTCCACCAAAAACTTTGTTTTCTCAATTCTTCTTCTAATCCAATGTTATACAAATCACCAACTACGATTTTTTTTTCTCGTTTCTAACATTTTACAGCATTCTGCTAGGATTAGATTTATTAACTCAATCCCAATGCACTTATTCACGCCATTTTAAAAATTGCTCAGACCATACAATGAATCGTAAACAAATAAAATGTAAAGTGTAAATTCGCTTGAACAGCGCGACGCTTTTACCTTTCATTAAAAAATTCGAGTCGACCACCAATTCCATGAACTTATTTGTGAGATTGTACAGTCCGGCCATTCCTTTAGGATTGAAATAGGTGGTACTCAGGTACACCTCTCTATCGGTGTAGTTCTCGTAGACGGGCATGTCGTTTCTGAGGTCTCTCAAGGCGACGTCCAGGTTCCTGGTGATCTTATCGATGCTGTTGGCGAAACCGCCGTCTGACACTTTGACAGTCACGAATAATATCAGGGCTGTCACCAGGACGTTGATCAAGTGACCGGTGAACCGGCCGCTGCTCGGGGAGGCCATCTTAGCCCAGAGGAGATACAATCGGAACTAAGGTTCCCTCCTTCTCGGTTATCTTAAGGTTTGAGTTCCATTGCGAAAGCGGGTCTCAGAAATCCGATTAAAATCTAGAATAAAACAACAAAATTAATATCGCTATCTTAAATAAATATATTTTGCAGTGACATGTTGGATATAATATGTGATTCATGTAAGCGCACTTCAAGTCTAAAGGTAATTTGCTATAAAAGTACTTCAATGTATACAGTTTGATACGTTTAGATGGATTAGTAAATAATTCAATTTTACTTTTGTTTTGTTACTGCATTCTTTTGAAGTTAAATTGACGGAAGGCAAACTTTTAATTCGAATAAAAACATACACCCTAAAAATTTCTGAGGCACTTTACGACCTAAAAATGGTATATTTGGTATACCATATATATTTGGTAAAATGGTATATTAAAATTGATTTTTAATTAGCAATCCGGGAAACCAAGATTTTCATCCGGAATTTCATTAGAATAAGAACAAAATGTATTGTCACCAATAAATGCCTCGTTATAGGAAACATTTTTGTATTATTTAGTTTACATTTTTGAGGTAATGAATTTCTTGGAAATTCTTGGAAAAATGTTAAAAATGGCGATTTTTGTATCGATTGTACTTGAAAAATTTTCACTTCGAAAGATCACACTGGAAACTTGGCACACTTACAGCTTACATTCGTTCCTTTTCTAAGGGGATGAAAAATATGGGTAAATTTTATTTAACACTGCCTGCATAACTAGAACCTTCCAATTTGGCACGCTTACAGATTAGGCCCCGAAATACAAGAATGTATTTTTTTTGTCAAATTTAATGCAATAATTAACAACACAATAACTAAAATCATGATTGACATGATTCCATCCAACCCATTAAAACCTGCTACTAATACGGTTTAGTTCTTGATAACGGCAAGATTTCTTGACAAGAAAAATTGTCTTTTTGTTTTTAGATTTCGCAAAAATAATTTAATTTTGTCGTTTTTAATCCTTGTTTGGTTTTCTTTCATGTTGAAGTGAATATTAAATAAACTCATTAAACAGAGCATAATTTTATATGCACTTTTTGTTTACTCATCCATATAAAAGAAAACCTCTTCCACGATATAACATTCTCTAAATGTTGTAATTGTCAAGAATACTGTCTTGATTTTTCTCCCATTCTCCCTCCTCTTAGTTACCCCCTCTCTTCAAAGTTCTTTCTTAGTTCGTAATTTTTAAAACAGGCGTTTAAATACTTGCGAAATGTCTCTGCTGAAATTTGAAAAACCTAGAAGTATGAGATTTTAAAAAAAAACACGTCTGACCGTGTATTTTCCAAAAAATATCAAATAGAAATGAGTAGAAATTCTATTCAGAAAATTGATGGGTAGAAAACGGTAAAACGGTGACAAATGAAAAAGAAAAAGCAAAATACAGAAATGGATGGTACAAGGATTATGACAGAACCAAATGAAGTTTTGTTTAATAAACCATGAAGTCGCCTTATAAATAAAAGTATAAACCGGATAAATATGCTAATGACCGTTGGATTACTTTATTAGCTTAGATTGGGCTAAGGACTAATTTCTGGAAGAATCTTCCAATTTTTCGATTTCGAACTGAAATTACCGATGTCTACGGAGCGGCAATCCCTGATCATTTGCAAGCTTTAATACAGTACATTTCAAAATTTTGAAAAAAGCCAAGTCTGAATGAAATCTCTTAAATCTAGACATTTACTCAATGTATAATAACAAACATTTTTCCCCATCTCTCGTGATTAAGTAGCACGAGAACCTTGAACCTAAAATAAAGCGAATCGTTCACAGTCTACCGGATTCCTTCCATTGTATTCTCACTGCAGACCAAAGCATCACATAACACAATAATAGGAAATGTAAACATGATGCACTTGTAGTTAAATGTCAACACATATAATTAGAATTATTTCGTGTCGACTCAACAGAATTACATTAACAGCTGCAGGTTTGAAAGTTATAAAACCCGATAACCCGATGCGAGGCACAAGCAAGTTCAAACGGCATTAAGTTTCGAAAAAAGTTTTTAATAAAATGTATATAAACTCGTCAGCAAAAATAAACAATTTTCTTTACGACTTTTAAGTGTCTATAAAACTGAACAACATCCATTAAATTGAATCAAACAGTTACACGACCTATTTAAACCGTTCTAAAGAGGCGGAGAAAAAGAGATAGGGAGAATGCGCATCTGTAACACAGGCAAATAAGAAAGTACTCGGTTATTGCCAATGTAAACGAACTAGGGCAATTAACGCATTAAGCTTAATTTCAATGAATTAGAGCTGATGTCATTTCTTCTTTGTGGGAAGATTAAATTGTGCTACAAGGGAAACGGTAGCTAAATGTCAACCTTTAAATATTTACCGTCTTATTCATGAACGCATATTAACGCTAAAATGGATTTTAGCTTAAAATGCGTTTAGAATGTGTTTGACAGATGTAACTATGGTAGTTACCTTACTTTTACTTAGCTAAAATCCAATTTAGCGTTAATATGCGATGAATAAGACCGTTAGCATCTAGCAATTTTTATAGCAATGAGGTGAAAGGAACTGCATCGAAACGGGCCTTTAAATATTTAACGGAATCTCGCCTAAGAGCAATTAAATGTATACTTTCGCTTCTAGGGCATATAAATTAACAGATAATTATCAATAAAAATTATCGTCAAAGTTCGACGTGGCTCAAAAAGGGGTCAGTGACTTGACAAAACGATAAATACTTATCATAGAATGTGACGGATGCATTCGACTGCACATGTTCAAAATTTTCAAACAGTCAGTACAGATCAACAATTTTAATCGTCAATCTAAACACAGTTGTCTTCATTTAATCAGCATGCGTTCTAATGGTATTCGAAAATTCTCTCGCTACTTACAACAAACACATTTCACTTGTGCTCAGTGGGTCACGTTAGAAGTTTGAACTGTTGTTATGATGCGGCACGAAGAAGTTATACTTGTATTATTTAACGTCTTCAACGCAATGCAAGAATTATAATCAACATAAACTGTTTTAATTACAGCAAACACGTTACTTTTCTGTAATGTGTGTAATAAATTATTATCTAAAAATAGATGCATTCTGGGCGTTATTTAATTTTTCAAAGAAATACCAAGTGAATCAAGTTAAACAAAGTAAATTTCTCGGATTATTTCCAACTAGATTACAAATTAGATAATATTCATCTAATAACGATAAAATTTGGTGACTACGCAGCATCAACAATATATGATTGTGACGCTGGTATGACAATTTAATTTCAGTAAAGTGTGTGCAACAAAACTGGAAAGCCTGACGGATTGTTAATATTTCTATAATAAAGGAATTAAGATAAAAAATATAAAATTTGATCTGTGTTAATTCATCCGACACATGATATGAAACCTACGATATATCTTGATATATCATCATGAGTTCAATCAATCTATCGATTAATCATTGGATCAGTTGTAAATATTTTTATCGAAAGAGAACGAAATTTTTCGTTAAAACAATTACCTGACAACAGTTTCCATGAAATAATAAAACGTTTTTCCATGACAACCTCATGTGTTAAAACTTTTATTTTTAATGCCGAGTTATTCATAACTACAAATACCAATCCTGTGCGAGGTTGATAGTTTCCTATCAGGCGCCTCCCCAGGTGGCGGATAAGGGAATGCCCCCAGATATAGGTGAAATTAAATAATCGGAGTGGAGCAAAAAAAGTCCATCAAGCTTGCATCGACACTCCTGCATCTCTTGCATACTCTTGCATTTAATAAGACACTCCTAACAGCCTATTTACAGCCGTTCGCTCTGAATTAGACGCTGCTGTGTTTTGGAGGTCTGTCAAGCTGGCACTCCCACCACCTCAACATCAAAATTTAATTATGCAGGAAGTATGTGCTCTTTATGTGTTAATTATGTACCGCAATGGCTTTTTTGTGCTCTGAGCGGTCTTTGAAGAAAACAAATTTCAAAGAGTGAAGGTGCACTCATCTAAAAAATTGGATAACAGTGATCTCGTGAGTGCTATAATAATGTATTATTTATGTGCACTACAAGTAGTCTGGAGTGAACTTGATAATTCAACTCCTTATGCGAAAAATTTCCCTTCCACCGTATGAGCCCCAGTTTCTTACTATTTGTCTCTTTCTCATCCATTTTGACAAACTGCTTAAACAGAGAGGAAACAGGATCGAGAGACCGTATGCAGCTCTGAGGACGAGGAATCATACCTTGGGGTGTCCTACCTTAAAACTGACAAGAGATACTTTTTGTCCCTGTTTGATAATTTCCTGGCAACTATATTCTTGATTATAACAAGTTTTTTTGATTCTTAGTGTAACGTCGACTTAAGTAATGACATTTTTTAATAAGGTTTTCTTAGTTCACAACTCGAACTGTATCAATTTTCCGATAAAATCACTGGAGAATCACGACAAATAAGCCTTATTAAAAATGTCACTGTTAAATTGTTAAACCAAGAACAGAAAACTTATGTAATTAGCAACCTCAAGTTCCTCATATTTGGAGATTATTTTCCCGCGGTAACTTGAGAAATATCGATTTTTCCAGTTAACGGAAGAGGACCAAAATTGTAGTAAACATAAAATACTGCAAAATGCCCATAAAAATTGCTCATATGAGCTCTGCGTCTCGAGATATTTGCAAAAAATGGCACGCAACCCTTTTCTATCATTACGGCCAGTGTACAATAGTTTGGGACCCACGAACTTGGGGCAATGTTATTCCAGAATATGCAAGACGCACACAAAGTTTCGCCACTGGAGGAATTATTTCGAACTCAAAATACAATTTCTCCTGACTGGACTTAATCGACGTTAAGAAGAAAGTATATCGACAAGGCGTATAAATAGATAAAATTAATTGAAGAACAAGGAGACATGGGTACCAATCAATAGGTGAAACGACGGATAATCTTGAAATATATTCAATTTTTTTGTAGTTGCCGAAAAATACCGTATGTATATTTTTTATAGATATGTGGCTATAGGATCTTTGGATGAGGATCTTTGGAGAAACAATCTGAATCTTCCTTACTGACTTTGAAATGGTGGACAAAGCAAATGGTTACAGTATTAAACAATTATTCAACATGTAGTTAACTTTGTCTAATATAACCAATTGCGTAAAATATGAAAATGTGCTGTTTTTTGTTACCGATACTGCACCGTAAGGAAATCTTACACATCTTACATAAAGAAATTAGGTGAATGTTTAAAAATATTCCTCAATTTACTTCATTTAATCTATACATCGAATGGAAAAAGTAATCCGCGAATTGTTTACTGAAGTAGATTTACTAATTTCCACTGCAATTCTTTTTCAAATCTCCATCGCGAATACGGTTATTTAAACAAATTGCTCCGTTATTAGCTTTACCAGCGAAACCTACTTTAATTCGTTACAGTACTTGGTTACCCGCTGCAATTTATTATGCAAACAATTTGAATGATATTGAGAAAATTGTTTGCAGTTGAACTAAACCGTAGCAGCATTAATAAAATCAGTAAAAAATATATGAAAGAAAGAATCTGATAAATTCTTTAATATTTATCATAACACATACCTCTTTCTTCCAACTTTTTTAATTTGTTTTTTCTCTTGTTACCGAAATTAATATAATGAAGAGCACCATAAAAACCATAAATTGTGCTCCTGGGGAAAGGGTGCCTTAAAAAAGTTGCAACGAAGTTATTTCCTAGAAATCATACAAACAAGGCGTCTTAAATGCTAAGAACGTAGATCTGTTATTTAGAGCCCAAAGTGCACCATATTACGTCGGCAAGTGCAGAAAGGTGTTTTTCGCGATTTAAATATATAATTTCATACCGAAAGACAAAATTTTAAATTCAAAACGCTTTTAAAATATATGGTGTATTATAATTTCTAATAATTTTAGCACTTTTTATGATTAAAATATGTGGATACCACCTTTGTATAAATGTACCTACTTTCAATTTAACATGAAGATTGTTATTTTGGGTGTTATTATTAAATAAAAATATTTTAAAAAAATGTCGATTTTTAATGGCTATTTTCCGCTTTAATAGAGCCCTAAAAGCGTGCCTGTTTTAAAGATTTTGAGCGCCTAAACATATGGGTGGCAATAATAACGATATATCCTAATCGAGTGCCTACTTATGTATTTTTTATCGGCTTGTCAGAACTTCCCCAAAACTATTTTGAAAATCAAGTTGGAGATGCCGCCTAAATCTCGATATTTCAACGTTACAAATACTTTTTGGATAGTTGGTAGACATTTCATCAGAGGTATTTTTTTTGTTTGTTTGAAAAATCTATAAAATGTAGGTGGTGGTAGCATTAAATCATCGCCTAGATATGAGACGTCAGTTGAGTTCACTGCTCTACTCTAGTTCATCAAATTTGTTAAACAAAAATTCACAATATATTTTTCGTATGATATGGTGTTAAGGTACTGTATCTTGTTTGATAATTAAAGTTAGTTGAGAGCAAATGTAAGAATCACAGAATTTATTAGGTTATTAACAAATCAGATTATTATTTAATCATGCTACAATTGCTCATTATTGCATAATTAAGTATTGTCGGACTTTCTATTTATTTCTTCCCTTTTTCATATTGTGGAACGCTCATGGAACGTAACAGCTTCGCAATTGTTAATTCCGACCGCTATTTTTATCGCAGCCGCGAAAAGTGGAGCGTAAAAATCCATACTTTCCATTAAAAAAAGGTGTACCGTTTCTCCCACGACGAATAGGAACAGAAGGATCCAAAAAATTGGCATTCGCATCCATCGGACCCGTACGTTTTCCACATGATATCTTCGCGGTTAATAAAAAACCGAAACGCAAGAGTGAGTCAGAGAGGATATTTGTCGAGTCGACGGGTGTAATTATTATTATGACGAGAAGGGGGAGCAAAGGGGAGATAATCACGCTGATTAGTTCACTGCTCGACACTTACGACCTTCTATTGGGAGACATTATCATACGTTTGAATAAATTTCGAATCGCACGTTGCTCGACGATGGACTCAAAAATGATTGTTTCTGCTACAATTCATGTCCCTGGAGTTATTTTGGAATATTTCGAAGGTGTTTGGATGTTTATCGCCTCAAATATTTGGTTTCTATAGAAACTCAAGTCCCTGAAGCCAGTCCTATTGATTTGCTACAAATTGGACGTGTAAGTTTCTCTTTTATGGTTATTACAATATCATTGTACTGCAATTTTGGAACATAGCTCGATAAGGTATAATACCTTCAAGGTATAAGACCATTCATAAAATTAACAAAAAAAGTGAACAAAAAACATACCAGGTGAACCTTTTTGAGGATTATCCCAATAAGGGAATTTCCGATCGATTATATATTTCTTAAGTAAGACCGCAGATAACATGCATCACAAATAAAATCAAAAAGTTTTTAAAACCACACCTCGTAGTCTGGAAAGACGATACTGCCTCAAAAGACGAATCGTTTGATTTTACTATATTCAATTAAAAATAATTAATAACTATAAACCCATCGAGTGAGTAAATCGCAAAAATAAGAACATTTTATTTCTTCAATCCAAATTTTTCAGACATTTTATTTCTGTTATTGTTTATTGTTACTGTTTATTACTACTATTGTAACAAATTTTAGTTCCTTATTTTTCTTCCGCCGCTTAATAAATTATTACATCTAAGAATTGTTTTATAGGGTATACAAATAAGTTTCCGCCGTTTTCAAGAGATGGTTCCACTGACAAGATTACTTTGAAATCATCAAATGTAAGATGCTATATAGAAAGTTTTAAACTTGGCAACAACATAACCTTAAAATACTATTATCTTTGTACTGGTAGTATACTTTTTTTTTGTTCGAAAATGTCGAGTTTTGTACCAAATAAGCGTCATTTGCTGGGAGTTTTGATTTATTTATTTCATTTAGAGAAATCTGCTGCTGAGGCGCATCGTTCTCTTGTAGAAGTTTACAGTGATGCTGCTTTAAGTGAAAGAAGTTGTCGTGAATGGTTTCAAAAGTTCAAAAACGGCAAGTTTGACGTGGAAGATAAAGAACGCGAAGGAAGGCCAGTCAAGTTTGAAGACGCTGAGTTAGAGGCATTATTGCACCAAGACTCATGTCAAACTGAAGAGCAGCTCGCAGAAAGCTTGGGTGTGACTCAGCAAGCGACTTCACACCGTCTCAAGACCATTGGTATGGTAGAAAAACAAGGAAATTGGGTTCCGCATGAATCGAAACCCAGAGACGTCGAGCGCCGTCTTTTCACGTGCGAACAACTTCACCAAAGATAATGTCGAAAGAATTATTTGCATCGAATAGTGACAGGGGATGAAAAGTGGATCCACTACGACAACCCTAAGCGTAGGAAATCGTGGGGAAAGCCCGGCCATGTACCAACTTCAATGGCAAAACCGAATGTTTATGGCAAGAAGTTAATGTTGGGCATTTGGTGGGATCAGCTCGGAGTAATCTACTACGAACTACTCCAGCCTAAGGAAACTATCACTGGAGAACGTTATCAACAGCATCTGTTGCAATTGAGCGGAGAATTGAAGCTTAAACGCCCCGAATATGTCAAAAGACATGACAAAGTGATTGTTCAAGACAACGCTCGGCCACATGTTGCAAAAGTCCTTAAGTATACTTTGGAAGGTTTACAATGGGATGTCTTACCCCACCCGTCGTATTCACCAGACATTGCTCCTTCGGACTACCACCTGTTCCGATCGATGGCTCACGCTCTGGAAAAGCAACACTTTACTTCTTACGAAGAAGCCAAAAATTGGGTCGATTCATGGGTAGTCTCAAAAAAAAGAAGAGTTTTTTCGACGTGGCATCCGAATGTTGCCAGAAAGATGGCAAAAAGTAGTAGCTAATGACGGACAATATTTTGAATAAAATTTAACGTACATTTTTTTATAATCAATTGATAACTTTTTATAAAAGGCGGCGGAAACTTATTTGTATCGCCAATACAAATTTAAGAGATTATTTTATTTTATTTATGGGTATATGGAAAATCTTAATTATTATATTTGCCTCAGTCCGGTTATCTTGTCAATAGGCTGATCTAGAATAAGTATTCATAGTAAACGTTACCTCTCACCTGACAATTTTTTTGCAAATTTGTTATTACGATTTTTATTTCGGAATTCCAATAAAGATGACCTAAAATTTTCACCTGCACGTACTGTACGACGAATTACAAAATGTTTTCAAAATTTTCTCAATATATTTCAGAAAAGTTTTTGAACTTTGATGTAACTTATGGGAGTTGTTAGTTTTTAGCCGAAAGAACATTGCACTTTTTCGAAATTTAAAATCGAAAACCTATTTAAAGTCAACTTATCTATTATAATTTATAATGCATTAATATTTTCATTGTCAACTTTATCATCGGAGACGGGAAAATATGCACAAAAGAAATTTAAAATAAGCATGTTGTTTTATAACTTTTTTGAATTGGTTGGTAGCCTTATTTGAATTTTTAGACAAAGAAATCTGGCAAAATGTAAAACTATTCAATCAGATTTAGAGACTTTAGTGTGATCGATGTAACAACGAAATGCATGTACATACCTTCTCACAAATGGTATAAAAACGTGATTGTTGTCGATAAATTTGTAATCATTTTTGTCTCTAATCCAGTTACTAGTTATTGAAAATTTCACTGCATGACACTTTGGCATTTTCACTCACAATGTTAATTTCTGAATCTTTTTCGACCATTTACAATGCTCGAATGATCAAATCAAAACTTACCGACCTAAATTTTTTCGTGCCTTAAAAGATGATTTAGAAATGTTAACGTTTCATTTAAACAGTAATGGTAATGGCTGTCAGTCAAAAATAGGTCCAATGAGTGTAAATAGGAAAGACTCAAATACTTAATGCAAATTACTGGTTTAAACTGTTTACTAAACGTCTAGAAGCTATAAAGGGATCTTTTGAGATCTTGCTACCTGCCTTTCCTAAGAACCCTGCCTTTCATTCTTTTCACCGAAAAATATGGTAAATATAGCGAAAATATGCATCATCACTAGATTTTCTGTAAAATATGCTGTAACCGGTGAGAATGGTCTAAATATGCAAAAGCATATAACCCAGCCTCTGGTCAAAAGTATATGATAATTCTGATATAAGGTAAGTCTTGTAAAGTAAGATTTACTTGTCTACCCGTCTTGCTATCACCACATTACAAATTAAAACATCTTATTTATCCATGACTCCAAACATCCATGAGTTTAGTTCCATACTGTATACCAAAATGTATAAAATATGCGTGGTGAATATGAGAATAATGTTTCCGTTAGAAAATCTAACCACGTTGTAATATTTTCGAATTATTTTACTAAAATAATAAATTTAATAAAACTGTTAAATCTCTGACTCTCGTACAAATGAAGAATGAAGAGAACAACGAAATAGAGTTGTTGCTGTAATGTACGTCATATTGTACACATACTTTAGCAATTTTGATTTTAATAATACGGTTTAATAACTTAGGATCCACGGTTTTCAAAAATCTAAACCGGGGGAAAACAAACCAGGCACCGCCGTGGCACTTCAAATATTTACAATACCCGGCATCACTGTTTAATCTCAAACGCTTTTTGACTTCGTCTCATCCACCCCTAGCCCTCAACCCCCCCAAAAAAAGACGAAACCAACTTTCCTTCTATGCATTTAATCGTTGGCGATCCATAAAATCGATGCAATTTCCAACGCGCGTTCCGAAATTTAATTCCACGTCCGTTTCCCTCATTTTTCAAGCTGTCATTTTCCCATTACATTTCCTTTAACCGACGCCAGGCCAGTGTTACATTTCACGAGACGTGCCTCGGTTTTCCCACAGACCGACGTATTCCATATGCTCCATCCATTTTTCATTAGAAGGGCAACAAACAGACTTGGAGGGTAAAGTTTCGGTTAAAAATTTATATTAACTTGAAAACAAAGGAAAGTGACGGCAATGGCCATCGACTAAACTGAAAAATGGAATGAAATATGCACTAGGTTTTCCTCAACAGGAACTTCATGAAATATCTTAACCGTGGCACCTTGACAAACTTTATAAGTCACAAACAGATTCCAATTTCACGCAAACGATTCGTAGCCCCACATTCATGTAATTACGAACGATTTATTTTTCAGGTATAGTTAATAGTCCAGTGACGTGTTTAATTCAACAAGACTTAAATATTTCCACACAATCCATGGGCCAAGCGTTCTTCAATTTCAATTTATTTTTGCTTCTATTATATTGTACCCCAACTGTGGCTAGCATTTGCCGCTGAAATAAATTTCATCTTATATTATAAACAGATTATCACGAAACATAACATCTTTCGAAAGTACTGGCTAAAACATTTTTAAATTTTGAATTAATTTTGATCGTGCTGATATTACGCCATTAAAACATTTTTGGTTTATTTATTTCACTTCGAAATATCGCGAAAATGCATTTTTTGAGAAGTTACACTTGGCCAAGCAATTTTCAAATTTTGAAATAATTTCTTAAGCTCTCTCCCTTTATTACGCAACATAACTTTGACTACACATATCCTGTCTTAGTTTCTTCACGAAAATGTTGAAATACGGTAGTTTTCTTGGTTTGGCGTACATTATACACCCTCGGTAAGAATGAGAATTATATCGCTACAAATTACTTTTCTGAACATTTGGTGCAAATTCTAAAGTAATTCTTGGGAAGGGCTCAAAATCCCACCACCAAATGTAGAAGTTCGAATATAGATTATATGTTCAAAGAAACGGGCTTCAATAATTAAAACTGAACATGTTTCAAGCGACTAGAGCTCACCATCAGCAATACAAATCTGTGTAAAAAGAATTACACAAAAATAAAAATACTTACAATTATTCAAATCTTGAATAAAATTTAAAAAACAATCTCTCTGTAAATAATGTATCAAAATTAATGTGTTATAACGTAAAAGAAAAAAGAAAATCATACGCAGGGACATGTATGCAGGAGAGGTGTAGGGACGAACCTATTACCTAGATGGCACCTCAGTACTAATGAATTGGATATATGACTACTTCTCGAGACATTTCAACTAAATAATTCAGCACAAACAAAAATAAGTTGTTCACTGAGAGAGATATGACGAGGATTTTTCTACAATCCAACTATTTCTATAATTTCTAAAATAGTTAGTATTACCCCATTGTTACGCAAATGTAAAATTTTAAGTTCTAAAAGATTTGGGATACGAAAAGGGATGTGATTTTAGTAAGAATGGAACATGGGCAATCTTCAAATAATGAGTGATGCCAATATTGATTAATTGATTGCAACCAAAATTATACGAAAATGGCATGACCAAATTTGACCAACATTGATCCAATTAAAAACTGATTGTTGGCACAGGAGAATAGGGAAAAAGTTATATGAAAATTGAAAAAAATGCTGAGGTCTTAGGCATGTAAATACCCCTTTTGAGTTTAATTCAAATAACTCAAGAACCCTGATCCATGAATTTCGTACTGCATTCAAACGAAATGACTCAAATGTGTACCCAAATCAAACAAACCTCTCACCACAGAATGCGAATCATCAAAATGAATCATCAAAAAATTTACAGTTCAGAAGAACTGCAATAACGGACACGACGCCGTAAAATCAAAAAACTAAACAATAATGGGTTCACGATTTTAACCAACTTTTCTATTCGACGTCGTCACGCGCATAAAACATAACTGTTCTCCTACCATAAGCAAGTGCACTGGTCTCCTCTGTATGTCTTTGACACTGAAAACTGTCGTCTTTTACAGTCTTTAAATACACTTGTCACGTCCGGTCTTTGTGGAAGAAAAAGAGAAACGTTCACCTCGTGCATGAGACGATGCTCGTAAAAAATTAAACCTGATACTGGCAAAGCAGCAGCAGCAGCCATCAAGCTGAATGCGATGCTCATTTTATTAGAGAGATTATATTAAGAAATTAGAAACATCATTTTTGTGGGTTAAAATTTTAAAATGAAAATTGCTCACCAGCAGCTAGTGCAGCATCACGTTCTTTTCTAGCATGTGAAAATGCTTCGGCAGGAAGGTTGGAGAGCGATTTTTCAGCCTTGATGGTTAGTGAAGCGTCTCATGTAGAAAAAAAATCTATGCGTGATACCTGTATTACATCACTAGTTTAACATTGTCCTTTCAGTTCAAAAAGAGAACAGGAAACGACACTAGGTCGAATCCTATCTGATCGATCTGAAAACAAGACATCAGATGCCATTCGAAATAACAACACCACAAATCCCATGCAAATTTCGTATCTGGTAATATAAATAAATAGTACGATTCTGATATAAAGGTCAGTGTCAACAAGATATGAAAGTTAAATGATTGCACGGTATACGATCTATCCTAGCGTCATTATTCACAAAATCTGGTATATACTTTCAAACTCAATCTAGATTATGAATGAAATAATTATATTTATCTCTAGATGATTCACCAGTTTAACCATCACTATCACTATGAGGAATTCGTACCTCACAACACAGGAGTACTTGAGCCGGTGGAATGAATACCTAGTGAGTCGCGGCTTGTATGTATGTTGCTGTAAACTTTCTTACTGCTTTTTACATAAACTTGAATAATCCGTATTGAAACAATAACGTGCACTTTTGTTTTTCGTTCCTACAAGATACAAGCTACGACAAAATTTATTACGATCATATATGGTTATAACCTATTAAGAACAATCATGAGAACTTTCATTGACATTTTTATTTCCTTTGTTTTGAATTGTTGCAAGCACCATTTTGGACCTTTCTCTTTTTGAATTTCAACAGAATTTTCAACAGAATTTAAAAGGAAAATTAAAAGCAGTTTAGGTAAATCGCTAGGACTACGTAATGGTTGGAAAAATAAAATCTCCAGTCAGGTCAGAACGACCTGGCGCCACACAAATTATATGACATTCCTTATACCACAGGTAATGTTTACCTTCATGGGTATATTAGGTATTCTTTATTTAGTGTTTTAAAGTGACTGTAGTTGATTTTAAAATACATGTTTCTGGACAAATTAACACCTGATTATTGTCTCAGAAACTATTAACCTGAAAATATTTAAATACATTAACCAAACTTCAGTGTAAAGAAAATAATGACCGTCAAATACTTGCAAAATGAAAACATTAGCCGTCTGAACTACAAAAAACTTTAAAATAAAAGATGCTTAGGAGGTTTTTGCGCGATTTAGTTTTTTCTTAAAGGTTTGTGTAATTTTGGATCCGTGGCTTCATAATAATAATAAGTCCTACCTTGGTACACCCAGGATGCGGAATATTTTTTAAGTAAGAAAACAGATCCGCTACGTTCCTATTAATAGGCGATCAGTTGTAGTTTACATGTAAACCTCACTCACTGTAAGCTAAAACAGCAATGTAGGTTATGTAATTGTTAACAACGTGGATCATGTCAGTTCGACTTATGAAGACACAAATAAAGTGCCGAAAGCTCTCGGCTCGATAGCGAAAAGAGTGTTCTTCATTACCTTACTCGCCCACCTTGGCGGCTAACTCATTACCTTGGACTTGAATTATTGACCTACCATTACAGTACTACGGTAATACATACCAGATTAATATTTTCAAGAAGTTCCAGTTTATTCTAAATTATCTAAACTTTTATATCAATGCTCATAATAAATAATAACATGATTTTAATTGGTCGATCAAGATAAGCAAGGACACTTAACGTTTCAGGAACTATTGGCAAAAAAACTTTGGAGAGTTTTAGATAAGCTTTAGTTGCTTAATACTTTCACGAATTTTCAGCAATGTCTGATACAATTAATTTTTTTACGATTTTTCATTTATTAACCCACGAGATTTTGATTCGTTCATTAAGATAAACAAATATTGCTACCGAAATACACAAAAAACCGCTATAACCAAAATACAGCTAGGCCCTTGACACTACACTACAATCATTTTAATGAATCTAGTCAAAATGAGAAGATAAACCATCCAAACACCAAAACAACCTCCTCAACAACACTTTCTACAATATCTAAGTAACTATCGACTCACTTAAGTTTAGAAGACGCACTTTTCACATTTCAGAAGCTACTGACCTTAAAACAGTTGAACACATGAAGTAAACGTCAGGTAATATATTTTCAGGAATTTTCGGATTTATCTTAAACAACTGGGTTTTTTATAATTTTCCATTGAAGTAGCACGATCTTGGTTCGTTCGTTTGTCAAGATAAGTAGATAGATTTCCAACGTTTCACGAAGTAGTGACTTGAACACATTTGAGCACACGAAGTAAATTTCAGTTCATTTTGAAATATTTAGACTTTTGTATGAACTTTCCGTTATTGATATACAAGATTTTCATATACTGAACTCGATAAATTTAAGCATGTTAAGTGTCTTGAGTGAACTTTTTCCCAAGCAGCTTCAGTAAACTGTCTACAATTATCCATCACAAATATAAACAAAGCGCCAGAAACTAACTCCCCTTGACGGCTTCTTAATAAATTACCAACATCTCGCGTCAAAATGAGCGGAACGCCTAGTAAAATTTACCGCCATCCTCACGCCGAAACACAGAACATGGACGTAAGATACACCCATTTTACTGTTCTTTCTCTGATTCCTGGTCATAACCATTTTATGCTTCCGTTAATAATGCCGTAAAGGGGATTAACGTTTCGCGCCTATCAGTTTTATTTCGATGCGAATTGGGGTTTTATCTGTAATAACAGGAAGAGTTATTAAGGTTTTTAACTACCGATTATGTCAGTAAAACTTGTCCAATTTTCAAACCATTACCACCCGTTTGAAAGATTTTTCTGCTGAAGAGACCGCAAGCTGACATAACATTAGAAGTTTCGATTTAATATTACACTTTAATCCAATGCGGTATTAACATTTAACTAGAAAATTGATGTCAATTAACTAGGTTAAATAGGATGGAATTATAACGGTCGTTTTTCCTTCTTTCGTTCCTTAACTGTCGTCCACTCACAAATTTAATGAATATAAACTAAATTATCGGTAAACTTCTCGGTGTTTATTCTAATTGGGAGAATGCTAATATTTGCCGGAAAATCATCCATCGTCTATGGCAGTCATTTTTATCTCCTATCTCGATTATAAATACGAGGTGAAGTAGCGCCTGCGCCTGGAATTTTTTTGTTATTTCATGGAATAGAACAATCAAATGAAATTACATTACGCTGCATATTCAATTCGTACGTTAATCGGTCCGGTTCAGGTTTCGCGTGGTGTCCCTCAAAGGTCGCCACAAAGCCCAATCCTTTTTAATAAACATCGCAATGAGGTGCACAAGTTATCCTCTGACAAACTATAAATTGGGATATGCTCATGCCTTCGCATTAATTTGCAAGGATGATAATGTAGAGAATATGGTGAGAACAATGAACAATTTTCTGGTATCAGCATTTTTTTCTAACTTTGGCCTGACAATATCCCCAAATAAGTCTAAAGCCTTATGTTTTCAAGTGAAATATAGGTCTCAGCCAGACATCTATTTTAATCTTTCAGGTATTCCTCTCATCTGGGAAAAACAGGTCAAGTATCTCGAAACAATCTTTCACAGAAACCTTATTATATGGAATTCACAAACAGACCACTCGATTACAAAGGCACTTAATGAAATTAATATTATTAGATGCTTATGTAGAACGTGGTGGGGGTCCTCGCCTCACACTCTTCTGGTTATTTACAAAGCGATGGTTCTTCCACATCTGGACGCTAGCTCATTTATTATGGGCAAGTGCTCTGAAGCTTCTCTAAAAAAATTGGATATCAGGCTTTGTGAGTAGTCTCTGGGTTAATGAGATCCACACCCATCCCTGCGGTTCTATCCGAAAACGGTTCTCCCGTTAAGTCTTCGAAGAGTGTGGTTGGCTTCGAAAAACTTCCACCGTTTGTGGAGGCCAGGGCGAGATTAGGTTACCTTAGCAACAGAATCTTTCGCTACGACAACATACCGTGCTATGGCATCTCGTTAGATAACCTGTTAAACAATATCCCTCTAGTCAAGTTAAATTTAAAGAAAAACGAGAATAACTGTGTTGTATTCAATCAAGCGATTAAAAGTAGATTTCCCTTTAGGTTTTGTATATATGTTACCGGCAAAGCCCGTTATGCAGTCAGACCTAGGTTTGTCTAGGCAAAGTCCGAATTGCCGGGCCACTTTAGGCAAAGTCCGAAATTGTTCAATATTTCGGACATTGCCTACGCTGCGGTACGACAATTTTAGGTTTGCCAAATGTGTCGCAGGCAAACTTCGAAACAAGCTAACATCCCGATTGCAGACGGTCAACTTGTCGCCACGGCCCCCAGGGGTTCAGGGTCAGTTAGATTAGTTGGGTTATTTGGGATATAATACGCTCCTCCCTCGTTTCTGGGGGCCATGAGTGACGCGGGCGAAATGAAGGCGAAATTTTTGGAGAAATTAGAAATTGGGGGCCGAAGGCCCCCAGGGGTTTTGGGGGCCGTAGACCCCCAGAAACCAGGGAGGAACGTATTATATCCCAAATAACCCAACTAATCCAAACCAAACTAATAGTAATTTCGGACTTTGCCTAAAGTGGCCCGGCAATGCGGACTTTGCCTAGACATACCTAGGTCTGACTGCATAACGGGCTTTGCCGGTAACATATATACAGACGAGTCAAAAGAAATCGAAGATTCTGTAGGAATCTGGATTTATACTGAAAACAGAATTAGTAATTCTGTACGCCTTCCTGATCATTGTTCAATAAATAATGCCGAATTGCTGGTTATCAAACAGGCAGTTCAATTTGCCGAGATAGAGATTGTAGGTCAAGTTTAATACTTTCCGATTCACTGAATGCACTTCAAAAAATTACACATCTTTATCCCCATGGTTAAAGGAATCTGTTACTTTTATTAAAATAAAAATATCGGACCTTTGCAAAAGCGGGTTGATGTGATTTGGCATGGATTCCGGAACATACCAACATTCCAGGAAATGAACAAGCGAATAAGTTAAACAACATAGGTCGGGAAAACCCTCAGTTCATCAATTTTAAGGGGTCTCACCTGGATCATAGTCAAAAAGATTTGGAATCTATGGAAGTAAACTTATAAAGAATGGACCAAGATAAGGGGTAAGCTTTGCGCAGAATCGGTTCCTTTTCTCTTACGCTAATCTTGGTAGAGGAGTTGTCCGGAAGCGAACAGATTCAGCATTACTTCTTTTGCTAGTTTAAGAACATGTCATTGTTTGGTGAAATCACATAACGGAACTCTCTCTGCGCGTGCGGATTGACAGGCCATCAACCATGTGATTTTCGAGTGCATGGCTAATAAACATATTTCGAACTTGAGGAACGAAGCGAAACGTCCGTCAACCTCGTTACATGACATTCCTCTCCGTCACATTACGGGATCGTGATACATAATGTGAAATAATCGCAGATTTTCTAAAAAACTAATTTAAAAATCTGATCCTAAAGTTTAAGCACCTAATGGTCGTAAGTGGCTAGATCGCACTGGCACCATTGGCCAATTAAACATAAAAGAAGATTATATAAATTCTGATTTTTATACAAAGCCTGACGTAGAGCACCGCGGAGTCCGAAATTAATTCATAGTTGTTTCATTTCATTAATCAGTTAATTAATATGACGATCAAATCATTGCATTGAAATCTATTGAACATATTTGGTTTTCTCAGTTTACGATTATTTTGGAGTTCTGTGGCAACTACTGAAATTCACAAGGTTGGTTCTAACACGCACCCTATGAACTGCCCCAAACCTTGTAACTGATTTTTAAAATCATTATGTGTCAACAAAATACTTGTTTTGCAATGAATTTTGAAGGTTAGTTGGAACAAAGAATGTGGTCTGTTCCAAGGGACGCAAAAAACAAACTCAAAAAGTTTATAACGAGGAAAAAATTTAGCACAGGTACAAATTTATGAAAGATCCTTACAAACTCAGTTGGTGTTACCACGCCTATTAATTGGTTTATAACGTTGCAACCATGAGATGGTTAAAAAAAATTGGAGGAAAACTTAAATAGAAACGAGAATGGTGAAGAAACGCTTGAGTTAGCCCTACACAATTGGTTTGTTGATTTGGCTTGTTAGTTGACTGTTTATAATACTACACCCAGAGACCAACCTCTGAGGGTTGGCACATTTGCGTAAAAATGGTTTTAGAGTTTTATCCGGTCCAAAGTTTCTTTTCGAGGCTTTTCTATCAGTTTTAGGGTGGACTTATTCTAAGAAAAATTGCTTGTCAGCAAGCTTTTTCGTTCTCATTGTGTGATAGAGAGAAACGATAGCGTTTCTTCCTAATGACCATGTAACCACCCCTATGAAAAAGTAAACAGAAGGTAGCAAGTCCATAGAATTATCAGGTTGTCTTCTAACACTGGGTAAGATTAACCCGCCGACTTCCATTAAATTATGAGATTGGTCAGAGTATTCTCAAAAAGTTAGTTTCGAAAACCAATTTTAATCAGGCACGGTCGGTTGAATTCAAGTCCAGGTTGAGTTCCTTGTTAAATATGGAGGAACTGCGATATGTCACTCAGTCAGTTAAGGTTTAATACGTCCGACAGAGGTAGGGAAGGGTTCACCTCAGGGTTCACCATTGAGTCTTATTGTACTTAACATTTATTGTAAAAAATTTAGAAAATTCCATATGGATAATGTTACTTGCTTGGGGTATGCAGATGACTTTGTTATCATAGTGAGAGGTATTGAGATGTCTGGATTGGTTAAAGTGATGGACGCGACTTTAAGAGGTACCAAAGTTTCTCCTTCAGGATCTTGGTCTTTCATTGTTCCTGGAAAAATGCCTCTGTTTTCATTGCGAAAATAAGTCATCACCTAACACCCAATTAAAAATCAATCACATACGGAAAAGGAGGTGAAATGCTTAGGGATCATTTTTCACAAAAATCTTTTATGAATGGTCACATTAATTATATTTCCAAAAAAAGTTCTCGACTGATTTCACCAAACTCTGAATTTGTTACGGATTAGTTCATGGTATGTTGGAACAGAATCATAACTAGTCCTGGGATCAGTAAAACATTCGTTGAGTCAAGAAAATGCATCTGCGCACGCTCCACCTGATTAAGAACTAATTACTGTATTTGTTGGAACAATAATTTAAAAAAAAGTGTATTGCATCCTGTGATTATTTAAATCCTGATTTTTGTTGCAGCACCAAATGTACAGCAGAGCTTATTTCAATAGTCCCATAACATGTGTAGAAATCAATAATTCAGAACTATGAGAATATTTCTCAAATATGTTATAACAAATTACGCCTTGATATTCTTTTGTCAAATATAAAATCAAATAAAGTAAGATTACACCCTATGATTCTTTATATTTGAATTGTTTGGCATTATCAAAACTAGAGCATAGCTTATTTTGATATAATCACAGAAAACATGTATTCTTATCTGTTATACATATGATCCATTCATCGTTGCGACTATTTTCGAAATTTGTTGCATCAAGTTACGCCCTTCGTCCTCTGTTGCCTTTTAGTGGTCCAAGAATTTGTAATACCGTATGGTTTCAAATCCTTTACATTTATATAGCACAGAATATAAAATATAATAATTAAAATTTGAAGTTAGAAAAAAGATTGTCATTCTAAGAGTTGTACATGCATTTGGTGTTGTTTTACATGGTTGAGTAACTAATTTCCTGAATTAATAACGAACTATATTAGTGAAAAACGTCAGCTGGAACAATACCCATTGTCTTAAAACAAAGAGCATCAACTGACTCCTAATGAGATGGGGCATTTGGTTTGTTGTTGATTAAAGAAATCTTTGCTTTAGAGCACAATTGAGTTTACATGTATTTTCGCAATAGTAACTTTTAGTTAATTAATTATAATTTTGAATGAAACTTGTATGAAATTATCTGCGGATGACCGACTAATGTCAAATGTCAAAATTTTTATTAGGCATGTTTTTGACATTAATTTTGATCAAAAATTTGACAAAATGTCAAATTTTTATTAGTCAAAGACACGTTTATTTCGGAGCTTAACTAATAGTGATACATTTATACTTTGAAATCAAATATGATATAATATAAAAATAGTGTACTCTCGAAATAAAACAATGTACTGGAAACATTTAAACATACTAGTAATTGTTATTGATTTGTACCTTTGTTTTTGTCATAGTTCTCTTAATTTTTTAATTTAGCACGAAGAAATTTTTTTAAACAATATTGGGAGTGAATATAAAGACGAATAATAGAAACATTTCAAATAAAAATGGAGGTATAAAAGATTTACCAGAGTGTAAAGTGTTATAAAATTTGACAAAGAATGAGAGGAATTCTGTGCAACATCGTCATTAATAAAGTTGTAAGAGCAACAAATCTAACATGTAGGGTGTGTAAGCTGCCACAGTGGCAACTTTCCTTGCAGTTAAAACATAGTAAATAACATAACATAATAACATAATAAAATAACAATGCACTTAAACAGGCAAACATTTATCAATAATCGGTAAAATTGCCATTTCAACAATTTTTGCTGCAAATAGTCTGAGAAATCATTAATAACTATAGGTCCTTTCAACAATATGGTTAAATTCTGAAATGCCGTCACTGTGGTTTTGGGAAGTGAGAGAACTCCCACTGTCAATTCCTCTTAAAATATTAGTCTTGCTGTTGGAAAAAAAAATATTAACCATACAGGAATCAACTGCAAACTTGTATTATCACAGGTGTGTTATTTATAAAGATGTGGGAAGTGCTGCAATGGGCACTCGTCTTTTTAATAGGTAGGGTAGAAATCAATCTAAATCGGATACTTCGCTCAGAAGTCAAAATGGCACACACAGGTAACTTCTAAATATGGCACTCACCTTAGACGAGCCACGATTAATCACCAACGCCTCTGAAGTAACTGAGAGTAGGTGCAGACGTGCACTTCCGTACCTACATACACGCACAGACGAAGAAGTGAAGTCAGCTAAGAGAAACTTCCCTGAATTATTTTCTTATTTTGTTCCTTCTCCAGTTATCAGGACTATCTCTTAGAAATCGTTGCAGGTGCTTTGTAAACAAGAGACGAGACCGACGACATACGCACGGCCCCCACGTCCAGCGGATCTCACTGAACTGAAAGGGCAACTTTACATTTTTATGAAAAGAAGAACGGGAGACAAAAGACCGCACCGATTCGCCCCCCGCCGGAGCAACTCGATAAACGGACCAATCACAGGACAAGGAGCAGCCATAACACATGCGTAATAAAATGTAATCCAACGAAGGTATCTATGGTTGCATACATAGTTGAGAAACTCAAAAGGAGCACACACCTAGTTTGAATTGCACTGTAATTAAAATAAATTCATCATAGTCCAAATATTCCGCAAAACGTGCTCGCCTTACCGCTCCACCTACCGTGTCATAGAATGCCACTACCTATACCGTTACTATTAATACCTTGGTTTTTAGCACATTGATTGGAAACCTCCAAGTTTCATGTAAGCCTGGGACTAGTCTCTTGCCTCTGCTATAACACATTATTTCAGCAGTAATCTTGTCAAGGTTATTTTAAGGGTATAAAATCCAACAAAAATGAATTTATTCGGTGTTACTTGTTTGGTCTGTGTTCTTTTAAGTAAAATAAACAGGGCCCTTAAAAATAAGGAGTTATAAATACCCAAAGCAAATAATCAAATAGTCAATATTGAATTTTTTATATTTCAAAAATATCAACATTTTACAAACAAATCATGAAAAAGTTATAAACTCTAAAATACTTATTTACATTTTTACAACCAATGTTCACTCAATAATGTGAATATCGGTGTACTGCAACATGTGGCATGTGTTAGATGCATAAAAACAAATAATAAATTCACTTTGAATAACAATGTTTTCCTCGTTAAAAAAAGAAACAAAATTTGTTCTTACTAAGAACTATGCCATTATACAAAAAATATAAATAATCTACAGTTACAACAAAAGCAATGGTTTTAAAATGTCCACAGCCAGCATAGTTATTAATAATTCTTAAATACACGTGAAAAGATTGCATTTAATCAAATAACATAACACACCAGGTGACAGCGCTCCAAGACAGTTGAAAAATGGAAAATAGAGACATTACTTCTTTAAAGCATTCAGAAAAGTATTTCTAAGTATAACTGCAAACATCATTTAACATTTATCCGTAGATTTCTGTAATAGTTATTACATGAAATTAATAAAACAAATAACAACAAACATGCCCATTGTGATTTTTTGAAAAAAAAAAACGAACTTCGCTTTAATCGGTCTCATAGAGATTTTCAAAGCTCAAGTATGCACTCAGCAATTCCGATCACTAATTGGATTAGTGTTCAGATGAATTTTAATTGTAGAAGCCTACTCTATTTGCTTATAGCATTCCAGTTCTATTTTATATAATGCTTTTAAACAATTAAATTGGAATATTACTTTTCGGTCATCATTTTACTAGTATTTTACTAACTTGAGCTGGTGTGTATCGGTGAGCCGCTTACTGTATGACTGCTCATAAGCTGGGAATTTGCATTGTAAAATATGGCTCATTCTAAATAGCAAAATTCGTTGTGCAAAAACACCAATTGAAAAACAACTATTTTCTGCACTAGCAAATAGACAGTTAAACCGATTTAAATGCAGTGAGGATCATTTTGTAGACGTTTTCAAAGCACACAACATTTAAAGAGTCAATTTTGCTCTAAAATCAAAAGCTTCGCTGCTGTAGCTTCGAAAAAACATTTCTTCACTCCTAAATTGTTTATACCATTTATCCCACAAAAAAGTCCATTAGGCATTTACAGAAATCAATTAATGTTAATGTCCAGAGTAAGGTCTGTCTTGCTAACATTGGGTTATGGATCATTTAAAAAATCTATGATCATCAAGCTAATTCAATTAGACCAATACCTCGATAAAATAGTAGAAAACAAGATTTTCTCAAAATAATTTAACAACATTGTTACAGAGTTCGAGGACTATGAGTCATTAAGTTTTTGTTGAGACTACTTCTTTGAACGCTTCAAAATAAAAATAAAATTCGTATTTTCGACTTCCAAACCTGGATCGCCTGATAAAAAGAAGTCAACCGCGCTAGTAGTAACTTAAAATAAAATTCATTTTAAAAGGGCAACTTTTTATAACAACTCCAAATCTCTCTATTCTTATTTCTTCCAAGCATTGTCGACTTGATACACTTTACCAAGCGTCGGGAACTCATTTTCCAAAACGTGGTAATTGTAATGTTCCGATAACTCTTTCTTAAAAATAATTTGTTTACAGTGTTCACATGGGACGATGTTCTTCTTTCCCTCGCCATCATAGAACCCATAAAGCTCCTGTTGCTTCTGGATGTCCGGCAAGAGTACGAGGAGCTCTGGGAAAATCCGATCAAATTCTCCTCCCAGAACAGTCTTGCAGTGATCATAATAGTTTGCAGTTGGGTAGCCGCCATTTCTGAACAGATCCGAATAAGTTTTGAACTCTTTGATTGAGTCATTGTTATTTAGAACTGACATTAATCGTTTAATGAGATTTTGGTTCCTTAGATGGAAATTGTTTGGTGGATGGTAATTGCTGTTAGAAGCTATGGAGTAACGTTGGCCACTGCTAGTAGTGAAAGTCAGATCATTCCCAAGAGGAGGGAAGGACGCTGGGGTAAACCCAGGAGGAGGTTTTACATTAAATCCAGGTGGTGGTGCAGTGCTACCCAAGGCAGGGAATTCTTCTGCAGGTGCCTTAATTTTCGAAGGTTTCTCATCTAAACCATTAACAAGGATGTTGTTATTCGTCATTTCGATTTTGGACTTATCCATTAATGATTGTTCTGGTTTTGAATTTGATCGTTCTGGTTTTGTAGTTGTGCTTTCTGGTTTAGAATTTGTGTGTTCTGGTTTAGAATTTGGGCGTTCTGCTTTAAAATCTGGGTTAGGAACTTCATCACCTTTACTACTTTCATCATCAACGTTACTCTTACCCTTCTTTTTCTTGCCTTTACTTTTATTATCAGAGTTGAGATCCTGAGGTTTTTTATCTACTGCCACTGTTGTGGTCATCGGTTTACTTTTATTACTTTTACCTTCACCCTTTCTACTACCGCTATCACTATTGTTAACTTTATTATTATTACCTTGTTTATTTTGTTCCTTCTTAGAATTTATTTTGTTCAGGTTAACCCAATTAGGTGGCACAGGCGGGGTACCTGACTTATTCTTGGACAGGCTGGGGAACTGTTCCAAATCGCTTGGAGGTAGTTGCGGGGCTGGGGCCACTTTAGGCGCTATCGGTTCAGACTTCTTATTCTTCATCTTCACCCACTGTGGTTGTGCCACATTGGTCGAGTTACCAAGAATGGGGAAAGCCTCGACTGCCCTTTGCTGAGTGGAAGTAGTGGTGCTGGTCGTAATGTGGGTGGTAATGCCTCCATTCTGGCCATGGTTCACGTGGATCGAGAGTTTCGCTGCATTATCAGGGGAGCTAAGCCAAAAGGACTTTTAAATGACACAATAGGGTTTGTTCAATGACTTACTTCACACTTAGTTTTACAGTACTGCTTGAAGGAGTTGATCCGCCTAGAGCAGGAAAATTTTCATTGGTTTTAGACGAGTTTTGTTGTTGCTGCTGTTGTTGGCCTCTGACTGCTGTTATCGTTACTTCGGAGTTTGGAGCATATCTTGAGCCACCTGAACAACAAAACTGAAAGCTTTCTCGAAATATCCAAGAATATAACCATATGAGTTATAATGAGACAAATAATGTTATCATTTGGCTACTATCATTAAGTTCATTTAGTCCAAAACCATCTAGTTACAACTTACCAAAATTGATTTGAAGGACATAAACTCCCACCACATAGTCCCATAAATAAAAGCTAAAGATGAAAACCTGCTATGTAACAGAGAATAAACTAAAAATGTGGAAACAATCTTATGAAAAAACACCAAGTGAGAAACAAAATGGAAACCAAGAAGAGAATATATAACAGTGTATGTATTGTGTATAGGTGACATGGGTGGTGGTATGAATTCAGAAATAACACTGTTTAACCAATTTCCTCCAATAAAATAAACAGCCATAGAAACAAGAATGTATAATAATGAAAGTTCCAATCAGAAATGACCACCTCTACACAGAAATTCAAGAAACTATTACCCCAGACAAGAAAGACTTGAGTCATATATTAAGGAAACCTTAACAACAACAGATGAAACTTGAATAAACAAGCAGAGAAATTAAAAGAAAGGATTTAAATACTTAGGGTAGGCTACCTTTAAAAGAAAAAATTATAAACCGACAGAACAAGCAAGAAATTATTATTAACCTACTGCCCCAATTCTGTGGAATAGCTATATAAGAAGACAAATGGCTAATACGGATTTATAACACCAAAATATGGTGCAGTAAACTGGTTGCTAAATAAAAATAATGAAGGGAAGTTTCTGAGGTTGAATAGATGCATCTCTCACTGCATAAAGTTTTTGATGTTTGTAATGAACTTGTATTTTGTTCTGTTTTGAGTATTATCCTGTCATACAGTTCGTTCAAAACAAAACTGATATGATGTCATTTATGGAGAGACTAACACTGTTGCTGGGGTTTTCAAAAGGTAATGAGATCGAATTTGCTTAAAGTCAAAGTCCCCTTGTTTTTTTTTAACACATTAAATACACAAATATTCAATTTAATCCATTCCCAAATATATTCTTAAAAGAACAGCTGATAAACGAAACAGTCTTTGAAATTGTATTTAATGCAAACCATGAAGTTAAAATTGATAAACTGTAATGTAAAAAACCTTTGGATATGTCCTGCGACTGAACTAAAACTGAAATAAACACGCGAATTTGAATCTGCATATAACAGTGGTTTGCCTACTCCCCACTACATTTGGCACACATATGACATTATAGGGTCAGGAAACATCACATTTGTTTTGAATGGACTGTAACTCTCATCATACCTACAATATATATAATTTTTTGTGATGATTTTGTATTTTAATAGGTATTTTGTGCCTTAGAATTTCACAATCCTTTTTTGGTTTTGTCCTTTCAGTGAGTACTAACACATCAGTTGTGAATTTTAAAATAAACATATGTTTTATAGGTATTTCTTGTATAGCTTGGGAATTTTGAAATGTAGTAATTCAATGTAGTAATCATTTAGCAGCAAACTAATTGCATTGTATTCTAAATATAAAATAAAAATTGTTGTCAATGCATTCTCTAAAAGAAAGTATTAAATATTACCTATACCTAAGGACGGGAAGTCTTTCCTACTAAATGTTGAATTGACTTTAGAGGTAAAATTGACAGTCGTTATCGGTCTCTGTAAGACAACATCTGTACGGCCCAAAGCAGGGAAATCATTGCCAGTTAAAGGATTAACAAACACTGTGTTATTGCCTTCACCACCTCCGCCTAGTCCACCAGGTTCCATGTGATGGGTTATTTCATCATCTGGCCTAAAACATCACAATAACAATTAATAAACTGTCCCAAAGGTTCTAAAGGCTATATTACCTTTCTCCTCTACCTGTGTACCGCTTATTATTTCGAACATCATTTCTTGGTCTTGGAGCCAAAGTGAACTCCAACTCAAGTGTCCTAGCTTGTTTCGTGGCAGATTTACTCATGTGCCTGCTATGTTCCGAAGCGATATGAGCTAAAATAAGAAACATATTAGAATATGGAAGGCAAATCGTTTACCTATTACCTTTTAGATCAATGTCAGTCCTAAACACAGATGTCAAAGGATCATTCTTGCAATCCCCCTCTTCACATAAATAGTGTTCAAGTTTGAAATGTCTGACTAGGTGCTCCAAGTCATTATAGTATTGATGTTTACCGTCAGCATCACAGAAATGGCAGAACATGTGAGTTCTCCTTAGGTGCCTGAACAACTCATCATTGTCCATGTAACGGCTGTCGCAAAACTCACATAGAGGATGGCCCCTAAAAAAAAATTAATATGATAATAGGATATCAACTATTATTTTTAAATTCGGTATTAATCAAAACTCTACTATGATGTGGAGTATTCAAACAATCAACAACGAATAAAACTATATGAAAATAACAATTATTTGAATGACATTTAAAGTCACATGCAGAAAATTTACTAAACTTGATTTCAAGCTACACCTGAAATAGAAATCAAATGGCAATGAGACAAAAGAGAGTGATATAATTTTGGGTTTCTAAATTCCAAAAATTAGAGTAAAAGACCCTTAATTCAATTTCATGTTCAGTGTATTCAAATGAGGGTTAGTGGAATTTGTGAATTAGGGAGTAATTAGTTAATTATTAAAATTAAATTGTACTTTTAACTATAATTCTTTGAACTCTGAAATAAATTATGCAAAAATATTTTCATGGCTTCAAATATTTGAAAAAGCATTATTTCATTCTGGAGGTAAGGCCAAATAGAAAAGAGACTATCAATAGTTTATGGAGCGCAAGGGGTAGGGCAGTGGCATTTTTATATCTCCCTAACAAGAAAGTCATGGTTGAAATAGTCCAGGCGTAGCCCATATAAACAGCAGATCCTCAACCCAATCAACAAAGCAATTGGGAAGAACTATCCCAAAAACGTTTCTGCTTTGTTCCCGTTTCTATTTAGCTTTTCTCTAGTAAGACTTATAGGTATTCTGAATATGGAATTACGGGGCGGAATTTGATATCGACAGAACCTATATTCATATGGTTTAGTGCATTCAGGTATGAATATTCGATAATAATTTGTGTCCACTAATAATTTAAAGGCAACTAATTTCAGCATAAGAATACATAGTAACGAATAATGATTAGATAGTATATGTTTTATTCTTTTTTTCTCAACAACATTTGTCAAACTCAGAAAGAGCACGAGATTATACCTGTGTGACGTGTTGTCAGGATCCCCTTTCCTCCTATGATGGCCCAATTCCTGCCTGGTGTAGCACCTACGCTCAAACGTAAATATCCTTACATTCTCCACACAGATATCACAATAGAACAGCTCATGCTCTCTCCTCATGTGGTCCTTCAACTGCTGGAAAGTCCTGAAAGCCCAGGACCTTTCACTATCCTGACAAATCTGACAACGGTGCTCGAGGAGTTTATCATAGGCCTTCTTAACATCAGAGGTACAGAAGAGAAGACCATGTTTTCTATCCTGGAAGTTCGTCCTTTCGAATTTCGGAAAGAGGATGGCGAAAGGTTCCACAGTTTTGGTGAAAATGACCTTTACAAATGAAATTATTTAGAATAAAATTGTTAAAAGTCACATTAGGTTAGGGGAAGGAGCTAAAGGAGAGCTCCTTCAGGTACTGTATATTTGTTTAGATTAGTATTATGTTATATTAGTGTCATTTACTTAAGACTTTAGGGGATTCTATTTTTATCATTCAAAGAGCCTGGTTGCTTTCAGAATTGATTGACATAAAATGTTTAGGAAACTGGAGGAAATTTAATTCTATTTCCTAAAATGTTAATTTGAATTCCTATGGCCTGATGTGGTTATGTTTATATCCAATTACCTCAAGAACCATATCATTGTTTTCAAAAACATAATTCAAAAGTAACAGTGGTATTTTAAGGAAAACAGGAAGAAATTAAATAGCTAGCAAATTAGTTGTAATATGTCCCCATAATTAAAAAAAATGTGGATAAAATAAAAATTTTATTACTTATATGGCTATAAAGTATTAAATAATATAAATAACGAAATGGTTAGCAACAAGTTTTTATAATTATAGCCTTTAAGTTGACCCTGAAAAACAGTTCATTAATGGTTACTATACCAAATCTACTTTCAATTATTTGGCAGGAAGTATTCTGCACAGAGTTATTAGGCCATGTGAAATGAATCTGATACATATGCTTAAACTGCAACTATAGTATTTACATTTTAATTCTACATAGTATATATAAAACACTCAGTATTGAATATTACAATTTATAATTAGAAACCCATAATTAAAAAAATTATCACTTTAAGGTCCCTCTAGTATAAATCAGAGATAATTTAATATGCCTGAAGTATCCCCAATTAGTGATAATGAAGATAGAACTGATTAGATATTTGTTTAAATATTAATCCCTATAATTAGATAAGTTTGTAAGTAAAACACAGACTTCGAAATATTTTTACAGACCATAAAATATCTTTCCTGTGATTTCATCCCCAACAGATTAATTTCACTTGAATGAAGTGTTTGTTGCGTTTAAATAATCTACGTCTGTTGATCTACATCTGTCCCTATTTATTTAATCTCGGTAGGTTAAAATAAAATCTCAATCAATGTTATTATCTAGAAGGCTTGCTATTTTCATGACTTTCATATTAATACTGTTCCTAAGAAGCATTTCATATAACTACATTTAGAACATTGTCTCTTTAGGCAGGTAATAAGAATCATAATGGTCATAACTAGTAAGTACCATAATAATGATACTTGCATTACAACGTTCACATTAATAGTGACCCCTAGTATGTACTCCGTTTGACTGGTATTAGAATGCTGTACCTTGAAGAGAGTAATAAGAAGAGCTGTTGAAACTAGACTAGTATAGTAAATTTTCAGCATTGTATGTAATTCACAGTGCAATTCTATCAAACTTGCTTATGATAGAAAGTAAATACAATAAGGTACAATTTTTTCCAATAGGCTTAGTTCTATAACTACTACACAAGTGTTGTTTATGCCTATGTGTACTGTAATCTAAATGAAAATGTGAGGAGCGATTATTTTCTGTTATGGTAACGTATGGAGGCCCTACAACCTATAATGCGTTAAGGGCAAAAAAAAATGAGACGAAGTACAGCCAGCAGTTCTCGCGACAGCACAGGTGTTTATCCAAATTACATAAGAGTGAGCGGGAGGACAGTCCAAAGCATATTGGTTCTAAAAATAGGCCGGTCGGTAAATAACGACTCCGTTCCGTACCTTCGGCATGTCCTGCCTGCAGATGGGGCACTCGTTCTGCCTGCAGAGCACCCTCATTCTGGTCGAGCACTCGTAGCAGACGGGATGATCGCACAGGCCGACGGAGTATATGTCCACGTTTTTGAAGCATACCACGCACACGTTCTCGCTCTCGCTGGAGCTCCTGGTATTGCCTTCGTCTGACATCTTGTGCCTGATAAATACCGAACACTACAAAAATTTTAACTAAACAATTAAGTTAACGCGAAACAAATCTCACCAACCTGGAACTTTCACAGATGACACCACAGAAAATGGCGTGGAACATCGAAAGAAATCACAAAACATAATACGGAAGTGATAGGAGCATCTGTTGTTCCACGTCACACCAAATCGTGACAGGTGGCACGATATATCGGAGGAATTTGAAAGATTTCAAAATAACGTGAATTAACTTAACCCGCCAGGGTCATTAACTATTTAATATTGATAAGATTGTCGTTGGCGTAATCAAGCATAATGCTTCGATAAGAATTTGTTTCTACTGCTGTACACAGTGAGTAGGTTAAAAGCAATGTTACTCAAATTAAAATTACCAAGGAGAAATCCGACTAGCTTCAGACATTTCCGTAATATCTCGACAGCCCTGCAGTCACAACTGAATATAAATTCGACTCAGTTCTCAGTATGTCTTAAAATCCTTTATCTTTTTGATTTTTCGTTACCAGGTTATTACAGGAGAATCATGCTTGGACCCTAAGCCTTTTAAATTCTTTGAAAGCGAAGACCGGAGTGGTTTTGACTGGCGGCGGGGAAAAGTTGAGGAAAAAACACGTTTCCAAGGGGAAATTATTGGCCAGAGAACGCATAACGTTTCTATTAGACAAAAGCACTGCGTTCCTAGAACTGTCAGGTCTATGTGCTAATGAAGTATATGATGGCAATATTCACTCCGCCGGGATTATCTCTGGTATAGGAAAAATTCATGGGTATGTCACAAATTTTTGAACCAAGAATTATACATTGTTAGGACCCTCATACCTCAATCCAATCCTAACATTTCTAGGAGAGAATGCATGGTAGTGGCTAACGACGCGACGGTAAAGGGTGGCACATATTACCCCCTTACAGTCAAAAAACACCTGAGGGCTCAAGAGATAGCAGAACAAAATAACCTGCCATGTATTTACCTGGTGGATAGCGGAGGTGCCAATTTACCTCATCAGTCTGAAGTGTACCCAGACCGAGATCACTTTGGGAGGATTTTTTTCAACCAGTCCAACATGTCTTCCAAGGGGATAACACAGGTATGTAGGTAACACATTAATGTAAAATGGAAGGTACCATTTATTTATGGATATACATTCACAGAAATATTTAAAAACTGTCTTTATGACTTTATAGCAGATAGCAACCAATAATTTTCATTGCAAGATTAGAATGCTACTAAAGGGTAAAATGGGGTTAACTTGGTAACGTAACTTGTAAGGTAAAGGTACTTGAAAAATGGGATGATAAATGTGGCCATTACTGGCTTAAGAAAGAGAAACTGATTCTAAAGAACTAGATAAACTATAATAGTCGATCACATATGTGATTAAATCAAATGATTGACCAGTGATATGGTGCAAAAACTTGGAATGATAAAAATTCAATGTAAAATGGAAAATTCCTCTAGCACAAGGTAAACACATAACTGTATTGCGTGACTAGGTCTTTGGAACATTAGAGGCTGTAAAATATCTTGCTGGTAACAATGTAGTCTTTGTGGACATTGCTCCAAGCAATCCAGACTTTTTCAAGATGTATCTAACTCTAATCCCAAAATTCTTCTAGAGCCTATCTGTTAAAGATGTTGGCAGTTCTAAAGAGGCCTACATTTGTAGTATTAAACCATTTATGGAATTTCTTCAGCCGCCATCTTCTTTGGTTTCCCAATGCCCCTATTGCCTTAAATTTTTGCTTGCAAAATCAATTATAATAAGCCATGTCGATCTAGATTTCTCATATTCTGTAGGTTGATCTTCACTAATGAGAAACACCTACGGAAACATTTAAAAATTTCACTTTGAAAACCGGCAAATTTGGCGAAATTTCTCGCATATTATTTAAGAAAATAAGAAAAATGTTTACCTATTCTGTATTCTAAATGTTAGATACATTTATAAATTTCTAAAAAGTAGTAGATCGAAATGGGCATAAGATAATGGTCATCACACATTAAGGCTTCCTCTCTTATTGTTGCTTAATTCCTATAGAATTGATATAGAGTCAATTCAAGGATGAAAGGGCAAAAAACGTAACACCTGTAGTGATATGTGCAATGATTGACCTGATACAAGTAAACGCCAAAGATATATTACTTCAGAGCATTGGGTGAAATCCATTGAACATGTATTACAAATCGGATAAAAACTTCTGGACTGATTTTCTCGTGTAAATAATTTAATAATCGAAATAAATGATGATAGTGACAATGACATTGATAATAAGAGTACAGATATGTTAATTGTAATAATTATATTTTACTGAACTTCGACTATATATTTTTTTAATAAATGAGGTACTTGGGTGCATCTAATAGTATAACGTTTGGCATATATGGTATGTGGCGTTAAAAATTTATGAAAATTTATAATCTGTAAGTTCTAAGTAGCTAAGTAAATGTTATTAAAAATATTTTTTTAAGTTAATACTTCTTTTAGCGGACCTGGGAGTGTATTTTGAACCGGAAAAATCTCCGTTTTGCTGTCACGTCACGGTATACATTATTGTATACATTATTAATCACAGTTCCTTCTATTGACACAGACCATATTATTCTTTCATAATCTATAAATAAATGACAGCAATGGAATATAGTTACAAGTGGGGCCCATGAGTCACTGTAGCATCATCCAGCTACTGCTGGATTATTTCATCCCATTATAATACTGTTTAGGATTATTACCATGCTGTATAAAGGCAGTTCTCAAATAATTCTGTGAACATTATAGAAATCGTTTCAGTCCAGTAAACAGTAGAAAGAGCAAGCACAATTTATGCCTGTCCAGTACCCAGCGTGTGCGTAAAGTTTACGTATGTGCGTAAAGTTTGATAGCTATATGATCGTAGTTAAAAGAGATATCTCTTTTCAATTGCTTTCGCACTGTTTTTATCTCCCACTAATCAGTCATGAGTTCCATCTGTAACAGCAGTGAGGAATGTGCTAACTACGCACCATAAAGATGTTTCATGTTAGATTCAAGATGTAAAGAGGACTAGATGAAAGAGTACACTTGTATACAAGGATCACGAAATACCCTTTCTTTTTCTATGTATCTATTTGAGTGAAACAATATATGAATGTACAAATCGTTTCACCGAGTAGAAGGTATACCTATGACTACCTACGACATTAGAGTATCTCTCCAGCTAGTATAGAAGTAATTGACATTTTAAATATAGTCCTTATTTTTAAGATATCTGTCGTGATGGGATTCTGCACAGCCGGGGGTGCATACATCCCTTCCATCGCGGACGAATCGGTCATCGTTCGAAAGCAGGGAACCATCTTTTTAGCTGGACCACCTTTAGTCAAAGCCGCTACAGGGGAGGAGGTGACTTTTTTCACTTCATAACATCTTAAAACTGAAATAGTTGCAATTAGATTTCAGCAGAGGAGCTGGGAGGGGCCGACCTGCACTGCTCAATCTCTGGCGTGACTGACCACTATGCCCTAAATGATGAACACGCCATTAATATCACAAGGGAGATCGTCATGAATCTCAAAGAAAAACCAACAGATAGTGTCTTTAACGAGTCCTATGAACCTCCTTTGTACGACAGTGAGGACTTGTATGGGCTTATAGATCCCAAGGCACAAATAGAAGTCAGAGAAGTGATCGCCAGGATAGTCGACGGTTCGAAGTTCAATGAATTCAAGAAAAAATTTGGAGAGACCCTGGTGTGCGGATTCGGGAGATTGTATGGGAAAACTGTAGGGATTTTAGGAAATAACGGCGTCTTGTTTTCCGAGAGTGCCATCAAAGGAGCGCATTTTGTCCAACTGTGCACTCAAAGAGACATTCCTATGATATTTTTACAGAATATCACAGGTAAAAGATAACATCATTAGAGTTCAGCATTAATAATTATTAAAAATTCACGAACGTGTGTAGGTTAAGTTTATACTTTTAGGTCGTACCATTACGAAATTAGTTCAGTTGCGTCATGCAATACTATTGCTTGTAGAGGGTTATGTGATGTTGCAAATCTAATAAACATTCAATTATCAATTGACATAATCAATAATTGGATTTGTAAGACACTTACAATTCATTAGTAATTTGTCATAAGTGTAAGTTACAGTTACCCTAATATAGTTATATCGTCAGATTGAAATAGCTCTGAGAAATTTTGTTACCAAATTTTCTTACATTACTTGCTTCGTAGATTACTATTCCCAAATTAGATCTTTAAATTGTAAATTCTCATTAACTTTTGTACATAAAGTATGAAAATGCATGTTCCACAAAATATTTTTTTTTCTTTTAGGTTTTATGGTTGGTCTTCAAGCAGAGAAAGAAGGTATAGCGAAGCATGGGGCCAAACTGGTGTCTGCTGTGTCCTGCGCTAAAGTCCCCAAATTCACTGTCATCATAGGTGGTTCCTATGGCGCGGGAAACTACGGTAAAACTGAAAATAAAAATCCCCAATCTGTTATGAAATTTTCGTTTTAGGTATGTGTGGTAGAGCTTTCTCTCCAAGGTTTCTCTACATGTGGCCGAATGCCACAATCTCTGTTATGGGTGGTTCACAGGCAGCTGATGTACTAACGAACGTTGCTAGCTTGGGAAAGTCATGGACGGAAGAAGACAGGTCGGCTTACAGACAAACGATCATCGATCAGTTTACAAAGGAGGCTTCATGTTATTATAGCACAGCGAGGTAACTAATTTAATAATATTTACACATAGCTGGAAACATTCTGATTGTAGACTGTGGGATGACGGAGTGATAGATCCAAAGGATACAAGAAAGGTGTTAGGGTTGAGTTTAGCTGCAGCTTTAAATGGTGGACAGGAGAAAACAGAATATGGTGTTTTCAGAATGTAACTATTTTTGTACTTTCTAAATAAATGTGAAAATTTAATAGCTTTTATTAGATGTGCATTTACACTTCAATTAGTAACTACCCCATCAATTAAATAAATTCTTGAAATAAACTTATCTTGGAGCATTCACCAGTTGTACGTGCATTTACACTTCAATTAGTAACTACCCCATCAATTAAATAAATTCTTGAGATAAACTTATCTTGGAGCATTCACCTGTACAGTATCAAAATAGCGAAATCCACCTATTTGTCGAAGGTTCGAAAATTTTACATGTGGTTGTTTTGCAGTGGCGGGCATTATATTATTTTGAATTTTTTGATAACGTATTGTGTATTTTTCAATAGACATTTTAATGACAGTATTTTATAACGAGAAACCAACAAAATGGAGTATTTAAATTTAAAATTCTTGCAAAAAATGCAAATAGATCCGATGATTTCCTGTTGTTTATGAAACATATGGTGCCGGGCAACACAAAATTACCCAAAGGACACCGCGTTTTTTGACGTGAAAACTTTTATGGCCGCGTGTGAATAAAGACTTTTTAGGTGGAGAAAAACGTAGAGTTTCACGTCAGATCTCATCGGTTACGCATTTTTCGTTACGGCGAGTCATCAAATTTTATATACGGCGAGAAAGATGTTATGTAGGTGAGTCAGCGAGAGGGGCTGAGAAGAAAAAAAGAGGCGAAGAGAGCGAAGGAGAAAGAGAATATGATTTCCAGCAGGCCATGAGGAGATTATTCTTAAGCCCGCCAGACACGATGCAGATTTTGGTGGAGGATTACATGGGAAAAGGCATGGGGAGAGACAGTGGGGAAAATGACGTCACAAGGGCGAAATTGCTACATATTTGTGTGAATAGCGCGTGTGCTTATTTTGCTGCATGTTTTCTCGGGGAATTTGAAGGCCGGCCAGTGAACAACAAGCATTCTGTTACGTCGGCCACAGCGCCGGCGCTTTGACGTTGTCGGCCTGTCAAAATGGGAGAAAGGTTATGAGTAGGATCAAATATAAACTAACCGAGATTTTTGATAGTTACTATTTCGCGATCCTTCTTTTCGAAGGGGGCAAAAATTTTTGTTTGCCATCCGATATAATGTTAAGTTCGTGGGTTCTTAAATTATTTAATAACACTAACTATGACTAATTAATCGTAATTTATTTAACTAACACTAACACTATGCGGACTTATCCTAATTCATGTAAACGTAAATTTATTTTCGAGCGTGTTTGTTTTTACGACCTCTTGTCGAATCACGTGAACACCGGCGTTCTACTGCATGCCGCTTATCTCTCAGTCACCTTTTTATACTATAACAGTGTCGCTTCCAGAAGATTCTGGAGCTATTAAATGATTTCTCGGAACCCGCCGTCGCCGGTTTGTCTGCAGAAGGATCCAGAACATTCCATTGCCTTCGATGGCCGATTAGACGAGGAGAATTCGTTACAATATATAATAGCCAATAATTAAAAACCATAACGCAAAATAAAAAATTTGCAAAAGTATAAAAGGTGTACTTTTAAAGGTTTTATACTTTAATTAACTTACATTTTACATTATTATAATTATTCATGAAAAGTAATTTGTTATTAAAAATAGCAAGTATAGAATTTTCTCAACAGTTACCGGCTAAATCTGTATTTCAATAAATACAATTCCATTAATATATTACATAGTAATAAAATTACAAAAAGGTATGAATAACTAAGATACTATATAATATAAGTACCTGCATGTATAAGAGATTTTAACACCACATCTGAAATTTCAATACAAATGTAACTATATATATATATATATATATATATATATATATATATATATATATATATATGGGGCACATTGTGGGGCATTGTGGGCACAATATTATGAGTTTCAGTGCTGTGCCTATTCTTTTTTTTTTTTAATAGATATATACGATAGTAGTCTAAATGCTGAAAGTTTTATGAAACATATTTAATACCAATATTCTAACATCGAAATAAATATCTTAGAGGACGTAAATTAAGAATATTTCGGTATTTTCACTTCTCGCGACACTCCAATGAGTGCAACATGTTTCTTTCTCTTACCTCAGCCACCTGTACCGTCTTCATGGGGTGATGTGACGTTTTTATATGTAATTTCTTCGTTTGCATTACGTACTTCAATTATACGATAAGTATTGAAAGTACGTTTTAATTATATAAATAGAAGTTTAAAAAAAATAATAACAAATCCTATAACAAAACTGTCGGTCCAAATAAATTGTAGAGATGGTGATTTCGGTGAAATACGGTAAAATAAATTTTCTTGGGAGATAGTGGTTAGAGACTACAAAGCCAGCCGAAAAAAAATTGTGTTTACGGTGTCAAAATACGCATCGAAATTGGGTTATTATGGGAGGTGAATAATTTCGTAAAATGCATTACAGGGACCAATTTTATGCCCTGCTAGACATTAAAATATAATATACTTCACCGTAAAGAAAGGGAACAATAGTAACTAGACTCTTTTTTGTACACATATTTTCGTGAATCCTAATATAGTCGTACGAGTATGAAAATTACACAAAAATCGCAAGTATTATCAGTGTGTTTGGAGATATACTTTTATATCTGATAGAAAGGAGGTTATAAACAGATAATTCCCATCTCTCGACCATATCTTTATTTATAAACATTTGATATTGGAGTCATCACGATTACTAGTAAGTTTTTGAAACAGCCTAGTCATGCTGAGCTAACAATAAAATTACGGAACACAATACATAAGCGAGAGTACTTTTATGAGTGAACACGGGAGTTAAATCATTCCGTTACGTTAGTAATTAATATGAAAAGCAGATTACGCTTTTCGTGATGCATATAGGTAGTCGCATGAACTGAATTTATAGTTTAAACTTTAAATCCCATAATTTAACTGATGTAATAATAATACCAATGTAAATATTTAAAGGAGAGCATCCGTATGTATATATATGTAAAGTCCGGAAATATTTTGCCCCGTCTGATTTACTTGGACACATACAACTTTGTACGCTGATAGTTATGGAACCGAATAGACTCAGAAGACTACTTCTACTTTTAAAACAAAGCTACTTCCGATGGGGTGAAAAATAAAAGTGTGTATGTGAAAAGTGAAGTGTTGGGAAACCGGGATCACGGCATCCGTTTTCACCTAGAGCCGAACCTGGCTGTCGGCCTTCAACGGAAGATGGTAGGATCCGCTGACACGGCTACGACCCGGGGGACTACCAGGGAATCAGAGAAAAGGCCGAGGAACCGGGGAATCCCAACGCGGGGAATAACCGGAGGAGTGAGCGGAGAAAGAACGCAGAGAGATCATTCGAATAAGCGTAGCCAGAGGTGTAAGAAGTTAATGGACGAGAATACACGGAAGTTTTAGCGGAGTAATAGATTTTTGTTCCTAACAGAAGGGTGCCTACATTCGTATTAAACGGTTCAAAGCCAAAATGTCAGTTTCGAAGTTTTGTTAGCCCAAAAGGACTTGAATATTTTTTCTTCTTATCTTGAGGATCAATATAGACTGGTGTATAACGATTTAGGCTTCACAATTGAAACTATTTACGCTTCTTGGTCTCTTTTTACCGTCTAAACTCAGAAGGAAGGTAAATGAGGGTGCTAATTTAATATTTCACTCAACATCTTTGAGATGTCTATTCTGGCCTCAATTATCTTCTGTTGTCTCCAGGATGCCCTCTGCAGTAATTGAAAGACCTATGTTTCTTACAGTCTCTTTAGGAGAAATTAGCCTCTGTGGTATGTACATGATATAACCTTTAGACATCATTTCTTTATATTCTAAAAAAACGTTGGCTTCTGAAAAATTGTTAAATATCACTCCTACCTTATTCCTCCCTTTCTTTTCTACTTTCTTGATGTTGTGAATTCCCATAAGGTGGATTATTTTTAACAGATCCATTGGATGTATCATTTTGGAAGCCGAATTCGAATTATCCGTAGTTCTCTCCACCATCACAGTGAATGGACCTGCGTCTACTTCAGTATACCTTGCTCTGTTCTGTTTTTGCAGGTTAATCTGACCTAAAAGACTCTGAACTTCTTTGACAATAACTTCATCATTGCAATGTTTGTCACCAATTGCTACTACTTCAAAGAAAGATGATAATTGAACCGCAGAATATTGTTGGAACCTAAGGTTTGTACAATCATTTTAGTTTGTCAGTACTGATTTGAGACACAATATGGAATCTCAATTGCGCCACTTTATATATTTAGCCATTTTAATACATTGTGGCGTTCTCACCACAAGTCCAAGTCCGCCACGTTTTGTGACGATAAGACAGAGCTTCACGAAATTCCGTGGTTGACAGAGAAGGTGGGCAGCCGGCTAACTAACTAAAAAACCATCCGCTAAAGCAAAACTATAAGACCACGAAAAGTTCTTACGCCTCTCGAACGAGGAAAATGGACTAATGACCGGCCACGCATTACGCCATAAGGTTGGCTTACCGAGCTGCCGAGTCCCAGCTAAAGAAAGTAGAGTTAGAGAATAATTTTTGCCTTTCAAGTTACGATCAATTTTGTTGGTGGCCACACAAAAGGATAGGGTGGAAAATAGGAGGAAAGAAGAAGCAAGATCTGAGGAGATCGAACAGCGTGACAGCGATGCTAACTACCGGATCTTTAACGACGAAACCCTCATCAGCGGGGTTTCGCCGGTGTGGTGATAATGGTGATGATGATGATGATGACGAGGCTTCCTAGCCTCTGATGAGCAAAGCGAAGAATTTACTGCAGAGGAGAGAGGATAACTGTCCCTCTCCCTGTTGTTCCGCCTCGATCCCTCCTGATTCTTCGGACAGGATCGTGTTAGAATGGTAGGCAATCTCTTCCCCTTAATCTCTTTAAATATCCCCTGTTGTTCGCTCTGAGGTAATCGCTAGAAAGTTCGACTTCAATAACCTGTACTCGCGAGAGTATGGCAAAAATTTTTCTTATACGCTAATGCACCTACATTATGCCTTAAAACCGACTTTCTCAGCTTCCACCTTCCTACCCCAGCTGCTAGGGTAAACTGTCTGTTGGCCCTAAACAACAGTCTGTTGTCCCCAGACCAACGTATAAGTTTACGGTTCATCCGCGGGATTTTCGTAGCGCTGAAAGGAAAGTTTATTGTACCAATTAGACCATCCCGAACTGACCACATTTTTAACTCGACAGACTAAAATATTCGAACAGCTATCGTCAACCTCAAAATCGAAAACTTCAGGTGATGATACAATTGTGAACCCCGGAAACATTAAATTATCTTCCGGAATCATCAGTTATCAAAAAGCATAAGAGAGGATAGCATACCCCTGCGTTGTGCCCAAATAAACTGTGAATCCTCGATGGACTTCTAGCTTAGAATGTTCTAACGAAGGCGCCTATGTCTAGAAGGCATATGCGTCCCATTCAGGCACCAACGACCATGTTCTCCGTTGGCATTCCAAAGACTGAAAGGCAGTTTTTGGCACAAAACAGGCATGAGATGCATTTAACTAAGTTATAACCTCAAATGAAGAAGCTCAGACGTTTATAGCTATTGTTAATCTCAAACCGAAAATATAGGACGATGACCACCCAGGAGTGTGTGATCAACTCGATCCCTCGATGGTATCGAATAGAGCTGAATTAGGTAGTTTAGCCGAGTAGGGCTAACAATATAAAAGACACGCGTTCCATTTCACGTCCAATTGCTGGTATGCGGCATAGCCCTAACTACACTTAGGCAAATGCAATCCATGGCCAGAATCTGGCATGGAGAACGTTTAACGTTGTTTATAATCTCAAAATCGGAAACTTCAGAAGTTGATAGCTATTGTCAACCTCGAAATTAAATACCGTCATACGATGACACCTATTGTTAGACTTAAAGTATTGGGACAGTCTTCATTCCAATACTTGGACTGACGGTAGGAACTTGAGAGAGGGCAAAGCATTTTCCGATTTAAACCCCAGTAGGATGTGCTTTCCACTATCCCTCGATGGCTCCGGATAGGGTCAGCTTAGATTATTCTATCGAAGACGGCTAACCTAGAGGACGTAATCGACCTATCAGAGCACCATAATCAAAGACCTGATGACCTCCCAAAGAAAGAAAGGTGATCCGTGTCCCGATTCGAGCGTGAATAGCTTTCACCTTTGTTTATAACTTCAACATCGGGGAACGTCAGACGTTGACAGATATTGTCAACCTCAATTCGTGATAGGTTCTTTTGGCTTGCGCTGATGATGCCAGCTGTTATCAACCTCTATTCGTATAACGTTCAACATTCGTATGTTGTGAACGTTATTCGAGAATATAAACAAACCATAGAGCTTAGAGATGGTGCACTCACACATTGCGCTCCAGAGACAGAATACGTTTCTATCCCTGGATAGTTTCGAAATGGCTGGAATAATGTATACAAAGGAAACGACTTAGCTCCAGGAAAATCGTGCGCACTCCGTTCGAAGCACAGATAGTGTTCAGCCAGTTAGCCCTGTTGACCTTCCCGAAAACAGAAGGCGGTCAGCGACACAGAACAGGCTTGAAATGGTGCAAGTATATTTAGAGCCTATGCAGTCATACACTGATTACAGGCAGCAGATAATTCTTATCGCATTGTTTTAAATTAAATAAAATTAAATATTAAATAAATGCTAGTTACAATTGGACATCTCGGATTAGAACAAAACGCCAAGTGATCGTATTACGAACATGTTTTCCAAGCAACGGGACTTTTTCCAACTAACTTACAAAAAGTCTTTAAGATCTTTCTCCAATGTCCTTAAATCCAAATTAGACACTAGTTCTTCTACTTTTAAAGTAAGCCTTTCTATTATGCTATGAATGATTTTTACCAACTTCTACTCGTATAGGAAAATTTTGCTCGAATGGTCGGATTGGTGGAAGACCTCAGGAAAAAGACAAAAGTGGCAATTAATTCAGGAGGCGGAAAAAACAAAGCTATTAAAGTGCATCTTTCCAGAGGGAAACTTATGGTAAGGGACCGCATCAATATGTTACTAGATAAGAATACGGCATTCCTGGACTTATCTGGGTTATGTGGCCTGGATATGTACGACGGTACAATTCATTCCGGAGGCATCGTGACGGGAATTGGAAGGATCAACGAGTATTGATCGTAATTATATTTTAAAATAGGTGTAGTTCATTTAAACTTCCAGGAGACTTTGTATGATCATAGCTCACGACGCTACCATCAAAGGAGGTACTTTCTTTGAAGTGACGGTTAAAAAACATATTAGAGCACTAGAAATTGCGCTGCAGAACAGGTTACCGACAGTACTATTGGCGGATAGTGGTGGTGCAAATATCATTAACAACGAGGACGTTTTTCCTGATAAGGACCACGTTGGTAAAATATTCTTTAATGTGCCTTATATGTCCGGTCAAGGAATTATGCAAGTGAGTAAGAATAATTTTGTCTTCAAATCAAATATAAACAGATGAAAATGGAACTGCTAAAAACAATTTCTGCAGATTGCTGCCATTATGGGATCTTGTACAGCTGGTGGAGCAGTACCGCCTATCCTTTCAGACGAGACGGTTATAGTAGATAAAATAGGAACGGCCCAACTGGCTGGTGCTCCATTAGTGAAAGCAGCAACAGGCGAAGATGTAAGAATTAATTTTTAAATAATTACGAGAATACTAGCCATTTTCCTATAGGTTACCGCCGAAGACCTTGGAGGTGCCAAACTGGTGTGTTCTGCAGGAGCTGTAGATCACTTCGCTGTCGACGAAGAACATGCTATCGATATTCTCAGACAAATAGTAAAAAGGCACTACGAAAAACCTCCATTCGTATTCGACAAACTGTACGAATCTCCTGCTTACGATGTAGACGAGTTGTATGGAATACCAAATGAAGATTACATGACGCGTTTTGAGATGAGGGAGGTGATCGCCAGGATCTTCGACGGATCCAGATTCGACGAGTACAGGAAAATGTACAACGGCACTATCATATGCGGTTATGCTAAGTTATATGGAAAAACTGTAGGAGTTATAGCAAACAACGGAGTGATGTTAGCTGAGAGCTCGTTGAAAGCTGCCAATTTCATCGAGCTATGTGTCCAAAGGAAGACACCTTTGGTTTATTTAGTTCACACAACTGGTACGAAAATATACATTAACACTTTCCATCAAAAGCCAAGAGCTGCTATGAACAGTGCTTATTGATTTTAAATTGAATTGCTAAATTAACTTACTTAAAAACAGGTTTATTAAATTACACGTTAAAAATGTAGGTTTTTTGGTGGGTCTTCAGTCAGAACACAGCGGCATAGCCAAACACGCGACGAAGTTCCTGACAGCTACAGCTTGCGCCAAAGTCCCCAAATTAACCGTGATTGTCGGAGGATCCTTCGGTGCCGGAAGTTTTGGTAAGAAAAAATTCATAACAGTAAATACTCAAAATTCCAAAAATACTTTGTTTCAGCTATGTGCCATCGAGCTTTCGACCCGAGATTCCTCTATATGTGGCCTAACGGCCAACTGTCTATAATGGGAGGACATCAGGCATCCCATGTACTTTCCGATGTGGCTAGTGCTGGAAAATCTTGGACTCCTGAACAAAAGGAGGCTTACAAAAAAAAAGTTTTCGATGAATATACTTTGCAAGGGTCACCTTTATATAACGCCGCTAGAGTTTATATCGATGGAATCATCGATCCGAAAGACACCAGAAAGGTGTTAGGGTTAAGTTTAGCTGCGACTCTGAATACAGAAATATCTGAAGACACCAAGTTTGGAATATTTAGAATGTGAAATTAGGTGATAGATTGAAAAACTGAGAAACGGCCTCGTTAAAGCGAGATATCCGTTACCTTAACGTTGCCTGTAATCCTTTGTTTTCTCATTCCCCTTATCCCTAAAAGCTTCTTGACCGGCAGCTGATGGCACTGCACATTTTAGTAGATAAACTAATAAATTTTTTTTGGATTTTTTAACAAATTTGGATTTTCGACGTTATACGATTATTTTGAGGGATTCGGGAGTTATTAGTTCAATTTTTAGTTTTTTATTTAAGTTTTTTTACTTCTCGACATTTTTAATCTATCAAATTCATTACAGTGTCAAATAGAGGATTCAAGGACAGATGAGAACATAAAGTTAAAATCGAGAATATTGAGAAAAAAAAAATTAAAAGACAGAATAATCTATTTTTATTAGCAAAACTACGCTGACCTATGCGGACCATCTGCTCTGAATATAGAACAGCGTTAAAATAAAAGTTATAATCAACTGGTCGACCACAATCGGTGAAGTACTCCATTTCTAGAGCCTGAGCATAACATTGGGGGCTCATTATTTCATTTACATTGCAATTATTTTAGATGTAAGTATTTAGTTCAAATTCGGTTGGATATTATTATATTATTACAAATGGTGTTATTTGTTTTTTATTATATTGTGGGTTGATGTTGGTTTTTTGTTGTTAATATATTATTGATTAATATATCAATTAAAAATTAATACCTGATCATAATAGCAGCAGTATGTCTCATTCTCATTAAAACGACGAAAACAATCAAATTCCGGTAATAAATTTTCCATATTTGCATATAACTCTAACTAAAACTAAATATAACTACTAACTATAACCACTAACTGTAACTCACTATAATGAATGAATGAAACTGGGGTGCCTTTAGACGACACCTACACTAAAGTACATTGTGTCATCCCCCGCCGCTTAAGGTCTCACCCTAGTCGCACTTTCCCCATGAAGGTTTTATGCTTCCTACTGAGAGGTTCCTCGCTTCTTCCGGGGAGATCCTCTCTACCCCGAAGATTGTCCACCTGGCCCCTCCGAGTGCTTCGCAGTCGCACAAGATGTGGAAGAAGATAGGAGGTTTCATCTTTCTCCCAACAGAACCTGCACAATGAGTCTTCTTTCAGCCCCATATTGTGCATATGGTAATTCAGCGTCCAGGACCCGGTCAGGACTCCGGTTACCGTACGTATATGCTTCCTGCTTAAACTAATCAGTTCTCTCGCCTTCTTCTGGTTGGGTCCCGCAATGAATGCCCTCCATTGACGGAGGCGGTCCGGTTGACTCCAGTGTTCTTCGAATTCCGCTCTTAGTCGCCTACTGAAGTATCCCACTGTAGTCGCCTTGGTAATTTCACAAGCCGGCTCGGGCACAGCGAGGAGAGTCTCCGCCCCTAGTCGGGCCAGTCGATCAGCCCGTTCGTTACCTTCGATACCTCTAAGGTGAGCTTGGATGACTTTCTGTACGACCCCAGAGCCTTTAACGCCCCCTGACTATCACAGCATATGTCTATGCTCTGTTTGCAGTAATTCCTTAAAAGGTTCTCTTGTGCACAAGCAAGGATCTCTGCTTGGAAAGCTGTGCAGTGAGTCCCCAGGGGTATCGTTTTTGATATCCGCGGCTGGACTCCTGCTACCCCTGCCCCGGAGCCATGCTCCGTGTGTGACCCGTCCGCCAACCAGATCAGTCCGTGCCCCTTGATAATGTTCTCCGCAGTGTCCCAGTCCTCCCTTTTGGGGATTTCTATTAAATAGTTCTTATCGAACCTCTTGATAGGTACGCATCCGTCCCTTATCTCTAGAATGGGGTTCTCTTTGATTGCACGCCGCCAAACAGTGGGGTGTCAGGCGTAAGGCATGAACAGGCGTGAGACCCCACCTATTGTCGACGGTGGCTCTTCAAGCCCATAAGGATGAAATCGCCCTTTTAGTTTGTCTCTCAATGTGGTTGTTCCAGGAGAGCTTAGCACCTAGGATTACGCCCAGGTACTTAACTTCGGCCACCCGTATTGGTACGCCATTGAAAATTCGAACTTTCCATTCCAGCTTCTTTTTCTTGGTGAACTGGACCATCACTGTTTTGTCGGGGTTAACATCCAGTTTTGTTCTCCTACACCACTTATGTACCGTATTCAGTGTTCTTTGTATGAGCTCCTGTATTGTGCTACTATATTTGCCTTTAGCTAAAATTACAAGGTCTTCCGGGTACCCTTGTGCCTTCTACATGTATCGCACTAATTCACACGATATTTCACAATAACACTTATAAATTAATAAATTATTATTATTATATATTATTATAAACGACATACAGTATAAACGGTGACGGTAGTTTAGCCACTACCATATCTCCGCTAAGCACACCCGCATTTATTAAAATTCCAAATAACGAAGGCACGAAAACCGCGCCGTTTATAATCGTTTTTTCACTTATTTCTCCACACTCTTTTCATGAAATTTGAATATCGGCGTAAAGTAGAATAATTAAACTTTACTATTATCATTTAACTGATGAGAATAACAGACAAAAACATTTAAAAATTTCACTTTGAAAACCGGCAAATTTAGCAACACTTCTCACATTTTATTTTTTTCTCCAAAACTGCTGGTTTACTAAAGTTAAAATGATTTTTTCAAGCACCCAAATATTGTCCTCCCATACTAAAAAAATTGCCATATTTGAGATGGAATTGAATGAAGGAAAATCTTTACCGAGAATTCTTCAAACCCAAAAATGTCATCCTTATAAAATAACAATCCTCCAGGAACTCACCGAAAATGATCCGGATAGAAGACTCCAGTTTTGAGAACTAATTATGAATCTACTAGACAGAAATGTTGTAAACATAGAAAACGTCCTGTTTTCCGACGAATCAACGTTTACGTTAAATGATGAGGTAAATCGTCAAAATTGTCATTATTGGGCAGACAACAAGCAACACTGGATGAGGGAAGGACACACTCAACATCAAGAAAAAGTCAATTTTTGGGCATGAATTGTTGGTGATCGAGTGATAGAGCCAATTTTTTTTCCAAGGAACTTTCAATGGAGCTGGGTATTTATAATTCTTTCAGGAAGAACTAGTTCCGAATTTGGCTACTCTATTTCCTGATGCGGATGAAGCTGATGTACCGAATAGAAAGATCTGGTTTCGACAAGATGGTGCTCCTCCCCATTCTGCGAGACCTGTCCGTGAGTATCTGGATGATGAATTTCCAGGCAGATGGATTGGTAGAAGAGCCTTTAGAATGACCTCCCAGGTCTCCAGATTTAACACCAATAGACTATTTTCTATGGGGGTACTAGAAAACAAGGTTTTTAAGTCCAAACCGGGAAACATTGAGCACTTACAACAACGAATAAGACAGGAGTGTAGGCTAATTTTTACCGAAGTAATTAGAAATGTCCAAAACGTGTTTTAGTTCCGTTTAGGATACTGTCAGTAAGTTAATGGACAACATTTTGAGCATTTATTAAAGTAATATGTTATTTGAGTTCATATCAGTTATTTGAGTTCATATCAGAAAGATCAGTTGATCAGATTTCTTCATTACTTTTAATAAATATTTGTTATGTTTGTTAAATATCTTTTAAATGACAAGGAATAAAAATTTGATATTTGGTATGCATGTGTAACTTGATATACCCTTTAAGAATAGTCATAAAAAATTAGTATTGCCATTTAAAAAATAGTCGATGATGTCATATCTCACATTTGGTACATGCTGTATAACGTTTTCTTATATCAAAAAGGGCGCAATTCAAAATACCCATCGACCTGTTTGAGCATATTTCCAACGAAAAAATTGTCTTTGATTTACTGAATTTATTCCAAGTTAGAGACTCGCATTGTATATCTACTACTAACATATTTAAACAATAAACAATAAGATCTGAAGGTTTCGAGACACAAAAGATTAATGAACTGCTTAATCATGCTTACTAAACAACTAATAAAGCGAAATAATAATATTCTCGTTATCATTTTTATATTGAACTAATCGGAGCGATAAGCTTTCTTATCAAAACTCATACCTAACTGTAAGTAATTAACTAAATACTTTGAATGTATTTAGATATAGTAAAATTATAGTATATTACGAAATCGCCTATTAATATATTCTTTCATTCAATTTCATCAACTAAGTGCATTTAAATTTATAAAGCTCTAGTTCGAAAGAACACGGGACTTATTTTTTATCTTTAAATAAACCTATTAATTAACGTATAAAGATTGATCCAACAACTAATAATTAAGATAATTTATAAAAATAGCATTAATATCTGGGAGGCGTAATTTAACAATATTTATTAATTAATGTCCATTCCAAAATAGTTCATAGCACAGCTTTTCATTATAAATTCAAAAATGCGCCCGAAACACTGTTGGGTGGTTTAAGAAAAAAAAAGGGAATCGTAAACGTTTCTCCGTTAGAACTGCGTGCTTATGTAATTATTTTCGATATGACCTCCCTATTGACAAAAATATACAATAGGTCAATAGGAAATACAATGCAACCCGAAGAATAGGGCCCTATAAACGAAAAGCTTTCCGGACAGTGGCGCGCATTTGAGTATAAATGAGAATTTCTGTATGCTTTACACATCAATTTTATTTTAACATGCTAAATTATAATCCTGTAATAAGATTAAACAAAAATTTTCTTTCCACTTTTTTCAAGCTTAGTACTGAATTTAAGGAAAACCAGCGTGGTTAAAATTTTGCATAATGGCAATCCGTCAGTACTACAACTAAATCACTATATAAATATATTAACAATACAAATACAAAATACAATACAATAAAATATCACAACACCTACCGTTTTAAAACTACAATATATCATCATCGTAATCAGAATCTAATGCTTATCAATAATATGGCCTAAATTCCATAACATTCGTATGGAATGACATAAATTCGTATGCATTTCTTCCAATTTCGTGCAGTTACTTTCTCTGCAGCTTCATGCAAAAGTCTCTTTGCATCTTCTAATTTGAATGTAGTATTTGTTCCAGCTATTTGACCTACTTGTGCCCATTTTTACTCTATAGGGTTCAGTTGGCAATGGCATGGGGGTAAACGAAGTACAATTACCCCGTGTTCTTTAGCCATTTCATCGATTACATATTTTTTATAATTTTGTTTGCGTTGCTGAACGATATGCCTAAGCATCCCTTCTTTTTTAACCATCGTATTATCAAATGTGATCTGTTTTCTTTTTAGCCAATTAATTATCTCACCCTTTTTCCACGCAAAACTTGGTAATTTTTCCATTAAACGTGAATGGTAACCAGCGTTATCCAATAATATGACTAAAAATTAGAACGAAATATTCCGTATACACGTCCGCGGTCATTTACTGATGATAATCTTAGGTGGATTTTGAGGTAAATTCCAAAAAACCATTATTTACAAAGGGTCTAGGACAATTCGCCGTCGCCGATTCACTGTAGGGACAGTTCGCTGTAGGGACAACTCGCCGTAGGAAAATTGAAAAATTTACAGTCTAATATTAGGCTAGTCAATACACCAAAAATGTCATACCTTGACAAAAATGCTACTAGCAAACCACCTGTGCCATCCTTTAAAAGGCAGTCCGTAGATATATTCCGATGTGTTTTCCACTCGCAACTCTCATTAATTAATTTATTATAAACATTTTAATGCAAAAATGTATATTGAAAACTATTCACATACTTATACACTATTGGTCTTATTCATAAACGCATATTAACGTTAATGTGGGTTTTAGCTTAAAATGCGTTTAGAATGTGTTTCACTAATGTCACTACAGTGTTTTGTTCCATGTATTTTTAATATGGAGGTAACTATAGTTACCTTGTTGAAACGCGTTCTAAACGCATTTTAAGCTAAAACCCACATTAACATTAATATGCGTTTATGAATAAGACCATTAATATTTTATTTATAAATCATATTTAGAGATACCGTAATAGATATTCTAAAATATCCATACCATTAACAAAATTTCGGATGAGGGAATAAATTCAATCATCAGCAATAATTTTTGATTTATTTATATGTTAAAAAGCACTTTAAACTATGGCTTAATTGTTTAATATACGTACCTACGTAGGACACTGGCAAACCAGCAGGTAGACTGTGGCAAAAATGATATTATTATATGTTATAACAGTTAACCAATATACATGTTTTGATTTGATTTATTTTCTCCTTAACAATATCCATTATTTCAGGAGCTATAAGAATACAAACAAAAATCACATACATACATTTTTTTCACACAGTTTGTACAAAATATATATTAGATGGTAAACATTTTTTAACTTCCCCCGTAGTCAACTAACAATGTGTTTTCTTGACAAGAAATATATATACCTATGGTGAACTGTCCCTACGCCAAGTTGTCTCTACGGCGAATTGTCCTATTCCCATTTACCACCACTTACCAAAACCATTTTCACCACCAATATGTGTATCTATCAATATAGACTAGTGCTGTAGGGTACACCCGAGAATACATCGGGTACCTGTCAAATAAATTATGGTTGTTAAAGGAATGCATTATAAGGATGACGATATTAAATGGCATGGTTATTCCGTCTATCCTCCATATAAAGACACGTAAGGTTCCTTGGATCTCTTTCCCTTTCCTACGTAATATTTTATCTAATTTTCCTAAATGGTTAAATACGTCAGAAAACCACTTATTTTTTCTTACACTAAAACATATATTTTTACACAAATTATGCTTGTTTATTTATTAAATTAAATGAAAATTAAATTAAATGAATAAAAATAAGGAAAGAAATCAGTCAAATAACTACAAACAAACGACACTATGTCGAATACAATCAATGATTGAAAATGAAAAATTGGATTTCGTACTTGCTTTACTTTTTGCTCTCAAATATCCATCACTGTACATTGGAAAATACATTTTCCGACTTGTAAAATATTACGTAAGAGTAACTTTTACTTCTCTTCCCCCGAGATATAAAGGTGATGCAGAGATTTCTTAAACCCCCCTCCTCTCGAGACCGTTTTGTAATTAATGACTAAGGGGTCAGATGCATATTAAATTATATTTGTATGATAAATACATTTATAAATATATAATGAATCCTAATCGCAATCCCACTTTAGGAGCTTAAAGGACGAGAAAATCGAGGTGCACATTATCAGTACCGGCGAGTGTACAATGCATCAACACATATAAAACGGCGCACGGAGCTCAGTGGAAACCAAACGCGTTTTAACAGTGCTAGCAAAATGTTTTCAAAACCGCGAATATTTTTCCAACAAAATGATAAAATCCTTGGAAGATGCTTCTCCAACATTCTCAAATCAAAACTCGACACTACTTCAACCACCTTTAAAGTATATTTACTTAATTTTTTACAACAAAAAATTTCTTATAATTTTTTTTTAAAGGCAAATCATGCTCGAATGGTCGGATTGGTGGAAAACATTAGGGAAAAGACGAAAGTGGTAATCAATTCAGGAGGCGAAAAGAATAAAGCCATCAAAGTACATCTTTCCCGAGGGAAACTCATGGTAAGAGACCGAATTAATATGTTATTGGATAAGAACTCTGCGTTCCTGGAGTTATCCGGATTATGCGGTGTGGATATGTATGATGGTTCTGTTCACTCCGGTGCTATAGTGACGGGAATTGGAAGAGTCAATGGGTAAGATATACAAATATACTTTAAAGGTGACCTAACACTTGTTGTCTTTTCAGGAGACTTTGTATGATATTAGCAAATGATGCGACTATCAAAGGTGGAACTTACTTTGGGGTTACGATTAAAAAGCATGTTAGAGCACAGGAAATAGCTCTTCAAAATAGATTGCCTACTATATTCTTAGCTGATAGTGGTGGTGCCAACATCATTAACAACGAAGAGGTGTTTCCAGATAAGGATGACATGGGAAAAATGTTTTTTAACGTACCATACATGTCGGGGCAAGGAATCATGCAAGTAAGTTCTTCATAAAAATACTATAAATTGATACAACTATATTTAAGTGCCTTTCGTAATAAAATAGTATATGTTTGGTCAATATTTACTTTAAGTATTTCTCACATACACTAAACAGCAATATAACATACTAACACACACTATACATAGTGCTTAGCATCTTTACTTACTTCCTCTTAGACGCAGAGGCATTTGTCACTTTAACTAAAACGCCTCTATACTCCAGTGTCTAAAAAAATATCATCAATTATGTCAGAAAACGCGCCGTCCTAATTCCGCCATTCGGTGCAATACTTCATCGCACTTTGAATGCAGCTGAATATTTGTGCAGCGAGCGTTTTTGTTAGCCCTCTCGAATATCATTCGATGACCAGGACATGTTTTTTCACCTGTTCTATTGCTATCCCACCCCAACATCCTTTTATCCTTCCCTGTCCCATTAGCGCTATTCTCTATTACACGGAAATGACTCTTACGCATTGAAATCACTTACGTACAATAAAAAGACAAACGCCGAGAAGTACCTAAAGTAAACATTTTTTACTTCATAATGGAAGTATATCTTCAATGGCAATATCGTTTTGTTATTGCAGCTATCTGCAGTATTGGGATCATGCACAGCAGGTGGAGCAGTACCAGCAGTACTTGCAGATGAAACTGTAATAGTAAATAAAATAGGAACCGCTCAACTGGCAGGTCCACCCTTGGTGAAAGCTGCTACTGGAGAAAACGTAAGATTTGTTCAAATTACATTGCACAAATTCTAAGAGTCAATTTCACACAGGTTACAGCTGAAGAACTTGGAGGAGCCAAACTGGTCTGTACCACAGGAGCCTTAGATCACTTCGCAGTTGACGAGCAACATGCCATTAACATTCTCAGACAAATGGTAAAAAGGCATTATGAAAAACCTCCATATGTTTTCAATGAGTCTTACGAACCTCCTGTGTATGATATGGACGAATTATATGGAATACCCAACGAAGATTGCATGAGGAGTTTCGAGATGAAAGAGGTCATTGCCAGGATCTTCGATGGATCCAAATTCGATGAGTACAAGAAAATGTACAACGATACAATCATTTGCGGTTATGCTAAGTTATATGGAAAGACTGTAGGGGTTATAGCAAACAACGGAGTGATGTTAGCTGAGAGCTCATTGAAAGCTGCGAATTTTATTGAGCTGTGCGTGCAAAGAAAGACACCTTTGGTATACTTAGTTTACATAACAGGTAGGATAATATACATCGACATCTCACAGCAAAGGCCTGCTATGCATGTCATTTGTTTACTTCGTACCTAAATCACGTACATGATTTACATGAAAACAATTATGTAGGTTTTCTGGTGGGTCTTCAATCAGAACATAGCGGCATAGCTAAACATGCGACAAAGTTCCTGACAGCCACAGCTTGCGCCAAAGTCCCCAAATTAACCGTGGTTGTCGGAGGATCCTTCGGTGCCGGAAGTTTTGGTAAGAAAAAATTCATAACAGTAAATACTCAAAATTCCAAAAATACTTTGTTTCAGCTATGTGTCATCGAGCTTTCGACCCGAGATTCCTCTACATGTGGCCTAACGGCCAACTGTCTATAATGGGAGGACATCAGGCATCCCATGTACTTTCCGATGTGGCTAGTGCTGGAAAATCTTGGACTCCTGAACAAAAGGAAGCTTACAAAAAAAAAATTTTCGATGAATATACCTTGCAAGGGTCACCTTTATATAACACCGCCAGGGTTTACAATGATGGAGTTATCGATCCGAAAGACACCAGAAAGGTGTTAGGGTTAAGTCTGGCTGCAGCTCTAAATACAGAGATATCTGAGGATACCAAGTTTGGAGTATTTAGAATGTAGGCAAAGCAAAATCACTTTAATAAAAATTTATTTTTGTTTATAAACCTAGCGTTATTTACAAACATTAACCAAACAATCCTGAATATAATGGCGGAAAAAATCAAAGAAACATTACCTTTCTACCACAGTCGTGTCCCTTTTCTCAATTGAACGTAAATGTTTCTTCTTAATTTTCTTCAGCTTCTTCGTATTCGTGATTACTTGGACGATCTCGCTTTTCTTCCTATTTTCCTCCTGTCGTTTTAAGTTTTCCCTCCTACGCTCCTTCCTCTGTTCCCTCGCCTGCTGTTTCTCAGATTTTATAGCATCAGACAGTTCTTTGTTATGCTTTAGCTGTTCCTTCAGGACTCGTTTCTTCTCGATTGAACCACGTAAGCCTTTGGTCTTGATGATCGAGGAAAAACGTTTACGTTCGGATTTCCAGATCCTTCCGGATTTCGGCTTGCCTTTTGGAATCGTCGGGAGAACTGAGGCTTTACTAGAAAAGAAAAATAAAATCAAATGGTGAGTAAGAAGCACTTTGCGTTAGAATTGTTCGTAAGAGTAAAATTTTGACTGAAGGTACCCGTTTGGTTTTTTCTTCGGTTTGTGTTCTGATGTTTTGGTGCAGGATTTTAATAAATATTCCATTTTAAGAATTTTCGCGTCTTCCATGATGTGTTGAGGAATTTCAGGTTATAAAGGTTATTAGGTTATGTTATTATTGTCATGTACAAAACACCAAGTATACGTATCAGTCTGACACAGAACTCAAAGAGTTTTCGAGATGAATTAATTTTCGTAAATAAACAAATGCCTACATAAACATCCATCAAGCCGCCGAAAAGAATTAACCAAATAACATTAATTGAAAACAATTCAATGATATATTTAAAAAACAACAAATAGAATGAGAGCACTAATAAATTTAACAACGGCGCAATGTACAAGAACCAGATTAAAGAATTTTATCGGCTTTCACTCTTCAACCTTGACCGGTCAGAGATTAAAAAGTACTGTAACGAAAGCAAAAATGGTAAGAAAAGTTATAAATTTCATTTTTGTGAATTATTTGTTTACATTTTTCCAAATTGCAGGCCAAATTAAGCGCAGATGAGAGGAACACCAGCCTGGCAGCTTTGTTGAAGCAAGGGTGGACACTCGTTGAGAATAGGGATGCCATTTACAAGGAATTTTTATTTAAAGACTTTAATCAGGTAAATGAGTATTCAAATAAATCAATATGTTGTACTTTGTATTATCTTAATCGTCTTCTACATTTTGATGAATTTTTTTTAATAGGCCTTTGGGTTCATGACACGTACAGCCTTGCTTTCGGACAAGATGGACCACCACCCGGAATGGTTCAATGTGTACAACAAAGTGCAAGTAACACTCTCATCTCACGATGTGAATGGTTTGAGTGGTAGAGATATAAAACTGGCCAACTTCATGGAAGAAGTATCAAAAGGAGTAAAGTAATTTTATAGTATTCCTTTGTTGTTATTTTATTGATAAACTGCAGGGTTTGTTATAAAGTTTATTAAAAAAGCTTTGTATTCCAAACTATACACCCATTAAAGTTTACTGCTAACATTCACTTAAGGAGTAAAAGTTCTGTAGAGGGAAGTTTTGGAATTTAACACGCTTGTACCTGGAGCAAAGCAGATCTTTTAATTCGACGCTGTGGGAATAATCCCTAGTTTCACAGACAACTTTTACCTGAAACATACCGAATAGTCTTTACCCAGTATTATAACTATTTGTATTGTCTTACTTCAACACTGAAAACATCTTCTGCAACCCATGCCCTTTCATGTATAACGTCCTTAATAGATACTCCTATAGAACCGATAAGCTTACAAAGTTCTGATATTCCTCCTGGTCTGTCGCTTACGGTAACTTTGCATTTCACCAGTCTTCCATCAGCGGCAAGGCCTCTTTCCAAACATCTACCCAGGATGGTCGTATCAATATTTCCTCCGCTTAATATCAGCACAACTCTACAAAACAATCAATTTTGATCCTCATGATAAATTTATTACTAGTGCCAATTTCGAACAAAATAGTATATAATAGAGAACAAAAAGTAGGAAGCAGATGAGATTGAGAGCAAAATTGAAAATGTTTTGATACAAAACAGAATAAAGCTCTATCGAGAAATAAAGATAAGTAAGATAGAAACAGGAAATCACAAACATCCATCGGTAATATTGGCTAAAGCAGGATATCGTTCATCAGTGTGACCCAATGTTGAATGCTTGACATTAATATTAAGTCAGAACCGGTTTTATGTGAAAGTCGCAAACATCTGAATATTTTACCTTTTACCCTTGAATTCATTCAATTGACCTGCCAAAATAGCAGCCAGACCGCATGCTCCGGCTCCCTCCACAACACACTTTTCGTTCTCTATGAACCTAAGGATCGCCACTGCTATCCATTCTTCTTTTACAGTCACCTGGAAATAAAAATTTGAGATATTGAAGTTTTACTTTTCCAATACGGTTTCATTACCATTTTGTCTACTAAATTCTTTGAAGTCTCCCACGCATTATAGCCTATCATCGGAACGGCGAGACCATCTGCTAATGTGCCTTCGATCTGCGTACATATAGGCTTCTCGTTTTCTATAGCTTTCGCATAGCTTGCACACCTTTCGGATTCGACGCCCTAAGAAAACTAGTAATACAATAATGTAACTGACATAACATAGACTTTATTAATTTATAAGCACTTATTTACCATCACCAGTTTATCAGGTAAAGTATAGATATGATGACATGAAAACAGCAGAGTATTAAGATTTTTTCTGTAAACCCTTACTATGACTTTGATCCTGGGGTTCAAAGTCTTGATGGCAACGGCGACGCCAGCGAGCAACCCTCCGCCTCCTGTCGGCACAATCACAGCGTCGAAATCCTGCACTTGCTCCATAATCTCCAGTCCTATTGTCCCCTGTCCAGCAATTATTCTAGGGTGGTCGTACCCGTTTATGTAAGTCCAGCCTCTCTCTTTGGACAACCTCACGGCGATCTTTTTCGCCTCGTTCATGTCCCTTCCCTCCATGAGGACATTGGCGCCAGACTCTCTGCATTTCTGGATCTTCATGATCGGCGCTATTATCGGCATCACAACAGTGACCGGGATCCCTAATTGTTTTCCATGGTAGCACACAGCCTGGGCGTGGTTCCCTAGGGAGGCTGCAACTACACCCTTTTGTTGCTGCTCCTGGCTGAGGGTCATCATGGCATAACGAGCACCTCGCTCCTTAAAACTGGAAACAATCATAGCAACAGCTTAGTCGTTCAAAAATATTCTTACCTTCCTGTTTGTTGCAGGAAATCTTTCTTTAGGTAAATATCCATGTCAGTGAGTTTTGAAAGGTGAGACTTCTACAAATTAGAAATAATAGGGATCAAAGACACTGCAAGGGCACCCACCACCTACTGTACACGGAGTGTAGATGATGCCGCTCCTAATCTTATAAGCAGCCGAAGTAATTTCCTCAAAGGAAACCTTAACTGGATGATCTGGATCACAACATGGATCCATGAACACCTCATCCATTGTATCCTAGGAACGTTTTCTGTTTTCATAACAATACAAATTATAAAATGCTACTTACACCGCAGTCGGATTCTTCGGAAAAGTCCTGGGAGTATGTGTACTTTTCCATATCTAAACATTAAGAATGGTCTATCTAAATAAAAGTGTCGGGGTCCCCTAAGGAGTCTTATCGCTTTGACCTTAGGACCTTTCCCCGCAAATATCTGTTTGTTTTGGACGTGACTTGGAGTGATCCATTTTAGAGAAACCGCATGCAAAATTAAGGAACATTTGGAATATCCAATAAAAGTAATAGATGATCTCACTTTTATGAAATTCAAATTTAATTGCACAGAACAAGACGCTCAATGTATCGTTCACAAATAAATAAAAACGTACACGTTATCTTAGCCATAGATCTTAACACGTAGTTACCTAACGACGATATGTTCAGATAATCACATATAAATGCTTAAACAATCATTAAATACTCAAATTAAGTTGTTTGGCTTCGTTTTAGTTGTTCTCTTACAAGAGAGAACTATTAAAATGAACTTAAATCCTCACAGGACAAATGTTTCTATGAAAAACATAACCTACAATTACAACCATAATTACCCTATGATAATTACACACATTTACCAAATGTATAATTTTTAGCACTTACTTAATTTTAACACGTAAAATCTAGTCTTTAAATATTTATGAAAGTAACCTTTTCACAATTAATCTGTAATGGATCACAGGCTAAGTCTACGGGGCATAACAAATGTTAGGAGAAACAGGTTTAAAACCGAGGGGCTCCCGACGAAGTCCTCGGATGAACAAGTAAGAAAACCATTCATTCTGTTGGTGTTTCTATTAAAAAATTTTCTCTTCATAGATCGACGTTGAAAATTTGGTTCTAAAGAAGTATGAAGACCTGTATGTGAGACTAAAAATCAATCAAAATTTGCCAGAGCTGCTTAGGGATCAGCATAAGAAATATCTTATAGATAACCTTACCTATTTACCAACAGCATATGAAGTAAGATTTAACTTCCACCATTAATCTTATTTGTTAAATATATCTTCTTTGATTTACATCTCGATTTGAATCCTGTCATATGCTTCATCTTCATATTAAAGTATTCTTTAAATCGTTAGGATGTGCTATAAACATACAAATAAAAATACTGTATTTAACATGTATCCAGAGTTTAGATGCGAGTCGTCCTTGGTTATGTTATTGGATCCTCCATCCTTTGTCTCTAATGGGATTCCGTCTGGACGATGACAAAAAGAGCAGAATCGCTAAGTTTTTAGGAAAGTAAGTATTACCATTAATATTTTTCCATATAATTGACATTCATATAGGTGTCAGAGTCCCGAAGGAGGTTTCGGTGGAGGCCCGGGTCAGTTCCCCCATCTGGCCGCCACTTATGCTGCCGTGAATGGTTTGGTTATTTTAGGAACCGAGGAGGCTTTCAATGTGATCGATAGGTGAAATTCTATATGGTTTCAAATGGTTTTAAATTTAAAGTTGATCTTTTAGAAAAAAATTGCAGGATTTCTTGTTTAACGTACGCCAACCTGATGGATCCTTTGCGATGCACATTGGAGGGGAAATCGACATCCGTGGCGCCTACTGCGCTCTCTCAGTCGCTAGCCTTACTGGTGTCCTAAACCCAGATCTTTGTAAAGATACCGCAGAGTGGATCGTGAGGTATGTTGCAATTTTATTTTAACTCTGTTACCTTAAGTTTAAATTTGTTATTTATTAGTTGTCAAACTTATGAAGGGGGCTTCTCCGGCTGTCCAGGGATGGAAGCGCATGGTGGCTATGCATTTTGTGGTTTAGCGGCACTTGTGATTCTGCAGAAGGGACATTTAGTTGATCAGCAAGCTTTATTGGTAACAACAGAACAGTTGTTTTATAAACATACAATAATTGAACACATAATTATTAGTTTGTTTAAAAATTGACAGATTTGCTTTCGAAACAGTTTTACATGTCAGTACTCGCTCTTTATTTTTCTTTTCTCTTTTCTTTTCTCTGTTCACTTTAGCCATGTGTTATTTTTTCCAACACTCTATTTTATAGAGATGGCTAGTTCAGCGCCAGATGAGGCTTGAGGGTGGTTTCCAGGGACGTACAAATAAACTAGTCGATGGTTGCTACTCCTTCTGGCAAGGTGGCGCTTTCCCTTTGCTGTACTCCTTGCTAGCAAAGTGTAAGTTTTTAGAGACTTTAAAAACATACACAACTTCTTTATCATCCACAGCCGGATCCATCCCACAAGGGCACCTCTTCAATGAGACAGCTCTCCAAGAGTACCTCCTCATCTGTTGCCAGAATTCTAATGGTGGTTTACTGGATAAGCCCGGAAAGAACCGAGACGTTTTTCACACTTGTTATACTTTAAGTGGTCTGTCTGTCGCTCAACATTTTCTGGATAAACGGTTTATATTGGGTCCATTAAGAAATGAAATAGTAAGTGATCTGTGGAGTGTGTGTTGTAAGATAATTTATTTTATTTTAGTCTGTGACACATCCTTTATACAACATCCGACCGGATTTGGTGAGGAAGGCTTTATTGTACTTTAACAATTTAGGTGAGCCGAGAGATAAAGTGAGCACGTGACACGTGTCAATACAGCTGCCTCATTATGTTCGATACTCACTTTTTATTTAAAATGTAATGTAATACCACTGTGGAGGAAACCATTGTTATTATTTTTAAGTGTAAGATTCATTGTTCTTTGTTCGACATTTTGAATTAGATGAGGTGCCAGTTTAATTTAAATATCAGCATTGTTAAGTTTTATTTTCATCTGTAGTTTTAATCAATAAAATCAAAATTTTGAATACAACTTATTTACTTAACCAGGATTACATGAGTAACCATACATTACATCTACAAAGCCTTTGAATGTCATCGTATCAGCATAATCAAAGCAAAATAAGTTGAATTACATTTTTTTCTAAAAGGTAATTTAAAATATCCATGAAAAGTTGATAGTTTGGGTTACTGGTTACTATTACTGGCAATATGAATTAGCTTAATTGTGTAACAATCTAGGTACTCTCCATCCAAACTTAGTTCAAGAAATCTTAAAAACTCATGATGATATTAACCTAGTTACACAGACGCACCTTTAACCACTCAATTACGATCCACTAGCCCAAGCATGAAACATACTTCGATTAATATTTGAGAGTAATGCATCGCAATGATCCAATAATGTTGATATTAACTAACGTTAATTTTGTCAGAGCAGGAAGTGACTATGAAGGAGTATAATAAATAATTTTCATTGCGCAATGAAGATCTTTACTTGTTGTTTTCAAAGTTTGCTTGAAATTCGAAAAAAGAAACATAAAACTTGGTAAACTTCATGTTACGACTCATAATTTTTACCACTTTGTGTTCATAATTTTAAAGTTTTTGTTTTAAGAAGTGCAGAAGCCTTTCTGACTGGCCGTGCCATCTGGATTTTTTATATGAAAATGGTTACTGGATTGCTTCTCTCAAGGTTTTTTTGTTATCAGTCAGGGGATTACAAACGTAGTTTACTCAGTTTACACAAAAGCTTAAAGGTTTTATCGAATTTCGATGTTATAACGAAATCGTCTTCTGATTTTTAAAATTTAATAGGCTCAGAGTTGTAGCACAAAACTACATAGAAATTACTCAACTTAGAATGTTTATTTACCTAAATACGTATCTTATTTTAAATTTTGGTTCAGTTAATATAATTTTATTTAATTATTCTGTGACTTCTTTGGTTGTACTTTTTGGAAACAAAGTTAATTGTAAAATAAACACAGAAATAATATATCATTTTTATTAAAAAAATGAGGTAGTAATTGAGATTATCACTAGAGTTAGTTATAAATAAAATTATAAATTAATATCACAATCAATATTCACATACACGTATATATATACGTATATATAATGTATACATTCATCTATAGTGTTAAATTGTACACAATCGTCTTTTATAACTTCAAAAGCGATGTTTGGAATATATGGCAAATGGGACAGATGCTTCCCATTTTAATATCGTCTAGTATTAAAGTTGTACACAATCGCCTTTTAGAGCCTCAAAGGCGATGTCTGGAATATATGACAAATGGGACAAATGCTTCCCATTTTGATATCTTCTCAATATTTTCCGGTCAATACGTAGAGAGGTAGAATAAGAGTTATAGCAATGCATATTATGGAACTTAAACTCATGCCAATTACATCTCCGCATTCGTCCAAATCGTCTTCCATTTCGTAGGGTCCCCTCTGGAATTCCTTGACTTCCACATCATAACGAAATGTAACTCTGAAAAAATATACACATGCGTAAATTTCGAATACAGAATGTAAAAGAAATTTTGAAAATGTTTTGCACAAATCCAATAAAAAATGATACTTAAGACTCTTGAAACAATAGTTTACACTCTTTGCTTAAGTAGCAAACTGGTATTTAAATATGAAGATTTGAATACAATAGTAAACTGTAAAGTTGATAAGAATTTGAAAAAGTCAAAATATATTAAGCGACTCATGAAAACCACGGAATCCAATCATGGATACCTGAGAATGCATTAACAGACTTGATTAACTACATACATTGTTTCACCGAAGTGTTATGAAACTTAGGAGCTGCTAAATCAACTTCTGAAATTAAATTTTTCTGGGAAACGCCATAAAAACTCCAATCTCGTAGTTTTCCAAACAAACTAGGAAACGTTACTCATGTCTAATATAGAAAAGTCTTATGTTTTTGAAAAGGTTGCAAAAATTTTCAGATCAAATATTTCGAATTTGGACAAAGAACGCCTTTAGAGGCTTAAATGCAACTCCCTGATACTTCTCGGTGGTCAAATGTAACTTAAACAAACTCTTGAAACTCCCAGCCCTGATAACTGGAAAGTTTTTAGAGTGAAACTACATATCCTTTGTAACCTGGTGACTTATATACTTTGCTCTTAACCACCCGAGGGAAAGCACGGACTGTTTTTGACAAGAAATATTCGAGCGTGCTCCTACGTACCTTGCATCTTTAGAATTCCTCCTCCAGAAGAGCGGCCCCGACTCTGACTTCTCGAGGATCCACTCCGGTTCCTGAGCTTGGTGAATCATCTTGATACTCCGTAGAATCGTATATCAGTCGAGTTTAACTCGTATCGTCAACGTCGACACCTAAACTAAAAATGACTAGATGATTAATAACACCGTTTTTATAATGTACGATGTTACACGTGACTTTTGGTTCCTCCATAATTCGAATTGAAGCAATGAGCGCGAGCGAGATCGCGCATATGAATACCGTATATGATAAAAAATTGCTGTGGAAGCGCATGATAAGGCAATTTTCAGAAAATTTGCGGAACCACTTTGTAATTAAGGGATTAATGCAACTTACAAGTTATATCAGCAATTAAATATGTATAAAATGATAACGATTTTTTTGAATCCTGTATAGACACTTACGGTCTTATTGAAAAACACACATTAACGTTAAAATGGATTGTAGCTTAAAATGCATTTAGAATGCGTTTTACTAAGGTATCTCTGGTTACCTCTATACGGAACAAAACTGTAGTTACTTCTGTGAAACAGCTTCTAAAGGCATTTTAAGCTAAAATTCATTTTAACATTAATGTGCATTTATGAATAAGACCGTTAAGGATTTCTCGATTGGAACTCAACTGTATAAGTTCTAAACTGGTGCTGCTTAGACTTAGACTGCTACTATATGCTTTGACAAACTAAATTTAAAATGTTATGTTTTGTTTTATTTGCTATGTAGTCAAAATTGCAAATTTGAGGTGTAAAATCTTGTTCATATTTACACCCCGCAGATAACTATGCCAGATATGATTGCAGGAGAACGGTGCTAGGATACACACACCCTGAGTCTGTAGATCAAGGATTGTCAAAACTGGGGTGAAATTCACAACGGAGTCGACCGTGGTTCGGAATCCCTGTTAGGCTGTAGATCACGTCTAATTAGCCCAGGTAATAAAATTAGTTAGTTGCATTTAAAAAAGTTGTCACATTTTCGTTTTGGATAAAACAATGGAAAATACGATCGAGTTTACCAAATATGAATCGTAAACAAATAAATAGATTACCATACCTAAATTTATAACAATCGAATTAAAAAACTATTTGGAGGTAGATTATCGACAGGTGGTACACTGTTTTGACAAATATTTTTTTTCTAACAGACTGATTTCAAGTTATATCATAATATGTTTATTGCTTGAAACAATTTTATATATATCACAATACTACACTGCACATATCAAAAAGTTACAACTTTCAATATAATAATGTCCTACGTTTAATAAGTAACATTGTTCACAAGAAATATTTTTTCCTAAAATCTAAATTAAGCAAATAATTTGTAACAACTGAATTATTGAAACATTTTACTTGGAAACGGTATTTTCAGTCCATATTATTACGTATAGACTACAATCTTTGTCATGGCAAATAGTTCTTTGTTTTATTGAAAATAAAATGACTATAATCTCATTACTGACTCCACAATAAATTACAAAAGAAACGAGTAAGAATAAGGTAATTTATCATCTAAATTATACAAACTGATTAGTTATTAGGAACGTACCTAGAATTAAGTTGTTGACACTCTGAGAACGTATTAATCAATATTTTATCAGATCACATTTTAATTTTAGCAAAAATTCATATAAAGAGTAAACAACTTTATCGCGATGAGTAAGGTGGTAAATGAAATGCAAAAAATAGCAGTTAAGTGGTTTATCGTTTTTTGTTGACTTATTTTTAACAGTTCACGGAAGTTCCTGCACCCGTCTTAAAGTATAAGATTTTTAATCTAGGAGATGTTAATTATATACTAGGTTGGATGTATTCTTTGATATACGTATGTACGTAATTTCACAAATTCAAAAATGTTATTTTCCATTTCCGTAAACTACTCATATGTATCATAGAAATAAACAAATTAAATTAATGTTTAATATTCTCACGTCCAGATTCCTAGGGGAGAGCCTGAGGTGCTTTTATTGGTTGTAGCTGAGAGCTGTGACTGAAACAAAGCCTAAAAAAAGACGAGCGTTTACAAGACATTTTTCTGACCTAAAAACATGTCTCACGCCTTTCTAAATTTTGCCGCCTTCGGTAGTTGTGGCAATAAATAATAAAATAAAAATTAAGTTAGATAGAAATTAGTATTATTCAACAATACAAATAAATCGTAGTATGCAGATAAACCAGTTCATAAAAAAACAACACTATTACAACAATTCATATTCCAACACAGACATGATAATATCGTATTATAACATTTGCCATATTCCTACCCATTTTAACCTTGTGAGTAATTATTGTAGTTAATTACCGATAATGAAATTACAATTTATATATAGATGTTAACATATTCCACAAATTAAAATTTTACGCTATATTAAATTCGTATGTAGGTTTAATTTCAGGACATCTTATCATTGTTTGTATACTGAATTTATAATAAAACAATCTAGATAAATGAATTAATCGTAGAGAACACACTGTAGATAAATATGTTTACGTAATTTTATTGACCCATTAATTTTTGGAGAGGTTTAAGTGTCTTCTTGTAAGGAATGCTCTCGTTTGATACAGTTAAAAATTAGCCGATTCTGAATTAAAACATTTACAGATTTTTATCGATCTATTAATTTCAGAGAGGTTTAAATATCTTCATGTAAGGTAAGCTCTCATTTGAGGAGGTTGAAAATGAGCTGAGTACAAATTAAAACATATTTTTAAAATAATGTACTTATTATGTTTCTCTAAAATCTGCTCTGTGGGGTGCGTACTCCTAAAGATATAAGTACCGTGTTTATATGCTTACCTATTCGAGTGGATGAGGCCCCCCATTGTTAAGAGTTAGGAGTAAACATTTGAGGCACGTAAAACCGACCGCACTTAGGAAGTTTACACTTTAATAGTGTTGTAACGAAAAATATCACTGATCGAAAGCCTTAAATGTTACGCAGAAAATTCGAAGAGACCATTGATACTTCTGTTGCCGAAAGGTCTTCAGGCGGCTCCAGAATAGTACGAAAAATCACTGGCCTGTTCTAGACATTTCCCGTAGGGGATTTTTTCCGGTCCCCCATCGGGCGCCTCCCCATGATAGGGGAACACCTTCTAGAGATGGGGGGCGCCGGGCCCTCCGGGCACCGGAGCGGACCAAAACTGGGGGGGCAGGCTTCACCTGCCCCAAAGGGTTGGGATGGGCGGTCTTCACCTGAACCAAAGGGATGGGATGGGCTTCACCTGTCCCCATCCATCCTCGAAGGATGGTGGACATCTTCGTGCGTGCAGATAGCCGCGCCGACCTGGACGCCCCGTCCCCGTGGTGTCTACAGACGGGGTCGTCCGTTCCCGTGGTGTGCGAACAGCGACGAGAAGGCGAGGCAGCTGGAGTTTAGGAGTAAGTTGAAACGAGGGCGGGAGCTGCGTGGAAGCTGGTGGCCCCACCTCTTTCCGCGAGTCGAGGATGAGGCACTAGACACGAGGAAGGGGGGAGTAGTGCCACCAGTTGGGTGGTGGCTGCTGGTTGCTGCCTGAAGAGTAGGAAGGCAGGAGGGCTCGACAGGGTATACGTCGAGTTGGTTAAGGCACTGGTGGTGTGGAGACCTAGTACATTTTGAGAAGTGCTGTACAGCACGTTACGTAAGGGCGTCTTCTCGATGGAATGGAAGAGAGGAAGGGTGGTCCTCCTGCCAAAACCAGGAAGTACCTCCCTATCTCCCCCTATTTGCCTATTTCCGGCGGTGAATAAGTTGGGGGAGCAAGTGATATTGGGCTGACTTAGGGAGGGCGACAGCGTTGTCGGAGCACCAGTTCGGGTTCATCACGAATTTCTGTGTTTGTAAAGACTGAGAAAGGAGGAAAACACCTTCTGAGAGAACAAAATCCAACTAATACCCAACTGAATAGGGCCAATGCATGGATTATAATGAAAAAATCACCGAAAATCCCCTCTAAAATGCGTAAAACGCGTGTAACTTTTTTTTTTATATATAATGATCACTGCCCGCGTATAGACATTCAAAAGACCAACTATCAAAAAGTCTTTTCCTAAATTTTGAGACGATTTGAAGCGTACGTCTTGAAGCAATTCGATTTTTGAAAAAAAAAGCATTTTTCGCGTTTTCTGAGCTCCCCTTGCTAGATATAGACAAACGGACTACGGGATCGTGTTCTACGGGAAATTTGGCATCTCCTATGTACTTTTGGTCATTTTTCACGTCAAAATACCTTGTTAGTACGCCAAAAACCGATTTCGGGCACTTAGAGGTCAAAAAATGCCTGAAAACTTAAAAATGAGCCCCAGGGCGCTGGGAGTGACCATTTGAGCTGAAAATTTAGGAACATGCTTTTTTCAATGGTACTAATCGATGTACCAATTTTGAGCCAAATCCGAGAGGGTGACGTAGGATCGACTGCTCAGTTGGCATGGAATGCCCCAGTTGCCATGGGTTACCACCCCCTCCCTAAATGTGTACTTCAGACTTTCATCCCATAATCTCAATGGATGGAATAGGATAATCTGTGGTCTGTGGTCTAATGGCTGTCACTCGTGAGGTGCACATTGCTTTGTGGTGCGTATGTTCTGTGGTGATTAGTGGTGATATCAGTGATGCCACTTCTACCGATTTTTCGGTAGATCTACCGATTTCGCTATAAATCTACCGATCTACCGAACTAACTTCAAATTCTACCGAATTTTCTCGAGAATTTCCTAAGTAATCACAGAGTTCACCGATCAAAATTTATGGTGCCGCCATCTGTCCACGAAATCACAAAACTGCATATATATTATATCGATATCTGTACTTAAGTAGAAATTGTACGATTTGTCTGAACAAAACTGGGGACTTCCCCGATTAAAGTTGGGGTTCCCAGAGCACGCGAGGATATAAATACGAGAGCCGGCGATTTTTTTACGTCTTTTTATTTGCTGTTTCGTTAGCGATTTGATAATTTCGCGGCGCTTTGTTGACTTTGCAAACTTTAATATTTGTTAAAATGAGTTTTGATAGTGGGAGTGAACGTGAATTAGTGGCTGGTCCTAGTTCTGGTATTAAAAAACGTAAATACTGCCAAAAATATAATGAACAATGGGAAGAAATAGAGGATTTTCGGGGGTGGCTGACTAGAAGTCACAAAGGAACCAAATTTGCAAGATGCAGCAGTTGTAACAAAGATATTATTATTTCGAGTGGAAAAGATGCTTTATTAAAGCACAAAAATTCTACAATGCATCAAAATAAATTGAAATCTCTTCAGAACCAGCGCTTGATATCTCAGTTCGCCACAACGCCTGCAACTAAACAGTTGAAAGAAAGTATTTCAGAAGGTAAGTAACAAAGAAGTACAAAAAAAATAGGTTCATTGAATTTTTTTACTATTTTTTATAGCTGAAATACGACTGGCTGCCTTCATAGCGGAACATCATCTTCCATTTACTACGATGGATCACTTACCAAAATTAATTTCCAAAATTTGTCCTGATTCTAAAATAGCCCAGGGAATTGCGTGTGGGAGAACGAAATGTACCGCAATTGTAAGGAACGTTTTGGGCCAAGAAAGTTTACGAAACTTGTTAGTAGATCTGCAGCAATTAAAATTCTCTCTGATCGTAGACGAATCCACCGACAGAACCACAAAGAAGCACCTCTGTCTAATTGCAAGGTATTCAAAAAATAATTGTATTCAGGATAGATTTCTTGCTTTGATAGAATTAGGCGACGCAGATGCCAATAACTTGTATTCAAAAATTACGGAATTATTTAATTCTAAAAATATTCCATATAAACAAAATATGATAGGTTTCGCATCTGACGGTGCTAATGTTATGATGGGAATGCACCATTCTTTAATGACTTTGTTGAAAAACGATGTGCCGAATTTATTCGTAATGAAATGCATATGCCATTCTTTTCATTTGTGTGCCTCATATGCATGTCATAAATTACCAACATTCGTCGAAGATTTGACACGAGATATATACAATTATTTTAATTCAAGCCCGAAACGAGTTTACGAATTTAAAGAATATCAGTTGTTTTGTAATGTGAAAATACACAAGATACTTCATCCTTCGCAAACTCGTTGGTTGTCTGTTCACAGTGCGGTAAAACGTATTTTGGAACAATATGGTCCTTTGCAATTGTATTTTACGACGGCTGTAAATGAAAATGATATTTTAGCTGCAAATAGTATTGTTGAAAAATTAAATAACCCTTCGACAAAACTTTTTCTTCAGTTTTTAGATTATGTCTTACCTTTTTTTAATAATCTCAATCGCGAAATGCAGGCAGAATCACCAAAATTACAAGTTTTATATACAAATGTTTGTAATGTGTTAAGAACATTATATGATTGCTTTCTGAAGCGTAATTATGTAGTAACAACGCCTTTGGAAAACATTGACTTTAATAATCCACATCATTATTTACCACTGGAAGATTTATATTTAGGCGCAAATGTAGCCACATCCATAAGACTTTTGAATGTTAGTGCTGATCAACTACATAATTTAAAACTCCGTTGCTTGGACTTTTATATAGAAAGCTGTAAGCAGATTATTTCTCGGTTTCCTTTAAAAAATAATCCTGTTAAATACTTTTCTTTCATGGATCCACTTACAGTCAAAAGTGGGACTATAAGTTCTTTGATTGATGTGGCATTGTTCTTTCCGAATCTCATTTCGGAATTAGATTTTCAAAACCTAGATTCTGAGTGGAGGTTGTTGCGTAATAACAGTGACCTCCAAAAATTCAGTGACAATGTTGAAGACTTCTGGACGACAGTAAAATCGTTGACTATTGGAGACGGATCATGTGCTTTACCAGTTTTATCAACTTTTGTTAATAACGTACTATCATTACCACACTCCTCAGCAAATGTTGAAAGAATTTTTTCAACAATTAATCTTATGAAAACGAAGCAACGAAATAAATTAAATACAGGTGCAATAGCTGGATTGTTGCATTCCAAAGAATTGTTAAATAAAAATGACACTTGTTTTAGTTTCAATGTCGATAAAAAATTAATATATGAAATGACTGATAAGAATCTTAAAAATATAGCTGAATAACCTATATTTGTATATATGTATTTATACCTATATTTCGTGTGTTATATATAGTGTAGTAAAGCACGTTATAAACTTTTTTTGTAATGGTGTACTTTAAATTGAATAAAAACTCGTTGAACTTAGTTTTTTATTCTTATTGCTATTAAAAAAAGATATAATATATGGGGTGGTTTAGTTTCCTTCAAGTGGGATGAAGGAAAAAACATATATCGTAACTTGTTTTTTTAATTATTTTAAATCTACCGAAATCTACCGAATTTTGCCGATCGATCTACCGATTTTCGTATGGCTCGGCGTGGCATCACTGGGTGATATCCTATGATAATAACCTGTGATTAACCTAACTTTTCCAACCAAACAAAGCGATCTTTGTGAAATGTTTTTAACTTTACAATGAGTGTCGAGTTGAAATTATTAGACCGATTGAAACTCGCGAATCACCTTTCCAGAAATTTCGCCTGTTCTTATTCGGAAGACGACCGATTTTTCATTCTTACCGACATGGGTGTCTACATATTTGCTCTTAAAGGGAACCTCTCTTCTCCTTTCCCAGAATTGTCTTGTTCGAAATACTTCCTAACGCTTTCAGATTTCTCGCCTTCCAATGAGGTAGATCTAGACATAAATTCTTTCCATAATGACTTAGAGAGAAAAGACTTGTATGAAACTGTTCTAACGAAGGAGTACTCAGTTAATTTGAATCACATCAAACCTATCGAGGTGCAACCATTATCGGCGGAGTGGTCCCCTCCTAAGCTGGTTGGACAGTCGGGATGCTTATTAGCCATACTGAGTAGTTTGCACAGCTTGGAGGTTTACTTTAAGAGGTTGGATCAAAATGAGATGGTGGAGTATTTGTCCATGGCGAATTTAACAAAGGATATACTCAAGGAAGAGAAGAAAAGCTGGAAGAACTGCATGAAGTTTCCTGTTGGGATGAAACTGGATGAGTACAAAAAAAGGATTAAGCGAGTGTCACCTACAGGTAAACATTTATGCCTATTAATAAATGCAACTTGTAAGTAAATGTATAAGTACAATTATATAAGTACATATAGTAATTTATGTTTTGTAAGTTTATTTTAAAAATAATCATCTTGCCAGTGAGTAAATAATTTTTAGCATTTACTTGGAGTCATGTTTTTGATATGGGCAACACTCGGGCTTGTGTTATATTTGTTGGATTAATGAACGGAGATATTTCAATTTGGAGGATAAATGAAAGGGATGTGATGCCTTCAGAAGATTCAGAGCCTTTCTTCTTAGGGAGGTTTGCTACCAAATGTAGAAGAATAACCACATTACATTGGCATCCCACATCTAGTTATGGTAATTTTATGTCTTTGTAACAGAAACTTTATTTCAGGGCTTAATTAATTTTTCTCTCCCTCACAACCTAATGAATTAGGGGTCCATAAATAATTCTACTAATCATCTTAGACACATTTAACTAGATCCATATTGATATTAATGATTTATTCTTTAAAATCATTAGTCATTTTTTATAGAAAAATACTTAAATAAAATTTAAACTTTGAACAAAGTTGCTAGTAAAAAAACAAATGAAAAAAGTCAAAACTGATTTTGAATTGTTTTCGTTTCTATTAGGTTAATAGTTTTATTTATATTTATTTTTTTCAAAAGTAGGTACATCTAAGAAATTATTTTTAATTACATATTTCTAATAAGTCAAAATTTGCCATGAACACTCCATCCAACCCCCAACGGGGTTAATTTAAAGTTAAAAATACACAATTAGGATGCAGTAGGATTTCTAATATGTACATTTTACAATTTATTATTTGTCACAGATATGTACATATAATTCATGATCATCCACACCTATTTAATTATATTTTTTTAAGTTTACCAGTAGAGATAATGCAATTTTATATGTTCATCACAATATTTTGGACTATATATAACAAGGATCTATGTAAGTGTTTAATATTATCAAAAATTATAACACAGTTATATTTCTAATTAAATATGTACATCATTACTATTCTTTCCAATTTCATTAAATCAGTTTATTAACATTAGAATGTAGATCAGGATATTTGTTTCCATTTTTTCTAAAAAAATTATCAATTGTGTCCATAACGAAATTGAATAAGCGATGTAGTATTGCTTGCTTTGACTATTGTCTGAATTCACCCCACATCAGTTTTATTAGATTCATTGGAACACAATAGTAAGAGGGGTAATCTTAATACTTGATGACCTCTTTCCTATGCCATTGATCTACTGTGTATTTTTTAGTTCCAAGAACTTCCATCAACTCATTTTTAGGATAATGACCTTTGTAATATAAATCGTGTTTCACCAAAAATTGTATATCCTTTTTGGCAGTAGTTTTGTATTATTGCAAATTAGTTTGTCAAAAAATCACTGTTCACATATTGATGTTAGTCCAGGCTACATACAATCCTTAATGTTTTTAGTTGATAGCAACGTCGCGTTTGCGATCTGTCCATTCGGTCATCCGCAATGTAGGACGGAAATGCGTTTTTCCTGGCTGGAGGCACTTTGGTATTGCATTTGGTGTTCTCAGCCGTCCAAGCTTTTTTGACGAGGGTATCGTAGCTTGTTTCGTCTGAAAAATAAATTTCTCTTCACTCCTTTCGATACTTATTAATTTGATCTAAATAGTCGTTTCGCCATTTGACGATTTTGCTGCTCTCCATAATCGTTTACTTTCTGTTAGTAGTTCATAATTTAAAACTATTTTTTTTAATTTTAATGGGGTTCTCATAGAACAACTGATATTTTCATTTGATAGTTCTGTGTGAGTACTGTTTAGTGTATTTTTGCACCACATCTGTATGATATTCTTAATAATCATCAGATCGTTTGGTTAAACTTTCAAAACATACCTCGATCTTTGCGAATATTTATTTTTCGCGGATCCACTTTTATATGGAAAAATACTGTATAGCGTGCCATCTTGATTGATCTAGTTGTCTCGTGAACTGCTACAGTTTTGCGCATGATTTGCAATAAGCTGTTGTATTAAAATGTTTTAGTTTCTTCTTCACCACCAAATGGGTGTGTCAATCCATCTATTCTTCAGTTTGGTTCATTTGCTAATATTCCATGCCTTCCTCACTAGATTATTTTGGTGTTGAACCTCTGGTATCTGCTATACTAGTGCTAACTGTTCTTCATTTCCACTTGCACACGATCGCCACATTTTTTTCGTAAAGTATAGTGTCTCTATTTTTACTAGTACTTCTTTCAAATATACTTGTACAACTCGACTTATTTCAATAATGCGTTCATAAACGACTTCTGGCAGTATTTCTTTTATTATCACAGTGTATTAAATGTAGTTTTCTTAGAAATCTAAGACATCTGTATTATTAATTTCTATTCTTCCTCAAATTCTAAAGATAATCACAAACTACGAACCTCACAGACTTATACTATTTCAATGTTCCACTGTTACGACTCATTTCTTAATGCGAGATTATAGTCCTTTGGTAATCTTTTATTGCTACCCTTAGGTTTGCTACCTGTAACTTCTTCCGAAAACCAAGTCCGAAATGATGTGCTTTACTTTAAATGCTTTTCTAATATGTAATTTCTTTAGGTGGAGCTTTATGTGTGGGAGACATAGAAGGCAAAGTAAACGTTCTGCACATTGCTAATTTGGAGAGTAATGAGGCAAGCTTTGAAAAAGATACTCTATTCTCTCCGGATTCTGATAAAATTATGGTTGACAAAATAACTGTTATGGAATTCAGTAATTACACCTTCATCATTGTTGTAAAGCAACAAGTTTTAATAATTTACGGTATCGATGAAATTGGGAAGATATTTGACCATAAAGTTCATTATGTCGAGGAGTTATACATAACAGGTAAAAGTTATAGATCTTTGTTGACGCAAATGTTTTAATAAGATTTTTTCTTAGGTATCCACCATTTCAGCAATTCCCTCTTGGTTCTGACCCTTCCAGGCATTTTCACACACCTGACCTTTTCAGTTAAAGATAAAGAGATAACAATCCAAGAGAAGAAAATACCTTTGAAAGTAGATAAGGGTCATTATCGGACTCATGGCTTTTTCTGCACAAGAAACATGGCAATTTTCACCATATTAATGTACCCATGGGAAATGCAACAGTTTTCCAGTGCCAAAACATATGTCAATCTATTCATTTATGCTAACAGTTGTATGAATCCATTCACTGTGTTATGGAACAACTCATCAGGTAGTCTGGAGAATTATTGGGACTGCCTGGAAGCACTTAGGTACAAATATTATTTAATCTGTGTCCAAGAATACCATAAGAGAGGAATATCCAATGATATAGTCCGTAGGCCGGAAAACACTCAGAAATAAATGTCACAGACATGGCCGATAGTAGCGCCACCCCTCACTTTAAAGCGGATTTGAAAGTTCTCAAACCACGGGGTGTTTTTTTGTTATGTAAACTTGCATTATAACCAGATACTATATATTTCTGCATCATTTTCCATTATTTTCACCATTTACAAACGTCACGGGCTCTTATACTTCTCGTCAGCAAGCGCCGGGGGTGACACCCTTTGTGACATTTATTTTTCGCCAGAAATAAAGTGACTTTTACAACAAGTCGAGTACCCTTTTCTGTAGTATTCATGGATGCTTCTTAAAATTTTCACAATGTTTTCAATATTACAGGATTATTTGCTTGAAAGAGAAACGCTTTCCATGGTTGGGTCTACCTGCGAATCTCAATTATGACACATTAAGTCTTCTTCAGCTGAAAACTTTACGTTGCATCGCCCAAATTTCAGAAAATGTATTTGAATGCATTCCCGTATTGAAAGATTACCACATCAAACCATACGTGCTTCTGAATTATCTTGTTGAAATCAAACTTACAGTAAGAAGACTAAAGAGGTTGTTGATCATATATCAGTCTGGGAAGCCGTTGACGCTTTTTCAGATGAGAAGCATAGATCTTCAGAACTTCTTTTTGAAAGAGATGATATTAAAAAATGTTTTGCCAAAGAGTAACGTCGGAGAAAATTTCATAAGGGAAATTACTGAAGTTATGGAGATAGCCAATGAGCTTCCTTATCCAGATATGATTCAGTGCAGTTGGTGTGGAGAAAATATCCTTTTTTTTTAACATAACAAATAGAAATGCATGTCAGCTTGATAGTTAAATAGTTTATTAAATGCCTCAACTTAAACTGAGTGATAGTTATACAGTTCAGTGTTGAGGAATCCAAAAAAAAAAAAATCATTTCATAATAAGAAATTGATTTGTTTTACATTTTTATACATTATATTATACAGTTATCAACGTTGAGGAATCCAAAAAAAAAATCATTTGCCACATCAAACAATCTGCCTGTTTAATACTAGAGTGTGCGCCCACTACCCCAGGATGGTAAATCAGGATAGGATTTTGTATAGACTCAATGAATGTCGTAGATGGTAAAGGTCTCAAGTAGACGAGGTAAGTGGCCAGAATATTGAAACGTGTAGTCAACGAACAGTGGCCTTTCTGTCTCTACCCCTGCTTGCTTGACTACCTCCCACTGCTATTCGGTGACAGAGACGGTAGATCACGTGTGTGTGGGAGAAATCTAGCTAAACCCCTCGGGGTAAAAGTCGGCATTTCATCTCTTTGTACAGGTCGGCCTATAGTTTGCCTGATATACTCTTGCTATGTCTATGGATTCAGTAGCACATAGCGGGCAACATTGCCAAGGTACAATGGCGTTCACATCATCAGAATGTGAAGGAAGTAATTGACCAAAACAATTTTATTGCAGATTTCGTATACAACCGTCTAAATAGGATCGAAATTGAAAAAATTGCATGTCCGCATATTATCTTTAGTAGTCTCAATATGATTTAAATTTTTTCGACATCACCCATTTCACATAGTTGCTACATGAACGCCATTTTATTTTGGTAACATTGCCAGCTTTATGCGATTTTTTATTGCCATCTATAACATTCATTATATTCACATGCAGAATTTATGTTATTCCATGATTATTCCAATATATGGCTGCGGATCTGCCAGTAGCGGAGTAGGGTTTGCACGAAGCTTGCTAGCAGGCAACTGGCATTTTACATATGAGCAGATGATGCATATTTGAATACTGAAGGTGTAATTATAAAATATGTTGAAAGTGGATTCTGTTCCTCATTGTACTTTGTCAATTAGTCATTAGATTGTCAACAAATTTGATAAATTGGTGGAATGTAATTTGGTTTGTACAACTAGTAGCAGTGTTGTTTGTTCGTTTCAAACTAGAAAAGTACAGTTAGTAACAAGTTTAGTAACTAGTTTAGTAGAATATTTCATATCATATAACTGTCAAACTAACATTATGAAGTTAGAGGCATAAACCATCTAAATAAAATGATTGGGATAAAATGTTGGTCAATCATTATACTGAAGTTATGAATTTGATTTGGTATTTTTTAATATTTTTTAAATTTATTTCATAAATGGAATATTTCTGGTCCTGATTTTTTGTTGGTTGAATCTTTATCTAGATTAACAAATTCTTTTCCTTAACTCTAAAACACAGTTAATAGGTTCAATGTGCGTTCCACTTCATACGGACACCCGCTGTTCTTTCTCCATGATGCCAATCTGCCTCGTTCCAGCATATAAATGCTTATTCTGCAATTCGATGGCCCACAAGGACATAGAGAACGAAGAGTCCAGGATAACCTGCCCTTACTGTGACGTCCCAATGGAGAAATTGTTGATAACTCTTCCAGAAGAAAGAGGTGCCGCGAATTATGTTAGATTGGCGTCTGGTGAAGTGAAGTCCAAGTGTTTCGAGGATTGTCTGCAAGAAGAAGTTCAGTTTGAGGATATTGGGGATAGTTCTGACTATGTCATATTTAGTGATAGTGATAGCGATGAGAACCCTCAATTGGATAAGTTATATTTGAGGATGTCACATCTTGGTTTAGATGAAGTGTTGAAAATCAGTCCGGAAGATCCAGATGAGCCTGTGGCGAAAGTTGTGAGAATTGAAACAGAAGACGTAAATAATGCGAGCTAAATTTTATTATTTCATAACTGTGAAGGTATATTTACTTTGGCGTTTATTTTCATTGGCATGGAAGGAAGCAGAATTCATAAACTATTCTTTCATATATCCTATGAGGAGTTTCTGTGCAAAAATATTCATTTACTAATATTGCAATAAATGAATTTTTTAAATAAACGTTGGGAATCCATCTTTTCTGTTCTCATTTCTATATGCGCGATATGCGATTACATGCTGTAAACCAATGATACATTTAACGTATTGAATGTTTTGTGGTGGGTACTGTAGGTGTTATATGGACCATTACTTAATCGACATTCAAGACTTGTTTTAATGTTTACTTTATCTTAAATATGATTATCAAAAGTTATCAATATTTCAAGGTTAGAAATTTATAACTGTAATTTACAATTTTATCAAGAATTGAAAGTAGTTAAAGCAACATGTGGAATGTTTGTATTTATAACTTCTAGTCACCGATTTCGCACGGCGTGACGTACAGACGTTTTCATCAAATTCATCATCAGCAAATCGACATTAAGCAGGCCAATCCTACTTCTCAACAAGGACTCCAGGGGTGATCAATCCCAACTTATGCTCCAGTTAGAAGAGGGACCTGGCTCTTGAATTCCTCCGCTGCTCCTGCAGTAACCAAAATCCGCAGCAACTGCTTGACAGCTCCAGACGCACAACCTCGTGTCCAACCATCACCAATCCTTGTACTAAGATGAACAGCGCCCGTCTCCCTATACGAGCTATGAATATGAGTGTAGCAGCCAAGTGGGCCACTCGCACCAGCCGCTCGCAGTCAATCCATTCGAGTGTTATCTTAAATCTAACCTAGGTGTAATGTTTGCGTGTATGTATATGGCGGTACCTAGCTTCCGGTTCTGTAGTGTCTCGAGTTGCGCCAGCCGTTCAACAACTCAGCAACGTCGCGCAGGTTGCACTCTCGCCACTCCGGTGCGTGTTACCGTCATCACTTCCGTGCGTCATCCCGGTCCACCAAATCCCGGACAGGCCTTCAAATTGTAATGATTTGGCACGGAGTGACGTATAGACGTTTTATTTTACTATGAAACTTTCATAATACAGATCGGTCGTTACAGCATTTAAAGACAATTATTGTTTCCCCCCATTTTTACATATTCTCTTCGCTATCTGGATGGGTCTTACAGTTTTACATTGACTCTGCACCACGGCCTTTAGGCACGATTATAACCTCTCGAAGCGTCACCCCACAAGTTTTTACCTCATGCCCTACTGACTCGAGGTGTGTGTATCCTAACTCGACCCACGGGATCCGGCCGATCCTATCCGCCGTAAATGGGAACGTGGTTTTGTATACATTTTACACACTTCCTGCAACACGTACACAAAAAACATCCATTTTGGAAAAAAGTCGTAACTTGGCATATGAAAGGATCAGGAAACAGGCACAGTTGTCGAAAAATTTATTCGACAAAAATAGGAAAAGTGCTAAATTCATAAACGTAAGAGATTTTGTTTACCATCCGTCTGGGAATTTACATCTGGCTAAACTGAACGAAAGATACGAGAGTCCATTTGAAGTTACCAGAGTATTACCCAATCACTGCTTCGAATTGAAAAATATTCTGGCGAACCAGAAACGAGTTGCGCCCCAAGGTTCACAGAGACTTTGGCCTCGAGAGGTTTAGGATTCTGGATTATAAGGTGGTGAGTTTCTTTGTTTGCAATTGCCAGGTGAGCGTACAAACACAAAAAAAAGCAAAGAAAATAAGTTTCGTGATGCTAAATGTAAATGATACTTCACGTCGAGTTTCGTGAACACAAAAAACATAAAAAGAAAATAATACTTGTCCGCAAATCGACAGCTGGCTGCATTGGTACGTGTGCAGCTCTGTGTAAATACCGTCCTCGGGGATTCACCAAAGAAACCCATTTTGGCGGTGGGGGTGCTACGTTACAATGGATTCGGGGAAAGACAGAGGGGACTTACGTGCGGACCGTGGTCGCGTTTAGGTTGATAGACTGGCTTAACAATACCCATATATTGGATTATAAAATCAATATACTTTGTTTAATCAAACGCAAGCATCTCTTCTCTAGAGTACCTCGCGCTGCATTCCCTTGGTACCATTGCTCGCTCGGTGCTAGTGTATTGCGTTTTTCTAGCAGCTCGGGTGGTACTTCGTGCGCCATTCCCTCAGTACCGTTGCACACTCGACCCCAGATGTTTATGAAGTTATTGTTTACTCGTAGCTGGGTGGGTACTTTGCGCGCCATTCCCCTAGTACCCCTGCACACCCAGTACTAGGATGTTTGAGGTCTGGTGGGTTTACCTTAATACCCATCGCACAAGCCAGACAACAATGGAGACAACGTTTAAACAAAATATTTTTATTAAACTTGCAGAGAGGATGACGTTTTGTGAGGAAAACTCACAAACGTTTTTATATCATTGTTCCAGAAGTGCCGTCGTCTCCGACACACTCTGCATCTTCAACCACTGACACACAACACCCATCAAATAGTTTTTTTTGTACGAGTAATTATTTATTGTTTCACACAATTGTGTGGCTGTAGAGCTGTTTGATACTAGGAGGTATGGTTGCAGCCATTACGCAAAAGTCATATAATTTAAGCTGAACCTTTGCAAAAAGATTCTGAAAGGCATAAGATTTGATGCCTGAAGTATTGTTTCAGGAAGAGGAGATCAAACTTATGGAGGAAAGAGTTTATTCGAGAGCGAATTAAGTTATTAGTCGGGCCGTTTGAGCGCTGCAAGGAATCGCGCTAGGGACTTTCGGTGAATTGCGAATTTGCGACCCGCGGGCCTCTTTAAAAATACCCGGACCTGGTTATCGGCTGACGCGACCACGATTCGGAAATTCACACGGGCACTTACCGGGATGGAGCGAGAGACCGCAGGCATTCCCAGAACCAAGAGTAACCCCGGTAGAGGGACGAACGAGGCATCCAACGGCAAACTGTCAAAGAGAGAAGACGTGTTTGGTTGAGACTGTCAGTTCCTACCTGAATAAAGTGATTATCTGGTAGTGAATTGAATTATTCCCCACATATCCTTCGTTGAAATATCATTCGATCGATTAGAAAAATATTTATAGCTTCAGAAATAATACATATTATATCTCAATGTAAATGTTTCCATTCAAGTATGGTGAACGATATAAATATATATTACATTACATCTCATAATGAAAACTCAGTTTACACTATTCTCTTATTATTACTAAACAATTCTTCGTTTGTTATTATATGCATATTGGTGTAATATCGTTGAGTAATATGCAAATATGTTTAAGAATATCTGGGTAAGTTTAGTATCATAAAAGAATTTCACTGTTCCGAATGCTACAATAGCAGCAGCTAATGTGCGGATTTGTCAGTGTTTTGCGTTCCCTCTAGGGTGACAATGGCCACTAATTCTTTTTTATCTACGAAGTCATTTCATCTTTTACTATAGAGGGTATACCGCTTCATAATTCCAATCTTTACGTGTTCCTGTTAAACTAACCTACTACTCAAATTTAATACCTCGTCTTCTTGTGTCCCTGAAAATAAAGTTATTCGACACCGTTGGTAGTAAATGATCATTTTTTTTAAATTGTTATGATGAATATAGGTAATTAAAAAAAATAAGGAATAAATACCCTCGTTATGACAGATTTACAAACGAGTCACAGAAAATAATAACGAATATATTAGGAACAAGTCACTTATATATTTTCGAACAGGGAACAGTATAATGGGAAAAGATTGTGAAGAATATAAATTGTTTGAGAAGTGAAGAATAATATCTAAATCTGAAAGTGCATCAGTTTTCTGGCCGCGCGTCGTCTCCATTTAATCGGTACTCCAAGTCATTACACTTGACGTGACCTATGAATATAACCATAGATAAAACATAACCTGCAATTTTGGATATCAACAATTTAGCTCAGCTGTGGTCTCCTTGTGGCTTCGATACTTAAAATACAATTTCATTGTCAACAGAGGCGTTTAAATTGCTCTTAATTAATTCGAAAGATGTTTTTCACCGTTTTAGGTGTAGGTGTTTTCACTTATTCCTTAATTTTTAGCGCTTTAACTTTATTCGTGGACTGTGATTTGCAACTATTTTTTTACGAAAAGTTCGGAAAGTCCCCTAGTGAGTATGACATTTCACTCTCATCTAGAATTCAATGCTTGCATACGTTATCAAACCTATGTATTTTATTTCAACAAAATTGTTATGAAATTTTTACACTTAATCGTATGTACCTAAATTAATACATTGCGTTATTTTAACTCATTCTACTCAGAAAAATTGAAGGGGAAGGTAGTTTTCATTACTGGGGCCTCAAGTGGAATCGGTGAACATACTGCATATGCTTTAGCTAAGTATGGCGTAAAATTAGTGCTGACGGCCAGGAGAAAGGAAGAGTTGCAGAGGGTGAAGAGGAAATGTTTAGGTTTGCTATATAAAATAAAATAATTATTGTATCTTTACCATACATCTAATTTCAAAATTGAATTTACCAAATTACTTTTTTTCTTTGGAAGCAAGAATTCTTCAATAGTCATTGAGATTGCACCATGTGAGGATTAGTCCAATTCTGATAATACTCAATTTGTGTGATTATAAAAATATATCACAGCTTGATTCTACAACTTTCTAAGTAGTAATAAAATGTAAGTATATTTTAGAAGTATCCGATGGTCAACTGCAGGATGAGGACATTCTGGTGATCCCAATGGACGTAACTGACTTCAGTTCCCACAAAAAGCACTTCCAACATGCCATTACTCACTTTGGAAGGGTTGACATCTTACTTAATAATGCTGGTAGATCCCAGAGGGCCACGTGGGAATCTATTGAACTAGCTGTGGATAAGCAGATGTTCAAGCTGAATGTCTTTGGAGTGGTAAACTTAAGTAGGATCGCTTTGGAGTATTTCGAAAGAGTTGGAAAGGGGCATGTCGCTGTTGTTTCCAGTATAGCTGGCATCATTGGGGCACCATTTTCCGGGACTTACACTGCCACAAAACATGCCATTCATGTAAGATCAATTTTAATTTATTTGATTAATTCAATTTTTTGGTCAACTTGTAGGGTTATTTCAATTCTCTCAGAAATGAGAAGATGAAAAAGAATATTGATGTTACTTTATTGTGTCCAGGACCGACTTCTACGAATTTTTTACAGGAGAGTTTCACTGCAAAAGATGGAGAGGTAAGATATTTACCGCCAGACGATTAACTAAAATTACTTTGAAATGAAACATTACATTTGTAAATATAGTTGAAAATGTAATGTAACAGTGTAAATATTCAAAACTATAAAAAGCTGCTTTTACATTTAAAAAAAGTTAATTACATTGTAATATTTAATGTATGCCAAATTGTTGGTAAATTAAATAAAAGTAAACATGGAAAAATAAACAAAACAAGAATAGAGTAAACATGGGCTTTTCTAGTTGTGTTTAAATTCATTTTTAGAAATACAACTTAGCTGTACAACCTACAGACAAACGTATGACAGCTGAGAGATGTGGTTATTTGAACACCGTTGCTTTAGTGAATAAAACGAGAGAATCTTGGATGGCAGTATTCCCAATTATCCCGGTGACTTACCTAATAATATATTTTCCCTTAATTTACAATTGGTATGAATTATCAGATATGAATCAGTTATGAATTTCAGATTTGGTATTTTTTAACCCTTTTTGTTGCAGTGCTCTTAAGTTGCTCGGACCAGACATTATGTTCAAACTTAGGGACAGTCGAAAAGTCGATGAGGTACATCTTGTCTGAAGTCGTGTGCTTTGCCATTTCAATTGTGCCAAAATTAAAACTTCACAACAGATAGGCAGCCTTTAAATTTCATGTGTTTACAGACCGAATTAATTTTGCTATTGCATGAGTATAAGACTTAAAATTGTAGAGTTTGATGGTAAACATGTCGCTTATTATAACTGAGTTATGCAATGAATGTTGCTAATGCTTGGAATATTTTTAGTATTAATAGCAGACCTCTTTTATGGTTTCAGATGGGGAAAAAAGATTGAAAACGGTGATGGTTACTTCTTCAAGCACTTTCTCTTTTCTACAAACTGATACTAATAACTTGCAATGAATGAATATATGAAGTGTAACCTTTGATATTCATTGATTGTAATGCATTTTCTTCAATTTCTTTGAATAGTAGCAGTAGTTTTAAACTTCTTCATAATAATTAGTTTATTTTAACTCATGTTGGAATATAGCTTTAAAGATTTGAATGGGTATTGTAGAACTATCGCTTTATAAATTTTTGGACCACTGTTAAACTTGACTGCAACCCTTATTAATATTATTTAGGCACTTCTGCACTGCTTAAATGAGCGGTATTGAAAATAATTTTAAGGAAGTTAAGGTATAGGAATCAGTTAATAGACATCTTCATAATAATTCACACCTAATCAAAGTACTTAGATAAATTTAAACATAAAATAGATGTTACATCATTTATTTGGGTATTTTCTCCTTATAGTAAAATTGTTATTTAGTAAAAGATAAGAAAATACCCAAATAAATCATGCAAGCACAAAATAACCCTCCTACACAGACTTTTCTTCATCATAAAATAGATGTTTTTGAATGGTTTCTTGTTAGGGCGTCATTAAGAAACTCATTTAAACCAGTATTAAATATAGTCTAATCCTCCATGTGTTAAATTTGTATTATTTTCAAGAAGGTATTAAATACTGACGATAAGTTAAAATTATCACATTTATAAATTGAGCATTATAGCGAACAGTTATTTGCGGCGTTTGAATTCAATTCTTTAATATTTTATATTATTAATATATACTCTTATATGTGTGTTATATTATGAATTAAACCCTAATCGTAATTGTGAACTTTAATACTTAAAATAATTTCAATTACTGTTCAATATTAAGTGGCGAAATCCAGTAAGGTAGCAATATTGTTTAAATGAATGAATTGTATGAGGGTTGCAGTCACAAGCACATAAAATCTCTAAAGCTGCTACCCTATTTAAAATACCTAAAATGTTAATACTTGAACTCTTTTTGTTTAATTGTGGTTTTAGAGCTTAAAAAATAAGACTCTTTTTAACAAACTGGTGTGGTTGCATTAATATGAGTAAATTTTCTCATATTAACTTTTTTAAATTTTATATGATGTATGTGGGAAATAAAATTATTATTAAAAAATGCCTATCCTTGGTGATCAATAAAAGTATTATTATAGGTTTACATTATTACTTACAACATTAACATTAACTGTTCAATGCCATGTGTTCTTGCCGCTTCTGCTTCCCCCTGACAATGGCAGCTTTAAATAACTTACAGTACAGCTCGATAGAAGCAGGACTGTCATCGTTTCCGGGCACCGGATATGTAATCATGTTAGGGTCACAATTTGAATCGACAATTCCAATAGTGATGATACCCATCTTAGCAGAGTCCCTCACCGCTGTGTGTTGTATCAGAACATTGTTCAATGTGTTCAAAAATATACAGAGATCTGGTAGTCTTGTGACAGCCCCAAACTGTTTTGTTGAATTAGTAAATACGCCTCCTCTCCAGAATCTAGTGTGGGCAAATTCATTACACTCCTTCGCAGTACGTTCAACGAGGTGAGAATTTTGCGCGCCTCTCAAGAAGAAGAGGATTATACCGTCCCTGTAGGCCACATGGGCGGTCACGTTGAGTGCGAGCCTCAGATATTCAGCTGTCTGGTCCAAATCAAATATTATATGACCTAATCGGCTGCCGTATATATATGGTAACATCTTGTCGTTGAGGGAGCCCTCTTTGTGGCCATAATGGATCCTGGCATCAAACAGGTCTTTAACTGTGAACAGGTCGTGAACAGAAAAGTAGTCTGGGTGGCTTAAGATGGATTTGTCCGGGGCAGAGGTTTGAGCAGCTGAAATTTGCAACAAGGTGTAAGTAGTTTAGGAAGTAGGAGTGCCAAGTGTCTTGCTTACGGTTAGTTTCAGCTGCCGTTGAAAGCCGAATTAATCTATTCAAAGGTAACGTTAATCTCCTGAACATTCTGGTGTTGTCTATAAGAACTTTGATCTTCGCCTATGAGGTTCCGGTTTATATTTATAGTTAAATTAAAATTTATAGGTTAACCTCAAATGCATACATAATGCACAGGTCACGTGATTAGCGGCAAGCCGGCCTCCCTGTGATCGCTTCTGTGCTCGGCGTTTCTGTATCTTAACCTAATCGAAAATTGTATTTCAGAAAATGTTGAATTCTAGGCGATTGCTAACCGAAGATTACGAGAAGCCGTGTGTGCAACTCGCGAACTACCTCCTGGGAAAGATTCTCGTGAGGAAATTGTCGCCTGGGCTAATATTGCGTGGAAAGATTGTCGAAACCGAATGCTATTTAGGAGGTGAAGACAAAGCGTCCCATTCTTATAGCGGCAAGTGAGTTGATGACTTCGGGCGACATAAGATGAACAGTTTGATTCCATTTAAGTTTTCGGGTGAGCGAAGGGAACAAGGTTGCAAAGGAGTTACTTTCGTTTCTGCACCAACTTGTTCAATCAATCGCCACCCGCCATCGTTTCGTTTGTTTATCGAAATGTTAGGAATTAACTACACTAAAAAGCTCATTATGATCTCAAAGCTCAATTTAAAATCAAGTTTCATTGGATAAAAAGTTTTAATAAATCAGATTCATTTATTTTTTTATCAGACGATCTACCTATGCACAGTTGGTGATTATATCTGTTCTACCATATATCCATCTACTAATGTACTATTTCGATATATTTTGTCTTCCATGTATTACACACACCTTTCTAATTGCGCTTTGTCTTTATTTTGTCAAATATTTTAATTATGATCCTATTACAATATTTTCTTTTTCAGGCAAACAAAGAGGAATATACCTATGTTCATGGAGCCAGGTACAGCATATGTGTACAAATTGTACTTCAGGTACCACTGTTTGAATATTTCGAGCAAGGAACCAGGCGCTGTGGTATTAATAAGAGCATTGGAGCCTCTTAGAGAAGAAGAGACTGATGACTTGAAAAGTATGTAAAATTCCGAAAACAGAATTTTTTAATCAATTTTCAACAAACTTCTTACTAATCACCATAAATAAATGTCTTGCTGGGTATTTTATTATCTTAATGCAATACAGTATCAGTTTTGAGAATCGTAAGGTTTAATATATAATCTTGCCACGCAGTTATACAATCCTTAAATATGATTAAATAAACCATCGATCTTAAAATTAATTCTCAGGTGGCAGCAGTACTAAATACATCAACTTATGCAATGGCCCGTCTAAACTATGCATAGCTTTTGATATCAACGTACAGAATTCTAACAAGATAAATTTGGGCGATCCAAATTGTGACAGCCTATGGATAGAAGAGAACGAAAAAGTGGAACCATTCGAGGTGATCAACACCTCCAGGATCGGGATCGGAGCGTCTGCAGAGGAATGGGTGACTGCCCCTCTGAGATACTATGTTTACAATAACAAATGGGTCAGTAAACGGGATAGGGAGGCTGAGAGCAATGCTGTTTTTTAAGATCAGATCATATTTCCAAACTGTTTGCTGTGTGAAACTAAATTATGTGGATAATTTTAAGACTTGAATTAAAGTAACTACAAATTATGAATTGTACATTTGTTTAATAAGTAAATAATAAAGTTACAAATAATGTTTCCAGCCACTGCAAATAAACTGGGATTTTACTAGAAATGCATCACAAGTGACAATTGTGTACTTTACACGTCACATGACCAGATGTTTCGTAATCGATCAGTTGGATTTCCTGAAAATAATTTTTCACTAAATAATTTAACAACTTTTGTTATTTCATGTTCTTCCCAATAGGGAAACTTTTGTATGTTGCTGGTAACTGAATAAGTTTATTGATTTGAAGATATTAGGAAATTAAAATTGAAAGCTGTTAACCAGACTACCGTTAACAAATATCAGTACCACTAGAATCACATACTCGGAATTGTTCTAATATTATTCAATTCCATTAATAATACCAGTAATATTTTACCAATAAAAAGATTAAAAACTTCTAAAAAATACACAACTACAAAACCTTCACTAACCAAAAATGAAATTAAAACATGATTTGAAAGATACAAATATTGAGGTAATTATGGGAAAAAACTGCATAACTTTTTTTTAAAAATTATACCACAGACTGGTAAAAGTAGAATTAAAAAATTAGAAACCGCAATATTAAAAGTTTTTATAGTGTCAACTGTTGCTGCCTTTTTCGTTAATATTTTTAATTTAGATATAGTATGTCGAGGAATGTTTAACAAGGAAAGACACTTTACAAACAATAATGATTATTGTCTTGGATTTCAATTTCTTTTCCTATAAGATTTAAAAGTATGTTTTAATTATGCACCTATTTATATAAAGAACCTTCCTATGTGTAACTGAAATTTACACAGTAACCCTTCAACTGTTTGCACCCTGAGAAGAATTGGAAAATACAGTCATCCTCATTTAGCTCGAGCAACGTGTGAAAACAGTCGAATGCTAAATTTAGGAAACTGAAAGTATCACAATAAATCCCAGTCAAATTTTAGTTATATATTTAAAAAGTGCGAGGGGGCTAATGAGAAATTTGTAAATATGTAATACAACACTTCATTAGAATTAAAACTGGATGCTTTCAGAGGCCACCATTTGGGTGTACGATTTGAAGGTTTGTATTAAATTTTTGTAGTACAGGTAAGTTTGTACTGTATATGTAAGTTTATATCTGTATCAAACATGATTCATGATTTCAGTTCATAAGTTGATTTATTAAAGAAATCAGTTCTGGCTTTTAAATAACTTTACTTGTCTTATTTTTCACTTAGGGTATTGATGAAACCAATTGCCTGAATAAGCTGAAGGAATTGTGAACAAAGGTGGATTTTTCTCCATTCTTGTTTGATAACACAGCGACTTCCAACACATCCGTATATATATACTTTGATTTTCTTTTCAAAAATAAACATTTACAAATACAATTTAAAAATGTAAATAGAATATAAAAAGGCATGTAACAGAACACTGACAAAAACATATTTATCCGCAGAGCCGATTCAAATGAGAAATCATACAATGAAGTCCCTAATGATGCAGAATACATACAAAAATTGCAAAGACATCTTTTGCACGATCCTGAACGGTAAACCGAAATCTACCGGCTCTGCTGCAGACAGTTATTGTTATGGATGATTGAGATCCCTACAGTAGGAATGTGTGGCCGATATCTCCCTCAAGTTCGTCTTAAGGACGTAAGCCAAGACTATACCCAACAAGAGGATAAGAAAAGCGGTCGCGATCTGGTAATACTGGGTCAGCTTGACAGCCCGATGGAGATCAGTCTGACAGGCGGCGAGCTGAGCTATGGAAGCAGATAGCTTGTTGAAGTTGCTCTGGTCCGATTCGTGGGGGCTGGAGCTCGGGGAGGAGACGTTCCCGTTTTTGGAGACTTCGCCACTCTGGACGCACTTCAGCCGATGCTGGTTTATTTTTCTGCCAGACGTGTTCTGTGAATGAAAAACCAAAACAATAATTTTCTATGGTAGACTTTGTTGAAATCATCAAGGATTCTAAAGAAAGTCTGTTTTTGAAAAGGTATTGATGTTAAAAACATTCATTCTCCTTACCTTCCATAATTCTGCAACGTCCAGGTTGGCCACCTCGCCAGGCTCGAGGGTGGTACTCATCACCAGGAATTTATCCCTCGACAATCCTCCCAACTGAAACCCAGGCAACAGTGTGACCGTGATGGTGGCAGATTCTCCAGGCGCGAGACATCCCGTACTGGGTTTGACGCGGAATTTTTCCGGGGAAGTAGTCTTTAGCTATGTAGAATAAGATAAGAATAGTAAGACCTCGTTTGTTTGAACATAAATTAATTACCTTGAATGATAAATGTACGGAATGGTCAAGGTTCTGAAGCTCCAAGGTACTGACAAACTCGCTGCCATCTCTGCAGAACGTGATGACTCCAGATGGCGTAACTTTGATAAAGCTGCCATCTGAAAAATAAAATCAGGAGAAATTGAAAATGTCAAGCATTCCATATCTAATGACTAAAGGGCGGAAAATGCAAATTGCATTTTTTGTATTTTTCTCTACATTTTGGAAATTTTTACATTTTTTTCGGTAAGATGTGCATTTGTGATGTGCAAGATGTGCAAAATGTTTGAAAAATTTAAATTTAAACAAATGTAACAGTGGTACACCTACCGGCCGATCCGAAATTACTTATCAACGAGCGCATTCCGTAAGTATTTCCGGTTAGGCCGGTATGCGGCTAGAGTGTTTAGACACCCTGTTGATGACGGAATAAGTACATCATTCTTAGAAAAATAATTTTGGGTTCTTATATTACGTGCTTATCTATTTACGGATTTGGTATCGTTGACTAGACCACCGAGTTGTGCGAGCCTATTTCAAAAATACTGAAAGTTAAGTTTAATATGATGTGGATAAAACCTTAAGCGGAGTTGAAGTGGGATGGTGAAACTTTGTTTTGCGTTGCATATTCAAAAATAGCAAGTACCGCTATAATTATACAAATTTCATTCGAAACTTATTTATATTGCAGTATTTGATTTTCGTTCAACTTCTGTTTGAGTAGCCTAATTTTAAGTGTTAACGCTATTTATTTATACATTCTTAATTTTTGATAAGATGAAATAAACCTTGAATTTTATTCCATTTCAGATTTATGCTGATCGAAAATTCATAATTGACCAACACGTGAAAATTACGTAGGATTGCAGAAATTGGAAAAAGGAGCCAAGCAGTAAACTTTGTCATCTTGTTTAGAAAGGAAAGAGCGAACTGACTCGCAGAAACAATTCAATAAAGACCTCTGTAAAGCCATGATCGCAGCCAACGTACCTTTGAAAAAGTTAGGTAATTCACAATTACAATTATTTCTTAAAAAATAATGCAAATTGAATATACCTAGTGAATTAACTCTAAGGAAGTCAAACGTTAACTCTACCTATCAAGATACAATTGCCACTATAAAAGCTATCATCGCGAATAACTATGTTTATATAATTGTTGACGAAACAACAGATTCTTGTGGTAGATATATAGCACATTTATTAATCGGCGTGTTACATGAAAAACAATCTTGATATCTTCAATTGTTATAAAGTTATTCATAAAAAACTTCCGGAAATGATCTACTTTTTCGGACACCGAAAATTTGGAAATGAAAATAACAATTGGGAAATTACAGAACGAAATAACGATACTGAAAGCAGTTCAGTTGAAATGGATGCATTGCGTAGAAACTGTAGGGTGTCTAAATTAGGTCTGAGAAATGAAAAAATTTGAAGAAAAGCCAGCGTGCAGCAAACTATTATAGATGGTATAGAAAAGAACAGATTGCTGTGGTATGGGCATTTAAGGAGAATGCAAACAAAAACATACCCTCATAGGGTATGGAAATGGATCCCAACAGAACGACTAGGAAAAAGGAAGACCTGTGAAAGAATGGGACAGGAGATTGAAAGAAATCATAGAAAGAAGGAAAATGGAAGAAGGTTAATGGCAAAACCAAACACGATGGCACGTGAGAAGAGAGAAACGGCCGGAACAGCTGTAACTAACTCGCTTATTACTATAAAGTAATAACTGATATGTCCTTAACGAATACATAAAATATAAGTCTAGACAAAAACAATGAGCCCTGGCAAGAATGTATGTGAAGTTAACAACCGTGTTTTTCATTTTGGGCGATTTTAATAACCAAATAGAATTTCTCGCGAACAAATAGATTTTTATTAACATAATTTTTATGGTGCTTGGAGGTAACGAAGGGCATAATCTGCATACATTTTGTAGATCCACACATGTTTCTTGGAATATTAATTGAAAAATGTTAGATTTTTGACAGTTTGTCTTTCACCTGGTTAAGTGATCGGATTTTCCAAGACTCTTAAGCGATAACAATTCATTGATCTAGCACAAACTCTCTGCGAGTTAGATGCAAAAAACAGACTTCGACTGGGTTCACTCGATTTCTGATACAAATACATACTTTTTGGTCCGTGTAACAACCTGTTACAAATTACGTTAAATTTTGGCCACTTTCCATCTATAAATCCTAGGTTATTTTATCCTTTCGATAGCCACATTATTTTTTTAGTCAAAAGGATTTTATTACAGAACAATTATAACAATCAACATTACTAAAGCAAAAAACAAAGTACAGTAAAAAAACTAAAACAAAAAGTTTAAGAAATTCTCTTTTGTTGAACATATGTACTAGTATTTTCAACTAGTTTCTTTTTGAGCAAACGAAGCTACCCAAAGGGTCACGACTCTGATATTAGGTGTAGTAATTTTTTGGAAGCATCTCCTTCTATGCAATACCTGTAATTGCTCACAAGCAGATGTAGCCAGATAGAAGTAAATGGATGTTCACGATTCAGACGAGGAAGATTGCTTTATTCTGTGAATCGGTTCAAGCTGCATCAGAAGAAACATCTTGTTCTGACTTACCACCTTCTTGCTTTCCTCTAAATTGCTCAACCCCGTTAAAACTCATTAATACAAATATACATATGTATATAAAACTAGTAGTTAAGCATAATGATAAATTACTGTAAATTCATAAGAGATTTTTGAATCTCTTGTAAACGGCATTAACCGTTTTGGTGTCTTGCACTGAAACATTTTCTAAAAGTCGTAAAGCTACTACAAAGCGTTACCGCTGCTTTAAATTAAACTTCATGTGGCTATCGAAAGGTATCTAGGAGGAAAGCGAAATTATATCGGGTTTCTGAAATACATTAAAATGTTCAGAGTATGGGTTTTACATCATCAAATGTTAGTAATTAAGGGTTAAAGCCACAGTGGTAATTATAAACAGGCCTAACATAAATTGTTTTATTTGGGGAACAACAGAAAAATTAAACCTTACTTAGGAACTATTAAAGAGGTTAGTAGCCTTGAATAACTGCAATTTTTTTGTTAGAATAAAAACAAGGCAGTAGGTAACAGTATAGCACAAATTCCTCAAGATAGTTATAGAAACTTTTTAAGATATTAACCTCTATTAAATGAGAGATATGTCCCACAAAAATCAGTTATTTGATAAAGTATGATATGAATTTAACTTAATCATTACAACAATACTTCCATTATTAGTTAATTAATTGCGACGATTGGTGTAGGAATAATATGGATTAAATTCTCTGTTGTCATCCCACGAGTTCATGCAAAATTACATACATCCTTGTAAAATTGTTTTAGAATTCAATACAAAATAAAACAACAGTTCAAAAATACGTTTGCATTAGTAATAAATGTAAATGTTATTATGCAAGATGTTTTAATAGTCATTACAAATACAACAATTACATAAGTCATAGTTGGAACTGAACTACCTACATTTGAGTCAGTGAACCCTATAATTGACGAGTAGGAAAGAAAACAAAGATAAAATGAATTAAAAACTCACCAGGTTCTTTTTCAGTACTTCCTGCTGATATTTCTGACATGGAGCCATCCACGAAGTGAACCTGCCATAAGATTATTGATTAGTTTGCTCCCTCGAGTTGAACTCCCACACGTTTTAGAGTTGGGACATTGGTGTAGTGTAAGGGGAGGATATCACTCTTTAGGGCAAAATGAGGCTTATTACACTTTTGTTAATTGAAGCATCAAACTTACCAATTCAATAGTTAACGAATAAATGACTACTACATAAATAAATTATTATTAATAATTTTGCTGAGTAAGGTGACAACAAGTGTTGGGTAATCTTTTTTAAATGGGAACACAACTATTATTTTAAAGGGAATTTTCAAAACTACTACAAAGTACAAATGTTAACAAAACTTTTATATTAATATATTTGTAAAATTAATAAAATAGAACATCCTTTTAGGCCAGCAATATACAATATTATCACAATATATTGTATTGTTTTAAATGATCCCCTGTAACTTCGGTAACTAAACGTGGAGTAATTTTGCAGCTATTTTACCACACTTTTACAACAGACACAACGTTTGACTTTTTCATTTACCTTTTTGTTAATGTTATTATTGGTAATTTTTGGACTCTCCGGTATATCTTCTGGTACGAAACTGAAAACATATTCGTTCTGACCACCCCAATTTTTCAAGGCCTGATCAAGGGGCACAAGGTTCTTGATATCTTTCTTATTCACAAATTTTATCCTTTCAACACCTTCTGGCGGGAGCATACCTTTGACTATCTTAAAACCGGCTAAAAACAAGAGAACTTTTTCAAAGTTTGACATTAAATATATGGACTTACCGCTTAATACCCAAGGCATCTCAAAGATCAATATGTAATTTAAGAAATATGGGTAATATGTTTGGAACAGTGTTATAAAATATTTTATTACTTCTAGATCCATATTACTAAGACCACAGCCTTCCATATCGAAGAACAAAGAAATCATATCACCCTTGGTTTCCCTGAAATTATAAAATATTGAGGGACCAACCTTCTTCTTAGCTAACTACTTTTACTAGTCGAGAAATATCTAACAAATAAATTTGTGCTACATGAAGTAGACAATGTGCTATAATCAGAAAATCCTGAAGCTTAAGGAAAAACTAGAATACAAGTACTTGTTAAATATATGTAATTAGAAAAGCTAAATATACTTTCGTAAAATTCCTTCAAATTTGATTTAAATTGATTTATTTCAACACACATTCTTTATTTGAAATAAAACAAACAACTGCACCTGAAAAAATAATGAATCTGACTATTTTCTCTGAGATGTAGCATTCTAGGTTCTTCTAAACTTCTATCTACATACACTTTTCTTCTAAAAATGTTGTCTAAGATTTCTTTTATAGATTATTTTTGCAGTGTTTGCAGACTTTCTTCACTAAATAGCTGAAGATTTAGTTAATTACAATGATAGAAAAAAAATCAATTATTACATATAAGTTTAATTTTAGTAATCAATATAGTTTTTGAGATTAGGTGTCACTTTTATGAAGAGGCTGAAGTTCAAGATAAGTGATTCTAACAAATATAGATTCATCAATAACTTCCACCACTTCAGTGAATTGGATAAAATTAAGATAATAAACATTGGTAAGATAAGGCATTTCTTTTCCTACTTTTTGTGAGTGTATATAGCTTGTATGAGTAGTAAAAATTACATAAGGGATCACCATCATGATTAATTGCTGTAATCAGTGGCTAACCATGAAACAATTATTTAGCTGCAATAATTTTTAAATTACAGTAAAAAATACGGTAACCATTACATCGCAAACCATTAAATTCTTCCTAATCATTACCTTTCAACTCGTTCAAACCAGTAGTTTATACATTTTTTTATCATTGTCATTTCATAAACACCCTTGGAGTATTTATTGTTTTTGAATATGAATATCTGATGACCATCTATATCTCTGCCATGAGGGAAGAATATACCTGAACACAGTAGGCTTGTATCTATATCACTTTCTTTCAAATCTGAAATAATAGAGATTAATAATCAACAAAATTACTTTCAGTAAAAGGGGTTTCTATTGAAATTTGAATAATTAAAAGTTTAAAATAAAAATGAAAAAGTGAAAAGTGCTGGTATTTGAATACCATCACTTTAAACTGAACTGAAATTCATTAACAGATTTCCACTTCAATCAACTTCAAGTGTCTTGCATCGTAACTGATCCTTTACCATTCAGTTTGTTCTCTTTCCTCCATGTAACTGATGTCCACATCATCTCCAAGGCTTTCTTAACGTCCTGTTTGTTATGTGCGACGAATCGGTGTAACCAAAGGTCATCTGTCCTGGCCCTTTCCACATCTTTTGGGTGGGCAGCTGTAAAATTTAACTTATAACTTGTAGTAAATACTTGTAATGGGAGAGACTCACAGTCCGGTCCTTTGGAAGATACATCATTTAGAAAACTACTCCTAAGCTCTTCTATAGCAGATGGAGGCACATCAGGCAGAGACATTTTTGTATTTTAACCTATTCGGTAACACTGTGCAGTACAAAGTCCTCACTTTGGGTAATTAAAAATAAGCGATAAATGTTCGTAATTGCACGCATGAGACATGTCTGAAACACAAAACCACAAGAAAACGAAACGATAACCGATAACAATTAAACAAAATTGAATATTCGATCGTTTGACATATCGGAAATCACAGTCGGGAATGTTGATATAACACGGGACGGCAATTGTGAGAATAACAACGTGACATCCTGTGCCTCATTGGTCCGTTCAAATTCGGTGAGAAAAGTTTGTCGTTTCGACGTTTGCCGCATTTTTGTTGATAACAAAAATCCAGAACTAGTCATGGACCAGTAAATCAACTAATCATAGCAAATTACAGCCATTAACTATGCACTAGACAATTATAGTGTCTGTGTTCAAGAGACAGTTCCACACTTGTTTCATTTAGCGATCGCCAATTTTCGGTTCAAAACTATAGACATATTAATGGTAGGCCATGCAAGATATAGGCCGGTCTGTATAAAAAGATAGAACGACGATTTTTATTCCGAGTGGTTCATAGTGGCTTTGTCTCTTGCCTCTCACGCGTACATGATCGACCGTCTGCGTCACCGATTACCGCATAGATAAATTAAGAGTAGAAAACACAGAACATCCAAACTATTAGAAGCACAAAACATATAGGCTAGAAGTGCAAACCCCATGTATTTAGATTGCAATAAAGGTGACAAGTGACAGTAAGCCCTGACTGCAGTGCCTCTTATGGCGCATTCTGAAACTACTGTAGAATTTGAGCTCCTACTTGGCGGCAAATTTAAATTCGGTTCGAATTTTTGAAGGTTCGGTTCGTAAAAAATATAAAAATATGAAAATTTGTTTCACCTTGGCAGTCACTTAATAATCTCACGTACTCTTTCGATTCACTGCATTTCAAAGCAAAAGAAATTCTTGTGTAGTTTCAAGAGTGACTACACTTGTCTATACGTCTGGGTGTATATACATCACTGTTTTTCACTGGGCTTCTGTTTCAGATCGCAGAAGGGACTAGTTGCTAAAAATGAAACAAGTAGCCAATGTAAAAATAGTTGTATCATGATTTAACTATATTTTAAAAATGTGATGTAGTACATTTAATACTACAAATGACGCCCGCCAAGATAAAAACAGAAAACTCTATCAGGGATGTTAGGTGGGCACCTGATTTGCCCTACTTTCTAATTTAATTTTGGTTATAGTATATTGGTATGGTATAGTTCGAAGCTCACATTACAACTCTATTCAAAAACTTGGCATGGTATGTCTGCCTAAGTAATGTACAGAGACAATAATTCTCGTTTATAGCAACCCTGTATCTGCTTAATGTTGTAGACCGAGAAGTGCGAAACGTATTGTTTACAGCAGACCTTCAAACGGAAGCTTAGTTATACTACCACAAGCATTATAAAGACAGGAGAGGAATGATTCAAAACTTTGATAAATAGTTTTAAAACGTTTTGCCTCTAGCCAAAGGGATAGTTTTAAAATATCTTACCTGTTTTCAGAGGGTACATTCGATAAGCAAAGATTACTTAACTATTAACAATAAGGCTCAATGATCCAGTAGCGTCTCCATAACCACTTCACAAAACTCCACAAACTTCACAACTCGACGCCCCCATAGAAAATTCAAAACGACTTGACTCTATGACAAATGGCAGTAGGCCTTACGGAACACATGATGTTACACATTCTCGTATCTAATTTACACACCTCTGGAAGACAAGGCAAATATGGCAAGAATATTGTAACGCGGAGTCAGCGAACAGTGATCTATTTCTCTCCCTCCGCTTGCTTACCCACCACCCAACAACAGTTTTTCTACGCCACCGACGGAGATAGGCGACAGTCGATCAAGTGCGTGTGAGAGACAATGGTAACTAGACCACTCACACCTGTTCCTGTCCTCATTCGTTCCGAAGCTGAGCCTCTGGCTCCTTACTTCTCCCTACCTACCTACCTTCAACCTACCTGGTAGTTGTCCTCTTAGTCATGTTCCGTTCTGTTAATCTTCATTCTTCGCGGTAGTCGTTCCTTTTCCTCCAGTTGCGCCCTCCTTGTTCGCTTCACCCTCGATGGTTCGTCCTCTCCGTAGTCTATGGTCATTCTGATTAGTGGGTTCGTATGCTCCTCTGCCTTGGTGATGGTCTTCCGGTTCTTTTCGTTGATGATCCTCTTTAGTTCGTCGATTTCCAGGTCCCTCCTCAGTTGCGCATTTCTCACGTACCGTGGTGCGGTCGTCATCTTCCTCATTGCCAGGTTTTGTATCCTCTCCAACTTCTCCATGTGTGTCCTTGCCGTTTGTCCTCATGCCGCTGATCTGTATGTTAATATTGATCGTATCCCCGCTAAGTAGATCTTCCTCTTGGTCTCCAGTCGTACTTGACTTCTTCTTCATATAAGTGGTCCTAATTGGTTAATCCTGATCCGCGTCCTCTTCGCCGTCTTGTCGATGTGTCTCCTCCAGGTTAATCTTCTGTCCAAGTAGATCCCTAACTGTTTGACTTCTTCCTTCCATGGTATCGTCTGGTCTCCCATCTTGATGTTCGTCGTAGGTCCTTGCCTCGTTCTTCCTATCCATATCGCCTCCGTCTTGTCCTTGTTGATCCTGATTTTCCATCTCCTGATCCAATCCTCAATCGCGTCCACTTCCGGCTGTAGATATTCCACAGCCTCGTCCGCCCGTATCAATGTCGCTACCTTCGCTGTGTGGTCTGCGTATATGTAGGTCCTGGTGTGCGTGTTTCCTTTTCCTGTTGGTATATCGCTGGTGTAGATGTTATACAAGGCCGGAGCTAGGACGAATCCTGAAGTTCCTGTCCGGTAGGTAGTCCTGAATTATCTGTGTCGTCGCCGTCTTGAATCCTAGTTCGTCCAACTTCGCTATGAGTCCGTTGTGCCAAATCCTTTCTCCACTAGACCACTCGGGGTAGAAGTCGGTGTTAAATTTCTTAATACAGGCTTACCTATACTTTGCCTAGTCTGCTCTTAATATGTCTGTGGATTAACGTCGATGAAGTGAAGAAATTGATAGTGGGAGGTGGGCAAGCAAGCGGGAGTACAGAAAGAGAGAGATGGACCCTGTTCGCTGACTTCGCTTTACAATATTCTGGCTGCTTGCTTTGTCTACTCTTAATTTGTCTATCTGTGTTTAAAACACTGTTTGATAATAATCAGATATGAGATAATTAATATTTAAATAAATTATATTTTGATTTATAGATATATGCATTATTTATATTATTAATTATTATAGTATTATATTTAAAATTTATACAATAAGAGACATGTAACAAATGTTGATTTTGAGCTATAAATAAATTTACACAGTATTTCATTTGTAACAACCCTTTGTACTCCGTAAAAATTGCATGTACATCAAATGTTGGTTATATGTTTTACTTTGACGATTTCGTTATTAATCAAGTTCTGCGTTTAATTGTGATTGCATACATTTTCACGCATTTATAAAGGAAGTGACACTACGGATTTTGATAAGATAATTACATGTAGCGAATGGTCATCGAAACTCCACCCAACAACATACAGTAACAACAATGGAAACGGGTCAAATAAAATTTTTGGGAAAAGAACAACTACTAAGGAGACTCAGACAGGTAAGTTCATTAATCGTATGATTTCATACGTGGATTTAATTAATTTGTGATCTTTTAGAAGGGTTATGAAAATATTGCGGACATTTTAGCTGATAAAGACGTGGACAGCACAAAATTACTCGTAAGTATCCAATTAACCCTTAATATAGTTTTTAATAAATTTTGATTTTTATGTAGAGAATGTTAATAGTAGATATTACCTATCACATTACCTATTACAAACCTTCACTCTAGAGGTAAGCTCAGTGGCGTAACTGTACCCCCGCTAGCTCTGCAGTACCGTGGGTCTAGGGGTCGAAGAGGGCTCAGAAGTTGAATGCTATCAAAAAAGGCATGGGAGACTGATAATTTATCAGTCCCTGGGGCCCTTGAACGAGTTCTACGGAGGCCCACGTTTCCAGTTACGCCACTGGGTAAGTTATTTAATAATAATGTTTGCATAAAAGACTACCTATACAGTCCATAAGTTTTGGACTCTAGGAAAGAGCCCTTCGAGATTCCTTTGATTAAGTTCAACCGGCTGAGCTGACCAATTTATATATATATATATATATATATATATATATATATATCCCTATACTGTATAATATATCCCTTATAATATCCCTATACTGTACAATGAAATTTTCGTTGGGATCTGGAAGAAAAACCGATTAATCAATTCTTAATGTCTTTCACTAGGCAGTTCGTATTCTGTATACAAAGAAAAGTACAGAAAACTGTTTTCAAAAATAAGTTTAGACTTTCCAAAATTATCATTTATGCATATAAAGATTGAGAAGCAATTTCGGACGTCACAGAAAACTGTAAAATGAAGTGAGTTATAGTGCTAGTCCAGTTACTAATCTAGATAGTTATACTAAACAACAGTAACAAAAATTACGCCCCTCCAAAGACCCATTTACTTTGTGATAAGCCGATATGGTTAGGTCCCGGGTGGGAGGTTTTTCAGGTAGAATTAAGAATGGATTCATTCCACTCCGGCTCTAACCAGACAACAATAAAAATTATGACCGTTATTTCAATTCGAATACCTCTTATAGATGTTTCTACGTATTTACAGTGGATCTCTAATTTTCATACCTAAAGGAAGAAGACCATTCGATTAATGATAGAAAACAATTTTGATAAAACTTTTTACTTTTTGTAACATCTTATTTCCTCAAATACTGTCGTATTTATGTCATATCTTTAGTCAGATCATTATTTGAATAAAAATAGTAACGGCACTTTTATTCACACATATTACTCAATATCAAGTTATTAATCAGTGCAATCAATACAAGGAATCAATACAGTGCAATAACTTTCAATTTTCACTCGATAACACACGTATCTACTCGTATTTAGAAGTGTACCTAAAGGTAAATATTCATTGTTTATATTCACAATTTTTACCTTTTTGTCTAATTTGTTGTTCATATATTTCATAACATATTATATGTGCCCTTCCAAAGGCTTGAATACTATTTTTTTTAACGGTAAATTTGCCCCAGGTGAATTTAAATGAAGTATAATTTGTTTGAAACAGAAACAAGATACGGTAAAACAAATATGAGGTAAATATATCAATCTAATTGTGTAATTTACATGTGTAAATCTTTCAATACGAACGTTTATGGTGCTCATTAAAAAATGATTTTCGAAACTACATAAACCCAAGTAACTTATAAATAATAATAAGAAAAAAAAAAAAAACGGGTGTGGCAGTGTTTCTGGCCGACAGAAGCAAAGCTTCTTACAAGAATAAATCAAATATGTATTACAAGAAATATATCGATTCGATACCGATATTCGATTTATACTGTAGCAGTTTCACATGGGATGATACAGACGTTTTATTGTACTCTAATGTCGACATTAACATTCATTGTTTTTCACATAAACAACAACTGTAATCAAATCACACTAATGAAACATTTCAGATGAATATTTTACGCTTTATACTATAATTATTCGTTTACATAAATTCCATAAATAATTCTTGTCCTAAAATTCCAATTTATTGGTTTAATTTTATTTCTGTTTAAATTTAATATTTAATGGTGTAATTTAAATCTGCGGTGTATATGTTAAAACGCCTTAAAAACAATGGGCACTTATGTCACAGGCGGGGTTCTTCTCTAAGTAAACAACATATAATATACACTTTAAATGTAATTTGGTACATCTGAAATCTGATAAATGTCTTACTATTACAGTATCTTAAAAAATTAAAAAATAATAAGAAAATACGAGTACGTAATAATAAAAATACGAGTCTCTACTACTAGTAGAGATGTTTGTTTCACTTACTTGTGTCAACGTCTCCTCTTTCTCACAACTTCTCTTTCATTCCATTTTGACAGGCTTTTAAACAGAGAGGATAGAAATTCGAGAAAGCGTGTGCAGGCCTAAGGGTGAGGTATCCTATCTTGGCCCATTGAAATAGAAATTCGACCGGAAACAAGTATAACAATTAAATGTACCTACGTAAATCGGTAGACAAATACATTACATTGTTAAATTACTAAAATAACTTTCAGACGTAAATTGTTTTGAATTCAAGCAGGGCCAAATAAGTAACTACAAGTACTTATAGTTAATGTACGGAAATAAATTTGTATTTGACTGTTTTTGAAAAGTATAGATATTAAGAATATTGATTATGAATCATCGTGTGTTGAACTTATAATCTAATTTTAGAGAATTTCTAATAAAATTACATAGAGTGTGCTGGAATTACCCTGTTTTGCACGATTTCTGTCCCTAGCGTTACCTAGTAGAACTCAGTTTTCTACACCAAGTATCAAACACCCTTAAGCTGTTTCTCTATAGCTATACGCCAGCTTTCTAAATACTTTAGTCATTGTTTGCAAAATGTAGCCGAATAAAGTCACGAGAGATGATCGAGTAGTAGCTGTTAGCAGATAAGATGAGTTAAGAAAAAAGGAACTAATATTTAATCCTTAAACAGCACAGATCAACACGATCTTTCGCTAGTACATATGCGAAAATACTTAAAAGTCAAAATGTGTAACATGTACCGGAAGGTACTACTTTTCAAAATGAATGAAAACAGAGAGGAAAAATACCGCCTAAGGTAAGTTGATTAACTTAAATAACTTTTTTCTCACAACTCAGAAATAGAATACTCATCATATTGAAATCTTACACACTTCTTTCAGGTAGGAATAACTAGTGATCAATCGATGTTATATTCTATTTTTTCATTTTACATTTCACAACTTATTTTATAAGATAGGATATAGCATGATTATATCAATACTTGTACTTTTTCGTATATAATTCTGTAATTATTCAAATTTCCAGTTTTTTAAAATCTTTCGATTAATCATGAGCCATACTGACCAACTACCAGAAAACATTTGGTTTTTATTGCAAATAAAAATATTAAGCGTTATCCTGACCATCGCGATGTTCCTTTTGTCAAAGTGTTTCTTTTACATACTTAAAAGTTTAACACAATTTTTGTTGAATTAAAAAGAAGTGAAAATATTTTTTCAAGCTTCGAAACTCATGTATCTTCTTAACAAATGTTAAACTAAAATTTTGTTATTTGCTCCATTTCGTAGAATTACATTCCTATGAAAAACAATAAGACAGAGGTATTCGGCTTATTGTCGATTTTTGAACAAAATGTCCTAAAAGTTAAAAACTTTTCCAGAGCCCAAGGTTCGAGTTCGAGACAATCCAATGGCGCCTATCGCCGTCACAGAAGAAAAAGCTTTCTGAGTTCGTCCGGGACCTCAGGGAGCATCCCAAGCTCGTCTTCGATTTCGAGACAAAGATCAGTAAAAGATCGCAAACGGTAGCCTTGGTCAAGAAGCCGGAGATCCGCGCCAAGCCCCAGTTACCAGTCAGGAGAAACCTCGTCATTCCGGTCATACCGATCGCCCCTAACCTCCCGAAGAGGAACGAAGCGCAGCTCCAGATCCAGTCGCAACTGGGGAAGATGCTGCTCGACAAGAAGAATACGGTGCCGTTAAGGAGGAAACCGGTCGGCTGCGAGCCGGTTGGTTCATGTGGCCAACTGGAGACCTTCCGTTGCGCCACGGAAGAGGCGACGATCAGCTCGTTCCAGGTCAGCCGTACTGACAGCGTTGGGAGTTACATTACTAACGACGATATTCCCCAGCCACCGCCGCCACCGAAGAGTATGTTTAACAAGAAAACCAACAACTTCACCATCACGATGGTGAATCATCATGCAGCCGTCGCCGCCGAGAAGAAATACGAGGAGGACTTCAATTCATTGAAGTGTAAGAACCTTAACGTGCCAGCACCTTCTCCCGTTGCCGGTAGAAAGCCGCTAGCTTTGCCTAGGAATATCGAAGACGAGGAGGACAAGGAGCACACGTATGAAGAAGCTCCTACTAAAGTTGATTATGTGGTGAGTTATTTAGAATTTCAGAATTGTTGTCAGTATGATTACCAATAATTTCTCCTCAATTCTAATTGGTTTGGTTTTGCTTGAATTGAAGGATCCAGGGATAAACATTAAATGTTTGATTTTGAGAACAATGACTTTGGCCATTTAGTTGATATAAGATGTAAAACAAACTGACATGATTTTAAAAGAATAAGAATGTTAAAGCTGAAAAGACTGAATTGGCTACGATAGTAGAAGTCAATTGTTGTGTTGTTGAAGGTAGATAGACCTTTTTGAAAAATCTATCGTGATTGCTGCCAAAGTAGTAAAAGTTTTTGATTGTTTAGGGAATTTTCTCTTCTGGGAATAAAAACGCCCTCTTCTCTCAAAATGTAAATCTTTTCAACATTTTTTTTTGTTTTAAAGCCAAATGCAACCAAATGGATCTTCTCAAGAAGGCGAAGGATATGGTGTTTTTTAAAGTGTATCGAAATTTTAACACTTATTTTCACACTTAAAAATGAATCAAGTAGTGATAATATGAAAGCTACAAGGTGGTACAGCTATCTCATTTTTTAAACAATTGCTGTAAAGTAGGAACCCCGACATAAAGAGAAACTGAGCCATTATTATGTTATTATGCCCATCTCACTTTCTGTTATTTCGTATTCAGTTTTGGACATGGTAGATGTAGTTTTATTTTGTTTCACTCCATTTCTGTGTATCTTTATTCCCCCATTCACATTTATCTCCACTAAATACTCAATTGTGCTTATGTTCCACTTAATTTCTTTCGAAGGATTTGGATGCGAAGGTCCCTAAAGAAGTGTCCGACTCCCAGGCGCCTAAAGAGGAGGTCGAAGGAGAAATATGCTTGAACAATCAGATCTATGAGAACGTTGACGAAACTACCAACTCTAATAAGAAACCTAAGGGGGGTTTCCTGTCGCGATTCGCCCTATGCAAAGGGAAGCCTAAACCAGAAGGGGACGTCGCCAAAAGTGAGACCGGCAAAGGCAGCCCCATTTCTTATTATAAAAGGCCTCTGCCTAGTCCGCCGGTGGAATACCCGGAGAAGGCAGATGACGGGAATAATACGGATTACGAAGATGTAGAGAGTGATCATCAACAAGGTACGTAAGAGTATTTTGTGGAGGAAAGTTCGATATTTCTTGCAATCGGCATCTCGACCTGACCCGATATTTTACTCACAATACATAAATCATCTAAAACAAATCTGATTAAACCTTTTCAACTTTAATAGTTTTATTACCACCGGACAATGAAATGCATAAATCAATAGATACTCTTAGTCTTAGTCTTAAAGACTCTTTTTTGCATATGATCATCTGTTAATCCCATACAGCTTTTGTCGGTTTGTTTAATTTTGGGGGACTTATTAAACATAGGAGTTTTCTACGTACTAATAAGTTTCTGTTTTCCAAACAAAAACAAAACACACTATATTACTGTTACGTTCGTGGGTTGATAATAATTAATAACACTAACTATGCCTAATTAATCTTTATTTATTTAACTAACACTAATATACTAACACTAATATAACTAACACTAATATATACGGACTTATTCTAATTCATTTAAACGTAAATTTATATTCGAGGGTGTTTTTACGGCGGCTTTTGCTCTTCACATGAACATCTTCGCATGAACATCTGTTCGTGACTGACTCGCTTTTTTTTTGTTTTTTTTTTTTTTGGTAGCGAGGGGGAAACCTTCAAAAGGCGAAGGACCCGGTAGGTGCGCCGGGCCCAACGGTGTGGGATTTTTGCCTCACTAAAACCCCCTCTCCAGGTTTAAAGGGGACGAGTGCATCCGCCCGGGGGCTGGCACTCGATCGGGAAAGGTTTGGTCGTGTCGCCGTGAGGCAGGATGAGGTTGTTGGATCTTTATGGATGAATATATGAACGTGGCTACAGTGTTCGAGTGATTTTGATGTCTAGGTGGGTTTAGGTTGAATGTGTATGTGTGTGTGGTTTGGATGTCTGGTTAGTTAGTGAGTTGGAGTTTGGGACGTTTATGTGGTCGAATGACGTCTGGGTCGGGGTCGTAGTCAGAGGCTTTGCGGATGAGTGGATTTTCGTGTGTGCTGATTTGTTGAAAAAGTTTTGTGGCGCGTGATTTGATGAATGTGGTAAGTGGTGTATGTTTTAGTTCGTGTTGTATCTGTGCGTTGGAGATGAACCATGGGATGTCTAATGATTGTCTAATGATGCGGTTTTCTAGTATTTCTAGTGGTTTGATGTGTGTGGCGGCGGCGTACCCCCACGCCGTGGAGGCGTAGGTTAGGGTGGGTCTGATAATGGATTTAATGAGTGTAAGTTTGTTCTGTAATGAGAGATGGCTTTTTCTGTTAATGAGTGGGTGAAGGAGTGATCTTATGGCGTTGGCTTTTTGTTTTGCGTAGTGTGTGTGTGTCTTTTCCAGGTTAATTTTGGATCGAGATATACCCCCAAGTACTTTACTTTGTCACTCCAGGGTATGTCGTGTCCGTCGATGTGGATGTGTCAGTGTGGTTGTTTGTGTTTGCGGTTTATGAGTATGGCTTGTGTTTTGTCAATGTTAAGTGTTATTTTCCAGTTAGTGCAAAAGTGAGTGCGGTGTCGTCTGCGTAGAGGGATAAGGTGACGTCTGTGTGTTTTGGAATGTCATGTATGTATATGTTAAATAGGTGTGGTGATAGCACGGCGCCCTGGGGGACACCGGCTTCGAGTCTACGTGATGATGATAATGTGTGGTTAGTTCGTACTCTGATTGATCTGTTGCGGAGGTATGAGTTGATGAGTCGGATGTAGGTGATGGGGTATTTTAATTGGGTCATTTTGTGTAACAGGCCGTCGTGCCAGACCTTATCGAAGGCTTTTTCGATGTCGAATAGCACGACGCCTGTCACACGATTTCTGTTGAAGCCGTCTGTTATTTGTTCGGTGAGTCTGATGAGTTGGTGTTCTGCGCTATGGTGTGATCTGAAACCGAATTGTTCGTTGGGGATTGCATGCAAGTCGTCTGTGATGGAGCGGAGTCTGTCAAGGATGGGGATTTCGATGATTTTTGAAATGGATGAAAGTAGGCTGATGGGACGGTAGTTTTGGGGTAGGGTGTGGTCTTTACCGGGTTTGGGGATCATGATGACTGTGGCCTCTTTCCATCGGGACGGAAAGTGGCACAGTCGAATGATGGCGTTTGCGATGGCGGTGATGGTGGCTATCCCTCTACGCGGAAGAAGTTTTAATGTTTTGTTGGTAATGGTGTCGGGGCCGGGTGCTTTGCGGTTTTTTAGTGTGCGGATGATGTTGTGTATTTCTGTGGGGGTGACTGGTGTGAATGGGCTTGTTGTCGTGTTACGTCGGATGTGTCTTGTGTTTTCGTAGACCGCCCCTTCATGGTCGGGGTCGATGTCGTGATTTTCGAGGAGACGGCTGTTGTGTTCGTATGCTGAAGCAAAAGCTTCAGCTTTGTCAAAGTCTGAGTATTTGAGTCCGTCGGTGTATAGGGGGTGTGTGTGATTTTGGCGACCGGAGCGCTTTCGCCATTTTCCATACGGAGTTGTCGTTGGTGTTGAGTGACTGTAATTTGGTGTGCCATTGTGTGTTGTGATGTGTGTGTAATTGTGTTTTAAGTTCTCGGTTGAGGTCATTGTATTGTCGTTTGTGTGTCGGGTTTCGTGTGTGCTGGTATGTGCGTTTTGCTTGGTTACGTGTGGTGATGAGGCGTTGTATGTGTGGTGGAAGTCTTGTGGTTTTTGGCGTGTTGTGAGAGGATTTGGTGAAGGTGCAAAGTTCTACGGCGGCGCGGATGTCGTTTTCAAATTTAGAGACAGCTTTTTCAAGCGTCTTTTTGGTGGTAATTCTTGGGAGAGGACTGAGGATGCTTTGGAGAGTTTTGGGGAGGCCTTTCCAGTTTACTGTTTTAGGGGGGGAGTGTTATAAATGTTTGGGTCTTGGAGAGTGAGGATGACAGGTTGATGAGCGCAGGGGCCTTGTTGGATTGCGTATGTGTTGTGACGTAATGTGATGTTGGATAGGATCGCAATGTCTAGGACATCTGGGAGGTGATTTGGGTTTTCTGGGTAGTGTGTTGGGTGTGTTGGTGCGGTGATTATGTAGCCGAGTTGTTGTGTAATGTTGTGAAGTTTTGTGCCGTTTGTGTTACGTCGTCTGCTGTGCCAGTTAGGGTGTTTACAGTTAAGGTCTCCTAGGGTTATTGTGCTTTGTTGTGTGTCAGTTAATGTACGTATGTCTTGGTCAGTGATGGGCGATTTTGGAGGTTTGTATGCGGAATGAATTGTGATATGTCCGCGGTGTTTCGTGTGAATTGTGAGTGATGTAATGTGGATGTGTTGTGTTTGGTGGTTTGGGCCGTGATGGTGTTTTAGGTGATTTTTAATGAGTATGGCAGTGGAATGGTGCATGTTCGTGTTTATGTCTGTTCTGTATACGGTGTAATTTGCGAGTGAGAATTTGTGTGCGGTTGAGAGTCTTTTCTCTTGTATTGCGGCTATGTCTATGTTGTGTGTATTTAGTATGTGTTCAAGTTCTCGTTTAATGTTGGTCAGTCCGTTAACGTTCCAGGTCAAAAGTCTAAGGGGGGTGGTATGTGGGGAGTTATTCATGGAGGAGGCGTCTAATGTGGTCGAGTTGTTGGGTCATGGCGTGAGATATGGACATGATTGTGTTGCGGTCGGGATTGTCAGAGGTTTTGGGTGGTGATTTGACGATGTTGGCGTATGAGGTATGTGATGTTTGTGGTGTGGAGCGTTGTGGGATGATTTGAGTGGTCTGCGGTTTATTAAGTTTCGGAAATTTAGGACATCCCCTGTAACTGGCTGGGTGTTTTCCATGACAGTTAGCGCAGGTTGCGTCCGTGACGGTTGGTTTTGAACATGAGTGAGATTCATGATCCTGACCGCACTTAACGTACTTAGGCCCTGCCTGACAATTGGCCTGCGTATGCCAGAATTTCTGACATCGGTGGCATTGTGGAACCATATTAGGTTTGTTTCGCGTTTCAACGCGGATCTTGAGGTCGTTAAGGGCGGTCAGGTCATAGATGGCTGTTTCATTGGATGGGAGTGAAGCTGAAATGAGAGGGGTGTCGAGTTTTGTGCGGAATGATTTTATGCGGGCAATGTTCTTGGGGTGGAACCCGAGGTCTTCGAGTTCCAGGGTGATATCCCTAATGTTGGTGTTAATAGGGAGTCCGCGGATGACGATGTGGATGTTTTGGTTTTCGGGAAGGGTGAAGGTGTGGGCGTCAAGGTTGTGTTCTTTCAGGATTTTTGTAATTTTTCTGTGGTTGTCTGTGTCGGATGGGATGATGCGAACGCCTTGTGGGGTGATTTTGGCATGCGTGAAGTGGGCTTGATGGGTGCGAAAGAGTTTTGATGCGTCTGACCATTTGTTGGTGTCGTGTAAGTATATAGGAGGGGGTTTATTGTTGGGATTGGGATGGGTTGGTTGTTGTGTTTTGTGTTGAGTACTGTTGTGTTGGTTGTTGACATGTTGTGGTTTGTTATGGGTGCGTTGTTGTGGTTTAGGGGTTTGTTGTTTCTGTCTTTTAGCTTCGTGTACGGTGGGAGTGATTTGCGTGGTGGGTTCGTCGGTGTCCATGTCGTTAAGTATGTCGAATTTGTTGTGAGTGTCTACTGTGTTGGTAAGTGGTTGAGAGCTGGCATGGCGTTTAGTGGGTTTTTGTGAGTTGTTAGTAGCGCTGAATTGTTTCGTTAAATGTTCGATCTGTTCTTGCAGTTTTTCTATTTGTTCAGTAAGTTTGTTGATTGTTAGGTACAGCACTTTTCTTCTAAATGAATTTGATAAAGTCTGAACTGCTTTGTAGTAACATAATAACAATTCTAATAAATGAAGACGCATTTGTTTATTTACCGTATATATGTTTTAGATTTTCTAAAAAAGAAAATATTGCGAGTGAATTCCTCAAGAACTTTAAATTATTTTTTACTCATTTTCCAATTTTCATAATCGTTATTTGTTATGACTCTCTTATTTATATGCCGACTTATATGGTTAAACATTTAATATATCATCGTGTAAGAGTTATTTTTTTATTGGTTATTTTCAAACTGTTCCAGTATTGCATTCTTCACTTTTTGTCATTTTAATTTCGATATGGTTTGAACGTACGAAGCCTCTTGGGTGGTAATTTTTTCGTCGGTCTAGAAATAGAACGTTGCATAAACATCTCGAAAAGCTTTTCGGACACGAGGGACGTCTGATTTAGGTGAACCTTTGCGTTATTGTAACGCAATTGGTTTTTATACAAACTACAGTATTAAACGAGCAGTTGGAAAAAATAACTAATTGATGCGTTATCACTGAGCTATTCATTCTTCTACTGTTGATTAACTAACCATTTAATTGTTAATTAACTGATGGTAAACTTAAGAAATAATCGTAGTTTTCTATATTTGATATGTTCAAACACAGGTCACTGACTGTTATTGCAGTGTTATCTCAAGGCAGAGTACTTCGCGTCTTTCTCTCTTACTGTACGTCTTGGGATAATTGCCATTAGTAGGTGGAGCGGAGCGTCGCGCCTTTTTCCCTTGGGATCATTGCACGCCCTGTGCTAGTGTGCTAGTGCTAGTGTGCTAGTGTATTGCACTTACTTGGGTGGGTACTTTGCGCGTTTCTTCCCTAACACTCTTTGCACACTCAATACTAGGATGTTTGAGGTCTGGTGAGTATCTTGTGCGTTTCTCCCTTAATACCTATTGCACAAGCCGGACGAAAATAGAGACAACATTAAATAAATTAAATTTATTTTGAATTAATTGATTATACAACCTCTACGAGAAAGATAAAACAATCTAATGTTTTTAAACTTACAGAGAAAATGAGTTGCCCAATGTTGTATATTTATATTCATTTTTATTATTTTTATTTTTATTGATGTGCAAACGCAACTCATACCCTTACATTTCAATTGTACCAATGTAATTGCCGTAACCTATTGAAATTCGATGAAAGTACTCTAAATAGGTAGCAGGCATACTGCAGCTGCGACGATTCACAGCGCATCTGTTTCCTCTCTTTGTGACACATTAGGAAAGCCTTATGGAAGACAAAGTACATTTATTGGTTGTAATCAAACTCGTCTTTTGTACACCAAGTGTAAATGAAATTTTATTTTCCCATTTGGATCACCTTTTTCCCCTTAAAATCGCTCTCAAGCAAATTGAATTAATGATATTGGATCGTTTTCGAAAGACGATTTATGATATGTTTAATTTTCTTCATTAGTAGTCGTCATTAGTGGCCGAAACATTTCCTAAAAAAAAGTCGTATTTAATTCTTGTTCATTTAAGTTGTATGCAGATATTTATTGGCCCGTTATGTCGTTATAGAGCTCGGTTATAACCGGAGCTATATTCTGCAATATGTAAGCCCAAATCATTTAAATTTTATTGTTTTATATTCCCTTTTATTGCACCTACGCTTCTTGCTGTAACGTTTACTGTTACATGTTATACGTAAAACTTAATTATTGCGAGGTGCAACACCTCCTCTACCGTATAAGCGTCTTCTACATAGCTTTTTCTATTTCTAGAATACTCCAACCTTCCAGCCCCGTCGAAACAGAAAGACAAATTCACCGATCTGGTCACCCAACTGGCGATAGAGTTGAACGAACGTTCTCTAAAGATGGAACAGAACTTAAACGTTACTTCGCATGCCGGCGAAAGTAAGAATGGCTCGGCTTCGCTGAGTAGTGAGGAGTTCAACACCACCGACGAGGACGAGGGCCCGGACTACAAGAACATCGAAGAGGTCGCTGCCGAGAACGCCACAGCGTTTGTGGCTAGGAGTTACGAGGTTTACAAGCCACCTGCTCTCTGGCAGGAGGCCCAGGAGGCGAAGGTGGAGAAAGCAGAGAGTTTTAACGATGACGGCGATGAGGAGGAGATTTATTTTCAACCTTCTAAATGTAAGTACCCGTAGGTTTCCTTCTCTGGTCAGCTAGTCAAGAAAACGCTTATATGCTTTGATCACAGCTGTGGTTCAATTCTGTAATCCTATTGTGTCGACTGTTCTTTTTTGACAAAGTGGAAGTAAGAGTAAAGCAATCGATAATTTCAGTAGTTTCGATAACGATAAAATATTGGAGAAAAAAACTTTCTATTGAACATGAGTAGCCTGCTGCAAGAAGCTTGCAGACTCTTTTTTAACTAATCGTAAATTTTTATTAGGTTCTGATTAATACCTGGACGGTACTAACGGTTCTAGTTTTACACTTTTAAGGCATATGGAATTATTTTGACATTACACGTCGTTTAGTACAATGTCACCCCTTTAACTTGACTTATTTAGCCTGCATGGTAGCTGTTTTGGACTCTAAGGTTTCTACACTATACGTGACGGAATCTAACACAATCCTTCTTTCAGTCGACATATTCCACAACCTATACTTTCGCGACACGAATAGGAAGGGCGCGAGAGACTACCTGCAGAACCTCAACGATGGCGCCTTTCTCTTCAGGAACTCCAGGAAATACTTTCTGGGTCTCACAGTGAAGCACAGGGGCACGTTCTACGACTTGGGTATAAAGAAGAAGTCTAACAATAAGCTGCAATTAGACTCGGCGGAGGAGAGTGGCTCGCCGGAGTTCATCAACTTGAGATCGTTCGTTGACTACTTCATGAAGGAATCGATCATGTTCGAGGCGAACGGGAAGTTCGTGGAGTTTAGGTTAAGACCGGTACCTCTGCCAAAAGTTGCGTAGCAACTTTCAGATCAGTCGCATGGCGGTATTTACAATGTGACTGTTTAAATTTCTTATCTAGCTGGGTGCTCCTCCTAAATAATAATTTCTCTCGAGTAAGATCGTGTAGTGGTTTCAAGAAACTTAATTCTGTTTAATAATAGGTAATAGTTTGTAAAAGTAGGTATGTTTTCGCTTGATTCTGCGATGTGAGTCCTGATAGAAACTAAGGTTTGACAAAATCTTAAAACGATTTAAACTTATTTAAAGATAATTGTTTCTTAGAAAGTTTTCAGCTCTGCTTATAGATCACTAAAATCTGAGTTGATTTTATATTCGTTGATCCGTAAAAAATGCCGTTATGTTTTAGACCATCATAAATCAGAACCTGCAGTATTTTTGACGGCAACCTCCGGCAAGGGGTTGAAGACAACAAAGATGTTTTTACCAGAAATTCTGCATACAAAAACTTGTTCTAGTTGCTAAGAATAACGAAAAAGCAGCAACGCACCGTAATCTGGTTCCCTATAAACACTATATACCGAACACCGACGTTTCCTATCCAGATTAACAAAAATATGCCCACCACATTTGATGTGTGCGATGGGTCGTTTTCGACATAAAAATTTACGGGAAACATGTTGGGGTATTTATTTTTGTACTATCTTTGAGATTTTCTGAGAAGGTTAAATGCTTTCTACTATACTTATTACTGTTGTTTTTACCCTTTGCTAAAGGTTCCTGTAAACATATTATCAAGTTTGGAATTCTGCAGATCTAAAATAATAGTTAAATCAACTCAGATTTCAGTGGATTACTTCGCAAATGACTCCTTTAAAATCTCTGCTAACTCCAGAAAAATCCAGAAATTTTTTTGTGCTTCGACAAGCTCAATTTTGTATCGATCAAGACGGAACGTCCCCCCCTGGTTTTTCATGTGGGAACCTTATTTCACGTCGGTGTAATCAAGATTAGTAGGGGACTTTAATAAGTGATTGGATAGGAGATTGAATTTCAGCAAAGCACCGGATTGATTAGTCACGCGTTGGGTAACTTTACTAATCTATTATTTGAGGTGAAAAATGTTAGAACAAATGCTGAAGCTACATTTAGAAACTCTTGTAAGGTTATATGTACATACTTTTACATAATTTTTGGTTTCAATTCTACAGATATCATATTGTATTTGGGTTAAAATGAATAACTAATTTCAGGCCTAATAAAATTTTTAAACAACTCTTTTAGAGTTTATTTTGAGGTATGTGCTTGCATAATTGATAGACAAGATTTCACTATGTACAAATATTTATTTTTATACAACATACAACAATTATTGTCAAAAGTATAGGAGAGAAGTCGATGTAAAAAACGGAGTAACGAATAAAACACTAGATTACTTACCAGCTACATTAAATATAAATATATCCCATTTAAAAATAAAACTCTAGCTAAAGTATGTACGTCGAAAGTTTTGTAAGTTTCACAGTTAAGGATAGAAAAAATGTTCGCGTTTAAAATTGTATGTGTATACATCATGGTCGCTTGTTAGAAACGAGATTTTCTTTTATGAGGAATCGTAAATCTAAACCTATTGTATTGTATTATTTGAGAGAATTGTCGACGACTGAGCAATATTTTTTGATTTCGTATATTTTGATAGCGCGTACATTGGAGAATACTGTGGTAAAATCTGAGGTATATGAAAAATTCGTTAAAGGTTATCTACATTGTTCTTAGTTTTATCAATTCATTTTTCCCAAAAATTGAAGCAGGGAGGGATCGAAAAATTCTATAATTGAGAAAATAGGAAACCCATACACGTATTACAATTACTTACTTCCTTACAGTGAAATTAGTTTACATATTATCCACGATGATATATAAATATGTATTAGCCTTTCTAATATTTTGCTTTATTAGGCCCTTATAAAATATATTCTGATTATTTTTGTTTTTTCGTACACTAAAACAATTCTACAAAATGAAATATTATTAGTAAATCAACCGTCTGATATGGAAGCAAAATATTACAAACGTTATAGGTATTAAATCGTTGCTATTATACCCCCATATAGTTAATTTAGTAACGTTTGAAAATTGTTTTTCTAATTTTTTCATAGAAATCAGTCATTAAAAACAAATACCTTTAATTAGGAACCGATGAAATCATTTAGGAATTATTATTGCATCAACTACCAATACTGAATTACGACAAACTATACAAATATTTAATGCAATAATTTGCAGTACAACACATTATCCGAACAGAAATCTAATTTTTTAATATAAAATAATATATCTTGCAGAAATGTCTTACTTGATGTCTTACTGATTGTCACCTGTATTACATAAGTATACTACCATACCGATTTTTCACAAGGTTGTTATTTTTGAATAAAAGAAGAAATGATATGACCTTACAGTATTTAAGGCAGTGTTGACAGATTTACTACAATTTATAGGTAGATGATTTGACAACGTTTTAGATTAATTTGAATATAGATTAGAGTAGATTTTGAGTATAGGCCAAGGTCCAAATTTCAATATTTAGGAGAGCTGTATATACAGTTTATTTAATTTTGAACACCGAATACTGAGTTAGAAAAATTTATGGTCCCCGATAGATTCCGGACAATGTCCTGGTGAACCTAAACAACCTCATCCGGCCCGAAGAATAACAAAAGTAAAACCGCTCGCTTATAAAAAATCCCCCCGCAACCTCCTATTATGCTACAGGATGTGCAGGTTCTCGCAGTTCTTGAACTTGGAGTCCTCCTTGCCGAAGAGCCACGTGAACATCTGCCTCGCCTTCATGCTTGCCTTCACCATACCCCTGCTCTTGTACCACTGCTGGGAGTGGCCGCCCTCGTCGTAGTTCAGCACCTTCAGTCTGATTTGTGTGAGGATGCCGACCAGAAGCTCGTCGACGTTGTGGTCGATTCCGACGGAGATCTCGATGAACTTCGCCCTGAACGTGCAGGCCAGGCACTTTCCGTCTGTGAACAAACAACATTTGAAACGTCGGGCTGGTAATGATATAGGATTCAGTGATTGTTGTAACTTAGTTGCAAAGCGCTGAGATGGGTAATGGATCTGGCTCATAATCTATAGTCTGCGTGTGAATATTTCGGCTATCTCGATGTGGCCACTCGTCAAGAGAGGTGCTATACTCTTTAATCAATGAATCCTCTACTTTGTTGTTGTTTATAAATATTTAAATTCAACACTGATTTTTATCATAAATATAAGCAATGATGCTTAACTTAATTCCTAATCAGACTTTAATACTTCAGTATTAACTTTTGAAAAATACAAGTTTAAAACTACTATAGGTATCATTACACCATACACCCACAGAAAAAATTTCAACATTTTCCTATGTCTTTTTTATTTATGTCTCAAACATAAACTACATATATGTTATCCAACTTCAGGAACCTTAATTTTATTAGTAGTATAAAATTTAACAAGGTGTCTAAATTTTTTCAATCTTTTTCAAATCTAATTTCAAATGTGCTAACCACTTCAATTTTCCAAATGGCAGCAATACAATTTTGTTCCTTTTTTTGGAAGGCGACGAGAACTTCTGATACCTCACTGATACCCTACATGTTTTTCAAGTTCGTTGTACATTAAATTTTTCTCTATTAACAATAAAATTTCTCTACGCTTTAATTTTCACCCTTCACTAGTATATGTTGCATACCAAAATTTGTACGAAGAAACTTTTTATTTTTTAGTTTTAAGATTATTGCCTTTTTAACAAGTGTTGATACTGCAAAATATTCATGGTAAACTAATATGATCAAATAGACCATATTTTACAATTCTACGTGGGTAAACTAAATTAAAAAATGAACAACATTGAAACTGCTAATTAATTTATTTAAACGCTTTTGTTTATCTGTGGACTTATATTAATTCATATGGGTGCACGCGTATTGGTGGTCGCTGCGAATTGTGCTCTTTACTGAACTTTCCGGTTAATCCGCGCCTTTTTGATGGTCACATATTTTGCAGAGATAAATCTCATGCAACGAAAAAATTCCCAGGTAAAGTACGAGTATTCAACTGTGTTTTCCCCGAGTTTCATCGCGAAATATTCATTAGCCGCGACGAATCGAGTTTTTGAAAAAAATATGTTTTTTCATCGTAGGATAAAACTTTTTTTTTTGTTTTCAGAGAAGGGGAATGATGCATTTAAACCTAATGCAATCACTAAAAAAAATTCACGTTTACTAGGGAAAAAGTTATCCCATTTTTTGCGGTTCATAAAATGGTTTCTTCAAAATTTCTCAGCCCTAAATTAAAAATATTCTTTTTTATAAAATAAATCTTCAAAATGTACGTAATTACCAACAACTGCTGTCAAACCAATTTCTGTATCATAATTAGGTGAGCAGGAAATGATGGATAAACTTTCAAGATTTTGAAGTCTTTTTTCTCAAAAAATGTAAATCACACAGGTTACGGGTTAAGCAAATTTTTTTAGATAGATAATTTTTAATGTGTATAAAAATATATATATGTTTAATATGTATGTGTAAAAGAATAATTTTAGATATGTACCGTGACTTTGAATACAAAAATTTGAAATGAACATGAAAAATGACATGAAAAATTGAAAATCGAGAAAGGTTACTGTTTTTGGGCTACAATTTTTTAAGCATAACATACATTTCCCAATAAAAAAATTGCCAACATTTTTTTGAGACAAAAATCTAATTTCCTTGGATTAGATGGACTGTTCCGTACTGAACGAAACTTCGTCTCAGTATGATTAATTTATAAGTAGCATCTCTTTCGAGATAACCATTTGAGTTATGAAGTAGAAAGATATAAATTACATGTCAAAACTGTTGATCAAAATGTACAGTTTGAATTTTTACGTACGTATTTAATGAAATGGTTTAATTGCTTTTAGGAAAATATTTATTAAAGAATGTGTGTTATAAAAAGATTAATTTGGTTTCGAATGAAAAGATTCATACGTATTTTTTGTGTGGGTAACTGAAGAGCTGGTGGGAGAGTGGGTAACTCATATATACGAAGAAAATATAGCACCATCTTCAATATATGTGTCCACTACATTTTCTGGTTTCACAGGCATTAAATCAAGTACAAAACATTCTCCGACTTTATTGGGATTTAAATACCTAAGGCCAAAAGTATATTTTAACCACTTTTCTGCTTCAGAATCATTTTTATATTCTGCAGTTATACCAAGTGATTATAATTCTTTTGCAATATGTAAATGAAAGCGACATCCACTTATTTTTGTATTTGACCAAATATTAGGTATTGCTTTGTGTGTAGCTTTTTCAAAATCAACACCTATTGTATCAGGTTGTAATAAAATATTAAATGTTTCAGAGGGTCTTAGCTTTAATAAAGAAAATAGATTTATATATATTTCGGTATTTTTACTCGGTAAAAAAACAATATATTAACGGAATTTAATGTCCATTTTGCTCTCCATGAATTGTGAATAATTGATAATGATACTTCGTACAATATGAAAATGTACCAGTCATATACAAGGTATTCATTTTGGCCAAAATACGAATGTTACTTTCACATGTGAAAACAACAATGTTACTGACCAAAGAGTTTATAGAAAGAAAACTTTCACCCCTGCATGTTTGATGGAGGAGGACAAAGAAGAAACTTTCGGCGACAGTTATATATGTTTCTTCTTACATAACTTGTATGAGTAATTCAAACAGTTTCAGGTAAATGTAGAGTAAGCGACTTTCGAGTAATTTTTGAAGGTTTCTCACTTGTCTTCTTGTGCCTTGCGTTTACCAGAGTTAGTTATAATTTTTCTTCTCATCAGAGTCATGAATGTGAACCAACTCACTGTGGGACACTGTCAGAGTCAAACCAATTGTAAACACTTTTGCACTACACTTGGTTTGAGTACGCATCCAAAGTACTTGGAGTTTTCCAAAACTAGCAAATCTTTACCGCGCTCACTTTTAATCAAATGCCCCGAGATATCTAAATATGTGTATAAACGATTAACTCGGTCTGGCACCTTGGCAATTACGGTCCCTTTACACACACCTACGGTCTAAACTTATGCAATTCTCTAATGAACCTTTATTTTTATTTCTGAGAATTACAATTTTTTTTTGTTATCTTTAGCCTAATGAATGAAGGGTTTCGCTTAGATACCGACATCATTTTGCTGAGGATTATCCTACCCTTCGGGCTGTACAGGTAGGAATGGATTAGTAGTGAGGAATTTACGCCCGCCGGAATATACCATCATCTGATGGCTAAGATTAATCAACCAAAGTGGTTAAAAATTAAAAACCTTTATTTGTATCATATGTTATCAACAATACAAGGTGCTCAAATACTCCAATCCACTTATCTAAGAGATACGCTAATCTTTAAAAAAGATGTTCGAAAGGGCAATTTAAAGGGCATTGGTTTACTGGAGATGCCAAAATATTGTCTGTCATTGTTACTTGGTGAAATACTCTTACCTTGCGTAGAGACTGCTCTGCTCCTTGCCAGGTCTATTTTGTTCCCGACCAGTATTGCAGGCCTGGAGCGCAGTAGATCTGCGTCTTGCAACCTGTTCAGTTCCGTCTCGGCTTTGAGGAAGCTCGCTTTGTCCACCACGGAATAGAGGACAACGAAGGCGTCGGGCGGGTTCATTTTGTCCACGTCCTGCGAAACCCCAGAATAAATTTAAAATCAAATACAATGTGCATGCTTCTAAGCAACACTCTTTACAAGCATACTCCAGTGATTCAGGCTGCATAGGCATGTGTTCTATTTAGTAACTGAATAATGGCAACCTGACCAATAAAATGTTTTGGTGTTAGTTTTGAACTGGTAGAATCGTTCTGATAGACAAGAAACTCAAATATTCAGTTTTCATAGGCAAGGCAGCCTTTGACTTACTAGGAATCCCGAAGAAAGAAATATTATTAGGAATACTGAGGAAGTATTCCGCCAATTACATTCAATTTAATTATTACATTACATTAAATTAGCTTTATACGAACACGAAAATTAGACAGGAATAATATTAAGTCTAAAGGGCGTACTTTTAGTCATTAAAATGTTTAAAAAGAAAAAAAGAACGAGCCAAGCCGAAATGTAAAATATCTTGGTCGTATGTCTTTGGACGCTCCTCTGGATAAATTTAGCAGTAGTGCTCTGATTTGTATATATTTCGAAGTAGTATTAAATTTTTTTACATTAATAACATCCAGCGAGAAAGCAGAGCGCGAGGAAAGTAAACAGCTCGGGGATTTAACAACGCGTTTCGATTCGATAATTTATTAAAACGGTGTACTTAAACTTTCTTAACGCTCGCATTCGTCGTTTTAAGTATTTGTTTACGAAATCACTTTTATTCGGTCTAAGTTTAGAAGTCCCGAAGGTCGGGATTTTCAGATCTCGCTTATTAATTTCTCCTTATGAAAAATAATACGAAATAAAGTGCGTCTGACTTTTCCATTAAGGATAAGCGAGGCAGATAGCGACAGATTTTCTAGGTGAATGTTCTCTAGAGTAATATGCATCGGGATACATTTGTTACTAATTCTAAATATAATCGTTCTCTTAGATGAACACTATAAATATCATTTTGTACACGACTAAATGCATTTTATTTGTGGAATACGTTCTAATAATAAACAGCGTACGAAATGGCGGCATACTGGGTGATCTACTTTGGGTTCGATCTAAAATTGTACCATCGAGATGGATTTGTAAAAAATTCAAAGCAAAAGATAACAGATAAACTTACATCATAAATAATTTAAAAGTATTTGTAGGGAAACTTTCTAGTGACAGAATTAGTGCATTTAAAAGAAATAACAATTACTCGAAGTTCTTCGCCAAAATCTACAACACTGAATCCGAAAACGGGTTGAGCATTAGACTATTTACTTGTAAATATATTAGAATGGCAGAAATACTAATGCACCTGACAAACTTTGAACTAGTTCAGTAATATGTTGATGCGCAAGAATCACTTCATTCAAACTTCAAAATAATGGTTTTTCTATAAACACCACTCAGGTTTAAAAATTCTCTTGCAACATGTAAAAATTAACTTATTAATATTTTTACAATTTTTTTCTAAGTTTGGATAAGTACACCGCTTAATTTTTCACACCTCTTATATATGTTATAAAGTGGCTTCTCTTACCTTTGTACTTGTAGTATTTTGAAATGTCAGTTCCGATTCTTCCCCATTGAGCATTATGGAAACCGTTTGAGCGCCTAGTATATCTGAAAATACAAAAAAAAATAATAAATTTATAACACGTTTTAATAGAGAATCAACGTTATCAAATGGTGATTACAAATTCAAATGCAAACTAGAAGTTACTAAGTTGAATAGTTTTAAAAAGACGATATTTCCAAATAATTAGAATATTTGAGAATAACCCAAAACTTACTAAAACTTGTAAGTTTATGTTACGGTGATTTCTACTGATAAAACAGTTTAAGTTTGGAATTACAAAAATGGGAATACGTCGACTTGCAGGCAGGGCCGGGGGTGCAAGGGGTGCATCGCACCCGGGCGGCATTCTACTAAGGGGCGGCAAAAAATAAAAAAAAATAATTTACTTATATAAACATCCACGAAGATGCCGAACGCTATAAAAATATTACTTTGTGCACCGGAAACCATCACCAACTCTAAAGGAAGTTGCCGCTGAAAATGTTGGGCTGGAAATATTCAAGGATTCAAAGAAAGAAAAGTCCCTTTCAATAATTAAAATGCATCTACCTCGGTAGTTTACTAGTTTAGTTTATATTTATAACATCGGCTTCAAAGTGTTAACAGACAATAAAAGATTAATACAAAATTATATAGGCAGGTTCTTCATTTTTGTTCTAAGTATTATATGAAAATACTATTTCTTATGTTTGTTTCAAATATTTACTTTTTAAATTTATACAAAGTAATAAAGTTTATAAAAAGCTACCATAATGATTTTTATTTAAAAAAAAAATATTTTATTTTTTAAACATTAACAGTTATCAAAGAAATAAATTCAGAACTTAAAATCAATACCCATGGGGCGGCCCTGCTTGAAGGGGTTTGGAAATAATTGAGTTTAAGGACTAAGCTTAATAATTTTAATAATTGCTTACTGAATTTGTATATATTTAACATGCATCCTATACAGGACAATACTAAGCTGGTTTTAAGTACAAAGTTTTAAAAGTCTCCCTTTTTCTAAATACAAATAGACGTTACAGCAGTAAGCGATACTGACGTCTCCGCGCTTACCAGCCGCTACGTGGACTAAGAAAATGTGTGAGTTTGTGTGTGAGAGAACTGAATGAAAATGAATTGAATTTATTTGACAGGCTAAGGACGCATAGGTCCTATATAGTCTAAAAAGCATTATAAGCAATAAGTACATAAAATATAAGGAAGAATAAAAAAATAAAAAAAAATAAACACCAAATTGTAAAGGAATCAATATAAGCAGTAGTAAACTAATGGGAATTGTATCAAGTGCCTTCTTAACTCAGGAGTAGTACTGCTCCTAATATAGTTGAGTCTGTACATAAGAGAGTTGACTTTTTTACGGATATCGAGTATTACCCTAGACGGTATACTGAGTACTCAAATTCGACTCTGACTGTATCGATGGCCATAAAGTTATTAGACCTTGATTGAAGAGAGTTAATGTGGGGTGGTACTCCAAAAACTGTGGCTGTTGTTTTGCCTAGATTTAATTTCAGTCTGTGAGATGCTGCCCAGTCGCGAATTACTTCAGCATTGTAAGACATAATTTCTATACTGTCGTCTGACACTGTGCATAGATTTGTAAACCGTCTGCATATACTAAATGAGTCATCCCTCTGTCGAAGAGCGAGGTAATGTCTGCAATACATAGGGAGAATAGAAGAGGTCCTAACACTAAGCCTTGAGCTACTCCGGTGTCGTGGAGATAAATCAGGACAGGGTGTTATTAGGGCCAACAACAGCCTGTTTGCGGTCAGTATCATGCAATCCAGACCACTGCTTGTTTAGAAAAACCCATTTCTTGAAGTTTACGCGGAAGAATCACATAGCAGATCGTATCAAAGGCTTTGCTGAAATTAATTGGTTACAAGAAAGTGACTTTCCGGTTGTCCATGCCGAGTCTTATATTTTCTACAAGCTTTAGTAATGCGGTATGCGTACCATGATCAGACCTGTATTCTGACTGGTAGGGGTCGACAAGGTAGGCGGCCTCATAATGGTTTTGAATCTGATCATGAGCTAGTCCTTCTAAGACCTCAGACAGAAAACAGAGAAGTGCCATAGGGCGAAATTCATTTAGATTTTTCGGAGACATCGTTTGGCTAAGTGATAGAACCAAAGAAGACTTCCATCGGCTGGGATTGGAAAAATTGACTATTGCAAAGAGGAATCAAAAATGGTTTTAAGACGAGCACCTATGACGGGAAGAACGAGCCGAATAATTAACTGCGGGATATCATCTGTGCCTTTGGCTTGAGAACTAGATCTGTGAATGATATTCCGAATGTCTTCAATACTGACTTCAGAAAAGGTAAAACCAACTTTTTGGTTTCTAGTTTCAAGAGAAAACAAGAAAATTTCCATCTTTGGAGCTTGCGGATCATAGGATATATTGGCGAAAAACTCATTTTGATTATCTATATGTAAGGGAGAAGAAGAGTGATTTGGACTGGGGCAGACTACTAAATATCTGAGCTTCTTTCAAAGTGACCTCGGGTCGGAGATGGACACTAATCTGTGATAACAGAAATTTCATCTAGAGGTTTCACCATCCTGATGGAGCTAGTCACGCCCCTTTCGGTACCTTAATAGGTCGTCATTGAATCTGGGTCTTTTATAGCGCCTGTACAACCTGTCTCTGTGCGCAAGTAGCTTTCTTAGTTCAGCAGTGTACCAACGTGAAGCGGATCTATCTTTCTTACTATTAGAGACCACAGTTTTACAGGAGCACAGAGATCAACTGCAGAGGACAAATTAAAGTAAAAGTTGTCGAGGCATGCATCTAGAGAGGAGGAAGTATTAGTAGCAGTCCAATCGCATTCGTTGAGATTGCTAAGAAGAAGGGCCTTTTGGTCAATCGATTTAAAATCACGATCTGTAAAGTCATGTAAAGGGACTGCTGCCAAACAGGCTTTGATTGTCGCTATAATAAGGTTATGTCCATCAACGAACGGTGTTTCAGATTCCGAGGAGTCAATGATAAGATCATTCCTATCTATCAGGCAGAGATCTAGCCAAGAATCACAAATCAATGTAGGAATGCCTTTATAAAAAGTTGCGCTGAAAGGGACTGAAAATAAAGAGTTTTCATCAACAGACGCTCTTACAAACTGTGAATCATCTAAGTCCGATAGTTGGTTGGCTTTGAAATCGTCCACGATTACTTTAATAACAATGCATATGCGTGGTAATGTTTGCAACAAAGTCACTGCCAGCAAGAGAGATAGAGAGAGAGAGAGAAAAAGAGAGTTGACGAATTAGATACAGAACACTTCAGTAGGACAGTGTTCTGTCACCAAGGTCGGGAGGGAGCCACTATCTCACATGTGTATGACTCATATTTCTCATCGGAGAAAAAGAAATGAACGTTTGGCGGGTGAGGATCTATACAGCTGGATATTGACTGTAATATCTATGGTACTTAGTTGAAAGACCTCCAAACTTTTCAATGGTGATCAAGTAAATTAAACTTCCATTTGGGTTTGAAATCAAAAGTTAACAAACAATTCATGATTCGTTTTAATGTAGTAGATTTGATCGCTCAGTGTGTATAATCTTTCCAGAGCCAATTTAACCTATTCAAAAGTATCGCTGCGCCTTCAGCAGAGTTCATCCATTAACTTACTTCTATGATCATAACTTTCTTGTACCATCACGTTCAAAATTGAAATTGAAAAGAGTTTATGTAAATGAATTCGATGTTATTTGTATTATTTGATTCTGGCTAAATAGCGTTGGAAAAATGTGAAAACATTTCATTTAGTTCCATTTAGAAAAATGTACGACGAGACCATTACCCGAGAACCAGTGTCGTCATTTATTGCTTTTTTAATAAAATCTGTGTAATTTTAAAAACTAAAATCGATTTATTTCAAGCAATTTTTGTAAAACATTTAATGGCGCTGCTACAAATTATGTTCCAAAAAATGATGAGCCGGCGTTGAAACTTTTGATTCAATTAAAGGGCCGTTTTGAATAAAAATTTATAAAAAAAAACTTGTTTAATTTTATTGTCCGGACAGTTAGGAAAACCTAAGTTATTTACACTGTACATCTATTATACATATTATTAAATTTAGTTGCAACTTCGAGAGAATATTGTCCAAATTCCCAAAGTTGGCCATTTGATTGCAAATGAAAATTTCACTGTCTTAGCCAACCAAAGTAATGGTGTTAAAAGCGACCAGTTTCGACTAACTAGTAGTCACCATCCGGCTATATGGAATGCTGAATATACATCCCAATATTAATCCCAATATTATTTGTAGGAACATTTTCTGGCAATCTATGGTGTAGTCAATATTATAAACGTACGTTGAACGAACACATATAAAATTTTGAAATACACGTCACACTAAGTCATGGTATTCAGTAAGGATGGCAATAAGGGAAATAAGGAAACAATTAAATCAAAAAATTGTTTAGAACCAATAAAATACAATGAGAATACCAAATACTTCTACAAAATACTTCTTCAAAATACAGTAATATTTCATTGCTCGCTTAACAAAGGTCTCAGTTATTCTTTGATTTAATTGTTAATACCATTGTTGTCACTTTTAATAAATACCGTGGGTTATTGTGATTACCATTTCAAATTTCTTGTTCTTTTAACATATATGTACATGCTCGTAAATGCTGTAAATGCTGTCCATTTAACTGTTTTTCCCAGTTTTTTCAGTGAAAAATGCTCCGATCACCTTTTAGAAACGCTCATTTTGAAGTTATTTTAATTTTCTACAAATCGTCTGTACAACGCATTGCATTTCCGTCAATAATTTTCACGCTATGGTGAAAAACGGAAAAAACGACCTATTTTTTTAAATTTTTACTGTTTAAAAAAAACGCAAAAGCTCAGATTTGTCTAAATTTTCATTTTAAACAAAGTTTTTTGGTCGATGTGCTGTTAAATTTTATCTACCAAAGAAAAACCTCTATAAACTAGACTATTATGCATTCCAGTACTTCCTGTCTTGGTATAGATATAGATCCTAGATATCCAAAAAATATATCACACACTCTAAGGGTGTATTACGGTATGGTCGAAAAAAGACAGAAAATTCTTAGTGAACCTGTGTATGCTATATGGGAAACATATTGTGTTTGCACTATTTTTTTTTTAATATTTTTCCAATAAATAATTAATATTCAGTGAGTAGTGTGTTAATGTAAATGAATTAATTAAATTAATTATTTATATTTACTATTATTACTCAAAAAATACTAAAAAATCTTTCCACAAACTACTCAAGAAGTGATAAATTTTACTTTAGTTCCAATATTGTTAAACTGTAAGAACAATAATCAAACTTATACACAATATCAAAGAACAGGAAAAAATATTTAAAATGTCTCGGATAAAATTCATAAGAGATTCTGTTGCCTCTGAGGCTTTTGTTTTTGATGTCACAGTACACTACATAAAAAAACGACGTTTAGTCTAACACTGTCGCAATTATCCATTAATTGTCGAGGAATATCTCAGATTCCGGCACTTCTCTCTTCTCCCCGTTTCCTGGCTTACTACAAAGAATTAACCCGTACCGACGAGAAATAACAGAGATGAAAGGATAATCGAGTGGAGACTTTGCACTCCCAGATGGAAATAAAATACAAAATTAAGCCTTCTAAGCGTTTGAATATTTAATCGCTTTGTCTCTTCGAATAATGAACTATATAGTTAATGAAACGATTCGCTTAGTGGTAGGATAGTGGAAAATTATAATTCTAAAATGTTAACAGGTGAATAATAAAATAGTTCACATAATGGAAGGTTATGCATAAAATTTAAATTAGGTCTTGACTGTTGATTACCGTTAATTACTGCTTCTCAGTCAGTTTGTATTCGCCCTGTCCTCGTAGTTAATTACCTATAAATTGAATGTTACTCAAAGGGCAATTCATGCTGTAGTAACGTAATCGCTGAAGTCGATAGCGACGTATCTACAGACGGTTGAGGCGAAAATCCTTAACAGGAACTTAACAAATTTCCTCTTATATCCCTTTGTATCATAAACCATTATGCATCCTTTTCGAATATACCATATATATGGGAATTAATGTTTTAAAAGAGATTTTACTGGAAACCAGGGAAAATGATTTGTAATTGTCATGTCCCTTTGTCATAGTTAATGTGAAGAAGCGGGTTATTATAAACGCTAATGGAGCTTTGAAATGTTAATTAATGTAATTCACGTAGGTTTAACGCTTATTCCCTCCGTTTAAGGAGCCGTAACCTAAGGTAATTGTGTCGAAATTAATTGATTCTCGAATGGGTTTAATAATTACGTGAGCTGTTATTAATTTTATTAGTGGGGCTGATGTGGGAATTTTTATTACACCCTACGGTATTAGCCCCAATTAACAAGGACAATTTAGCACAGTCGACGAATGATGGGGGCAATTCGAAATTCCCGATTGTGTTAAGAAAGTTTAGTTACCCTTTTTTGAAAATGCCAGTTTTTTCACTTTCATTCAATTGCTAGACTTACTTTTAGCAAGTTATTTTCGCAAATAATTTTTATAAAACTTTTGGAGGCAACATGAAAAGATGTTGAATTAGTTATAATCATTATCAAAGTACGCAAATGTTAGTCGCTGAAGGAGAAGTAGTTCTGGAGATATCAATTGTCCAAATAATTATTTTTTTTCTGTGAAAAGTGATCAAAGAAAACACCCTCGGTTAAAATATCCAAACACAAACCTTACTTAATTACATACATTATGCACAAATGAACATTTGCCATAAATCGGTAAATAATTCAAGTGTTATAAATAAATTTCAGAACGAGTTCCAGCCACTTTCATGTCATTCCTTTTGATTCCCTAATGGCGTTGATGACTAAAATATCTTCAACCATATTTAATGTAGAAAAATGATTCAAGGCAGTGAAAGCTTCGAGTCGCTTAGGTACTTGAAAAGTGCGATAAACACTACGGGTTGTACCTCGGACTAAGGACTAATACAGATACGTACAAATAATATTAATTTTGATTTCCATGTCATTTGAATTGTAATTTTTGCGGAAAGGTCTATAAAGGTACTGCGAATGTATCTATAAATGGTATATTATCGGTCACTTTAATACGGACAGACAGAGTTGCATATCAACTATATCCTGGTAGGTAAAATGGGTAAATCACCTCTCGCCGTGAGTGAAGCAAACGAGTCCCGTTAAAGGAAAGGTACTCAGAGAAAGTAAGGAATAATCTAGAATTCTAAGAACCGACATGCTTAATTATAACCCTGTCTGGGGACACTGACTCATCCAGCTAATTGCAAAGTTTTCAATGTAGGACAGGGTTGTGGGAGCAAAACCACTTTTCCTGCATAGGATTAGATGCCATTATTTAGTTATAAACAGTTGAAACGTGAAAAACGTGAAAAAACGTGAAATTTTTCACTTTGTGCCTCCCACGAAAAATCATTGTGTTTTATCTATAACTCAACCGACATGTATACAAACATAACCGGGGAATGTAGGGAATTCTAATCATATGTAGGGAAAATAAATGATGCAGATAATTTATTATTGCAGAATATCATACATAAATATTCAATATTATTCTTCAATATGAATAACTGCAACTGATATAAAAAATTACTCACATTGCATTCTCTACCCTTCTCTATTCAAGACGCAGTCATTTAGAGATCACACCATTATCGTCAATATTAGGATCATTCAATTACTGTTCAAAAATTTGTGAAAAATAACTACGGCTAAAACCAATGCTAATAACTACGGCTCTAAAATCGCCTACGGGCTACGTATCAATTCTAAAAAGACCAAGTTCGTAGTAGTAAAAAAAAGAAGTAATTTCGATGGTGACCTGTTACTCAATGGAGAACCAACTGAAAAAGTCCATAACTTTAAGTATCTTCAGGATCATGGTCTGGCCAGGTAGTCCTTCGCGGACATACCTTATTATTTCCTAATCGGGACCCGATCAGGTTCTGGTCAGGTAATCCTGCGCGGGCATGCCTCACCAGTGCCTGATCGGATCCCGATCAGAATTTTGGTCAGGTAGTCCTACGCTGGTATGCCTTGCATTCGGTTCCGATCAGGTTCTGGCCAGGTAACCGTGCGCGGGCATTCCCTGCCACTTCCTGATCGGGACCCGATAGGTTTTCTGGTTTACCTACCCAAATTTCTAGTGGGGCACGTATTTAGGACACGTACTCAGGAGACGAAAACTTTATTACCTACTACAGCAAATACTGCAAGGACGAATAAAAGAAAAAGGAGGTGGTGGAAGAAAAAAATATCTTGGCACAATAACAGTAGACGATGGACCGGTTTTACTTTCTCAGCCTTAAAGCATATATATATAGCGAATCATCGAGAACGGTTTAGGCAAGTGATTGCTAACCACTAATGTCAGAGGTAGCAGCACAAGAATAAATGTTATAGGCATTATTCTAACTATAATATGACAAGTTACATGGAAAAATAATACACAATTTAAATGTAATATCTTATTTACAAAATTCATCATTGATACGCAATTTTCAATGTACCTCCATGTTAAATAAACTTGGTTTTATGACCTGTAACGGATTTAATCACTTTTACATCCCGGTGACGTTCGGCAATAACAAACCCGGTAATTAAAATTATTGAGAACGAGGTTCCCTGAAGTTGTAATAGAACGCTCTTCAGCCATTAATTCTGGAAATAAACGAAAGTGGAACCAGTGTCGTATTACTTGTCGAAATGTCTACTTAACCGAATTCACTATTTCTATTAATAAACACGTGCATACTTTAATTTGAAATACAGTGTACACATGTTTGTATGTTTCGTGTTTTGTACAATTATGTCCTGTCAGATTTTGTTTGTATGGTGATCTTAAAATCGGCCAGTTTATCTTTAAACTGCCACTTGAAGTGCAGTTTAAAGGAGCTGTTACGTTAGCAGCACAAAAATGAACCATTTGCTAAAATATCGGTTTTTGCTTGGCAGCAAATCTAGTTAAGTGCGAAGATAAATAGACAGAAAATCGGACGAATTAATCTCGTCGTCCTGCCAAATTAGCTATGTTCTCTTGACACCCGTAGAAATGAGAGAGGAATCTCCGTCAAATGGGAATCCATCGATGGATTCGTTGGACCGATCACTGCGAAATGTTTATCGAAAATAAACTGGGTTGTTCAACACAATTTTTTTGGCAACAGCCTATCAAGAAATGTCGAAATCCGCACACTCCAGATGTAATTTTAGAAAAGGTTGTTGTCCCCCTGTCGCTTCCTCCGCCACCTCCTCCTCTTTTTTTAATCCACGACACGCGGTATTTCCAAACGCTAATGGCGTGCGGATGAAAACAGATGTTCCGGCGCGTCTTTAAGGATATGGCGAAATTGTTCGCGTGCGGGAATAACGAAAAATGGATGGTTTTCTTTTTTGGGAGATGTTCCACGCGGAGAAAAATACATTAATTTTAACTAGACACGAACAAGGTCCGTTGAGCCAATGAAAAGGATTACAGGAGCTCATTAGGGAGGATGTGCCACAATCGATTTTTTTCGTTCTCTTGTTTAAACAGCACCGAGCGTGTTTGGCGATTCTGTAACTTTCCAGTCTAAGAAATGTACCCAGCAAATGTCCATGTTTCTTTAGTTGGGAGTATGTGTATAAAACATAGTGTATAACTAATTTTTAGTTGTCAATAATATCCAGTCATGCATTTTAGGCTTTCAAACATTGTACATATTATTTCTTTTTCAAACAATTGAAAACTCTTCAAATTACTTTATCGGCCTAATGACACTGAGTTGTTTGTTCCCAATTTTTTTTTTCGGTTTACGGATTTGTAGGCTGGATGAATGAATTTTTAAACCTAATATATTAGGGAATTGTAGTCTTCAAGTTAAAACCTTTTTAATTTCTATTATATTTCTTCTATTTTTCACTTAAGGATGTCATGAAACAAAATTTTTAGTTCCATGTTAAACTATATGCATTTTAGTCCAAAAACATTTTAATTGTTTTGTTTAATGTTCCTGAAGTAATTAAGTGTACAGGAAGTTTGTTTCAGAATTGTTAAAGTTTCTGTGTTGTATTGTCTTTCAAAAAAGTTTTAAACCATTCGCTACAAACCCATATTTTCCGATTAAATTCAAATACACATTTTCCTACTTTAACGTTAACTCGCATAATCCATCAATTAATTAACGGTAATCCCAGCTGTAATATTTGATTGATTCCCAATAACATTTGATGATCAACTTTCTAGTTTTGTTACTGAAGAGTAAATGGAATAAACTGCCATTTAACCCATAATTTAGATTTATCATAGAATTATTTACATGAATATCACAAATTTGGGAAAGTTAGGAAATAAACGTTTCTATTCATAATAAAAATAAACAATTATTCAGGTATTAATAAAAAACAACTTCAGAAATTACATTAAAAGTCTAAGACTGGAATGGTTTTATCGTTGGAAATAACTCTGTCTTGAAAAATTTTTGTAAACCGTAGGCTTTCTATTCATGTTGCACCGAAATTATGGGCAACGTTCGGGCGTGGGCGTGCAAATGATAGAAGAGGTAAAATAAAGAATTATGCTAGCAAAATCTGTGTTACTTTTACCGTGTTAGTAGGATTAGTAGACTACCCTCGGATATGTTTTAGAGTTCAGGATAAACATATTTAAACATGATTACGTCCGCGCAATATTGTGAAATGCTTGTGATATATGTGTCAGTTCTACACTCTGGTCTTCAAAAATTCCCGAGCTCAATCCCTTTTTTGCGTTTGTTTTAAAGAGTACCGAACGCCCGTAATATACAGGAGTTACAGGATCGCGTCATGGCGGTAGCAAATGAAGTTCGTGACAATGTTACGTTGTACGAACACGTGCGAAAAAAATTTCAATCACGCCAAGGAACCTACGCTTTAGAGAACATCGAACATTTATTGCAACTTTTCAAGTGAGTGCCCTTTGTTTTTATATCTGTTTTAGCGTTAGATTTTAGTCTGGAATAGACCTTCGATACAAACAACGAAAATAAATTTTATTCTATTTTTCACCCCTTCAGAAAGAGAACTTCTGGGTTTTCAATTTTTTCTGAGGCGTTAGAGGCCCTAAGATATAACTGGTTGGACTTGAATTTTAAATTTTCTAATTACTCGAGAAATGACTCAAAATAAAACCGACAAAAATATATTTCACTGGTCTGGAAAGCGAAATTCGGAGTTTGGAGTGTTTTTTTTGAATTTATTCGGGACCCAATCTATAAGTGTATCAAATTTAAAGTTTCTAGCTAATTGGGAATGTTTTCGGACATATAGGCCAATCTGTACTTCAGATTTTTCCACGTCAGACTTGTAACTTTTACTTCAAAACTTTTTTTAATCTAATTTTAATTTAGTTGTTTTATATTACGCTTCTTGTGATTGCCTCTAAAATGAATTTGGGTTATTTCATACTCACCCTGTATACAAGTCACGAAAAAACAGGTAAATTCCCGTAGTGAATTTAGTGAGGTCTGTTACGTTTTTAACTGATATTTTATTTCATTCTGGTATTGGTAACGTCACCTAGCGAACAACAGCGACTCTCCCAGAACGATCACATGATCTATCTCACTCTTCCCTTGTGCCTAGCACGGAACATGCAATTGTAGTCTTTAAGCTAGTTCCATTGTACAATTGTTGACATCGTTACAGATAATTAATCCCAAATTTGGTCGATTTTCAGATCAGTATCGGTACTAAACGCCTATCTTAATTACTCTGCGGACTATACTCCCTGCTACCTAGTGAGAACCTGAACAATTCGTGACAGTTCCTACAAGCGGAACGGAAACGGTATTCTCAATAGATTAGACACCTGGGAAATGCTTTATTACTTTGTATTCTCTACAGATGACGGGTCTGGGAAAAACGCTTCGAACGTTAGAAGTTAAACCATCCTTAAAAAAAATTTCTTTACGCTCGTGAACTCACTGAAGTCACTCACTTAGTCTGAAGTCACTCACTTATTCTAAGTTTATCTTACCATTTCGTACATTTCGTAACTTCAAAAATATGATCGCATTATATTCAACTCACAGTATTAACTTGTTTATAAACTATTTGTCTATTATAACTACAATCTTTTTTAACAAATTACAAATAAAAACTATTATTATTTTTTACAATTCACAGTTTGAGTACACCTTACCAATTTATCCTCAATATGTATCGATCTTCCTCTTCATTTATTCATATAACATAGAAATATGCAACTTGTAAACTTCAATAAGAATATCACAAAAACTCCCTTATATTAAGTATGTGCTTTCCGGAGACTAGTTTAGTTCCTTTTCCCAGATGAGATGTAATGTTTCGAGGAAAATTCGGGAAAATGTCCCGTAAAAATCACGAACCGTAACGCACGGACGGGTTCTCGTTTATATCGGATTTTTTAGGACATGTTTTTACCTTCTATCAGTATTTCGAGCCCTTTTCGCAGGAAGGACGTCCTGAATATACAACAGGTGCGTCCAATTTGGGCTTTTCTCGAATTCTGAACGGGGCGATTTAAATGAGGGGAAATTTAAGGGGGAATTCTCCCTTCTCGGTTTAATATAAAAAGAAAGCACCCTACAATCAAAATGAATTTAAAGTATGTGCATTAATGTACCTATGTAATTTGAGAATTTAATCTTTTCCCATTGGCCGCTTATTTCTTTTCATAATTATAAAGGATGCTGAATTGTGAGCCGTGCCAGAATAATAATCTGGTACAACTTTTAAAGTTTCGGGAAACTGATCCAGGAAATTTGGAGCTTTGTCACGAGAAGAGTTATAATCTTCATCGAAGTTTGCACGTACTCCTTTCGGTTAATATTCATCCCTGAAGTTTATTAATTTTAAGTGCCACGGGCATAAGTTTTTAAATTTTGTGTTATCTTCCATGGAATTTTCTGAAACGTAAAAACTTACAATATTTTCGCACTTATCACTAAAAATCACAAGACTTTTAATTTTCTATATTTTTCATATTGTCGAGTTTAGGAAAATTTTCAAATATTGTTTTATTGAAAATCGTTTTTACTGAGAATGACGGTTGTTAAAATCAGGCCCTAGCTGATACATTGAAAATTAAGACATATTTAAAAAGAAAGTGGAGGGTTAACATTGAGCCACTGGGATTAAGAATGAGTGTCGTGAAGGTTTAAAATTACATTAGTTAAAGTTTGAAAACACCTCGAAGTTTCTGTTTTATTTAGAAGGGCTGGGGAAGACGCAAATCATCAATCAATACAAAGCTGACCGATTCCATCAGGGGTTATACAATAGTGATTTTTTCCCCAACTCCGATGAAGTTGTCTTCGCTTTCGGATCTTCCAAAGCTGTCACAGTATTTGAAATATCACCGAAATCGATCATGTAACACATCCGTACGCAATACGGAACACCTCGAAGAATATAAACCATTCACCGTCACGTGTCTAATTTACCGCGTTAAGATTGATTCGATGCCAACTTTCCTCACGACCATGTTTCAAGTCCAGGAAAATAACGACTGACGTACGTGAAAATTGCGTTTTACCGCTAGGTAATAGTCGTTAGGAATTAACATTTCCGACACGACGATCCGGAAATCTTCAATCTCTCTCTTTGAGTTACAATCAAACAGAATTATTAACCTCGATAAAATTAAATTCGTCGTTTGGGGAATGTGTGTCGTCTTTGAAGTTCCAAAAATATAAATCGTGTTTGGGTACAAACGGGCAGGTCAGTAGCAACGAACTCGTAGAGATGTTTGATGTTTGCGAAAATTATACGATTTCCTCGTCTTTACATGAAGCTCGTTCATATTATGGTAAAAAAAACTAACTGAAACATTGAAAGTACGGCAAAAGCTCGAAAATCTAACAAAATGGTGAATTTTTAAGCTTCCCTACTTTCCACACTTTCGGTGCCCACTAAAGAACATTTCAAGAAATGCATGAGTTGAAGTGTTAAAGTGTTTCGTTATCTTCATCACCATTTGCATTTTGGGCTCGGCTAGCGTTCAGCGCGTTTAGTTATCTATTCATTGTACTAGGTTAACTACCTTTAATCTTTTGTTATTGTTTCCGGCTCCATTCTTTTCTGTTTCATCATTTGGAGTGCCGATCGGGAATCGGAAATGAATCTCCTATTTGGATTCTTGGCCTGGCTCTATCTCATGGCTATGTAGATGATATAGATAATTGTAGAACGATTTTCAAATGTTTTTCACTTGTATATGCAAATTTGATAGGTATTAAGGTTATAGGTAGAAGGAAAAACATATAAAAACTCGATTAATCATTTCGCATTAAAAAATTAGCGACTGGAAATGGCATGTCCTTAAAATGGTGAAAAAGATAAACCAGATAAACCAGATAAAAAATCTGGTGAAAAATTATCGGATCGACGGTTTCAGGCTCCACCATAGTTACGTCTGTCACCTTGATTTTTACAATAATATACCTATTGTCGACAATTATCAAGAGAGAATTATTAGAGATTAAAGTTAAGAAAACCTTTGGAATTTGTATTGGAAGGTGTATGGTTGGTTTCATAGCAGTTGGAACGAAGGTAACTTATTTAAATCCGGGTAACTACAGTTTCAATATTGACAGCTTTTCGACAATTTTTTTCGACAATTTCGACAACTTTTTGACAATTTCAACATTTCTATGTACATTATGATCTTTAGGATCTGAAATAATACACTTATAGCTGACTCAATTAAATCATATGACGATACTCCAAGAATTCATCAGTGCTGAAATATCAGATCATGAAATCTCACTTTAAAATTTTTAAAACTCAAGACATCTCCCTCGATAGCTTATTATAGAATTTTACAGCTAGAAATTCCGGACAGTTTTGGTTCTTGCAAAAGTCTCCGATGTAGCATCGATTAACTTTCACTGCCAGGCGTGTTAACACCATAGAATTCACCATATGTGGAATAGTTGCTTTTATTTTGATGTATATATAATAAATTTTGAAAAATGTAAGTAGAAGGAAATGAAAGAATTTTAAGGATGAGAAAACTATTCCAACAGTTGTCTTTGTAGCCAATGCCAGTGACAACGTGAACAGCCCTGCGCTGCAGCCCATACAAACGACGTCTGCAGAATGTCCCCATACCATAGCAGCATATCAAATAAAAGAGTGGCATCATGCAAAATATGCTGTTTTCAGTATATTGATTGATACTCTAGTGGCAAGACTTCGTAATACGTAAATGCCCTTGCAGATTTTTGCCGCCACTGATTCATTGTGGGAACCCCAGCTAAGCTGGCAGTTCAAGTAAACACTGAGGAATTTGGTGTTCTTTAAACCTGGGAAGGGGGTTTCGTCACCTTTCCGATACGAGAAAATGATGTTGTTAGTTGGTCATGATTAAAAATAAAACCATTTTGTTGAAACCATACCGAGTGTGCCTCGTAGGCCCTGCCCATATTCTACTCGAACGTGTCGCCTCTCAAGGACACTGAAGTATCATCAGCAAATATAATAGATTTACCTATTTGGTTGGTATACGAAGGAGCGTTCACTGTATTTAAAAGAATAGTCTTTTAAATAAGATTGTATCATTTCAATTAAGTTATCTCTAAATTAATAGTATCATAAGTTATGAATTAGCAAGTTATGCGATATACAATCAAAAACTTTGCACCGAACATAGTGCTAACATATCTTCTAGGTTCGGAAGCCTTAGAAACAAGAGCTATTAAATTCATTATGCCAGAATATGTACTTAGGCCGGTCCCGAACCCAAATTGCTGATTAGTAAGTGAATTATTTTGATCCAAGTATTCCAGAACTTTCGGCAATGCACTTCTCCAGTATCTTCGAGAACTATTTCAAGAAGAGGACATCCGGCGTTAGGATAGGAGAGGAGATCTCAACAACGAGTACCATCGAAGCAGGGACACCATAAGGATTAATACTGACACCGGAACTGTACAACATCTGTATAGATGTCTCTCGTATGAGCGACAAACCTAGGAAGGACACAGGAGGACAAACATCTACGCGGACGACATGGCAAAGGAAGCGACATCTACAAATCCGACGAAGACATCAGAGTATCTACATAGGGAAGTAATGAAGGTGGAGCAATGGACGAAGAAATGGAAGATATGGATCAACCCAGAGAAGAGTCGAGCATTATGGATATGAAGAATGTAGGAAGGACCAAAAAAGAAAATCAGCGTGGGAGACAAGGAGATCGAATGGAACGACGATGCGAAGATTAGGTATGCATATCGACAGAAGACTGACATGGGGAAAACACATCAACGAGGCAGCAAAGAAGGCCAAGCAGAAACTTAATCAACTAGGATCCATGACAGGAAAAGGAAATAAACTACAACTGAGGATAAAGAAGAGAATATACGAAGCAAGCATCAAACCAATAATAATATACGGAGCAGCGGGGGAGTATGGGGACAAGCAGCGGACAGCAACATCGAGAAACTAGAGAGGATACAGAACCAAGCAATGAGGAGAACAACGGACGCACCATGGTACATGAGGAACGAGCGACTACGGAGGGATTTAAGGATGAAGACAATCAAGCATCAATTCAGGGAAAGGACCAGGAAGGCGATAGGAAGGATGGAGAAACACGAAAACCCACTAATATGGAAAGCAACCGACTAGGACGAAGAGGAGAAATTAAGAGTGTAGATACCGAGACTAGGGCTACTCCCACCTGAAGGGGACGATCAAGGAGGAAGAGGATAAAAAGGACAGGACAGGACACGAAGATGAAGAACAATAACAACCAGGAAAAAGGATAACAGGAAGAGGGAAAACAAGATGAAGCAAGGACCAGAGGGAAAAGTATAATAAAAAAAAGACAAGACGGAAAAGGAATAAGAGGCCAATGGCCCGACTGTACAGTGCGTGCCAGGACAATCGAGCAACATGGCATTTAAAACGTAGGTTTAGTGATATAAGCTTAGTGCTTCAACACGTTTTGAGTATACACAGTTCTCACCACTCCGACGGACCATAGGGCCGAGGGATCCGAGCAGTGAAAGATATTTATGCTCACGTTTCTGCGTAGTGTTTATAGTACTTATATATTTTATTATTATTTTTTTAAATTTATTTATTACATAACATTTATGTATTTTAGAAGTACATTCATGGGAATCTGTATGTTTAAACTATCCCTAGTTTTAAGTAAGTAAACTCTCAAATCTAGTACATACCTGAACTTTTCGAGCTGTATTTTTAGAATCCAGATTACCGACCTAACGCCAAATTCGACGCTTATTACAGAACGTACTTATCTCTTGCCTATTTATGAATTCAACTCTTAGGTATACTTGCCTTTGATTGTATTTATTTTATGTCATACTTACCCTTTATATTGTAGCGAATGCCCCGTATAAGCCGTTGTTATGGAAAAACAAGTGTTGTTTTATGTGATTATAGACGTTACGTTGACATTAGGTAGTAAAACCTCTTTGTGCATGTAAAAGCATTACATTGGGGGCTCGTCCGGGATTTTGTGAACCGGAATAGCGGATAAAGGTTTGGTGGACCTGGGATGGCGTACGGAAGTGATGGCGATGGCACGCGGCGGAGAGGCGAGGAGTGCAGTCTGTGCGGCGTTGTGGAATTGTTGGGCGGCTGGCGCAACTCGAAACGCTACAGAATCCGAAGCTAAGTACCATTACACAAATACACACCACTATAACACCAAGGTTTGGGATAACCTAAACAGGTTTAGATTTAGGAAAACACTCGAATGGATTGACTGCGTGCGGCTGGCGCGCGTGGCCCGTTTGAGTGCTACACTCACATTCGTGACTCTTATTGGGAGACGGGCGCTGTTCATCTTTAGTACAAGAATTGGTGATGGTTGACCACTGGGTTGTGCGTCTGGAGCCATGAAGCAGTTGCTGGGGATTTCAGTAACTGCAGGAGCAGCGGAGGATTTCAAGAGACAGGTCCCTCTTCTACCTGGAGCATTGGATGGGATTGGTCATCCCTGGTGTCTTTGATGGTCAGAAAGAGGATTGGCCTGCTTGGTTTCGATTTGCTGCTGATGAATTTTTGTACAGGATTTACAGTCCAACCCGCTCAATGGAGTTAATCGCACACATACACATACACACAATTACACATATACTTGCAATTTATTGCAAATGGATTTGGCAAGGATACTGGCGTGTTTTGTTGATTTTTAGATCAACTATGGCGAGATTCCCGGAGGTGAACATCGCCTGGAGAGGACAGTTGGCTCTCGATGGATAAGTTATGGCGGAATTTCTGAAAAAAGGGAGGAGCGGTGCGCATGGTAGCAGTAGCAGTAGCAGTAGCCGAAGCAGTAGTCGAAGCATTAGCCGTAGTAGTAGCAACAGTAGCAGCAGTAGTAGTAGCTGAAGCAGTAGCCGAAGCCGTAGCGGTAGCAGTAGCAGTAGCAGTAACCGAAGCAGTAGCCGAAGAATTATCCGTAGCAGTAGCAGCAGTAGCAGTAGCCGTAGCTGTAGCCGTAGCAGTAGCCGTAGCTGTAGCAGTAGCAGTAGCCGTAACCGTAGCAGTAGCCGTAGCCGTAGCAGGAGCAGGAGCAGTAGCCGTAGCAGTAGCCGTAGCAATAGAAGTAGCAAAAGCCGTAGCCGTAGTAGTACCAGTAGAAGTAGCAGTGGCAGTAGCCATAGTAGTAGTAATAGCAGTAACCGAAGCAGTAGCCGAAGAATTATCCGTAGCAGTAGCAGCAGTAACAGTAGCCGTAGCTGTAGCCGTAGCAGTAGCCGTAGCTGTAGCAGTAGCAGTAGCCGTAACCGTAGCAGTAGCCGTAGCCGTAGCAGGAGTAGTAGCAGTAGCAGTAGCAGTAGCAGTTCGCTGATATGTTAATCATTCGCTGATATGGAGTACTGAGGAAGTAGATCGTCCGAGGGTCGAGGGCGACCCTGAAGACGGGGAGGGATAGTGTAGCGAATGCCCCGTATAAGCCGTTGTTATGGAAAAACAAGTGTTGTTTTATGTGATTATAGACGTTACGTTGACATTAGGTAGTAAAACCTCTTTGTGCATGTAAAAGCATTACAATATCAATATTATCAATATATCGAAATATTAGAAAATGCCGCCAGATCTGTTTTTGTACAATGCGGGTCAAGTAACTGTTAACACCGTTGATATCCCTCTAAAGATAAATAATTTTCGTTTAAAAACCATCCTCCCTTCAATCATGACTCGCTCCCCTTTTTTTCGCAATTCCCCGAAGTATTAAATTTATATGGGGCAAGTGTGTATATACACAAATTCGTCCAAATTTCCCCGAGGTATTTCCTAGTGTAAAAACGTCAGAATAAACTTTGCAGTTGCTCACTTCATAAAATTTGACAAATCTCGCATTTTCCAAGAGAGCTGACGTCTGCCGTCTCGTTTCACTTCCTGGGGAAAATAGAAAGGCGAATACCTCAAGGATAGTCGAGAAAGTGAGTAGTTAAGGAGGACTCATGGAGATCATTTGCAACTGAATTTGGTAAAAGAGCATAGCATAGTTGAAAAAATATATGAAATTTTACTTTTCTAGTCGATAAACAATATTAGAAGGAAAGTTTGGAAAGTGTTTTTAAAGTCATTAAAATATTTTTAAAACAACTATTAAAATATTTCATAGATAATCAAATCGTGGACAAAATATACTACCTAAAAAATACTTAAACAGATTTTATCCATATATTTATAGCATATATTAAGATCATATTTGCAATACTTTGCATTATAGTACTCTATTCTAAGATGTTAATGGCATACCTATTTGAACATGGGAGCAAATTGTTACGTTTCATTAAATAGAATCACAATCAGTTTACAGCTGGAATAACTTCCTCATATACAAATACTGAATCAGTCGAATGATATTGTTTCGGAAACGTTTTAAACTGTTCAGGTGCAACAATAATTTGAAATATTTTCAAAACCCATAAAAAAATTTAAAAGCACAATTTATAGTTACACAATTATTAACCAAATATATTGAAAGATTTCCGTAATTCATTTCAAAATAAATTTTAAAATATTTCAACTTTATCGTAAAGTTTTTAGGTAGAATATTATTCTGTGATTGTTACATTTTCCAAAAATATTTTAAAAATTTTCACACTCCAATAACATGTTGCAAAAGTCATACCAGACAAATATTTCTGGATAATATTTTGACATATTTTCAATATTTTGTAAGTGTGGTTTCGTCAAATACGACATTCGGCGAATAAGTTCAAAAATATATTCTAACACTGTTTGAAGAGCAGATTTAGAGCTGAAGTGAAACGTCACGTATGTGAAATTCGTGTTAACAAGAAGTGTATATAAACTATTGGAATCGAGTCGATTTTAGGACTCTGGGATATTGGTTTTTGGGAGCGGTTCTACGGTTTCTTACTACACTCCACATCTAAACCAACATCTTAAATGCCTATGTTTTTTTTTTGAAAGATTTTTTGTAAGTGCGCCCTGAGCGGCACTTTACCCTTGAGAATTTTCAATTTTTCTTAATTTTCTTAAAAACTCTTGCACACTTTTCGATTCACTTAGCTATTTCATACCAATAACTTTGATTTAAAACATGTTTTTCAAAAACCGCCCTAGAGGGCATTTAACCTTGAGTTTTCAATTCTACTTACTTTTCATCAAAGCGGCACTAACGATTTAATTTTCGCAACTTGATTTAGCTATTTAATAGCTACAAAATTCATTACAGATATTTTTTTTCCAAAGTCTCTAAAATTTTACTTTACTCTTGACAAGATTTAATTTTCTTAAGTTTCTCTAAAACATCACAAGTGATTTAATTCAAAATTCGCAATCAACTTATCTATTTAATAGCTATAACTTTATTTTGAAACCTTTTCGTTCCTAAAATTTTCCTAAACGGCAATATATTTTCGAGTATTTCCTAAAAGCTTCTAAATTTATATAGAGCTCGTGACTCATATGACAAAGTTACATGATGAACACATCACCATTTTTTTTAAACGAAATTTCTATATTTGTTTTTACTTTTCTTTTTTACAACTTCTTCTTTGTTTCCCAGTTTTCTCCTAACTGTTTTCATTAACTTCACATTTATAATTTTTCAGGAAAAATGGGGCTAGGAAAATCATTTTAAAATTTTTAGTGCGTTTTAAAACGTGATAAAATCCTTTTATACACAAATTTTACTTATAAGCAAAACATATCTATCAAGAACTATTTCCTGCTTTAATAATTTTCAACCTTTTCTTAACATTTTCTATTATTTATTTTAGCTTTTTGAGTGATTACATGTTACCTAAAATCCGCTCTTTATTCACAATACGAATCTCTGTTTGTTTGAACAAGCGGCCTATTTACCTATATTAAATCGGTAAATACTCTGGAAGGATCTGATATTGTTGGTTAGTAATCTTTTCCCACCATCCAAACAAAGAATTTTCAGCCACAACGCGAAAGTTGAATCCCATTCCACGTTATCATAGAAACACCTATACCTGTGTTACAGTTGCATATACTACGCCTAATACAAAACAAACCTAATTACGGATACTTAATTAAGCCGAAGCTGGAGCGGTTTTGTAGACGTTTTCGTTATAAAGAGACACGCTCGGAATTCCTCAACTGATTAAGCTGGAAATGAATATACCCGAATGAATTTCTAGGGGGGATTCATAGGGAAGGAGAAAGAGCGTGAGCGGTGGTTTCGAATTTAACAATGGGTAATCAGGTTTATTATCACAGCAACACGACCGCCGCGCTATGGGACACAACATCGCGAATTCAAAACGTGATACAGCGAGATCGAAAATTGTATACGCGAAATTCATCCACAACAATGTCTGATGGTTTAAATTAGAATATCAATGTCAGTCGAAGTGACGATCCGACTAGGATAAGTTCCTATAGATAAACGGAGCAATAACTTTGTAACACTAAAGAAACTTTCTTTAAACATATTTCAACGAAGATATATATCAGGGATAAAAAGGTTACAAGTGCTTTAAAGGGTGCGGGGAATTTTTTTCGAAGGTTGGCACACCTGCGTGGAGGGGGGTCCTTAACGGTCAAACCGAGCCCAGAAATGTCGCACGAGGAGCTTCCGTTCACCTCCACATGGGCCGTTTGCTCCACCTATTGCCGATGTGATTTCGCTCGTTCGTCAAGTTCTTTACTTTGCGTCAAGAGTCCACGGCCAAAATTAATCGTTAACTTGTGGAAACCTATAGGCCCTAGGTAATGGCACGTTAGCACGTTTACAAGGGTTAGATTGTTTAAAGAAGGTCGCACTAACATTCATGACAAAGAAAAGACTAGGAGGCCGTCTCTCGTTTCAGGAGAGCTTCTGGAGGGCCAAAGGGACTACCATCAATGCTGAAACATATTGTGAGACCTTAAAAAAATTGAAAAAGAATATTAAAGGCAAAAGAAGGCATTCGCCTTCACGACGATGCAAAACCCCATACCGTTCGTGTCACCCAGGACCTCCTCGTACCCTTTGGATGGAATGTTGTGAGCCACCCACCCTACTTCCCGTACCTAGTGCCCTCGGACTATCATATATATTCAATATATTCACCAAACTTAAAGAGTTTTTGGGCGGGAAACAGTTTTCCAACGATCAGGAGGTGAAAGAGACAGTGGAGAAAGGGCTTGTGCAGGTGGAGCGGAGCGTATATGAGGAGGGTATACAAAAGCTAGTGGCCACGTTAACGAAGTGCATCAAAATGGATGGCAATAATGTGAAGTAAGGACATGTTTTGGAACATATCCTGTAAATTTGGTTGAAATATATTCATTTTTCGATTTTTAAAAGCATTTGTAACCTTTTTTTTCAGGATTTGCCTAGTATTACAATGCTTTGAGAAATATCATTAAACGTGCTTGAGTACTTACAGTATTCATCTGATGTAGTCAGTGTTGAGATCAATTGTTTTAATGTTAACGCTAATCCACTAACAAGCATTCCAGAAAGGATGAGAAACCTGATGAATATTTGATATATCACCATAAGTTTTTGTTGAAAGCTATTTTAAATCCGACGTCATTTGTACACATACCATCTGTACAACACCATATATTCGAACACTTTTCATGAAAATCAATTTAGCTCTCTTTGCGCCACTCAATACCACTCATTGTTCGGTATATAAATTAACTTAATTAGCCTCGACACTTTTGGCACACGAAAAGTTTCCTGATTTCTTTGTGTATGACTAACTTCTTTCTTTATAATTAAAGCTCACTTCGCCACATGGCTCTTTTTTCAATGTTATAAGACAGATTTGTTTATAATTACTTCTTCGAAGTAAGGCTCAAAAATAAAAACGTTTGCTGGTTTATTTCTAGATATGCGTGTGTGGATGTTCCCAGCAGTCAGCCGCTTTATCATTTATTTAAAGAGATAACCGAATAAAAATCAGTGGAAACCTCAAAAAATATATTTAGAAGGGAAATCTCCTCTTGGTTGTCCTCCGCTGTCTCTCAAGTTTCCATCTTCCTCTATACACTTCAAAATGGTTTCAACGAAGGTAGATACAAGAATTTTTAACAGATGACTGATACCAGATGCCTTCTAAACCATCACCTTGATAATGTTGGCTGGCGTCAGTACTCTAATCGTCGCGTCAACTCGAGTTGTCTTCGACAAATCTAATTGCCTGGCATGAAAAAGTGGACATCATCCTGATCACACTCACAATATTTGTAATGTACACTTCGTTCACCCTCAGTATGAATCGTTTCAAGTACTTACTCGGACCCTATTCCGTAAGGAGAGGGAACGCACCCACAGAGGGAGTGGGGTATGGCTCAGTGTGCTTTTAATGTAAGAAAGAGATACTAAAAATAACGATAATAATAGAGCCGTTAACAATTTTAATGGTTTCACGAATCTTTCTGGAAACATGCTCAATAGAATTTTCTCAAGTGCTCAATGAAATTTTATAAGCAGTTATGCATCCTGTTGGAGTTTTACAGAAGTATCCTTTTTTCATTTTGTAAGTTTGAAGAATCTCCAGTTTTTTAAGTTTCCTCAATATATTGTCACGACAACGAGGTTTCCACAACTATCAACAAAACAAGAAATTGGATCACGACTCAGGACAAGGTGAAGCGACATAAACTTTTATAAAGAGCTGACAATCAAGGTGAAAAATGCTTAGATAAACGACACGGCTTATACCAACAAGTGCGAAGAACACAAGACGGGCATTCCACGCCAACTCAGCAGTCGATCCCACGCGACCCTCTCAGATCTGGCTCAAAATTGGTACATCGATTAGTACTATCAAAAAAAGAATACTCTGAAATTTTCAGCCCCTAAGACCTCTCCCTGTCACCAGGGGGCCAAAAACAAATTTTGGGACTTAGTTTCACTTTCAGGTGTCTAAAATCGGCTTTTCGTGCCCTGACGCGGTATTTTGGACTAAAAAAATGATCAAAAATACATAACAGATGCCAAATTTTCCGTAGAACACGATGCCGCCAACTGTTTTTCGATATCTGGCAAGGGCGACCTGAAAAGGGCGAAAAACTGCCCTCTGGTGAAAAATCTGATATCTCAAAAACGTACGCATGAAATTGGCTGAAAATTTACCAGAAGGCTGTTCGATTATTGCTCTTTCGAATGTACATAGGCGCGTGGTGATCATTATATACAAAAAAAAAAGTTACACGTGTTTTACGCATTTTAGAGGGGATTTTCGGTGATTTTTTCATTATAATCCATGCACTGGCCCTATTCAGTTGGGTATTAGTTGGATTTTTTTCTCTCTGAAGGTGTTTTCTCTCTTTCTCAGTCCTTACAAACACAGAAATTTCTCTCAGTGGGTTAGAAAAGGAAGAAATTATTATTTATCCATGAATTTTTCGTAATTTGTTTGATTTTTGATGAAATTTACATTTTTTACAGCTTAGCTTTATTATTTGTAAATATATATATATATATATATATATATATATATATATATATATATATACATATATATATGGTATATAATCTAAGACATGAAAATCACAGTAAGAAACAAGAAACTCTACATTACAATCACTGTCGCCGCTGCACATCCCCACATTAATGTTCTTGTGCATAACTCAGCAGTCCATTTCATTTACCAAATTCCCTTGATTCTTATATTTTTTGAATTTGCTGATTGTGTGGCCCAGTTTGATGGTGAATTCGCCTGCTTTTTCAATGAGCTCATTCTCTGAAATTCCGACTATGTACCCAACTGATTCGGTCTTCCTTCATGAATAATGGAAGGAACCTGGAAAAATGTGATTTTGATCAAAAATCAAAAATTCAAGAAAAATTCATGAACAAATGATTTTGTTTTTGCTTTTTTAACTCACTGAGAGGAATTTCTGTGTTTGTAAACACTGAGAAAGAAGGAAAACACCTTCAGAGAGAAAAAAATCCAACTAATACCCAACTGACTAAGGCTAATGCATGGACTATAATGAAAAAATCACCGAAAATCCCCTCTAAAATGCGTAAAACGCGTGTAACTTTTTTTTATACATAATGATCACCACGCGCCTATGTACATTCGAAAGAGCAATAATTGAGCAGCCTTCGGGTAAATTTTTAGCCAATTTCATACGTACGTTTTTGAGATATCAGATTTTTCACCAGAGGGTAGTTTTTCGCCCTTTTCAGGTCGCCCTTGCCAGATATCGAAAAACGGTTGGCGGCATCGTGTTCTACGGAAAATTTGGCATCTGTTATGTATTTTTGATCATTTTTTTAGTCCAAAATACCGCGTCAGGGCACGAAAAACCGATTTTAGACACCTGAAAGTGAAACTAAGTCCCAAAATTTGTTTTTGGCCCCCTGGTGACAGGGAGAGGTCTTAGGGGCTGAAAATTTCAGAATATTCTTTTTTTGATAGTACTAATCGATGTACTGAGAGGGTCGCGTGTGATCGACTGCTGAGTTGGCGTGGAATGCCCCAAGACAAAATACGAATATAAATAGAAAGAGGAAAGAAGAGAAGATTACAGTGTTGTCCAGGCTGTGTTGTCCAGGTAGTGTTGTCCAAGGAGTTGTCCAGACGGGTCAGCCCTGACGGCCGGCCAGACGGCCGGTCGGGTGGGGGAGTAGAGAGAGTGGTCGGTCCTAAGAAGTTGGTCTGTCGACGAAGAGACCGAAGAGAACCTACCGCCCCAAAGGTGCTCTCTAACCCGCCTGGCATTGTGGAAATCGGAAGGTCCGGACAACAGCCCTCTATTATTAAGTTCCCACCCTCACCTCTCACGCTCCAGCCTTGGGATTTGTTGTGCCCAAAATCCCTTTTTCTCTTTTTGTTTCATTTAGTACCCCTGAACTACATGTTCTCCGCTCCAGGCGAGAATAAAACCGTTTCTTCTTCTTTTGTTTTCGATTTGTTGTTTTATTCACAGCAAGCTCTACCCACTACCGCATGCGTCCGTGATATATGGTGGAGGTTCCGTGTCACGTAGCGGTGACAATATATATGTTTTTGGGCAAGATACTTCTCCCTCTGCATAATTTAGTATTTCATTCAGATGTAGGCTGTAATAATTGGCATTGTCCATCACTATTACCCTATTTTCGGGAATATTCGGTAATTCTGAATGATCCAACCATTCTTCAATTACCAAATGTCAAATTTACCAAGCCCACTAATTTTCTAAGAAGCCGTTGGGATTTCGCTCGGTTGTCAACCAAAGCCTTTATTCTGTAAGGCGAAGGAACACTTCCATAGAGGGAGTGGTAGGGATGGCTCACTGCGTTCCATCTGTTCTCGCTCTCCACAATTCTCTCCCAACCGAGATGTTTATACGCTGCACACAGCAAATTAAGGTACAAAAGCCTTAACAAGTTGCACCCATTATATCTCTTGATGTTGAATGAAGTTTTTAATTTCCGACATATGTATTATCATAGGAAACCAAACTTTTCGACATAATTTTAAACTACATTGGACATTATCTTGTTTTAAAAATATCTTGTAGTAATAAGTAAAGCTCGGATTTATATGCACGAAAATAATAAAAATATGTTCATATATGTGCATGTAATTTGACACAATATGCATAACAACTATCTAAAATACATATTTAGGACATCATTAAAACTCTACAATAGTGCTATGTTACGAGAGTGGTTTGTCCGTCCTAAGGGAAACATGTAGCTGCAACCGTTCGGCGGTTGATGAATGATTGAGTTAGTACTTGTTAATCTAATATGTCAAGCTAAAAGCAGCTGTGTCCGTCACAATCTCCAAAATTCATAAGTTATAGAATAGGTATAAATCTGAAATTCGGCAAACGTATACTTTAGGCATAAGGAAAGCCACGTAAATTTCAAAAATTCCGAAATGATACCTGGGTACCGAAATATAAGTAAATCTAGTCATAGAAGGCAACAGATAGATATACAAATCCATACGATAGAATAAGGCGAAGCCGCTTACGATTACAAAAGCGTCAGGTAATATCGCACATAATTAGCATTTTATGACCAGTTCTGAATGCATCAATAAATAACTAGGGGAGACGCTACATCCGAAAACGTCAACAATAATAAACGGCTTTAATTTCATGAACAACCATCATACGATTTTTCAAGTAAAATAACAGATTCGACTTATAGTGGACTCCAAAAATTGAAAATCGAGACTCATTTTTGGTTGTTTTGAAAGAGAGTTTGTTTTTTAAAATATCATATTTTAGTATAAAAAATATCATGGTCATATGGTCACATGGAAACGTCATTTTTATTAAATTTTTTTATAGAGCTTTTTGCACCGGATACGGCGACGTAAACAAATTTCTTTGATAAAATTATAAAATGAAACTACAATTTCAGCAAGTTAATTACAATCTTATGCATTACCGTTTACAATCGTCTGCCGCGCGAGGTAGTCGCGCTTTACGAAATGTGACAAAATTTGCCATGGTCGAACGTGATTCGTGTGGCAGCTATGTAAATAATATAGGGTATACAAATAAGTTTCTGCCGTTTTCAAGAGATGGCTTCACTGACAAGATTACTTTTAAATCATCAGATGTAAAATGCCATATAGAAAGTTTAAGCACATGGCAACAACATAACCTTAAAATATTATTATCTTTGCACTGGTAGTATACATTTTTTTTTTGTTCGAAATTATCGAGTTTTGTACCAAATAAGCGAAGTTTTGATTTATTTATTTCATTTAGAGAAATCTGCTGCTGAGACGCATCGTTCGCTGGTAGAAGTTTACAGTGATGCTGCTTTAAGTGAAAGAAGCTGTCGTGAATGGTTTCAAAAGCTTAAAAACGGCAAGTTTGACGTGGAAGATAAAGAACGCGAAGGAAGGCCAGTCAAGTTTGAAGACGCTGAGTAAGAGGCATTATTATAGGCATTAAATTGGGTTCCGCACGAATTGAAACCCAGAGACGTCGAGCGCCGTCTTTTCACGTGCGAACAACTTCTCCAAAGATAATGTCGAAAGAGTTTTTTGCATCGAATAGTGACAGGGGATGAAAAGTGGATCCTCTTCGATAACCCAAAGCGTAGGAAATCGTGGGGTAAGCCCGGCCATGTACCAACTTCAACGTCGAAACCGAATGTTTATGGCAAGAAGTTAATATTGTGCATTTGGTGGGATCAGCTCGGAGTAATCTATTATGAACTACTCCAGCCTAAGGAAACTATCACTGGAGAACGTTATCAACAGCAACTGTTGCAATTGAGCAGAGAATCGAAGCTTAAACGCCCCGAATATGCCAAAAGACATGACAAAGTGATTGTTCAGCAAGACAACGCTCGGCCACGTGTTGCAAAAGTCGTCAAGGATACTTTGGAAGGTTTACAATGGGATGTCTTACCTCACCCGCCGTATTCACCAGACATTGCTCCTTCGGACTACCACCTGTTCCGATCGATGGCTCACGCTCTGGAAAAGCAACAATTTACTTCTTACGAAGAAGCCAAAAATTGGGTCGATTCATGGGTAGTCTCAAAAGATCAAGAGATTTTTCGACGTGGCATCCGAATGCTGCCAGAAAGATGGCAAAAAGTAGTAGCTAATGACGGACAATATTTTGAATAAAATTCAACGTACATTTTTTCATAATCAATTGATAACTTTTTATAAAATACGGCGGAAAATTATTTGTATCACCAATATATAATAATATAATCTATTTTTATCAACTTTGTGGCATCTAAGAAAATTGATTTCTAAAGAAAAAAGTGTTTATGAGTGGGTCTTGATGAACCCAGAACACTCGATTTCGCGTTGAATATTTTTCCAGTTAGACTACCGTGGTCTTACCACTTTTCCTTATACGGTTTTATATTAACAAGAACAAAAAACGGAGATCACATACGGCGGAGAGATTTTTCACACAATGTTCTATGTCCGTCTTGTTTTTTTAAATAGAGAAATTCGTACTTTGTGATATAATTTAACTGAAATTATAAATTATAAATTATACATGGTTCATATTTGCCTAACGTCAAAGATCACAAGAAAATTGATTTAGTGAGCCGCAGTCGTAAACAATTTTTTTCTTGTCAATCAATTTTAATTATTTGTTGCATCTAGTTTGTACAAACATTGCTCTCCTGGGCTGCAAACTCAATTTGTTCCTAGTTGTGAATGAGTCATGTCCCCGACAATCCGAACCTAATGTACTTTTTCTCTTACCTAGTTTACTTACGTTTTAGATTTTTATTAACGCCAATTAATGTAGACGTAATTTTGGTTTTATTATTTATCATTGAGACGCAGGTAAGCAGTGACAGTAAAACGTCATTTGTTTGACATCTAAATTTGATTAGAGTATCTGTAAATGGTTCCAGTTAAAAAATCTAAAGTGAGCAGCAATATATTCCCCATTGGTCACAGTTGTTGGTCACGCTTCTCGCCCATCGACCTACGCATCAGAACATCATAGCGTCAACTACCAACTATTATTGTCATAATAAAAATTGTCGCGTCAAATAAACTTCGAGTATTTTATGAGAGGGCTATGTTTAATTTACTAAACAATTATATATCATTAAACAGTAATATAACACATGTGATCTACCTCTTATTTGAATTATTTGGATATCAATTTAAGTCCGAACATTTCAACTGATGTCTTGCACAAAACCAACAAACTTTCACCGTTATATACGAATAAACAAGGAGTACGGGCTGTGTTGTAGATTTTGATGCACAATACATTCGAAGTTGAATACATGATACGTGGTAACCTTTGTAACAACTCAACGCTTTGTTTATTGTTAATCTGAATATCGACAGATACAATACAGACAGCAGGCTCAAACTGGTGAAGTGAAAAGAAATATTTTGTTTAAATTATGTATTGACCCAGTAAGGTAATCCCATGACATTAAATCGCACGCAATACATTAATTAATACACAATATTGACATAATAATGCGCTCAAAAGAAAGACTACAACTTTTGTTTCAAATTTGTCCCCCTCTATCGTAACTGGATTTGCAACCTGTTCGTACTTAATTTGTTGCATTAGTGCAAACTGCATTAGTGGATACTGTGGATAGTGCCTACGGCATTAGTGGATATGTAAAATTTATACAAAAGGGTAGAAAAAAATTCTTTTAAAACGTCAAAATTCTTAAAGTTGGTTGCACCTTCGTTGTCAAAATAGCCGATTCGCCATAAAGCGCCGAAGCAACTATTCGTTGCTGCACGAATAAATCATTTCCATTTATTTTTAAAACGGGGCACGGTGTTTGTGTTCGCGTTTAAAAATGCGTTTTTGGAAACTATACGAAGGAGACGTTTATAGATCTATCAAAACTGATAGGAACCACATGTGCGAGATGGGAAATGAGAAATAACGTTTTATGGTTTTATAATGTTTGTCCTGCACAAACAATCTGGATCATTGTCGGCTAATAAAAACAGTCTCAGGGAACTAAAAGAACTACTAGAAATGAAGTGTGCCGGAAAATAATTCTATTATTCCAACGGGAATTGAATGTTAACCACATTGAAATCATCTACGTTTAATTGAAATTAATGCTGAATTAGAACCATACCCGCCACATCTTGTGGGAATAGCACCTGCTCAATTGCTGCTCATATTTATATAAGCACTTGCTCATAATTGTATTCGAAAAATAGCAGAGTAATAACTAAAATAGGTAGGCTACACAATTGTAATCCTTTGAGCTGTACAGTTTGAAATTGCTGAAAAACAAAAACCGATTTGTCTGTTTCAGTAGTTTTATGATAATAATAATAATGTATACTATTCTCAAATAAATACTCCATTGTATTTAACAAAGATTAGCAACAAACTACCCTTGGACTGTCGTGTAAAAGATCCAAATATTAATTATTCTAATAATTCTGGTAACTAATTGTTCTCTATTGATTAACTGAACATACTCTGAAGCTACAAGTGAAACCAAGAAAATTAATCAGTTCACTTTCTTAGAAACTTCCGTAGTAATTTGTACCGTAAGTGGTACTTGGTCTCATTTATATCACTGCATATTACACCTCTTTGTCTCTCTTTCGCCTTATTATAAAAACAGGAGTAGCACCTTATTCTGAAACGCCATTTATAACGCATGTACCCTGGAATTTAACTTAGGTGAAAGATCTAGGCGTTCCACCGATGCAGGCCTCGTTTTAAATAGATAGTTCTTGAGATGCGGAAACATTATTAATTTTCCACCCTAGTTGATGAGTTTTCCAACCCTTGAGTTCATTAAGAATTTATGAAAAGCTCATCAGTAAACGTAACCGTCTGTCGCTTCCCGTTTTATATTTCGTATGAATCCATTTCGTCCCCATCCAAACAGCGCCTCTTTAAAGGACCGTTACGTTCTCTTAAATTACAATTTTCATTTAAAGGTGAGGGGCGAAGGCGCATCCGAAGATGAATAGCGCTCCCGAACGTACATATTTCCTCTGGATAATCTGGAGCGCCCTCCAGGATCCCCTCGGGTAGCTTTGTTGTTGGGAAATAGCTCGAGACGAGGACCGAGAGGGATGGGCGGGAGTTCTGTAATGGTAAACTATGCGAAGTTTAGTTTTATTGCCGACTTACGTGATAGAACAAATTATTCGCCCATGTAAGATATCTTAGGGGTTACGGTGAAATGCCAATTACTATGCTGAGGAGAAATCATGCCGGAGATGGAAAATCGACAGAAAATGACGAAAATTGTTAAGACTGTTCTAAAATCACTATGAAATACATCCTTCTGTCATAAATTCCGAAATTTTGAGCTTTTATAATTTAGATCCACGCCGTGGCTGTGTTTTGGTATACTGCAACCCATTCAAGACGGATAACGATAAAACAAGTCCTGAAGTTACCATGTATCAAATTATAAGTATTACTGTGGCTAATTAGCCAATTGATTATCAAAAGTTGACAATTATTCAATCTGCCGTAAAATACCTAGTGGCATTTGAAACCAACAAATTGTTGAATGATGTCTAGAGGGTAAAAACAAATGTAAAAAAGAATGTCACGTTAGTGCTATTGGTATTGGTGAAAGTTAATTCCTAAATGAGCATGGCAAAAGAGTTGATTTCATGACTGAAATAGATTACGAACTACCTAACTATTCCTAGCTAGGAGGTAGACATATTAAAAGCTTGGAAAGATGTGGCATTCAAAGTCGAGCTTTCGGCGAAGCACAATGCGACTATAGCCTTGTTATACATTGTAGGTTAGGTTCTTTTATTTTGGAGATTGCGGATTCCAAACTCGACAAAATCCTAAAACTTTTTTTTGTCCTCAGTACAGAGATTCGGGATTTCCACTGAAATGATTCGTGCACGGTAGTCTTTAGGTAGCGGACGGGTTCTGATTGTCGCAAACTGTGGCTCGAATTTAAACTTTAGGGATTTACGCCAATCTGAGCTTACCGATATTTTGATTATTACTGCGCATGAACCACTTCAGTGGAAATCTGACTTCTCTGTCTCAATTCTACTTTCCTCCTCTTCATTTTCAATTGCAGCCGATTGATTCTTACATTTTCTCAATACAATTTTTGGAACATAAGTGAATCGAAAATTCTCTTTGCTTCCACAAATATAAAAAATTCAAAACCAAGACCTGTACCATTCCAATGGACAATTACAAAATAATTTATCAAAAATACTTTCATCGATTTTACCTCGTAAATAGCTCATTTAACAATAAGTTTAATCTCCTTAATTCAAAATACACAGTTCATTTTCTTGAAATAGTTGATCTGAAAGAATTCATTATTTTTTGTGTCTACCTATAAATTAAAGGAGATGTCGATGATACAGGGTAAATTTTGGGAGAAAATAAAATAGTATTTAAAGTTTTTATTTCTATACAATTGTGAATAAGTTGCAAAAATAATAAACATAGACTTCATAGCTTAAGATATTCAAATGAGTTTTATCAACGAAGATACTATGGAAAATTGATTGATGCTTAAATCATATCGGAAGTGTGTACATACGCTGCAGTTAATTGTTGGTACCACAGCGCTAATCCGTAAGAAATCTTTTCACAATAATTTAAATTTCGTTACTCTTTACACAGCACTTATTTAAGTAACTACACAATATAATTTTCATATTACTTGATGATGAATCATATAATAGAGATGGAGATAAGAACTATTTGATGAACAATGAACAATTTGAACAATGAAAACATGCATACATACAAACATACATATGTATTTAACGACTTTAAGGATTTAATTTCCGACAGACCAACATCTATTTTTATAATTATAGATATAGCAGAACTAAAAAGCTATATGTGCCTTTTATACGTGTAAAAAGGTAAACATAGCTTGGTAAACGTGTTGAAACTCACTACTTTTACATTTTACATAACTGCTTCAAGGTTGCTGGTGCGTACTATAATTTCAATGTAAAAGCTTCTTATTCCGAAAAAAATTATTTATCCCGTTAGGTATTCTCATCGCATCAGAATGCAATAAACATATTATTTAATGATGAAAGGCTTCTGGACGATTAGAGCCACTCTCCTTTTCGGTCTGTAATTGCTCGGTCAAAGGGTTAGTAAAACATCACAGAGGGTGAAATTAGTTAACCTCTAATCGATAGGGGGCCGATATCACCCTCACGGGGCGTCGGCCGACGTATTAATTTCTGATAAAACCGAGTCTGAAGCACATGCATGTGACGGGCGTAATTCCTAAGTAGGTGGTGAATAATTGAAGGGATCCGGGGGGTAATTAGCGGACGATTAATAGGAGAAAATAGGCGGGGTTTTCCGGAAGATTGGGAGGGAGCGACAAAGGCTCAGATAAAAAATTTCTTTATTAACATGTGTCAAAATTGCACTGAGTGCTACTTTGTCTACAGTGCTATATTTTGTATACAACGAATTAACATTTTTATTTGAAAAGAGACAACATAAAATTTGGACCAGCTGTAAAACAGACTTTTTTTTAATAAAATTTTGTTCATAAGACTAAAATTACAAAAGTGCGAGTTAAATGAAGAAACAATAGCAATTAAGAACTGTATCTAGGGAGTCTCCGGGATCCTTCGAAATAAAAATTAAGGGTCTTTCTGGGAAGAAATTAAACCGATATAACTAGATAATACCAATATGTATCATTACATAGTTATAGCCCCTCGAAGGATAGGATAAACTGAAGAAATCTTTGGAACAAGATATTTAAGTTTGGCGTGAATTCTGCATTAATTGCAAAATGCAAAAAATGCAAAATTCTGCAAAGTGACGCGAAATTTATGCTAGAAATTAAATTTTTGGCAGTTTAATTCAGGCAGTTTAAAAATGAAATGTCAGGAGGAATTTCTTTATCATTTTTTGTCAAGCTGGGTTGAAGTTGACAATGTCAAAAAAAAGTTAATAAACTATTTACTAGTGCAGAGTACCACACTGTCAAATACGATAAATGAACCATACCAAATTTGGAACTTACTTCGGCCCTTGTTATGTCTTTTATCTTCCCGAAAAACTCAGTTAAATGAACAAAAATATGAGAGAAAAAAATGGCTTATTTGACTTACAGCCTTCGCATTGGGCTGAAACGTTTTTAATGTTTTAAAATGTTAAATGGTGATTATAAAAATTTAATAAAAGCAATAAGGAAGGGAACTTGCCATGGGGACACTTATCAATGGCCATGTTTATTTGTCGTAATTAACGATTTTGTTGAATTCAGCATTCGGCATTTATATAGTTTGTGGTTATGTGGTTTCTGATAGTCGCATTCTAAGGGCACAAATAACGCCGTAAAAATGCATAAACATCCCTTGTTTAAAAAATATGTGTGATATTAATTCCCTCCCAAAGGTTTTTAATTTAATGACAAGGTGTAACGCAACATTTCTCAAGATAACAGTGAGGCACTGAACACACACATCATCGAGGAAATTAACCTAATTCTTCTGATCGCGTTGTATCAAGGCACGCACGATGTTCCTAGAAAGTTTACAATATTAAGGCAGGTGTCCTACTGACGTTACCTTCGAGTAATGAGACTTTCTTGAATGAGACATTGAATTAATGCGATAATGGCATACTAGCGATAAGCATGAATCACAATTTCGAAGTTCATCTTCCGCTTCAATTACTTACTATTTTAAACGTGCCTACCTTCTTGGGACACCCCATATCGGTAATAATGTATCATTATTATAAAGAGAAATTATAGTAGTAATTTGTAATAATTCCCACAGGGGATTATGGTGACGGGAAATGTAAAATATCTCTTGTACTAAATTTGGAAACGCCTATGCGTAGTCATAAATTCAAACCTGGAAAGCCTAGATTCTAATATACTCCTGCCTCCGCAGCAATAAAAGCTAATTATTTGAAAACAACAACAGACACTGCCAATTTCTGATGGATTTATTTGGGCCAACCTTCAAGACCGCCCTGAGTTTTCTTATTAAATTAAAATATCTCTTATATCGGTTGTTGTCATTTAAAAGACTTCCACGGAGAGTAATACGGTGTTAAATTTTTATTTATCCAATTAACAGCATCGTAACTTCGTTACTCCTAAATCTTGAACAATTTTATTTCTTTTGAAATGGGCGAATGTTTACCAACAAGTCACTTCGTATTTTTGACTTCTAAAACAAATTACTCATGCATTAAAATTGGTATAAGTTACGAATCTTTTAGAAGATTTTCCCGCATCGAAGGTAATTCTTAATTGGACTACCGGTTGGTAATTAATAATTGCCTCTGCTTATCCAATTTTCCATTTTCCCAGCGTAGAGACGGGAAATTTCAAAATCGGTAGCATAATAAATAATTTTTCGTCGTTTCTCAGTGTGCGGAGTGGTTTTTACGTAATATTTGGCATCTGCACAAGAGCGAAAATACTGTGTGCATTTATAAACAAAACCCGAAGCAAAGGTGTTTTAATCAGTAAATCAATTCGAGAGATAAATTTCGCAAAACGCGCGTACATCTTGATTTATTTATTTAGGTTAATGTTGATTTACAACCACCTTCATTGTTGGACGTTAAGTACAAGCAGAAATATCTATTAACGAAAAACTGTGTAATATTTGTACTAGGTCTGCTTCAACTGGCGATTTTACGTTATTAATAAAATATCAATAGATGATCGATTCTGATAGGCGCAAATTGTTTACTTGGATCCTTTGGACCCATTATCTCTTTTGGGACGATATTGCCTCCCTATTTCTTTATATACGCATAAGGAAGTGAAGTGAGAGAAAACAAAATTCTCCCTAAAATATATTTGGGTGATCATTTCCCTTCGCCTGCAGTGTGTCGCCAGTTTCCTTGAGGGAAAATTCATATCAAAGTAGCTAGTTTCCATTTTAATGAGGCATTTCTTTGATTTAGATGGAGAACGTTGTCGTTATTCGAATCCATCAAGTTCGTCCAAATTAAATTTTTTAATGCGAGCATATTTGACTTAATATAAGAATATCTTCAACATTTTATATATTTTCCTTATGTTCATGTACCTTTTACTTTTGTCAATATGTTCCAATTTCTATTTCAGAATGGCATTTTAATAGTTGACAACCTGATGTAAGCATAATTTTTATTTCTTAGTAGCCTAATATAGTATAAACCAGATTTTAGAGTATTCGATTCTTAAAACAGAAAGGATAAAATTTAAATTGATTGTAGCATGTACGTCATCACTCAAAATCAGAAAATTTCGTTACACTGGATTACTTTTTTTTATTCTTCTACAGTCTCTATAGATTGGTGTCTCTAAATGCTTGGTGACTATAGGTGACTCCAAATGGTAGGCTATAATTCCATCCCACAACTCACCCGCTTTAAAAATTTTTCATCTCTCTTGAATTTGCTTCAAAGTATTAAGAAAAAAATAAATTTTTCTTAAAACAAGATTTCGAGCAAAACAAGAGCAACGATTTCGATGAAATTGTCACACCCCAGACCTGAGGCCCTGGGACTAAAGGGTGCATTAAGGGGTTTTAACTGGGACAGAGGTGAAAAGGGGTAAAGAAAGGAATGCTATTAATGAAAACGAAAGAAAAGGGTGCGTTTATTCACCTTTAATCATGACTATATATAAATTGCAACTCGAATTACGATAAACGAATAATCATTGAATTTATCAGTTAACAAGCAGCGGTTAATGAGTACCAGTTATCTTCCGATTAATTGGCCATATATCCTCATAAGTCATATCATTCTTCTAAATCCACTAAATACTCTATCAGTTTACACGTTTCAAATTACATGTTCGAAACAGTAATAACGAAGTTACTTAACATATCTAGACTGATCCCACATCCACACATATCTGCCCTGGCTTAAATTTCTTAGGGCTGAGAAATATGACTGATTGCAGCATTCCAGTGTGTACACCGAAAGTAAGAAGTCTACCGATCATCCAGATATTTACAGTTTCAGTACTCACGTTGCTTTCGGCTGCACGTTTCCTGTAATGTAAGGCTGTGTTACATGAAACTTCCCCAGAGTATTGACTCGGGTCGTGCTGGTGTTGACTCGGGGTGATCACAACACCCAAGGCTGTGTCGTATTAATCCTTTCCAGGATATTGACTCGGGATGGCTAGTGTAAAATCCAAGTAGAGTGCCGTTCGTATTGAATGCCACAGGGTGTTGACTCGGTAATTTAAGTTAAAACTCTGGCGTTAACGGGAAACATGACCAAATCCTCAACATTCCGTTCGATATATTGATCGAATTATTGTTTGTCTACAATGTCCTATTTAAAAACACCGAAGTAGAAAACGTATAATATCGCGACCGTCCGTCCTCTAGTGAAAACTAAGATAAGAGTATTTGCTACCCCTATTGCTTGCTTCGCTTTCCGACCGATCCTCACTCTGCTTGAGTTATCTCCATAGCCGTCCTGTAACTACTTATTCGGCTATTTTTCTTTCTTGCTTGTTATAATAGCAATAATTTGAATTCTTTTACGCCGTCCCAAAATGACAGTTATGCTCGTTAGAGGAACCGTTTCCGCACTACAAGTAATTAATAAATTTGTATTCTTTTAGATCATTATTAAATGTTTATGTAATTATGTAAAATAATTCTACTCGCTGTTAGAGGACGTAAATTTATTTGTTTTTACCGTCAACTTTTTCTCTGTTGGCAGAGCAGAGAGAATGTAAATAAACGGTGTTTTGTAGTGAACAATTTTACGCGCGCGGATTTAGAACATCATTGCCGTCACTTCTTCAAAGTTTGAATCTTTGTTCGACCTTTTGCATAGTGTTACCAATGTTAGCAAAATTTCAGGAAAGTTTGAAGTCTATATAAGTTATTGTACGCCTAAAAGTCCACAGTTCAATTTTTGCTTAAAATGCTAAATAAGTTGCTTAAACTGTTTACAGAACTGGCCAGGAGTGCGGATTCTCTTGCTTTTTGGTACCTAGTTGCTCCCATTAACTAGTTAATAGGGATCCCATAAATTGTACGTATTATTGGTACCAATATCTCATCCTTTCTTTCTAATTCTTATTCTCAAGGACCTACAATTCTCTCTTCAGTATGAACTAGCCGCGAGTACTACAGAAAGCACAGCCTGTAACAGCTGGCGTCCAGGAATGTCGTACCAGTTGGCCTCCTTTTCACTAAGTGAATGTTTTGAACAGCGACGACGTTCTAGCGTGTCCTTTTCTCTTCTGGTAAAGAGATTGAGTTCGACCACCGCACTCTATTTAAAAACCGAACTCGCAAGCACCAATGTAAGCAAGTAACAGCCCTTCTGTCATTTTCTTCGAATTCATGTCAAATTTAACACCTATCGTTGAAGACGGCCGAAAGGTCGAAACATTGTTTGCATGTACACTTTCCTAGTAATGAATAATAGAGGAACTAACGCATCTGTGCATCTCGCTCACAAGATTTGAATAATTCCGAACTTTTTATTTATTAGGAGCATTGAGAGCAAAAGTTTAATCTGCTCCTATAAAAATACAAGAAGCATTTTGGAACAGAATAGAAAACCTAACTTAATAAATACGAAACTATGCAAAAACAATACAGAAAGTTCAACTCAATTTTCACGCAAAATTAACCTATGTATGTATACAGAAAAATTGTAGCCACGTTCAGGATTTACTGCAAATCCGATTTAAAATCAATTTATTTGTCTATTTATTATTTATCACATTTTCGATTCATTTTTCTTTTGTTTATTCTAATAATAGGTTACTAGATTTGTTCAAATAGTAACAGATACAACAAATCATGAGGACCTAAATAAGTTCAATACTGACTGCCTTAAAAAAATAAACCAAAGCTAAAAGCTACGGCTAAATAACTACCTGCAGATTTGTGGCAGGACCATAACGTTTCATTAGCATAACAATCCAGCGATAATAATATGTAACAACATTAACACGTGACTGATATAAAAGTGGAGAAAAATGTTTCGAATATAATTGAAATCGTTGCAAGCGGTTTTTTGTTATAAAAAAAATTATTTTCTTCCTAAGAACTTTGAAGGAGGACTAAAACACATTTGTAAATACGATTAGTCGATATATCTTATTCTGGACACAGTAATCCGTAGTAGACCCATGTCTCAACTTAGGGCCAATCTGTATTTCATATAAAGAGTCTCAGAAATAAAATCACGGACTCCTGAAAATATGAGATTATTCCCAAAATATGTTTAAACGTTTATTTAAATTTATTTAAACGTCTTCCCAGCAGGCTTAATTTATTATTGGAAATCGTTAAACCTTCAGCTATCCGACTGCTTGCTACCATTGCTTGGTTCAAGCTTATTTTCCGGTTTTGTACGTTGCTTTATATCTCTGCACAAAAAATAATTGTTTTGTGTATTTGACTTCTTAAACATTCAAAACAATGTGTTTCCATTTAATAATGGAATATTATTTTTGGGCAATCCGGAAACGGAAGCGCAGTACAAAAAATTCCATTTATATTTCTACATCTATTCCGTTTCCCCCTCATAAAATTACTTACCTTTTATAAGGGCGAGACCTAATCATTTCAACTTTCATGTACAATATAATCATTCTTACCTTTTTGCCTATCGTAAGCATTAATGCATTCCGAGGTCATGAACTGGCTAATAAGGGCGGTCTTTCCCACACCCTGAGCTCCCAGCAATGCTACGATGTAACTGGTGACGGGCATGTTTAGGTCGGGCTCGTCGAGAACTGGCGAAGGGGTACCACACCCCATGGAGGGAGGGCAGAGGCTGTTGCTCCTGGAGCGGCGCCTACGGAACGAGTCTCCCCTATTTACTATGCCTGCAAAAGATTACTGAAATCAGATCAAATCAAATAAGGTTGTTCTATTGTGATTTAGGTACATGTTACGTAATATAGAAATTACAACATTTTCTATGGTGTATTATATACTGAAACGAAATTACCCTTTTTTAAATGCCACTGACGTTCTTAGAGCACATGTTAGTGTCATCTAGCGTTTGCTAAAAAGATCGAAAATATCAAGAAACAACATACTGGAAGATATTTGGAGTACAACTATTCGGATACTCAATCAAAACACGTAGTAGTCTAGACACTGAAAGCCTACTAGCAACCACTCAGATTTAGTGTTATTAATTAGCAATAGTGTAATACTTAAATAAGTGAAGGTGTATATAAATAAATTAAGAACAAATAAATAAATTTAATGAACGTGCCTGTGTGTATCTAGATAACTGAGTCCAGCAATAGACCGGTAATTGTACGGGTTATTATTTGTATTTCCTGGGTAAACATGGCTAAGGTATGTGCCATTTTAGAGTGTTGACTTGTTTTTATGTGCGTTCGCACATAGCAAGTTCAGTTACGAATACGAATATATTGTACCAATTCCGTATTGGTGATTCGTTAACCAAACTGGATGCCACAGTGGGATTGATCTCGCAATAAGTTCCTGAACAAGTAAAAATAATAATACAATTAATCGAACACCACGATGAGGAAAATCCGATCGTGTTCGTGTGAATGGGGTTTGATAAGGGTAATTTTGGGGATAATTTGTCTAGATGTTTGATGAATTTAGAATATATTCCATCATTACCGGCTACCCTTATTTTATAATACTTGCTACTAATACTAATGCTATAATAGCATTTTCGAGTTCAGTTGATGTGAAAGCCGAGAATAGATGAAAAGCACCTGTTAATTCTTCATTAATGTTTTTGAGGTTGGCTTTAAATTTACACTGAAACTTTGAGTGCGTATTCGTATTTTTGACGCATTTGTTTAATAACTTTTAGGATTATTTGACTATTAGTGAGATATTAAGATTGTATACAACTTTATGGAATTATCGACTTCAGTATAGGTGAAAGCTAAGGATAGATCATGATTACCTGCTAATTTTTCATCTATATTTTTGAGGTTACACGAGACTGACCGGATCCATATTTTTAAGCCGATACTGTCACAATGGGAATTCTACAGAGGCAGGAATATGTTCCACAATAACTCAACAACCACTCTGTCAGGACTGCAACCTCCCATGAAGGCCTGGGCCAACTTAAATTGGGCGAGGACTGGAGATGTTAGATGCAAAGCAACCGACATGCTAGATAAAAAGCGAAAAGACGATATTTAACAATGACAATACCGTCTCAGAATGCCTAAATAAAAAATTCGACGGCACCTGGCAAGATATGCAGCAAGCAACCGCAAAGTGATCCACTGGATAATTTCTCTGGAAATCGACTTCAGGCTACTGAGTTGGAAACTAGCTGTAATGTATGTATTTGTTTTGTTTCGTATAAGTGCATCTTTCTTTTCTTTATTTAGCTGATTCTATCTTTGATTTTTTACAGAATGGTAAAAGCGTGGCTAACTAAAAAGAAACTCACTATGGCAGATGATGAAACTGAACTAATTATATTTAAGGGCTCTTGAAATCGAAGGGAATTAACCTTCCGACTGGACCGAGTCGAAAACTGACCAAGACCGTCCGGTATCTGGGTCCTTCTCGTCGAGAGAAAACTACTAAAAGCATAGTTGTGTGTATTATAGATTTTCAAAAATGCATATTATAACTGCGTATTCGGACATTTTTATAGTGCACTAGCTGACCCGGCGAACTTCGTATCGCCTAACAGTCGATTCTTTAATTTTTTATTTTTTTAAGTTAATAAGTCAACAATTACATTATGTCAAAAATTAAAAATTATAAAACTCACAAAATTCTTTTAATAGTCACTAAAAAGTCACAATGAAAATCACAATTTCAGATTTCTTATTATGATACCTACTTATTATATTTGATTTTATTTTTACTTATTCTAAATCAAGTTTCATTTTTATTGTAGTACTTTATGGTACACGATATTTTTTGTTTAATTGAAAAAATGTATTGTAAAAATGTATATGGGCTATAATAGTTATGATTAATTAACATACAACTGCAAATACTATTACAAACCTTAAAAGTTGGCATAAAATTTTCCCGAACTACTTTTGATGCTCCAAATGAAGTCATTTGAAAGCAGTCGTTATATTGTTGAATATTCTTTAAAAAGTGTATTGAATCTGTTCCTATTCCTAAAACTAATGAGTACAATGGCTCTGGAGGTGGAAGCAATGGTATCAATTTCACCTTTCCATTTGCGCAACACAATCCATTGGCTTCATTTTTGTATTTCAATGCCTTACAATATTGGCAAACTGAGTTGATAGGTCCAATAGCAACACAGTTGTAGGCACTGTAATCAATTGACATATCGTAACAGAAAGCAGCTCGATTCAAACTTGCACCATTATTAGTCGAATGTCGCACTTCACGAGTCTGTCTTAAGCGAATTCTTTCACGTTCATTGCGATCTTCACGTTCCTGGGCAGTACGATTAGATTGATAATGCATTTGATTTGTTGCATTTCGGGTTCTCCTGCATAAATTTGTCCGCCGCCTTATAGGAGGCATATTTAGTAAGTCACAAACACACAACACTTTTTTAATTTTATATAAATTTGTGTATTTTAGGTTTAGTAATATTATAGATGCACAGCAAGGAGATATTTACATTTCAAGTGACATTTTACCACAGACAATTTACATTTTACCATAGACAATTTGTTTCTGATTAAAAAAATAAATATTGACAAATATTGACATTAATATTTATACGATACTAACGTCACTCAATTGTTTTGCCTTCCCGGAACCTCTCCACTAACACAAACTTTATCGTATGGTATTAAAGTTCAAATTGACTTTTAAGTATTATCACAAATCTTTTGTATGAGAGTATAGAAAAGTGTTGTTTTTAGACTTTTTCAGGAAATTTAAAAATTTTTTTTTTTTAGTATTTTTAAAGTTCAAATTGACTTTTAAGTATTATCACAAATCTTTTGTATGGGAGTATAGAAAATTGTTGTTTTTAGACTTTTTCAGGAAATTTAAAATTTTTTTTTTTTAGAATTTTTCTCTCCGTAAGAACCATCCTCGTACTTCAGGGAATATTTTAAAAAAAGAATTAGCGAAATCGGTCCAACCGTTCTCGAGTTTTGCGCTTAGCAACACATTCAGCGACTCATTTTTATATAATAGAAGATATTGCATGCATATTTCGAACATTTTTTAGTGTATATTTTCCAGTCCTTTGTTATTACATAAAGAACTTACCGCAATAGGAATGCCCAGGAAGAGTTCTGAAGAAACCGGAAGGTATTTTGCTTATTATTTATTATAAAACATAATTTTTCAAGCTGTAAGCAGTGGATGCTAATAAAGTATTGCTCGGAAGGTCGCGGCCACGGACCGCCACCACCAACTTTTTACTTATAAGGAGTTGTGTATTCTAAAAGGTTGATCTGGTATCTCTCTGGATCTCTTGTAAAATCGGGCAGTTTCGTACTTGGATTATAATTCGTTCTAAATTTGATAGCTTTCAGTAATCTAGCGATCCAGATCCATATTGAGGATATGGCTAGAAAGCGCCAACTACCGGATTTGCGGCGATGGATGCATCGTAGTTTCTTGAGACATGCAGGGTGTGTTCCAGCCATTTAGAGCCAAAGGACGTGGCCGTTTGCTAAAAACGGACACTAAATTTTCTAGGTACGAATATTTTGATTTATTTTATATGTACTGATTAAAACTTCAATGTTTAGATTATATAAGAGTCTTTGGAGATTGATGCTTTCGACATACCTCCCCAAGAAAATTGACCTAAAATTAGTGGTAAGCATTTGATGTTTTGTAATTGTGACATCACTTGCTTTCGCTGAACTGTCGTTATGTGGGAACCATTAGAGAGGCCAGAAAAGCACATCTCCGAAAGAGGTTCAATTTTACTTCCCTTTCGGGTATATGGCAGACGATCCGTTCCTAGGAGTACATAAGTAAATGGATAAGTATACAAAGATTAGTTGTATCCTTACTACTACAAAATATAACGGACCTATTTTTTGTTTGTACTTTAAACATCACTTTTTTATTATTATATATTTTAATTCTTATGCATTTCTATTAAAAATAGTTCAAAGAGAGGTATTTTAAACTGAAATAAAACTATTGTTTTCAACTCATCTCGGCCGTCCAGTCGTGTTTTTTATAAAGTATACAAACTCATTCTCTCATGTGTACAGTTATAATATCCCTATTTTTAACTAGTTTATTGTTAACACAATTTTAAAGTATCTGATCCATATGCAAGTGGCAAGTATTATTCGTTAGATAACTCGGATGATGTGTACGTATCATTCATCAAGAAGAAAATAATTTACATTTTCCAATTTTTAGCCCAAATCAATCACACCGATGTTTCATTTTATAGGATAAGAAATTAAATTATTGGTCCGCCAGAAAGGAACACCTGCTTAACACATTTTTAAAATTTTAATTGGCTTCCAATATACCACTATTTTTTTCTGTTCTTTGGGATGAATATATTTAATCCTTATTTAAATATATATTACAGAAAAATATATCTTCTTGATATACTATACCTAGAAGAATAAAATTCATTCTGAAATACATAATTGTGGAAACTTCCGACTGCAAATATTTTAAAATTGTGCGCACTACTCGAGTGTTTCCTATTTTCCGACACCTTCCGATTTGCAACAATTGAAACAACTCCTCGTGTTTAAAATCTATTTCTGAGGTTTCCAAATCTTTAAAAGCACAGAAAATCAAACTATAAACTATAAACGTAATTGATGGTTCGTAAACCATGAGTATTTATTGTTTCTCCAGTAGAAAAGGGGAACTGTAAATTCGTAAATTAGCAGGATCAATAAATTCCTTTGAAGTAACTAACACACACTCCTTGAAATATTTTAAGTAAAGTTATATTATTTCGTACACATTCGAGATGTTTAATATCCTCTTGAGGTTCTCATACGCATCCATTTAAAACTAGTGGTACAAGTGATACCAAATGTTTGTAGCTATGAGGATTTCCATACAATCCTTCGAATAATCACCTGAAAAGTAATCAAATGTGAATATAAATCTTTAGGTAGGTTAAAAAAAACAGTGCCTTTAAGTAATCATGCATATGTATGCATTTTTTTCATATCTCGTTTCGTTCTCGTCTCTCGAATAAACTACTCCGGAGTATATCCTCTTTCTCTACGAATCTATTGAAGGAAAAACTGTCCCTGGTGGGCGCCTTATTGTATTCGCCTAGAACCTTTTATCTCTGTCCATAATGTGGATTCACATATATGAAATTCTGGAATAGGTTTCATGAACTGAAAGCCTGTAAAATAGGGCGGAGGTCCTCCTTGGAATTCAAATTTTTGTTAATGTGAAAAAAAGAAGGGTAAAAGTAGGTGATGTGAATATTTTGGATCTTATTGGAAGAATGTAACGGGACTAAATGTCAGAAGGTAAGGGAAACTATTTTCAAATTCAAATGCAAAAATTCTAGTAAGTCCATACTATCACTGCAATTTTAAAACAATTACATTAATATTTAAGAATATGCTTTATTGGCAATTTTAGTGAAGATTTGGAATGATATTCGTATTTTTGTCATAATGTCATGTGTTTGTTTGGAAATTTTGTACATTTCTAGTAAATAGTTTAATTTTACAAATTTCTTTAATTTTCTATAAAAGTAGGGTATCCACTATTTCGTTATTTATTTCTAATTATTTTTTTAATTTAACAAGTACAACGTTTAAATAAAAAATCTCTACGATAACTACAGTATTTTCTTACAATTAGAGAACAAATCGTTTATGAACACTTTTCTCAGAAAATTTCCTTGTTCATGAAATATGTGCTTATTCAAAACCACCATTAACCTTGACATGATATGCGAACATTATCATCTTTAATTAGTTTTGTAGTAAAACGTTGAATATAATTTGAAGTGAAACTTTCTTAGAATTGTTTTTACGCCAGGGGTGTAACCAAAATGTTTTTCTAAGCGAACAAGTAGTTAACGTCCTTCGCCTTCGCTCTTTCGAACCAGATAGAGCCAGGTTGAGCCGAATTGAGCTGAGAGAGAGAGCGGGAGAGAGAGAGAGAGAGAGCGAGAGAGAGAGAGAGAGAGAGAGAGAGAGAGAGAGAGAGAAAGAGAGGGAGGGAGAGAGAGAGAAAGAGAGGGAGGGAGAGAGAGAGAGAGAGAGGGAGGGAGAGAGAGAGAAAGAGTGGAAGGGAGAGAGAGAGAGAGAGAGAGATAGAGAGAGGGAGAGATACAGAGAGATAGAGAGGGAGGGATAGAGAGAGAGAGAGGTAGAGAGAGAGGGAGAGATAGAGAGATAGAGAGGGAGGGATAGAGAGAGAGGTAGAGAGAGAGGGAGAGATAGAGAGGGAGAGAGAGAGGGAGAGATACAGAGAGATAGAGAGGGAGGGATAGAGAGAGATGGAGAGAGGTAGAGAGAGAGAGGAAGAGAGGTAGAGAGAGAGGGAGAGATAGAGAGATAGAGAAGGAGGGATAGAGAGAGAGGGAGAGATAGAGAGATAGAGAAGGAGGGATAGAGAGAGAGGGAGAGATAGAGAGATAGAGAAGGAGGGATAGAGAGAGAGGGAGAGGGAAAGATAGAGAGGGAGAGGGTTACTCCAAGCTATTTCATGTAAGACTTTTGAGAATGTTATCTTCAGTGGCCAATAAAATGAATAAAAGACGATTCCATTCTTAATTAGATGCTTGGATTACATGCCAGGATAACTCAATTTCTTCTGTTGTGTACCAAAGTGTCGCACAACTTCCTCGACAATGGTCGAACTTCTATTTTTAGCGGTCTTAATATCGGACGACCTGTTGATACCCCCTTTTCCCGGGACATATTGAATTATTTAAGCAGAAATTAGATTTGAAATGAGAAAATCGTTCCCTCATTGTGGGCGAGGAGATTGCCTTCGGAAAAATATATGTATGTAAGGGAAAAATGCGTCGTAACAACCATGATCGAATCGGTACAAGCAAAAATATATCCGCGGGATGGGAACATTGCTGGTGTATCGGTCAAAAGCGGAATTTGCACAGCGATTAAATATAAAAAGAATTTTTGATTTTTCCAAGTGTTCATTTACAATCTGGCAGCCGCTTTGTCAACTGTGCGACTTCAAAGAGATGTCAACGTAAACAAATACGTTTACAGGAAAACAAAAATATTGAACGAAGCACTAATAAAATGTGGAGTGTGTGAATAATTTTTAAAATCACTGTAAACAAGTAATCGAGAACTGTATATCTGATTTAAAAACTATGAAGATTACGTCATCTATATCTATGAAATTTGCGGCGACATTTGAATAAGCAATTCGTTCAAATTCAAGTTCGTTTGTAACTTGGTGTTGGTGTGTAACCCGTCATAATTCCCATTTAGCATGAATTCCACCCATGCCTTCTGTCGTTAAGATTTACCAGGTCTACACCAGGTTATAAACCCAGCGAGCGTTATTTTTGAGGGAAGATATTTAATAATCCTGGAATTTACAGCATACGAGAACTTTCAAACTCGAACGCCTATAGATTTTTCATAAAAATTTCGAAGGTCTCATTCCAGCATTATTAGGGCTGAAATAGAAAACGTTTCGAGGAAATTAGACAGTCGAGGAATTTTGGTCACGGAATTTGCATAGTTAACAACATGACGATTTCGAGAAGGGTTGGTTTAGTATTAAGCATGGTAAAATGTGTAACATGAATGACTAAAATATCGTAACTCCGTATTTTTTCCTATATCATATGCAAATTTTAGTTGAACTAAGAGTTGGTGGTTAAAAACTAAGAAATATTATACATATGCAGTTTACTATTTGGTCCACTAAAATCGATTCAGTTACTCAGTTTTGACTGCTTTCGAATCTTCGCTACTATGGCAATTAAACTAAGTTTAGTTCTTCAGCTCAAGGGTTAGGGTAGGAAGCGTTAGGGTAGATGTTGGGAAAACTTTCTCAACCACACATGGTGGTGATAACTATTAGGTAACCCCTACACCTCCGGTTATGGTTAGGGAGGTATGCGGTCGCCACTGAGCTTGCCTTTGCAAAAGAGGAAGGCCTAACGGAAAGTCTCTTAGGAGTTTCGATAAGCTTATTATTGTGTGAATTACGGTGTAGATTTATGTCACCTCGGGAATAAACCTTGAACCGATGTTAGTGGGAGACAGGACAATCTCCTTCCTGTACCCGTCAACGGTAGATTATTATTATTAGTGTTGGAGGTCTACTTTGGTACTCTCTTGTAAGCGATCTGTTAGGTTAGGTTAGGAAATCATTCTAGCAAGCGTAGCAACTAACGCTAACGCCGACACAGCGAGGAAAATTGATCACTCGGCCGCGGATTGCGACTGAACCTATAATTATCTGGCCGTCACTTGTAAAAATGCTCATTTCCCCATTGTGCTTATGGGAGTTATCTGATTCCGCATATCACTGATGGAGGCACGAATTTTTCGAATTTCGTAGATCAAGTTTGCGCATTTTTTGACTTCACCGTACTCGCGGGGGGAAATCGTTCGTTTCCAGGCACCGTCGATAAAAGTGCGAATTTTCCGACTTTCGCTGGTTGAGATCGCGCATTTTCCGACTCCGCCGTACTCACGGGAGTTTAAATGATTCCGAACACTATCGAAAAATTCGAGAATTTACCTAATTCTGTGGGATCAGAGCGCGCATTATTTGATTGCACCGTATTCACGAAAATCTATTTAATCGATTCCAATCATCTACGATGAAGGTGCGGATTTTCAGACTTCACCCCTTAGTCGTTAGATCGCAACCATTTATTTGTAATCTGTTACGACCTTTGTCAATATTAAAAGATTTAGTTGCCCCCCCCTTTTATTGCTTGCACCCGCTCTCTCGCTTTCACCGTCCTTCTAGCACCCATATAATTGCACGATATTTTAATAAATGGCACGAAGTAACTAGAAGGTATTTTTTGATTTTTCCATTCTCTCCGACCGTCCGTTTCCCGCTGTACGCTGGACAAATGTTTCACCTAGGAGGATTGGTGAGTTTAGCTAATAAGAATTTGACACTACTCTCTAAGTGATAACCCTAGATAGTGTCTCTTATCAGGGACGTAACCTGACATGACAATATGCTTGCTTCCTCCTGCTTGACTAATGAAGATTCTCATCAATGTTTAAAAATACTAATATGGGTAGTAGAATTGTCATTGGCTTATTTGTAAACCCCATTAATTAAATCAGCACAATAAGAATTTCTAGAAAACTAGCCTTTTGCTTTAATATTTAACAATATCACACAATCAAGTAACTAACCAAGCAATAACGCAGTACAGAGTGGATACAGTTTTATGCTCCAAATATTATTAATTGCTAATGGATAAATAAACCCATTCATTCATTAATTCAACAATGCAACGCAAAATAAAATCAGTAAAATCAAACAATCATGTAGAAAAGGGAGAGTGGCCCATTTGCCACATTTTCCAAGTTATATTTAAATAGAATTGCAAAAAGGCAAAAAATAGCTTAAAAAATTTAAATAACCGTAAGTGGAAAATACTTCATCAGCTGGATTAATGGCGTGCTAAACTTTGAGCGCAGAAGTAAACACTTACTTACATTTAACGCATTGATGCTATAATTTGATCAATACAACAGGTAAACCTATTTAAAGAACATATTACTCTCGGTAATGGTTGAACTGTTTAAACTTATTCAACAATGTTCCTGCCATTTAGCAACTTCAGCAACAGACATTTGGGAATATGAGAAATTTCCATCACTTTTATGGAGGTGAACTTATGGATATGAACTTGGATAATTTTTGGTTAGGTAATAAAACATTGCGTCCAATAATAAAACTAAAAATTGATACGTTTTCAGCAGTACCTAATCGTGATTGACACTGAACAAGTCTAAGAAGTGATATGCTCCAAAAACATTTAGTATTTTCCTAACTCTCGTTCCCTAGCACAAAACCCCACTACGTTTCGATGTAATCTCATTTTCACTGATTCTTTCCAACTGTCGTCTTAAATTTTAATTAGCGTCCTAGTACGACGTTTAAATCCTTCGACAACGTTCTGCGAATTTTACGGTCTTGTTTTCCTTCCGTTCTACGTCTCCTCCCCTTCGCAGTATGTGTAATTACTTTCTGATGTTAACATTTTCAGATTATAGGACGAGATTCTGTCCAATGTAACAATAACACTGGTAAGGAAGATAGATGTTCAGATTAATTAATTACATTTTTCATGGAATCTGTAAAACAGGTTAATAAGTAGCGCATATCGATGGACAATTTTTTTCAATTTGTCAGATTTTTAATCACCAAAGGACGAAATCGGCGTCAGTTGCCTCCAATAAACCTCAACCGAAGTTAATCAAGCGTTAAGAAGGAAGAGGCAATCTTTCCCGGCGAAGGGCTAAGTTCGAAAGGGAGAGAAAAATTGGAATATCGAAAGTCAACAGAAGCCGAATGTTTTTCGATGATAAATCAATAGGCTTCTGGGGTTACGAAAATCTCTATTGCCTCCAACGTCGGAAGACTTATTAATACTAAATATTTATTTATGAATTTTCTAATCAAATAAGTTGCGAGATAATTTTGTACAAGCTGCTATGAGTTCGGAACGAGAAAGTTTGTCTTTCGACGAACGCAAGAAATTTTGGTTATGAAAAATATATCTTTGGCTAGTGTCTGTTCGGGAATTCAGCTTAACTTGGTTGGTTTATTGGCAATAAACGTGGTATAACTAAATTTTTAGATGTACCCAAGGAAGCGGCTTAAAAAGTGATATCGTACTGGCTGACCATTTGTTGCATTAACATCTGTATATATAAATACATATATACAGTAAGGTCAAGTGGGGTAAATGTGTTAATGGGGCAAATGTTAACTATTCTGCCACACAACTTTTTACCTTCCCGCCACTTCGACTTGTCCTCTTGACAGGACACGTTATAGAGGTTTCACAAAGTGTAGTCTACAATATTACGATATAATATGTTTATTTTATCAGAATTTTAAAGTTTTCCTGGTTTTTGAGACCATATTACATTTGCTCCAGCAATTTACTATCAGAAGACAAATGTGTTATACAGCGGCGAGAAATTCATGTTACATTATATCTCATTTGGCAGTTTATCGTTTCAGTGCTGCCACTACAAGGAAATACTTTGGAAATACACGATGGCAAATCTACAATTGGCTGTTAATGAAGCTAAAAAAACAACAATTTACAGCGTCTCTAGAATATATTGAATTCCTTACGTTACAATGCATTCCGAATCAAAAATATGCAAGAAGCAAACAAAAAAACAACAAGACCTACCAATTCTGATCCAATTGTAGATGCAGCAAGGTAATAAAACTGTGTAAAAACATCAGAAATGTAGGGTTATGGATTCCACCGAAAAAAATTCATGAATTGGTAGCTTAATTGATCAAAAGTGATCATAATCATCATCAATCAGCCTTTTTGCATCCACTGCGGGACATAAGGGTCTCGTAGGCTTTCTATTTATATTCGTATTTGTTTTGTGTTCTCCGCGCTTGTTGGTATAAGGTGTGTCGTTTAGCAAAATATTTCGCACCTAGGTAGTCAGCGCGTTTCTTGTTGTGTTGAGAATTGTGGAAATCTTGTGGTCGTGACAATATATTTTAAGTGAGCAACGGCATTATGCATTTATTGAAAACTTTCATCTTTAGACATACCTAAGAAAGCTTAGAATATTATTAAACATATTTTTAAAAATGTAAATATAAAGAAATTTAATATCTACGATTTTGAAGCAGACTAAAAAGTATAAAATAATTTCTCGTAGTAAAGATCTATAATGCCATACAGATTCCTAATACTATGCAGATTGTCCAGAAAGATTTTAATGGAGAATTTTTGATAACTGTGAAAATAATTGTAAAAGGGAAAAGGCATACAACATATAGTAAAAGTATAGTATAGTATAAAGTGAACTAACTATTCATGCATCAAATATCAACCTACACACGCTTTGCCACCTCTTGCATGCAACCCATATATTTTCACAGCTATCAAAAATTTACAACTACAATTTTTCGCGAGAATCTGTAAGGGATTAGGAATCTGCATGCGAGTATAAATCTGTACTGGTTTGGGAGAAATTGTTTTATAGATTTTAATGTTTATTTTAAAAACGTGGTGTATTAAAACATTATTGTATATTTAAATTATTTTCTGCTTTTTATTTTATGCTTGTCTTTGAAATTTTGCAGTTGATTTCGTAGGCTTTCGTGGAAAAGGGACATTATTAATTAAAAGAATCCCTTTGAATTCGACAAAAGCTCGTTGATATCTGAAATAATATTTGGAGAGGCTCTTTAAGGGAAAAAGCCATTTTTTGTATCTTTCCATTGTTTGAATTAACTGAATGTACAATGAGTTGATTTTGAGGACACCTGTCGTGACGTGAAATGCACGACATTGCAATGTTGGATGGATATTATCAACAGCTATGGGGTAGACGTCACTGATCAGTTATAAGTGTTGCGTTTTTAAGTTATTCTTTTTACAACTGTAGCGTTCTCAAAATCAAACGAATGAAATATAGGACGTGATCATCCAAGCCAGAATGCGTTGGGTTATTTTTTCCGATGATTAATTTGGTTGGAAAAGTGTATTTTCCAAGTATTGGTAATATACTTTTTCCGGCGTACAATCAGAACATGTACTTTGTAGACAACACTACTGAGATCTTTCATTATAGGGTCTTTTATTTTGGAGAAAATCATTTTATTTAGAGAATAGAAAGAACACCAACCTGGAGTTACACTGAGTTGTTTTAGAAGCTTTTTTAGAAATTTGTTTTAAAACTATGTTTTCTACACACAAATTTTCAGCGATTTTATGGGAGGGACTCTGTCTCCAATTTAGCCTAACTTTGCCTTACTTGGGTACCTAAGGTATTAGCTAACATTCATCTTTCCATTCGGCTGCATATTCGATAGGTAGATGATACTCTATTTCACATTCATAGAGAGAAAATACATCAGACGGGCGACCAGTAGAGATCATATATGATGGTCACTCAATCTACTTTAGAGCTCTTTAATAAGGCTCCTGGCTGTACTACCAATTTTAAAACTATTTTACACAGCAATCACTTGATCCAAGTCTGGATCTGGCAGGATAAAATTGTTTAAATGCAAGTTGTATGAAAAATTTGTTACCTGGCAATGCAACGATAAAGGACAAGAATTACTAATTAAGTATTTTTTCGTAAATTTAATATTGTTAAACATTGAATGAGTTAACAAAATGTCAGATTTTACTGACATTACTAATTACTAGATACGAAAATATTACTGAAATAAAAAAATATTAAACTGTAATAAAACGCTTGTTGATGACAACCCATTAATATATTAGCTGTTTTTTCTAAATGTCAAATTTAATAGGCAGCAGGTGTCCCTTGTTGTTAACTCGTAATCGTCAGTATCCATTTAATAAAGCGATATTGGGGATACATATCAATAGACTGCTATAATAGGCTTTTGCTGATAAAACTGATAAATAAATTCCTCGTGACGTCAACAGCTAGTTTTCGAGGCCCGCTTTAATTAAAATTAGTCCAAAGTCGTTTCAGGGGGGCGAATTTTCAATTTTATTGTTTCCAGATCGTGTTTTCTCGAAACTTCAGAAATCGATGCTTCGGATACTTTGCAACGCGCCAGTGAACATATCAAACAATAACTCTCCCGAGGCGAAAACGAAGCAGCTAATGAAAAAGGTACACAAAACAAACTTATCGATACTCTTGATTCATTCAGTGTTTGCATCAAATCTTGATGCTCAGTATAATAACATAATCATTAGGCATACTGATTGAATTATCAAGTCGAACAAAATTTTAATGTGATTATATTTTTATTTGTAATTTTAAGCAAAATGAATTTAGTTAACAGATCCGACGATTTTATCCAAGCTATTATCCGATAACTAAATAAAAATATTGTAATGTTTTAGTTTTAACGTTTTTACCTTTAACATTTGAATGGTTGAATGGGGACGTGCTTTTCCTCTTTCATTTAAATTACCCTTTTATCAACGACTCAGAACTACATATTTATGGAACCCTTACAGGTAATCTCCCTGTACCTTTTATATTCATTCCAAAAGATATTCAAAGGAACTGCATTTTGTAAAGGAAGAATAGCAACTGTTCTTTCATGCGGTACCTACAAGAAATGATTTATACAGCGGATATTAAAGCAGTTATTTAAGGGAAAAGTCCCCAAATCGTTTTCTGCCGTGAAGATAATATCAAATTTGCTCATATAAATCTAGATAACTATAATAATCGGTCGGTAGAAACGTTTAGTAACAAGCGGATGTTATAGAATGGGAAAAAACGAAAGTAATTTCCTAAACACGCGCGCGATTTTTTATTATACACCGTTTTCCTTATCGGCTATAAAGAGTATTTTTTTGGTTCAACTGCCAAAATAATTCCACATATATTTTACGTAATTGTTATATGTGACCTGAAAAAAGAATGACCGTACTTAAGGGGCATTTATCTCTTTTATCCGCCGGTTTTTCATGCGGACGGATCTGTGATGTGAATTTTTCATTTCAGTAGTTTCCATCTGAAAAAAAACCCAAAAGCATCTACAGGTGGTGGGTAAGGTTCGCAATACCATGTGGTGTGTAGTTGTCAAAACATTATTTGGATTTTAAAACCCGATCGACAGTGGCAGGGAGTAGTGATTACCAGTCATAATAGACCCTCTGGCGATATGTTTCGAATGAAGCATCTGAACTTTCTGAGTGGTTCGTACTTTACAAGAAATACAGATAGAAATACAAAGAAATTACAGAAATAACTGTAATAACCTTTCGAAACACACGTATGAACGCAACGATTTTACTAAATGTAAAATATATTTGTGAATTTATTTACTTCTCTTCCCACATCCGCTTGGCTTTTTTTGTCAGTGTTTCTCCAAAATGATTTTAATATCTTAGTTTGTATATTTGAGAGTGGGGCCACTACATTTTCATATGCAGATCCCCAAACGATGATACCATAGAAGGCGACCATGTTAAATATAGCCTAATAAATAAAAACAAATCTTAAAAAAATTAGCATAATAAAATAAGCAGTGGTTAATATGTACGTTGACCATTACTAAAATTACACCTAAAGGTTTGATTGAGTTATTAGCGCAGTTATTAGCGCAAGTCTAAATGTTGATAAATAAACAAATAGTGAATTTTTTTTTAAAAAACCTGGACACAAATATGTCTTCGATCCTCAGGATTCCGAATATGTAAGTTTCAATCGGCGCAACCCCCGGCAAGGGATTGAAATTAGCAAAATACCGCCAATTTTTTAGTTTTTTGTGATTTTCTCGAAAACTAAGATATCAAAAAAATAACTTGACCATCGTGTTCCCCGTGCAAGAATGCTTCGATTTCATGAAATCGCTGATCAAAATTAAACAAATTTATGTCAATTTATCGATGAGTTTTAATATTTTATAAAACCAAGCATGGGAAACGTATATACAGATATACTGCGGCGGTAAGTGTCCATGCAAGTCACAGCTGATGTGTCGAAACCAACACGTCAGCAATCGTTTAAATTTTTGGAAATAGTTTTTACCAGTTCACTGTTACAACAAGATTGTTTACAGCAGTGCATTTTATATAAGAAATTGTTTCGTGTCATTCAGTGAATTTTAAAGGAGCCCGTAAGATCTAATTTTAAGTAAAATTATGTTTATCTTCATAAAATTGTGATATAAACATTTCTTTCAATAAATAAAATAATATATATCAAAATAAATTAGAATGAGTAAAAAAAGGGCTGTGGATTTTTATCATTATCCACTTGTGTGATTGGTGGTTCCAAAATCAATTGCCCTATAGCATTTGAAAAAGGGCTAGAGGGTATGGCGACTATGATTGGCAAAACTGCAGATAATATATCTTTGTCAGCTCTTCACAAAGTAATACAATTATCACTAGCTGCCGGTGGTTCACATATCCCTGAAGAGAATTTAATTAAAATAGATTCTCAATTGTTGTTCCAACGAATAGCGGTGACCTTTAAAGGTAAAGTTTGATCGACGGAGGAAAAAATCGAGGTTTACGTCTCATTTCAGGGGCCTAATAGCTACTTTGACACGACAAAATAATTTTTGTTTTGTTTTACACAATGAGATTGTGTAAAAAAACCAAATGAGAATATTTTCCCGAGTGGATGCGAAGATACTTCCTGAACCAATAGGAAATCATCGGATGCCTCTATTCGCATTTTTGGCAAGAAGTTTAAATTTAATGACTTCATATTTTTAATATCTCTTTAAGTATTTGCTCAGTGCACTTATATGTTTTATGCCTTCCATTGCATTTGAGATAAACAGTAGAATTTTAACACTAAAGTATCTTGACCCAATCCGCACAGTTCCCACACGACAAAATGTTTTAAGTCATCAATTGTACGGCACCGCTGAAAATCCACATGTAGGTAGGTCTCGCTGTTTTCACCATGTGATACAACTCTGGAGTAAGTTTAACTACTGCGAAGCCTGTTTTGATTTTGATTCTATTCTGGTAAAAATTATACCTGATAACTTGATAACGAATTTTTTCGTTTTGTTTTCTATAATTTATTTATTCTGTTAATTTTTCCATTCCTCTTTTTCTCTTTTGTGTACATTGTCTTACACCCTCCAGTTAACATTTAGGGATATTTCCTACCCACTGAACGTGACAGTATTAAATACTAACGTATATGAAAAATACTATTGTAGTGATAAAATGGCAAAAATATGGTCTTCGGGTATTTATTTGAGTTATTTGCTGTGAGTCTATAGCAAATTATTTGCTGTAGTTATTAATTAGGTTAATTTCTAGTTTAAGAACATAACTGGTGACAACTAGAAGAATGGTATTAATCATGTGTTGAAAATTGAAATGAAATATTTGCAGACTGAAAATAATGTAAATATAATTATTAAAAATGGAGCTTGTAGTAGAAGTAGTAGTAATAGTGGAGCGGATGTATATTCGTCGCCAATCGCAGGTGCCCTGAAATTCGAAAGGTATATTCCTTACCAATATGAAAGGTCGTCGTCAATCAAGTTTTGCAAGTTATTTCATTTCATATTAATATTTCATATTAATATCCATATACATATATATATATATATATATATATATATATATATATATATATATATATATATATATATATATATATATATATATATATATATATATATATATATATATATATATGTATATATAGAGAGAGAGAGAGATAGCGGGAAATAAGCACAACTTCAGTATAGGCACATTACTTATTTTAAATATAATATAGGAGTAAAAAATATGATTTTAATGCACATACCTATAATGTATGTATATGCAATATAGGTATATAATATACGTATACCTATATACTGGCATTAATTTTGAATATGGTTTCAATGTTTACAGCAGAAATTATGACTAAACTATACCTAAACTATACCTAAACGTCTTTCTCACACCATGTTCGAAACTACCTACCGATGTCTAAACAATAACGTATCTAATCAAGATTTTTAACGTGTCATACAATAAAAGGCATTTTAACAAAATCAAATCTATTTATTTTTCAATGTTTTTATTTTGTGCTTCATTGATCTATCTTCCATTGGTTTTTCAAAATGTACACTTTGAAATTTTACTTACGTATCTAATGAAATCGTTTAATTGCTTTTAGGAAAACGTTTATTAAAGAATGCGCGTTATAAATAGATGAATTGGGTGTCGAATGAAAAGATTCATACGTATTTGTTGTGTGTAAAATGTAACACTTTCAAAATATACAGACATTAAATCACGTACAAAACAATCTCCGATTTCTTTGGGTTTTGAATAAGTAAGGCCAAAAGTATATTTTAACCACCTTACTACTTCAGAATCATTTTTATATTCTACAGTTAAACCAAGTGATTTGAATTTTTTGTACCAGGCTTGGTGTAAATGAAAGCGACATTCACTTATTTTTGTATTTGGGCAAATAGAGAGTAAAGCTTTTTAAAAATCAACACATACTGTAATAAAATATTAAATGTTTCCAAGCATCTCGGATTTAATAAAGAAAATAGATTTATAAATATTTCGGTATTTTTGCTCGGAAATAAACAATATATTATTGGAATATAATGTCCATTTTGCACTACACGAATTGTGAATTATTGATAACAATACTTCGTTCAATATCAACATATACCATCCATATATAACGTATTCATTTTGGTCAAAATACAAATGTTACTTTCACATGTGAAAGCAGCAATGCTACGGACAAAACAGTTTATAAAAAGAAAACTTTCCTCCATGTTTGATGGAAGTGGACCAGTAAGAATCCTTCGGCGACAGTTATCTATGTATCTTTTTACATGATTTTTAGGAGTAATTGAAACAGTTGCAGGTAAATGTGGAGTAAGCACCTTTCGAATAATTTTTGAAGGTTTCTTACTTATTTATTTTTGTGCTTTGCGTGTACAAGAGTTGGTTGTGATGTTTCTACTTAATTTCTTCTCATCGGAGTCTTGATTGTGAAACAACCCACTTCGAGACACTGTCAGATTCAAACCAATTGTAATCACTTTTACACTCCCCCTGGTTTGAGTGCACCTCTAAAATACTTCTTCGGTTTTCAAAACCTTAGTTTTGTAGAATGTGAAGTTCTCCAAAACTAGCAAAACTTTGTCACGCTCACTTTTAATCAAATACCCCGACATATCTATGTGTATATTGACGATTAACTCGGTCCGGCCCCTTGCTTGAAAAACTAAACCATATGCAACATTACGGTCCCTTTATGCTCACCTACCACCTAAATCTATGAAATTCTCTAACAAACACTTGTTTTTTTTTCTGCGAAAGTATGTACTAACAATTTTCTTTTGTTATCTTTAGGCTAATAAGTTGAGGGTTTCCCTTAGGCACCGACATTTTGGTGAAGAATTTACTTGCAGGATTATAGTATCCTTCAGGCTGTGCAGGTATGAATGGATTAGTAGTGAGATTTATGCCCGCCGTGATAGTGATATAGTATGTTATAGTGATAGTTATGTGATATAGTAGTATAGTATGTTATATTGTTTTAGAAATAGAATATTTAAACATATCTATCTACGTGTATAAAATATTTATGTATTTATCTAAAGACATTTTGATTTTTATGTTTTGTATTATTCCGTTTTGTTTTGAAAATAATATTTATTTTTTACACGTTGTTTACTCTTCCTGGAAATTTATTTTATATGTAATAATTTCCCTGGCTGACCCTGTTGCGGGTACGGACAAGGGAATTTCGAATCTCCGAAAATGGAAAGCTGTATAGGTTTCGTAATAACTCAATCATGCCGTCAAGTAAAACTGTATAGTAAGTAGCCTAATTAGTGATAATTTTTAAATGAGGCTTATTAAATATTTAGATTTTACAACTCAAAACCTTCCTTTTCATCAGTTTCAGGTACCTTAAAATAATCTGGACTGACCGCTATAACAACAGTGATTAAACCTCAATCTCTGTTGTTTGTTTCCTCCACCTGTGGGTCTACTTTGAAATAATATAGGGCATTACCTCTCAAAGCTGGCCGCGCACTAGGTGTATTGTATGTAGTGAGTTCCCTGAAAAGCTCGGCTTAGCGAGATATCAACGGCGCCTTGATGCTGACAATCAAAAACCTCCCCGCAACGTATAATTTTGTAGCGGCCCCTTTTCAGGCTTTCAGATGCGGAAATAAAAGGAAACAGTTTCCATTCTCTTCCTATATAGTTCTCGGGAACAATAACGTTGCACTTCTAAATTTAGAATTTTCAATTTTACGCTAGGTAGTTTCGGTTTTTACAGACAACTGCATTTATATTGATTGAAATACGCTTGAGGTCCGTGAGTTTGTGCTGGAACAAGGTATCACTGTAAACACTATAAGGTTTTTCGTGGTTTCGCATGTTTAAAGGACAATAGCGCTTCCAGTATTGTTTGTTGAGGGGAATGTTAAACGTGCCCCGTGGGGATTCGTATAATAACAAAGTGTTACTTCTTTTTATAGAAAACACACATGACCGAGTAAAGAAGTACATCGTTCCCAAAAAGTCCTAAGGATTTCAATTAAATATGAATGAGTCTGTCTGTTAAACGTCCACCTTTCCAAACGCATGGCCCTTGTATGAGAAAAATTAATTTCATTTTCGTAAAAAAAGTTCAATTGCAAAAAATGTGGATTTCTTATGATCTTATGATGTTTTCATTGTAAGCTATTGAGTATGTAGCATTTTAAATAAATGTGTATCGATTAAATTATTTCAGTGTTTTCGATTTCAGTACATCAAATGTGTACAGAGATTAGAAATGCTATTAGAAAGATTGAACTAAAAGGAAGAGATATTCCTGAAATTATGATCTAACCGCTAATATTGTCTTTTTCAAACTACAAACTTTAAAAAATTTAAACTTTTTTTTATAGATTCCTTCCACGTCCTCTGTTGGGTCATTTAGGCGTCAGGTTGTCGTTCTGTCTATTGCTCAATCTAAGCTTCGTCTTCCCTTTGGTGACTTATCGCTTAAAATGTATCTAATATTTAATATTCTGCTTGTACGGTTGTTTCATCCTTACTGTTTTCTGTGTTTGTGTTTTACGTGTTTTCGCCAGGTATGTGGCTAAATGATGCTGCTGCTTTTTTAAAGTACTGCCGTCTCCCATATGTGGCGTCTTACGGGTATATGTTTCTGACTACTTTTCCCGAGAAAGCCTATTGTTGAAAATCTGTCGCAAATCGAATTAGTTTTGTACACGACTCAGTTCAACTGAAATTGGTCTGCCACGAACGCCATCTACTGCAAGTGATCCGAAGTGGCAAAATTTCCAGTTTTTATTTTTCGGCTGTCCCTTGGGGTTTCTCCTAAACCAGTCCATTATTGAGACGAACAAAACAAAAAAATAAAAATTATTTACGACTTCCGAAAAATATTTCTCTCCCTGGTAAAGGTGAGCAGTTTCCATGGTGTACGATTTAGGGCGGAGTTCATATATCTTATATGTATTTGAACTTATCTCTCCCTCGCTTGACGTTCCATCGTGTGGTTTACATACGGTTAAGTTATACGAAATACCCGGGTTGAATCGGACATAAAGATGGAAGTTAACTTGATACTCCTTAAATGACTTAGGTATACCTTCACTTATTTAACCAGTATAATAAGTTACCGTTCACACTCGAACTGTTACGTTAAACATATTGCCTAATATATATACCGGGTGGCGCACCGAAAAATTACCAACCCCCTTTTCCGATAATAAAGTGAAAAATGCTCGGACCAGTCAATTTTACTTGTTTAGGAGGCACATTTTTTTGGTATTTTCTACTTTTTAATGGCAACTCCTAACTTTCAACCTTGAAATTATAAATGGAAAGATGTGTTGAAATTAGGATCAGAACTTTCAGAGGAATAACACCACAAATTTCAAAATAGCTCAACGACTTCACATTTTGTAACACTGTAGGTGCCATTTGGTTGCATTTATTAATGCAGACCGTTGTTGCAAATCTTCTAGTGATTTAAGCGGTGTTAAAAAAGGTTAAAAATACCAAACAAAAAAGGATCTCCTGAACAAATGAAATCGACGGATCCCGGCGTTTTCTAATTTATTATCCGAATAAGAAAACAAACGGGGTGGTAAATTTTCGGTGGTCCACCCAGTCCACCAGTGCATATTCTCCTGGTATATTCCGGAATGTTGTTTTTTGGTAATTATTTTACGTAATTTCACATTAAGCTACTGGATACATTGATGAGTTAGAAAACTATTGCGGTAAATCTATTGTCATGTATAAAAGGAATTCCCCGCGCCCGAGTCGCGCTTTTATTATTTCGTAATAATGGTGCCGTTTGATTCTATTAAAGGGTCGAAATTTCCGATAGTTGAAAGTTTGGGCAATAAAATATTGCGACGGCAAGTTTTAACTTTCCAACTCATCAATCGAATTTTATAACTCCCCGGATTCTGCTCGTACAATTGCATTTGAAAAAGCGGCGTCGATTTACCCAACGAATACACCTATTCTGTCATTACGGTCGTGCGACGATCAAAACGAGAGTCCAATTAGTTTTATGCACAGAGATTGGGTGCGTTTGTCCACCTCGTCCCAGTTACATTAAGAATTCAAGCGACGTCGTCGACATGGCACGTGATGGAAAATTGGAACCGACTGAAAATAAGAGCAAAATTACATGGGAGAGGTAATCTTCCACTTGGTTCATTTTGACGCAGAAACGGCGGAGAAAGTAATTTATTGTTTAATCAAATTTTTGTTAAGCCACCGATCTTGCGCTTTTGATGAATTTATTGCATAACTGCAAATTTTTACTTATTTCTAGTGATTATTCAAGTGAACCAACTTCAAAATACGGTCTAATTTTGGGAAATAAAATTCCTCGTAACTACGCGCGCACAGCAACGCATGGACGCATGCACGCACACACCACCTCCGTTCTTGCGCGCGCACTACCTGAACTACTTTCTTGTCTATAATATATCAAATTAGGAATTACAGATTCTAAGGATATTTGTAAAAGAATTCAAACTTTTTCTTTAGATGGTGCTATCATATACTTAAGATCCAATAACCAACTTTTTGTTAATTTTAATACACTCATAATCTCAAAATCTATAGGTTACCCTGTTATGCCTTCTTAATTTCTTCTGGTCAGTATAGGGCACATGTCCCTTGTGTACTATTTAAAATATACAATAAGTTTTTATTTATTGGTGAGACTGAGTACTTTTCAGCATTCTTTCTTGAATTGAGTGAACCAGAATTTGGACGACCTGGATATTCTGATGTTGAAGAAGTCCTCCTTCATAACTTCTAGCAGATAGATCCCCATGGGGCTCTTTATTAGGTATAGCCCAGGGTGCAATTTGTCTTTTTGGTACAATCCCAAAGTTCAATACAATACGCAGTGCTGTAGCAACAGGGAATTCGAGCCATGTGGCATGCTAGAGGTTCAAGGGATCTCGCAGGGCCGGTTGCATTTATGTAAACAGTTGCTATAAACGGACTGTCCTTTCGGAAAATTTCGTCGATTCCAAGGAACGTTATATCCGAAAGAGGCATCGGCTTTAACCTTCGACTGTTTCTTAGAAATCAAAACAAAACGCCTAAATAGTTAGACCATTACTAGTGTTAAACAACCAAAAAATAACTATGGAGACCAGTGAATACAGAAGTAAGTAACATATGCTTGTACAAATGTTTGTCAAATTGTTACGAATACACCAGAAAAACACATCACGAAAACGGCGCATGAAAGTGCATCCAGTGACATGTTCATGATCGTGTTTTTAAAACGTTCTAACTACTCGAGTATTGAAAATAGTCAATTGCAATTTGAGTAATAACTTGATGAGTTTGCACAACGGCAGGGAAGATGAGGGATGGTTTGGACATTTTTTGTTTATTTGGAAACATTTTAGACTCCAAATACAAAGGTTTTGGTAATCTTCCATCCAGATTTGTTAAATAATCCTAAAGCTCCAGGTGTTGCTCTAGCCATCATCCGCCGTTTGTCGAAACGCTTACATGGGAACACAAATACGAGAGGTAAAGAAATACCACTGGCACAAATTTTAGTCACTTGAGTTAACAGTTATTAACGATGCTACTTGATCAACTGGGTTTCACCTTAACCAACTTAAGGGTGAGCAGCTGATAAAAAGTTGTTCTCAGATATTAGTTTAAAAATTAGAAACGTTTCGTGTGTCTCATCAGAACCCACATTATACATTCAACAGGAGCCTTTATCGGCGCGAGACGAGATGTTGAGAAACCTGATTGAAGTATGTAATACTCATATCAAGTTGTATCATATCAAGTATCTTATATCAAGTATATCTAAAGTACTCATATCAAGTAATAATCAAGTTGAATATAAAAGAAGCTGTAATTTTAAAATAGAATAGTAATGCGCACTTTATCAAGGCTTTAGCAGCCGATTTGAAAAAGTACTTTAACTGGCCCGGGCCCAAGATCTGTATTGTCAGTGAAGTTGAAATGATAATAGAACGAGACAGGAAAGAGTTAATTTTAAACGACTTCCACCTACTTCCAACAAGCGGTCATGCAGGAATAAATCGGATGCCTAATAATATTAAAAAGTATTACTATTGGCCAGGAATGGCAAGAGATGTTCAAGAATCTATGAAGAAATGAGATAACTACCAATGTCAAAAATACACTATTAAATATGTAAAAGAACCGATGGTGATAACTTAAACTGCAATATCATCATTACAAAAAAACTACCTTGATGTAGCTGGTCCACTACCAAAGGATGTAATAACTATTGCTACGCATTAACGTTGTAGTGTGACTTAAGAGAGTTCACACAGATCCATTTACATCAAAAGAGTCAGTAACTATTGCAAAAAGTTTTGTGGAAAATTTTGTTATTAGATATGGAATTCCCATATGAAATTACGACAGATAAGGGTACAGATGCGAAATACTGAATAGTATACAGATCAAACTAGACCCAATAACAAACTTTGACAATTACCCAGCTGAAGTTGTAGATAAAGTTAATGCACCTTGTTATGTAGGCCCATATGTACAGTGGTGAAATTGTGCACAAAAATAGAAGGAAGCCTTATTATTTCTAACAAAAGTATGTGTATACTTTCGTCTTTATAGTATAATACATAACAAATATAGTTAGATCTTATATACCGTATATACCTATATATTACCAGCTCTTTTATACTTACGTATATACATAATTATTTTTGTGTGTTTTTACATACATACATATGTATCATTTTTCTATCTATAAATTTAGGACATTGTTTTTCTCTTCTCTTAATATAGTACGTTAGATACCTACGTATTACTACTTATTTTAAGCGGTTTCTTATTTCATTTTCAATTTGTTAGGCTCCGTTCTGACCCTTCCACTTTTCAGCCTTTACATCACTGATATGTCTTCAACCAAATCACGTAACGTCGACTACACTGATCATTGGGCCAAGGCAACGGACCACAAGGCTATAGAGCTTACTGAGGACATTCTTACGAAAGATCTAATAACTCTTAGTGAGTAATTTAAAAAATGGGGATTTTAACCAAGTGCTATAAAGACGAAAGTATATGCCATTTATCGAAATAATAAGATGGCAAACAGGGAACTGCGAATATACCTTGATTACCGATAATGATGATGACGATGATGATAAATTACTTACGAGCAACAAACATCCAAAAATCTTGGAGGTAAACTGAACTTTCACTTACATTTATGTAAAGAATACTTAGCAGAAGCTGCAGCAAAGCTTAGAACACTTAACAAGATACTGTAGGAATTTTGCGAACACGTATGCCGAATCACCATTTGATGATTTTTGGCCATTATTTTGAAACCAGCCGCACTTGGAAGAGTGTATCCGGTGGCGGAGTACTGTACCCCCGTGTAGCTCAATAGCACACACACACATTTGGTGGATGCCCAATTAAACCAAACTATTCTTGAGGTATCAGGGATAGAAGGGACAATCAGGTCACAATATGGCTGCCTATACTTAGCAATAAAGCCCCATACAACCTACGCTGAGACCACGTCCTGGTTAGAGTATTCAAGAAAATTCTGTATAATCCACAATTACAAGGTACATAACGATGTGAATGATATATAGAGCAACAGACCTCGATCCCGAGACCCCCAACGGAGGACTGCATGGCCAAATCAGCTTCAACATAAATGTACGATGGAAAGAAGAATGAGAAATTAAAGTAGTACCAAACTACTACGATATGCTGTCCACCTCTAGATTATCAAGAAGATTCACCCAACTCCGCAAGATGTGGCCAAGACTTAACCCCATCAGGACTAACTGTAGAAAATGTATCGATTTCTTGCACAAGTGGGGTAAAAATCCTTCTACCGCTTACGATTGTGGGGCTGAGAGATAGGCAGTCGAACATATAGTGCAGGAATATCCCCCAAGGGGAATTTACAGGAGACCAACAGGAGTTACTTACGGCAACTTAGGAGGCAACGGAATACATTATTAAGCTGGTTTGTGACAACCTTATTCACGTCAATTTACCTATATAAAGTTATAGTATTAATGTGCTTAGGTACAATTATCTCTCTTTATTGTCGTTATTATGTGATGTTGTAAGCCATACAGCTTCTGCGCAGGTCGGGAGTCATAATCAAAAAGTAATAAATTTAATTCAATAATACAAAATCAATTAAATCGTATTAAAACAAATTATAAGTATAAAATACACTGTTGTGAACGTATTAGTGAAGTGTTATAAATACTTTTGTAATGAAGTATATTTTATTGCCACGTATAGGGGCTTTCAGTATGGCTTCGAGCCGGACAATCGGGAGCCCTAAAAAATAAATTAGAAAATTAATTGAGGGGTGGGAAAAAAGCTTATCGACTATGGATAAGTGACCTCAGTAGTTAAGCCCAACACTCCCTGAAGAACTAGAAGAAGACGAAGACGATTAAATAAGAAGAATCAAGTATTTACAATTAAACGTTATCTAATTTTCAAAGAGATGAAAAAGTTATACTGTTTAAACATAATTTTATTTTCTAATGTTGTCATTAACATGTAAATTGCGCATCACGCTTAATAATCTAAAAAACTTTTTAAATATAAATATAATTTTAGTTTATTCATATAGTTACATTTTATAGAAATCCGATGAAAGGTGGTTCTCGAATAGTTAATGAAATTTTTTTCAAAAAGGTATTTTTGACCTTCTATCAGGATTTGAATCTGAATCCCTTCGACATTGCGTCGAGTATGTTACTAATGACGTTACTAATTACACCATTGAAGTCGTTAACTTCTATCATTATAATTGCAGATAAAATTTCAATTTCACCTATTTAGGATCCATCATCGTTAAATCCATAAATTTATTCATGGACTTATCGTTCCATTCAATCTCCTACGTTTCAAAAAAAATGTGATTAATTATGTTTGTTTGACAGTAATAATGCCTGAAGTTTGCGTTTAATCTCCTCTTTCAGGAACGTTTTGATACAAATCGCAGAAGGCAAATAGAATAATTAAGTCATCTAATTGTAAATGGGACATATTAATCATTAATAACTTAAGCAAATGTTTCACTTACTCTTCTAAAAAGTTTATATATCTAACAAAAGCAATTCATCAATGTTTCCGTTTGAAATATTACCGTGAATGGAGTATTTTTAGTCTTGTCAGCGAATGGGGAAGGGATGATTATCTAAAATTCTCCGCAAGTAGTTTGACAACAAAAGGCATATGTCAAATCGTATACCGGTCTAATCTAACATTTTGTTTACCGCCAATTTCAATTTTCTTCTTTTTTCAAAATTTACCCGGCGCAGCAACGCCTGCATTCGCTGGCGAAGTTGAAAGTTTGCCAAAATAATTATTTATATTACAAATGAATTATTCCGAAGTTATACGGTAAATTGTAGAATTCTGTAATTGCTATTTTATAAACAAACACTACGACCACATCCCGCTGACTTACGGTAGACTTTGTTGAAATGTTGCTTTGATCTTTCCAAAAGCACAAGTACGTCCACTGACAGATTTGGACAGAATCAAGGGAGTTATCGCATGGATTAATTCGGTAAAACACAGCTTGGTTAAAGAGACGAAAAAAGTCACACTGTTTTAGTTACTAATGAATTTATTCAAGCGTAAATTGTATTTCACGCTTCAGATAGATCAATTTGTGATAATGGCGCGTTTAATAATTCAACGAATGTGGTAAATGTAAATATACATTTAGTTTAATTGAAAGTAGTTATGTTTTATGGCAAATCTTTGCCAGTCCAAAAGTTTTTTTGACAAAATCGTCACACATGGTCGAAACACGATTTCATTCTGTCGATAAATATACGCTGTTATTTAAATAAGAGCTAATAAATAATACCTACGTTTAACGATCGCAAAAATTCGTTGGAGAGATTCCAAACTCGGACGTCAAAACTATCAGGAAAAATGAATCTAGGAGAAAGGATTCTAATCCCATGGAAAAAATTGCAACAAGTGTTTCAACTCTTCTCGCACTCAAGCGGAAGTACGTATTCTATATCTACTGCACTTATGGATATAAGCTCATAATACGTTTCCGCCTTTACTTTATGGCATAATTCCGGTTTACGACTTAACTTTTCGCGAAACAATTGCCCGTAAAATTTAACTTTGGAAATGGCTACAGTGTTGTGCGCTGAGCGAGAGTTAGATTGTCTTCGATAGGTATCGTCCAACTACAAACGAAAGAGTATAAAAGAAAAAGTGTTAATACTATCCACAACATTTCCATATGAAAACTTAGGCAATATTTGTATATATAAAGCATTTTTAAATTTAAGTATACCACCTTAATATATTTGTTAATTTGGTCACGATATCTAAATGAATTGCCAATGCATAATCCTAGAATTTGAGCTATTTTAACTATTGGTATTTTTATTATCGCAAATATGAATATGAAATATTGATTCTAATTTCTCACATACAGCTCTGTTTCAGTATATGTGATTTTTTCGGATTGATACATAAATTAAAATCAACAGTTATTATGTAAAAATGTTGTCATTATTAATTTTCACTTATCTTATTTTTCATTCATACGTTCACAGCATAAATGTGGCTTACACAACTCTTCAAAGATTTTCTGAGCTTTAAAGAATAGATTGAGAATAAAATTGGACCTAAAATGAATCCTTAAGGAACACTCATTGTAATTGCTGACGATTAGGACATACCACAGAGCAGACACACATTTTTCGACAGGCCAAGAAAGCAACTACTAACTATCAAGGCTACAGATGATGAAACAAATCCGCAATATTCATTTAATATTTGAATTAATAATTAAGTTTCAGTGGAATCACGGCATTAATCTAAAATGAAGAGGTACAATAATATATTTTTTGCAAGGTTTGAAGAATAAATTATACATTCTAAAGAGCAAGCCTCAGATTTCGATAAAATCTGTCTTCATTTGGGATATTCGTAGCTAGCAAGGAAGCATCTTTTTTATAAGCCATGACAAAGGCAATTGTAAATTGACGGGGAAAAATTTTTGTGACGATTCGAGAGACTCTGCAGAGATTCGTCTGCACTTGGACAATAATCCGTCAGAGAAACCTGCAAATTCCTTTTTTTTCAATAATTCAATTATACGACGCAAAAGAGATCCGTCAGCTCCCCATTATAACTTACATATGTATTCTCATGTTCGTTTATTTTTTTGCCATCCATTGAAAATTTAATTTTTTTATGAGATATTGGGTTGGTATATCCTCAAGAGAAACTAATTGTGGTTAACTAATTTCACTACAAATTGTATTATTAATATTTATGTAACCATTAAGTATTATTTAAGCAAACGTGATAGAAAAAAAGCAATGAAAGGTATCCACCTATTGTTCATTAACTACGATACTTTTATATTTATCAAAGGAGATTTTAAAATACGAAAAAATAAATATTTATCAAGGCAAATAGCTTACATGCTACTCGCTTCAAATCTTTCTGGTAAATGGTGAAACACAGTCCAATTACTCCTATTTTATAGATTTTTGAGAGAATGTTAATCAAACCTTTGTACAATCATTTGAGAAATAGACTTTTAAGTTATCATCATGTCTTCATTAAGGGTAAATCCATAGTTCCTATTCTATGTATGTTTATACAGCATATTTCTTGCGCTCTTGATAATAGTAAACAAGTGAATTCGATATATGGCGATGTTTCTAAGGCTTTCGAACATATTCAACACATTTATTTCAGATAACATGAAATATTTCGGAATCTCTGATGATCTGGTGAATATTATTCACTGCAATCTCATTAATAGGATTGATTATGTTGAGTATTAGAAATATCGTGGCTAAATTTTAGTATTTTTTGCTTTTTATGATACGATTGTACTCTACTATGCGCTTTATTATTTTTTTTAAAGAAATCTAAAAATTAAATGTGTTTCTTGAGAAGATATTGTTTCATTGTTAATAAATTTATGCGTTTATGCTTATCAAAGGTCTACATGGTAATGTAATCTTAAGTAATATTTTTAATATTTTCTTGGATATTACCATAATTGTTGAATTCGTGACCTTCATCAGTATTAGCGTAATTTTCAGATTCTTGACTTTCTTGATCAACCTTAGAAAAAATTCTCCTAATACTAAGATCACACTGATTAGAATTAGACGCTTCATTGGTAGCTTGGTTTGGTACATTTTTATTTGAGTATCGGAAGTCTCCACGATTTTCATCATATACGAAATTGTTATCACACGGATTAAGATGATAACCAGCCTCAACTGAATGTAAATCATAGCCGACAAAAAGGGCTAAACGATTTTGCATCTCAGTCATTCGTTGATTACTTCCAGGAGAATCATGTGCCCTATTTTTTAAAGCTACAGATACTGCACAAATTATCCTAATCAAATTTTTCAAGTAATTTATTTTTCAGTTGTTTCGTTTTGAATAATTTTTTTAGAAGTTGACCTTTTTTCATCCACAGTGAATTTATGAAAAGAAAATGGTATGAAATCGTTAGGATACCACGTGCTTATTGATGTATTGAACAAATTAATTCTTAATTACTCTTAATCTTAATTAATTATTGCTGAAGAAAATAATAAAAAGAGCCAAAAAGTACATATTATTTTAGCTTAACGTTAGTATTGATAACGTATTCCGCAAGTTTCTATTTGAATTTTCACGTTATTAATATTTTCTGTAATTAAGTATTAAAAATTTTAATACAACATATTGTTTTAACAAGTTGGAACAAATGAATGCAGCTGAAGCATGCTTGTGTGTCTCGGTGAGCACCGAATTCAATTTTTTACATATTGGTTGAAATTGAGAAAAAAATATTATTTTGTCAGTGAACATTTTAATATAACAGATTAATGGTGGCATTTACATTAAATAATAATGATTTCCTTTTCCCTGCTCATATATTAAAATATTTGCACCCTACTTTTCAATGCGTGAAAAAAATTAGTGCACAGCATAATGTCGCTAAACTAACACTACCAAACAATCACTATAATCATAATTATATCAAGGCGTCAAGCTAAACTTCGTTAGTCACATTTTTAAATATGCCGAATGTTACTTGTTGCGCTAATTTAATGGCCATGACGAAGAAATTATCCGGAGCTGAATTGAGTTGATGTGTACTGATTAAAATTTTAGTCAAAGACAGATAAGGCAAGACAAGCATGATAATTAAATTTAAGATAACATCCCCAATACTTGCCAATTTGTGTAATTCATAAGATTTTTGATGACCGAACGTATCGGCAACAACCAGATTAAAGCCCATAAAAGGTACGAGAAAACTATTTTTATTTTGCGACCATTACGTGCCTTTGACGCGGAACGTAATTGGTGTGTTATCAAACATTGGTAAGTTGTTTATTTGAATCCAAATTTAAGCGGGAAAATGTACATCCACTTAGATTTTCCGGACATTCAGTAGGCTTCCCATCACCACAAACTTTTCACCATCAATTCAATCGACGCCACCGTTAACCACCTTGATCTCGCGGGATTCACCATTCAATTGAAAAACGGCAGTGATAAATCAAGCAATAAGGTGAGACAAAGTCACCGCTCAGAAGTGATTCAATACCTCTCTTCGTAAATCAACCCTTTGAGATTCATATCCTCCGAAGTAAATAGTCTTCTGGTCCTCCAGCTATCGATAACTTGAATAAGGTTGCCATAAGTTTGTCGTGTTTACAGTGAATTTCAAATGTGTAGTGGGATAGAGTGAAAGTCGGAGGAAATGGAGAAAAGTAGAGTTTCGACCATTTAACTTTTCTCGACGGTTCGAGCCGTCTCTTATACTTTTATCTGAAGTGTTTCGATTCAAATCAGAGCTGCTTCGGTCGCCTGTCTAATGTCCAAATCGATTGGGTCGTCTCGAATCGGTTAAATTTCTAGAACATCCCCATCGCATCCCATCTGCACGATTCTCATAATAGACCGCAATTGGTGGAAATAGGAAATGGAATCGTCGCTGATGCGGTTTACGGAAAATGTTTCACGCTCCTCTTTCTGACTCCTCTATCGGGTTTTCCGCCAAATAGAAAATTAGATTGTTTTGCCTTTATTGATATTGGTTTGCTTACCATCGAGAAAAGCTCACAGTCACCGTTAATTGAGGCCTGCTTTATGGGAGCTGTTCGAGGGAAAAATCGAACTCATTTTCAGTAAGGCGCGAAGGTGTTTAATATGAGAGGAGAGAGAGAGAGACAGAGAGAGAGAGAGAGAGAGAGACAGGGTGAGGGGGAGAGATAGAGAAAGAAGAGAGAGAGAGCAAGGGAGCGATGCTGAAACGTTTTACGTAGTTTTATTGCTTTTCACGAGCGCTCAAAGTCGGAGTAGACGAGTTTATTATTCGGACATTAAATGTTGCACATATCGAGCGTTAAATTTAGAAACACCTTGGAAAAATCACATTGATTCCATTAGCCAGTTAAGTATAAACAAATTGAGTACCACGGTTTAAATTTAGACGGCTCGCATAAGCACCTATCGCTGTTCGCAAGGTCACTGTCTTGGAGAAAGACACCTGAAAATATTTAATCGATGATCTTCGTCATTTAATTGCACTGGAAATAAACACGCACCATCATAACCGCCTGATTCAATGAGTCAAAATCGGTCTGAAAATGTAAAATAAACACGGAGGCCAAACTGTTCTATTATCAAGAAATGCTGTTTTGCACTTCCATAAGCTCTGATATAAATATGTCATGTGGTTGCTTTTGAATAATACTTATTAACAGCACGATTTGAATATAAAATTGTCCCTTACTTTTCAATGTGATATGAGATCTTCAGGAACATATCTGAAACTATCGATAAGTCGATAAGATTGGATATTTTATTGGAATAACAAATAAATGTGGTATAATGGATGATGCCGGCGACCCAAGCCAACCCACATGTCTTGTATCATCCGGTGCCCTCTGCTAGAGAATTAACGAGGTTCTGACGACCAAATACCTACTGGAATGAGCAGACCCCCTTGGCTTACCAAGAGCATTCTGGTAAGATGGAAGAACAAACAGAGGAAAGATACTGCTCCAAATGGCGAATGAACTAAGGATAATCAAATGATTTCTCGAGACAAACAATTCATGCCAAATGGCAAAAATCTAATGACCCTTAGTCCCTCGCCTGACTTAAATGGTCAAGGGGTACGAAGAATCTCCACGAAGAAACCATGTGATTATATGCCGGAAAGATACATAACATAACACAAAAGATGGGCAGATTGAATATGGACATTCTAGAGATGAGACAGAGAGGGAAGTAAGACAAGATGGATATCGGTATCATTCTGAATGCAAGAACAAGTAATTCTTAACTTCAAACCTTTCTCCGACAGAACAATGTTGGTACGGTTAAGCGCAACATCTAATGTCGAAATCATTCATAAATATGCCCAAACCACCAACAAACCAGAAAAAGGAGTGCATGCGTTTCGCTTTGAGATAAAGCAACTACAATCTTACATCTGAAGTGAAGATAATATATTCACTCCAGGAAATTTTAACGCGAAAATGGCCAAAGGAAAAAGTGAGGACATCGTAGGTGAATATCGACTGGGCGAGGGTAACGAGAGAGGCGAGACTCTAATTCAGTTTGGTCAGGAAGAAAACCTGTTTGTCTCTATGACCTAGTTCAATCTTTTCATAAGATGGCTTGTTGGGTCCCAACGCAATGATATATTATCATTAGTCATGCACCAGGCTATTTGGAGTATTGCGGGAGAAGGTCGGCTCCTTGTTTTCGACAGTATTAGTACTAACCACACACCACGCTACACATATACTCATGATGCTATTTTACGAATTGTAATGAAACACACAGGGACTGGGGCACAGCGACTTTATTATTACAAAACGTGTGGGACAGATGATCAATCTCGGATAAACAGCTGAGCGACAAAAATCTCAATACACAAATAAAATCCGGCTTTACTAAACGTAATGTGTTTTCGATGCTTCTGTATGGGGATGTGGCGTGGATGTCGAGAATAAATACGATGTATAGTGTCCTTGCCTAAACCTACGGAAACCTACCTAAACAAACGGAAGACGAGGAGGGATGACAAGTGTCAGATGTGCTGGGTGAGGGGCAACGATGTGGAGCACGCCGCCTTTAAGTGTGTGGTGTGAATGAGAAAGAGAGAATATATGGAGTTCGAGGTTGGCGAAAAGATGACGCCGGACAATGTGGCTGACGGTATGTTGGATGGGAAGCCTGAATGACGTGCTTTACAGAAGTATGATTGTAAGATCCTGCGTGCAGTGAGAAGGCAGAATTTGCTCGGGGAGATTAGTGCGAGACTGAACCCCTAAGCGAACAAGCGCGGGAGGGGGGACGTAGAACTCCCTCAAAGTGCTACCGGCATGGGCTTTCGGAAGGACGGGCCGTCCAAATCAGAAGGTCGACCGTGGCGAGGCTTCATGGGCCGGTAAATGAACAGGTTTATTGCATGTAACGATGTCGTGTGTGTGCACCAAGAGTGCCAAGTTCTTTAAAAAAAAAAGTATTCGGATTATAATTGAGACTAAATGAACTCTATTGTCGAATATGCCATTAAGTTTTTCTTCATTATATGGATAACGGATGAAATGCCACAAAAGAAAAGCTTTCATTTTTCTAGTCGTTTTTATCATATCTGATCAAATCTCAAATATCAAAAATTTGAGACATTTAAATAATGAATTTTCCGACGAAAAGTTTGAAAAAATACAATATTGTAACTGACAAAATCCCTACAAAATGAACCAAACACTTTTTAGTACAATGAACGGTGATATGGTGAATTGAATTCTATTTACATTGATATTCGTTTTGAGGATATGTTTGGATATAATTAGCAGAAATTTGGTGAAATATTATGCTGTGTTAGGTGTTAACATAAGAGTACTTTTGGGAGATCATACGACCATTTCACCATCTTAATGGCTAAACGGTTTAGTTCCAACACTGAACGAATTAAATTAATATTATATCCTAAATGAAACGGTTTTTTTTGATTGAAGTGTTAACAATAATTTGGATAGATAAGTAAAGCAGTTCATGTTCAAAAATCTCTACATAATGGAACCTTCGGACTATCGAAGGAGGCGGTGGCCCTCTTCTGACGGGTTTTCCAGGTGCACACCGCTAGCGATTAGTCACAAAAGCTGTAAGATGCATGTTTTAAGGAGATCAGTACTAATTAACTTGGTTTAATTCCAGACAAAAATACGACTAGTTAAGTGTTTGACATTAAAAGTGGTTACTACCTCAGAATTCTTTCTCATTACATCGATTTTGATAAATTTTTTAAATAAATTTATCACACTATTCTCTTCAAAAGCTAAACGTTCCTAATGAGTGCTTTTCGTTTCTGAGGAATGAAAACTACCCCTTCCAACAAACAATTTAAAAACGTTTGAAATAAATATCTTTTCAAGGTCAGAAATATAATTTAGGATTTATTGCAACGTTTCATCCCTTAGAAGCCATGCCTTATGACGAAATTTACAAAAGTCAATTTTTAATCTCTTACACTTTTTTATTGGTGTATTTATGATGAATTAAAATTCCGTCACTGTTTATATTAAAATTTCCGATTTATTGCAACGTTTCATGTCCTACAAATCGCCTTTGCGATTAAAATTAATTGACATGAGAACTGAAGTTAACAAACGAGTAAAGAGGAATAATAGCATGCTTTAGCATAAAATAAGGCGTATACATACGTGGATATTTATTAATAAATGCTCCCATACTTTTTTACGTATTTTCAGTTTTCGAACTATTGTGAAGAAAAATATTTTTCAACAATCATTTTAAAATCGGATCAAACTGTTTTTGAAATCTACGCATTCTAAACAAGTCAAACTACGGCAACATATTATTAGTGTTCAAATAAAATAAAGTGTAAATGTTCACTGACATTTTTTTGCGAGCCTACCATTTTATTTCTATGAATACTCCCTATGTTTTATGCTAACGACTTTTTCTGAAACTTTTAAAGGCCACTTTAAGTATCGACAAAAGAGTGCACAACGTTTCCTCCAAAAGTTCGTTGTTTTCCATACTTTAACGTTGAACTCTTCGAATTCAGTTTCCGGGAAGCGAATACCTTCAACGAATCATAACTCGTTGCGTATTTTACCTACAAAAATAAAAAAAATTGATTTATATGCTACATTTATAATTCTGATGATTTTTTTGGAAAATCTATGGTTTTCAAATTAACTGTAGAAAATTGCTGATATATTGTTTCTTTAAAGGAACAATTAATATTTTCAGTCGTCAATAACTGGAAAGTTTTTGAAGTGCAAATAAAGTTTATAGAATATTTTTTACTTAGAATGTAATTCCTTCTATCGATGTCTGTTTTTATATTGAATGAACTAAATTATTACCTCCGAGGAGTGGCATCCACCCCCAGGGGAAAATTACTATAGCTATATAGCTATAGCTATATAACTGTTGTTCTTTGAGACACTCTTTGCGTACTTGTTAAATTTCATGTCCACCGAGGAAACCGATAGCACTTTGACATGAGAAGCACTCCGTATTTGAACTACTGAACTTTTTGTTAGTTTCTTGCTTATAAAATCAAAAGTAATAAAGTTTAAGTGTTAAATGAATGAATTGTGTACAATGAAAATACACACAAAATGAAATTCAATTCAGACCCATCCGATAACGAGTAACGGAAGAAACTAAAAGAAAAAACGGACGAACAGAACCTAAATGATGGCAAAACAACAGAAGAAGAAACAAGTTAAGACATTAGGAAATGACCGAATAAAACATCTCGCTAATTTACTCTTAAAATTTACTTACTACTAATTTCCCAATGCCAATTCGGAGAAGCTCTTCAAAGAAGCATTGTATGAGGCACGGCATGGTATTAATATCAACGGTAAAGTAATTAGTAATTTAAGATACGACGACAATACTGTGCTTTTTGCAAACAATGTCAGAGGCCATTAAAGCCTATTAAACCGAGTGGCAGAGATATGCAATAAATAATAAAATGAAACTAACTGCAAGAAGACGAAAATAATGACAACAACTAAAAGCAGCATCATAAACACGAAGTATACAGTCAATAATGAACAACTAGGGCAGTTAGAAAGGGTTACTAACCTTGGGTGCAATCTCAATTAGAATTGAGATCACATGTAGAAAATATTATCTCGAAGGGAAAAAGCAAGAAACATCTTCAATCACATTTGAAGGGTAGTATGTAACCTTAACTTGCATATTCAACCACGCATAAGTGCACTTTGGTGTAACGTTTGAAGCATTTGAACTATGGTGCTATAGATGGATATGTAGAATGGAATAATCGAGAGGATACAGAAAGGTCCAGAAATAGTTTCAACAGTTAAAGATAGTAACACACAACAAAGGGAAAATACCATTTACTTCAACTAATACCGCAGAGAAAAACAACAGGAAAACAGGTCGAGGTCACCGAAGAATATCATGGATGAAAAGTATTACACACTCCTGATGCATTGTTCCGATCAGCCATGAATAGAATCGTGTATAGTTCAACGTAATAATAAACGTTCATACGGCATAGGAATGACTAGAAGAACAATGAGTAATATTACCGTTTTACTCTATATAAGTTTTACTTGACCTAGAGCGTACTGAGATTTGACTTATAAATTAATGTTTCTTTACATTACAGTTCGTCAATTTTAAGTTTATATATTTATATAGTTTGAATTAAATACAATCGTAAAGACTATTTTGTTTACTGATTGACCTATTAAGAACATATTTGTAAACTGCTTATTGAATATGTGTGAATTTAATCGGCCTAAAAAGTAAGTTAAGATCACTTTATTATTATTTGATGACGATTATTAGACATTAGACGTCATTACTTTTTGAAACTTTGGCAATAGTGTTTGCTTTTTACCTGCCCCACAATTATTTTTGTATGTCAGTTTTCATTTTTAAGTCTTTTTATATGCATTTCGCCGACTATCTTTCCTCTCTTTCTCTCTTTTCCTTCCTTATTTTACTATTGGAATGACTACTAAACGGGAGGCGGCGCCACAATCGTCCGTAACAGTGACGTATATCTTTACTCGGAGAAAACCTAAACGTTTTCCGGCTATTGTTCTATATATCTTGATATACTTCTCTAAAGTGTTCATGGAGTGTACACCACAAGTCAGGGGCGCCTTCAGATTCAGAACAATTTAACTTTAATAATTTTAGAAAATTCAAGATCATTTTTTTCGGAGAATCATTTTTCACCACAGCATTGAATTAATCAGTAAATAGTTACGAGTTACGCAACATCGAAGCAATATGTTTCAATTAGCAGGTAAGTTCAAAACACCGAGTTTTAACAATATATCATTCATTCCCGAAATTGATAAATGTGTAAATAAACTGTACAGTATCTCAAGAAACTTGATCTGAATAAATTACCGTTTGACTTGACTCCACTTAGTTCTTTGAAAAAGCTTCAGTTTTGCAATATTTGAATTCACAATAAAATAAAGTTTACTTCATGAAACTGCACGACTTATAATTTAGAACTAAGAACATGTCAGTCCCATACGCTACACAGTAATACAACCTTAAAAAACAATAAATCTCACTTAGTAGTATTTTGCAAAAAGAAGCGTTAGTATGGTTTGAACAAACTTCCAACTTACCAGTTTTAGTTGAGAATTTTCCTGAAAAATTTGAAACCAACACTTCAGACATTTCATTAAAATTATCACTGAAAGTTAGTTACCGTCGAGTGAATTAATAGGTGAATGATATATTTTGTTACATGTATATAGGTACGTGTATATATATATATATATTATTAAATTGCCTATTAGATTTGTCTCAGTGCCTACTTCAGGTCATTTTTATTCGAATATAACCGTAATAAAATTAATGTTCTGCAATTCGTTTCAGTGATTACATAATAAAAATGTTAAGAACACTACAACTTCAACTTATTTCAAATGTTAAAATTAGTATTCCTTTACTTAAATAGAAGTATGAGATTTTTCTACCAAACCTATCGTCGTTGGTATTTTTGTTTTAGAAGTATGTTGTCAGAAATTGTACTGTAAGTGCACTTTAGAGAAGTGGAACAAACTTGACTCCACTGCTCGACCGAAAACGATCCATCCCCGAGTTTACCATCTTTAGTTTACTTTTCCTTTTCGGATCTAAGTGAGGCTCGTTTCATTCGATTCAGATCCTTTTATATGGAAGGGATCAAGTAGAGAACATCGGTATTTTTTACCCTCTAATTATTTGGGGATTTTCTGGAGTTTAAATGAAACATTCCTTTACTTCCAGCTACCTATGGTGTCAAAATAATGATGACAATGTAAGCTTCCAAATAGTACAGAGTGAAACCGCCGTTAATATCACCATGCCGAATGGTTTTATTCACGAGATATTTCGACATACGGATATTCGATTGTAGCTTTACTTTCGCCGTTATTTAGAATTAAAATTTTGTTGTTGCAGATACAATATTTCTTTCAAAATTTTGTATTGTCACCGTTTTCCTTAACACAATGTAAAAAAGTATATTTTTAATTAAACTAATTTCACCCACTTCAATTTACAAGTGGACTAAAGATGGAATTTAAAATTTGAAAAGAATATGAGACAGATGTGATCGACAGATAATTTAACTCAAAGTTTTAAACTATTTTATTCATTTTCTTGGATATATGAAACGTTATATTCATCTGTAAATATTGTGATAAAAAATAGAACTATATTTTTTTTGTAAAAATTAAGTTTTTCATGCTGTATTTTTTCATAAAAGTGTATATCGCCTCGGATAATTCAGAAAAATCCTATTTCCTTTATTTTTCAAACATTTAGAACGCCATTTGTTATGTTCCTTTTATACAATTTATTGTAACGTTTGGTTTTTGGCACCTTTTATTGTCTATTTCAATACGAAAAAGTTCCAAATAATTCGTTCATATTTGTCAGTTCATTGTGAAAAATGGGAGTGCTCCCACAGGCCTATAATTGGTTTTAGCAGCCACCAGTCAAATATAACAAAATTCTCTACATATATTTTATACTTTCCTTATCAGACCTACTAAATTATTTGTTGACAATTTGTGACGTCAAAATAAATTTTGTTGTTGGGGCCGCTACCGAGAAACTGGGTATTCCAGCTTATTATTACATTAGAATAGCCACTCCTGTTGCTGGGAACGTATCCCTCAAAAACTACCCTTGTGACACTGGCATCACTGCACTTCATGAAAAACGCTACATAGAACCGAGATAGAATGAATCGATTGTAGAATACAAGCATCATCTGTGAATTTGGGGCAAACTAATGTGGTTACCTTGATCTTACTCTTGAAAATTACAAAACATCCCTCTTCAACAGATATACCAGCTGCATCTAGTGAAAGAAAAATCAAAAATGTACGATCAGTAGGATTAATAAAGCGTATGTTTTCAAAAGGAAGTTTTTTAACTATAATACGGGCGAAATGCAAAAAGTATAAAAGTGTTGAGAAAAGTAAATGTAAGAGAGAATAGTGCATATCTGTTTCATGGGGTAGCCGCCCAGATTTTGGGGGTACGATTAAGCTAATTATAAGGCAAAATAGCAATAAAGTATGCCACACATTCTATTTTCACTGTCTGTGCATTCTGTATTTTATTTGCGAAGTACAGAAGCGTATCCGTTAAACAGTAGGGGCAGAAAAGTGAAGCAGGGGATGAAAAGTGCGGTAGTGTGGTAATTTTCTGACGAGACATCAATCAAACTGCAGAACAACAAAGTAACAATAAAATTCACTTCGACATATTTTTAGAAAAAGTAGCTTTTGAACAATGTGCTTACGATAGCCAATAAACAACAAATTATGTCACCTGTATCATATCGTTATCCTACTGAGTTCAGGAAATACAGGGTAGGCTATACAGAAGTAATATTGCGCTAGAGCATCCACTGTTTCTCAGAAAAGCTACGAGCAACATTAAACATAACGTTAAAATGAATTTTAACGTTACCAATTTGCAATAAATTAGAAACAAAAATACTACTCGCATCACATCGATATCTTATTGCGCTCAAGAGGTACAGGAGCGGTTATTGTAAAGTAACGTTAAGCAGGAACGTCCACTACACTGTTTCTCGGAAACTGCTTTAGCAACAAAATTCATTTTGACGTCACAAATTCCCAACAAATAATAGATTACGTCTGATAGAGGACTTCTAAAATGGATTTTTTTGACGCAATAGACGTACATTATTTAGTCTTTTGTTTGATATAATCCAGTCTAATGTTTATAGAAGTGTGACATTTCAATTTCTATCAATCTGGTCCACCCTCTTTAGAAGTAGCTATTATTATGTTGAAGAGTATGGTCTCGATTTAGTTAGTATTTCCCAAATCGAGTTCGGTATCTGTATATCGGCTCGAGCGACTGAACAAAAGGATAACGGAAATTCTCCCGAGGTGTTATGGGGATGATGGGCCGCCTGCCGAAACTTTAATAGGAAAACAAAGCTTAGTTCCGTCTCCTGATGAAGGGGTTAACCGTCATCGGATTTAATTTCGCAGCAGGAAGTTTCGACTCGCAGCGTTCGTTCGAGATGAATCGTTAGTTTGTGTATGAGACTTGCTACGCAGTTCCCACTCGCGAGATCGTAAATCTCGGATGTCAAAGTTACAGCGGAGCTATTCCTCTTCGGACATTAAATTGTTCAGGTATTATTAAGGTGTTGTGAATAATTTAAGGCAGAATTGAATTATTCAGTTAGAGCCTCGACGGCATTTCTGACGACTAACGGTCTGTCATCGTCACGATTTATGTTACGAAAAATGAAGCTTAAACATCACGGGTGAGGTTTACTTGAAACAATGGAAATAATAAACTTCGTAATGGTGCAGCATTTAACTTTTCGGGTAAATTACAAGTTTTGACAGGATGTTAAAACTCGCCATTTGTTGTCTTTTAATTATCATGGATAACGCAGGACATGGAAAAACTTTCATAAATATTTACATATCATTATAACTAAATTTTGTACTATAGTTTCGTAACAAAATACAACAATGAAGGTATGAAGGCCTGAGAAATAGTTACTTAGGCAAACAAGTCACTTTGCTCTAACACATTTCTGTGGAAAGTAGAAGCTGCCATTAACAATTACATATCTTTATAGCTACCTTAATTTTGCGTTATGGCTAGGGGATGGAACACCGGAACAAATGAATATAATGAAACACATAAACGGTAATGTTAGAGGACAAAGGAGAAATAAGAAATAGTTACTTAGGCGAAAAGGTATCTAAACATTTTTTATTTGCCTACTCCCTTATTCATAAACGCATTTAAACGTTAAACTGGATTAAAATACATTTCAACGTTAATATGCGTCTATGAATGAGACCGCAAATGTTTACACGTAATAGAAATTAAAAAGTTGAGATTGAGGTCTTGCGTCAAATAACTTCCTACGAAAAGTAGACCAATAGCACCTATTTGATGTTCTATATAAACACACTTTGAGAGTTTTGCACTTGAAACTTTCACTAACTTAATGTACCTTTTAAGGTAAAGCTAGAACAAATTTGGAAACTAACAAATATATTATAGTTTCCAGTTTATTTTGATAAAGGTTGGTCCCAACGGGAAAAGTTTACTGCCGCTATCTTACTTACCAAAACTTTAATTAAATATCAATCAAGTGTAGCAAAAATCTTTCAGGTCAGTCCCGAAAAACACATAATTTTGATAAAACATTCCGATGAAATGATCGAGTTTTTTAATCAATAAATGGACGAAGTCAGTCGAATCAGATTACGTCTACACGGTGTTTTCGAAATGGCGCCAACTCCGAGTTTTTGATTAGGCGGATCTAAATTGCAGAAACAACAATCACCTTAGCCTGTCTATATGAGGAATCTTGACATCTATGACAATTCTTAACTATCTAAATCTGGAGAAACAAACGATGTTAACAATGAAATATTGTTATATTATGCCCATATGATGTATGTAATATAATGTCCGTAGGATCACTTGTTGGTGTCATAGTGTAACCACTTTGATTGAAGTATATTATCCAAAACATGATGTTGTAATTAAATGCAAATAGAAAATTCTATTTTCATAGAAGTTCATCAAATTTTGGTGAAAACCAGTTGTTTGAAACGCTAGTCTATTTTAATATCGCAACTACTCAAGTAAAATCGCAATAAGCGCAAAATCGTAAAATGCAATTAAAGTTGTTAGTTGTTCGATAGTTCGATAGTTGTTTGGTTCTGCATCCTTCCATAATAAATTCAATTTCCCTTTCGGCCCAACGAAAAGAAAAATCTCCCTCCTCCCCAGAAACACTCCCCAGGTGCTTTAGGTGGGACATAAAGGGAATTTTAATGAAGGAGAAGCTCTCATCCTGTTTTTCTCCCTCTTACTCTTCCACTTTCGGCCTCTCACGTAGTTCTCAGCCAGTGGTAGTAAGATATTAACCTGGAGCGTACGGTTAGTGAAAAAGCATACTATCGACGTTCTTAGTTATATTTTATTCATGTAGCGCTCATCGCGCAGGGGGTGGGATAAGGGACGTTTTGGGATTTTTCGAGAGGGAGAACGTTCCGCGTCCGCGAAACGTCGTACAAGCAATTACCGCCAGATTAATAAGAAAAGTTTTAGGTCAGTTTTTTGGCATTTCATAAAAGAATGGAAGTTTTCCTTGAGCAACTGAAGGGAAAGGTCAAGTGGGGAGAGGGTTTTATCCGCCCACCGAGAGATAAAAAATTTAATAAAAGAAACCTGAAGGGGTAGTTGCAGGTGCGGAGTTGCAAAAAAGTCATATTCTTAGCACACAGACCCCTTTTTTATAATAATGAATAAGTACAAATTCACGTATCACTTATAAGATATAATATGGCTGGCAAAGCAGTGCGATTTGGCACTATATTTTAAGGCAATAATGAAGATGCGACGACACGCTGAAATAGCGGAAGAACGGAGAGAGGAAAACTCGGCAAGTGCCAATTTTGCTTTCTTGTCTTTCCTAAACCATATGCATATGGAATATAGGGATAATAGGAACATAAGGAGCGATAAGAACAACAGAAATTTTGATAAATTTAACTTTTGCTTAAGAAATTTCCAAGTTGAATAAATTTTTAGAGTATAGAAATAGAAACCTCATTGATCCCAGAATCGAATCATTCGAATCATTCAGGTCATTAAAACGTTGATAGCGAATCAGGTTTAGAAGAATTAGCTAAGGCACAACCCCAAATCATTTGGAATCTATTTAGATCTAAGTTAAATAATATTAAACTGTTCAACCGTCACTGTTATATCTTAAATAAGTTTATTCATCGATGCAAAAATTTATTCATTATACTATATATGAGGGCGAAGTATTTAAACTACATATTTTGGAATATATCCAAAAAAATTAGTCGGAAAAACTGAAGTTTCTGAAGGCAATTGAATAGAGTTTAATATATGGAGTGCTTTTAAGCTGCTCTGCAACAAGATTTCTCAGATAAACGAGATTTGGACTGGCTAATTTAGGAACTGACGACCAGGACTAGACCTCATAAAACGGAACACCTTTTAAACTTTGGTAATAAATTACAATTACTGAGAAGCAATGTTGTACAGAGAATTAGTGGGGATACTATTCTACGTGCACCTGACAAATTATGTCGAATCAACCATCACAATAAAACCGCTCTAAATATGTTCATCGTTGGTTGTATTGGGACATAAAAAAATAATTTGAATTTAAAGAAACTCGCGAGCTTAAAATACGCTTTAGTTTACGTGACAGAATATGAAAATTTCGAAAAACTAGATGGACAGTTGTACGACTTTAAAACATATTCCGCCACTAAACCCCAAATCCATAATGAACAGAAATTCCAGAATTTCCATCCAAACTATTACCCTTTCGATAACTTTAAACTGAATTATTTTTCAAGGCCGAATTGTAATAATTTTCAATTTGGAAACACCTCAAACACCATAATTTCATGCGAGGTCCATATCAAAATGTCGTTCGTATAGCGGCATTCCCGACTCAACCGATTAACGTTCATTGCAGACAATTACCCTTCAAACGATTTTTTACGAATCTAAAGTTTTCGGAGCTCCAAGGCCTAACGCCAATGTGTTCAAACCAAGGCCCAATCCCAAACATACGTTGTTCGAACTCGAACCGATGTCCACTAACTTAAGAATACCATCTGTCAACGCAAGCTAAACAGGGCACGCTTATCACAATCGAACAATCTCCAATCGACCGAACAATTCCTTCCACAACTTAGACCGAAACCCAAGAAGAGTTACATTCCAATGAATACTATGACTGTGATCCCCAAAATTCTTACCCTTACAACTCGAGTCAACCTTACTACGACCCATGAAACTATATTACCAAAATTCTAATGACTATTACAAAGATGTGAGAGACGTTCAGTGACCTTCCTAAGGGACCGAAACGACTGACCTTCCAAATAAAACCGATCAAGACCTCAACGAAATTCCCCAGATTGAAGATAATCAGACCGAAAATTTTTTATTCTTGGACTAAAATCAGAATATGTAGTAGAACTCAATTTGCTTTCGGGTAACATCCTACCGTACATTACAACTGAACATCCAAAAATTAAACTGTTAGTCCATACTACCGTGACCACATTTATAAATCTGACATTATAATTAAAACCACTTCAGGCTGTAAAAACATATACCAGGAATTTATCAGGAACTTGTACCATCCTTTCCCGAATTTAATTTTACTCACGAAACAGATTCCTTACTATTTGATTTCCAGGAATGCTTTGACTGCCTTCTTTCGACAGCCAAGAGTTCTTAGGTGAATTCGATGCTATCACCATATCAAAAATCGTTAAAGAAAGCGAGTTCCAACTTCCCACACAGCTGTAGAGGACCTATCCTTGCTATACCGAATTCGAATACCCCATACAATAAATAAAATTATTAATTAATGAATAATTAAAATAAATTAAATAAGAGTAAATTGATTAAAAATGTACAAAAATCAAATCCTGTTTACATGCGGTGATTTCTTCAGCTTAAATTTAAAGTAGAAAAAAATTTCTGAAATACACCCGTTTATACCTTGTAATAAATATACCCGTTTATACCTTGTAAATATATCAAAGAAAACGTAACAAATTTCGTAAAAAAATATTTCAACCCCAAAGAAACCTATGGACTCATTTTCCACGAATCACTATCATCAACCGATTTAATTAACATTAACATTCATTCCGAAAACTTTTCGACAATCTGCATTCAGATTTATTCAATGCATCCAAATTTTGACAAACATATTACAAACTTACAAACAAAATGAAAAGAAAGGATACCATCACATTTATAAATCCGGACACAGAGGGATAAACGAAGTAAAATCCTCCATGAATTCGAGGTATTACTAAAAATGGCAGACGATATTGAAAGTTTTATTAATAATTGCGAAGGGTGTTTAAGAAATGAATACCATCGTCATTCAGCCGCAATAAAATTCAGTCTCACTTCAACGTCATCAAAACCATTTCAACATATCCATTATCGATGTATTTCAAATATCGAAACAATCGTATCGGACTGTTATTGAATCTTTTTCACGTTGTGGCCAAGCGTATCCCCTAAAATCAATATCCCGTTTCTAAATCGTTGGCGGTTCATTAAATTTTGTCATCATGGCTTACCCTTAACGATTACGTCAGATAATGGATTAAAAATATCGACTTGATGACTTTTGCAAACTCCATCGCAAATTAAAGAAAAAATAATTTCAAAATGAAATAAGAACAGCTCAAAACCTCCCAGCTTTTCAAACGAACAGCTTATATTTAAATTAAATTTCGGGATAAGAACTACCTAAATTTAAAAAGGGAATATAATAAAAGATAACGTCATCTTAGTTAGAAACATATAAAGGTACTTATCATAAAAATATCATTAGGAAACCTGGCAATAATAATAAAGACGAATTTTTACAGGTAACCAATGGATACTTTACTGATTACTGACTACTGATCTGACTACTGATTACTGATTACTGACCCTTTAGCTTTACCACCTAACAATTAACACCAACACGACTGAAGTTCACATAACTAAATTAGAAAACTTAATGCTACCGCTTAAATTAAACAATAGTCTTAAGTAAGCACTCATTTTTACACTATGACTCAACCAATATATATAAATCTCATGGAAAATTCTTTAGTTAGAGCAGAAGTCCTACTAGATAAATCCATAAAAAAATTAAGTAATATCCACCCTAATATAAGATTGAAAAGAGGATTAATTAGCGGAATGGGCAAAATTAACGAAGTGTTACTCGAAAATGTAGACTCTGAGGACGGAATCAAATGCTATAACGCACTTAAAAGCTTGGAATAAGATCAAAAATCGTTGACACACGAAATCAATCTTTTTTCAAATTTTATTTAAAGAATTATACAATCACTATAAAAAAATCACTACATTAACCCAAAACAAAGAAAACTCCAACGAAAATTTAAATAGATTTCAAACCACCACGTGAGCAAATCTTTGACATTTGATGGAACATGGCGTGTTTCTTCGGTGTTCTGGGACTTACGTTGGGATATTTGGCTTTGGTTTCAACGTCATAACCATGTACCCATGATTCGTCTCCAGTTATGACCCTTTTGAGCAAATCCGGATCATCAGTGACGCCATTTAGCAGCTCCTAAACATGGTCATGTGACGGTTCTTCTGGTCAAAATTAAGCAGTTTCGGAACAAACTTCGCTGACACACGTCTCGTGGCCAAAATATCCAATAAAATTGCTTGGCTGTTGTGATAAAATTGCACAAACGAGATGTCGGCATCATCAGCCACTTCTCTGATGGTGATTCGACGATACTCCAACACTTTTATTGTCTTCACATTTTCAACGTTAACATCTTCTCGGCCATCTTGGAACAGTACTTATATACATTTTTGTTAATTAGTGTACACTTCCGTATGCCACTTTCAACATTTCGGGTGTTTTGGAGCACCTAATTGAATTTTTCACACAAAATTTGATGCATATCCTTTGATCTATTTTTTTTGTTAACAGCAAAAAATCGCCGAATATACAAAATAGTTCTAACCTATGCCTATATCTATTCTATGCCTCCCACACAAACGAAATATGCTATATAGCTGAAACTGTGAACATGTGTTAGGGACGAGTGTACCAACATAAGAAAAAAGAACGAAAATCGACCCTAGGTATCCCAGGAAATTCAAAACGTCACCTCATTTTTTGATCACAGTTCGTGTAAAATATGAGCTTCGTTTAGAACTGTAACTCGGAAAATCGTTATTAAATTCTCCTAGATAAGATTGATGAAAAGTATCAGCAAGCTTTTGCAATTCAGACGAGTACATGTTTTGAGTAATTAGCCTTCCAAATAATGCTAAGCGATTTTGTAAGTGTTCCCCGTCATTCCACATTTCATCAAGGATAATACTAACAACAAAACAGTAAACATTGCAGTAAAGTATAGAATACCATGAGGAGCGCATCCGAAATAACCCCGAAAGACGCATTCAGTCGTTTTATTTTGAGACCGTCCGTGTTTTGACTTGGGAAAAGAATTGAGACGCATCTGCGAGTAATGGCAAACCTTACTTAAGCGATTGTTTTTAATTAAAATTTATAAACGTTAAAAAGTAGGATTTTCGTAAGAGTTAATTGCCTGGTTGTCTCGAGACGCTCCCTGGAATCGTTGCCGGCATAATGCTATCGCTATTTTTTAACCAAAATTTAGGTCAGGCGAGTCCTTGTCCCAAATTGAAGGCGAGGAGATTGAAAAATACAACTGCGAGCATACGTGATGAATTCAAAAAAAAACATGTATCAAAAAAATCACATCATATATCATCATATAAAGTCATATAAATATAATTGCAGGCTATGTTGTAAAAAAAACATTAAAAATCGCAATAAATATTTGAGAAAATTCTGATGTTACAAGTTTCATTCTTTTTGTACTCACATACTTTTCTTCTTATTTTGATTTGCCTTTTTGAAGTTATAAGTATGATTCTCTAGGAACAGTATTTGAAATGAGTCCCAAAAGCACACAATTAAACACCCAAAAATAGATAGATATGAAATCTGAAGCCGAACGCCTTAATGCTCTATTTGGCAATAATTGAAAGAGTGACATTGGTGCAGATTACTAGGTAAATGCCCCTAAACTAGTATTTTTAAAACCTTCTTGTTGATTAACAGTAGGAGAACATAAATTATTAATTGCAGTATACGATTAACCTCATACGTTGTTTTAATCACGACTTATCTCGCGATCACAAGTAATTTTTAAAAATCTTTGAAATATTGAGTGAGATTAAAAGCCTTTTATTTATGTCCTGAAATGAAGAGTAAGTTTCCTGTTCGTTTAAGGTAAATGGTATATGCCAGTGCCAGTTGCCAATTTTCTCAATGTAAAAAGAAATATTACTGTTAATTTCGATATACATGTATTATTTCAACACTTAACTAATACATTCGTACTGATAAATATAAATTAATAACCAGTACCACATACAACATATAGTAACTACAACACTCATAATCGTAAATGTTAATAAAAATTTTATGTATGTCTTACCTAGTGGAATCTAAAAGTAGTGTCATTTCTAGCAACGTTTCCTTTTACTTGAGCCCATATGAACTCGATAGGATTCAGTTCGCAATCGTATGGAGGTAATCGTAGTATAGCTTTTCCTTTTTCGTTAGCCATTTCGTCAACAATATACTTTTTGGAGTTTGCTATATGTTGCCTCGCAATAAATAATAATTTTTGCCATATTATCGTCATGTTACCTTTCTACTGTAATCAATCAACAATAGTTGCTTTCATCCATGATGATGTTGGCAATGATTCCTCAAGTCTAGAACGGTAACTACCGTAATCCATTACAATAACATCATTTTCTGGCAGCAGTTCTAACATTTGTTCTTCAAAAATATCCGCATTTATTTTCTCCTGGTAATATTTTGTTGAATTCGATGCGAATTCGAGCAAACCACCATTTACACTTTCATTTCCAATATAAGTGATAATCAGCCTACACCTTTTTGCGATTGGTGAAGTGAACCCATTGAAATATCCTTCCATGATTTCTTGGCGGGAAGATTTAAGATTAGTGTCTACCCATTGTTTTTGTAAAGTTTTTCAATCTTTCAGCCATGTGTCATTTAAATAATAAATAGTCCTTCCTTCGGATCGGTACTTCCTGATCGTCCTTAAATAATTTCTTCTCCAACAGACAATCCCTTCTTTATCAATACGGATATCTTTTCTATTCTGTGTTTCCCATGAAAAACCCAACTCTCGCAAAATTTTCCACAATTTGGTTCTATGTACTAGAGGTAAATCGTCGTCTTCTTGAATTGCATGTAGAACTTTGTTTATTATTGGTATTTCCTAATTGAAATAAAAAAAGTGAACTTCCTTTCGTATGGCGGTCCCATCAAAGTCATGGATTGCTAGTGGAATCGTTCCTGCAGGCTGTTTTGGTGCACTAATATCTCCATGTTTGCTCTCCCGTAAATACCTATAAATTGTTGATTCAATAATTTCCGTCATATTGGAACATGTAGAAACGATCTCAAGAAAGAAACTCGAAGGCTTTTGATGAAGAAGTGCGTCGTGCACATGAGCACTATAGTCCTTTCTCTTAAAGAGTATACTACATTTGTATTGTGCTTAACTGGTGTGAAGTGTGAAACTGATGCCATTTTTAAAAACGCTACCCAAAGGTACGATTGAAATAAAATTCGTCTCTCTCCTCATTTTTATAGGTCCCATTCGTCCATCAATAAAATCATTTTAAAGAATCTCTAAATTCCTCTTATTGATAAATTATTATTGGCAAATAATAATCCTACAAGAATGAAGGTACTTCCACCTTTTCCATCATTATTCTCCATAAGTACGTAGGTATCTATTATTCACGAAGGCACTTAACAAGTTTACGACATGGTTATTTAGCTTGAAAGTAGCGATTACCTCGAGTCGGGACACACGGGATCGTTCCCGCGGTCTATTAATCTCTGAAGTAGCAACCTAATTTGGTCCCAATGCCCTCCGTTAGTTCGCTTCCGCGATTCCGGGAAGCAGGTAGAAAGTGGGGGTTTATTTATTTCATATTTAAATAAAATTAAAGCATCAGGTACAAGAATTGCATTCGATGACAGATTATTTACAAATAGGGAAATGTAAAAAGCGAAGTTTGTTTTTTTTTACTATAACTAGGTAATCACTAAGTACCTACTTATAAAGATCATCATATACCTACACAACATGGAGACTCATAATCTTGTAGAAGTATTTCTTCCGGGCTATAAGGACGTGGTCTGCGTAGGTTTAGCCCTGAGGTTGATAAATTGATGAGTGTGCTTAATAGTATTGAAGACTTAGACTTCGAGTATATCACCTCTAAAGATATCCACCATAATTGTGGACGAAACGTCAGGACTAAACCTACGCAGATCATGGCCTTACCATGGAAGAAATACCTCTACAAGATTCCGGCCGTGAAAGCCATCACTCTCGGATTAATCATAACGTGGTCGTAGTAAATCTGTGTGGAATAATTTATAATACCATTGAATTTCAACGTTAATGTAACACCTATGGTTTATTATTATATTATTGTTGGGACCCATAATTTAACCTACCAGGAGCAAACGGACGGACTTTAGAGGGGTTGATAATTAAATCAACTTTAAGTTACAACAGGTAGGCGCTGTTAGTTTTTGGGTAATATTAATTTCATTTTTTATGCATTTTTGCCGAGAGCATGCTTACTTTAAAGATGGTCCGATTTTAATTCTAATGCGGGTTTTCAAAACTAGAAGTAAAATATCTAAAGATGTATATTACAATTTTTCGTTAAAATGGAGCAAAATGGATGAAAATTGCACACGAATATCGGTATAATGGCTAAGCGCACGCAATCGCGCGAGTGGTGGGGAAGTGTACATATAGATATGAAAGCAGGCCCTTTCACTAAATTTTTCCCACGGACTATTACACTGTTTTTGACTATTGCTATTTGGATTTTGTTGTCAATATTTTAATTTTGTATTAACACACAGTCTTTTAAACGTCAAAAAATTTTTCGACCAAATTGCCTTTACATAAGAAAAGAAGACGAAACATACCGGATAGAAGTGTGTGGGTGTGAAAATTCCAGAGGGAAACTCCCGGGGACCAAATGTACGTGGAGACGAAATGTGGGGGAGAAATATGGGAGGTGAAATGTGGGGAGCGGTCCTTCCGGATCCCGAGAATATCGACGGTAAAGAATTCGTCACCGAATCGTCTCCCTTCCGTATTTTTTCTGAAGTATTGCTACTTTGACAAGTATCAGACTCAATACCAGAGATCTGTCAAAACCTTCTCAATTAATAATATTTCCCACAAACGTAGTTACCAACAATCCCTTCCGTACTTTAAATGATATCACCTTGGCGAATCGTGGTTGGGGTGAAAAATATGCTTTGCATGCATTCCATTCGAAATATTCAAACTATTTATTGCCTGCTCAACCGCTTTCTGTCTTGTAATCACTTTGTCTAGACGCTTTGTTGCACGAACACAATTAGATCGCCTTTACTAAATCCTTCTATACCGAAATTTTTTAGCTTAGATTTTGCGCTTAGATCGAATTCCGTGTTCAGGTTGTAAATATAGTGAAGTGATTTTTTGGATAGTCATCTGCTTTTCTGATTTTTCGTTTTATGCCTATTCTATACCCGACAGTATTGTCTCCTGAAAATAAAAAAAATTAATTATTTTCCCGCCGAAATAAATCGATTGAGAATTTTACTAAGTCCCCATTTATTTTCTCACGGACCCACCGAGTCTAAAAATCTAGCCGAGGTCTAACAGAGAGTCCCGTGTTTTAAAGCTGGCACTCAAATATTATAGAATCGTACCTTTTACTCCGAAAACCCCGAGAATCTGTAATCCTGGCACTAATTTCTCAAGTATCGATTTTTCTGTCAAAGTCTTGCCGCGAATGATGACAGAAGAAACTGGATTAGATTAGTGTTAAATTACCATGCGACGCATTTAAGATTTTGAGGACGATTCAAATGGGTACGATTCAAAGAGACTGCTAGCACTGAGAATTGATTGTTTTCATAAGAAATTTAGGAAATTGGCTATTTTCATTTAACTATATTTTCCTAACAATATTATTATCATCATTTTTCTTCAAACAGACATTTCATAAAATATGAACTAACTTATTGGTAGAAATTCAATAAATGCATTTTTTATTTGCTTGCTACTAACCAGTTGGAAACAATTGGTCTTTTTCATCCTTGGGTCGTGCCCTCAGCTTCAGTGTTCCACAACACGAGCAATATATCCGTACGTTATAACCATCTACAAACATAAAAAGAAACTTGCCAAAACATCCGCGGCGTACAAAACAACGTTGATATATGCGCAGCGAACGGAACCATGAAATTTAATAAAAATATCATTCCGTGTGAAATATGATCTACCATATATTTTTCATCAGCCTACCGGCCCCTGTAAAAATCCTCAATGTTTGCGTGTGTATGCAAATAAGTTGGCAACGTGACAGGACGACTTTCCTTCTACCGATTAACATGTTTTTCAGGAATAAAAATTTGCTCGCTAAACTTCGTTAAAGAGAAAGAGAAAAAGTGCCTCAACTTAATTAACCTTACGGTTAGGGCCCTTTTTTGAACATAGTTAGTAGAACGCCCCATGGATTATTTGTAGTTTATATATTATTATTATTTAATTACTATCATATCCAATCTGACGAGATTTCAAAGATGCGTTTACGTGACACTCGAAACATGTTTCTTGTAAATTTTTCTCTAACAATATACTCAATTTTGGCTTAGTTCCGATTAACTGAATGGTAGCTGATCTTTAAATAGAGTTAAACTTGAATTTGAACTCTAAATTCAGTCAGATCATGGGAGAATTAAATTCGATAAGACTGCGCAGTGAAAACATAATGTGGCGGGCGCGCCGACAATCTTGTTGACATAAAAATAATGAAAGAATACATTATTTTTATGCGCAACGTTTTCAGTTTATTAGAACTTTGCACAATTGCAACCCTACTGTTTGTCTTTAGTTTTATATACAGAGTTGTGTTTTCCTATTCGAAATTGTTACATTTCAAATCTGCAATTTGAGTTACGAAGGTCGTATTTGCGCACGGAGAACCGCGACCCCATTTTCTACTTTCGAAGAAACAACATAGTTTACATCGGTAACGTCTTTTGTATGTTCGTTAGTTAGATTGCGCCTTTATTTTGAAAATAAACCGAACGTTACCAGAATAGATCCACTTCTATCAACAATGCTTGTTTTATTATTATATTCAGGACTTTTACGATATTTTTGGATTTCTATTTTATTTCTGTATCCGATTGTGTATTTTCTCAACGTTTACGGCTGCACGTCTCTCAAACATTCGACGATCTTGCGTGAACCTTTCCCTGTCGGACGAGGAAACGGCAGATTTTCTCGTCTGACGAGCGTCTGTCTGAAGCTCTTACATTCAGCAATTGTAAACACTTATCCAGAGCTGACCTCGGTTATTTTTAATTTTTCTAAATAACTTTTTCCTACGTTTACCTACACCCGAATTTAGAAACTCGATTCCCTTTATGGCCTCAACGAATTTATGTATTCGGTTTCCGTGTTCTCCTCGACATTGTTTAACTTTATAAGCTACACGGCAGTCGCCGATATGATTAAGGACGACAAGCTTCACGATGAGGCGCAAGAAATTCGTTAAACTTCAGAACATCTATCGGAAAATTTTTAGAGGAAATTTCAAGATATTTACTATGGAGCAAAGCAAAATTATTAGGTTCTGGACAATATTTCCGTTAACAAGTGATTCTGAAGAATAATCCAATGTAAGGTCGGATTTTAAAATTAATTAACCAGCTTTATACTAATAAATTATTGTTACGTCGCGATAAAATTCAGTCATTAGCGTGCCATCGAAATACACAAATTAGTCGATCGGTTTAAAGATCCAAAAATACAAGTTTACAAAAATAATTAAAATTCGTTCACTTTAGGTTTGTCCAGTAGCCTATGTCACGATCATCCACATCCAGCTCGATGTCTCTCCTCGAGAGTGACAGCCACCTTCATCTCCTTGGATCTGAAACCCTGAACAAACACTCTTGTGATTTTTGCAATGAAACTATTTCTTTTCCTTTTTTTTCTAATCATTCAATATTGTGTATTTATTTTGTATTACGCGCAAATAAACGCAGGCATTTTATCCAGCGTCATATGTTCCGTTCTCCGACCTGAGCTACCCCTAGCACATATTCGGGGATACTTCATACCTTCGGTCGTAATAGTAGATTTAATTGTGTCATTAAAATACCCTGTAAGAGGGAGATTCGAATCCACAACCTCTGGCTTTACGTGCCAATATTCTACTTCTGAGTTGATGATACAAGCGAGTATGAGGAGGGTATGTAAATGAATCCCCACTCAAAACCATTAAATCCCACTCAGGTAGGCAAATTATTTGGGTTGAATAGCTTTCAATTAGGTTGGCGGTTGCTTAAATCACTTTGTGAGGAAATTAAGGGTGTAATTCAATGCTGGCAGGGGTATTAGCTCCTAAACCGGTAGTTTATCTCAATTCCTTAAAAAATCATTCTTAAACATAAGCTGTCAGGAGTCATACTGATTACAAGAGGAAGCACGGCAGGAAAATGTTTATTATTAGGGTTGGGTAGCTCACAAATGTTCCTCCTCCTCTTTTCCAGATCCGTTCATATTTGAATTACACATTCTCTCACACACACTTCAGTCACCAACTGAGATGGCTCAAGTGGTAGATTGCTGGCCTGTAAAACCAGAGGTTTTAGAATCGAATCACACTCAAAATTGACAGAGTTTTCGAGGTCGAGTGCGCTTTTACAGTAACCCTTGTTTAAAGTTAGGAAAATTTGAAGAGGGCAAATTTAGACAACAAATGAATAGGTCTCTCTAGGTCTCTAATGCAAGTGGTACCACGTTGGGCTGGAAGCCCAGGACGCAGAAAATTGTGTGTTCACTGAATTTTTTGTGTGCTATTTGTTGCCTAAATTTGTACCCTCTAAATTAAAGTAGCTTTAACATGCCGCACGCAGTTTGAGCTAATTATTTTTTTAGAATTACATTTGGTGTGAATATGTGATTAAAACATTTTAAATCTTAAACAACATTTAGAATATTGAAGATAGTATTATTTTGAAGAAAATTTTGTGTGGTATATTAATTTACTACTCTGCATACTCCGTTGCGAATTACAGTTGTTTTGAATTCCTCTCCGTACTTTACATTTCAAAAGGTACAACTAAATTTAGCCAAAATATTTTACATGTTACATTTCATGTGCACATTTTAATAACCTCATAAATCTTTATAGGATTTTTAAGTGCTTTGAGATACCGTTCCACCATATTTTACGGTTTCCAAAGTGCATATTTTTCATAAGAACTATACGATGGAATTGAATTTCCGAATTCATAAATAATTCCATATTCTTTTTAACGAACAATTTGAGTTTTAAAATGAGTCGATAAAACGGAGTTTAGAGACAAGTTACGAGAAATGATGTAATCTTGGCTGCAATTAGAAAGGGGTTTTCTGTGGCTGGCCGTCTTGTTATATAGAGGATTCGAAAATTAATTATATTGAAAAATGGTAAATAGTTTAACGCGCCGAAAGTTTTTTCAATTGGAAATTGAATTTATATGAGCGATGGTCTTTACGTATTATAGAATTTAAAATGGTCGATATTCTTCTTGTACTGGTGAATTGTAAATAGCCCGTTTCTGGTAGAACGTCTTTTTGTATTGAAGAACTCTAAATAGTGGAATGCTCAGCACCACCAATTGTCTATCTATACTGAAAAATTTGAAATTCCCTTTTTACTTTGACGAATTGAAAAAGAGTTTTGGCACCAAACCTTTAACACTTTACAATGATGATACAATGATAAAATAAGGCTTACCACATATTTCAATGGTTTTAATAACACGTATGATATCTTTTCCTGAGCTGATAAAAACTCATAGAAATTTTTCAAGATATTGATTGATTTGTAAAAGACCCAATGGCGAATAATTTACTAAAAAGTAACGAAATTTAAAATGATATTATGATATATATGAAATTCCGCTATTTGCTTGGACACCATTTAAATAGAAAAACGAGAATGATAATGTAATAAGTTTTGGATGGAGCCATAGTGAAATGCTAATGGTTGTTCAAGTGTTTTATTTATATACCTATGATATATGCCACAAGTAACTATCAAATAAAACTAATAATTGTCGACATGTAAATAAGTGCTTGGAAAATTAAAGAAAAACAATAAAAACCTCGGGAAGTATGTAACCGATGACACTTCTAGTGAAGCAGCAGTGTATTAAGAGATACGAGTTAGAAATCCAATCTTCTTATAACTTGCTACACCTGCTTACCTTTCATCTAACATGCTTGTTACAGCTAAAATAATAAACTGCTTTACACAAAATCTCATCAGCAAACTTCTGTAACTCAGAACTCGGATCAAGCATATGTTCAGTAACAATTAATCTGTCAATCTTTGCAAATAGATTAATATTCCACTATAGTGTAAGTTGTCGTCACTGTAGTGAAGTTTTGTAATATAACATTCCAGTCAAGGATTTCCACAAAATCCGTGAAATATAATCTAGTTCAATAAACCTTTGAAAACTATTTCATTTCACTAAATTCATTTGCACAAGTGAGCTTAAACAATCTCACTATTAACAGAAATAATTGTTTCTCATGTTGTATAATATGCCTGTTCTTTTCTAAATGTGTTCTAATTGATTCATTCGTTGGTTGAAGAGCAGAATTGTGTCAAAAAATAATAATGAAACGACGAAGTAAAATTGACTCATAATCAGGTCGCCCGAATTAGCTGTTGCTAAGCGAGAGATTACTACGCATTTAGTCGATCTGTCGCTGCCTGTCGATAATGTAAAATAGCCCCTCAGTACTTGATTACAAATTTATTTTTTTTATCTCTTTAATTATTCTCTTCCTCTAAGTGCCTTTGGTGTCTTTTATTTCTTACGTGGTGGAATTTACTTTGCGTAACTTGTAATAAACTCAAATTTTTCTTGCATTCTTTGCTGCTTTTCACTTGAAATACCCCTTTCAGTTCATCGTTCAGGTATATTTAATATTCATTGGACCCTTTCCTGGGAAATCATGTATAATACAACTAACGACTATAACGACTAAATTGAACAGATCTCAACACATAAGCTTTTGGAAGTTTCAAGTTTAGCACAACTAGCGTCCATTTTTCAAGACCAATATTTCGTTGTTGTTATATGTACAGCAATTTTCCCAGATTTCTGCAAAACTTTCCTGTAACTGCAACTTCACTTCACATCAAATATGATTTGGTGATCATCTGTAACTCAACTCACGATTGGGCTCAAAAATTTTTCTCTTTCCACCCAGATGTGTTATGAGGAACGTCGCAACGTCTCGTGTAAAAACCCATCGCGACTCCCGAAACCAGCTTGCTTCGCCTCCCGGCCTGGAAACTCCTCTCGTGGGGAGGTCATCGTGCCTGGAAATTTAGTGGCTTGTGAATAATAACATTAGTTACATTTCGTCTTAAGCGGAAGACGCCGTTTGCAACGACAAGGCGTATAACCAGGCCAGAATCGATGAGATCCCTGATGATTTTCAGTTTGACGGGGATTTATGGCCCTGGGAAGTTGCACAGGAAGCGTTGAAAATCGTACAAAGAAAGCAAATTTACTACAAGGAATATCTAATTGCAATACAATTCCCTAGGGTGTTCATTTAAAACTTGTACAGTTAACATGCTTTTATCTGACAAGTGCAAAATTGTTTTTCGTTTTCCTTCCTGAGAAAGCAATTACAATGTTTTACTCATTTAACTTTTGGTGACGATATATCGATGCAGTAAACTTCGCAGGCTTTACTTGTCGATTTTCAATTAAACGAAGGATTTATACTAAACATAAATTACTTTATTTTCAAATTACCAATGTTTGAATTGTTCCAGTGGGATTTTGCGCGAAATACGACCACTTCGTGAACCGCTCAAAGGATATAAGAAATTCAAGATATTCCTATTTTTGGACGTTGTTGGAGTTATAACTCCCGATGATATATTATTTATGTAGAAATGTGTGTTAAAGATGTTATGTATACTTTTATATATTGAACATCGCGGAAACCCAAAGCTAACTTCAACCGCAGGACATATGTGTTATTTTTGAATTATGAGTATTTCTATTTATAGGACATTAAACCGGACGACATGTTCGCAATTGGAAAAATTTTAACTGAATTAGTACACTTAAAGAATTTCAGCAATGCTTTTACCTACACTGAAAAAAATACCGCGCGCAATAAAAACGAACACCATTCGTTATCTATTTGTACAACATTCGTAACAGTCTACAAATAGTTCATCAATATTGTGAAAATGTAACACTGTTTCATTATATAATGTCCATATTCGTTGATACAATCTGCAGTTTTTTATTAACAATCAACATAGTTGTGAATTGTAGTTGTAAAAATATTGTGAAATGACTCAATCCAAATGTCACTTTGGTTGCAAAAACGCACATTTCTTTGTATAACTTGACCTAAGCAAGGATATTTTCATTATACCATGTTGATTATATATTTCTGAGTTTTGTCTCTCATTTCTAACAAGCGATGCCCCACAAAAACTAACCTAAAAAATAGCTGATACCATCCTTCGTTCATCTGCCAAAGAGCGTATGCATACCATGGCAGCAAGGAGACGCGTAAAATCGCTAAGCGGTTATTTCAATTTCAACTTCGCATTAGACCACCCCTGTCCATTGATAGATTTGTTACTGATCAATTACAACTGACTATTAATTGGAATTCAATACAAATTTATCAATATAACTGTGATTGTGAATTGTGAATAAATAATGATTGATATCATAATAACGCTTAGTTCTTGATAATGTTTAGAAACGAAAACGTACATTAACCTAAATGTTGGAGATGTTTAAAATGCTCGTTTCAAACGTCTTGGCGACATCATAGTCTTAAATAAAACTGCATTCAAACATTGAATAACATGTGTGGTGTGACAGATGTAGTCAAAAACGTTATAAAAACGTAATTCTCCTGCTTAATTCAGCTATATCTAGTGTTTAGTTTGGTTTATAAAACGTTTCATACATCCCCATAAGAAGACGTCTATTAGCGTAAGATTATTCAGGTCTATGCTCTATACGCAATAATCTGTAACAGTCCTGCCATTTTTCTGCTGATATGGAGTTTAAAAATGAAAGTACATTCCTATGTTGTCGCTTCACTTTCCTAACTTAAAGGGTAGTTCCTTTAGGACCTAATGCTCTACATGTGCAAATAACCCATCACTCCTCAATTACCTTACGATGGTTTATTAGTAAGATACATTGCAACATGCAATAAAGTAATGTTTAGTGTTGCAACGTATGATAATCTCATCATACTCCTATTTCTTCGATTATTGTTAATCCCAATATTCGTAACAGTTATTTTAGTAGTATATAATTTTACAGAAAAAAGGGGTAACAAAGATATGTTGATCATTCAATGTTCGTGTTCTACGATTCCTAACTCGTTGAGACAACCTCTGTGTACTAAATACCTTGGTCTGTCAGACATATTAAATAGCTAAATAGGTTTAATTCTGGTGGAACGCTTAGGCAGAGACAAGTGCAGGCTTGAGACAGGAGGACACACCCTATGCTCTCACCAATTAAGCCATCTAGACCCAGGTTGGGTGGAGACTCAATGCCCAGGCTAGACCAATGATCCGAGAGATTCAGAGATCTGGGAGTGAGTCAGTCTCGACAACCGCCCAAGCTATTTGGACTGTTTCTTTTCTACCGGATCTAATATTTTTGATAAATCTTCATGATTCTTTGTACTGTTGGCTAGATTCGTTACGATCCCAGCATTGGTTCGTGGCGTCTACCTTTAAACCTGGATACATTTTTTCTATATTGTATTTTGTGGTCTTCCTCTTTGGTATTTAACCATTCATGTATTAGTTCTCGTTTGTCTTCTTTCTTCTCTTGAATTTGATTATCCCACCAATAACTTCATGCTTTCCTCCGTAGTTTTTTACCACGTATAGCTTCACTTGCTGCTTGATACATACCTTTAATTATTATTTCATTTTTTTCTCCTATTTGTAACCTTAAAAGATGTATAGGTTCGATCTGTTTGTATAGAAATCGTGTATTTTCGTTTTAAAAGCTCGCTAGGTTGTAATGTGGTATATCAATATTAGTATACTATTCTTGTTTATGTTTCCTATTACGGGCATTATTAATTTAGATTTTATCATATGGTGGTAACTTCTGCATTCTACGGATCTATATATTTTGACGTCCTGTATTGTTATCTTGGTTTTTGTTTCGTTATTGAGTATTCGATTACTGATCTTAGGATTCTAGTTCTTTACGTCCATATATATGTATGTAATATGCATGTATCTCTTTATGCTTTAAGTAACCATTCATATTCGCAGTGAGTTACGCTGACATGTATCAGTTAAACTGGATCAGTTATCATATCTGGTAATTTGATCATAGGGGCCCATTACATTATGCTTGATTTATTTACCAATATGGACATCTAGATCTCCCAGCTTTACTATTTCTTCAGTTATACCTGATTGCGATATTATCTCATTCAAAGTTTCGTAGTAACTTCCTTGCTCATCTACTCGTGCATTTTCGTTTAGGCCGTAAGTTAGAGTATTGTTATTTTCGGGCCATTCAGGTTCATGTTAACTTCTAACATTGTGCCACTTACTGCTTCTCAGCTGGATACGTGCTTATATCTTTTATATCAGGAGCGATACTTCCATTTTTGTGTGCTCTTCCGGTGAATGCCGTTATGGATATGTACATACTTTCCGAAGTTCTGTATGACTTGTCTCTTTTTATTTGTTTTGGAGAGAACAACAAAATCTAGTTTAAGTTTTTCCTCTTCCTGTAGAATGACCTCCAACTTTGCTTTCATGTGCTGTATGTTCCATGTCCCACAAATACAAAATTCGTTTTCTTAGCCAGTATATGAGAAAATATTTATCTGCTTCTTTTTAACGTTTTGGTAACAGACGCCGTAAGACTTCCCTAAGAATCTTCAGGAAGACACTTCTGTCTAATTTGCATATTGGGCTTTATTCAGTCAGTGTTGATAAGCTTACAGAAAAGCAAAGAAAACCATATTATTTTACAATTATACTAAAAAACGTGCGGACAAAGTAGATGAAATGAAACAATATTACTTTATAACAAGATAAAGTGGAAAATGGCCATATTTTGTTGATGAATACAGTTGGAATAAATACCAAAATAATTCGTGAAAGTAATAAGAAATCAAATTTTTAAGGAATATTTGAATACACTCCCAAATGGGTTTGGTTTTTGACTTTGCAAAAATTCGTTATGCAAAAAATGTGCTGTACTTATTTGCAAATAACACTATCAATTATTGTAATATTTGTAAAACGAAAATATTAGTATACGAAAAATATTTAATATACTTATTTATTCGGTCCGCATCCGCACCCGTAAATTTCATGCTTGCGACCGATCTTGGGTTAAGTACAAGGTTTATCCGTTAGCCATATATTTTTATTGAGAAAGGTTTTTAGAAAGCATTCATGAAAAATGATGCTGATAGGCGATTTTATTATAGCCAAAGTTAGATCGCCTGGGGTATTGATTGTTCGGGCAACATTTAACGGTTTAAAATCTGACGTAAGAAATCTTATCTCGATTCTCTCATGAAAATGTACCGGTGGAATCAAAATAGCCTCCAATATTTATAGTCCCCTACCGCATGATTCTTGTTGTTGTGTAATCTCGCGAAATACACAACCGAATCAAAATATTATGACGGGTCCCACAAAATGCATTATATATATCCCCTCCGAAATCCCAAAGTGATAAAACTTCGGCGAGGAATTGTTAGCGGCATCATTTACAAGACGGATGGCGGACAGACTTCCCGATCTATTATGGTGAACGCTTGATTTATCGCCCGTATTGGATCCGTTTCGGGATAAGAAAACGGACAAAACATGAGTATGCGTATTGAAAAGCGAGAGTAATCGCGCCCGGTACCTGTCAGAAGACGCTGATATTCATTCCAGGCGAAAACTTCAAATCAGTCCTCTCCAAAGATCTATCCATCCATCATCCTCCTCATTAACTTTGATCCAGTATAATTTATAAGTCGATTTACTTAACTCTGTACGTATGTTGATTAATGCAGCTCCTGTTATGAATTAACAACAACGGATTTAAGGGTGGAAGGGATTTCTTTCACCGTTTCATCACACCTTATCGATCCTCTCCAAAGTAAATCTAGAAACATTATGACTAAAAACATATTCCTATGTATATATATATATATATATATATATATATATATATATATATATATATATATATATATAATTCAATTCCAACGTGCTACTCGACCTTATGAAGCAACTTTAGTTGATTTGGAGTCGCGCCTACTTCCCTAACGGATTCCCGAAATTGAATAAAATATTGGAATAAACATGACATCGCTTTAATGATATGGCGATTTATTTGAATTTCGGATGACGCTGAAGATCTAGAAAAAAATACGGAGAGTGCGGTTAAGATTCCGTATTATATGTAAATGCAATACGAAAAACGAAAACGCAATAAATGCATCTCGGTTGTTTTTATCTATAAATAATAATTGTCAATTCTAGAGTAGTTTTGACCGCAAGTTTACGTGTATCTGTGTGTTGGTGGTTTGCAATCTGACTTTATCTATACTTTCATAGAGATTACTTGTTTTATAAAAAGAGAGTGAGTAGCAGAAGAGAAAGTACACGTGGAAATACTCCAGAACAAAGTAGAAGCTACATGTATGCGGGGTTGCTAGTCCCCCATAGAGCGCCTTTCTTAAATATTGGTGATACCGCGGAAATAAAATACTAGAGGCGGAAAAAACTAGCAACTAAAGTGCCTTACGTCAGTAAGTCAGGCACTAAACGACAACGACTGACTCAATAGGCGTCGGATCCCAAGTTGGAGGCGGCTGAACTAATACAGGGAAAGGCAACGGGAAACCAGCCCTTACCTTAAGTGGACAAGGGGTGCGAAAATTCTCCCAGCTCAATATAATAATTTCAAAACTACGCAGTGCCACATGGAAAGTAGTTTATATATAACTGGCAATTTTGACAACGTTATTGGACTAAATATCAACATTTATGTAAATATGTTGATATGATATATTTATGTATGATTACATTATGTATGTTACCAAACTACACACCAATGTCATATAGAATGTTACTGCTCTAGCTACAAACGCAACCGGTAAAGATCAATGTAATAAAGATATATGCTCCAACAACAGATAGACGATAAGTAGAAAAACTTTACAACTTACTCAACAAAATTATCAGAATTTTAAGTAATGATGACGTCAGTCTGATAATCGGTGAATATAATGCTAAAACCGGACAAGGGCACCGATTGAACCTGATGGATAAGTTTGGACTGGATCCAAGTAACCCCAGAGGAGACGGATAGTTTGAATTTTGACAGGAAAGCGAAATGAGATTACTTGGATAATCACTTGTATATCACCCGCTGAAAACAATAGCTAAGTACCTATAAGAAATCGAATCGCTTATATACGAGTTAACAAAGTGCTTTAGGAACTTTACCATAAGGCTGACCTCTTAACCTAAAATAATATTGGTTCCGAACTTGTCTCGCCTACAGCAAATAAGAGACTACGGTTAGAAGCAATAATAAACAACATAAGAGACCAAAGACTACAAACAACGATGTTAAAGGACCTGTAAGTAAAAGAATAAGCAAAAATAGAGAATAATAGAAAACTGACTGACCTAAATGGGAACATATGTTGTCTAAAAGATGCAACCACTATGAGAAGAGCTACAAAGCATTCTTACCATCAACACTCCACTAACGCCGTAAAATATCTCATTACATTCTCTCTCTCTCTCTCTCTCTCTCTCTCTCTCTCTCTCTCTCTCTCTATTATATATATAAATATATATATATATATATATATATATATATATATATATATCTGCATGTGAGTATTTTTTGTATTGTACGTATTTATTCCTTATAACATACTGTATAGGATACAACATCCGTGCGCCCTTGGTCTGTGAAATAAATTCAATTCAATTCAATTCTCTCTCTTTGTTTATTGTATGTCCTCTATATGCCTTTATATATATAGTATACAAACTGCGCAAGCATGAGAATTAGTCTAATACCGTTCCTTACTCATCCCGAAAAATTTGAAAAACACCTGCTTGTATTATCTGCTATTTTCTTAAAAATTAATAGTCTCTAAAAATTTAATCAACGATTATTAATTATTTTTAGTTATGATTAATTCGAGTAGTTCGATTAATATTTTGTATAACTAATAAAAAGTATATAAAGTAAAAATCAACTCCGCTTCTTCTTTTTTTTATAACCGTTGGCCTGATTGTTAATGCCTTCGTTTTTCTGTTCGTTAAACAACTTTTGAGTTCACCCCTTGGCTTTATTAGTGCACTGATCTTTCGGTTGATATTTTTTATATAAGACTTTCTCTTTTACTTTGTCTCTCTTTCTCTCTCGCTCTCGCTTATATTAAGCTAACTCCTCGGGGTGCTCTTCTAACGAAATCTCTAGGCAAAGTACGCCTAGCTCCTCAAGGAGCATTGTGAGAATGTTATTTCCTGATAGATGCGTGTGTCCCGAGTGCGCCATCGAGAACTGAGAATTGAGATTCAGGCGTCAATTCAGGATTTTGTTATCACCTTTGCCACAGGATCTTGTGTTGCCTCTACCATTTGACCACCCGAATCTCCAACCAGAAACATCGTAGGAACCCCAGCAGAGATTCCCCGGGGACTCAACCAAGCTTCCGAGAATCCTGAGAACCAGACAGAGCTTTAGACGTTCAGAGGCTCCCGATCAGACATCCTAGAAATTCCAGTCGTTCGGATCCACTGCCTGAGACTCCGATTACCGACATCAAAGGAAGACTAGGTACCTTGAGGCCCTCTAAATTTAAAACATCGTTATGCAGACAAGGCCCACTTCTCCTGGCACCCTGTGGTTTGTGACATCATAATTATTTGAATATTTATTTTTCACGTATCATTTGAACCAGTAACTTCATTACACTGTAAACTTGGATCAATTATATCATTTTCAAAATTTACACATTTGGATACTTAGTTTATTTTTTGTCATCGAGTCCTGCTTTATTGTGATATTGAATTAAGCAATCAGAATTGAATATTGTTGAAATATTGTTAATTTTGTTGAGTGACTGATATCTGCTGTAATATATCAAATTTATAAATTCAGCAAGAAAGAAACAATTTGGACATGTTAATAAATTCATAAATTAATTTTACAATAAAATTCATAAAAAGGTGTTTACAACTGCAACAAGGAATGGAAACCGAAACCCTCGAAATATAATTCGTCGCATTTTATTTGAGACTCGAATTGTGGTACGCGTTACCCGGACCCCGATTGTAAAAAATTATAAACGAGGAAGATGAAGAGGCTTAAAAATTGTAATCTGCTCATTGTGACAGGGTATTTACATATATTAAATGGACCGTACTTAGAGTACCTAGACAACAACAGGGGCTTTCAGAACTTATAAACTTAGAAAAAACTTATTCTCACTGATGAATCGTGGTGTAAACTCAAATTACATAATAATGAGGTAAAATTGTCGTAACGGTGGGTAAGACAGGGCTGAAAATATATTTAAAAAAATGGTGTATTAAAATAAATTTATTTTATTCTGATCTTGACCAGTGTTCGTTTGATAATTTTTAAAATGTGACGGCCTTGATTAAACATAGAACTTGAAATAAATTAAGAAGCAGGTTCAGATGAAGAAATAGCAGTGGATGAAGATATGGAGTATGGCGAAGGACCCGAATTAGTTGAGGAAGAATTGGAAAAGTCGACGACATAGAACCTGCATCGCGATGGTCTAGAGATCATATGTAAAAAAGAGAAAAGGAGATGATTTTAAATTATTTTCATGGTGTGGAAAAGATTAATTTGTTTGTGATCGTTTAAAAATTCCGGTACGGTCCAAATATCCCAGACGACCATTCGAAATCATCTCCTAATTGGCAATAAAGCACTTCACCTTTCCCCATTCAATAGATAATTTATAACCTTTTATTAGGGTGCCTTGTACCAAGTTTACTGTAATTTTGTCTGAAATAAAATGCGAAGTACTATATGTATATATATGTATATATATAAGATCTAAGAAAAATAATGATGGTTTAATACGTACAAGAGAAAAAATTATGAATAGCTGTCCGAATTCCAGGTGAAGGAGGTAACCACCCACATGTATAATTGGCTTCGTCGGGGTGGTATAACGGAAGTTGAGGTAAAAGATGATGGTAAAATGGAGATAATAACATCTAGAAGGACGTAATCAAAAGTAAATTTGTGCTTATATTATAAAAGTGACAATAATTAAAATTTTGAAATAACCTTGTCAAGGATGTAAGATATACGAAAAGAAATGACGGTTTAATATTTACAAAGAAAACAATTCATGATGTAGAAGAGTCCATTGAAAGGAACGATAACAACCTTTGCGTGCAGTTCAATTAACCTACAGCGAATAAGTTCCTTATCTCATTTTAAAAGAATACAATATATCGCCAACAACTCTTAACATAATTGAATAGCAGTATTGAACTCGACCTCTAAAGTGTGACGTCAGTCTCACTGCGATTAACGTTTATGTATATGTAATTGTTAAAAAAAACTGTTGATTAACACAGTTAAGAGACACTTTTGACGGCTAAATTTTTAGGAAAACACCCGCTTGGGGAAGAAAAATATATGTTTTATTGTTTATTGGATATAATAAACCCATTTTTGTAGTGAGTGAAATTTTCTTTAAAGCAAACCCAGAACTCCGATTTGTCTCGCCTCCCTTCGTAAAGAGAATTCGATCGAAGAATAAAGTGAAGCTTAACCTCGAATAAAATTGTCTCATCAATTCAATTTCGTTAATACTTTCGCAGGCAAGGAAGCGTCAAGTATTCCCGGATGAAAATTTGTCGGAGTATTGCTCATTAATCTATTGGGCGTTACAAAGAAACGTCTCGCGGTTTATTAATAGTATTTATGCGTGACGTTCGATTCTCCGAATTTCTCGGTATCATTGTCGCGTGTAAGATGTGTACAATGTATGGGTGAGACATAGTATTTTTTCCTGTGAGCCATTGAAAATGTCACCGTCGTCTTTTTGAACGAAATATAGAACAAACCTTCGGCGTTTGTTTACGTCTTGGGAAATTACTCCTTTCATCGGGCGAATGGAAAGAAAGAAGTTTCATAAATAACGCTTATTTTTCACAGCCTTACGAGAAAGTTTTAAAACCGAATGTTAGGATCTGGAAATATGTACATGAAGGAATTATTTATAAATGCTTATCCAAACACCAATGGATTGTATAGTTCATGTGCCTCCGTATGAAATGATAAAGGGCATTACATGAATATTTCCATTGTCATTTGCGTAACTTCAGGGCCATGATTTAATATTTTTGCAGATTCATCACATGATCTTAATATGACTTCAAACTGAACTTAACGCCAGTAATATAAGCAAGTGACGTAATAGAAACAGTCTATATTTAACAAGCAATATATGCTTGATGGTTCAGTTTAAAGTAGAAGTTCTTCTGAAGTTGACTTGCTAGTACATCCTCGATCATCACTTTTAATTGACTGATTGCATCGTATGAGGTTGTAAATATTTCATAAGCCCTGAAGTTCCATTGACTCCATCAGGTCGTTAGGGCTATTATTAGGCCTATAGCTTGATGTCTGTAAAAAAGAAATGTTAAAAATATGACCGAAATAATATTACCGGTTAGAAGCCTGAATTGGAAAACATTGCAAGAAATGTTGTTAACTCTTTACCTGATTAGTTTCATACGTCATTTAACGATAAGAACGTAGTTGTAATTAATTCAGTACAGGAGCGTCAAAAATATTGTCCTCCCTAGGATCCTGAGACAGCCTGAAGCCGCGTTTAGGGGACTGTAGCTCAAAGCAAAAGGAAATCAGAAAGGATAACAAGAGTTTCAACAAATATAAAGCGTTTTTCTAATTCTGGATGGATAGGCTGGTAAATGTGGAGTATGGACCAGTGAGCGAATAAAAATTACGAGCTTAGTACACGCTCCTTATTTTTACCACTTCCCACTTTATTGAACTTTCAAATACTAATAAAACGACAAAGTAAACAAAAACGAACGAAAGGTCGAACCAATAATAATACAACCGCTTCTGAGGAAAGATTAAATATATGAATCAATACGAAAAATCAAGTCATGGAATAGAAACGTCGGTGCTTCCACCATATGTCAGGCTCAGGGTCCAGGGGATACCTGGGGGCGCACTTAGGAGCTTGTAGCTTAGTGGGCTCCTTTCGGCGGGATTTGTTACCCCAAGACAACGCGTCTCCAGGGCATGTATAGAACAGAATTAGGAAAGCCCTCACCGGCCAGTATCCAGCTGAGCCGGCAAGTAGGTGGGTGGTAAAGTACTATTCGCGTACAAAGAAGTTAGGGAAGGAAAACCTGAACGAAACCCGGCTCGTTAGCCGTGATGAAGGCAGCTGGTCTAAGCAAGGAAAACCCAAATGAACCATGCAAAGTCATTGAAAATGTCATCAGCATTTTAGCACATGTCTATTTAGAGTGTTGCCAGATTTTCGGCAACGTATGTGTATCGTATTGTACGTATATTTTATAGACATTAAACACTTTTCTTAGAATGAAAAATGTGTCATCAAATAAACAAATGTAAATATATGTCTAAAAAAATTCTATTTAGAAACATGATGTCTGCGTATTAGCTTGTTTCGTTGAATTTAAAGGACCGGCCATCTAAAATTTTCTGAAAAATTTTAATCAACAAGTAAGTATTGGTAACGTGTAATCATAGCTACCGTGCTACGTTGTCGGATTCAGTCGTATCTTATAGATCGTGTGAAGGCTTTTTAAGGTTATGTTTACGTTTTGTGATTACATTTATACGCTTTGTTTACACTTGTGAAACGATTTTTGCGATTAGAGATTCTAATTTTTAGTACAGCTGCATCATAAACTGCCAACAAAAACTGTTTTCAGCAAAACAAAAATAAGTCTACAAGCGAAGCAGTATTTTGGTTTTGTGGTGACCAGAATGCCCAGACAAATGAATAGCAGATATGAAGAACTCATGGTGTCCTTAATCCACTATTTTGACCAAGAAATGGATAATAATGGGTTCTTGTTGCCCTTAAATGCTGTTCCAGAGGTAATATATTTTTAATAATGAATATAAAATAATATTACTGTATGAATATTTAATATTATTGTAGCGTATAGCTGCTGCTTTAAACGTCAGTTTAAGAATGGTAAACAAAATCTCTCAAGCCCAGAAAAAGCGTGAAAAGATGTATTCGCCAAGGAAAAAACGTAGCTATTCTAAATGTGTTATAAACATGACAACAGTAGATACAAGTTCTAGCCGTGAAAGAAAAGAGTACAATTCTTGAGGTCTTATAAACAAGCTAAGGATGATGCATTATATCAGTTTGTGTTCCTCGATGAGACCTGGATGTTTCAAAATGGAACCATCGGTGGATCTTGGCAAAATGAAAAATTTAGAAGTGTTAAAACTATTAATCAGATAGGAAAAGGTTTGTACTATAATTAAAGTCTTAAGTATAATACAAACAAAAGAACTTTTTAAAAAATAGAAAACTAACTGAAAGTCATCATCCAACTGTATTAAAAATGAACAAACAGAGGATGACCGGTTTCGACTATCTAGCAGTCATCTTCTGGCCAAACATATAAAAAGACAGATTATAGAATAGTACCCCAAATTAATGTCATATATAAAAATTACGGATTTTTTCACCTAGACTTTGATTTTAAGAAGATCCCAACCTGAAACTGAGCACAATACATTTTGTTTTTAATTTGACTGGGCTAGTAGGGCGCCACCGAAATAAGCCCGCATCGGATTCGCACATTCTGACGAGAGATTACTGCTACCCCTTTATCATCTGATCTGTTTGTGCCGCAGTTCCTGCTTCCCTTTTATGTGTTTATGACTTCCACATGTAGCTCTTTCCATAAAACACTCTTTAAAAACGATTTCTTCTTAAACTAGAAAATATCATTTATTATTCATATACTGACTTTATCCAATAAGGTTTAGACTTCTTTTTCTAGCGTCTGCCTTTCATCGAAATGGAAGGAAATAGAAATACCATAGGTATATCAAAAATTCTTTAAGAATTCATATTTGTAATAAAAATTTTATGTGTACACAGCAGATACCAATTTGAACATCTCAAAAAGATTATTTTTAATTAAGCACGACTTCCTAACTTATAGATTTCAAAATAAAATTTTAAAACCAAGATGTTTTGAAATATCAAATTACAGTAATTCGTAGGCATATGCAACCCGGATATAATACAGAAAAAATTATTCAAATTTGATGACACCTTTTTGGGTCATAGGAATAAATATGTACAAGACCGTTAACACGTTTTTGCACCTCCAATTGTGTTGAAATCTTAGGTAATACATTGATATGTCCACTGAATAATATGAAATAAAGGTTAGTTAGTTCAGCAAAAAAAATCTGAAAGAAAACGTTAAAAGGGCTTTATCAAAGTCCTTTAAGATATTTTTGAAATTCCATTACACATTAAACCTTATTTCGTATTGTTAAGTGAACCTAATAAAGTGATTACTTAGCATTTTAATTCGATCGGAGGTGAAACAGTTAATAGATTGAAAAATTCTTAAAAGTCAATGGAGTTATTTTCACGTTTTATTTTATAGATTTGGAAACTGCGTTTCCACTGTATTCTTTTGGACTGCTTCCAATTATTGCCGTAACCCTTCGCGAAATTACCGGGCTGAAATAGCTTGAAATACTCCTAAACACCAATATAACTTAGTTAATAAGGATAAATTCGTAGTACCTAATACTCTAATGCAAATTGTTGAGATTTATTTACATACTATACGTTCGTAATGGGTAAACTTTTGCCAAAACTGAGTCACAAACCTTGAAGTTTACACGTAGCCAAACAAAAGTTCGAACAAATACCTAATGTTGTAAGAATTCGTAACATAGGAAGTATGTCATGAGTTAAAAATATCTGTTTTATGCTCGGAAAGTTAGAAATGGTAAAAGGTTAGCTGATGGTGGTGAAATATATGTCGTAACACATTAATATTCTTCTTGGAAATCACGAGAAAAATATAGGTCCATGGAATATACAGGTCTGCCATATTTTATTGTCCTGCAGAAAATTAATACTGGCATCTAATATTAATACTAATACTAATACTTGGGCGATAGGATATTTTATTTTTTGAAAAACTACATTATCGCCCCCCTCTGTCCCTTTCAGTTTCCTACTAACTGCTCTACATGAAATTATCAACTAACGTTCGAAATAACAATTTGAGGTCTTCCCGTTTTCCCGCGTTGAATTCGCAGAACTTTTCACAATAAAAGTATTTTAATCACACTGACCAAACAGTCCTAAAAATTACATATTTCAGCAGGTTCGCAAAATCTTTCGTGAAACCCAAGAAGTTGCGAATGGATCCTTTAAGTCGTCGAAATAAATTCCAATTTATTTAAAAGCCAGGCCCCTTCGGGAAAACCCATTTTATCGAGAACGCATAAAAATATCCATTCCGATTTCTTCTGCATGCGAGTTGTCCGGAAGGGGAAAGGAGATAAATGAGGCGAGCGAATTAAAAATGGGAGTTTCTCCTTTCCGGGAAAGGGTTCGGGAGAAATGTTGGGAAAACGAGGCGTTTCCTGGATCATTTTCATTTTCGGCACATTAGAGACCCTCCGGGGAAAGTTTAATAAAACAACCTGAACGCGCAGTTACCATTGAAACGAATGCAACGCACGTATAATTGTTTTTTTTTTTGTTAATGACTAACCAGTATTGTTGCTGGTGATGGAAATAATTTCGTTTTCCTTTGTATATTCACGAAACCAAAGGGAAAGGCAATTTATACACTATGTGCAGTGGAAAACTCTCTCAATGACAGCAATTACGTTTGTTATTCTCAAAAACCCGATAAAGGAGGCTTCATTTGAACGATTTCAAATGATTTCTACGTTAATTTCCTGATTGCTTGAGCGCAAGAAACCCTTCATATGTTAACCGCTAACTAATGCAAATTTAATTGGGGTCATACTTATACTAATTCCGAATTTTGGGTTTATAACATTAACATAAACGTTCTATTTAAATCATGTTTCATTAATCGATCGGGGGGGGGGGGGGGTTAACGTCATTGTTGATTCCGATGATGCCAATTCAATTAGCAGAAACGTGTATTGAATATACATACGGGAGTTTGAATATCACGAAAATAATTTTAAAAAGTTTTGTATCGCTGAATTGCTAAAGTGTTTTATAAAATAAATGCGAACATTTGTATTTTGTATGGAATCTAGTGTCATTTTGTTTATTGCCTCATAAATTTCTATTCAAGTTTAGTACGCTTCATTTTGATCTATTGATGGAAATCCTGTTTCTCATGCAACATTTGTAAAAATGATTTATGAATTAATATGTTGTAAATTAATAATTACCGAAACATTTATTGTTAATATATTTTATTATCATTATTGTTTTATTACCATTGTCTCAGTTTATAACGGAGAGAGCGCTTTTTCTTATTCGGCATAGGCTTTTATATGAGAGGAATGTATCAGTAAGTGACATAAACATTACAAGCGCGAGGGGTTCTAAATATTTTTCGTATTACTCTGAAATAGAACTAGCATAAGTTAAAGAAAACAAAAGGAAATAGAAGAACGAGAAGAAATTAAGGAAACATGCTCCAGGGAATTTTTTAAGATAAGAGGCATCCATCATATCTCCTATAGAGGCACAGTTTATCAATACATACAGTTGGCTCAATCTTTTGTGATGATCATTTTTTAAAGTCTGAGTCTACTCTAGTCTGTCTCACTGAGTCTGCTCTACTTTTGTTTAGCAATGAATCCGTTACATCGCCGCTTGAATTCAACGTTGTATCGGTGAACCGTTTCAGAATCAATAATAATAACCGAGAGCTAACAAAGTTAAGAGCTTCAATAATACACCAACTTTTCCCCTGAATTCAACGATGTATCGATGTATGGTCTCAGCATCAATAATAATCACAGAGCTAACAAAGTCAACGAGGGCAAATGCTGAAAATATTGGAAAAGTTTTCTGTCGATATTGGCATGCGAATTTAGCGTAGAAAAATGCAGCAGTCTCAAGATAATCAAAGCACGAGTGCAACCGGGCGACTGTTATAGGCAAAATGGTCAGAATATCGATGCAATAAGAGAATAGGGCGCCTACAAATACTTAGGGGTAAAGCAAGTCTGACAGATAGATCACCAAGAAACAAGAAATGACCAGTGAGTCCATAGAGTGAGATAAAGTACTAAGAGCTAGTCTTAGCAGTAAGAACACATTTTAAGCTATGAATACATTTTCAGAAGATGCATACATTTTTTAAGTATTTTCAGCACTTGGATATTTGTATGGAAAAATCGACTGGACAAAAGAGATAACTTGAAATATTTTTATTTGATTGAATGATTTTGGAACTAGGCCACCGTGTGTACGTGACACTATTATAATTATAATTATTACTACTACTGCAGTTACCATTATTATTCTAACACCAATTATAATTATGGACATGTCGTATTTTACCTTAAAGGTTTATATGCACTTCGTAATATATCCATATAGTAAACATTTTGAGTTGAAATAAGTACATCATACATTCAACTCAATTTTTTTATAACAATGTAATTCGAACAAACCTTTTCAAATGTTTCTTGTTATACGATATACTACAAACTGTAATTCTTACAGCCGTAAACCTTGTATTTTTGAGATATCAACGTCTAAAATTGGGCACAACCTACTTTTGAAATACAAATTTCATAAGAACTCTCCGATTTTGAAAATATTTTGTCTTTTTATAGAAAACGATGCTCTAGTGACATAATTAGTTTTTAAAAGGTAAAAGGTAAGAGCTTCCGAAATCAGAGAAACTTCATTTTGAAACAAGAATTTCCTGATATCGTCAAAAATCTAAAATCCTACAATTTGCAATTTTATATACATCATAGAATGCGAACTTGTGGCTCCCTAATTACTTAGTCTTTTATGCGTAATGCTTTTACTAATCCAGGTATGAAATAAGGGAATATAAACTTTTGAAACTGGAATGTTGTCAAACAACTAACCATTACCGTCGTTGATTTTTTTGTAATATAGATGAGAGCCCCTTGCTTACATCGTTACACTTCTTTTCTTCGTTACTTAATATTTTTCTAGGGGTACCTCTGTCTCATTTAACGAATGTCCAATAATGATATATTTCCACTACTACTACGCCGTGTATATTGAACTAAAATGCGTTTTAATTTTAACAATTATATTTTGTTTGCCAACCTCCTTAGGGTGTTGGTCGAAGAAGTTTTAGTTGTTTTTAAGTTTGAGAAAAACTTCGTTGTTGCTTCAATTCGTTGTACGAATGGTCACGAATTTGTTTTACCAACCTTTGCACTTTTTGGTAGGTACTGAGAAAATAGAATGGTCGAAATTTCAACCGCTTTATCTCTTGACATCTGCCTTGTTTGGATGAGTATGAATGATCCCGGTACACGCTGGGAACTAACTCACCCTTGGAAGTGAAACTAAACGATCTCAATCTGTAGGAGTCCTCGTCCTCCTCTTCCGTGTTGCTGTTGCTCCTTCCTCTCGGCTCGGGGACATCGAGAAATGCCGTCGACTTTCTCTGGTACACGGAAGTCCCCCTCCTCTGCGAGCCCTTCCTCCTAATATTCGGCGAGACCTCAGGCGTCATCTGCTCTTGATCAGCCAACCTAGGTTCGCTGTTGTGGCTCTTGACGCCGTTAGTCATCGCCGCCGTCGCCGAGGAGGAAGAGGACGGCCTGTTTCTGACCGACCTGCGGTTCGTCAACCTGGCGCTCTGCGACCGTGTCGCCGGCCTCCTCCGTCGGCTCTGCGGCGTCCCGGTGGGGTCCGCCGTCGGCGGGATCGCCTCGAGACTCGAGGCGTGCGTCGCGGCGCAGATCGACGCCGAGCGCCCCTTCGCGCGCGGTGACACGTGCGGCCTATCGTCCGTCATGGTTCAGACTACCGTCGGAAACGACGGCTAACTCGACGGCCGCGGCGTCGCGACGCTCGGGGTCTCGAGAGAGGGGAACGCCCCGGGCCGGCAGCGGCGACGACGGTGCCACGCGTCTTCTCTTCCGTCGGTCGAGTTGGACCGAAAAGGTGCTTTGGAGAAGTTACCACCAAAGTAAACGAGCAATTCCTGAACAGCACGTGTACATTCACCTCTTGAGAGGGCTTACTCGATGCAAACGAGTGGTAAATCCAACGACCACCAGAGACGTTCAGATCTCTTCTACTTAGATTTTGCTTTATTTTATTCGGTACCTCTTTTATTACCCGTAAGTTTAAAAACGCCCTTCGGTCGGTTCGCTGCTCCGTTTCCGTCAGTCGACAAGGGCCCTTGCAAAGATTTCTTCTCGAAAGCAGCCCCAGCCATTTTACCGGTCTCGCCTTCATTTTGATCGAACGAAATATGAAACACTACTAATTTTAATAATTTTCATTTTTTCCGTTAGCTAGAGTGTCAGTGAAATTTGCATTATATGAACCTCGTAGTCAGAGAGAGGGGAAAATTATTAATCACTTGGACTGATGTAGAATTGAAATAATGAAAAATATAACCAAGTAATAGAAGTAAGCTGCAATTAACAAACTTACTATAAAACGGCAAATGGAGCAATTTCAATGAAACATTTATGTTTTTTTGCATCAATTCTAGTATAATTATGTATATTCGTTAATAGGGTAATGTTTATTAAGCTGTAGTAGCCTTTTCACCTCGCCACCACCAAAATAATATCATAATTTGTATCGTCAAAATTAATTTTGTATTTCTGTTCGTTTCAAGAAACATTGGCTGTTGCAACTTGTATTAACCTGCATAATTCGCGGCATAAGAAGAAATCCTATGCAACGATAATGATCCATTGTCATCTTGTGAAGTCCATCTAGTGACAGTTTCAAGAAACTCTATGTGTTCGCTCTTTTCACCACACACCAGTGAAGTGAAAGTGCAAAAGTATGAATAATAACTGGATTGTAATATTACTAAACTGTTTAACTATAACACAAAAGTACTTCTCTAAAAAGTACACGTTCTAAAAAATGATACATTTGCTTTAGATTCAGTAGAAAATGTGAAATTATAATTGATTAGATAATTATTGGGCATTATCAAAACTTTCGAAATACTTTCAAATTAAATTAAATTCCAAAACTTTGTGTCAACTGGGGCAAACAAAATTTAAAAATCACTATTAAAAATTCTAAATCACTGAAGATGGGTACTGTTAATTTAGAAGGAGGTAAAAGTTTAAAACACATTTTTGATTCCCAATTAGACCACACTGATTTTATTTTGGTAGTACCCCCAATAAACCAACAACTATTAATTTTACCAATGCTCATTGTAAACCTTGTGTACCTAATACTCCCCGATGTTTATTCTAATGATGGAAGAATTTCGTCTCTGTAACCTCTGGCGACGTAAAATAAACGATCGCTAATCAAACGAAAAATAGTCCTTACTGTAGGAAACAAGATCAGAGCTTTTCTCATTAGTGTTCCTAGTGTTTTAATCTTACTGGGAAAACGTTAAAATCTTAATAAAAATTCATTATTATAATTATGTGAGTTAAAAGTTCAGTCGATAAAAACGTAGTACTAAATTACTACTGTTGCGCATATTTAGTGGTTAGGGAAATCTCGACTCGCTACTAATTGGCGAAAACGGAGAAGTGCTGGTTGAAATAAAATCGTCGTACAGATAGGGAATATTAGCAATCGAGACGGTAATTATTTAAAAGCGCTCAGTTGAAATTAAGAACCGGTCGCACATGGTCGTCTTCGACAGACGATCCAATTAGTATTTATGCCATGGGTGTGTGATTGCATTTGAGAGTAATTTTTGATGGAAATGCTCCTTTGCATATGACGCCTTGACCCTTGGACTTTCTAAAGGTTCGCACCTACAATTTTGGAAGTAATTTCGGAAGGGTAATACATCCCCATATATACTTACTTGAACACTTGAACTTTTTCTAAATTGTAATATGTAACTAACTAACTCTAATATGTGCCCTTGTGTGAGCTGAGTATAATCTACTCTTTAATTTATTTACGGTCAAGATAGATTTGAAATGTCCGGATACTACAAGTATTGTTTCATCAATTATTTTTTTTTTCAATTTTCTAAGTAATTTTCGTAGACATTGTATTATTTTATCTTTGCTTCTTTCTTTAAACATTTGGCGGTGGGTTGCTTTAATTTAGCAAAGTATATTACTAATCTTCGATAGTATCCTATAGAACCTTAAAAAAATTCTTTTTTTTTTAAATTTTCGTTATTTATTGCATGATGATATGAGTTTTCATTGTATTTATTTTATCTGGTTGTGCTTAAATGCCCTAAGTGGTTATAATGTAATCCAAATATGTAACGTATCAAAAAAATCTGTTTATCTAGTTAAATTTATAAATTAGAATCTCTCGGTAAAGTGTATTTGGCATCGGCTAACCTTTATCCTATTGAACATTAAATTTCCAAAAAAAAGCTATATATTACTAGAAGTATATTAAATAATTAGTTCGAGAACATCAATCATAATTTTAGGAAATGATTCGTTTCGAAGTAATGGCCTTTCGAAAATGCGATTTTACATGAGGTGTTGACAGAGTGAAAATTAAAAACTGACCAAAAAATCAACAATGATCAATAATAAACCGTAGATAACGATGTGTGTATTCAATTTTCGCCGTTCCGTTTACTTTTTGAGAGAAAAATTATTTTCCAGCTAACCTCACTTTTCTCCGAACCGCTATTTAATCGACCTCCAGTCGATAAGGCAAGTACGAGGGAACCCCAATTTCACTTTCTGCTTCATGTGCGGGATGTCTTCTTCACGTGCCGCACTAATTTTCACACGATATTTCACAATAACACATATTAATTAACAAATTTCTATCGACCTGCCCATATTGATTACATTTCCCATTCATTTAACGTGGAACATCAAACTAAGCACAAAAACTTGACATTTGAATGGTAGTGGTTACTCGACCAAACGGAACGCATTGCAACTTACTGCTTTATGCAACATTAGGTACTTTGGTTTTATTTGCTTTATAGAAACGTTTCAGAATACTACTTCCTGTGGAGAGTCCTGAGCGCACAGTAACATTAGGTATTTTGGTTTTATTTGTTTTATAAAAACGTTACAAAGAATTTCTTTTGTATAATTTTTCGATATCATATACTTAGAATTTTAGTTTTTTTTAGAACAGTTTTATTAAACTGATAATACTTTTATTATATTATTCACCCCATCCCTTACCCCAACGAAGTTACCGACAAGAAAAGATTTGCATATCTTGCGAATAATTCTCTTAAATTCTTTTAATCACTCGTTACGCTTGTTACACTTATGCAACATCCGTGACAACGGTCGTTTAGCCACTACCAGATCTCGGCAGAGCACACCTGCATTCAAAATTTCAAAATGGCGAAGGCGCGAGAACCGCGCCGTTTATAATCGTTTTTTCACGTATTTCCCCAGATTTTTTTTGCGCAATTGCTATATCGGCGTAAAGTAGAATAATCGAACTTTACTATTATCGTTTAACCCATGGGAATATCGTACGGGAACATTTAAAAATTTCACTTTGAAAACCGGCAAATTTGGCGAAATTTCTTACATTTTATTTTTTTTCTCGAAAGCTACTGGATTCCTAAAGTTAAAATTATTTTTCCCCGCACCCCTATACAGTCCTCTTTTAGTAAAATAATTTATAATTTACTGAGGTCGACGATTGATTGCGGTATTGCCACTTTTTAAAATTTTCATGATTCCAGTTATTGAAAATATCCAATTATTACCACAATTTTAAATTTTATGATGTGGTATAGTTATATCTCCACTTGGAATAGAAGTTTTCATTCTTATTACTTGCTTAGATAGGGGTGCAATTTGTGACTTATTTTAGATTACTAAAAAGTTTGATTTAATAAATTGTTTTATTTTTTGTGTCATGATGCTAAGGTGTTATTAAATGTTTAGTATTGAAGTCTGCTTCATGTGTAAATAGGTTGTCAGTTACGAGAAGTCCTTCTAAGGTGTCGTAAAATCTAAAATGAGGGGGTTTTAATTTTTTTGTAAGATTTAAGTTTAAAACTTTTGAACGTGGCATTGTAGACTTTATTTGATCTGAATATTTCTGATCAAATGTTTATATGATAAACGGGTTATTTCTCATTAAATTTGACAGTATTTATTCACAACATCAGGGTTAATGAACTATTGAACTGAACCAGAATTTACCAATAGTTTGATGTTGTATGCGGGAAAACAATATAGAGTAGCTCATTTGTGTACAGAGTGTTGGGGGTTATTATTGGTGGTGCATTTCTTTTTATTGTTTTGTGAAATGAATCAAGATTTTTTTTTTGATTTTGGCCAATTTTCTTGGTAGTTTCCGTCGGTATGCTCTGTATATTCATCATCTCCGTACGTTTCGATTTCGCCAGTTAGATTGTTCTTCAGCAAGAATGGATGTATTTGATTTTGACATCTCTTTGTATTTTGGAATGTATTAACAAGTTGTCGTTGGAAAAATGATGTTTTTGAATCGACGTTGAAGGTTTTGGTGGCTTCGTGTTTCTGGTGAAAGTACTCGTCGTTGACAATGGTGGTAGAGCGTATATAATATTTACAGTTTGGTTTGAAAACGTTTATTTTTGGGGTGATTGTTTAAATACTTGAGCATTTGTGAAGAACCCTCGTGTGATGATGATGATCAGATGATACTGTCGCATCATATATTCTGCACTAGAAAGACGGTGAGTGTTGTACGAAGTCGATGGAAAATTATTTTTATATTTTCCATACAACAGTTTTAATATTGAACTAAATATGTGTTTCACCCAACGAAACTTTCCATTTACTTAACTAATATCAAATTCCACCTTTTGTTTAAATACAATGTTTAATAATTCTTTGGGATAAAAACTATTTTGGTTTAATTTTTTTTATCTAGTTTTGATTATTATTTATTGTATTCTGAAATACTAACAGTTGAGGAAAAGTAATATTTTATATTGGAAATAATGCAGTATTCAATTTTCATTGTTGGTGATTAATAATTGTTATTCAAACTTCACATCTATATGGTGCATAAAATCTGTTGTTTAAACATTGTTTATCAGGAAAATGGACCTGCATTTTACATTATTCCATATCATCACAACGCCACACAACCAGAATGAAATAAATTTTCAATCAAATAAAATAAATACATTTGTACAAAATAATTAAATACGTTGTGTTTCCGATATGAGACATAAAATAAAATAAACTCTGGATGATATTAATATTTAATAAAACAAAATATTTCGTAGCAAGTGGTTTTTGTACATGGTTGTCTTAGGACAATCACTTTCGAAAGAAGACTTCGAACATAAAATTTCATCGAAATCGCTAAGATTATTAAGAGTAATAACAATTGGTTCTGGGTCTATTCTGGGTCCAATTCCCAGAATTTGTCTTCTTCTTCGTGAATAAATTATTAAATGTAGTAGTTTTGTCATACATCAGTTGTAACATCGCACGGAATGTACTGATTGACTATGAGTATAACATAGTTATGTTAAAGTATTATAAACAGGCTCAATATCTCGTATATTTCAATTCTTAATATTCATTTATATTATCAAACTTTTTGATGTAAACTATGGTACCTCTCTCTTTCTTTTATCATAAATTATTTAAAACTAGAATGGTTCCAATTAATCCCAGAATTGTGTGTGCGAAACCCACACTCTTCACGGCTTGTTTAACGAAGCATAAATTCATGAGCTTCCAAAATGGCCTCGAAGAAATATGGCGACTTATTCCGCAACATTTTAGTTCTCCGAGGGCGGATATTATGATTTTGTGCCAATATTTTCCCTTTTAGTGATTTCTTCCAAATTTCCCTAATTTTATAAATACTTTAAATTTTCATTTTGGGTTTTATCCCCAACGTGAATTTTACATATTTGTAAATAATTTCCCTCATATATGTGATGTATGACTTCTCATTCGAGCCTGCTATCTGTAAGATAATTACTTTAAACTTTCAGTTTGGCATTGTTTACAAGAATTAGTTCTACTTTTCTCCACCGGTAAAATGCATTATGACTAACAAAGTTAAAAAGTCCGTTTACCATAAGATATATTTCAGTACATGATATGACGCTACTGAAAAGTAAACTCGATACCCGTTCAGTTTACTATTTAAAAATTGATTCTATAAGAGAGTTTGGTAAATAAACAATTAATTTGATACCGCGATACTTATGCTCTAATTGATGATCAAGCCACCGATTTCGATGCAGAGCACGCAACCAAAAGTGGATTTTTATTAAAATATTTTAATATTAAAACCATTTATCTCAATTCTTTCACAAATTATCTTCTTAATGAGACTCCCAATGAAATATAAAGTAAACTTTGGCTAACGCTTAATAATCTTTCGATAGAAGTCCATGGAGGTGATTACAATCCTCGGGGAAGTGCTCAAAGTTTGATTTTTTGACAGAGAGATTTGTTGTCTAAACTTATTCAAGATTTAAATAGTTGTAAATATAATTCTTTTTATGTGCATCTGGATCACATACTAATTTCTTTTATCTTTACAAAGAATAGTTTTGTTTAATTTGAGCACTAGTCGCTTGAAACATGTTCAAATTTGATTATCAAAAATCGTCTACTTTGAACAAATATTTTTTTCTGCATTGGTGGTGTCACTTTGAGCCCTTCTCCAACGAGCCTATTAGAGAATGTATCACAATACAAATCACAAACTAATTGTATAATGTGCAGTTTTTATCATCATACGCTATTACATTATTGACAAACTTGTTCCAATACTTCTGCTTCTAATGATATAAAGCTAGAAACTTCGCCAAGTCTCCGTGCTTCAACCGCAGGCTTATTTTCTAAAAATACAAAGGTTTCGCTTTGCACCATTTTAATTCATGTCTTAATTGATTGGCAGTACCAAACTCTCCGGTCTTCGTTGGATTCTGATAGTATTTCTTATATAACGGTTAAAGCCATCACGAAGTTAGGGTTACGACTACAGTCATCCAGAGTAGAACTGAAACCATTGGTTGCCTAAAGTCCATAATCACTGAAGGACATGCATCCCTAGTGTTCAACCCGTTAAATGTTACCCGTTAATTTCGAAGCATTGATTCTGCCTAAAATCTGTTACCCTTTATTGGTTTCGCTGCTACGTGGAAAAATTTGCCATGATTCTGTGTACCGATGTTTCATTGTTTTTTTACTCACAGCCTAAATAGGAAGCTAACGGTTTATAGTAAGCCCTTTTGGTAAGTCGAAAAGGTTCCAGAAGCGGCAATATTGTCTCCTAACGTTAAGAAATACTAGGAATTTTCTAAAGACTCATATGATCAACACGAAGGCAGCCAACAAGTTTCGATCAAATTCTCTTGCAATGTTTTCTGGTATTGGAGGTTTGACTGTTCGACGATTCTTTTCCCTTGAAAATAAATTCGTTGAAAACTTGGATCTATATCTGCAAATATAAGGATTTCATGAGAGAACATTTGACATCAGGGTACATGAAATTAAAAATATTAAAAGCTTGGATTCATACCTGCAATATAAGGTTTTCATGAAAGAACCTTTGACGTTAGAACATATGAAGTTAATTTGTCGCGAATTCACGCTTACGTTTTATTACATTCCGTAACACTGTGATCTCCAAATCCTCAATCCTGATAGTAAAACAATTAAACCCTGTGTTGTTTTTTACGCTTCCTTTCTGTTCATTGGACCAAAGTTGCAAAAAAAATATTTTTGCTCTCTTGTTGAATTTTCGCAACTTTCTTATATGATTCTTATTATACGTTATATATATATATATATATATATTTATTATAAATATAAATATATTTATTATAAATATAAATATATTTATTATAAATATAAATATATTTGTTATAAATGTTCCATGCTCCCATGATAATGTTCGTAATTTTTTATCTTGTAAGTATTATTTTTCTTGCCTCTAAAATAGGTTTCGAGAGTTCCTGTTTCGAATTTCCTGTAGCGTCGTTAACACTTTTTCTTTATTAATTTTCTTGTGAAACTTTTAAGACTATGAACTTCGCCCTATTACTAATGCAGCACGTTCAGCACTGTATTTGGCAATTCGTACGCTTCTTCTACTTTTCGATGATGAAGGAAAATTATTTTCGGTCATTTCGAAAGGTATTAAGTATCACCTTCGTTGATGACGTAAGTGTGGTATTCACTCGCTGGGTTTTGCTAGATTACTTCCAATATAATTAATCAAGCACTTTGCAATGGAATTTTTGCTCTCCGCAAATGGTCCAGCATTAAACCGTAATTATTGCACTTACCCTCGGAAAAATTGTAATAGATCATGTTCCCTTTTAAAGGTACAACGTTTGGACTCCCGCGCTTTTACGAAACGTACCATGGTATCCGAATTAGCAATAATTTATTACCTACTTGGTGTTCTTAAACCCATTACTTCTTTAGGAAATACCCATTTCAGGTCATCTGTAAGGAGGAAATATCATGAAATGAAACTCCTATTGGTTATTATTCAAGCTTGAAGTTAATAGCTAACTGAATGTGACGTATTTTTTCAAATCAAAATTCTCCATAGCATCTTTTGTCTTTCACATAAGTACGAAATGTGTGGGTTCTCTGACGCTTCAGAAATGGGCTATGATACTTGCCAAGATGAAGTCTTTTACACTTCCTCGTCTGCATCTTTGCACCGAGGTTTTATTGTCGCGATTGATGATGAGAGTACTAGATTTATAGTTATATCACATTAAGTTTGATGACATTATCGCATGGCGTGACTCGTAACTTACGTTGTTCTGAATAAAATCTTAGCCGCACAGTTGTATAGTAAAACCTTCATTGCCAAACTCAAACGGAACTTATTCATAAACTTAGAATGTGTTTCAATAAGGTAACTATAGTTACATCTGTCAAGAATTCACGGAACAAAACACTATAGTTACATCTGTGAAACACATTCTAAACGTATTTTAAGCTAAAACCCAGTGCCCGCGACCGACGCCATCGGAGCTGAGGGTGAAAGCGAGAATACTCGGGCATTTTGTGGAAACGGTTAGAGCGCGGGGAATCCTTTGCGGGCAGCACAAGGGAACGAGAAAATGTGGAAAGCGGAATGGCGACCTGTCAAGGCGACCATTACGAGGGGCGAGGGACAGTCACATTCGAACCTCTATATTAACACCTTCTCCCCACATACAAAAATCACAAAAGCAATCAGGACATCAACACCACTCCATGAAATCAACAAAAGTAATATAAGGCGAAATGTCAATGGATGGAACTCAAAAAGGTACATTTACTTTCTGTTCACAATACCTATATATAATCCCCTCGTCCCTGATGCTCTGTACACTAGCAAAAACATCCCGTCCAATCAAAAAAACACCGTTCTTCTTCAGGCCTGAGTATTAATAATATCTCCCAACAGGAGCGTTTCAGGTCGGTTAAAGCCCTTCCAACCCAGGGAAGTTTTAGTTGGTATGCGCGAGATCATGCACCTATCCAACACACCAGCCGGAGCATCCAAAAACCGGTAACGAAAATTATCAGACGGGTATCTTTTAAAGGTTTCTCACCTGCCCACCGGCAGGATGTTCCGCGAAGCACGCCAGTTCACACAGTGGCACAAATTCGACTACGAGCTTTTTAACCGCAACAACTTTAATATACGCTATTGGAGCTGGAATTCCCGCGGCTGCTGGCTCCAGACTTGCCCTCCAATTGATCCTCGTTAAAGTGTTTAGAGTGTACTCATTCCGATTACGGGGCCTCGGATGAGTCCAGTATCGTTATTTTTCGTCACTACCTCCCCGTGCCGGGAGTGGGTAATTTGCTCGCCTGCTGCCTTCCTTGGATGTGGTAGTCGTTTCTCAGGCTCCCTCTCCGGAATCGAACCCTGATTCCCCGTTACCAATTACAACCATGGTAGGCGCAGAACCTACCATCGACAGTTGATAAGGCAGACATTTTAAAGATGCGTCGCCGGTGCGAGACCATGCGATCAGCAATTAGTTATTCAGAGTCACCAGGATGTACGATGACGGACGTGAAACACGCCCGCCACCGATTGGTTTTGATCTAATAAAAGCGCAACCTTCCGTCTCCGCTCGGTGCTCTATTTGCACGTATTAGCATGCACAGTTATCCATGCTCTAGAATTACCACAGTTATCCAAGTAAAATGTGGATACGATCTAAGGAGCCATAACTTATTTAATAAGCCTTTCGCGATTTCACCTTAATTCGGCTTGTACTGAGACATGCATGGCTTAATCTTTGAGACAAGCAAGTTGACTACTGGCAGGATCAACCATGTAAGATAATATATAAGCGAATGACTCAGTTCGATTCTGTCTTTGTAATACACGTCAAAACTATATTTGGAGGATAAAATTGCTATTATTGCGTTAAATATTATGTGCAATATAAATCCTAATTCCAGTAGTAACTGTTAGTGTACGAATGAAGTCGCGAGGGCAACGGCTAGTAGAGATATAAAAATATTTGTTACGGCCGCATGTAAATGTGAAATGTTTTTACTCATTACTTTCTCACATTTTTTGGATTTTTTGTGTCAGTCGACTCGGTCAAATGGGACGAAAAATGAGAAAATATCGGCACACATTCACCGCTCATCAGCTTAAACTAACATCTTCAGCAATATGCTAGATAGGCAATTAGCGTCTTTTCATTTGCGATTATTTGGCTGACATCCCGCATTTTAAATTTGATGAAAATATGATAAAGAATTCTTAATTTTCGAGACTTATACGCAACAATATGGGAGACTACCAGTGGAGGCATTAATTTTAATTATGAACTTTCAACAACCAAATATTAGAGTAGTTCCTCTGAAACGAGAGCTAAGCCCCTGTTAAAATATTTTAAATTAAAGTAATTTTGAAAAGGCAAACAATGTGGTACGTAAAATCTAATACAATAACTTAACAAATTGACACAAAGCACGAAGCATATGGCCAAAAAAATACAAATACGCAATTAAAACTTGGTTCAAAAATTTACAACTACAGACTAATATGGAGTAGAAAACTCTAAAAAAAATATAGTATTCTACAAATGTAAAAGCTTCTAAATTTTTATGGGTGCGAACAAATGTTTTCTGCAAAGTGCAATATTTTTAATGCATTCTATCTCACTGTAAATTTAACTTTGTTTAAACAATTTGAAATCAATAGTATCTTTTATAGCCAACGGAGATGAAATAAATGCGTTGACTTAGGATAGGATTTTATCCTATTTGTCACTATTTACCAGAAATTTAATCGATTTATGTACATGAGTACAATAATTTCTCTAAAAACCGATAAATCAAATCGTAAAAGTTGCATTCGAGTACATCTCGAAATTCAACATTGCATTTGCAACAAGTTATTTCAGCTTCTGAACTTCCCTAAGTTTTGTAGCGGACATCCCCGGAGAAGTTTTGCTCTCGACATCTCGACTATGACATGTGGAAAATATTAAAGTTTCCTCTATTATAACTTCCCGAGCACCACTCCCATCGTTATAGCATCGTTAACTGTTGCCTAATTATGTTTTAAGCCTATAAACCAAGTCGTAAGAGAAGTAACTTTTCCTGTATTTACATGCTGTACATTCGTGTACATAAAAATGTACCCTGAAATTTTTAGAATTTCTGCATAAATGCTTTGTGCAGACATTATAAAGCGAAAGTTGCGATAAGTACTTGATCCTATGATTAGAGTGTGTACGGCCGACACCCGTGTACGGGAGTTTTTGCGAATTTGTCACGTAGACACTTAGAGAGATATTTTTTAAATGAAACGTAGCGTTAAGAGCGGGTTAAGTATGGACAACGGTAAACCGTAGACGGTAAACGTGGAGAGTGTCATAAAATCTAATGGTTGCATTTTTTTTCAATAGGGTGTGGTTTTCACCCCTTAAAAGAAAAAGCTCATCTAGCGCATGTATAACTTTTGAAGTGGAGGGTAAGATAAGGTCAATCCTAAATTTTGAGGAAAATCTATGCAGCTATAAAAAATTCTGAGGTATTACTACATTCTTCAGCGTCACGCCGGACTACACAGGCTTCAGTGCCTCTCATTACAAAAAATATCCTAGCAGCACTCGGCACAAATAAATGACACTTCCGTGGATCTTGTTACAAATAGATATAGCATATCTCGGCCACTGGTACAACCAATCTTGTCGGCCTCGCCACAGCTTCGGTCCGCTTGATATCTGAACATATATACGAGGTACCCGCGATCCAACGACTATTCAACATAGAGGTGCAAAAGCCTCTTTTGTTTTACCCTTAACAAAACCGTTACTCTCACACGTAGTTGCAGTTTCGTTCCTTCATAAATCTTTTTTTATTGTCTGTTATAATCCTAGAATTGGTCTGATAGTCTAATCATAATCGTGATCGGTTTAATTGCAATCGTTTACATCTATCTCTATTGAAACAGGAATGTTTTTTCGTTGGTCTCTGCGCCTGCAAGATTTTCCTCCTGAGACCCATAATTTTTTCTATTAGCCCCGAAACCCATGTTGTTACTTTTCATCCTAATCATTCACCTCATTCAAAATTTTATTTGAATTTTAAACAAGTGATTTCGGCACATTGACAAGATTTGGGCGATACGGGGTACGATCATTCACTGGATAATTTTAAAATACGAGAATATATTTGATAAAGGTAAATTACGATTTTGACTGCAGCACTGAACTTTCGAGTTTTGCCGAAAGCGATGTAAAAATTTATTTGGTATTTTCCCTGCCAACAAAGTTAATAAAGCATCTCAAGTCACAGCCCAATTTTCGTATAAATTACCATAAAAATGCTATTTATACTCCGCCGCAACGAGCGAAGGAAGGAATCCAAGCGGAGTGATTATAACCCTGGAAGGATATAAGGAAATCCTGAATAATCTAGGCGGGTTATTACCTGACGACGTAGCGTTATGGATGTCGAAAAACGTGTAAAATCGTAGGGTTATTTTCCTTTTATTGTCCTTTGTATAGTTAGATTGTAGTTTATTGATGGATGACGACGAGTCTGCGTTTTCCTTTATGGATCAAAGTGATAGAGATGACTGTGTTTTTATCCGTTAGGGCGTACAAGTCCACGGCTTCCTTTACAGGAGTTCCGTTTACGTGTGTTATAATATCTCCCACCTCCATGCCGTTCCTGAAACGGAAATTGTTAAATTTATAAAATAGTTTCAAAACTTTATACCTGGTCAATCATGGTTACATGAAAAGTCAATGGGGTTTTAAACAAAAGGTTCGATTTTTCGATTTCCGAAATAAATATTTTATTATCACTAGAACAATAAGTTTTGTTAACGAAACCTAAATAAAACTACAAAAGTCAGACAAATAGAAGATGGATAAGTGCATCTATTAGTCAAAGAATACTTACAAATAACCAGAAGGAAAATGTACAACGAGATCGTAAATTTAAAAAAATGGAACAGGAAGCAAAGCAAAGTTTTGAAAAGGAAAAGCAAATTGAAAGGAACACTTAAAAAGTGCAAGTAGTTGCAAAGTTCAAATCATTCCTTAACTAGGTCGGAGCTGGGTCGGATGTAATTGTAGATTTCAATCGCATTGTAAATATAGAGGCCTTAATGTGTTGAGAGCTAAAATTGAAAAGTAGAATGTAATTTCCCTTCGAAATTTGGTACACAGAGTTCATGGAATTGGCAACGTATTGATAGATGTTCAAAATGAATAACCCTCGAAGCACATGAATTTTGAACTATTAACATTTAGGCAGAGTTTGTTTGGATCTTCCAAGATTTGACAGATCATGAGAGACCACTTCACTTAGAGTAAAAGTTTTGCGGCTGTTCCAAATTATGATGGTATTATCAGCAAACCAATGAATCCTACTTGCATGTCCAGGAAAGCTAAATTATAACTAACTGTAAGAAAAAATATGGGCCCAAGGGGAGAGCTCTGAGGAATTCCATATTGTAGAGATTGAAAGTGCGAAATAGAATCACGTTGTTTAACCTTCTGTTTCCTGTTATTCAAAAACGAGTTGAACAATTGAGATGGGACCCTTCCACTACCATAAAATTCTATTAATCATAATATCCGGATTGACAATCAAACGTCTTAGTTAAGTCTCAAAAAACAGCAACAGTAATGTATCCCTAGTTGAGGCTTAGAAATAAGCCATTGAGGACAGAAAACATTGAGACCGAGGTTCTCTGCTCTGCCAGGAACCCAAACTAAGCTTTGAAGATTATGTTGTGGAAAACGAACAAGGAGAGGGATCTCATTTTAAATACATAGTTTAATAATGATAGGAGAAGTTATACAAGGAAGGAAAATCACAAAGCTATTGGCCTGTAGTAACCAGCCTATTATATATTGGCACCTTTTATAAAGCAAGATGATCGGGGCAGTTTCAAGGCGGGTCAAATATTTTTTTTTTGATAAAATTAATAACCTATTATTATTGTCATCATTATTGTCAAATAATATAATAGGAACTGCATTGTTGGTCATCCATTTTCATCGTCGCAATTCATTAGGTCATTAAACCCATACATTAATAGGAATATCGCTGAGGCAGTACTAGTTACCCCTGCGATACCTGTACTAATCAGTTTACGTTTCCGGGTGTTAGCGACTCACCTGCGTCGTCGAATATACACACTTCGAACCTAACATCCAACAAATGAATCTGTACATTTTTATATATTCCAATAGAAATAGCTATCATCGGATATGAGTTTATTTCAGTAGGACCTAAGGCGAACCATTACATGGCGATCTTGCAAATAACAAAATAATGTACCATGAGCACCACCAGGAGCAACAGTGAACAAGGCGCCGTAAATTCTAACGTGCAAACAGCGAGGTGACCATCAACTTGGACATCAAGAACTTCACCTATACTATTCTCGGACTATTGGTAGCATTGATGCTAGCAAAATGGCGGAGAAGGTTCAAACGTAGAATGGAAAACAACGCTCGTCGCACTTTGACAAGATCCTACTACTGGTTGGTACCGTAACAGGTAAAGCAACTACTTTAACTAGCAGGTCGGTCAAGGATGCAACCGCTTGTGAACCAACCGTCAGTACACAGCTCTCTCAATATGAATCCCGCAGCGATCCTCTTAGAGCATTAAAGTCGACTAGTAGCAGAGCCAAGGACTTGAGTGCTAACTGGACAAAACAACGAAAAACTTGTCTTCCTCATTTTATTTTGAGGAAACTTGCAAGCGACTTTTACACATAATTATTCACTTCAATTACCCTGCATAATATTGCTACATTGCCACCCGATATTGTAATTATTATTAACTTAATGGTTTACTTAACTTTCACCTTTTAATTAAGTTAACTTCAAATATTAACCTATATTATACCATAAACCTGTGTTAATATCTGTTGATTTAATGCATATATACACATATACAGTAGGCTTATATACTTATGTCGGTCACGTGGACAAAATTAAAGCTACGTTTAGGGCAATATAAAGATCAGATAATAAGTCAGTCAAAACGCGCCATAAAAACAGGAAGTACCCAAAGGTGAACTTGTAAATTTCGAAATCCGCGACGCACTTGTGAAATTTTTTAATATATGTACTGCGACATTAGCAAAATATTGGGATAAATTGGATAATAATCAGAGGTTAGAAAATATACAGCTTTTCTTCTATATTCGTGATAGGGTAGTCAGGTCATTCCAATCTTTGAGAGATTGTTCTTAATAGTTACGTTCAACAAATTGATCCACTCGCATTAGACGAAGATATTGAATTCGAAGACGATAATTAGGGTGCAACAGAAATGTCGATGTCGACGTTAGAATTTTTCAATTTGGCTAGCAAGGGCGTCGCCAAGGGGGGGCAGGGAGGGGCAGCTGCCCCCCCCTAGAGATTCTAAAAAAGTTGCCAAATATAATGCAACCAAAGTCCAACCAACGCAACCAAAGTGCAACCAAAGTATTTGAGTTGATTTGCTTGAAGTTCAAGCCTTGAACAATCATTCCCGTGCGTCGAAACTCGAATGAAGTCACCAATTCCACTCTTAAAAGTTTTTTATTGCATAGTCAAGAGCTCGTGCTCGTGTAGCTTTACACATTGGACTCTGTACTGTCACAGAATACCTACAATTCATACCTACTTTTCTCATTCATAGAGAATGAGAAAAGTATGAATTGTAGTATGTAAAATCAACTTGCCCCCCCCCCCCTGCGCCATCGGCTGGCGACGCCCTTGTTGGCTAGTGAAATAGTCCTACACGAATTAGACAGAAGGCCTGAAAAATTTCAATCATTTGTGGATGCACTAGCATTATTAAATGAAGTCGCTAATAATCAACAAGAAAACGTCGTAGCATACGTTGAAACTCTTTTAACGGGCAAGAAGCGCGATTTTATTAGTAACCAGTCAACTGCAAGTGACGTAATAACTTCCCTGAAACAAGAAGTTAAAGGGGAAAGTTCACAATTTCTCACAGCAAAGCTATTAGGATATAGACAGAATCATAAGGGCGCTTTAACTTTCGTTGTGGAAATCGAAAAATTGTGGGAAAAACTGAAACATTCATTTGTATCCGAAGGTGTACAGGATGCCGTTGCTAATCAATACACTACCCAGCATGTACTTAAAGCCCTAAGTTCAAATTCGAATTCTGAAAGAGTCAGCTTAATAATGGAAACCGGTCATTTCCGGGTAGTAGTTACATCCAGAGGCATTATGACGAGATGTAATTGACGATCCCAACAAACCATTCATCGTAACCACGGAGGTGCCCAAAGATTCATGCCCAAAGATTCATGCCCAAAGATTCATGGAGTTCTTTCACAAGAGTTTGATGGTGTTGACTTATCTATAAGATACGGTTTAAGTTCGTTTACCAAAGGCAAATCGCACAAACTTACGATTCTGAAAGAATTAGCTGCGGTACATTGGGCATTTAAACACTTTCGTTGCTAAGTTTGTGGAACAAAATTCCTCGTCAAAACCGATCATAGACCGTTAGTGTATTTATTTTCCAAGAAATATACGACTTTCAAGTTGATGCAGATGCGGTTAGATCTCGAAAAATATGACTTTGAGATTCAATACATGAAAGGTAGACACAATATATGCGCGGACGCTTTCTCTAGAATTGGTATTACCGATCGCAAACAAATTAATCAAAACTCTGAAAGTTTCTCGCCATAACGCGATCAAAATCATAACCACAAATGACTGCGGAACCTGACAAAGTACAACAAATTGTTTAGTTTCGTTCTAAAGTATATGAAACCATGAGTAATTTTGCAGTAGATAATGGTCCTCTAGTACACTTTCAAATAAAGCTAACGGCACTTAGAATGGCGCTGTAGCGTAAGAAGAAGCCTGCTGTTAGTACCGACTCCCAATTGTGAATGGTAAAATTGCTCTAGAGCAGATTTTACCTCGGTTAGATCAGCAAGCCGCCGATTCTTTCCTGTTAAAGGTTAAACTAAGTTTAAATGATGAACCATTCAAACAGTGCAGTGTAAATAAATTTAAGGAACTAGGTAACATACATCTGAAAGAGAACACTATTGTACTCTGCCAAGCAAGAAAATTAATTAAAAAAAAAAAGAGAAATTTAAAGTAATAAAAAATTTTCATGAAAATCCGTTTTTGGGAGGCCATTGTGGTCAAAAAAGATTGTTAAAGAAGCTGTAGTCAACATATCATTGGAAGGACATGTCGCGTGATGTCGCAAATTTTATTGTACAATGTCACAAGTGCCCACTTAACAAAATTTGTGTGCGTGGAGTTAAGCCGCTAGTCATGACGCCAACTCCACAAAAACAGTTCGATATCATACGTGTCGATACTACAGGGTAGTTAATATGGAAGTTAATATGCTATCAATGTACAATGTGAACTAACAAAATACGTAGTAGTAATTCCCATCTCAAATAAATACACAATTACAGTCGTTTCAAACTTGGTAAAATACTTCATTCTGAGATAAGGACTCATGAAGGAAATCCGAACAGATACGGGAACAGAATATAAAAATTAAGTATTCTTCCGAATGTCATGAGGCTATTACAAGTTGAACACAAGATTTCTACTACATACCATAGTCAAGTAATTGGCGAATGCAAGACAAATCATCGAATGCTAAACGAGTACATCCGAATGTACGTAAACGAGGAAAAGACATATTGGTCTGAATGAACATACTACTCTGCATTTTACAAGAACACCACGCCATATTCCTATTATATTTATACTTCGTTCGAGTTAGTCTGGTAGAAATGCAAGTCTATTAGAAATACTAAAAGGATTACGGATTGATCCACTCTATACTATTGATGCTTATGATCAAGAACTAAGATATCTTTTACAAATGGTAGATAAGAAAGAAACAAATTACATCGTGGAAGCTAAAATAAATCGTAAACATAAATGGGAAAGCAAATCACTTCCACTTGTATTAGCACCAGGATATCAAGTAACACGTACAAACGAAGAAAGACAAGTTCGATTCTCGGTATACAGGTACAAATATACTAGGAAACATTCATTTATACATTTCTCATGGCTCGTAGCGCCGATAAACACTACGCCACCCATCGATTAAACTTAAGAGCGACTCCCTGAAGCTCTCCAAAGGGAGATGGTGTAGCGGATTGCGTAAGGCAGTAATTTACAAATTTCAGTTATCGTTATTAATCCACTTTCATCGTCGCAATTCAATAGGTCATTAAACCCACACATTACGAATATCGCTGAAGCAGTACTATTTGCCTCAGCGATACCTATATTAATCATTTTACAGTTAACGACCTGAGTCATCGAATATACACACTTCGAATCCAACATCCAACAAGCGAAGTTGTACATGATTTTATATGATCCAATAAAAGTAAGTTATCACCAGACATGAGTTTCATTTTACTGGGACGTAAGACGAACCATTACAGTTTAACGTTTCTCAGATTTCGAGCTAAAGAAGAAGTATCTACGCTGCAATAGGCCAGTTAAGGCCACATTAAGCAGTGTTGACTGCGAAATTTCTGATAATTGGTAATTATTTTAAGTTCAATCATAGGCAATTACTTTTTAAAGGAAATTTTTTAAAGCTTTTAAGAATAAAATGCTGACGAATACCTGGCTTTAGGATTAGAGAACTCATGGCAAATACTAAGAAATCTGTATTAAATTTCTTCAAAAATACCGTTTTCTGTTAAGGTATATAATAATATTTACAACAAATTCAGCAAATTCAAGAACCCGTGTGGATTAACGGGAACGACATTACTGACCAACGAAGACACATTTCTCACATCTCGTAAAATAGAAGAAGGATGGAAGAACTGAACGTCTGAGGTGATAAAATAAGCGGTCTTCAGACCTCAAAGATTATCTGAATGCTTCACTCTTAGTTTCTTAGTTAGAGTTCTCTTAACATTTTCATAAACTGTATATTTGATTTACTCACTCTGCCGCCGGACTCTCTTTCAGCACCTTCCACACTAAGAGTCCTTGATTGATGTCCTTCGGAATGTCCTTGTTGTCCCTGAGGAGGTCGCTCAAGAAGTCGGGAGTTATGGAGATAGTTGTGATCCCGAACAAGGTCTTGCCCATTGGTCCAATCGATTTTCCGTTCTTTATCCTGTACTTGCTGTTGTTTAAGAATTTCTTAGCGTATTCTGAGAGGAAATCGTTAAAAGTTTAAAATTAACTTGATAGTCGTTCTAAGAAAATATAGTTACATTTTTATAATGCTATTATAAAAATATTGGTGGTAATATTTCATGAACGCCATACAATATATTTTGATTGTAATACAGGGTGTCCCCGAAAGGTCTGTGCAAAATTCTACCATAAATTCTTCATGTAAAAATAGATTAATTCGCTCCATCTTACCTTAGTACAAAAGTTGATAGATACGGAAATGCAGGGCGTCAAAGTTTTTAATTTATTTTCAATTTTCTTTATATTCAATGAGAGAAACATCACTAAACGTCGTCAGATTTTATGTATGATGTAGAGAGCGCCACATACTGCGCAAAGTTCCTAGTTAAATGTTCTGTTATTTACCGTTCACTGTGTATTAATTTTAGTATGGTAGTAATTGTTTATCTAAGCATTGCGCTCAAAAAAGTTATACTTCATTTATGTCGCTGGATGCAACAGTTTGCCAGAAAAACTGTTTTTCTAAAATGATGTACAAATCTGTCGCCACGTAGGTACCGCAGTTATCATGAAACACTTGTAAATAGTCCTAATATTTTTGCCGTTCACTCTACATGTAAATTAAATGGCAACGATTGCTCGTCTTAGCTCTGAGCTCAAAAATGTTATAACTTGTTTATAACGTTTGGAGCAATAGTTTTTGTAACTAACTGTGAATGATACAAATTTGATGATTTTACGTTACTCCTGTTACCTTCTCCTTTGGCTCTGCGATGGAAGACCTTTAGGACTCTTTTTTACATAGTTTATGTAGTAGGTATATTTAAGTAATATGAAGCATGTTGAAGTCCTACAATTTCTATCACTACCCCTGGGAACACAATTTCTTGATTTGAATTGCACTCTTTTTGATGTCGGAAAGTGTTATATGGCGTGTACCAAATTTGAAATATGATGTTATCGACTATTTTTTTAAACGGCAATACTAATTTATTTATGACTATTTTTAAAGGGTATATCAAGTTACACATGCGTACTAAATATCAAATTTTTATCCCTTGTCGTTTAAAAGATATTTAACAAATATCAACTAATTCAGAAAATGAAGGAATCTGATTCAACTCAATGAAACAATTTAGGAAGGTTAAAAATGATATGTCAAGAGGTACCTGTTTATCATTTTATGTCAAACTGGGTTGATGCTGACAATGTCAAACAAAGAGGTTAAATAAAAACAAGTAAGGAGAGTAGCATCGTATCGAGCCAGGATATTTATTAATTTGTCGGTTTGTAAGAAACAACGTCTGTTGAAAAATTGAACGAAATACTGTACATAACTAAAACCCACATGATTGAAATTTTAATGATAATTGGCTACGGAGATAGGACAAGAACACAAAATGAAGTTATTCATTTGTTCAGAGAGAAGTATTCTGATTTACCATCCACATCGCAGATTACCATAAACAAGGTTGAAAAACAGTTTCGGGAAAATGGGCATTTAGGAAAAACAGAGGATCATCGTCAGAGTGGCCTCAATGAAGATGTCAAAATGAATAATGCTCTCTGTTTAAGAAAGTCTTCATGTCTCCACTGAGCAGATAGCCAGAGAACCCGAAATTAGCCAGTCTTCAATGACGAGAATTCTTCAATCCCAGATATTTCATGATTATAAAATGACAATCCTCCAGAAACTCACCGAAGGTGATTAGGATAGGGGACTCCAGAATTTCGAACAAATTATGGATCTACTGGATAGAAATTGTATACATGGAAAACATCTTGCTTTCTGATGAATCATTGTTAAATGGTGATGTAAATCGTCAAAACTGCATAATTGGGCAAGTAACAACCCACACTGGATGAGAAAAAGCTACACCCAACATCAAGAAAGAGTCAATGTTTGGGCAGGAATTATTGGCGATCGAGTAATAGGACAATTTTTTTCCAAGGAAATCACAATGGAGCTGGATATTTAGAACTCTTGCAGGAAGAACTAGTTCCGAATTCGGCTACTCTGTTTCCTGATCCGGATGAAGCCGATGTCCCGAATAGAAACATTTGGTCTCAACAATACGGAGCTCCTCCCATTTTGCAAGACCTGTCCGTGAGTATCGGGATGATGTATTTCCGGACAAAGGGATTAGTAGAAAAAGACCTTTAGAATGGCTTCCAGGTCTCCGGATTAACACCAATGGACTATTTATTATAGGGATAATTGAAAAGAAAAGTTTTTAAAACCAAATCGGAAACATTAAGCAGATACAATACCGGATTAGATATGAGTGGAGGCTAATTCCCGTCGAAGTAATTAGAAATGTTCAAAACGACTTTCAGTTCCTTTCAGGGGAGTGTCAATTAGTTAATGAACAACATGTTGAGCATTTATTGAAAAAACATATTATTTGAGTTGATGCCAGATAGATCAGTTGATCAGATTTCTTCATTTTCGAGTTAGTTGATCTTTGTCAAATATCTTTTAAACGATAAGGAATAAAATTTTCATATTTGGTACGCATGTGTAACTTAATATACTCTTTAAGAATATTCATAAAAAATTAGTATTGTCATCTAAATAAACAGTGGACGACGTCGTATGTCAAATTAGGTACACGCTGTATAACATTTTCTTACGTCAAAAAGAGCGCAGTTGAAAATAATAATCGATCTATTCAAGCATACTTCCACCAAAAAACTGTCTTTGATTTACTGAATTTATTCCAAGTTAGAGAGTCGCTCTGTATAACTGATACACGTTAATCTGCACTTGTCATACTGCTTTGCATTTTGATTTAAAACTACTTCGAGTTCTCCCGTTTTGCAGTTTCGATTTCACTTACCGACTGGTATCGCGAACGAGATCCCGGACGTAAGTCTTAGGTTGTTTATCCCTATTACGTCTCCATCGAGGTTGACGAGGGGCCCCCCTGAATTCCCGAACGTTATGGACGCGTCAGTCTGTATGTAAGACATCGAGTAGTTCTTCAGACCGAGGTCTTCGGCAGACCTGTCCACGCAGCTCACCTACGGGAACAACAGAAAAGAGATGTAGTAGTTGACGTGTCAGTTTATAAATAAGTTTGGCTGGAATTGCTGGATTTGTTGGGTGAAATCCTTAAACTCTTCAAGCAGTTACCAATGTGTAAGATGATAATGAAAGGAATAACGGAAATTATACTTCATACTTGAAGCAACAATTAATTTCCAGATTAGAAACAAAAATTGGTTGTAATTGTAGCTCATACATCATATCACTATGTATGTGTAAAATTTTAAACCATTTTATAGATGGAATAATGCAAAATAAACAACAATGATCAAGTTAAGGAAATAATCAACGATTAAACATTAAATTGTTGTCAAATTACTCTATCATGTTTTGACCTGGTGTTACGGTTGTCACTTTGCCAGTGCTAAATCCAGTAGGAGAGATTTGAGGTGTAGTAAAAATATGGTGGCAAATTTTCCTGCCAGAATAATTAGCTTTCGTAAAGAACACCATTAAAGGAAAAACGCAAATTACTTCGCTAAACATAAAATATTATCAGACGTAAATATACAAAGAAAAGCAATTGTAACCAATTCCTAAAGTCCTTACTTTTGGACAATGTAAAACGTTTACTTAGACAAAATTATGCATTTAACAAAAACATTATATTTTTTTCAGATTTTAGACATATATCACTTAGCCATCATTACTATAATGGAGTATCAAACTATACAAAAGTATCAAGCTTTATAGAATGTTAGATAAAAAATCGAAAATTGGAAACATTACCAGATCCTTGTAGAACTAAACAAGAAAAAATTAATTGCTGAGGTTCAATATTTAAGACAATAACTGAAGACTTTACTGGAAACATAAACGTCAACGACGGAAAGGGATATAAACCTTTAGTTAAAATTCTTCAAGACAACCAGTAACAACTGACCACATGAGTCCACATATATCCAGACGGGGAATATATCCAGAACCAAACAGACGGGGAGGTATCGTGCTTATTAGGATAGAGACTAAAATAATGTTGTATTTGTATAATGTAATATTTGTTGAGACAATTAAATCGGTGATTTACGTGTCTGTAGTTAAAACCTAATTAGCTATTCGTAATAGATATTATCACTTTAATGTTTAGATGTTATTTTAACAGGAAGAGAAGTTTTTCTTGTTTTAAGTCGTATTTGCCAAAATAATCATTTTATTACTGTAACACTAGAAAATTTTCCTCACCACTTCATTCATTAATTACATATTAAGGTGATTTCATTAAGGTTTAATTGAGCGGCCGACGGGAATAACATGCAATTAAGTACAACAACATTAAAATAAATTTAGATTAAGCGGAGAGCGAGGAGTAGCAATCAAAAGTGAAAATATTAAGTTATCTGGAAAAGATGATGATCACCAGAGTCGATCGGTGGTTCATAAAATTCTAATATACTACGTTCGGAAATTTTCGGTGGGCAATAGTGACGATACAGGAGGTTAAAGGGATTCGAGCCTCCCTTTAACGTGTCTGTCTTGGATCGCCAAAGCAGTACCGACACGAAAACCTGTCCATTAGTTTGCCCTCCTAGAAAGCACGATCGGAGAAAAATGATGGTAGGGAGATACCATCTTCTCGAGGATTTCGATTCAGCACTACCTGTTAATTCCAGCCTGGGCACTTTGATTCGTACTTCCACGCGACAAATCTTGGGGTAGATTACCTGTTTAATATATTTCGCCCTGTGATTGTCGTTTGACTAACTGAGACGCGAAATTTAAGGGTTAGTCAGAGTGTGGTTTCCTCAAACCTCTATATAAAAGATGCGGAAGGAATCACCTAACTACAGCTTGCGAAAAGTTAGCTTCATTCCACTATGTTGTCGAAATTAGTTATCGATATAAGTTGTCGACTTTTCTGTTGACTGTCGACCTCGAAATATTGTGGATTTGATATTCCTGAAAAACAGCGATGTTACTTACGATTCCAACAGTGACGGAGTTGCTGAGGGACAAAGGGCTTCCGAGGGCGACTACCCACTCACCGACAGTCGCATCTCCGGGACGCGCGAACTCCAGGAACGGCAACTTCTCAACGGCTTCGATCTTAAGCAAGGCGATATCGACGTTCATGTCGGCGTCTTCGACGTGCACCCTGTACTTCCTGCCGTCCTTCATGATCGCCCATATCGTCGACTGAGGTTTGTTGAGCACAACGTGGGCGTTCGTAAGGGCCCAACCATCCTCGCTTATCAGGAAGCCAGATCCGTTGGAGGTAATCAGCGGCTCGTGAGTCTCTGGATCCTTTTTGTAAGGATCGCGAATCTCCAGATAGAACACCTGGAGAAATACTGATTTAGTACTATGTAGTGTGGTGTGGTTAGATGGAACGTATTTTATTGAGTGGTTGCGCAAATTATACCGTCGATCTTAAGGTTGGAGAAGTGCGTACGCGAAATCTATATATATAAAAGAAAGTCGTGTTAGTTACTCCACTTATAACTCAATAACGGCTGAACCGATTTAGCTGAAAATTGGCAGGGAGATAGTTGAGAGCCAGGAGAAGGACATAGGATACTTTTTATCCCGTTCGACAGCATTCCCGTGTGACTTGACATGAAACGTCAGTCACTATAAAACGTGATATAACAAAAAAGAATCAGACTTGGAATAACAAAACGCAAATGACAGCTATGTAATTGACGTATAATGACAGCTGTGTAATGACGTATGGATCACAATTTGATAGTTGTAAGAAATCAATAATAAAACTATTTCTATTAAATAAATAATTAACAATTATAATGTAAAAGTGAACTATAAAACTCGATATGGTTGAAAATTTGAGTTTTTAGATGAAGTGAAGTTTAATTAATAATGCCGCGACCAAGACGATCGAATCTTTCTTGACAAAGCCGTGATGCAAGAAGAATACGAAATACTGCAAATGAAAGGACTGAAGAAGAACAAGAAATTGCACGTGAACAGCGCCGCGATAGTATGGCTACGATATGCCGTTTGAATTTAAAAGGCTTCAATTTCCGATACGTCTTGCATTTGCCATGACCATCAACAAATCACAAGGCCAATCCTTAAAAGTTTGTGGTTTAAATCTAGAACATTCATGTTTTTCCCATGGTCAATTATACGTGGCATGTTCACATGTCGGAAGACCATCTGCGTTGTTTGTTTTTGCGCCTGATAATAAAACAAAAAATGTCGTGTATCACAAGGTACTTAAATGAAGAGCAATCTATGTACTAAAATACAGAAATAATTATGAATGATTAATGTAGGTATTTAATTTTTCTGTATTTTTTCTGTATAGCAGAAAAATGTAGCTGAGAGTTAAAGCTATAAAAATTTCGATGATGCCATGCAAAAGTATGAATAATTTACCCGGAATTTGTGTTTTAGTATTCAACCCCTCGTTGAACTAGAGAAACGTAAAAATCGGGGTTTTTGCACGAGAACAAAAATGTACAGAATAATTATCTCTGCATTGTATATATTTAAACTATTATCAAAAGAGCACCCGTATTTAATTACGGATTTTTAAAAAAAAATAATATATTTCAACATTTTTTAAAAGTGAAACATTTTTTTAAGGAAAATTATGCTGTACAATATCGACGTTTTCCTTGACATCTACAACTTTTGGTTCGACTTTAAAATTTTACAAATTTTTGCTGAAGTGTTAATTCGAAAAACTGATAAAAAATGTTAAACAAAAATTAAGCTAAAGTCCGTATGAGCAAAAGCTCTTACGGCAGCGAAAGCGTAGGGGATTACGTGTTAGCACAAATCTACACATCCATTTCATCTCCGAAAATTTGCCCTAACCTCTTAGAGTAGGGAAAACTATTTAGTGTTAGAATAACACAGAATGCACTGTCAAAAATTCAACTTTCTGAAATTTTTTCGTTTACCCGTATCTTTTTGAGAACGGATCAACTGTATCAAGGTGCAGTGTGTGAAAACGGTACTTAAAATTATATAGCCGTCCGAAATCGATATATGGTATTGAAAATTTATGAAAATGCATCAAGGTGATTGTCAGACATCATAGACTAATCACAAAAGTTTTTAGTTGTAGGTATAAACATGATGGACGTTGAGGGCTCCGATATGTGCGGTTGGCCACTTTCATATTGCGGCTGACGACTTTTGCCCCAACACTGTATAGTCTGACGATTATTTTATGTACGCTTACTGCTTACTCTTTTCTATGACATATATCAATTTAAGACGGCTATGTATAATTTGAAAAAATGGTGGTTTTTACATTTCTACATATCGGTCTGACGATTAAGGCGACATCCAATAATAAACAATACCTCGTTTGTTACTATTTACCGACTACAGTAATTTAAATATTTCTTGTTCTTGTGTTCTTTGTTTATTGATAACGATATCTTAACGGGTGGGGTGGGTTGATTAATGGGTAGTGTAACACGATATCGGTGCTCTATAGAGATGACGTGACGGACACATTTTTTTTAATTTTGGTATTAGAAACGTCGTAACATACGTCACATATGTTTTGTAACCCTATGTTATAGAGCACTGGGGAAAATTTGCTCCGTCTTAATCTATTTCTGATTGAAGACCAAACCTTTTCTGTTAGATACAAATGCAGTGGTAAGGTGGCAACCTCAGAACGATGTGGTTCCTCATTTCTACCAATGAATCAATGAAATATTGAGGAGTGAAATGATGTTTTTTGACGATTCAAATTAAATGAGCTTTAGTCTTAGCTACAGCAGGAATCTCAATATTATTTGTTTCTAAAAATTGCAAAATATATCTTTTTTGGAATTTGAACGGCGCATTGTTCGAATTTGATGGTATGTTCGGTTTAAGTTCGCAAACCAGGTCTCAAACTACTGATGCTAGTGCTCAACTTTTAAATTCAAATTAAAGTTAGTAAGGTTGGTTCCTCAATGAAAGCCCTCGATTAACGGAGGCGGTCCTGTTGACTCCAGTGTTCTTCGAATTCCGCTCTTAGGCGCCTTCTGAAGTGTCCCACTGTACTCGCCTTGGTAATTTCACATGCCGGCTAGGGCCCAGCGAGGAGAGTCTGCGCTTTTAGTCGGCCAGTCGATCAGCCCCCTCGTTATCTTCAAATCCACTATGTCCTGGCACCCATATCAGGCGAACCCTGTTTCGCGTGACCAGCTCCCCTAAGGTTCTCTGACACTCTAAGATAAGCTTGGATGAGAATCTGTGCTACACCAGAGCCTTTAGCGCTCCCTGAATATAAGGATATATGTTTATACACTGTGTGCGGTAGTTCTTATAACAAGGATGACGAAGATCTCTGCTTGGAGAGTTGTGCAGTGAGTCCCAATGGGTATCGTTTTTAAAACCGCGGTTTGATTCCTGCTACTCCTGCCCCGGGGCCTTGCTTCGTGTGTGATGCATCCGTGAACCAGATCAGTCCATGTTCCCTGATTAGGTTCCCCGGAGTGTCCTAGTCCTCTCTTTTGGGGATTTCCATAGAATAGTTCTTGTCGAACCTGTTGATAGGTACGCATCCGTCCCTTATCTCTAAAATGGGGTTCTCTCCGGTTGCATGCCTCCAAATGACGGAGTGTCGCCAATCGTTGCGTGTCCCTTTACGCTGCTTTTCTAGCTCCCGATTCTACCATTTGGTTTCCCTGGGAAGCTTTAAGCATTGTAAGAGACAGCTGCCCTCGAAGGCCAGGTTCATACTTTCTCTAAGTCTCGTCTGTAGCTATTCGATGACATAGGTCCTTCTACAGATCTTGGCATCGTGTTTCAGGTTGTCCCTTAGGATGACTCTTAATTGTTCCTAATCCGTTTCCTTTGGGTTGCGAATCATAACCCCCGTGTAGTCCTTCTAGTCTAAAGAGGATATACCGATGATCCGCCAAAGTCAGGTTATCTGATATTCTCCATCCCTCTACCCTTACTCCCATGGTAGCAAGGGTGATGTCGATTACCATAGTCTTCGCGGCATTTACGAAGGTTGGTCTATTTTCCCTGTTGTGTAATTCCAGGTTCGTAGTGCTAAGATACTCCAGTAGTTTTGCACCCCTGTGGGTTGTGTTGCTGCTCCCCCATATGGCATGGTGAGAGTTTGCATCGAACCTCACAATGAGTGCAAGGCACTTCTCTTTACAATACTCTTATAGTTGAACTAGCTGTTTTGATGAGGGTGGTTTCTTCGAGTCATACGGTAAGTATGCACCATGGAGGTTTTCCGTTTATACTAAAGAAATAGATATTAGGATAATTAAATATATTGTCTGACATCGTACTGCAAAAAATTAGCTAATATAATTGTTAAGTATGGGATCTCTCTCTGGGAGGTCCGCTCTGGGATCAACATGACAACATGGTCGTGACGGTTTCCGTATAAATACTGTAGATACCGAGACATCCCATAGCATTACAATTTTTTCCAAGCGCTCACATTTTCGTCTTAATATAGGTATGCCATTGTCACTTAAACTTGTAGTCTGGATTGTTTCATTTGCATTTCACTCCTAAAACGTCTCATAAATCTCCCTACCGTAACTTGAATATGGGAAAAATTCTTTTCACGCGTTCTTAAATTTGAAGGTTATTTTGTAGGTGTTGCACCAACGACTGGGCCACTTCATGGATGGTACCAAAAAAAAAAAAAACAGGTAGTCCTGGAAGTATATACTACCTGTCACATGTCGGGGATCGTTGGCTAGTGGCTACATTGTTGTTGCCTCAGTAGTAAAAGCTGTTGGCGCGAAGAGGTTAGTGCTACTAATAGTAGAAAGACTGAGTTTGGCTCAATGTAATAAGTTTGATTTTCCATGAAAATGAGAATTTTCCAGAGGTGTCTTTTCGGTGCGGTCGAAAATCTAACGCGATTTGAGGAGTTTGGTCTTCGAAAAGACGCACTCGTTCAGAGAGAGTAGTAGTACTTTTGAATCTCTTCGATCGGGCTTGTCAGCATGCGACATATCTTGGTTTTCATGATTTTAGACTGCACTTGAATAAAATTATTTAACTAACTGGTGAAAACTGAGTTTTAGATTTCTTGTAAGTAATTTTCTACTCGATGTTGTTTATGACCAACTGAAGATTATGGGTTAGGAATTCTTTGAATTCCAGGGTTCTCCTCGTCTGCCGCTCGTAATCCTAGAACATCTCGGAGTTGGCTGACATGTCCACGTCCACGAGTTTAGCTAACCTTGGGTGGCTATGCGGTAGCACAAGGAGAGGCCTTTCACGATAAAATCGAGGAATTGTTTGACTGTTAATTCAGTCTCCCAGGGGTATTTGGGGTCCCATGCAGTTGCTAAGAAGAAATATTCTTAATAGCACGGTTTTCAAAATCGAAGAATTCTCTGAGCTAAGGAACGATCTGCTAATGATTACCCATTCTGACAGGGTACATTTTCTCGTTTTGATAGATTAAATGTCTCAATGCATTTCCTTTCGTATAATAACTGTAATAAAATGCTTTTTTAGGTTTCGTGATTTTCTTGCAGGATCTGGCTGCGTATTAACATAATGAGCTTGGACGTTTTTTATGTGTAAATAACGATGTAAATAGTATATGTAAATAATTATACGTGTAGAGCGTTATCGGTATTAGTGGTCTCTTATAATCCCAAATAAAATTCCTGGTAACACCTGGTAGGTTATTTATTAATCGGCAGGTTAACCAGCTCCGATATTGTTTATGCGTTTGCTGACCACACCTGTCAAGTTTGACAGTTGGTATTTCAAAAACCGCTTAATAAAAATTCACTTTTTTTTTAAAAAAGCTGATTTTTTCAATAATTTCAGGGTATATTTTTCACATTTCTTTTAACTGAAAGTTCTCTGAGATATTCGTTTATAAATTAAAAAAAGTCGTGTTCCTGTGGCCGTCCAAGTCAACAATTTTTGAATTCTGTAAAAATCATGCGAATGCTTCAGCGCTCCAGTATACGTCAAACGGTTTTGTTAACATTGAATGGCAAAAAAAAATCTGTAGTCAAATTAACAAATGTTTTTCGAGTCTGACTTGCAAAATTATGGTGCAAAAACTATCGAACATAGGGGATGCGTGGGGGGTTGCGTAGGGGATGCGTCGGGGGATGCGTCGGGGGGTGCGTCGGTACTGCGTCTTGGGGGTGTCGTCGGGGGGTTGGGGGTGTAAAAGTGAATTAGAAGGAACATAGCTTTAAGCTCGTGTAAAATAAAAAGGGGGGTGGTGGGGTGGCGGCGGGTAGCATAACGAAAGTCTAGTATACCTATTTCAAATAATTATTAATTTTGTGTGTATGTCCATATAGTTCGATATATAGATGGGGGGTGTGTAAAAGTGAATTAGAAGGAACATAGCTTTAAGCTCGTGTAAAATAATAAAAAGGGGTGTGGTGGCGGGTAGCATAACGAAAGTCTAGTATACCTATTTCAAATAATTAATACGTAAAAGCCTAATGGTTTAGCGGTAGGTAGGTAGGTAGGTAGGTAGGTAGGTAGGTAGGTTAGGTATGGAGTTTGAACTTGGAGGAGGAGGAGGACTCAGGTTCGATTCCGGATAAAGGCTTAATTTTTGTTTTAAAATATTGTACTTTTGCTGCACTTATTGTGTATATATGTTATATTTCAGTGTAAGTGTATCATATCCTCGGCGGTGAGTAGCATAATACACACACACACACACACACACACACACACACACACACACACACACACACACACACACACACACACACACACACACACACACACACACACACACACACACACACACACACACACACACACACACACACACACACACACACACACACACACACACACACACACACACACACACACACACACACACACACACACACACACACACACACACACACACACACACACACACACACACACACACACACACACACACACACACACACACACACACACACACACACACACACACACACACACACACACACACACACACACACACACACACACACACACACACACACACACACACACACACACACACACACACACACACACACACACACACACACACACACACACACACACACACACACACACACACACACACACACACACACACACACACACACACACACACACACACACACACACACACACACACACACACACACACACACACACACACACACACACACACACACACACACACACATAAATACCAAATCTGCAATAATTTGATTGCAACATACATAGTTGTGGAGTTATTCCCCCCCACCCACGTTTTGGTGTAACGATAAGTAATGTATATGCAACTATTACCAATAAGTAATTAATCGATTAATACTATTTCACATGAAAGTATCAAAATTCATCTGGGAATATCCTAGATAGTTAATAATATATTGCCTATGGTAATTTGGTCTCGACATTTACAACGTTGTAAACGGATGACTTGTATAATAATAAATATTAATACAACCATGATGTACCCCATTATTATTTATTTAATTAATATCACTTTCACGAGAAGCATAAAATTCGTATGAATATTTAACATCTGGCTATAGACTATGGAGTAACCGTTCGTTCACATTAACAAGTTTCCCGTACATCAACAGTGCCAGTTACCGCTCCGTCGATAATCACTACTTAAAAGTAAGTACAATTTTATTAAAATCCCTTAAAGTATTATCATTATTATACTTAACCTTTAACACTCCACCTAACATTTTTGTGAAATATATTTCATCGGTTTCAAGGAACAAAATGAAACTATTAATATACATATATACAAACTTAGAATTTGCTCAAAGAAGGTTACACTTACTTAGTATCACTGCTTTTGAAGACTTACTTAGTATCACTGCTTTGAAGTTGAATATTGATAGACTTTTTCATGAAGACTATGTGACTATCATAAATCGATTAATCTTGTACATTTCATTAACAAACCTGCTGCGGCTAACATTTTGTATCATTTAGTGATTGTAAATAAGGAAATATATGATCGATTAGAACTGGTGACAATTATTGATACACAATTCAGAAAAGTCATAAGTTCCTAGTTTATAATGAGAGAGTGTAGGCTAAAGTAAAATTAATATTATATTCTTATTATTATTATTATTATTATTATTAGTATTATTATTTTCAGAAATGGATCTAAAAGCATTAAATTCCACAGCTCTTCTGAAGGACAAGCCGCTGCACAAATTAACGGCTCTCCACCCGGATCAGCCTAGAGCAATTTTGGGTGCAAAACTGACCAACGGTAGATTTGGTCAGGCGATTCTGATTGAGCTCGATGATTGCGTAGTGTTCCTACCGAATAGAGTGACGGCGAGATTCAAGGAACAGCTGAATCTATTTACCCCCAACAAATATTCAATAGTGTATAAAGGACAGAAAGACGTGGGGAAACCACATCCGGCAACTCAGTTTGAGATTATCGAAAGCTGAAAATTGAACAGGTTAGTAGCAATTTAAAAGAAGGTTGGTTGACGTTCATAATAAAAAAAGGAAAAAAAACTTCAATAATTTTCTGATAATGTTTTTTTTTGTTATTTTCAGGTAAAAATTCCTCCCCTTTTACTTACTTTTTGAGATTTTTTCATATTATTAGTTAATAATTTAAATCGCTTCAGATGTGATAATTGTGCTTGCAATTTATTTCACTCCCCCTGATTTAAATCGCTATAAGTTAGAGCTCTACTAATCAGCCTCATTTGATAGAGAATGTGCTTGTACCAGTCATTTCTTATTTTATGATTTTTACTTTCCAATATTAAATGTATACCATCAGTGATCTTTTTTAAAATATCAGTGTTAAGTGCTAAAATTTCATTAGAATCCATTTTTCTAGTGTAAAATTTCCCAAAACACCTTATTATCTAATGATTATCTACCTTATTTAAACCCTTTATTAGATGTTCTAGCTGAATCTTCACCCTTGCTGCTGCTGCTGTTGTTGATGTTGTTGTTGTAAGGTCTACTCAATTATCTTTTGTTGGAGGGGACGAATTTTTAACTGAAAATAAAAAAAAACATTATCAGAAAGTTATTGAAATTTTTTTTCCTTTTTTTATTGTGAACGTCAACCAACCTTCTTTTAAATTGCTACTAACCTGTTCAATTTTCAGCTTTCGATAATCTCAAACTGAGTTGCCGGATGTGGTTTCCCCACGTCTTTCTGTCCTTTATACACTATTGAATATTTGTTGGGAGTAAATAGATTCAGCTGTTCCTTGAATCTCGCCGTCACTCTATTCGGTAAGAACACTACGCAATCATCGAGCTCAATCAGAATCGCCTGACCAAATCTACCGTTGGTCAGTTTTGCACCCAAAATTGCTCTAGGCTGATCCGGGTGGAGAGCCGTTAATTTGTGCAGCGGCTTGTCCTTCAGAAGAGCCGTGGAATTTAATGCTTTTAGATCCATTTCTGAAAATAATAATACTAATAATAATAATAATAATAATAATAATAATAATATAATATTAATTAACTTTAGCCTACACTCTCTCATTATAAACTAGGAACTTATGACTTTTCTGAATTATGTATCAATAATTGTCACCAGTTCTAATCGATCATATATTTCCTTATTTACAATCACTAAATGATACAAAATGTTAGCCGCAGTAGGTTTGTTAATGAAATGTACAAGATTAATCGATTTATGATAGTCACATAGTCTTCATGAAAAAGTCTATCAATATTCAACTTCAAAGCAGTGATACTAAGTAAGTCTTCAAAAGCAGTGATACTAAGTAAGTGTAACCTTCTTTGAGCAAATTCTAAGTTTGTATATATGTATATTAATAGTTTCATTTTGTTCCTTGAAACCGATGAAATATATTTCACAAAAATGTTAGGTGGAGTGTTAAAGGTTAAGTATAATAATGATAATACTTTAAGGGATTTTAATAAAATTGTACTTACTTTTAAGTAGTGATTATCGACGGAGCGGTAACTGGCACTGTTGATGTACGGGAAAGTTGTTAATCTGAACGAACGGTTACTCCGCTATTTAATTGCTTCTCTTAATCGCGCGACCCCCTCCTCTAGCGACGTTTTAACGCGCTCCTTCTTCCAATATTCCCCCACATACTTAGTCCGCACATCTGCATTAAACAATTTGCGGATGTTTAGTTAATTTCATGGGAAACGTACGCACAGAGCCGGCCCGTGTCGGGGCTGCAAGGGGTGCATCGCACCCGGGTGGCATTCTACCAAGGGGAAGCAAAATTGAAAAAATAATTTACTTATATAAACATCCGCAAATATGTCGATCGCTATAAAAATATTACTTTGTGTACCGTAAACCATCATCAACTCTAAAGGAAGTTATCGTTGAAAATGTTGGGTTGGAAATATTCAAGGATTCAAAGAAAGAAAGAAAAGCCCCTTTCAATAATTAAAATGTATCTACCTCGGTAGTTTACTAGTTTAGTTTATATTTATAACTTCGATGTTCTGATCGGGAAAGGGTGGTAAATTATTTCTTGCACCCGGGCGGCACATACCCATGGGACGACCCTGGGTACGCAGACGCATTAATTACAAGTCACACAATTTTCAAGTGGGTGTTATCCGCAAGTGGTACATGTGTTTTCATATGCTTTCGTTGCGAAACGATTCAGACAAGTCGTTGCAGGACATTACAAGTAGTGCGCAATTTTCAAGTGGGTGACGTCAGACTTCTCAAACATTCGCGGGAAACGGCCTGGGGGGCGGCGGCGTCGGCGATCAGATGTTAAATATTCGTACGAATTTTATGCTTCTCGTGGAAGTGATATTAATTAAATAAATAATAATGGGGTACATCATGGTTGTATTAATATTTATTATTATACAAGTCATCCGTTTACAACGTTGTAAATGTCGAGACCAAATTACCATAGGCAATATATTATTAACTATCTAGGATATTCCCAGATGAATTTTGATACTTTCATGTGAAATAGTATTAATCGATTAATTACTTATTGGTAATAGTTGCATATACATTACTTATCGTTACACCAAAACGTGGGTGGGGGGGAATAACTCCACAACTATGTATGTTGCAATCAAATTATTGCAGATTTGGTATTTATTTTGTGTGTGTGTGTGTGTGTGTGTGTGTGTGTGTGTGTGTGTGTGTGTGTGTGTGTGTGTGTGTGTGTGTGTGTGTGTGTGTGTGTGTGTGTGTGTGTGTGTGTGTGTGTGTGTGTGTGTGTGTGTGTGTGTGTGTGTGTGTGTGTGTGTGTGTGTGTGTGTGTGTGTGTGTGTGTGTGTGTGTGTGTGTGTGTGTGTGTGTGTGTGTGTGTGTGTGTGTGTGTGTGTGTGTGTGTGTGTGTGTGTGTGTGTGTGTGTGTGTGTGTGTGTGTGTGTGTGTGTGTGTGTGTGTGTGTGTGTGTGTGTGTGTGTGTGTGTGTGTGTGTGTGTGTGTGTGTGTGTGTGTGTGTGTGTGTGTGTGTGTGTGTGTGTGTGTGTGTGTGTGTGTGTGTGTGTGTGTGTGTGTGTGTGTGTGTGTGTGTGTGTGTGTGTGTGTGTGTGTGTGTGTGTGTGTGTGTGTGTGTGTGTGTGTGTGTGTGTGTGTGTGTGTGTGTGTGTGTGTGTGTGTGTGTGTGTGTGTGTGTGTGTGTGTGTGTGTGTGTGTGTGTGTGTGTGTGTGTGTGTGTGTGTGTGTGTGTGTGTGTGTGTGTGTGTGTGTGTGTGTGTGTGTGTGTGTGTGTGTGTGTGTGTGTGTGTGTGTGTGTGTGTGTGTGTGTGTGTGTGTGTGTGTGTGTGTGTGTGTGTGTGTGTGTGTGTGTGTGTGTGTGTGTGTGTGTGTGTGTGTGTGTGTGTGTGTGTGTGTGTGTGTGTGTGTGTGTGTGTGTGTGTGTGTGTGTGTGTGTGTGTGTGTGTGTGTGTGTGTGTGTGTGTGTGTGTGTGTGTGTGTGTGTGTGTGTGTGTGTGTGTGTGTGTGTGTGTGTGTGTGTGTGTGTGTGTGTGTGTGTGTGTGTGTGTGTGTGTGTGTGTGTGTGTGTGTGTGTGTGTGTGTGTGTGTGTGTGTGTGTGTGTGTGTGTGTGTGTGTGTGTGTGTGTGTGTGTGTGTGTGTGTGTGTGTGTGTGTGTGTGTGTGTGTGTGTGTGTGTGTGTGTGTGTGTGTGTGTGTGTGTGTGTGTGTGTGTGTGTGTGTGTGTGTGTGTGTGTGTGTGTGTGTGTGTGTGTGTGTGTGTGTGTGTGTGTGTGTGTGTGTGTGTGTGTGTGTGTGTGTGTGTGTGTGTGTGTGTGTGTGTGTGTGTGTGTGTGTGTGTGTGTGTGTGTGTGTGTGTGTGTGTGTGTGTGTGTGTGTGTGTGTGTGTGTGTGTGTGTGTGTGTGTGTGTGTGTGTGTGTGTGTGTGTGTGTGTGTGTGTGTGTGTGTGTGTGTGTGTGTGTGTGTGTGTGTGTGTGTGTGTGTGTGTGTGTGTGTGTGTGTGTGTGTGTGTGTGTGTGTGTGTGTGTGTGTGTGTGTGTGTGTGTGTGTGTGTGTGTGTGTGTGTGTGTGTGTGTGTGTGTGTGTGTGTGTGTGTGTGTGTGTGTGTGTGTGTGTGTGTGTGTGTGTGTGTGTGTGTGTGTGTGTGTGTGTGTGTGTGTGTGTGTGTGTGTGTGTGTGTGTGTGTGTGTGTGTGTGTGTGTGTGTGTGTGTGTGTGTGTGTGTGTGTGTGTGTGTGTGTGTGTGTGTGTGTGTGTGTGTGTGTGTGTGTGTGTGTGTGTGTGTGTGTGTGTGTGTGTGTGTGTGTGTGTGTGTGTGTGTGTGTGTGTGTGTGTGTGTGTGTGTGTGTGTGTGTGTGTGTGTGTGTGTGTGTGTGTGTGTGTGTGTGTGTGTGTGTGTGTGTGTGTGTGTGTGTGTGTGTGTGTGTGTGTGTGTGTGTGTGTGTGTGTGTGTGTGTGTGTGTGTGTGTGTGTGTGTGTGTGTGTGTGTGTGTGTGTGTGTGTGTGTGTGTGTGTGTGTGTGTGTGTGTGTGTGTGTGTGTGTGTGTGTGTGTGTGTGTGTGTGTGTGTGTGTGTGTGTGTGTGTGTGTGTGTGTGTGTGTGTGTGTGTGTGTGTGTGTGTGTGTGTGTGTGTGTGTGTGTGTGTGTGTGTGTGTGTGTGTGTGTGTGTGTGTGTGTGTGTGTGTGTGTGTGTGTGTGTGTGTGTGTGTGTGTGTGTGTGTGTGTGTGTGTGTGTGTGTGTGTGTGTGTGTGTGTGTGTGTGTGTGTGTGTGTGTGTGTGTGTGTGTGTGTGTGTGTGTGTGTGTGTGTGTGTGTGTGTGTGTGTGTGTGTGTGTGTGTGTGTGTGTGTGTGTGTGTGTGTGTGTGTGTGTGTGTGTGTGTGTGTGTGTGTGTGTGTGTGTGTGTGTGTGTGTGTGTGTGTGTGTGTGTGTGTGTGTGTGTGTGTGTGTGTGTGTGTGTGTGTGTGTGTGTGTGTGTGTGTGTGTGTGTGTGTGTGTGTGTGTGTGTGTGTGTGTGTGTGTGTGTGTGTGTGTGTGTGTGTGTGTGTGTGTGTGTGTGTGTGTGTGTGTGTGTGTGTGTGTGTGTGTGTGTGTGTGTGTGTGTGTGTGTGTGTGTGTGTGTGTGTGTGTGTGTGTGTGTGTGTGTGTGTGTGTGTGTGTGTGTGTGTGTGTGTGTGTGTGTGTGTGTGTGTGTGTGTGTGTGTGTGTGTGTGTGTGTGTGTGTGTGTGTGTGTGTGTGTGTGTGTGTGTGTGTGTGTGTGTGTGTGTGTGTGTGTGTGTGTGTGTGTGTGTGTGTGTGTGTGTGTGTGTGTGTGTGTGTGTGTGTGTGTGTGTGTGTGTGTGTGTGTGTGTGTGTGTGTGTGTGTGTGTGTGTGTGTGTGTGTGTGTGTGTGTGTGTGTGTGTGTGTGTGTGTGTGTGTGTGTGTGTGTGTGTGTGTGTGTGTGTGTGTGTGTGTGTGTGTGTGTGTGTGTGTGTGTGTGTGTGTGTGTGTGTGTGTGTGTGTGTGTGTGTGTGTGTGTGTGTGTGTGTGTGTGTGTGTGTGTGTGTGTGTGTGTGTGTGTGTGTGTGTGTGTGTGTGTGTGTGTGTGTGTGTGTGTGTGTGTGTGTGTGTGTGTGTGTGTGTGTGTGTGTGTGTGTGTGTGTGTGTGTGTGTGTGTGTGTGTGTGTGTGTGTGTGTGTGTGTGTGTGTGTGTGTGTGTGTGTGTGTGTGTGTGTGTGTGTGTGTGTGTGTGTGTGTGTGTGTGTGTGTGTGTGTGTGTGTGTGTGTGTGTGTGTGTGTGTGTGTGTGTGTGTGTGTGTGTGTGTGTGTGTGTGTGTGTGTGTGTGTGTGTGTGTGTGTGTGTGTGTGTGTGTGTGTGTGTGTGTGTGTGTGTGTGTGTGTGTGTGTGTGTGTGTGTGTGTGTGTGTGTGTGTGTGTGTGTGTGTGTGTGTGTGTGTGTGTGTGTGTGTGTGTGTGTGTGTGTGTGTGTGTGTGTGTGTGTGTGTGTGTGTGTGTGTGTGTGTGTGTGTGTGTGTGTGTGTGTGTGTGTGTGTGTGTGTGTGTGTGTGTGTGTGTGTGTGTGTGTGTGTGTGTGTGTGTGTGTGTGTGTGTGTGTGTGTGTGTGTGTGTGTGTGTGTGTGTGTGTGTGTGTGTGTGTGTGTGTGTGTGTGTGTGTGTGTGTGTGTGTGTGTGTGTGTGTGTGTGTGTGTGTGTGTGTGTGTGTGTGTGTGTGTGTGTGTGTGTGTGTGTGTGTGTGTGTGTGTGTGTGTGTGTGTGTGTGTGTGTGTGTGTGTGTGTGTGTGTGTGTGTGTGTGTGTGTGTGTGTGTGTGTGTGTGTGTGTGTGTGTGTGTGTGTGTGTGTGTGTGTGTGTGTGTGTGTGTGTGTGTGTGTGTGTGTGTGTGTGTGTGTGTGTGTGTGTGTGTGTGTGTGTGTGTGTGTGTGTGTGTGTGTGTGTGTGTGTGTGTGTGTGTGTGTGTGTGTGTGTGTGTGTGTGTGTGTGTGTGTGTGTGTGTGTGTGTGTGTGTGTGTGTGTGTGTGTGTGTGTGTGTGTGTGTGTGTGTGTGTGTGTGTGTGTGTGTGTGTGTGTGTGTGTGTGTGTGTGTGTGTGTGTGTGTGTGTGTGTGTGTGTGTGTGTGTGTGTGTGTGTGTGTGTGTGTGTGTGTGTGTGTGTGTGTGTGTGTGTGTGTGTGTGTGTGTGTGTGTGTGTGTGTGTGTGTGTGTGTGTGTGTGTGTGTGTGTGTGTGTGTGTGTGTGTGTGTGTGTGTGTGTGTGTGTGTGTGTGTGTGTGTGTGTGTGTGTGTGTGTGTGTGTGTGTGTGTGTGTGTGTGTGTGTGTGTGTGTGTGTGTGTGTGTGTGTGTGTGTGTGTGTGTGTGTGTGTGTGTGTGTGTGTGTGTGTGTGTGTGTGTGTGTGTGTGTGTGTGTGTGTGTGTGTGTGTGTGTGTGTGTGTGTGTGTGTGTGTGTGTGTGTGTGTGTGTGTGTGTGTGTGTGTGTGTGTGTGTGTGTGTGTGTGTGTGTGTGTGTGTGTGTGTGTGTGTGTGTGTGTGTGTGTGTGTGTGTGTGTGTGTGTGTGTGTGTGTGTGTGTGTGTGTGTGTGTGTGTGTGTGTGTGTGTGTGTGTGTGTGTGTGTGTGTGTGTGTGTGTGTGTGTGTGTGTGTGTGTGTGTGTGTGTGTGTGTGTGTGTGTGTGTGTGTGTGTGTGTGTGTGTGTGTGTGTGTGTGTGTGTGTGTGTGTGTGTGTGTGTGTGTGTGTGTGTGTGTGTGTGTGTGTGTGTGTGTGTGTGTGTGTGTGTGTGTGTGTGTGTGTGTGTGTGTGTGTGTGTGTGTGTGTGTGTGTGTGTGTGTGTGTGTGTGTGTGTGTGTGTGTGTGTGTGTGTGTGTATTATGCTACTCACCGCCGAGGATATGATACACTTACACTGAAATATAACATATATATATGCAATAAGTGCAGCAAAAGTATTTTAAAACAAAAATAAAGCCTTTATCCGGAATCGAACCTGAGTCCTCTTCCTCCTCCAAGTTCAAACTCCATACCTAACCTACCTACCTACCTACCTACCGCTAAACCATTAGGCTTCTACGTATTAATTATTTGAAATAGGTATATTAGACTTTCGTTATGCTACCCGCCACCACACCCCTTTTTATTATTTTAAACGAGCTTAAAGCTATGTTCCTTCTAATTCACTTTTACACCGCCCCCCCCCCCCATCTATATATCGATCTATATGGACATACACACAAAATTAATAATTATTTGAAATAGGTATACTAGACTTTCGTTATGCTACCCGCCGCCACCCCACCACCCCCCTTTTTATTTTACACGAGCTTAAAGCTATGTTCCTTCTAATTCACTTTTACACCCCCAACCCCCCGACGACACCCCCAAGACGCACCCCCGACGCACCCCCCGACGCACCCCCCGACGCATCCCCCGACGCATCCCCTACGCAACCCCCGACGCATCCCCTACGCAACCCCTACGCTACCACCGACCCACCCCAAGACGCAACCCCCCAAGCACCCCCGGACCCACCCGGCCCCCCGTTTTGGTTACACGGGCTTAAAGCTATGTTCTTTCTAATTCACCTTTTACTAGGCACCTTTTACACGGGCTTAAAGCTATGTTCCTTCTAATTCACTTGAAGTGAATTAGAAGGAACATAGCATAACTACTATTAGAATTTGATGAATCTCACTTACGGCAGGAGCACACTTATTAACAACTTTATTGATGAAGTTAAACCTCTCTCTCATTGACTGCTCCCTCTGTGACTCTTCTGCGATCTTGACGGTGTTATTGATGTTAGTGAGGTCTCCTGCCGCCGGAGACTTTCTTCCGATATTTTTGCGGTCATCCCCGCCGTCCCTCCCCTTGTTGTAAAGGGCGTAAGTTGTGAGCAGGACCGTCGTCACTCCAACCGCTCCGACCCCCTTGATCTTCCTTGTCCTGTCCCTGCCTGCCGATTGGGGCCGCATGCCCAAGTACCTCTTCGACACCTCCACACAGTGTTTCCAGGGCGACTGGGTGATGTACGTTAATGAGCTTATCATGCTCGGGACTGCAGTTTTACATCATACTTGACTGGAAATTTTGCGGGGCCGTTCCGCCGAAAACTGTGGTGTCACTGTCAATTTTGATAGTGCATTGTCAGCGATGTCAGCGATAGCGAGAGATCGAGAGGTCCGAGGATTTGTCTGTGTTTAAATTTGGATGCTATAAAATGTTGTTTCTAAGTTTCCACAGTTTGACATACATACTAATTGTATTCACTATAGCAAGTGTCCACCTCTTGTTTGTGGCGTATTTTCCGATGTAACACATATAGCGAAACACATGGGCTGCCTACCCCGAAAGGTCGCGGAAGAATACCACACGTTAATATATACTTGATTTGTAGCCCGGCAATATTTGCCTCTGAAAGAAACTTATAGAATTTTCCTTTGGCGTGTCTCAGACGTTCTAGCATTTGAAATTAAACTTCAATACTATTTGAAAGGGTTTAGGAGAATTTGGATATTCCTAGTGGTTCTTGGAGAATTGAAATAATTTGAAACTTCCGCTAAACTTTCAAATTCTATTCTAAGGTATTCTAAGCTATTCAACTTTCCGTTGTTTGAAGTTCTAGAGGAATCTCTAGAGTTTGTTTTCTAAACCATTTTTAACGTTTAAAATTTAACTGAAACTGTTGGAATTTCCGTAAACAAGAAAGATTTGCATTGAAGGCGATTTAGATGATAAAGATTCTCGAAGTGTTTCTGAAATCTTCCTTCCAGAACCCTGAAATATTTTAAAGTTCAGAATTAGGGAATTGAACCGTTTGAAATTCCCATAAACCTGTTTAAATTCAAATTTAACCATTTTTAGCCTTCTAAATTATAAATGAACCACTGGAGAATTTTTTATTTAATTAAATTTAATTAAATTATCGCCGGAAATCTTCGAAATATTGCAATATAAACAATTTGAAAAATGTGGCCACAAACTATCAACGAATGATAAATTTGTTGATCGTTATTACAACTTGATGTTTATGGGATGTGAGATTTAGGGAATATATAAATTTAATTGCAAGGTATAAAGCACGAGATAAGCCCTTCATTTGCACCCATAATCAGGGGGGATGCCAAAAAATTACAAGGTAGATTTAATACACACTTTTAATGAAAATGAACTATACTATCATGTAGCACTGGAATTCGGAGTACATTCTTTTCGAATTAGCACTCGTATTAACTACAATAAAAATAAACTGACGAATAAAAATCCCAGCCAACCTGACAGCTAAAATCCTTGCAGGATGAGTCTTTTGTTGATGAGTTTGTTTTGAGTTCATTTGGCTCTGTTACGGGTGGTGATAAGGCGTTATATGTGTAGCGGTAGTTGTGGGGTTTGAGGTGGGCGGTGTTTGTGATGGCTGTTGGTGCATACGTCGACTGCAGAGCGGGAGTCATCTTCCAGCTTTGAGGGAGCTTTTCCAAGCGTCTTTTTATTGGTGATTTTGGAGACGACCCAGGATGGTTTGGGGTGTTTTTGGGAGATCTTTCCAGATTACTGTTGAAGGAAGGGGAGTGCTTAGGATGTTTGGTTTCTGAAGAATAAGAATGACGGATTAGCGGGCGCAGTGACTTTCTTGGATGGTGTAGATGTTTTCGGGTAGTATAATGCTGGAAAATATTGCGATTTCTAAGACATTTGGAAAGTGGTCTGAGTTGTCTAGATAACATGTTAGGTGTGTTGAAGAGGTGATTATGGAGCCATGTCATTGTGTAATGTTGTAAAGTCTTGTGCCACTGGTGTTACGGCGCCTGTTGTGCCAGTTCGGTTGTCCGGAGTTTAGGTCTCCTAATTATGGTGCTGTATGTGTTGGCTAGTAGGCGTATGTCTTGGTCAGTGATGGGGGCTTTTGGGGATTTGTATGCGGAGTGTATTGTGTTATCTCCGCGGTGTTTCTCTGATAACTATTTTTGTCATTTTCCGGTGGTTTTTGGCGTTGGTGGGAGTGATCCGAACGCCCTGGGGGTAACTTAGATGTTGGTGAATTGTGCATGGTGTGTCCTGAAAAGTTTCGATGCGTCGTATAGGTAGTTGGGAGGAGGTTTGTTACGGGAGTTGGTCGCTATGGAGTGCGTTTTGTACCGAGTGTTGCTCAATTATGTGATATGTGTGTTGTGGGTTGTTATATTGCTTGTGGCTTTGTTGTTGTGGGTTCGTCGTTTGTTGTTTTTGTGCGAAAGGTGTGGCTTGGCTGCTGGGCTCGTACGTGTCCATATGATTTAGAATGTCAAATTTGTTATGTTTGTCTGTCGTTTGACTCTGTGAGTGTCGGTTGGCGTGGCGTTTGTTGGTTTGTTGTGGGATGATCTGGGAGGTCTTCAGTTGTTTAGATAAAGTGGCGATTTGTATTTGTAATTTCCGAATACCATCTGTTAGTTTGGTGATTGTCTGTTTTTGTTGCTTTATTATCGTCAAATGGTCTTCGACTGGCATGATGTGAACTATCCTCGTCTCACCTTTCTGCTATCCATTTATCTTTTTATTTTGTTTTCTGTTCTCCACGCTTGTTGGTATAAAGCGTGTAGTTTATCAAAACATTTTGCACCTTGATAGTCGGCGCGCTTATGACAGTTAATAAAATTTTACCTTGGTCTGAGCCGTGATCCCATTTCTTGTTTTGTTAAGAGTTGTGTAACAAATTTTTTCTTTCAATACGTGTATATTAGACGATTAGACTCCCTTTGGTGATATCCTTCACGAATTTCTTCCGCTTATTTAGTTTTTGCGTTTGTGTAATTTAAAGGATGCTAAATATATTAATCAATTTCGAAAACATGTTGTTTGACAAGAGTTTTACTAAACTTTCATTTTTTTATTTTCCAATTTTATTATTAAATTTGTACATCTTTAACACGGGCCAAACTAAAGCCCAAATTATTTTTTAAACACGCCAGTTAATAACGTATGAGTCATTTCTGCCAGTCCTACAGCTGGAAAAAGTGTGAAAGGAAAAGGGGTGGAAAACGATTTTCAACCACCTATTTATATAAATCGTACTATTATTGAATATACCATTCATTATTACTATTATTAATATTCTCAATAAATACCTCCCAATAAATACCAATATATTTGACTGCAGAAATGGATTCGACCTTTTATTTACATTTAAATGAACCGGGAAGGAATTGGTACGTTTACCTGAGCACGGAAAGGAATTCCGTCTGACCGTTACTGATCTCGTAATTAAAGACGTCATGGGTTAATACATTAACGGTTCATAAGTAGGCAGAATTAAAAAATACTGCCCAATTTAAATTCACTGCTAGCAAATGAAATCCTTAAAACTTAAATATAGTTAATTGTATTATGCAGCTCCGAATAGGTCCTGTCCCTACATTTCAAATAGATCTCCCTAACCTCTATGAGTAGAATAGCTAACCCAGTCAGGAATATCAGACTGAGAAAGATTTTGAAGTAGAAATAATTTAATATAATGTACGCAGTTCCATTGGAACTATAATTAAACGTAAACGGGTCAGAATACGTTTCGCTCGTCACGACGATGCTCGTCTCGGCTATGACGTAGTTCTGATAGACTGCCCGCAGGACTACCAAGTCCATGAAGTCGTCAGCAACGCCGTCGGCGACGCCTCTCTTCAGAATCAGCGGACTGATCAGAACTGAGCAATTACCTATCGACGGGTATGCCGGCGGCGGTGGCAAGAACGGCAGGTACTTGCGCTCATCTGAAAATAACATTAATTAGGATTTTGTTAAGTTTCAAAACGATGGACGTGGGTAAGCTTGAATTTTTATATCTTCTACAAATCCCTTTGGAAAACAAAATTATTTTACCCTTACCTTAAAGATTCAGGGATGTAAATCACCTATCTTCTTGAAAACACCACTCCCTATACCTGCTGATGCAGCATTTTATTTTTTCATTTTCCATTTAGTCTATGAGGTTCTTCGATCTTATAGGGTGTTCTCAGATAAATATAAGAGTATAATTGTACATATCTAGTGTATGTATTTGACGATGAATCAAATATGAAGCACCCTCTGTACTCTGAACCAGCTGATATAGTAAGTCGTGTTCGCAAAACTGAAGGTAATTATGTTCCTAAATCTCATTGATTATAACATATGTTTCACGTTATAGGAACATAGATAGTGCGAAAATTCTGATACTCTAATGTAGACCGCCATTGGCAGCTTCCATTGCCGCGTGTACCGCTAATTAGATCATCGTGCTGTCCGGTCGGATTGTGTGAGTAACGTTTGGTAAATATTTCCCGGAAAAGTTGTAATATTGTCTTTGATATAAATACAGTCGTAATGAAATCAAAAAGTGTTTAACATCAAATATGCACCAGAACATGTCTCGCATCTCTGCGTGAGAGTTATAAATTGTACCGGAAATGGACTGTCGCTAAGGAAAGACGTGTAGAAAAACCTGTGTTGACGGCGTTGTGAGTCACATGATCTAAACTATAACTGGTTGAGTTTGAACGGCACGAGGCCCGATTGGTTGACTCAAGGATGCGTAACTGGCTGCAGGGGGATGCGATTGAGCCTTGAAATCTCAAACGCCCTTTTGTTTTAGGTATAAGGTTGTTGAAGAGGGGCCCATCTGAGTGGGTATCGTATCGTCCCGGTCTTCGTTTCGCTACTGAGAATAATCCTACTCTCAAAGAACTATCCTCCCGTTGCTGAGTTTTGTTTCCGTTCGTTAATGAGACGAGTTTTGTGCCAGGAAAAATTTTCGTTCGTCATTACAAGGAAAAGTTAATATGGAAGGGTATGCTTGGAGAAATAGCTGTTGGAGTGCCAATATAACCCTTCAAGGTACATAAAAATAGGTTCAACCTGAACAGTTCGTAAAATTTTTGAATGTATGTATTTGAAGATTATTTCTTGAATTCTCCATTCGACTGGCATAATAGTTGATGAAAACCTAAGCAAGTAATTATTCCTACCGATCTCAAGTAAGATGAGATTTTATTTACAGAGGTGGTTATTATGTGATACTGTAACTTTGGATTTGATACTTTATGTACAGTATCTGTACATCCCCAAAATAGCAGCATCTAACTCCGTTTAATTCATTAGAAATTATACAGAAACCTTCTTGTCTTGATCAAATTATTTAAATACGATTTTATAGTCCATTTAAAAATATTTACATTAATGTATTGCTTTATGGCTAACAGTTATCGCATGCAAGCTTGTTCGCGTTGTTATCAATTTCAGTTAATTGGGATGCTTTAGAAAGTAACATTAGAATGTTTCAATGTTCTTATTTTAAATGGTTATAATTGATCATCCATATTGTAATGCTTATGATTGCGATAAATTCGTCTGTATGTTTTATTTTTGTAAATTACTATAATGCGTTAGTAGTTTGTAAGTGGTTACTGTCTCTTACTTTCTTCAAATTTTTGTTACGCGGTTTTCATGAAAAAAAGACAATACATAATTTATTAAAACAATTCACGAGTGCGTTAATTACACATACATTTTTTCATATCGTTTACCACCACTTTAAAGTTATATAAACCATTTCCTCTTAGAGTAAATAATATTTGATTTATTTAGCATTATTTTCACAAATAAACCCCAAATACAGCCATATAAACTGGTAAAATACTCCACCACCGCCTGTTCGCTTCGAATGCACTAGCTTATAATCATATATAGGAGAGAAATAAAATACAAGCACTTCGCCTTTCTTTTTACCGCGCATGCTGTATAGAAGAGATATCTCGAGCAAGCATATAACTACAGAGATAAACCCACGCACATAAGTAAGGGTACTTTTGTCTTATTTCTGACGTTATAAGATGACAAATTTCCTCTTAATACATCCAGTTTTTTATTGGGTTTAACGGTTGTGGTATGTGTTTTTTTGTTATTCGGTTAGGTATTGACTTTCACATATATAAAATGTATGATAGGAATGAATATAACGACCACGCGCTTAACAACCAAATATAGAATACCATTCAGATACAAAGCCAGGTAATTCATAGTCCATTCATTAATCAGCTTTCTAACAAATCCTCTGTAACATTAGTGTGGCACCAGTTAGTTAAATCAACGATGTCTTGACGTGGGGAAGAGGGGTTCAGACCGCCACTACAACACTTTAGGAAACGGGGAAATTTTAGCAAAAGTTCTCACACATATAAACATTTATACACAAACAGAAAATATACAATCAACGATATCCGATTCCACTAATCATATAAACCTCATCTCTCACGATGCAGATCTATGAGAAAACATTTTCAAAGCTTATGCTAAAACCATCAAGAGTCCCTATGAAGTTTATGTCGCTAGCACCAGTTGCCAAAACATAGGTAACCAGGCAGCACTAAAAATTGCCAAAACAATCTATAACATTATCCTTTATCACGTTCCGTCGACAGGTTGTTAGGAAAAACATATAATAAGCTTCAGAGTCTCTAAGTACTAGGATAAAAATGGATTGAATTATAATAAAGCAGCGAGGAAAAAATTTTAGCATATATGTAACATATACCAGAGTTACCTGTAAGTGTAATGCAAAGGGAATCGTAAACATAAACATCAGACCACACTCTCAGAATTTCACAAAACTGCCCCAATAATCGACATCGGTGCGTTGAAGGACAGACACACTTCTGCGGAGCTGAAGAGATAACTCAGATGAACTTAACATTAAATTAGAGTTTTATAACATCACTAAAAAACGCGCGCAAAGCACGGTAGAACCGAGGAAATAAAAATTAAAAATGCCTGGTGGTCAATTAAGACCTGAGAACTCCAGACACTCGGCGACATGGGCAACTTTTATAATTATTTGAGAGCTCAAAGGAACTCTGTTAACCATCAAGTCAGAAATTATGTCAACAGGGGGAGAATATTATCAAACATTTCTTAATCAGAATAAATATTTCAAAGATAATGTCGTGGATGAACTGCCGGACATTCTAACACACACATTTATCGATTACGAGCTTACACTGGGAAATTACATGATATTTGTCTTACATCAACTCTGAGAAAAATATATCGAATATTATATATCGATTATAAACTAATCAAACAACGAATCCCACTATACATAAGTTCCTAGAGCTATTGAAAGAGTTCGACTGAGTCAAAAGACCTCTGTGGAGAATCCTAAAGAAGTTTGGAAGCCCCCAAAACTAACACCCATTATAAAAGAGATTTACAGTAACAATAGTTACAGGGTGATACATAATAAGTAGCTGACACAAGTCTTCGATCTCATTACAGGAGTTACAACGATTGTGATGTTTGCCGTAGATGCCGTAGAATACAGGGTGATACATAATAATTCGCTGACACAATTCTTCGATCTCAATACGGGAGTTACAACGATTGTGATGTTTGCCGTAGATGCCGTAGAATATACGATTCGCCACTAGAGGAATTCTGTAGAAAGACTGTTGGCTGTAGACTGTGGCCTACACAACTAAAGTAGACTTAAGATTAAAACAAAATGCTTAAAGATGTATGCCATTGAATTACAATTCGGTTATGTCTGCGACTTAGTTGATCACGCAGAGCATCTGCTGAGTACGCTGAGAATTTAGCTTAATATGTACAAACCATTTGACTTTACGATATACCCTCGCAAAAGCGAAAATATTAGCCCAACTAGTGCTTGGCAGTTCCCTAACATCCCCAAGGATCCAAATGCAGGAAACAATGCTAAATGTAGTGGACGGCTCTCTGTATCTTGGTGGCGTCGTGAACAATAAAAGTATCTTAGATATTGAAATCCATTATAGTTGTAGACAACAACCTTAGCATTCAAATAAAAGTATCAGTTTACCGAGCCGTCGTGTTGAGAACACTCACACGTCCACGTATTTCACCTGACAAATGAATGCAAAATTCTAGCGTCGAGTGGGAATTTAACTTACATTCTTTTGGCAGGTAAATATTTGCTTTATTGCAGTCTAAATAAATCGTCATCTGTTTATATATTTTTCTGCTGCAGGGGAATTGTGGAAACATTACTTTTGTTTTCAATTCCCAATGTCGAGACAATGTTTATTCTAGACATTCGAGCATCTTCCGCTCGAAAAGATAACCTCCTTACGTGATCCAAGACAATAAGCGTTTTCCAGTGGTTATTTACCAGCAAAAATAGCTCAGAGCCAATTTCGAAGTTCGTCTCCGTTGTTACAACGTTAATATTTTACACAAATTCCTAGCGTGTATTACCTATTTAACGCCACTGTGGGCAATATGTTCGTTTTTGTAAATGCCATCCTCAAGTAATGAAAACTAAAGTTATACGTAATATGCAGTTATGTGTTATCTATTATATACATGATTCCAATAAATCTAGTTTATAGAAAGCAAATACACAACTCGCAATAGCTCGTATAAATACATAACTGAAAAAATGTCTGTGAAGTACAAGACGTTAAGTAAAAAAACAATTCGCTATTAATAATCACTAACGATTCGGCAATTCTACCCAGCGTTTTACTTTTGTATAAAAATAACCAAAAGAACTTAGATATCAAAAAACTGTAAAATTGTAATATTTTTGGCAAATGCGTATTTTATGAGCTGTTATAAAATTAGCGCATTTTTAATTTAACACATTGCATTACAAAAATGTATATCATACTTTTGCGAAATATGGCTGAACGCCAGTAGCCAATACCTACACCAAACAATTTTAAATTTTATGCATCTGTCGTAATCTAATTCGTTCATGTATATCATACACAATTATAATGTAAGCCGCAGACTGACTGTTTCCTCAAGTGACATTTCCCTCAAATTCTAACATTTTTAACTGAATTTTCCCCTTTATATAACTCGTAACCACATATATCAAACGAATATACCACAATGAGTGCAACTTTCCGTTACTGTAGCACAACTACTACCTATATGATAGTTTCATAGGGTATTGTAAGTCCTCACCTAGGATCAGCTTTAGTGTGGCCACGATCGAGCCGCAATTCTCTAGGACGATCGACTCTCCTTCGATCTGTACTAGTACGTCGTTGTGCGTGGAAGCTTTATAAAGTTGTCTTCTGAACTGAGGTTTCGGCCCGTGGAAGCCAATAGATTCGAAGTAAGTCTGATCTGCTACCTGGAAACGACAGAATATAGACAAGAGAAAGGTAAACGTATTGCGAAAAGAAAAAATGCTTGTAAATATCTTTTAAAATATCACACTACGTTAGTTAACTGTCTTTTTTGAATCAAAAGCTAACTTTTGAAGGTGAAACTCATATGAGCCCTTTTGTTCAGCAGATGTCCTTGAAAACACCTCTTCTATCAGTATCTCAGTGCATATATAATTTTAAAAAAGAATATAATACAGAAGGTCTCTCATCTCGCTATTCAAAAAACCGCCCTCGTCATAAAATCGAAAAATTGGTTTTTTTTCAACGTATCGGAAAATTTATCGACCGCAGAAAAAATATTGCACAGGAGTTATTTGTGAAATAAGCCAACGCAAAATCTGGGACTTGCTATATTAAAATCGGTAGACAAATAAAAAAGTTATTACAAAACAAAAGAAAACACAAAAAGTGAGTTTCAAATCAAATTGTTTTTCTAATGTTTTTCCATGTTTACCGGAGCTTCATTGGAGTATTCCAATGTTTAAAAAGCATAACATATATATATACATATATATATATATATATATATATATATATATATATATATATATATATATATATATATATATCGATCTAACATATTTTATTATGTATATAATCATCTTTTCAATGTCTTGTACAAAGATATCTATATTTAAATCTAACAAAGTTATCTTAATTGTTCATACGAAAAAAAGAGGTAAAAATTTACTTTTTTTGCATAAGGATCTCGATTTTAATAAATAAATTTTAATTTACACAAATTATAATTTAGGTTAAGAGTGAATTTCTAAACTTTTCTTTTATTAACAACTATAAACTGCGGGATAAAGAAATAAGAACTTGCAAAAACCATTGAACTTTCAGCAGTCATCTTTTGTATACATTTTAAACGTTAAACAACTCTTAATAGAATGACTGTTTGATCGATTTTAAATATTTTTTTTGCTAAGTTATACCACCAATAAAATAAACTCAATTTTTCACATGATTCACATATTGTTGCTTCATTCTCATTTCATTTCTCGTGTGATGGCGAATCATCAATCTAAATCCAAAATAGCCATTCCCGTTACGACGTTATTATAGACTTTACATTACTTAATTCTTGTTAAATTTTATCCTCTATTTAATCTGGCAGCAGGGATAATTCAGTCAGCTCGAAAACTTCGGAAAGATTATCATTTTCTTGAGGTTAGCCGAATGCAAAACTCTGCTTATATTGTTAAATGAGGATAAAATTCGATGCGAACACTTACATTTAAGGTTGTTGTGGTTAGGATTTCCATTACTACACTTTCCAATATTGAATTTTGGTCAAGTTTAATTAGGCAATACACCGATTTACCTTTTTCTTATGGTAGATATTCTAAATTTTTATGGTATTTTGAAAGTAACAAGAGAAATATTCTATATAAACTCTAAGGACATCATATTCGTTTCACAGAGTAGTAAATGATTGCAAAAATATTTAAATATTTTAAAAAATATTAATTTTATTTAATATTGTTAATATTTATTAAAAATATAATTCGAAAGCTCGAAATATAACTTGTCAGTGATTAAATTATAACGTATCCCAATAGTTATTATTATTTCAATATAACATGTGTATCTAAATTCACTTCACTGTAATAAAATTCTATAGATAAAACGTTTCAGTCTGTAGCTGTTACCGATATCAGTGATCCATTTATTAATTTGAAAAGCAGCATTCGTTGTTTGTTGTCGACTTTTATTTATTGCAAGATCGTATTAGGTATATTGCATATTTATTTATTGGTCGGCTGAGTAAATCCATCGAACACACCGATAAAGATGATATTGGGGTTATAATTTTATATTACAGTTTTATTTTTATCACGACTAGTCGAAAAACGCATTTACTATACGATAATAAACAAAAAAAAAACGATAAATGTGTAATATTTGTACAATTGAATTTGTGTATTACCGTAAAATATGTATCTACTGATTGTTTCTAATTTGGAACAAAATTTAAAGTCAATTTATTCATGTTGTAATAAATATTATCAGCAATCTTGATTCATATTTACTGAATCTAAATCACTCTCCAAAATCGATTTTTAATGGAAAAATTCAAATATCACCCACTCTAAATATCTTTTGAGATAACCGCCCATTATTTAATTTCAGGAGTACACAATTATACCATATTACAAGGTGATGGTTGATAACGTTGATAAAAATTTGTTTACATATAACGTTTATTTCTTAATAACAAATATTTTTTCAACCACTAACGTAACAACTTACCCGCTTTATATAAACATTATGATCTAAATTACGAATTTACTACATCGCAACTAATACAGTAATTCAACATAAAGCAAACCATTAATAGCGTGACTGTTAACTATGATATATTATTCCTTAATATTCAATGTAATTATCTATTTCATCAATATTATTACTTTGCGACCACAAAATTCATATGCAAATGAATTATTAGTTGTGTTCAATCTAATAGGATCGGATACCAAACAATACGACCATATTAGTAGAAGAATATTTTTTATGATAACTCACGTTGACGGTCTGTCCGGTTCCTCGCAGGACCTCAAGTGAAAGGACGAGAAGGAAGAATTTGAAGTTCATGATGTCGGACACCGCTCATGCCAATCGAATATTTTGACTGTTCGCAATTGAACTCATTTGTCGTTTTTATCTAATCGTTTGATAAAGTTAGCTTTTTTATATCAATCGAGGCGGCAGATAACGATTTCTATAAAAGCGAAATACCTCTATGACAAAGACCAATGTAAACATTGATCGGTATTGATATCGATAACGTTTTTAGTAAAAAGGTACATGAGTATTGAACTAGCGGAACAATATTTACCCAGTACACATTATTTGTGTGTGTGTGTGTGTGTGTGTGTGTGTGTGTGTGTGTGTGTGTGTGTGTGTGTGTGTGTGTGTGTGTGTGTGTGTGTGTGTGTGTGTGTGTGTGTGTGTGTGTGTGTGTGTGTGTGTGTGTGTGTGTGTGTGTGTGTGTGTGTGTGTGTGTGTGTGTGTGTGTGTGTGTGTGTGTGTGTGTGTGTGTGTGTGTGTGTGTGTGTGTGTGTGTGTGTGTGTGTGTGTGTGTGTGTGTGTGTGTGTGTGTGTGTGTGTGTGTGTGTGTGTGTGTGTGTGTGTGTGTGTGTGTGTGTGTGTGTGTGTGTGTGTGTGTGTGTGTGTGTGTGTGTGTGTGTGTGTGTGTGTGTGTGTGTGTGTGTGTGTGTGTGTGTGTGTGTGTGTGTGTGTGTGTGTGTGTGTGTGTGTGTGTGTGTGTGTGTGTGTGTGTGTGTGTGTGTGTGTGTGTGTGTGTGTGTGTGTGTGTGTGTGTGTGTGTGTGTGTGTGTGTGTGTGTGTGTGTGTGTGTGTGTGTGTGTGTGTGTGTGTGTGTGTGTGTGTGTGTGTGTGTGTGTGTGTGTGTGTGTGTGTGTGTGTGTGTGTGTGTGTGTGTGTGTGTGTGTGTGTGTGTGTGTGTGTGTGTGTGTGTGTGTGTGTGTGTGTGTGTGTGTGTGTGTGTGTGTGTGTGTGTGTGTGTGTGTGTGTGTGTGTGTGTGTGTGTGTGTGTGTGTGTGTGTGTGTGTGTGTGTGTGTGTGTGTGTGTGTGTGTGTGTGTGTGTGTGTGTGTGTGTGTGTGTGTGTGTGTGTGTGTGTGTGTGTGTGTGTGTGTGTGTGTGTGTGTGTGTGTGTGTGTGTGTGTGTGTGTGTGTGTGTGTGTGTGTGTGTGTGTGTGTGTGTGTGTGTGTGTGTGTGTGTGTGTGTGTGTGTGTGTGTGTGTGTGTGTGTGTGTGTGTGTGTGTGTGTGTGTGTGTGTGTGTGTGTGTGTGTGTGTGTGTGTGTGTGTGTGTGTGTGTGTGTGTGTGTGTGTGTGTGTGTGTGTGTGTGTGTGTGTGTGTGTGTGTGTGTGTGTGTGTGTGTGTGTGTGTGTGTGTGTGTGTGTGTGTGTGTGTGTGTGTGTGTGTGTGTGTGTGTGTGTGTGTGTGTGTGTGTGTGTGTGTGTGTGTGTGTGTGTGTGTGTGTGTGTGTGTGTGTGTGTGTGTGTGTGTGTGTGTGTGTGTGTGTGTGTGTGTGTGTGTGTGTGTGTGTGTGTGTGTGTGTGTGTGTGTGTGTGTGTGTGTGTGTGTGTGTGTGTGTGTGTGTGTGTGTGTGTGTGTGTGTGTGTGTGTGTGTGTGTGTGTGTGTGTGTGTGTGTGTGTGTGTGTGTGTGTGTGTGTGTGTGTGTGTGTGTGTGTGTGTGTGTGTGTGTGTGTGTGTGTGTGTGTGTGTGTGTGTGTGTGTGTGTGTGTGTGTGTGTGTGTGTGTGTGTGTGTGTGTGTGTGTGTGTGTGTGTGTGTGTGTGTGTGTGTGTGTGTGTGTGTGTGTGTGTGTGTGTGTGTGTGTGTGTGTGTGTGTGTGTGTGTGTGTGTGTGTGTGTGTGTGTGTGTGTGTGTGTGTGTGTGTGTGTGTGTGTGTGTGTGTGTGTGTGTGTGTGTGTGTGTGTGTGTGTGTGTGTGTGTGTGTGTGTGTGTGTGTGTGTGTGTGTGTGTGTGTGTGTGTGTGTGTGTGTGTGTGTGTGTGTGTGTGTGTGTGTGTGTGTGTGTGTGTGTGTGTGTGTGTGTGTGTGTGTGTGTGTGTGTGTGTGTGTGTGTGTGTGTGTGTGTGTGTGTGTGTGTGTGTGTGTGTGTGTGTGTGTGTGTGTGTGTGTGTGTGTGTGTGTGTGTGTGTGTGTGTGTGTGTGTGTGTGTGTGTGTGTGTGTGTGTGTGTGTGTGTGTGTGTGTGTGTGTGTGTGTGTGTGTGTGTGTGTGTGTGTGTGTGTGTGTGTGTGTGTGTGTGTGTGTGTGTGTGTGTGTGTGTGTGTGTGTGTGTGTGTGTGTGTGTGTGTGTGTGTGTGTGTGTGTGTGTGTGTGTGTGTGTGTGTGTGTGTGTGTGTGTGTGTGTGTGTGTGTGTGTGTGTGTGTGTGTGTGTGTGTGTGTGTGTGTGTGTGTGTGTGTGTGTGTGTGTGTGTGTGTGTGTGTGTGTGTGTGTGTGTGTGTGTGTGTGTGTGTGTGTGTGTGTGTGTGTGTGTGTGTGTGTGTGTGTGTGTGTGTGTGTGTGTGTGTGTGTGTGTGTGTGTGTGTGTGTGTGTGTGTGTGTGTGTGTGTGTGTGTGTGTGTGTGTGTGTGTGTGTGTGTGTGTGTGTGTGTGTGTGTGTGTGTGTGTGTGTGTGTGTGTGTGTGTGTGTGTGTGTGTGTGTGTGTGTGTGTGTGTGTGTGTGTGTGTGTGTGTGTGTGTGTGTGTGTGTGTGTGTGTGTGTGTGTGTGTGTGTGTGTGTGTGTGTGTGTGTGTGTGTGTGTGTGTGTGTGTGTGTGTGTGTGTGTGTGTGTGTGTGTGTGTGTGTGTGTGTGTGTGTGTGTGTGTGTGTGTGTGTGTGTGTGTGTGTGTGTGTGTGTGTGTGTGTGTGTGTGTGTGTGTGTGTGTGTGTGTGTGTGTGTGTGTGCGTGTCCGCGGGTTCGCGTGTGCGCTTGAGCGCTTGTGTGCGCGGTTGCGCCTGTGCGTGCGTGTGTGGGTGTGTCCTTGTGTGCGCCTGCGCATGTGTGTGTATGAGAACCACCCATTTTGGTTTTTTTTTCTATGGTGGATGTGTCGATCGTTCCTTGTCATCTGTCGACCCTACCGTTTATGTCTACATACTCCTGAAGATACAATTTGTTCATTTCGAGGTAATTATACGAAGTTATTTAAGCGGTGGGTGTTCTTTCTTGCGCTCTCCCATAACATTCGATAACCACACAGCATTTCCTTCCCTAACAGGCAATCAAATTCAGAATTGAATTGAAGCCATCACAAACCTGTTAGATTAACCAACACTTTGAGATATACGGATCATATTTTCTCAAAAACCAGCAATTTTTCTCATCGGAGACTACCTTTTACGCAATCTACACCCATTTTCCAATATATTCCAAAAATTTCAATGAAATAAAGTGGCGCCATTATCCACTCTTCCACTGGTGGTTTCTCGCTATATGGAAATAGAATTTATTTGCAGGAAACGCCGATAAATCAAAGAATATAATTTTTAAACCCAATCATGAAATGATATTAATTGAAATACTAAATGTCAATTATTTTTACCCAAATCCCGTTCAACAAATTGCCTATTGACTCATGAAATAAAATATGACTAGTTTTTGTCGTTGTAATTCAAGTAAGTCAAAAGGCTAATTTAAGTCATAAATAAAATTTAACATATCAATTCATTTTTTGGTGACCCAGTTGACCATGGGGGCACTGCATTTGGCTCCAACTCCAGCAACATAAATTTTATTTCCCCACCGCAAGCAGCGTATGAACCGTATCACATTATTATTATGATTATTTTGTCCAGCTACCTGCCGAGTGTCGAAAAGTCAACTAATTTAGTATTTAAGAGAAGTCTAATTTATATATAAAGTTACAGGTTGTCGGTTGTGTGTCGGCACAGCTTGGTGGGTGTAGACAAATATTCCGTCAGCATTCTTGCGTTATGGTGCTAACGTTAAGGAAGGGAGGGGGAATAGTAGAGAATAAAGGAATAATATGTAAGTTTCATATTATATTGATTAGCTCATTATCTGCATCGGTAAGGTCTCATCGATACAATCGACTTTTGTGAACCTTTAGCATTATTCCGTAGTCATTGGGAATGATGCAATTGGGATCTTCAATTGCGTATATAAATATTCTCTTCAGAGACAGCATACATATATACATTGTCGGTGCCGGAAAATTCCCCGACAACAATTCACCGACGGGAAAATTCCCCAACAAACAATTCACCGAATGGAAAATTCACCGAAAAATATGAAATACACACTTCCCTTCACACTTTATCTCGGCTTAGGACGAGCAGTATAATAGTGACATGTTTAGAATTTTTTTTTAATTCTAAATTAAATTTTATTTTATTTTATTTAATAAGGTTGTGTGATATAACACGTAAGTCGTCGCAAAGGGTTTCTTAGTCATCCAATTTTTAATTAATTCAGTTATTCAGTTATTAGTTATTCATAATCTCTTAAAAGTGCTGCTATACGTTGAGCACAATCACGGTGTTATTTACGACCTGGAGGCCCTTCGACGCCTTCTACGTATTGTTCTATTTGAAGGTCGTGTACACTTTGTTCTCGTTGTACTGCTTGAACGAACCAGATATTGGGATGGTCAGCTGAAACTTGGGTTTCGAAGGCTCGATGCCAGCATCTATAGCATTATTTGTTTTTGGCAATCCTTGTAGAACAGTTTCGTAACAATTCCAAAGATTGTGAGGATATTGTCGTGGGCGGCGACGTTGGCGGCTCTGAGGACATCCAATCTAGGTGTCCTCGAAGTAATCCATAATTGGTTGGGCTTCTTCGGGTAACATGTTCTCCTCGATCAGAGTTTCAAACGCATCTACTATATGTGCGACTGGCACAAATGCTAATAGTAATTTCAGTTTCAATGCAAATTCTGCATCAGTTTCGTATCGATTCTGTAGGCTTTCTGACTGAATTCTTCTAAAGATTCATTGACAATAATGGAAGAAACACCCACGATGTCTTGATGTTGGAAATTCTTTGATAAAAGCACTTATCATACCAGTTTCAAAATCCGTAAGAATGGTAATAGGCGATATTCCTGGCATCAATTCTTTTAAGAATTTATTTTTAATCTAATTTTAAGAATATTTGCCGAAATCTAATATAAGTGTTTTTTATTTTATCCGGTAATAACGCATATACTACTGGAATCGAAATATTGTTCTTCAACCCATGCAGCGTCAATAGTTGAAGAAAATGTGGCACTGTTTTAAATGTGCCGTCCGCATACTTTTGACTTAAGACCGTTCACTTTTGACCTAAGAGTAAAAGATTTCTTCTCGTACTAAAAATCAGCAGTCTGTCAACATTTGGTCCTGAATCGTGTAACAAAAATGGTTCTCTGTTTGATATTATTGTGTATTCTTGTGAAAAAATGACACCTTTTGATGAAGGCAAAGCTGGAACAGCTTCTTCTCTTGTACGAATATTTCGTATAGTTCTATTCATACTATGCATTTTCGGCAAACATGCTGTGGTAGGTTGGCTAAGAGATGACATTATGTGGTGCATCTTGGGTATTTCTTGCGTTTTCGTGTAATTTATTTGTGTTTTTTTTCTATTTCTTAAACATCAGCAAAGTGGATATGCCTCCGGTTTGTTAAAGAACTGCTTCATCCAGCGTTGTAACTCGAGCTTTACGTTTTATTTTAGAGTAACGGTTGCATTTCCAAAAATTTTTTTCGTCATCTTTGTTTTTTGAAATAAGTAGCCATCAAGCAGCAACTTCTGCTTCCCTTTTTCTCTGAGAATAAATTGAACCGCCATTTAACGCCGTAATATCGCGATATTGGGTGCTGCACAAACTTTTTCGAAGTAAACAAATTTGTAGAAAACACTTTTCCCTTATACGACATAGGTAGGTGTATTTAATTCTTTTTCGTTAAATTTTTAAGTAAAAAAGGATTCTAATAAGTGTATTTCTTCGAAAATTACCTAGGAAATACGAGTATTTCTACGAAATATGAGTGATAATCGAGTAAAATAGGTGCCTGTGACCACAGGTACCTCTACCAACCGTAACTTTATTTATCATTATCATCCTACTTTAAGTTACTTTAATTCGTTATGATCCGCACATCGTTCCATCCTTATCGTAGTCCGATAAGCCGGTCACGGCTGGAGAAATGGTGTAATATGTGGAATAAAAGTTTGTTATTTCATATTTGTAGGGGAATTTTCCATTGGTGAATTGTTTGTCGGGAAATATTCCGTCGGCGAATTGTTGTTAGGCAATTTTTCTAGATCCACACAATGGACATCCAAAGAATCGATTCATCATCTAAGGATGAATCCTAGACGTCTCTAGTTGGACAACACCCAACACCCGGTTAACGTCAACGCGATTTCGACTGGACGTACATTGGATATCCATAAGTGGTTCAAAATAGAAGATGCTGGACGTCCAAAGGACGTTCATGCAGGATATTCTTTGTACGTATGCTGGATTGAGTTGCACCGTCCATTGTATGTCCATAGCAGGGACATTGATATGGATGTCCACCTCTAGGTGTAATAACATTGATGTCCACCAAATGTCCGTTACATGAATATTTAAGATATCCATTTCAGGCCGCAATGTGGATGTCTAGTGGACGTCCATCACATCTATATTATACATTAATAAATTTGTCAAATCTATATGTCATACCTTTATAGATACAAGTATAATGAACAGAACAGTACATAAAATGATCCTAAATTATAAAAATTTCGTCAAAAATTAAATACCAAATCAATGTTAATTGATACAATATTTGGAACTCATTACAAAAGTTACTTGCTTAAAACTGTATTCACAAAATTTATTAAGGAAACTGAACATATCAGATCAGTCACTAACTAAAAGAAGCATAAGGATTTCTCCAGCGTGAGGTAGCTGTAATTTGTCGTCTTAGTAAGGCTGCTTGGTGTAGCTTTAAATCCTATTCCAAAATCTCTCTTATTCATGATTAATTATTCCAATGTAAATCGATAGACCTTTGAGTAACAAACTAACTAAACTAACTAACTTTGAGTAACAAACTAACTAAATACTACTAACAAAATAAATTGTACAAGTAAATGTTGATGGTAGATATTAATTCACTGAGCTATTTTGGTACAAACTGTATTCACAAAATTTATTAAGGAAACTAAACATATCACCTCAGTCATTAACTAACAGAAGCATAAGGATTCCTCCAGCGTGAGGTAGCTGTAATTTGTCGTCCTAGTAAAGCTGCTTGGAGTAGCTTAAATTCATATTCCAAAATCTTTCTCTTATTCATGATTAATTATTCCAAGGAAAATCGAATTTTCAGAATATATGGAAAATGGCTCTAGATTTCGTGGCAGGTCTTCTAAGTATATGTGAATGAGCTATGCAGCTGACATGAAATGGCGAATTCGCGGTTAAAATTTCCGCAGCAGTTTATTGTAGGTGAGGAAAAGTTTCGAAGGTAAGTAAAACACGCATTGCACAAAAGTGATGCACCATGGTGCTTCAATACACGGTTTTCAGGAATACGAGTGGATGAGTGTTGTTTGCAGTTGAGGAGCGGAGCTGCCAATCGGAGCAAACAAGGGTATTCTGCCAGAACGAATTAGTCGGACCGTACTATACTAATATTTGTGCAGTTGGGATATTCCCTTCCCTCTTGCGTAATATTCAAGAATTACAGCTACGATTCACGATTCCGTGTCATACCTCACTTATCGTCGTTTTTGCATACCTTTTTCTCATTTTTCTCTTTACTTAGTTGCATTAAACATCCGCTCAATCACTCTCTACATTTCTTCAACTGATAGTACCATTCGTTACGTCGCCGTTGTACCACTACCAAATCTCTCCTCCTTGGCCTGTGTCAACACAATTTGATTATGGCGAAGGTGCGGAAACTTTTATATTTCTATTCGTTTTTTCACTTATTTCCCCATATGGCTTCAACTGCAATTTAATATTGCCGCGTAGTGTAATCATCAAACACCATAAATAATGTTGAGCGCGTAAAATAAAACATAACAACGCTGAATAAATTCATTTCGAAAATGGCCTATTTAGGCGAACATCCATCCATTTTTTTCTCGAAAACTGCTGATCGGTGTGAGACAAAATTATTTTTCCCAGTACACTAATACTGTTTTGCTTCCACAAAAAAAAAAAAAAAATTGTGCTGGAGATTTTCCTTCGTCCATGTCGATCTCAAAAATGACAATTTTTTATCAAAAGACGACAGTATTAGAGTGCTGGAAAAAATAATTTTAATCTTAGGAAAACAGTCGTTTTTGAGAGAAAAATAAAATGTGAGAAGATTTCAAAGTGAAATTCTTACATTTTTTCGTATGTTATTTTCATGGGTTAAACCGTTGACTTATGAAATTAATTTTAAGATAAAATCTTTTCAGTCAACAGTTAAACGATAATGATAAAGTTCGATTCTTCAACTTTACGCCGATATTCAAGTTTCGTGACAAGAGTGCAAAGAAATAAGTGTAAAAACGATTAAAAACGGCGCGGTTTTGCGCCTTCGCCATTTTGAAATTTTAAATGCTGCTGTGCTTAGCGGAGATATGGTAGTGGCTAAACGACCGTTATCGTTTATATCGTATGTCGTTTATGTCGTACTTTATAACGTTTCTATTAGAAAAAATTCAGAACCAAACCGCCTAACCTAACTCTGATTTTCGGGGGATTCTACCCATTGACTGGTATTTTATAATATTTCTTAAAGAAACAACAAGCAGAATTACAAATTAACACGGTTTTAATACGTTCTCCTCGGTTGATTAACTACTATCGTTTAAGTTGTCATCGCCGTGTGGCATCCCTGCGATTATTTTGATGTTCCATTTGAAATCAATGGAATATCCGATGAAAGTGGACATGTCGATAATTTTTTTTTAATATATATTGTATGTTTTATTGTGAAATATCTTGGGAAAATTAGTGCGACTCATGTAGAAGACATTCCATGGATTTATCAGAAAGAGACATTGGGGTTCCCTCATACTTGCCATATCGGTTAGAAGTTGAAGAAATAGCGGTTCACGGAGAAGTGAGGTGAGATGAAAAATAATTTTTTTCTCATGAAGTAAAAGGAAAGGCGAGAATTTAATGCGCACATCGTGATTTTTGGCGAGTTTTTAATTTTCATGCAGTTAACCTTTACCGGAAATATTCATTTTCAAAAAGCTATAACTTTTGAACGATCATTTCCTAAAATTATAATTGATGTTTTGGAACAAGTTATTTCATGTACTTTCTAGTCATCAATAGCTTTTATCAAAATTCCATCTGGACAAACGTACAGGTTTGCCAAAATCGTATTTTCGGGTTTATTCTTCATTATGAAACATGATTATAAAAAGTGGTTGTAGATAATTCGGTAAAGTAGTTTGGGAAATATTTCTTAAGCTTTTGGTCATGTGGTTTAGGAAATACATGGAAGATTACGTCCCTCATGGCGATTAAAGAGTTATAATTTTGTTAATATAACACAGAAATATATGTCTTGTCTTAAATATGTTTATTTTATCATAACTTTCAAATTATATGAGTCTTGCTCAAATCCGTTTCCAAATATTTCCAAATTTTTGTGTGTGCCGCGACGAACACCACCTAACTCCACATAAGGGTTGGTTTGGGAAACGTTACCAACGAACCCTAAAAAATATTGAATCTAGCTGTGTCAAACACAAAAGATTAAAGACCACAAGTGTCAGACGCAAAGATTAAAGACCACAGAAAAAGATGAAGACTCGTGAAACCGTTGTTTTACGTTCGGGACTCCTCGTTCCAAAAAAAGTCACTGTCATGAGCCGTCATCCTCACGTCATTCTTTCCAGATTCATCAATCGCCGCCGGGTTAATGGCTCCAAATAATATCGCCTCTGGGACCATCAGGAGGCTCTTCGGCACCGTCAAGTCGCCAACCACGATCAAGAGAGCTATCGAGCATCCCGAAAGGCACCTGTAGGTACTGAAACTTCAAGAGAAAGTGATGAGGAACATCGAACAGACCAAATACAAAAAGTCGTTCACCATGATGGTACCCGACGGGTCCTATTCAAATGTAGAGAGAGGTGAAAATAAAGGGTGACGGTAAGAAAATATTATTGGTTTCATTCGTGGGAATAGTTTACTTTTATCGGAATCGAAATTTCGTAGACAAATTTTCATTCACGTTATAAAATTATGATGGTCTGCCACTGCTTTAAGTAAAATTTCAAAGTTTAATATCAACGTTTCTGCAACGCTTAATACCCAGTAGTGCATTTTAAGTTGCATAGAAACTTGGAAAATCGATAATATTACGTACTTCAATTTCAGTCCTGTTTGTTAGACAACTTAAAATACGCGGAATCCCGACAGAAGTTCTAGGCAGTTTCAAAGGGCTTCACGGCGATTAAAATTAATAAGGAGTTATTTGCTTTTGTTATAGACTTCTATGACAGATAAAGTCTGTTTTCGAACAGTTCCAATGGGGGTTGTTTTTATAAAATCAGTGTCTAAACATTCTTATCCCAGAAAGTCACACCACAAAATAATGTGTTCAACAACGGCTTTTAATTACACAACCTGAATATATCAAGCCAATAGCGCTCATCGTCAGTAACTAATCTAAGTAAAAGGAAAATAGTCTGTGGTCGAGACAATTTTTCTAATCATGAATAAATTGTAATGCTATGTGAAAAATGTATCCAAATTATGTGTTATGTGGTGAAAGGAAAAGAAGATCAAAGGTAGGAATTTTTATCCGGGAAAGGTGTAGGGACAAAAATATTACCTAGATGGCACTTCAATAATAATGGCACCTCAATGTCTTACCAATCGAAACTTGTCGAGTAAATTGAGATCTTGTGTATTATTTGGCAGATTTTTTCTCGAGATATTTCAACGAACTGAAGGAGTCAGCACAAATAAGTTGTTCATTGACTTCCGTCAATGAACTTCTGCCATTGACTTCTGTACTTCTATACAGAAACGTTTTTCCCTTTTTGTCCACCTCGACCACTGGCTATTTTTTTATGCAGATTCATTGGTGATGATAAGCGTTATTCGCTTGAAACATGTTCAATCGATATAATTAAACACCCTTTTGAACTAATATTTTAGTGATGCAACTCTGAGCCTCTAAGGACTGAAACCATCTCCACCTACGATAATGGAGTTTTATCAAAAGACATCGTCCTTTTTTGTCTTTTACCACCTTACTAATTGGACAATGCAATTTCTCAAACATTTCGTAAGTACACCTATTTCTCTTACACCCAACAAATGAAATGTTTAAATCTACATTTATTGTTGAAACAAAAAAGAGAATGGGGTGATTTAAAAAATTCAAATTTCAATTTTATTAGTCCGGTAGTTATTCAGGTATTGAATAGGACAAGTAGCAATGAGAGATTTAAAAAACAAAAACCGAGTATTCAAATCTTCGTACATCGGAAAGTAAAGTTTATAGAGAGAAATAGTCCTACCATTTGTTATTAGCGAATCATGCTCTTCAGAAATTCACACAACCTTTTACAGACAGGCATTTCAGGCTTATTTAGTGTTTGGGCGCCTAAAGTCAGAAACTGAACACCTATAAGAAATTAGAACTCTGTGTTTTGGATGTTCATAAGACATCCCAGGCTGTAGACCAACGTAATTTTGACTTTGTTTTTTGGTATTATTGAGCAGCAAATATACGCAACAAATTATGGTAAAAAGTTCATAAAATAACATGATTTGCCACACGTCATTCGAGCCAATAGTACGATATATTGATGTCACATTTAGATGTGAATGCGACAATTTAGTGACATCTGACATTAAAATGACATTTGTTGGCTATAAAGTATACATAATAAATATAAGAAAATGTATATAAGAATATGTTATATAGCTTGTACCAAATTTGAATCATCGATTAGTTTTTTAAAAGGCAATAGTAATTTTAAATGTTTAACACATATTTAACAAATTTCAACTAATTCTAAAATGAAGGAATCGGATCAGCTGATCTATCTGATATCAACTCAAATAATATGTTTCGTCAATAAATGCTCAAAATCTTGTCCGTTAACTAACTGACAGTATCCTAAACGGAACTGAAACTCGTTTTGGTCATTTCTAATAACTTCGGCGGAAATTAGCCTATATTTATTCGATGTTGTAACTGCTCAATATTTCCACGTTTGATCTTAAAAATATTGCTTTTCGAATACCCCCATAAGAAATAGTCCACTGGTGCTAAATCCGGAGACTTGGGAGGCCATTCTGAAGGTCTTCTTTTACCAATCCATCTGCCTGGAAATACATCACCCAGATACTGATGGACAGGTCTACAAAATGGCGAAGGGCACCGTCTTGTTGAAACCAGATGTTACTATTCGGAACAAGGCCTTCATCCGTATCAAGAAACAGAGTAGCCAAATTCTGAACTAGTTTTTCCAGCAGGAATTATAAATATCCAGCTCCATTGAGATTTCCTTGGAAGAAAACTGGTCATATTACTCCAACGATCCCCGCCCAAACATTGACTTTTTCTTTATGTTGAGAGTGGCCTTCCCTCATCCAGTGTGGGTTATTTTCTGCCCAATAACGTCAATTTTGACGATTTACCTCACAATTTAACGTAAACGTTGATTCGTAAGGAAACGGGGCGTTTTCTGTGTTTATAACATTTCTGTTTAGTAGATCCATAATTTGTTCGCAAAACTGGAGTCTTCCATCCTGATCATCTTAGATGAGTTCCTGGAGGATTGTCATTTTATAAAGACGAGCTTACTGGGATTGAAGAATTCTCGTCACTGAAGACTCGCTAGTTTCGAGTTCTCTAGCTAACTGCCAATGGGGCATGAGGACTTTCTTGAACAGAGAGGAGTATTTATTTTGATATCTTCATTGATGCCACTCTAACGATGATTACTGGTTCTTCCTAAATGCCCATTTTCCCGAAACTCTTTTTATTGCTTATAGTACTCTACGATATTATTGGTATATCAAAATGCTTCTCTCTGAATAAACAAAAACTTCATTTTGAGTTCTTGTCCTATCTTCGTAGCCAATCATCATTAAAATGTCAATCTTGTGGGCTTTAGTTAGATATATTTTGTTCGATTTTTCAACAAACGTTGTTTCTTACAAAATGACAAACTAATAAATATCCTCGCTTGATACGATGCTACTCTCCTTACTTGTTTGCGTTTAACTTTTTTATTTGAAGCTGTCGGCATCAAACCAGTTTGACAAAATGTGATAATCAAATACCTCTTGACATTCCATTTTTAAATTGTCTGAATTATTTTATTGTGTTGAATCAGATTCCTTTATTTTTCGAATTAGTTGATTTTAATAAAATATCTTTTAAACGACAATACATAAAAATTTGATATTTGGTACGCATGTGTAACTTGATAAACCCTTTAGGAGTAGTCTTAAACAAATAGTATTGCCGCTTAAAAAACTAGTCGATGACGTCATACCTCAAATTTGGTACACGCTTTATAACATTTTCTTGCGTCAAAGAGGGCACAATTTAAAATACTAATCGACTCGTTCGAGCATAATTCCAACAAAAGTACTGTATTTATTCCAAGTTAGAGACTCGCACTGTATTAAGTAATCGTCAATCAAGGAGACGCATGAAATGGTTTATAAATCGTTTTCCTGTTATGCTTTTTTCACCATTATTTCTGTTTACAAGAATGTTATTTATTTGGAAAACATTCATATGCTATAATTGGCAACAGAAATTTTTGAAATGCTGAAAATGAATACATAAAACAAAACCTTCTTAGTTCATTCTTACACTTTAATTACACTGTATACACACTAATTTAGATCAGCCTTAATTACTCGCAGTCTGTTGAAGACTTGTTTCATTGGTTCAAATGGGAAGGGATTGGTTCAAATGTCACAACAGATTCAAATGGGAAGGTAGAAAATGAATTAAAATCTTTAAATTATAACAAAAGTGACCAAATGTGTGCACACTCTATTTATAAAATTAATTATAGTTATTATTATAATTAATCAAAATTATATATATTGAATATGTCAATTAGCTCTAAGTAATTAACATCAATGTACTGTGTGAAACAAAAAAATCTGTTAAAGTTTTATACACAGTAAGAATAGATAAGTACACATCGAACAGTTGCATCATAGGGTACGGTGAAGGATCGAAAACTGTAGTGCTAAAGAAAGCGGCAAGCTCTCTCTTCAAAGACGAGTCATAGACATCTGAACTATTAAAAGTTCTTGGGATCACAGCATATAGCTGTGAGAGTTTCTAATTCTTGTCCGCAAATAAAAACTAAAATGTGCTAAAGTATTTTATTCCTCAACTTTTCGCCTAGCTCTTATGGATATCATCAATACAACTAGAATCGATGTTAACATAGATAAATATGTTATATTGCACTGACATATTGCACAGGTCTTTCTAATCTAGTTAACATGTTATGATTAAAGGGCGGAAAAAATGCACGTGAGATCATAAAAAAATGAGCCTTATATTGTAAAAGTATATCGAAAAAATGCAGAATTTCGGACAAAATAAGTGCAAAAAATGCTATTAGAAACTTCAAATTTTATGTGGATACGTATTACTTACTTTCTTGTAGTATTCATGAATAGGGCAAAGAAAAGCTTCAGGGCACGTAGATATATTTAAAAAAAAATTTGTATATCGACATACTTTATGTATATAAACATTCAAAAACATTTTATAGGGGCAATTTCATCCCCATCGATAGAGTTAACGCTTAAATTCCTTAAAGTTGACTCATTGGAAGTATTAAATTTGCAAAAATTTTTAGAAATGATTGTAATTGTGAGTTACTCAACTTTTTAAAAAGTACATTATGGCTTTACAGAGGTCTTCGTTGATTTGTTTCTGCGGATCAGTTCGATCTTCTCTTTCTAAACAAAGTGACAAATTTTGCTGCTTGGCTCTTTTTCCCAATTTCTACAATCCTGTGACATTCTTTGTAGTTTTCACGTGTTAATCTATTATGAATTTCCGATCAGCATAAATTTGAAATAAAATAATATTCCAGGTTTATTGCATATATCTTAATAAGAATAAAGAATAAATGAATCAATGGTGTTAACAGTTAAAATAAGGGGAATTCAAACACAAGTTAACGAAAATTGCATACTTACTGTAATATGTCTGCCTGAATTCTTACATAAATAAGTTTGCAATTAAATACGTATAATTAAAGTGGTACTTACTATTTTGAACATACAACGCCAAACACAGTGCCACCATCCTACTTCAACCCCGTAAAAGGTTTTATCTACATCATATTAAACTTAATTTTCGACATTCTTGAATTAAGCTTGCACAACTCGTTGATCTAATCAACAATAATACCAAAAGATGGTAGTTCGTAAATATATACGTAGTATAAGAACCCAGAATTATTTTTCCAAAAATGATGTACTTATTCCAGCATTAACAGTGTACCTAAGCCTTGCCTAACCTACAAACTAGGGATACGCTCGTTGAGAAGTAAATTCAGATCGGTCGGAAGGTATACCACTATTGTGTTAGTTTGAATTAAAATTTTTCAAATCTTTGAACATTTTGTCTTAGATTTTTGGAAAAAATGCCGAAAGAAATGTAAAAAATCCACATCTTGCGTAAAAATGCGAAATTTTCAAAATCTTAAGAGAAATGCCAAAAATGCAGTTTGTATTTTTCCCTCTCTTTAGTTCTGACTAATGGTATATTCATGGGTGTATGGTTATGATTTTCTAGAATATCTAGAAAAATTTTTAAAGGGCAATCTGCACTATTGATAACTGGCACCCACACGGTATTGTGTAGTGTGTTTCGTAGTTAATATAAGTGTAAGACCACACTACCGATTTTGACCAAATAGGAGTGAACCTTTAGGTGTAATCTTTGTAAGTTAGGAGAAACATCGGTGGCATCGTTCTACCTCTTCCATACCTTATATTCTGCAGTGGCCTGACATGAACTCTAATCTGAACCTTTGTTATTTTTCTAAAGATCAGTATGTGCCTCGAGACTCTCTAGTATTGACTCATTGGTAAGTTCACAAAATGTTGGCTATTGGGAATTCTTTCTAATAATTGTTGCTTTTAAAACCAATTGATCTCTCTCATAACGCCTGATCTGCGCGCGTCGCGTGTGGACGTTCGATGTTGTCAGATTCTCAGATATTCCTATATTCTTATTATATTATATCGTATATCATTGGTCAGTTCCTTTGAGCAGGTGAAAATTGATAGCACACAGCTGATAGCTGATAGCTATCAGCTAATAACTAGATGATTGTTAGCACCGTGGCACTCAGATGATAATAACCGAAATGTATCCTAACCACATATCATAACCTATATCTGACCCTTTGTAATTTTATGTAACGTTGGTTTTTGATTTTTGTTTTTGCATTTTCCTAAATATTATTATCAAAAAAGCCTTCTTCAATGCTGTTCTTCAATTTTCGTCTATATACGATATAAGTATTATCACTCCAGAAATCTTAAATTCGTTGTTAATATTTAATTTGATTTCAGACTTCTAATATTTAATTTATGCGTCAACGAGAACGAGACTTTTTGATGATAACACTGAAAATTGCAAGTAAAACAGAAGAACCTAACAAAATATACACAAGATAAACAAGCACATATATATGCCCTAGTGAGTTGAGAGTTGACAAAGGACGACAAAACCGCAGATAATTCACCGAACGACACATTTCTCTCATTTATCAACTGTTAATATTCAGTTGCTGTAAGTTACCTGGCAGCATCTACAGTATACACGTTCGAGGGGGGGCTTTTATTTCTATCCCTTATTATTAAATAATGATTCATGAAGTTCTTCTCCCTCTTCTCTCGTGAGCCAAGTCTATTGTCGATGTGACTTACATGTCGAACCGTCACATTCGCTGACACATTTAAATCTGCACAAATGCACAAGTGACGTCTACCTTCGGTGTTAATTAGAAGAATAAAAATTCCCGTGTACGAATCCCGCTTGAAGTGACGATGTCTCAGACGAAACGGGTGAGAAATTGGGAGTGTCTACCACACATCGAGGCCGAGGGCAGTTTCGACCGTCACGTGCTGAGCGAAACCTACGACGAGGAGAGGCGTTGCCGGGGCCCGAGGCGCCTCTACAAGCACCACACGCTCTCGAGCATCAGGAAGCACCGGCTCTTCCGTCCCCATGAGGGTCTCGTGCCCGAGGACGCGCTCGATCTCGCGCTCGCATCACCCTACAACCACCGCTCCGAGCTGTTCCCGGACGCGGCGGATGTCCTCATCCAGTCAGAGACGTTAGGCAGGGACACCTGGAGGAGACTCAGGAACACGAGGGACCTCACGCCGGAACGCGAAGAGGCGGTGAAGATCGAGAGGAGCGGGAGGAATGTCAAGCTGCCACGTCTGTACAACTTTTCGCATAAGGTGGTTATCGGGGGCGTCTCCGACAGGAAAAGTCTCGATCACGTCAAGCTGATGATCTCATCGGTGCACAGTCCGCTCAGTAAGGACGGGTACGTTCGCCAGAGGGCCGGGGCTTTTTACTCTTACTAATTACCTCACAGCTGATTACCATTCTCCTTCTGGAAGATTCAAGGAAAAATGACTGAAATGAAACAGTATTATAATGTAATATTTAAAACGTATAATGCAGAATTACATAACACCAGGTTCATATCTTAATTTCTGATCTGCATACTTTACTCAAAATGGTACCCAATGTACATCATGATCCAGGACAAATGATGTATAATATTCTCGGTTACTTGACTAAGTAAGTCAGGATGTTCGGTATAAAATATAGGGGAGGTTTCGTGTTTAAACTAGTGACAAACATTTTCTATTCTAGTTAATGCGTTTAACAAACAAACTGCCGGGAAACCGGCAACGCCATCACTCCAAAGATAATCCATATCTATATTCTACTAACGGTACTACCATTAACCATCATTAATTTGTCACAAACACTTTTGTACAAAAAATTTCAGGTGATTTTGTTTTTGAGTTATTTGTTTGTAACATCAAAACTAATGAAGTTAACTTGGTGACGAAAGTAGACAAATTGCAGGTAATACAAATACGAACAAAGTCAAATTTGAATCGACCAGAACGAATAATAATTACGAAGAAAAAATGGAAAAACCGAAATTTCAGCAAATTCATAACTGTGAAATGATTAGGGTTCTTGACAACATTGCCCCAACGACCCCATATATTGAGATTAGTGGTGTTCGTTTGTCCATCTCCCCCAAAATTTGGAACATTTTGATACGAATGAGCGAGGGTCGTATCATTTGAAGCATAGGTATCGACAGACAAAGAATGTGAGATAGGACATGTACTTCTGTCTTACATTACGTGAGTTATGACTTGTTCAGTTTAATGCGTATTGGAGAATTTTGTACGGATTCGAGTAGGGCTGGGTGTTACTCGCATTTTGTTATATATTAACAGAGGTACAGTTCATTCAAAACAAATCTGGCATCGCGTGACCCAGTGGCGGCACATATATGGCAACTGTAATGGGGCGTAGGCAAATCACTTTTATGTGCAGATTCAAATTCACGCTCGTTTCTTCTATCGGCAATAACAAGCAATGTTGTTGTTACATATCCTAACCTATAAATCTTATAAAGATTATCTTTATTTACGTTTAATTCTTGGATTTTTTCTCTTGATCTTGTAAGGGAGAAATACATTCGAAAAACCTGATAAGTGTACTGTTCTTCAAAGGACATAAATGTAGGACGAAAATTATTTCTACGCAAAGTTGCGTACTCTTACGGTAGTGAGAGTGGTTGTCAGCACTGGCAGAGGAGAAGACGTGAGCACAACGGCCATTATTATTGCCTCGTGTTCTGAAGGAGTTTATTTCAATTAATTTATACTTGTGTCGTACAGTAATGTTTCTATTTACCTGAATGAATTGCACCTGAATGTGCAATTAATGTGCCAAAAATATTCAAAAGCTGAACAAAATAGCTATCGAAGCATCCGCAATAACTACTTATTAACAAAATTACTATGTACTAGGAGAACACATTACACTGGCAACAATATGGCAGAAACTACGAGACATATTTCTATACTGGGTTTTAGAACTTATTAAGCAGTTTATTGGACGAATATCGGTGGTAAAAAGATGATACTAGACGAGGACCATTGGAGTTTAGCAATGGTTAGGAATAAGTATATTTAATCTCATTAATTTGAGAGAGAAAGAGAGCGTGCTCAGTGTGTGTAAGTATAAGTCTGTGTTCTGGCCGGAACACTTATGTCCGCTTATGTCGCTGATCTTACGTTTTAAATGCCATATCTTCCAAATGCAGAAATATTTTCATATCCATTCAGAAACTTTTGGGTGATTCGCAACTAACGCCACTCATTTTGGGTTAAGGATTAGCTTTCAAATAGATGTTTGGTTGCTAAACTATTGTGTATGTTAAATTATTACATATATTATTACGTATATATTACGTATGTATATTAATTATGTGAACTTCTAATAAAGTGCAAAATTTAAAACAAATGCAGTCCAAAAGTGCATTTTAATGGAAAAAGTTCCTCGGTAGGAAGGAAAGGTGTGAAAGGAAAAATGGAATATCTCGAATAATATGAATTCAAAAAACTTCGCAATTTTACGAAAGCTTTCAAGATCAAGTCCTGTTTGGTTTTCTACGCCATATAGCGAGTTTAAATTTTCCCTTATTTCACACTTCTCCAAAATGACACCCTGTCAACGCGTTTAACAATGTGCTTACTGAAATTTCTTTTATTTTCTCTCTTACAAATAATTAGTGACCAAAATTCGCTATCAGTACTGATAGAAAGTTCCGAGTGGGTCCTGCCGGGAGTATCCCCCGTTCGTTTGCGGGCTGTGGTGGGACGTGTGCATCAGTTTCACGCTGCTTGGGTGCATCCTCTCCGTGACTCCTCCGATAATGAGCTTGTAAGAAAAATTGTAGAGGTACGGGATCACTTTCTTCTTGGCACCCTTTTCCCTCCTCGGGAGTTTGTCGTCCGCTTTGACGGCAGTCTCAGTACGTTCTGGGGTCAAGTCTCTGGTGTTTCTCAACCTCCTCCAAGTCGTCCTGCCCACTGTTTCAGACTGAAGGTACACGTCAACCTTGTCTGGAAACTCTTCCCTACGGCACGATTAGGATAGTGTTGGAAAGATGTTTTATTTTTCAAATTGAAGAATAATCTTAAGATTTAGAAAGAATCAATGGAGTATTTTCAGTATGGCCAGCTTCTAATAAAGAATTAGATTCTGAACGGCAGTGGATGAGCATGGAGTATTTATTGTCGAAAGGCCATTGATGAGAATTGTTTCAGTTTCATATTTTAATACTTATCTTATGTTTTCAATTCAATGTGTAACTGTCCGCGGTTTTAAGTGATTAATGGCTTTTTAACCATCCTTTACTTTTGTAATAGAAGTGACAAGGCAACTAACCTTGACTGAAAATATCCAGATAACTAAAGTACTTTATTTAGAAGGTTTGAAACTTTAACCTTATGATAACATATTGAATTTGGTGAGAAAAAAACCATTTTGAAACTAGAACCTCTCAAGTTATTGCATCTTTTACCTAGATTGGTCGAACGTCGAGGCAAGAACGACATCCAGGGAATCCTTCGGTATGAGTCCTTCGTGCGGTACAAAGTTGGCGTGTCGTCTAATACTTGCCAGAGTGTGGTGCATAGACATGTGTGCACATGGAACGTCTTTCCTATCTTCGCATGATAAAATAGACTTCTTAAACCTCCCCTCAGTGGAAACGTGGGGAAGGCACGACACATTCCTTATGCGCTTGACCATGATTTCTTCTTGGACCAAAGAAAACCTTCAGTCAGTCTGACGGGTTCTGCTCAGTTCTGTTTCTATCTATCACCTTCTGAAGGTGACACTTAACTGAATGGGTGGCGCCATCTTGTGCTGCTAGTAGGTGATGAATCGTGAATTTTGTTTGATGCTGTTCTTTTTTTCGACTGGGTCTTTCAGCCGATATGACTAAAATATGACTGGTAATTACGGTCTCGTGCTTTTTAAAGTGATCGATTAATATTATAATCCTCATCAGATTGACCTCCGTATCTGTCAAATGTTTCGCTATAATTTTAACAAATAATTTATAGAACACAAATAGAAAGCTTATGACTGCTAGTTGAATAGTTTTATCCCCATTTTAAAAGAGAACAACCATTAGTGAATTTTTTCAATTTTTTTTTTAGTATTCTCATTCTCACATTCACATTTGTCATACAAAATTTTTAACATCTCTGGCACTAATTGTACTCCATGCTGGATTTCACATTTCTCCGCATTTCAGTTAATGTGGTGTGCTTCTTAGGCGCCCTTTCATTAGTATTTTTGAAATTTTCTCAGTTCCTACGTTTTACCGATGTCAATTTTTGTTATAAAAAGAGAGGTATAATATTTTTCTGTTAATATCTGTACTTCGTATGTGCTAAACCAGGGATGTTTTCCTCGACTAATCTCGTAATACATAATCTTACCTTGCCCATTGATTTTGTTTAATACTTCGTTTATGTTCTGATGTTATTCTAATCCATTAGTTTTTCTATCCTGTAATATCACTCCTTACTTTTTCCGGTGATTTTATTTATATTTTTCTAATTCTGTAGAATTCCTTTGATGTTTTCATTTAATTCCTACCAGTTTTGAAATTAATTCAGGTACAATATATTTGCCTAGTAGACAGTCTGTAGATAGTCTAATTAGAACACAAAATATTTTTATTACCGCCACATACCCCTGCCTGAGGATAGCTTCCTGGAACGTCAGGGGTGTCGAAAGTCGGAGACACGAAATAGGTGAATTCCTAGAACGTGCAGGCATCGACATCCTGGCAATCTAGGAAACACTGCTGAGCGAACGGACACGTGACCCGACCTACGATGGATTCACCACGTACCGAAGGGACAGAGGACGGCGCGGAGGCGGTGTCGCTCTATTGGTGAGAACGGTAATAGATCATTTTCAGGTCCCGACCCCAGAGCTACGAGGCATCGAAGCAGTCACGGTGGCGGTGAACACCTCCACGCACGGGCTGCTTTACGTCACGTCAGCTTACTCACCGCAGGGCGGCGACCTCGACGAAGGCGACCTAAATATTCCTGCTTAACACCGGCAGGAGGCAGGTCGTAGTCATCGGCGACTTAAATGCCAAGTCTACGACATGGCATAGCAGGACTACCAATCGAAGAGGACGTACCCTGGACAGCTTCTCCGAAGATCACCACGACGTCATCACCATGGGCCCCCACACCCCAACCCGCTACCCCTCCGCTGGAGGGAGGGGGGACGTCTTAGACCTGGCGATCCTGAGGCGGGTTTACTTGCCGACGGAAATCGTCACTCTCCAAGAGGGCTCTTCGGACCACAACCCGATCCTGTTGACGCTGGGCAACGAGCCGGAGGAGGAGACCGGACCCACGAAAACCATCGTGGACTGGGACCAATTCCGGCACATGGTGCGAGGCGCCATAGGACCGATTCCCGTCATCCGGACTAGAACGGATCTGGACCAAGCTATCTGCGACTTGACCACGAGCGTCAAAAACGCTCTGGCAGAAAATGCGAGGGAGGTTCCCTACAGAGCTTGGAGCAGGTACGGCCAAATCCCGGATTTCCTGCAGGACCTCATACGGGAGGAGAACAGAGCCCGAAGGAGAGCTCAGCGTACCCCAACCGCCGATGCGTGAGCGGAGGCGAACAGATGAAGTCGCGAGGTAAAGTCTCGCCTCCAGGAACATCTTCGGGAACAGTTGTCTTGATTGATCTTAATTGGACAATTAACTTCACAACGTGATTTTTGGTAAAAGTTCTGAAGCTGAAAAACTCCTGACATCTAGATCGCCTTGGATCGAATATAGGTATATGGATCCATAAATGGATCAGGATACTTTGTTTACAATTTAGCTTCTAGAAAATTTACTGGAACGTTAGTCAATAGGTGACCTCAGCTGTAAACATGCCGATTCTAAAGTTTCTAGCAATTCAGAAATTTTTAAAACAGTCTCACCCATATTTTTCACACCCTCGGAGATACATATTCCAAATTATAATATTTATCGGAAGGAAACTTTTTTCAAAATTTCAATAAAAACAAATTTCATTACCTAACCTATAAACATGGCCAGTATATAGCTTCTAGGTCTTCGTAAAATATTAAATAAAAATCAGCAATATTATTCACATTCTCGGAAATGGAATAAGTTATATTATTTTGCGGAACCATCTTGTTACTTAAACTATAATCGTACATTCTAGTAATTCAGTATTCTAGTTCTAGTACAGCTTCTAGTAATTCAGGAATTGTAAATAATTTTCACCCATATTTTTTCATGTCCTCAAAAATGGAAATTCAAAGTTAAAGTGTTTTTCTAACCATTTTGGAGCCTAAGTTATAAACGTATTAAGTTTACAATTTCTAGCTATTCGAACGAACACATTTTACCCTTATTTTCCACACCTTCAGAAAGGGAAATTCAGGGTTACATTATTTTCGGAACTATCTCGTTACCTGAGCTATAAACGTACCAGGTATAAAGCTGATGGGTATTTAGGCAGTGCTAAATTAGCACTCTTTTATCCCTATTTTATTTTATATTGTTATTATTGGCGCCCTGCATACGCCTAAGTTAGTGAAACAGAACGGCGAGATCCGTATAGTTGAAAAAATTTGGTATGACGAAAGTTGCGGCTAGGGCGCATGTCGATCAGTAACCTTTTTTTCTATTCTATTTACGAGTCTATCGGTCGATATTCTGTTGGTGATGTTTTTATGCTGAATATGGTCATCGAGACGGGAGGAATAGTCTGTTGTCTAGTTGAATTGATATTTTGTTCTGTATGGAATACCTCTTCGACTTTAGAAATTGAAACATTTCATCGGTTGAAAGCAGAAATATAATTCTAGACAGTTCTCAATTACTGTGTGCTACTTTGTGGTTTATGGTAAATACGTGGTTGACATATTCTGAATAGTGTGCCTGTATTACACAGAAAAAAAACAACATATTAACTGAAATGTAACTAACAAATTTTTGAATGGATTTCAACAAAATGTGAACCTCTATAATAATGTGATCTTAGCCTCTTACGTTAGCAATAGTTTATTTCGTACTAATGCTAATTCAATTTATTTTTGTTTCTAGAATTCAATACATGTACATTGTATGTATGCATGTATGTCGGTAGGTATGTAACATGCAGTCAATTTTATGTCATTCCACAGGCTTGCGATTTCATAATGTAAAATTACGTTAAAAGTACCGCCAATTACAAGATGAAATTAAAAAGATTCAAGGTTGGTCACGTACGCAGACGACGTTTAGTAAAAATAAATGTGAAAAAAATGCACTCTGTACGTTTTCAGTTTTAGTTGTTATTTATTATATAACATATTTAAATTAGCTCCGATCGACGTTTGTCGATTGCCGCGGATCAAATATTGAATTATGGAAATTTTTACGTTCTCTCTACGTGTAAGATGGGTCCCACTGGATCGCAAGGTAATTTTAATATTCAGTTCTTGTTTCCTTGGTTACACTAGGATAGGTAATTTTTTTATTGATAATAAAAAAATCAAGGCTGCGACAATTGCCACTTTTACATAAATTAGGAATAATTACCGGGGGCCCCATTTAAACAACGCCTGGGTATTTTTTATTAACCTGAAGGTCATTTTGTCGTACAAATACATATTGAAAGGTAAGCAAAGTGATTAATATAATATTTAAAGAATTCTAGAAAAAATCTTAAATTATTGAACGCTTTAAAACGTCCATTTTTAAATGAAATGATTATTTCCTAAATAACATGGTACCGCAGGTATATATACAAACATATCTACTCAAATTGACATACACTGAATTGAATTTATAAAATCATTAAAAATTAAACTGGTCGTGCACACTCCCACACATGCAGGAGCAGCAAATTCCACCATAATAAAATAGTTTAAACAATATATATTACACAACATACATTCCAGTATAGGTGATAATCCTTCAAGAATATCTAAACAGCATTGGAATATTGTGACGCTTTTTTTTAATAATTTGTAGCATTGCGGTAAGGCACGGCCTCGAGATAAAATTAAATAATATATATGAAATCAAACGTGAAGCAGATAAAAATGAAATTTTCTCGAGTCGCACCAACACCATGAAACAAGCTTTACCTGTAGTCGCTTCTTATATTAAAACAGAATATATTTAAAGATATTCAGAAGACTGCTATTAAATAAATGAACATAAAGTTCCAAAATGTTTGCAAATATTAATATAACGTATGCCGTATGGACTTTATCACTTAATTGTCTCGTTTTACAAAAATAATGTCAGTAAATAATGTTAGTGCCGTTTCATTTGGTTGAGCTGGCTTGAAAAACATTATTAAATTACTATTCCCCCTCCCCAAATTTGAATAATGGAGTTGGATTCTAACATAAAATGAAGTTAATGTCTGAATGCCAACATTAAGTGAACGTGGATGTATATTATGACTATTGGTATTGCTTCGATAAATCTAAATTCTCGTTCACTTGAGTAAAAGGTTTCGATTTGTTTCCAGAGTAATGAGAATGCAGGTAGTAATCATTGCACGTATTTTATTGTATTATGTTACACATAATTTATTAACATCTATAGTACATTGCGTTTTTGCATGATCTCGTGCAGGTGCATTCAAATAAAATAAAATACTTCAAAACATGTCTTTTACATAAAATCAAGGGTACCCTAAATAATAAAAATAACAACAACATTATCGCAGATAAGTTTGGTGCGTTGAAAGTGGTGAGATCACAAGCTACACTCACTTAACTACACTTAGATATATTTTTTCTATAATAATACTATCGAATTAACTTAGGAGCTACGTAAATAAAATTAAGTATATTACAATCTATACACACACAGACAGACAGACAGATACGACGAAAGGGCGGCTCCAGTCACATAACCGCCCCTAAGCTCGAGCGGCGAGTCGGTACCTTACCAAGAGAGGAGACTTAAAGCGAGTCGCACCTCATCTTGTTGATGGCGTTCGACAGATGGAGGATCTCCGTGTTGAGCTGGTGAACGAGCGTATCGAGCTTCTCGACTGAGTCGAGCACCTCCACCCTGCCCGTGTGGGGGTTGAATCTGACCTCGAACGGCCTGGACATTTGGGACACCCATCGCCTGAACTTGTCCTTCATGTCCTCGATGCTCTCGGCGACGAAGTACACGGGCTGGTACTCCTGGTCCTGGTAGGGCTGGAGGGCGGTCGTCGCCGGATCGAAGGGTCTGTGCTCGGGCTTGTCTGAGAGGGCGTGCAGCAGCTCGCCGTAGGCGCTCAGCAGGCCGGCGCCGTACACTTTAGTCTCGCCGGATTCCTTGCAGAGGCCGAACTCGACGGTGAACCAGTAGATCTGAGAGGAAGAGGAAACATCAGTTAAAACGTTTCTTTAGTATGGGTGAGAAACATTAGAATTCACTGGAATTCCCGAGAGTCGTACCCCATAGGTTAAAAGAAACCAGAATCTAAAAGAGGAAGAGAGAGACCATTGAACTGACCAAGCGATAATATATCGGGTGGGAGCAATCAATTCGAATGGTGATGAACAAATAAAGCCCGAAATTGATCCAATTTTTTGAGGAAGTAAATTAAGTTGAGCAGTACAAGATACATTGCTGAATGTAAATTTCATTACGATCAATAACCACGTAAAGCGTCAAACATAAAGAGTTTAGTTTAAAGATCTTGCAATAAAAAGAAAATTTGAGGAAATATGATCAGAAAGTAAAAATAGAAGAAGTTCAAAATCGCTTTCAAAAATACTATACACAATATAAATACATCACGATGACTAAATCGCAAATTGCATGATCATAGAAGTCGTAGAGGGAAGAGTACTGCTGCGGCCAATTTTAAAATCGTACTGATCGATAGTTGAAGTTTGTTCCTAATTGAATAAAAGCGTACTAGATAGTGGAATGTAACAAAAGAAACAATGTTTGAACACCTATATATTTCTTTTTCATTGACATAACTCAAAAACTGTTGGTTCCAGTTAGTTCAAATTAGGCCACAGGTTTTAATACCTCTGTATGTGGAAAATTTTAAATATTTATTTCTTTGCCCGTAAGTAAGTTAGGTTGCAATTTTTTTAAAAATCGGCCGAAAATTGGATTTTTGATGGTAAACAAAATAGAACGATTCGTTGATAACCGAAATGCGTAACGCACTAACCTTCCGAGTTATTAATTATCGAAAATCTGTTTTTGGGTCGTTTCTTAAATTTTTCTTTTATGAGATTCTGAATATCCACATTCTTTCTTGTTTTATGGTACAAAATTGATACTTCATGGTATTTAAACATGAAAAAACCTTTATTAATTTGCATTTCACTTCTGTGATTTATTAACATTCATGTGCTGTCAGTTTTGACGAAAAACGCGGTATATGTGTATGTGTGTGTGTGTTTGTGTTAAAAAGTAGTACTGACGCATTAAAATTAACGAAAACATAAAGAATTTAGCATAATTGCACCGAACCAATAGCACTATGAGAGAATACTATTATTAGATGGATGTCGTAACGAGATAAATATTTCCACCATATTAAATGTATAACCCCCAAAAAACTCGTAATTCTGTATTTTTCTGTAATGGAGTAGTTAACTTAATGCGTATGAGTAGTAATGCGAACCATGGGTGATATACTTGACTTATTTCAACGACAAAATTAGTATTTATTGCTTCCTAAATCGCCGTTGGAATTTCGAATTAAATAAACCAGAATTGGATTATATGCAGAATTTAAATATAAATCGTGTTATTCATACACGCCATTTAACTATAAATTGGATTTTAGGTGAAAATAAGTTTAGAATGCATTTCACATGGGTAACTATAGTTATCACTCTGAACGTATTTTAGGCTAAATCAATTTTAGAGGTAAATAGCGTTTATGAATAAGAGGGATAGATGATAAACCTACTACTTGACAAATCGTTATACAGAGAAAATGTTTCTCAATTCTCAAACGCGTTTGTTTAAAATATGTGCTTAGGATTTTCCGCACATCTAATGCACCTCTAGACCTGATTTTTCATAATTGCGTAACGACATGCGACCGTGTTCGCATTATGTAAAAACATTCTATGCACCTCTCTCAGTGTTTGCTCGCGCGTGTCCATTCCTGACCATGACACGGTGGACGCGTTCTAAAACTTATATGTAGAACTATATCCTTCAAAGATGGACATCGAAATAGAAGAAATTTTTATCCCGTTTCGAACAGTTCTCTGGAGAGTTTCATTATGTTTTCGCTATCAGTTACTATTTGCCATATATATCCATTGTTTTATATTACTCACTTTGCGTAACAAGTAGGGCAAGTTAAGTATTTTTGTTTCTAAGAGTAGCGCCTAAGTTAGCTTCAACCAAAAAAAACAAGAAGATAACTTCACGACCAATTTATAACATATTTGGAAGGAAAAGAGCTTACTGAAATTGTTTGTAAAATGCTCGAATCTGTATTGATACGCTGGCAAGATGCATCAGTGAATGCACACAAGTTATCGTGAAAAACAGAAAAGCAAACTTTTTCTAAGAGAAAATCTCGCCTTAATTTCGAGCTTTCTTCTTAAGCTGAAAATTTTAACCCAGCTATTACGGCCAATAAAGCATAAAAGCTTTCTTAAAAGGATATTTGCGTTTCCCCACTTAAAGCCGGATTTATTTCATACTCGATCGGGTTTATTATGTGCAATATTTTCGGTGGAGATGGGTGAGATTTTATGAAAACGCGCTTAAACTTTATCAGAAAGATAGATACTGGCAACGGATAACGCCAGAAAGCTTTTCATAAGTCAGGGGAATTTTTCTGATACTCAAATTCTAAAAAATGAGGCTGTTCTCTCGTGAAATATTTTGGTGAATACTTACGGTGGAGAGTTTCTCAATTTCGGCATCGGATGCGCCGAGCGAGGCGAGTCCAATCTCCTGAGAAAATTGAGCGAAACTTGGATCGCCCAACAGCGGCATGTGTCCCAGAATCTCGTGGATGCAATCCCTGTCGAAATGAAACGAATAAAATTTCAATCGTCTAAAATACGCTTACGATCCCCTAGAGGTTTCCCCTTCGTTATGGCAACTGATCGCATTAAGCTAAGAAGTAGGGAATAATTGTCGCTGTAAGTACATTCAGAAAGAGAATTCAAAATTCTCTTACTTCAATTTATTCTCATAGTAGGTAGTTGCCTCCTCTCGCCCTTAAGGACGTATATTGCGAGCATGAAAATTAATTTGCAACTGTAAACTCTTGGGGTGCTATTAGCCGTGCTGCCTCTTGATATAATGGCATTTTAATTGAATCATCGGCTGTTCTTTGATGACGCTCTACATTAAAGCTCTACACTATCCGGTTTTTTTTTTGCTAAAATGACTGTGACATTGCCATGAGAAGCTGTACCACGTTTTAATGCAATGCGGAAAAAGGTATTTCGAAATGCCAATAATCATGCATGAAGCAGTGTAATTACGAATGATTTGTAATCCAGAGAAGTATTCAAAGCTTTCAGAATCGGTTATTTCTAACTTGCAAGGATTTAAGAACAATATCACCTGAGCTCTAGAAGTAAAAGTTTTGTATTTTGATTAACACGATGAAATTATATTTTAGGATCTAATAATAATTATATAATTTTTATACAATGTAAGTGCTGAGAACAATGGATGCTTCAGATCAATTAAAATCCTAAGGAACCTAATATATGTATTCACATATAGAATCAAATTTTGTAATGTAAAGTTACATTAACTTTTAAGTTACATACTGTCTTGAAACAACCATTTCTTTTGGAGTACTCAGAATTTGTTGACTTATTTTGCTGAGTAATTTCAGGTTTTGGAATCCGTTGGATTGTAGATTTAGAAGAAAAAGCTTTTTCTTTAGAATCGAACAATTTTCAGCTTCAAAAACATTGGTATTTCGCTCAAATTATGTTCTCGCATGGAGGTGGATGTCATCACAATTTGGAGGCAACTTATACATTCACATTTTATACCATCCTTGATTATAAACATCTGAATATAGCCAAAACCATTGAATATTTTTTTGAGAAATCTTATCTTTTCAAAAATTTAGTTTCCACATATTTTAAAATTAAACCATTATGTAATGAACACATAATTCAATCGTAGTATTTGTGGAAGATATAAAGGTATCAAGGTATAAGTACAAAACTTTGAAGCAATTTTCGGATCCCCAGTTTCGAATATTTAGTTTTGGTTTGTTTGCGCTCCCCAGACGAACAAAATCGTCGAATCTCCCATACCAGCACCAACCAACACATAAACTCCCGCTATGCGAATAAAAGTCTAATTACTTACGGCTCGGGCGTATGGAACGGCGTTTTGGTGTGGCGCACGTACTGGGTACTCTGAAATATCCTGAAGGCGAGCGAGGCGAGGAAATCGCGCGCGGTCAGGAGCCCAGCGGCCGGTCTTAGAGTGAATCCAGTGCACCTCTTCAAGAAGTTCGACAACTCCTCGAGCTGAGGTACACGGTGAGGCGTGAAAATGCCCTCGTCGAGGAGCTGACGGAAAACACGACGGTGCTCGGCGCAGGCGTGTTTCGGCATCAGATCGAGGACGGTCGTGAAGACGGCGTTCCAGGTCTTGTTCTCTGTTTCGGTGTACTCGGTGTGAGGAATCGGATCGCCACTGGAACGGAGAGATTTCAATTAGAGAGATGTGAGCAGTGGAATTAGTCTTGGAGAAAGGATACGACTCCATAGTAGGGGTTTAAGGGATCAAGGGTGCATATATGATTGACTGCTAGGGTGAAGGTGTAACTGTGGTTATTGGATCTGAGCTACTATTAAGTGGTTCAATGGTGCCACCGTGTTAGGAAATCGTGGATAGTTGGGATAGGACAATTAACTTGAGAGAGAACAGGTATAAACCTATTCTCCAGGGTGTTTAGTGTAAAGATTCTCGGAATTAACCAGAATACTTACTACTTGTATGAGAAAGCAATCTCTGCGATCTCTTTACGCCTGGCTCGGTACTCTTTATCGGAAAATCCCGGATGGTTCATGTCCAAATCAGGCTCGTACTTCGTCATCAGATGGTTGCAGTTGTCTAACTCGCTCGCGTGTCTCGGGAACCACGGGGTCTTCGCCGAGATGTTGTCCTCCCCGATGAGGGTGGCATGCTCCAAAGTTCCCGACTGACGGAGGCTCTTAATCAGTTGCAGCAAGTTGATGCGCGGCATCTCAATCTTGATCAGCGCGTCCAGCTGGCTCGCGTCTTTCTGGCTCGGCCTCGTCTCGAGGTGGATTACGGCACCCTGGTACTTCTCGACCGCTTTGAGGACGCGCGACAGGGAGTTCATTCCCTCGCGCAGCCGGAGGACTAAGGCGCTCCTCTGGATGGCTTTCTCGGCTTCGGGGCCTTCGGCGATGGCATTTGCGAGGACGACCTCCTCCTCGGTGATCCCCACGTCTGGAATAGGTATTTGATTAGATCGTAGGGCAAACGAAAGTGAAGAAAGTGGACAGATCAAGTGGGTGGGTGAGTGTAGAAAGTATAGAATCAGGTGGGAGTGGAAGATGGCCTTTCATCGCTACGACAAGTATCGCATGTGCCACGAAACTGTATAGTCGAACCATACAACTTCTTTCACTTCATTATAATCTTTTTGAGAAGCTACACATTTAATTTATATCCGGTAGAAATAAATATTAGTAAGTCATATAAAATATTTTTTCAAACACACGTTGAAAACTAACAATTACAACGCCATCGTAAGTAACAAATTTTACTTGATATTGATACTTCAGGACATGAAATATTTATTTAATTACAACTAAAGAGATCAATTTTGTATTTCACTTTTTCATATTTAGTAGAAATTAAAAGAACTAATTGTCGGTGTTTCATAGAAAAATCAAAAAGACAACAAAGGTAGCTAATCGGTAGAACTTCAATTAAGTTAATTTACGTTGAGATGTTTCTGTTTTATACATTTGATAAAGAAAATAATTTGAAACTCATTAACCATATTTTACAGAAAATTTGACAAAAACAAGAAAAAATTATCTATTGTCCTTCACGTTAGGAGTAGTGTATAATGGGTCCAATCATTTTAAACTATTAACCCATAATAGAAAACAAACATATTTTGTAATGATCCATTTGCCTGACTACATATTTCTTAAATAGATTTTTTTAATCAATTCCGTATCGTTGTTATTTCAATGATGAGAATAAGGTGTAAATTATTGTTCTGTTTTTGCAAAAAAATTAATTTCTCAATATCAATTAGTTTTTTGTTACAGGATAATTAAAAAATTGATTCTCATTTCCTTGTTACATTGAAACTTGTTAACTTATTGATATTGGTATTGAGCCAAGTCGCTAATAAATGCAGTTAATTAAAAACAATTCTACTGCCAATAATTTACTACAGATAATCAATTTAAGAGAAAAAAAATCCCCTAATGGCTTAGCGATCAAGATCAAAGAATCATGTCAAGTTCTATCGTATATGTAGCAAGGCCGCATTGCTTGTTACGCTTTGCTAGTTTTGCGTTTCTTTAAGGTATGTACCCAAAGTAATGAAAGCCGGTGCATGCCTAACTTGTTACATATTCCGTTTCGCAAGATCGCTCGTCCACTTGGAAGTTATGTGAGGACGAGAATTTTTTCGATATCAGCATTAGTAGTTATAATCTTGACAATTACTTCGATTCAAAGGGGAGCCGATTTTGCAAGGAAATATAATAAGAAGGTACTATCTTGGGTGGAATTCGAGTAAGTGAGTCCACTATTAATAATTCAGAGAGACATTGACAACGGTTTAATTTTGTCTCTACGTATTGAGAGTTAAACAGTATGTACGAACTTAACACTGAGAACTTCGTTTCGTGTGATACAATTGTTTCGACATTAGCTACAAAGTTAATAACGTAACAAATTTTTAAAATCCTTTGTGAGCCCCTCAGCTCGGTATTCAAAGCGCGCCCACCAGAATACTCGAAACAATAAATTTATTTTTTCGAAAGAAAAGAGAAAAAGCGATAATTGCGTCGAAAGCAAAGTAACAAGTAAAGTGCAATCCACACAAAAGAAATGGGCCACCGCTCGGTGGGGCTTTTATAATGTGAAAAGTCAATTTTCACCCTCCATTTGTCGAGAAGAACTAGCTTTAACGGTTAAGCTCTGGAAATATGGAAGTCCGGATCCAGAAAGTATCGTTAATATAATGACAGGACCGAAGAGGAGAAAGGATAAAATTTTATTGTAGGAGATTTACTCGGCGGATTTTACTCGCGTGCGTGTATGTCTTTTCTTCTTGAAATATGACGGTTCTCGGAAAATACGAGCCACTACTTTCTCGGTAACACGTCGAAAATATTAAAATCAAACCGCCAGTTCACGAAATATGAAACCTGAAATATGAAAAACCTGATTCAAAACAAATAGTACAATACACTCATTCCAGGGCAATACCCACATGACGTCAGATCGGCAGTTGTGTTAAATACACACTAAGTCTTTCAATTCAAGAATAATGATGTAACAATTATACCAATTACTCAGTCCAAAACAAATAAACTCACCTTCTTCGTCCTCATTCTGCTTTTGAGTAGATTTCGCGACTTCGAATTCAATCTCCGCTTCTACACTAGAATCTAAAACAAGACAAGTGCCATGCAACACATAAACATGCAGATAAAAGTTAAAATTGAAAGAATGAACTAAATATAAACAAGCGTAATAAAAAACAGTGCAATTGTAAAAAAAAAAATAAATTTTGAAATTGAATTTAATTTCGTCAATGTATAAATGAGTTTTCGTTATGTACAGTTAAATTAAAATGAAACTAACTCCAGTGAAAATGTTCTCTGCAATTTTCGGAGTTAATGGAAATCATAAAAATAATCTTAAGATGCACTTAGTCGAGACATGCAATAAAATTTTTACTGTTTCATATGACATAATTTCAGTATCAACTTAGAAAAGAACTGAACTGGCTTTATGATGCATTTTCGGATATATTCTCAATAAAATTCGCTCCTAGAACGAAAATGTTGTAAGTAATAAGTCCAAGGACTGTTTTCTTGATCGATTTACGATTTCCTTTAAACCCAAACAGATAGAAGTTTATTGTTCGATGGGACGAAAAATATATTAAGACGCATTCAATCTATTGTCTAAGCCAAGCACGTAATAAACGTTTTACTGTTTCATATCATTCGTAGAGCAGATTAAACAGAAATTAATTGCATTTTCATTCTTATTGAGAATATATAATTACTCCCAAATTCAAATGAATCATAGTTTTGCAATAACGCTAGTATATTGTGCTACATTAATATTTAAGACTTGATCGTGAAGTCAGAAAATCATAGAAGACCAAAAGTTTCTACAACTAACTTCACTAAATAAAAATCTGAATAAAATTTTCTCACTACACATCTCTACTTCAATCACAAAACTGCTAATTCTACTCATTAATTAATCTATCCTTATAATAATATCCTTAATTATATTTACCGTTGGCACGTTGCCTGGCCTCGTCCAGCACGGTCTGTTTGGTCTGCTTGACTACCAAAGTTTCGAAACGAGCATCATCCACAAGGGAACGTCGCCTCGCTGGGTATCCGTTCTGTAAAGAAGGCAAAGGACTTTATAAATTCAAGCGCGTCTATTGTTTAGAGCAGAAGGAAACGCCGCTGGAGGAAAACGGGAGAGGAAATTGCCTTTCCGAAGTATTCCACGTTAACAAGATGAGTTAAGGGAAAAGATTCATCACGAGCGATATGAATAGGATTTTTGGTTAGTAATTGTGAGTTTTCGAAACTTCAAAAAGATTGGTGTAAGAATTTAGTCAGTTATGTTTAGTTATTTCAGTTAAGGACTTAAGTGCTAGTGCTAGTGATTGTGTTGTAACTAGCCAAATTGTGTTTTACTAGCCGTTATAGTCAATATTTGTTTTGTAGAGGATAATGTTTTAAGTACTGGGTTTGCTATAATTCAGTTAAATGATTTTCTTGCCAAAGTATTAACGGAAAAGGAACTATTGGCTTTTAGAAACATATTCCATCTTTTTATCTTAGGACTGCTTATGCTTCTCATTTTAACCGGATTAACTTATCTATGTTAATAACAGTGGGAAGATATTAACTTTTAATCCATAGATGACTATTTGATCTACTGTTTGTTGGTTAGGTTGAGATTTTTGAAAAGAACAAATTCTAAAAATTTTTAATGCTGTTTATTCATAAAAACCAAGCAAGCCATTCTCGCAGATATTCTGGTTTATTGGGTTTAAAAAATTGGGTATTGTAAATTTGAAGATAAAAAAAATTATGATAGTGTTCAGGAATTCGAATATGAATTCTAAAAATCTTAATTGTTCAGTAAACGTCAATAAGGAACTGGCATTGAGTGAAGATTAGGCCAAAAGTGGTAGTAAAGTTGGAATATAAATATTCAAAGTGTAAAAACATTCTTGGAGAGTATTTAGGGTCTATAGCTAGGAGTATCCTTAGTCTGAGCATTCTAAATTAGTATCAGCCCATCACATCAATATCTCTGGAGGTATTTATTTTTCCACTATTAATAATGATCTCGCTGTAGCCAATAAGTATATATAACGAAATAAAGTCAGTTATAGGTTAACAATTATTTTGAGTTTGATACAAAAATGTTAAAAAAACAAACAAAATCAATAAAAAAAATTAAATAAACCATATTGAAATATTTACGCATTGACAGATTAAATTAGTTTTTATATAATTCTCCATTCTAACTACCGTGTCAGTTGAAGTACTCGGCGAACCACTCTGTTCTTTATGGCTATAATTGGCTTGGTGCTCTTTTAGCGCGACCAAAGCAAAGACAATTCGCTTCCAGGGTAATTACAGAACCCATTTCATGAATATTTCGTTTTAGGAAACTATCAAAATCTTCAACAACTTGATAAATGGTGATTATCATACATCAATTTCACATCTGTCAGAAGCCGAAAGCTTAAAATTTAGTAAAATGGAAAGCAATTGTTTTAAAAATTTCATACATTAATGTCCAGCACTTCGAACAATATGAAAAATGACATTATAATTGCAGTCATATTTTTTCTACTCAAAGAATATGTGATTAACGGATTAACCATACATTGTTATATGCTATATGTATACACCTTTAGATCGATGGTAGAGTTCCTATTTCGTCATTTAATTTCTTTCAGAGTTCTGTTTTACCTACGATTACAATTTCAGATATATTCAATTTATCTAAATCCATCTAAAACCTAAGTGTAAATGTGGAGACGGTAATCATATTTGTTTTCATTAGTTGCCAGCTAACCATTACAACAAATTTTTAATCTCGGAGATTAAATTTGAGCATCTCCTGATCGTAACACACAGTTGATTGAGAAGCTACGCTTATTTAGAGAAGCAGTAGTATTTTAGAGCTCTGTTTCTATAAGCAGTAAACTGCTACTTAGATATATTGCTGCTTTTAGACTCTTAGGAAGATTACCAAGATGTTTTACATCATTGAGAGATGCTCCTTGTGCCCGACTTCCTTTTGATACCAAAGCGAGGAAGGAATTTTTTTAGTAACCGATGTGGAAAACCTACGGAAATGGATTTCCAAGGAAACACCAAAAAAGAGCAAGCCGATTACCGAAGGTGATCCCCACTTCTAGGGCACCGTCACTTCCGGTTCCGGGATTCCCTTTCAATCTAGCAAAACCCGTGTCAGATCTATCGATCTATCGATCGACTTTCGATTATATAAAGTGCCGGACGCGTAAGATCACGGCCGCATTCGAAGCAGGAGAGAATGCTTTTAGCCCGCGGTCTCCTTATGTAAATCACGTGTGTCCTAACCTTGATGGAAGGGCAAACGATAACAGTTCGATTAAGAGAGAGACATGGGGTTCGCCCCCACATCTCATGGACGCCGTGCCGACCGAGCCCCCTGAATCATAATTAAAGCGCGAGCGTAATTACTCACTAATTAGCTATTAATTGGATCCGGTGGAGCAGTGATTTACATTTTGTAAGAGAAGGTGTTCGCTTCTGGTGATCACCGATAAACAGCTCATAAGTCCAATGCTAAAAGAACTACGAAAGAAGCACCCAAGGGTTGAGGACGAATAAAAGTGGAATAAAGAAAAAGGTTTGTTCCTAAGAAAGGAAAGGCCAGTGAAGAATTTAAATATTTTCAGAAAAAGCGGTCACTTAAAGGATATGATTGAAAAGAATGGTACTGCAGCAATTTGCAGTAAGATAAGGTGAAGAAATTATAATCCTTAAAGTGTAAATGGGACCAATGTCGTTGTCTGGACCAGTGAAAATTTAACTTTTGGTAACTTTTAAATAACGTTATACCAAGGGATGCGCAATAGCCGTGTAATGAAATGAATAGGTGGAAGAAACCGGAATTCAATAAATCTGCAACTAGTCGTACTCAATGAAATGCCACAAAGCAAACTCGATTTTTATTTGAACAAAGTAATGATCTCCCGCATTAAGCCATTATTGTAAAATTTTGTGACGCGATCCTCCCCATTAAATCACCACCTAATCATAAATGTTGCGATACAAAAATAATTAAAGTCGATTTTTAATCTTCTTGTTGTTTTTTCATAATCCAAATACAATTTATAATCCACCTCGGCCTCAAGCGTTTCCTAATTTAATTGAGCGTACTTCTTGCGACCTTAAACTCCATGTCTTCGGATTGTGAAATGAGAGATCGTTTAAAAGTTTTTACCTAATTTATTACGCGTTTCCGGTTTAATTAGACGAAATCGTGTTCATCGCTCCGAAAAAACGAGACATGGACACGACATCGTCTTGGTACAATTATCCGTTTTGTATACTTGTTGTATTGATGGGGGTAATTGCAATATTAGTGGGAAGGTTAGGCCCGATTTAGAAAATGAAACTGAATACGAAATGGAGAAAACTGAAGTGTAGAGTGGGTCAATATTTTGTCTTAGAACATGACAAAATTATTGTTTTTTTCGTTGATTTATATATCCGGTTCTGGTGTTGCTTTTGCTGAGTGTCGATTTTGTTGTTGTGCAATGAGGAAACAATTAACAGACCGTATATGTACGTAAGTAGTTCAGATATTTTTCCGATTTTAATGAACCTAATACCCATTAAGCAATCCCATAGATATTATATTCAGGGGCACATATACATGGATAATTTGATTTTTTCCCGTTCGTGAAAATTTCAACACAGTCATAAAATGCAATATTAACCTTGATATTTTTCTGATAGACGTACGAACATTTCGAAACTGACATGTGTCGCGTTATCATTACCACTAATTAAGAAGGTTGATGAATAATAATTAATTAACGTCGAAATCGTTTCAACGAAGCGAACTTTTTATGCTTTTTTACAGCTTGTTGACTTTACTAATCAGGGAGTTCGGTGTGACCGTGGAAATTTGTTTACAAACAGATTTTGTCACGTGTTTTAACTCATTTCAGTCTATTATGGTAGTGAATATTGCGAATGACTAACATGAAAATATTAAGAAAGTAAAAGGGCACTGGCCTTAGAAACAGGATAAGAAACAGATAAAATAGCAGAACTTGGTACCCATGATCTTCCGAGGTTGAGACGTCAAGTAGGTCAAACGGAACATGAACGAATGGCAAAATGGAACAAAACGTATCACACCCCATTCGATGGCAAGATCACCTTGGTACGAAACTTGGTCCTCAGAGTATCAGGATAGAAAATCAATGAACCGATAAACTGAACTGCATGAAGAATTATGCATACAGTTTTAAGGGAAATGAGAGTACAAGGATGAAAACTCTAAAAATGTAAAATGTTAAAAGTAAGAAGTAACAAAAAAAGGCAAAAAGGTGTAAGTACCACCAAAAAAATCTTGTAGAATTCAATAACTTCAATTACATACAGACGTAAGATAATTTCGTCAATTGAATTAATCGATTTTCTATTATACTTTCTACGTCATGGCTGACTCGCTGATAGCTATAATGGGAAATTCAACGTGTTTTAACTACATTCTTTATATATTTACTGCAATTAGGGAAGAACCGCAAAAGCCAACCAGTCCATTGTCGTTAATTTTACGAAATTATACAAATTACAACTAGGTGTAGAAATAAAACGAAGCATTGAGCCACTAACCTCCCCTATTGATGATTTACGTTCGCAATTTATTCCTGTTTTGTATATTCAATAATATATGGGATTTAAAAGTTACCCTTTATCAAAATTTTATTTTTTTGAATCATAACTGTCAGCTGATGGTTTGAATTTCATTTTTATGTAAAACAGACTTCTATGAATGCATTCCAAGAACGCATATGGCAAATATATACTTATGATTTTTTTTGATTTGAGTACTATTTGTACCAATCAATGAAACTTGCACTGAATTATACTGTTATGACAAGTAAATAAATACTTTTGACAAATACAAGATAATTTATAAAACGAGACTAAAATTAATAAAATAGATTCTTTATTAAACTTTAATGAATGAACTTTCAATTGGTGTTTAGATATCAAAATAAGGTTTAAAAGTGTTATTGAATACCCAAATAACTGTAGATAGTTAAACATTGGCGTTAGGTATGTATCACTTTAAATCAGTGTCCAAACAGTTTAACTTTTAGTTAAAATTGAGCGGGATCTTCATGGCAACAACAAGTAGGAACCTTAACCTGCTTGAGATCTATTAGAATGGAGTAAAATGGTAACTGTTGTTTAATTTTATGGAAATAGAAGGTTTACCTGAAACCAATATTTCTCAGGTGACACGAGCTATCATATGAATATTTTTGCGAAATATTTTGTACAATGTAAGTTTAATGTATTCATATAAAATAATCTGATATAACCGAATTTGACAAATACGTTGCAAAAAAAATGCAAAAAAAATGCAACATCTAATTTTTGGGGAAAAACCTACTTAGCTCCACAGTTTCCTCACAGAATTTTATATTTATATTAATGTTCAGGATACTTAAATTTACAACCCGTTGCTATAAATTATAATTCAACCTACATGTATAAGAATTTGAAATATGGTACCTGGATAAACTGCACTCTTAATAATAATTAAACGAATGATCTTTATAAAAATTTAAAAGTAGTTATTCTATATCTAACAAAAACTGATAAGAGTGCCAATATAGTGTTAAAAAATGATGTACCTACACTAATAAAGTCATATTTACACGATAAAATTTAGAGTTAATGACGGGCCAGTTTTCGAAACATTTAAAAAATGAATTTATCCATTTATTCATGCCTATACCCTACGAAATGCTTTAAAATTGTGTAGCAACAATCATTTTGAGCAGAAAAATTATCTAAAATTTTGCGTGAAACCTAGTAGGGATAAATCATTTAAAAAAAATTATCCAATGTTCTTTTTTCCATGTTAACATTATTTTTGTTATTTTTTAACGTACCTCAATGCTGTAAGACTTCTTAATGGCGAACATCTCTCTGTTCTTCTGAGCAGCGGCTACGGCGGCCATATCTTCAACTTCTGCAATTTTTCTTCGTTGGGGTGAACGGGAAACCTCAGAACGAAAACTCGCTATTATCAAAAATCAGCCTGAAAAGCACCTGGGCGTTTTCACTGCTGAAATTCGCGTCTGTTCCTCTTCGTTTAGATGAAAAGGGGGCACCGGAAGGACTTCTCTCTCGTCTCGACCACGATCAGTGAGTGATAACCGTCTGTCGGAGGATGAAAAGTCTCAGATGGATTGGATGGGTACCCAAAAAGTCAGACGCCGACCTAGCGAGTTGAGCGTGTGAGTTGTGCGCTCGTGGGGCTTCGATATATGTAGTTAGGCCCCTTCTCCGGGGAAATCGCCCCCCACGCGGGGGCCCTTTCATTCACGTCCGCTGAAAAATCCGCACGCCTGCGTCGAGAGGGGACTCCGGAATACCCGGCTTTCTGCAAGGTCTCTTTCTATCTCTTTCTCGCTCTCTTCGATAACGATCATTAAGGTGTCTTCGTTCGGCTACTGTTCATGCTACCGTTGTTGTTGTTGTCGTTGGGAATTTCTTCGTTACCTGGGGAATTTTCACGTTTCTGGGAAAATTCGAATTTTTCGACGGCACGTTAAGCAGACATTCCCCAACTACAATAATCAGATGATCCATTAGGACAATAATCAGCTCCTTGATATTTGTAGAATAATCGGAGAAAATGTCATCTGTATCATGCACTTTATCGCACAAAATCTGTATGTGTCATCTGTATCATGCCCAAATCGTAAATCCTTCAAAGAATTTACTGATAGCAAATAAATGAGTCGATTTTTTATAGATTATCTTGAAATCCGATTCCTATTCGAAATCCGAATTTATAGTCACATAACCATTCTCTTACATAAGTTTTATCAAATCTTAGTATTTACAATGTTTCAACAAGCTCTGAAGAAGAAATTCCACGCACATACAAGATCCACAAATTTAGGATTGCATATTCCTAAACAGAGGTCGGATAGTAAGATACTTATTTGTCTAAAATCTGCCTCTATATTAATTTACTTCTCTACTTATTTGTATAGAAGTATAGGCTATTGTGGAGGAAGCATTACGGGATTACAGAAAATTTCAAAGTAGTTTTTAGATTTAGTGTACATAGATACCAAAACGCTTCCGTGCCTGGAGTCAATGTGACCTACGTTAAAACGTTATTTTCTAATTTCTTCATAGTTTTCGGAGATATTTTTTCCTCTTTCAGGGCAAACCTAACAAAAGCAAGTAGACGGCGGGGTCGAAAATAAATAAAAGTATGAGGTCTGTTATTACAAAAATCTTCGGGAATTTATTACTCTATTAGATAGTAAAACAAAAACGTAGATGAAATGGATTAACGGCCAAATCTCGCGCCAAGCATTGGAGAACCTCAAATGAGCGAAAATTTTGACGAAATATACTTCCGAGAAGTGAAAAATGCCTGGTACTCAAAATTTAAGACGGAGGAACTCCAGAATACCGACGGCCTGAATCTAGGTCTGAAGGTTGTGGAGGGTTTCTTTGAAGACTCTGAACATAGGCTCTATTGGTCCCATTGTGCTTTCTTCGTGGGCCACCCGGAGCCCTAGGTTACTGCCCAGCACAATTCGGTGAGGTAGGCGGCAATAGAACCCAATGGCTTCAGAAACGCCGTCACATTCTCATAGCATATGCTTCGTGCTGCTAGCACCGTTTCGTATTTATATTCGCATGCTCTCCACAAAGGTGTATCGCTTGATGTCATTTGATACAGATAATTTTTTAGTTAGCAATGTCCAGTCAGAATTCCCACAATAAGTCGAAGCTTGCTTCTGGTCGTAGCCAAAATCCTCTTACCACTTACTGTTAGAATAGAATAGAAGTTCCTTGGCGAGTTTACAGTTTTTTGTCCCAACCCATATTGACTTAAGATATGACAGGGTGATTTTGATCATTCTAGACATGCTAGCGGGAAACAAATATGAAGGGCCAGAGTTCATGATAGTACTGCCTGATAGTAGGTATGATAGTGAGGCTCTCCATGATAGGCTGCCGCCTTGCCCGCTTGTGCATTTTGCTGTTGCCTGCGCATTCAGTATATTCCTTGACCTAGGAGGAAAAGATTCCATGTAGGCCACTTTCTGTATTGAGTTGTGACATCTCATTGCTGACTTAGTCGTAAATTTGTGCCTCTTCAAGGTCAGTAATTCTTTACTACCCTCTATGTTGATTGGGGTCGTTTTGTCCATGATGTTTTCTGGGCAATTCTATTTACGGCAAGGGAAATACCAGCAAATTCTAACTAAATTGTACTAACATACTTTTCTATAGACCACTTAAAGTTACGCTGCAAGCTTCTGGAAAATATTCCGCATTCTGGTCCTGTTTCAGTCTTTGAACCGTTCATAAAGATGTTTATCGAACCTTCCGCGACCGGTTTCTTAAAGTTAATTTGTATGTCGTAGTGTTTGTGGAAGAGAAACTAAAGAGGTTTACTAAGGGGGCGACGCATTATAATAATGATATAGTATTAATTGCATTTATTTATTAGAAATGTTTATACAGCACTGAGTAATCATTTCTACTAAAGTATAGCAGAGCTACTCTACATAACCTCAGAAACCATTTACGATTACATTTTTGATTTTTTTGATTAGTTTCCATATTTTACACTATGTTGCATTATTCATTAAGTATTACATTAAACATTGAAAGGTAGTACAATACATAAACCAAAAAAAAAAACTCAATAAAACTAAAATGGGATAAGCTGTTTTTAAAAATAATATGGAAATGGAGATAGTGATTTATTCCCCAACAACCAAAGACAGTGTGAATTCCAAATATTTTAAGCCTTAACATCGTCGTCGGATTCCCCTCCTTCAGATATAGATTCGGATATAGCTGACATAGCATGACTAGTTCGAGTTTTTTTCATAGGTCCCGTAATGGTAAAACAGGCCGTTCTTTGGACCAGGCTCAACTTCGTTATTTCAGCTTTGTTGGCTTTTTGGTCACCAGATTGTAGCCCCATAGGCAGTCACGGGCCTTGTAATGGCATTAAGTACAAGCGCATATTCCCATTTTAACCTTAGGCTTTAGGGATCAGGTTTCCCCATGGACCTGCAATATTGATGTTTGTACGTCTGTTTGTATGTAGGTCTGTTTTAATCTATATTTTAGGTGCGGATTCCATAGCAACTAATGATCGAAGACAATACCAAGGTATTTTACTTCGGAATTGAACCTTATTTCGTATGTTTAAATGAACTAGTGCCACCAGGGATTCTAGTTTCCTTATTGTGGTGAAAACACCACCTTAGTATTACTTGGGTTTACAGATAGCGAATGCTCTAAATACCATTGTGCAATTAATCGAAGCGCATTCTGCATTTTCTTGCACATCATGCATTCGTATTTACCATTAAGTATGATCGTAAGATATTCAGCGTAAACAATTTTGTAGAATGCATTAACGTTGAAACGGTGCATAAGGCTTTCAAGAATAGTGCTCCGTAGTAAAGGTGATAAATCACCCTTATGCGGACAGTCCACTGTAACTGTGTATTTAAATTCTGTGCCTCCCATTTACATATGCACCCCTCCTTTTGAGAGCATATTGAGGATTCGTCAGCCAACTGCAGGTGGAATGCCTTTACTGGTTAGAGAAGAGTTAAATCTGTGGATTTTTTGGAAAATTTTTCGAAATCCACTATCCGTCACCCGGGAACGCTCCTGAGAAGTAGCTCAACTACGCAAGACTGTCAACCTTCAAGACATGGGCAACTTCTCACAATGTTTCTATGCCATTTGAAGAACGAGAGGGAACTCTATTAAAAAACAAGAGAGAAATTATGTAGAGAAGAAGAGAATATTACCAAACACCCCTCAATCAGAATAAAATTGTACAAGATGATGTCTTGGTTAAACTGTCGGAAGTTCCAACACGCACAGGTGTCGTTTACGAGCTGACAATTCCATGACAGTGGACACGAGAATGGACTTTTGAATAACTGGGAAAAACTGCCACTAACCAAAACGAATAAAAAAACCTGCCATGATGGCATCAATAATTACCAAAGACAGAGAAATGGGGAGCATAGCCAACGGACCATTATGGGCAACCTTGTGGACAAGACTGTAAATCACGTATAGTGTTTTGCAGTCTCTCGAGAACTCATTTACCTCCCTAAACCGCTTGAAGCGATGGACTACTTATACACGAGTTCCAGTAATAATGATGATGATGAAGACGACGACAGATTACTTCACTGAATTACTAACACTCTCGTTCTAACAATCATCGATGTAGAATGATAACACAAAAAAAATTGCGATCATGAAAATAGCAAGATCAGGGTGGTACCGATCGATAAGAACGTCAAAGGGGCCACTTGTATCCTTATCCTTATTCTTTATCAATTATCATTGAATCTAGAATTGCATGCATTGTGATTGACCAAAAACCAAAACTCTAAAAACTGATTTATCAAATCGGCCATTTTTTCAGGTCAAGTCATAAACAAAATAAACTGATTGGTTCCATCGAGAAAAGTCACATATGCGTTGAACTCTGCTTCAAGGCATTATTCTAATTACTCACGTCCAACGTTTCGTTAAAGATACGGATACGTATAAATGTGCAAATTTATGATGTTGCTTTATGTCCCCATTATCACGTATTACAGCACAGTATCTGGTGGAAACCATGTAAGCAAGACGTGTACAAATTATGATCTAATGCAACCTATGTAGTCATTTATTTGCAACATATTAAACGAAACACGAAGAGGATGGTCCAATGGACATTTCATCGTGCGATGCTTTTACTTTTGCAAAATTACCATTAATCAAAATAAATCATCTAAAAGTTAAAGTTTTCTGGTAGAATATTCACATATACCAGATTAACCTACCCTAAGAAAGCACTATATGAATTTATGGTAGCAAGCGGTATGTACAACAAACTTTTACAGAGCTGTTTGAAAATAAAGTGTACGGATATATTTAATTTTATCTACGTTTATTTATTTTACTATTATACAGCAATAGTAATATTTAGTGTTCAGAAAATAGATGAAATTAAATTGAAATCAAAAATTTTATTTGGGGTTTCGTAAATGAGACCCAGATTCTGCTGGATTGCTGCTTATTGCAAATTTAATTACCGCAGAAATGGAGATTGGAATTTGGGATTGCAAAAAATTGGAAAAAGAAAATTACGAATTATTTTGCGGAGTAAATCATTATGCATTTGGAAAATTACCAATATTAAATGATTTTGGAACGATATAAATTAAAATATATCCTACTGGAATATTAATAACAAAGAATTATTTCCTTAATTTTATCCATAAGAAAATTGAGACAAGAAATGAATAATAATTAACGTTGGCTACTCAACACATTTTAATATGATTTTATAATCGAGCAACAGAAAATGATACAAAATACAATATGTCCAAGAATTATTTGCATGCTACATATATCTTTTAGGTAATTATTTCATTTTGTACAGGAGCAGATATCAGAATAAAAAAGCACAGATGTTGGTGAATTCAAAAAGCATAAAATCCGATTTAATGAACATTATTTGAAAAGAAAATTCCGAGTTGTCAACAATTTCAATCATCGGCAAAAATTTAGAGTTTTTCTTCTCAAATTTGTACCATAGCCACTTTCAAGTTTTTGACCAACTTCTTTTGTTATTGTACATTACACTACATTTTGGAACAGTTCAAGAGGATATTTCCAATTTGGAGAAAATTTGTTCTTTTGCCAGATATTTCAAAAAATTTTCCGAACTGAACACGGCTTTAAAATTACTCCCGGATATATGGGAAAACGAATGCGAGAAAAAATGATTAACAAAAAAAAATTCGTGCATTAAAGATCTTAAACATTGCTTCAAAAATTCACGATGGTGTAAATGAAGATCTAAATTTAAATATAATTAAAATAATGACACCGAAATTTGCTCCCTTATCTTCTGTCGATGTAGAAAGATCATTTCCTAAATATAAAATGATTATAACACCCAAGAAACAGTTTCTTAATGGAAAATATAGAAAAATGTTAATGTGCTAATTTTTCTGTGTATTTGAATAGAAATGTAAATATCGTCAAATAAAGGTTTGTTACTTTTTTGAGATTTTGTATATTTATTTCGCCATTTACGTACTATAATTTTGCTATACTCTCCGGGCTTTAGTCATAAGCAACATCTTTTGAATATTGTACATGCATATTACACTGATTGTAATAATACAAGAAAATATGTTTGATAATTCTTTTGGAAAGTATGAGATAACCGATGATCTATGTTTTGTTTATCTCACATCAGGGATTGCAAATTTGAAAATTTAAAGAGCGCAATGTTTCCAGACGGGTTGCCATTTAATTTATAAATTTCAAATTGTATCGTATCATCTGTGAGAAATAACTACTGAGTATTAATACAGTAAGTAATATATGTAAATATATTGTAATTATATATATATATATATATATATATATATATATATATATATATATATATATATATATATATAATACACACTATATATTATACATATTCATATATGTAATGTTATATCAATAAAATATTTTTAAAGTAATGCATATCGACTAAAATTAACAAATTAAGAATAAAGAAGTAACTTTTAATTTTAAACACAAAATTAATGGACAAAAAATATTACGGATAAAATATTATGGATATTATGAATATTATGGATAAAAAATATTTACTGATAACTGAGTGACAACATTGTACAAAATAGTACAAGACATATGTACATATTAATTTCCATAAAGTTGAACTACATAAAAAATGAAAACATGAGCCTATACCCTTTTCTGATAGCTAATATTGCAACTAACTCGTTTGTGCCATTATAGTCTATAATTTTCAATTATTCTGATTAAAAATATATCAGACCTATACTGCTGATCCAGAGTATAGTGCAAAAAATTCTGTCGCTATGAATAAGTTTATATTAAAAAATATTGCAAAAACTTAAACAATATATCAAATGATATAAAAAGAAACCCACCGGGGGGGGGGGGGGTGAAAAAAAATACAAATACTGTCAATTCCTTCGCATAGATTCTGAACGTCTGTCTTTTTCATTTCTAATGAACTTATTTAAAATAGTTCTAGAATTTTACGTTATTGCAAGTTTAGGTATTTGTCTATATTTGGGTGACCTAAGGAGAAATAATTCAAATTTGTCCCGCAATTTAAAGGCCGTTGTTTCAAGAAAAATGAAAAATATATTAATTTTAAATAATTCCCATAGTTTCCTTTATGTGTTATATTTCAATCCATTTTTTTGAGCTATAATATTGTTTACATGGAAATGGAGATCCACAATCAATATCAACAACTACTTTAGCTTCAGTGAGAATATCATTAAAGCCTTCTGATCTACGCACAAAAACAATTTTTGTTTCATTACGAACTACAAGAGCTCCTCATATCCTCCCCCTGGATACAAAATTTCTACGAGAAACCCAACCGGATTCTTAATTAGAAATTTATTTAAAGTATTTTTAATTCCTTCAGATAAGTTTCGAAACTATGCAAGACGTTTTTATCTAATTCATTCCGTATCTTTAACTAATGGCAATGTTGTATTATATTTAAAGTTATTTGTTGAAAATAACATTTTAAATTTTGAGAGTTAAATCTAAAACAAAAGTGCCTTGAGTAAAAGCATCCAGGAGTGAATTTTAAAATTTTTGTCTTAAGAATTTTCTTAAACATTTCAATATATTTGTTTTACCTAAAATATTTACACTTGTTATTATATTGACTTGAAACACAGACCCCAGAAACAAAGAAAATTCTCCTTCTTGTAGAATCCGCTAGTTAATCAAATTTGAAATTTTTCCGTTGTTGATACATTTAATCAAGTTCAACCTATTTCAGTAACGAAACAGGTCTATACTGATTTGATGCATAATCTGATGGTATTTCTCCACCTGTTATTATTACGTTATTACCAATGACTCACGCCCGAGATTATGTGTGAAACACGGTAAAATACAATTTTGTAAATACGCCCGTACATATGTAAATTATATATATATATATATATATATATATATATATATATATATATATATATATATATATATATATATATATTACAGGTACACGCAGGTTCCCTCCGCTGTTAATCCGAACACCATAGACTTAACCTTGCTCTTGTATAATTGCCGTATTATAAAGAAAAAGTAACAGTTCTAGGTCAGTTGGCATCAACCATTTTACAACCACAAACTAGGAGAGTTGCTTGTTTAATTCAGACATAAGGAAACAGATCAGAAATTAATATCGTTTTATTAATTAGGAATTAACCTTCTTTCCATCCGATTCGGGTCAATAACGTTTGGCCTCCAGCGTTTGATAAAAAATATAGAAAAAAAATCTCTCGAGAAAAAAGAAGAAAATGTGATTTAACTTCGTTAGTTGCTGAGTAATATTGAAAAACGATCACAGAACTTAGATTAATTAGAGTTCTGGGGCAACTATATTCAAGTTTACTAAATTTTAATTTTAAAGTAATTTACTGTAAGTACCAATTTCAAAATTTTGAGTCCACTTAGTGTGAAATGAATAGAAATAAAGAAGACTTAAAGAACTTTTATCTTTTTTAATTTTAGTTTCAAATTTTATGTATGTTACCTGTTGCTTTAATTTGTATCCTTAACCATTTAAACTAAATCTATCGTTTTAACATACTTTAATTAACTCCAACCTCTAATCCGATTGTATGAGCAATTACTAACGCTTGTCAATTACGAGAATGTCATAGTGAAATTAAGTTTAACTCTGTACAAGGATCTTTTATCCCAACAGTTCAATGTCAACTTCATGCATCCGTATCGTATCTCGACTGTGTACTTAACACCTGTCACGTAGGCAATTTGTTGATTACGTTTTTGACAAGTTCCGTTCATTTTTCCTTCAATCCTTGTCATTAAATCAATGCACTCGACACCTGGCACATCTTCGAGTTGAGGTTTTTTTCGAAGTGTGAATAACCGTTACACCAAAACAGTTTTGTTTGGAATTTCACTGAATAGCTAATAGTTCCAGTTTTTTGTACTCCGTCTTGGCAGAATTCATTAACATAAAATTCGTAGAAAAGAGCCGCGAGTGATTCGTTTTGTTAATTTTTCAGGAAGTTTCATTCGAGAGCGGATTCGGGAAATTCAGAATGCGGCAGGATAAGTAAAAGGAGGGTCGTAATTGTGCAGGTTGCAATCTATGTTACGACATGTGGTGTTGAGTTTATAATTTAAGATGTACTCATGTGCTCTGAGACAAATAGGCATTGTTACCAGTCTGCCTAACGGCAGATACATCAAAATATCGATATTTTGATATATCTGAAAGTTGTAAAATTTGTTTTATTAATAATGTATGATAAAAAAGGTACGTTTTGTAAATATTTTTTGAGAACACCTGCATATTCTTTAATCGCGTTAATGCAAATATTCTAAAGCATTTTCAACAAACAATTTTTTGACGGCTCTGTCTATTCACAATGTTTGACGAGTGTCTTTAAGGAAATGGATTATGCCAATCCACAAAATGTAATTATCGACTTGAACAGTTTTCGAAGAACGGTCTGTAAAATCAAAGTGGTATAATAGTGTCAAATTCAAGGTGTGCACGTGCTACTCCACATTCACCGTTTGACATCTACAAATAATAGTACTTCTGTTTGCAATCTCTGAAGTTCAGAAAATATGTACTAAAATTCGTCAAAATACGCAGACAATATACACCAAAATAATTGCGAAATATGCACTAAGAGATGTACCTATTTGTTTTCCTACATATGTCTTATATTGCAATAATCTTGTAAAGCAATATAAAGTACATATATTATATATATGTATATAACCTTTTGAACGAGGTTTACGAGGTTTGTTTTCAGAGGGAACGGAGGAGTCCCGTCATGTTACTTTCTCCAATAGCTTATATTTCTATCGAAATTAGTCTAAAAACATAGTTTTGCAATTTGCAGTAATATGATTTTGATTTTTACATTGATCTAAATACGTCATAACCAAATTTCCTGTAAACCATCCTAGATTTTCACTTATGCATATATATATTTGTTTGGCAAAGCCGCTACAACCGAAGTACAAGTACATTTGTCTGATTCAAATATCATTGACGTAGGTACGTTTCGCAAATTCGAAACCTAACCGAGTGCGTCTTTCATTTAAAATTTACCATAACTCTCAGATTCGCTTACGTCAATTAAGAAAACCTGAAGAAAACGACATTAATATAACGACCGTTTCATAACATATTCGCCTTGATGTTTTATGATACTATACGATTACCACATATGTATGCAATGATTCATATGTCGTGTTGATGGTGAGTGTTTTGTTTTACTCGATCTGTGATATGCTGGATGGCGACTGATTTGATGATAATTTATGTTTTCTTGTTTGGATGATTAGTACATTAATGGGTAGTAATAGCCGTACTTACTTATGCTGATAATCTAATAATGCAGTAATTGTTGGTATTCCAAAGACCGTTTTCTCTGCAATTATGAAGCTCCCGTTGTATCGATAACCAGATTTAATATCCGAGTATTAGCTTTAATTCGAAAAACTCCAGTAATATATCGCATGGGGCATAGCAATGTAACATGGAAATCCCCGCGGTATATTTGACAGGGCGTCGGAGAACAGAAAGACCATGATGAATGATTTGAGCTAATGGGTTTTATGGAGGAAACGGAAAGAAGGATGGGAAGAGAAAAATTTCCGGGTGGAAGGGTAAAATTTTCAAAATCAAGTGTATTAATTACGCTTTAAATAGATTTATTCCATTAGCCTATTTTTACCCTGATTAAGATGAAATGATCCATGTAATGAAATGTCGAAATGTGGGCATGTACCATATGTATCATGTATCAGTTATGTATACGTATCATGTGTAAACCAGGCGATGGGATAAGGATAGTTATTAGTAATAATTATTATAATTATTAATTAGTAATAAGGATAGTTATTAGTAATAATTATCCTATTATTAACAAAAAATATATAAAATAGATTTATATGATAAGTATTAATTTATTCAGCTATTTTTTTACATTACCCAAAATAGTATCCATTTCAAATTACAATGTGATTGTAAGTAATTTTTTGAGAAATTTGAGTTGCAGTTATTGTGAAAAACTTCAAGACTGATCTTCGTAAAATAAATGATTCATCACTGTACAAGTTTTCTTGGGTCAAGTATGAAGGCCCCACTTATAATATATTTACTATAATAAAATTCACGGAAAAAAACACATGTTTTTTTAGCAGTTTTTAAGTGTTCATTAATTTGGAAAGAATAATGATATATTTTTTGATATGCAACCAACTTTTTGGAGTGTAACAATTAATTTTTCAATTAACTTTTATTGCTTTTCAATATTTCTCTAAGGTGAATATTTATTTAAATATATCACTACCGTGGTGAAAAAAATGTAGAATTGTGTTGTGGTTCCTTACATTCCGTTAAATAAAAAGTTACTCCACATTTTTGACTTTCCACATAGTAAAATTATCAATTCAAGTGATATCTGCGAGCAATTAATCAAGATTTCCTCGTTTATATACGATTTACCTAACCGTGGTTGTTTTAGATACCGCCTGGTCTAATTAATAATTGCGAAATGTTATACAAGGGAGAATATAAAAAATTAATGTTTGAAAATTGACATGATACATCTCAGAAGATGGTATTTGATTAATGTCTTGATAACGTTTAATACTGGATTTCAATATGAATGTTTGTTACCTTTGAAACATTCATTTTATAAAGGTTTCTTATGTAGTTATGTAACATTTGTAAATTTTTAAATGTCGTATAGACAATTTCATGGTAAATCTGAATTAATTAACAAATGTTAGTTTCCAATTTAAAAAAAAAACAGTAACGTCATTATTGCTTTTTATCTAAAAAGGTGTGTTACTGAAAACTATACTTGACCTATCAAACCGGTTTTTAGTAATCATAATATAATAATAATATTTAGTAACTGTACACGGGCCCTTTGTAAAATCCCTATGCGTATATTTCCCCTTTGGAAAGGGGCGCCTTCCGATTACCTGAAAACTTGAAACTATTCACGTTTATACCTTTGTATACACTAAATTACTGCTCATTCTAAGAGATTAGAGTCCAATTTGTATTTTACCTACATCTTTTTTTTTAAATTTTGCAAATCAATAACTTGTATATTTATTCAAGAAGGTGTTTCGAAACTTACAAAATGAGAGTAAAACTCGAAGGTGAAGGGTTAAAGTAGAACAATAACCAAAAACCAAGATTCTCAACTTTATTAAAATAAAATATAAAAAGTGCGTTGTCATTAATTTAAAGTACATTTAAATACTACATTTTGGCCCACCTTATCCATGTCCACTACCCTTTTTGTATTCACCCTCGTGTCTGCCCTTTAGGATATTTAGAATTTAGATTAGTTACAGTAATGCCATTGGATGGGTAAATTTTCAGGCGTATTATCCATGCTGCCAATATTTCAGAAAAATGTGCCACTTTCATTCTTTAGTGCTACACCCTGGATGCACTACGGTGTTCATCTACGGGATAAAGTAACAATCGCTCCAGAATAAATGTATTGCCATAAAGAAATGCCATATTACGGATGACGGTGAAATTACGGCTCTAGCTCTTTGGGTGGTATTCAAAAACGGTACTTAAATATTTCTCAAGTTTTTTTTACCTAATTTAAGATTTTCCTTATCTTAAAAGTGAGGAACGATTTGTATTCAGAGATCCGACTCAGAAAAATCTCAGAAACTAAAATTATTTAAAATAACTTCCTTCTTACCTAAGAAATATCTGAGATAAAATTTTTCCGCAGAACTATTCATTTCGTTGGATACTGTCAAAACATAACCTACCATAACCTAATATTTTTTTTGTTTATATTTGTTATAGTTAACAAATTTCGTTAGTAATATAGTAGTGGTACTCCTCTCCTTGAATTAATAGTTTCTGTAGCAAATTGTCTGAGGGCAATTAAAAGTTGTGCCAAAGGAGAGTTGTATCAAAGTTGTACCAAAAGTTGTACATAGGTTAGAGCATTGCCATTGGACTTTCCCTTTTGTAATTCAAGCAAGAATCACATTGACTATAAACTGCTTAGTAAACCTACAACGCTTTTTAAATTCGAAATCGTCCAGTTCATACAACGGCGTTTCCCTTATTTATCTTTGGATACGTAATCGACAGTACATTCTTCCCAAAAACTCGTCGGAATTGACGATATTATCGTAACATTGCTTTTTTCTGCGATGTTCAACACAAGCGTCGTTCTCTTCAAATATTTATTAAACTATTACAACCTCTACTTCTACGAACATAACCGGGATATTTAAGATAAGAGTTATTTAAGGAAGGTACCGTACTTCCCTAAATAGTTTTTAAATAATTCTTAAATGTCTAAATATGTAATCGGACTTAAATAACATTTTAAGTTTAGAAGAGTCTTAAGGTTCATAGAAAAAGGGTAGAGCAGATGAATTCATTGACAAGGTGACAAGGTTCAAGGTGTTGAACAAATTTGGATGACCACCTATACGTTTTACGTTTCTATTAAAATATGAATTTAATAACTAAAATTTTGTTTCATTATCTCTCTGTCCCTTTATGGCAAAGTGGTGCAAGTGCACTCCCTTATACTCCCTTCCCGGCACTCATGTAGACGGCTCTTCTTCTTCGTCTTCTTCTTCTTCTTCTTCTTCTTCTTCTTCTTTGGCCAAATTTGCGTTTTGATCAAGATTTCACAACATTTCCAGGTCCTAAATTTTTAAGTTTTTAGTTATTTAAATAGGTGAATACTCTTTAGAGGTATTCCCTTGAATAGAACCCCTACTACTCTTTATCATATTATTTCTACAGGATACCTTAGATCCAAAACCCTTTAATACCATTAAAGGGAGTGTTCTGTGGTAATAATTGTTTTAAAATATCATTATATCTCAGTACCAAAACCACTGACATTTACAAATTTCTCTCGTGCAATTAACAAATTACCGTCTATTTGTTTAAACGTGTTTAAAATGTACATTCCTTTCTAGGACCACAGAACTTCAAGAAGAATATTTTAAGTTCTTTAATTTTATATGATTTCAATTTGATTTTCATTTCAATTTGACCAGTTGGTAGCACATAATCAATGGAAAGCATCAGACTGTTACCGAAGTTTTCGAAAGGTAACAGGGTCGAAGAGAAATGACCTTACCCTTACTTTTTTGGACTATTATATGCACAATCAGTAATTAGTAATCAGTAATCAATTCACAGTAAGTTCTTAAGTGGGCAGTGGGCAAATGGGTAACTTAAGAGACTTTGCGATTGTATTTAATGCAAACTAAAATTTTAAATTCGGCGAACTCTGATATAAACAAATACTCAGATGTAGTCAAATTGCAATCGGGTCTAACGTAAATATAACATAATATACGAGCAAATTGGAATCTGTATATAAAAGCTGGATGTGTTCCCCGCTACAGTTGATATATACCATATGGCGTCATCTGGTTAGTTGCAATGAATTTTGTTTTGGATGATCTATGTAATCGACATATAATACTGGACTTGGTAAGTACTTAACCGAAAGTCAGCACTCCATCATACAGATACACCAATACAATTAAAAGGTTGTCTTATGTTATTTTAATGAAGTTACTCTTATATTCGCACTCCTTTATTAAACTGGTAGCTGTTCTTCTTCAAAAATGTTGCAACCAGCGCAAAAATATATTCGCTGTATTTTTGGATTACGACAGGGCATTGGATCGAATTCATAACGATAAACTGATAGATATGCTGTAGGACGCTGGATTTGATGGAAAAGCTATTCCATTCATAAAAAACTTGTACTGCAAGCAAAAAGAGAAAATTGTTTCTCCTCAGTTGTATTTTCACGGTGATCGCATATCTAAAGGAACACTGAAAAATTCATAACACCTTGGAGTAAAAGTCACCTGTCACCTCTGAACCTATCAGATACGTTGACGACAGTAATATTGGCGTAGACTTAGGTAGGCTAAAATTAATATAATAAGAGAGAGATATGGTCTTTAAATAACACCACTAGATCGAATTTATGGTATTCAGTGGCACAAACCTAATCTTGTCCTAAATGATATTTCGATTGAACGGGTGAGCCAGTTTAGATACTTTGGGAGCATTATAACAGACTAACTAGATCCACACATAGGCATAAAACGCAGGATAGAGGTGGCACAAACTGCATTTATTAGAAGGTTATCTCTTTTTATGTGACAACTTTAACCTTAAATTGAGCCAACGAATGATGAATGTTTTATCAGGCCAATACTTCTATATGAAGTAGAGTCATGAACATTAAAAACTATCACAATGAACCGCCTGGGAGGTTTTGAAATGTGGTTACGTAGAAGAATGCTGTGCCTAACTTGGGTAGATCACGTAATCAACACAGAAGTATTCCGAAGGGTTGATGCTGATAGATAAATTTTAGCATCATTAAAATGTCGTTAAATTTTCTATCTTGATCATATTGAGAGGGAGACATACCAAATGCTCATATGTGTGATGAAATTAATGGGAAATTAGAAGCATGCCGAGGACCTAGTGGAAAATAACAATACTGACCTCAAAATATTTATAACTGAACGAGCATATGATGAGCAGAAGAACTAATGCATTTGATACGGGATAAGGACGGGTTTGCCATAGTGATTGCCAAAGTCCAGGTGACCGGACAAGACATATGACAGTTGAAAATAGGATAATCTCTTATTCCGAATTGTGATTTTTCATATGTTTACCAGAACGTAACTGAAGTAGTACTGAAAACGTTTAGAAAAATATATTGCAAGATTAATAAAACAATCATCGAATCATCATTGCCTTTGAATGATCGAGTTTCGACTTTGAGATACTTGATTACTAAGTTACACATACCCTCAACTATGAACGATGGACTGTGGTTGGAAAATTCACAATAGTTTACTCGTTTTCTAATCCCTAATTTTCATCGTTTTTTTTTTTAATGCGTCGAAGAAATTCCTACTTTCCTTTTTACTTCTCGCAACTTGCAAATGTTTGTTGACTTTTCTTTCATTTAAGGAAATATTTTTACAATATTTAAATATTTCATATATCGAAATCAATATTATTAAACATTTTAATCGCTTAACATAGCAGTTACATACTAATCAAATATATTGTAATTGTTTACCTCTAATATAACTAGGAAAGGTAATACTGTTTCTAATCCGATTATGATTTGGTTTTATTTCGAAAAATTTATAGATACAAATAAAAATTACAATACAAATTGTATATAAAATTGTAAATGTTAAATAAATATGCAGAGAAAGGCCGATATGCGTTCCACATAAAATTTGTTTCACAAAAAAGCACCTAAAATCCCTTAAACTTACATAGGCAATAGATATACTATATTTTATAAAAAATGCATTTTGCGTAATATTCGAGTATTAATTATTAGGAATGGTTCAAATATCACGTGGTTTATTATATTATGGGATATATTATATATTATATTATAGGACATGTTTTTAATTCTCCCTTACCATCAAGCAAGGAGACGCACTATATTTTCATTTGAACCCTCCCCCGTATAAGTGACATGGTTATTTGTTTAAAAAACATTAATGGGTGATGTGACTTGTCCCTTAACAGTAATCGACTAGGTACCAGAAAAGTTTGTTAAGTTTCCTGCTACCAATGCATATTTTTAAGGTTGGCAAAGCAGTAGACATAAATTAGTTCTGCTGTGAATCCATGTATTGTTAAAACATTTAGAAACCCTAACAACGTAAGCAAAAGGAGTTCTAATAATTATTTCACCCTTTAGGCACTTGGAAGTTAATTCTTAATTATATTTTATTGTTACTAATCTTAATGCCTTTCATATTATTATTTTCTCCGAATGCCCATTTGGGTCCATTTGTTTATTATCTCGAAGAAAATACAATTTAAAATATTATTCCTCTGTAACGCCAAGGAGTTCAAACAATTATTTAACCGACAACTTTGTTCTTGAACACTCTCACGGCCGAAATAACCGTTCAATAAATTGCGAATCTATCTCTTATAAACTTAGTCCTTATTGCAGTATTCCCAACTAAGTAGTTCCCAACAGTCTATTACTAAGTTAATTTATTTTTACCTCGCTAACTAGCGTTATTATTGTTGTTATTTATCGCAGGTGAGAGTGTTCCTGTCAATAAAGAAAAAATAGACACGTGCTATGATATGTCGGCAAAATTATTGCCGATAAAAAAAGGAAAGTTTGATTATTCAATGTCCCCAAGTGCAGGCGGACAGGGCGTGTATACAGGATTTTGTTCAGCAATTGCCGCGAAATGTATAATTAAAAAATGTTTTCCGCCTCACGTGCGCGACGTTTACTTTTAGTAGTTCCTGTTGATGATGGGCATAATCGATCGATCGGTAATAGAATCAATCGATTATTCGGATCATTCGTGAACTTGATCATACTTTTTGTAGCAAGGCATACGATTGATGAGTGTTCGTTCGGTCACTTTTTGTTGATTGATTGAATGATTAATCTCCAGAGTCCCTCATACTTATTTAAATACTACAAAGCTTAACAAATTAATCACCAAGTTTGCATATAATTCCAGGAAAAACTGGGAGTTTTCTCAAAGGAGTTAAGAGAGAGAAAGGAGTTAACAGCTCGAGAGAAGACTCTAAACCGAAATTTTCGAAATATATATAAGATGCAAGAAACATAATGATTGTTTAATAATTACAAAATTAAAAATTATGAGCAATTGTCGGAATTCCAAAGAAGAAGATAACCACCGACATGTGTTTCTGCTAATTGGCCTCGTCAGGGTGGTGCAACCGATAAGGTAAAAGATGATGGTGAAATTCAGACAATACCAACCAAAAAGACGTGATCAGTAGGCAAAAGTAAATTTGTGCCTACATTATCGGATTGAAAATTCATAAAAAACATTTGATGTAAATTTCATAATCATCTTCTCAAGGATGTATGGATTTCACCGATAGCGATGTAAAATGTATGAAAAATAACAGCTTATATTTAAAACGAAAATAATCCATGATATAGAAGTATGAATTGAAAGAAACGGTAACAACCTTTGCGTCCAGTATTTTCTTTAGACTACAACAAGACAAACCAAATTCCTTATACATGATGTTATATTGACAAATTTACAGGAAGACATATCAAATGAAAAAGGGATTCTCGTATTGTACTCTTTGTTCACCGTGTGTTTTTAAAATGGGGGATTTATATCTGAAGATATGATCGATTGAAATGATAAACAAGAACTGACTCCAAACGATTACTCTTTTGTATCACACAGTACCACTCAATCTTTGGAAATATGAGGAATGATCCACATTTAAAGTTCTCGTATTTAAGTATGGAATGAATATCACCAGCAAGTTCCTAAGGAAAATGATATTAACGATGCGACAGCAGATTCTAAACCGATATTTTCGAAATATATATATATATATATATATATATATATATATATATATATATATATATATACAAGATGCAACAAAAATATTGATGGTATAATACTTAATACATAATACAAACCTTATAACATAATACTAATACGATAAATAATTGTGAACAGTTGTTTGAATTGCAGGAGAAGAAGGTAACCGCCGACACGTGTTTCTGCTAATTGGCTTCGTCAAGGTGGTGTAATTGGTGTTACGGTAAAAGGTGATGGTAAAATGGAGACAATAACATCTAGACGTGATCGGCAGATAGTTTCGGGTTCATTTATATTTTTTATTTCAATAAATTTATGAGCAGACATAGATCCATACCCAATCTCATCATCCAAGAAATGGATGCGTGAAAATTATAAAGTAGGCTACTGAGTAACCAGTGAGATGAATTAGCTCTTACATTAGTAAAGACAATCTGTATATACTTATATAAACTTTATTTCTAATAAAGGAGATATTACTCAAAAAAACATAGATAATTAGATTATAACCATGTGTTCAAATATAATGAAAATAATTATTACTGGATAAAAAAAAATGTAGGCAAATTACGCTGACCACGAAAAACCTTTTCTGTATATTTCCTAGCCTCAATGATTTAATGCCTACCAAGTTTGAGTGGAGAAAAGAATATTTAGGATTGAAATTTTTTTATTAGCTTCTATTTCTAAGATAATCCATAGATCCGTAGATAATCCAAGTTCCAAAATATGCATACATGTTTCAGTTGGGCTCTTGGAATATCTTGGATGGCAATTTTGTAATATATTTGTAATAAATATTGGACTTAAATAATGAATATTTTCTGCAGTCCAACTTATACCTTCATCAAAGAATTCCATTTGAACTTCCTGTCTAAGTTAACGCCGGTATTCTGGAACATCTCTATAGACAGTCCAGCTGGCATCGATTCATTCCAAGCACCCTCTTCTTTTAACAAGTCAAGGTTTCGAAGGTGATCACTGTTCTCACTGATTTAGCCTATGGGGCGCACCTGAGTTATCCACCGTGTAATCTGGATCGTGAGAAGAACTAAATTTGATGGTCATTTCTTCTCCATAGCCTTCATGTTCATCCTCGAAATCACTTATTTCAATATTACAATTGTTGAGGCTTAAGGCAGTAGTAAATTATTAAACTGTAGAACAGGCCGAATAGCCGTAGAAAAATCTGGGTACTGTGCTTTTCCTTTATTTTTCATTGATCAGCTTCTTAAAAGAGCGTGGCTATACAAAAATAACAGTCACTCAAATGATTAGTTATCCTCTCCAAACTAAAGACGTAGCAAAAGGTATTGCTCGTTTATTTCAATTCATCCAGTTTCGCAGAACCATCGAACACTAGCTGCAATAAATATATGGTGCACATAGTTTATCCTTATCACCTTCCTTCACACCAAAATAATGGTAGTGAGCAGTCCTCCCAATGGGCTCAAATGTTATATTATCAGAAATATAAAAAAATTCTTAATAAATGCGTACCTTCCAATACTCACTTTACGTTAACCAAAAATTATGACTTAACGGGTCACTATTAACCTGCATATCAGATATTAGAACTAATTATCATTTTTCATTTTAGTATTCAGCAGGCAAAAACATTAATATCAGTTATTTGTGAGCATGAAATATATTTTTATTGGAGAGTGTTATCATTCAGGCATGAAATTAATCGAGAACTGATCATTCAAACATTCAAATCTCTCGATTTGAATAATCACAACTAATTATAGTTCCGGTTCGTGGACCGAATGGAACAGAAGCAATGAAGACATCTAAACTTCAGCTGGTACTGTAAATTTTTGAAAAAAAATCAAGTCTATACATATATACAGTCTATACACAAGTCTATATATATATATATATATATATATATATATATATATATATATATATATATATATATATATATATATATATATATATATATATATATATATATATATATATATAACAGACTGAAATAAAGTTCTTCCCTTAGCACACATATGTTCTGTAAATTATTGTTGAATTATGTATTCTAAGTGAAAATACACACTTTAACCCCGATAAATAGACAACCTTGGGTAGGATCTGAACATACATCCTCGGTTAGACACATCAGCCTCCAACCTATTAAAATTTTAACTACTTGTTAATGCGTACCAACAAATTTTTGAACCAATACCTTTACAAAATTGATCTACAAATATTTCTGTAATTTTTCTTCAATAACAATCTCGATATTCCATACAATATTTTCCAAGTAATGGAAACGTTATTACTCCCAATTCAGTCATATTCCTTACTACCCACGAACTGGTTTGATGGTTTAGTATTTATCCTTGAAGCGAAACTCAATAAAAAAATCTATTGTTTGCAGAGTTTCGTTCAGAATACCTCCTGATAACTTTCTTAAGCAAAGAATCGGTGTGAATTATTAAAAAAAAGTGTTAAGTACTTGTTCTTGGATTTTACTAGCTTTTAAACGCTATCAAGGTTAAATGTGATAATCGAGTGCCCGTTTAATTTTTTTCGCGTCTGAAGTTTCGGCGTACAATTTCCGTATATGTAAGATGTAACGTAGTGGCAGATTTCGTTTGGTCCTGTCGATAGACAAGGTCATCTAAAGAGTATATTGAGACCAAAACCGCAGCTTTCCACATTACTGCAAAAATAGGAAAAAAGAGGCTGTAAATCATTCATTTGCAACGTATCTGTGAAAAATATTTTAAATTATCTTTCCTTTTCCGTCGAATTATTTTTAATGGAAACCTGCTGGTAGCATAGTACTATGTCAAATTTAATTGCTCCTCGCTCAAATTAAAACCTGAAAATAATTTGTACCCTCTTTTTTAACTAAAAACCAAACGTTTCTGGTTGCAGGTGTGAAGGATACAAATGACAATGAATGACACATTGTTAAATTAAAATAATCTGAAGAAGTGTCAGTGCATGGTATACCTGTCCCGAAATATGTAGACAGTTTCCGATTACCCGAAAACTTGAAATTTTACTAGCTTATAACTTACGAAGTACCCGAATTCGAATATGTACCCCAAATTGTTCCTACCGAGGAAGAAAAAAATGCGAGTGAAATTTATTTAACACTGTCGGAATAGCGAGTAACTTTAAATTTGTCCGGCTTATAGATTTGGCTCCAAGATGGTTTTAAAAATTTATTAAAACTTTTCCTTTTCCGAGAGGGTGCAAAATATGGGAGAAATTTATTTAATTCTGTCCGAATTACTACTAATTTAAAATCGCACGTTTATAAATTAGGCTACTACTTGGTTTATAAAAATGTTATAACTGATTGACTTTTTCTGGGAGTGAACTATTTAACACTTTCCGAATAGCTAGTAACTTTAAATTTAACCGCATATAATTTAGCCTCCAAGATAATTTAGAAAAATGATATAAATTCGAATTTCCAAACATCGAACATCACTTATCGAGAGAGTGCAAAATGGGGTGTTAATTATGCAACACTTACTAATTATTAAGACACCGGAGACTTGTTATAGTTATAGCTTGGGCTCTCAGACGGTTCAGAAATGTCTGTCACAAATTTTGCTTTCTGAACGAATGGAAAAAGGCGTGAGGTTAGGTCAACCTCAGAGCGACATCACGATTTATCACGTTTCGTATCTGATGTTTTTATATCGTCCATTGCCCGTAATATCAATATGTTTATTTTTACTGGGAGGATCCAGAAGAACTGAAAGTATACGGTGCTAAGACCTCTACTTGTCGGGCAGAACTTGGGGTTCATCATCATCATCACTCAGCCTCATAGGTCCATTGCAGAACATATGCCTCCCTCAATCGTAGCCATTCCTTTCTGTCTTGAGCCACTTGTATCCAATTGGTTTTAATTATTTTTATGTCATCCGATCATCTAGTAGGGGGTCTTCCTCTATTTTTGTAGGCTTCGAATCTCCTACGCAATTCTAAGATGCGCTTAGTCTCTCTATTATCTTGCATTCGAGCTGTATGTCCCACCCAAATCCATTTAAGGTAGGTTATTTTTGGACAGCATCTAGTTCTCTTTCTGGTAATGTACTTCCCAATCCCAACATAGAGCATCTTATTTCTCGTTGGACTACTTGGATTTTACTTACGGTATTCCTGGTAATTGTTAGGGTTTCGCACCATAGGTGAGAACAGGTAACACACACGGGTTATATACTTTTCTCTTCAAGCATGTAGGCGTATGAACATTGAAGACACTCCTTCGTAGCTTTCCAAAGGCAGTTCAAGTCAAACCAATCTGTTTCTCTATTTCTTTAATCTGGTTGTCGCTTCCTAGAGAGATACAGGTCCAAGATATTTGAATATATCTGTTCTATGTATGTGTTATCTATTTGTAACCCATTACTCAGGACAAAATTTATCATGTATTGTGTTTCCATCATATTGTTCCCTAAGCCCACTTCTGGCAATGCTATGTTGAGTCTGTTAAGCATTTCATTTGCATCTGCTATGAGGACAAAATCGTCCGGAAAACGCAAACGGTTAAGTTTTTCGCTATCTATGTTAACTCTCATATCGGCCCAATAAATCCTCTTGAACATAAATTCTAACAGGGTTCTAAACAGTTTTAGGGAGACGGTACCCCTTGACGCATTCCTCGTCCTACTTTAAATTTCCCGGTCTTCCGATATATTGATTGTCGGATTGTCATGATTTATTGTGTTGAAAGCCTTTCCATAGTCAACAAAAATTAGGGTTAGTGGCCTATTGCACCCAACAAAATTTCTCGTCATGGTTTTCACGAGCAGTGATTAAGTAGGTGGTGAGTTTATATGCGTCAGCCGTTCCTAACATGGAAAAGAGACGCTTTGCCTTGCTCTGTTACTAACCCTAAAATTATTGGTTGTCAGTTGCGCTGGATCTGCGGTTTCAAAGTCGTCCTTTTCCGCCTTCCCCCTCGGTGTGGTCTTCACGCGTGTCCCTGGGCAGGGGATCCGTTATAACTCGCAACACTGGGCCCCCAGTAGAACTCAGCCACTGGTTCGTTTGAGTCGGGCCCACTCCCGCGAATTTGACGCACCTAGTGAGATTTGCCTAGGTAAGTCAGAGAAGATATTGCTGTGTGTCCTTATGCTGGGTTAACGCTCATACGAGTATATGATGATGCTCATATGAGGCAAAATGGAACAGCAAAACAGCAATTAAAATCATATATCAATGATTAGAAATGGGTCTGAATATTGGAGAAATTACAGAACTAGCACTTCCCTTTTTGAATTGATAGGTTATGATTAATTGAGGTCTTATAACTCTTCTTTTCTGATACTGTTGGTACATTACTTAACGTAATTCATAACACTGGCAATCGAGGACATGAAATGAAACTATTATAATATTTTTTCATATTGGGGACGTAATCCGGAGCATTGTCGCATAAGTCGCTCCCACGAATCACCCTCTTACTATGCGCTAAAGAGTCCAGAGTTGAACCGGCCATCAACACCTACAGCGCTGTATTTCCTTTATTCATACTATAGTTCCTATATATACCTATTGGTAGGTGTATTGTAAAACCAATGAATAGAAATTTTTTCCACTTTCAGCACCTTTGAAATTGTTTCTTCTTCTTTTTCTTTCTCACATCATCCCTTTAACAAAATAATGAATAATCTCTCAGTTATCGCCAGATTCTAGCATTATTTGCACCATGTACTTGCTCGAATGTACCTTTTAACTCGTATTGGGCCTCAGTTCTGTCTGTTCTACATTTCGGGCATTCGAATAGGATGTGTTCCGGATCGTCTAGAATATTATATTATAGACATCATCCGTTTGGTATTTTCACAATTCTTACTGTATATTTTCGAAATGACCCATGCCCCGTCAACACTTGCATTAGATAGTACTTCACCGTCCAAATATTGCATATTATCCACTCTATATTTGGGATCATTCTTCTGGCCCATGCTCCCTTAGATCCTCTCTGGTATTAACGAGATTGGCACTCTGTCATTGGGTCAAGACAAATGGGTCGAAATGATAAGGGTAGTTCTATGGGCCTGTTTATTTTCAAGATTAGTAGAAGATTTGACTTCTACTACAATCTTTACAATATCCGGCGTAATTTCATCAGGACGTGATGTTTTGTGATATTTTTTAATTTTGATCACACGTTATCAGGGTAACTTTCTGAGCATCTATAATAAAGTGGATGTGGTGGTCTTTGGAACCAAACAAGAACATATCCTCCAAGAACCCGCGATTTTTGAAGGATAAGAAAGTAGATCTATGTGGTGCAACAAAGGAAGGAAAGTTAAAAGTGTCACCGCTAAAGAGTGGAGTATAATAATATTCAAGAAGTTCTCCATGATCGGCTCTTATTCATTCTCCAATATCCCACGCTTCAACTTCGTGCACATGCAGACGGCATCATGGATAGCATAAGAGGGAATGGGAGAAAAGTTTTGTTGATGATGGAAAAGGAAGAACACTTGGTCGATTAAAGAGGAAATCCAGATGGTTAGGCTACATTGAGAGGGGAACATCCAGAATACATATTGATGTCACCTGTGCGACAATGGAATTAGCAAGGCAAATAGGCAGCTGGAAAACTAAGAAAAAAATCTGTTAAGAATAGCTAAAAGCCGTCGTCCTATAAAGAGAGAAAGGAAACGAAGGTCGATATAGAAATCTATAGGAGGAAATTAACGGATCTATAGAACGACATAGAGAGTGGATGGAAGTTACTCGATAAGGTTTTGAATATTCTTCGATAATGAGTGGTTAAGAATCGCATCGAGAGAGACGACAGCAGACCTCTACATCTTATATCAGTGCCGGTAAAAGCATGACGTAGAAGAAAGAAAGAGACTGGTGAGTGCAGCCCAAGATTGTAAAAGAGAATTGAAAAGGACAATTGCAGAATCCAAGGAAGCTCACTGGAGGGAGATATGTAAAGTAGTAAATAATAATATAGGAGGACAAGAACGCCACCCGATAGGTTATATGCTCATCACTTATATTCGAGTTGAATCCTGAATGTAAAAAGCATATCATAAAACCATTATTTCCGAGTGCGGTCGATTACTGGACAGACACCAAGGTAATCTTTTCGCCCTAGCGGGTCGCCGCTTAGAGCTTTTATCTAGGTTCTAAAAGGCGGAGCTATCCATGCAGACGACTACCTCTTTACACATGTAAAAAAAGGGACAGGACATGGACAGGTAAATGGACAGGATTCTCATCCGATACTCACAACCCTGTCCGTTTTCCCCTTCTTTCTCATCTACTTCCACATCTTGCCGTTGTTCTACTCTCTCTTTTTCTCTCTCTTTCTCTTCGCCTTTTTCTCCGCGATCATGGCATTTTTAAAATGCACTCGCTGTATCTGTCCGATGACCAGGCGTTTAACACAGGGCTATTTTTCATCTTATGAGCAAATTTTGTATACGTATCCGGAAGTGTCATATTCATGGCACAATGTACTCCTATACAGGATTTTACTTTCTGCCATTATATGCCCGTATTCCCAACACTTGACACATCAGTTCATGGGGATTCTCCTTTATACGCGGCACCTTGATCCTTACCGAATCCTCCTTCACTAGACCTCGCGCATCACTAGGTGCTTCTTTTTTTTTTGGCACTCTTTCCCAATACTAAAGGACATTGAAGCCTTTAGCATTTCTTTGGTTTCTTCTTCATTTGGAGTGATAGTTAAGAACCCCTTCCATTCCTCGTGATCCTTACATTTGTAATGATTGTTGGCTATGCTGGTGCTTCCTTATCTGCCTCCATTTCTAGTTTAGCGAGTATTACACTACACCGACACTATTACAAAGTACAAAATGCATGTTTACGATTTATACAGGGAATTAAAAAATTCGAACCTATTTTTATAATGTTAAAGTTATGGAGATAATATAGATTGTATAAAGGTATATAGGCATATAGGCATAGAAAAAATGTAGTAATGTCATTACCCATTTTAGTGGCTTTATTTCTCCGCCTCTGTACAGAACGGTTTTATTTGAAAGACCCTTTCATCTCATGGGGTATAAAAAATATATTGGAAATTCACAGCACTGGAAAATTCTTAACGAAATCAATATTGGCACGAGAATGATACTTCTTTACGATGACTATATTACGAGCAGAATTTATGGATTAAATGGCAGTCCTAATATGCCGCACATATACTAACTTTATCTGAGTTTTCAAAATACATTTTGTCAAATTATGAGATTGAATATTTTTATTCCTTTCGTTATTTTGTTCTTAATTTGGTGAGATTGAATATTTTTATTCCTTTCGTTATTTTGTTCTTAATTTGGTGACATAATCTCAAATTAGTCATAAGTCACGATCGCTTAGTTATTTAAGTATTTATTTCATAAACCTTTTAACTACTTAGGGTTATGTATAAGCAGAAGCACGTGTGTAATATAGTGTAATGTAATTTCGTCTTATTTTCCTTAGTGTTCTTTTGATTTTGTAATTTGTAATGAAATGTGATTCATTTACAATTATTTTTTGTTTACAGAAGAAGGAGAATTTCTTTATAATCACTTTTAACCAAGTAGTGAGGAAGTCCACCTTGTGTCTGACCACTAAAATTCCTCCTCGGCCGATTAACAATGTTTTTGACAAATCAGGCTATCGATGGGATCTGCTATAGCTTCTCTGTAGAGTGCGCAACTACTGGGTCCCATCACTTACGTGTTCAAAGCATGCTCATCGACCCTATGATGACGCAAAATTTGAAGTAGCTATTTTGTATCATGAAGGTATACTTGTCGATTTTAGGAAGATTTTGGGATATTGGTATATTTTTGAGAATAGATAAATTTGCAATAATTCTTCACCTGTTCCATCAATTTGAACTAAATTTGAATCTCGTATAGGTTGACGTCAAAGCGTCCACCTAACCTAACCGACCTACCTCTGTCATGAATGGTCTTATAACTGCATGGTATTGGGTCTTCATAAATTTTCGAAATATATTATTGGATTATATTACAACTTACTGAGCGAACTGTAGCGATTGGCACTCTATATCTTTTGGTTAGATCGTTATCGTAGGTGGTGGTGAACTTTTGATAGTTAAATTGCCCTACCGTGATATTGTGCGCTATTCTGTCTATGTGCTACATTTTTGTCGTTACCAGATATAACGCTTTGCCTAGGTACAATGCTTAGATCTATTAGCATATCAGAAATTTCCATTTTGATGGACTGCTCAAGTTAATAGTTGCTGCCCTTTGTGTCTATGTCATCTGCAAACGCCAATATGGTACACGATCTCTAGTTTCTCCCTCTTAACCTCTACTCAGGTTGAGGTTTTTAACTGTACTTATCGATCACCCTACACAAGCCTCGGTGAGTTTAATCAATTGCCACTGGGTATCGTATTCCCAATTCTGCCATAGCATTCCACATTTTCACTTTTATTATATTGTTTTAGGTCTATTTGTAATCGATAAAGAGTTGGTGCACTGTTTTATTGTATTCCTAGCATTTCCCCATTAACTATCTGATTATGAAAATCTGATGTTCCACTGAGCAATTTTTTTTAAACCGATAGTAGCAGTCATCTGTCTATCTAGTTTTCGACGTAGGTGATTAGTTCTTCCAACACAAGAAGGGAGAAGACCTTTTAGCCAGTGTTAATGAGGAATATGTCTATGATTTAAATATATCATTTTATCCTCTTTCTTTTGTATAGGTATTATCACGCTTTCCTTCCAACTTGATGCTATTGTTCCTTTCTTCATATTTCACTGATAAACTTGCGCTATTAGCAGTGTTCTGCCACCATTCATGAAGCTTCATGCTAGTATAATATTGTAACGAAGTCCCCTCGTTTAATTAGCCATCGAAGCTAATGGAATCTTCGAGAATGTTCTGCAGATTCTCCGACACAAGCGAGTTCTGAGAAATCGTCTAGACGCTCCAGAAAGATCTGGAAGCGGCACCGATAGAATATAAAAAGGCGACCGAGAGATAAGCGGCCAGTCAACTCGAAAGCGCACAGTTGTTCACCATCGTAAATAAAAACACGTGCGAAAATAAATCTACGTAAAGGAATTATATTAAGTCCGTGTTAGTGGTAGTCAAATAAATTACGATTAATAGTTAGTGTTATTAAATAATTAAGAACCCGAGAACGTAACAATATCATTTCATAATATTATTATATCGCCCTCTCTACAAATACATTAATACATTTGTGTGTACTTATCTAAACTAAATTCTACAACGATAGCGTTGGCAATAATTTTCACCACCGGCAGATGTTGGTTTAGGTCTTTCAGTTAAGAAAATCTTTGCAGAATCAGTCAATGATCTTGTGCCTCAGAGAGCTCCTGAATGTTACTACCTGAGTTTGAACCCCCTCAACTATTGAACAAACTTAAACTATTAATAAAACTATTAAAAATTCGGTTTTGCACAATGTCATCAAAAGTTCGATGCATTTTACTAGAGAAGACGTAAGAGAAGTGGCCTACGAGGAAACATAAAAGTAGCTCATGTGATGTTGCCTCAAAAAGCCTTGCAATAATCTATCCAAGCAGTAGAAAAGTTGCGTTTGTGTTCAACAGAATTCTGGGTGATGTTTCAATCAATCAGTAGGCTCTCCTTGCAACCATCTATGTATTAATTTCTATATTCATATATTCAGAATTATACAAGTTCCCTCCTGTAGTCTTGCTCTCAACATTCTTATGAAAAGCTATTCAAATTCCCTCTTTTTGGGAAAAATAAAATCCGTCTCTCGAGAAATCGACCCAGGCCCGGTTCCTCATCTAATGGGCAGGAGTTGAAAATCCTTAGCAAATGACGATGGATTAATGAGAAAATCTTCGATTAAAAGTTATGCATTTTATCTGGTTCTAATGCAGCAAAGTGTCCAATGCGTTATAGCGCCAACGCAACTTCTTTTGCGGTCATCTGTCTTATTTTTGGACCATTTCTTTCTATCATGAAATCTATTGAACTGTTCAAGTGCTGAAATGAATACTGCTTTCATAGATTCAGCTCCACACTCATTCAGAAGGAGCATGTCTGCATCTTTCGGCACCTCTCCAACCTGAGCTGCATCCGCTGCTTTCAAGTCGCTAGCGTCAGGTGGTTGAAAAGTATGAATGCGTTTCGTTCTCAGATTGATGATACCAGAGCTAACTGTTCAATCTACAGCAGTCTTACCAGAGGATAAGCTGTATCCTCCACCGGTAAACACCGCACCTTCTCGTCCTCCTTATCCTCCCTCGCAGGTTTCAGATATCCTGTCTCAAGGGGGTAAACTACATATATACTGCAGGTACTCGCCATACATTATATCCCTTTTCTGTGACTCACTAGCTTCATAGCAGTTCATCAGTTCATCCTATAGTTTATCTCATCCTCTCCTCGGACGGACCTACACCCTAACCGAATGAAGGCATTGTGGAAATCTCTTCCTTTAGGAACAGGAACGGTTTTAGTAGTTAGAACAGTAGTATTTAGGTTCTCCAACTGGGTGTTAACCAACAGACACTCCGATAGGTACCAAAGGGATATACTCACTGGCAAATATTTTCCAAAAGTTCTTGAAATTACAAATGCGACAATAAAATAAATAGCTGTCTTTAAAATATGGGTGAACGGTTAACGAAAATTTTTTTAGAATAAATAGAACTGAAAATATTCAGTCTTGGCAGGATCATTAGGATAAAACTTGTAAACTCACTTAATTTTTACCAGTTTTTCCTCTTATTATTAACTTTTTTTTAATATCTATACTTAGTAACAATAAATTGAACATGTGAATGGAAACCTTGGTGCAAACGATGATGAATTTTGAATCAAACGATGCGTGAAAAATAAATCACCATTAACAAAGTGTGGAATTATTAAATCAATCGATATTACTTCTGTAGCTCTTAAGAACTAATTGAACGACATTATAACAATCCTCTCAACTAATCAAGGTTAATTATTTCCGTATTTTTTATATTCGGAGGGTTGAGTCAAGGTTTCATTGTTACCAAAATTACGTTTAATTATAAATATTACTTATTTATTATCTCCAGATAATGGAATTAATGGGATTAAAGTAAATTATACAGTGCGAGTCTGTAACTTGGATTACAGTCCATAAATCAAAGAATTTTGTTGGAAATATTCTCGAACAGATTGAATATTATTTTGAATTGCGCTCTTTTTGATATCGAAAAATGTTATACAGCGTGTACCAAATTTGAGATTGAAGACGTCATCGACTATTTTTTTAAATGGCAATACTAATTTTTTGACTGCTCTTAAAAGGTGTATTAAGTTACACATGCCAATCAAATATCAAACTTTTATTCCTTGTCGTTTAAATGATATTTAACAAACATCAACTAATCCTAAAAATGAAGAAATCTGATTCAACTCAATGAAATAATTCAGGCAGTATAAAAATAGAATGTCAAGAGATATTTCTTTATCATTTTTTCTCAAACTGGGTTGATGCTGACAATGTCAAACAAAAAAGTTAAATGGAAACACGTAAGGAGAGCAGCATCGTATCGAGCAAGGATATTTGTAAGCTTGTCGTTTTGTTGGAAACGACGTTTGTTGAAAATCGAACAAAATATCGCACTTAACTGAAACCCACAAGATTGATATTATAATGACTACTTACCAAAACAGGACAAGAACACAAAATGACGAAATTTATTTATTCAGAAAGAAATATCCTGATTTACTACCCATATCGCAGGGCAAGATTGAAAAATAGTTTCGGGAAAATAGGAATTTAAAAAAAAAACAAATAATCGTCGTCAGAGTGCCTTCAATGAAAATATCAAAATGAATGTACTCCCCTCTGTTCAAGAAAACCCTCATGTCCTAACTAGGTGGTTAGTTAAGGAACTAGAAATTGGCCAGTTTTCAGTGACGAGAATTCTTCAAACCCATAGAATTCTTCGTTATAAAGTGACAATCCTCCAGGAACTCACCGGAAGTTAACCCTGATAGAAGACTCCAGTTTTGTTAATAAATTATGGATCTAAAACACAGAAATATTGTAAACATAGAAAACATCCTGTTTCCTGAAGAATAAACGCATACGTTAAATGGTAAGGTAAATTGTCAAAATTGTCGTTAATGGGCAGAAAACAACCCACATTCGATGAGGGAAAGCCACACTCAACATCAAGAAAAGGTCAATGTTTGGGCAGGGATTGTTGGTGATCGAGCAATAGAACTAATTTTCTTCCACGGAAATCTCAATGGAGCAGGACATTTAGAATTCTTGTAGAAAGGACTAGTTCCGAATTGGGCTACTCTGTTTCTTGATCCGAATGAAGACGATGTCCCGAATAGAAACATCTGGTTTCAACAAGACAGTGCACCTCGCTATTTTGTAAGACCTGTCCATGAGTATCTCGATGATGTACTATATTTCCAGACAGATGGATTGATAAAAGAGAACCTTTAGAATGACCTCCCAGGTCTCCGGATTTAACTCCAATGGACTATTTCTTATGAGGATATTTGAAAAGCAATGTTTTTAAGACCAAACCAGGAAACACTGAGCAGTTACAACATCGAATAAGACAAGAGAATAGGCTAACTTCCGCCGAAGTAACTATAAATGTCCATATCGAGTTTCAGATCCGTTTGGGATACTGTCAGTAACGGACAACATTTTGAGAATTTACTGACGAAACATATTATTTGAGTTGACATCAGATAGATCAGTTGATCAGATTTCTTCATTTTCGAATTAATTGATGTTTGTTAAATACCTTTTAAACAACAACAAATAAAAATATAATATTTGGTACACAATTGTAATTTGATATACCCTTTAAGAGTATTCATAAATAAAATAGTATTTCCGTTTAACATATTGGTCTATGATGTCATATATCCAATTTGGTACACGCTGTGTACCATTTTCTTACATTAAAAAGACCGCAATTTAAAATACTAATCGAGCTATCCGAGCATATTTCCAACAAAAAAACGCTTTTTGATATACTGAATTCATTCCAAGTTAGAGACTCGCACTGTATTTTTCACCATAAACGAATAAGAAATGCATTCCTGTGAACCATTAAACTTTATGAGTAATTAATTACGTTAAGACTCATTTCCTGAAATATGAAATATTTAAATTGCGGAGAAGGGGTTCATACTATTGCAAGTAAATAACAAAGAGTGGCATTGAAAATTCCCCGTCAATCGTAAAAGTAGACAAATTTTAAAGTTCACGCAGACAGAATTTAGCCTTGGAGACATACAACAATTGTAGAAAATAAAAAGTAAAAATCGAATATGTCGCACATAGGTAATCGTTTACATGGAAAATTAATTTGTATTCCACAAGGAAGTTACTTATTACAAAACTGACTTCAAGTAACTTTGCCATTTCATTGGTTTATTTGCATTAAATCCACAGCTGTTTATATTTTGTGTTTCTTTTTTCTAGAATTAAATTTACACTTCATTAAATTTTAGCTAAACCTTGCTCAGACCTTATCGCGATCTTGAACTGATTGTTTCTAGTTCAAAACTTTAATCTTGTTTTTTAGTGCATTAGTCATCGATAAGAATGCAAAATGATTTTTTTCACAATCAGTAAGATTTATTCGATCAATAACGATAGTTATGTACAAACCGTCCAGATGTTTGTAAATGATAATTACGGTTTGAGTAAAATGATAGATAATATGGGATAATTACTAATTAGCAATGGTTTTTTCTCAATTAAACACAAACGAAAGTGACGTAATTAACACAAGTATAATTATTTTTAAATGTTTCTGATAAAATAAATAAACCCTTTCTAAACTGATATAAACATTCTCGGTGAAGCAGTTAATCTGGATTCATCAATAAGTGATATGCTTATTTGAATTCGGAGTAATGAAGCTTGATTTGAAGTAAAACAAAAATGGTTGTAAAATGGTTCATTCTGTAAAATCATTAATATTAATTATGTATTTGTTATTTTTTTAGTCCCATTTTTAGTACGTTGACTCTACTGTTAATTATAAAAGATTCTAGGAATTTCGAATCATACAAAGCTTAGGAAAACTTGGAAAACTCATTACATTCTGCATTGACTGGTTGAGATTTCTTTAAAGACACACTTTACATTTTCATTTTATTTAGCCGTATAATGGACAAAGTATGACAGAAATTACGTGACCTGCTATTGTTCATTTCGACAAATAGCAGTAAAATTAATTAACAGAAAACTAATTGCATCTTTAATCTTAGAGAAACTTTGCATAGCGATTAATTGGGGGAAACTTTGCAACCTGTCTTATTAGATTTTTATTTTATTGAGTCATCTAAATTAAAAAAATGTAACCTTACTGTTGCAGTTTTGAGAATATTTCATCGAAGGTACCAGAGACGTGGAAACTTTATTGAAACTTGAATTTTGAAAAAATTTTCATAGCGATTGGTTGAATATTCTTGTATACATATATATACATATATTCTGCCACACAGTCATCAAAATCTACATTTTATTTTAATCAAATAAAATTATAAATAAGAACTAACTCGAAACAACTACTCCCATGGCTAATACCAATTCAGTCAAGGTACTGAATTGATCAAAATGATTCATACTTAAAGTTCTCGTCATTAAGCATGAAGTAAAATATCACAAGAAAATTCATAAATTATATATTCTCGACTAAGACAAGAATTCAATAGCGAAACTCTCGAAATATATATAAAATGCAAGTTGACTTATGATAAAATATTATATGCTGAGATATAAACTGAAACAGCATATAAAAGATATTCCCCATTGGCTTACTGGTGAGGTGCATGATGAAAAAGGCATTGTAAACAATTAAAGCAATTACAACACAACAGGTATCAACAGCGATGTTGCACTTTTCCGCTTATGAAAGATCCATAGAAGTACGAGATGTACTTCTCTTGTCATATATAAGTAAGTTGTATAAATTTAATTGGCTGCACTTGGCTAATTGAGATTCATCGAAACAAAGGAAAAATTGTTCACTTTAATTCAAGGTCAATATTATTTCTTAAATGCAATATATGTAGAAGAATTTCATTAACTCCGATTAACAATGGATGTATGTATATAAAGTGTACGTAAGTGTATCTAATAGAGATGGCCTTGGTTTTAGACGTAATTGGACACACAGATATACAACATTATATCAGGTAGTCAGATAAGTTTGCATCGAATAAGTATTAAAAGCCTTCAATTTTTATACTCACCATTTCATTTGGTACCAACCATTTTAAAAATACTATTTTAAGTCAATTTTGATTATGTCATTCAATGTAATACATCGTTTGCAAGTCGAGTAGTTTTTTTTTATTAACCAAGTATTCCATACAGAAGAAAAATGGAATAATCAATCGCCACAGGCGAAGGCGGGACTACGCATAATTCTCCTTCAGGTGTCGATTAAATGTTTCATAACGCTTCATCGACTAGGCACAAACTACATCTACTCTATCTCCAGCTCACCAAAATCTTAAAGTAAGACTTAATGAGATGACGATGCCATGATGAGATAATATTCGACCTTCGAAGTTTTTGACATGCGATACAAACTTAATTCTAGCAAAAAACAGTGCTTCTTTTTCGGCACGAGTCACTTCCATGATTAAAAACCCAGGAAATATTCAACCAATTCCAGTATGTAAATCAAGAGATTCATATTATTTATTCAGATATCTGTTTTTTATTACAATGAGGATAGAAATTCGATCGGGAACGTAAGCATCATTAGCAAGTAGCCGATTTTAATTAAAAAAATAAAACCTTGCCTATTACCATTTTGCATAAAATTGTCGGTTTTTACCATCTAAGACATTTTATTTTATTTTATTTTATTTTATTTTATTTTATTTTATTTACCTGTTCCAATATTTTCCCCCATATTTCACCTTTTCGTATAAAAATATCATATTTGAAAGTGTTCGATTTTAAAGGGGTCGGGTAAACTTTACTCACAGCAAGTAATCCGTAGTACTGGGATAGAGAAATTTTTCAGTTTTCATTACTAATTGATTTTCCTCATACTGTGCCTTAACCATCCATTGGATGTTGGCAGCGATTCTGGTACACTAGGTTCGGTCTTGCATCACCCTCTTTCCTTCCAACTTTTCCTGCATATTCAGCTTTAGGAATTAGTATATATATATATATGATAAAAGACGTCATGACTTTTATTTTGGTAACACATTTAGGGCAAAATATCTTGGGGGTAGTATTTAAACCGCCAAAGATGAGACCGCAGGCGCGTGCATGCGCACGGCGCGTTACATGCCCTGTCAGCGTTTTTTAACCAATTTTCACGAGACAGGATTGACTTATCGTATAGAAAACATTAAGAGCTTTAATTTGATACGTCCATTAGATCAATACTCTACGTCCTTTACGACAAAACATTATAGGTGCTCTTCGTCAACAACATCAAACCCCTTTGCACGCCCCTGCGCATATGTGTGTAAGTGTGTGTTTTACAGGCACATTGTGAAATACATTTGTTAAATTATCCATCTTCAAATAATTCCTTTATAAATATTATTATCTAAAATCCCTAATCGTTCTCAGATTGTTTTCTCTGATAGTTTCTTCCTATATAATAATATATTAGATTAGATTAGATTAGATTTGCCTAATTAGTGGACCTTTTAGTTTCATATATTTTTGTTACTATTAAGATTTGGTTACACTCTCCGCAGAAAGTTTTCTCTCAGTATTCTTGATCCTTCCTAGGGATGTGGTGACATCATTTGTTAAATGCTCTTAACAGTTTCGGTGATGGCTGTACGGTTCTGAATTGTGTATGAAACTTCGGGTAAGTTGTAACCCATTAAAGCCTTGGCTTGGTCTACCCATCGTTCAGGTGATTGTCCTCGTGGTCGTTTTTCGTCCTCGTCCAATCTCATCATTGAAATATCTCTGTCAGTATACCCAAAATATTGTAAAGTTTATTGGTTGATCTTTGTGACCAGGTGTTTATCAACATTTAATTCCTTTAATATCAACTCATCTGTTAGATAAGCAGATAACCTGTCCATAGACTCTTAGTAGACTTCGATATGCCTACATTTTAAAGACATCGTATCTCTTCTTTTTACCGTGCATAAGTTTCAAAGCCAAAAATAATAAAAAATAAAATAAGGAGATTTGTACCCATAGTTTGATTTTTCAGGTGATAGCTGGACGCTTCCACATTTGTTCCTAGTTCCAGTCAGGTTATTGCATTCTGGACATTGCAATTCTGATCTGCAGTCATAGAATCTAGATAGTTCAAATTGTTTATAACATTGTAACCTGCATTGTGTTATACATGAGGTTCGTTATTGTAAAATTTGTTGCTAATCATGAACTTTACATACAGACGACGTCACATAAACTTCAATTACAGGCAGTTCTTTGCTAATAGCACATTCTCTGCTAGCGCTGATGACAGTATTAACTGCATAGTTAAGTTATTAATCTTTCTTCCTCCCATAGATATTCCACCACTCCAGTTATCCATAACGTTTCGCATTACATATTCAGGACAGAAATTATATCGAATTGGGGAAAAATACACCTTTGCCTAACGCCTGCTTTGGTTTAAAACTGCTTAAGGCTACATTATTTACTCTGACTTCAGCAATTTTTTTAATTTGTTTTTTCAAAAGCCTTAGAATAGTCTATAAAACAGATAAAACTTAAATTATTTCTTCAGTCCTGCCGAAATTAGTTCAACCCCGTCGAACTGATCTTATTCTAATTTACGTTACATTACCTTTTTTTCTATATGTAAGAGATTATTATTTATTTGGGTTAGCCTGAGGACGAAACAATTTCTTCTTTTGTTCTCTCAATGAAAAGAATATCTTTCAAGTTATAAAACTAATCGCTGATGGTAACTGCTGATACTTATATAGGTATCGAATCTTCCACAAGAATGACCTTAGAATAATATAGTTTTTAGTGCTTTAATAAATTAAAGAGAAAGTTAGATCCATAAGTCATTAAAAATGGTATATCTTCACCAAGAAGTTTCTCTTAATGTAAAATTTACTGGTTTGAAAACTTGAACTGGACTACAATTGAAGCACACTTAAATGGTTTATTCACCTAATGGCGTTTGGCTTGCATTGATAGCACTTAATTGTCTACTGAACGTTTAGATCTGACCTTATATGTTTCTACAAATTACGTTAACTACCGTTACGAATAGTCTGAGAAAAAAATTTTCAATCAGAAACCGTGTCCGGTGATCTTCCTTTTTCATTACACCGGCTTTTTTGCAAATGCATAGGAATAAGGTCAATATTATCCGCAGTTCTTGCATTTAATCTTTAACCTTCGAATTCGTCATGAACAAATTTTATTGAACCGGGAGATAATCCACCGTACAAATCAATTTGCCTGATGGCAACAACCGATATCTGTTCTCGCTATCTCTCTCTTTCTCTCTTTCTATTTATTCGTCACGCGGGGATTCCCGGCCTGACCCGAGTTTGCCGTTTACCTGAAAAATTTAGGACGAGAGAAAAAAGTTGTAAAAATTTATAAATGCATTTGGAAAGACGATAATTAAGGCGAGAATGGAATTCCCCAATGTGCGCTTGTTTATCTTTCTCGTGGAATACTTACTCTTTTGCGGTGTATAATTTGCTTAGCTTTGGTAACAGGCATTTCATTTTTAGGGTTCTAGAGAGTATTTTTCGCAATTACATACATAACAGAATTATTTTCCAGGTCGTTCAAGCCCCGAAGTTCGTGATGACTTTACACACTTTTCTCTCTTTCATTTTCGTCCTGCAGTTTCTTGTGTTTTTTAAGCTATTTCGATAAAAGTATTTCAGTGCAGTATTTCATTTTGGAATCTCTAGATGCCAAAACAACCGTCGAAATGTGAAATAATTCGAAAGGTCATATATAAAACAACATGACAAACTCTCGAATAAATAAAAATTCCTATTTTTTTTGTTTTCGATTCAATGCAGAATTATTAAAAAACTTTTTTGTGGAGCTTAAAGTGTTCATTATCTTTTCATTTAACATTTTTTATATAACTTATACAAAAAAGTTGTATACGAAAAATTAACAATTTCATATTATTTCTACATTATATTACATCTAACAATAAGAAACCATAAGTGCCTTCGGGTTAATTAGCATAGCTTGCTAAGCGTCATGTTAAGTGTCACAAATTTTAGATTTGATGACAAAAGTAAAGTAAGTGGTGACAGTAAGAAAAGGCAACCGACCTAAATGACAACCTCACCTTCACGTGGTGCACCCTGTAAGGTAACTGACGAATCTCTGTCGACCGAGTGATTACCGACATAAGTGATGCCCTCTTGTTAGGCAACAGCTTCGAGTGGAGGAGCTGACAAGAATAAGGGCTTCTCCTTGTCCCTGGAAGGAGAAATCCTTCCAAAAGGCAGATGAACCTTTTTACAAGCTCAACGGCGTAGGGTTGCAAAAGGCACCTAGGGAAACCACTACATTAAAGTTTCCTAAGAACATCCTTTGCTATAATCAGTGTGGTAACACAAGATAAAAGTAGGACCCTTAGTCCTATTGTCCGTAAGGACAATAAGAATTGCAACCTGGAACGTAACTCATATGTTTGAAACATGAAAACTACAAAACAACTGAAAGAAATGAACAGACTACAAATCGACATACTTGGTATAAATGAAAGGAGATGGCAGGAGTTGGACAGGAAATGAGAAATCAAGCAACCATCTACTAGAGCGTAAACAACTTATCACACCACAGAAAAGGGGTAGCACTTATAACTAGAAAAGACATTGACACTTATATTAAAAATGTGTTTCCCAAACACATTTTGTTTTGTGTCAGACCAAATAATAGTGCTACAACTGGCAGGAAGTCCATTAAATATATGTTTTAATTTACATTAAAAATACGTTATAAGTTACATTAAAAATATGTTTGAAACATGAAAACTACAAAACAACTGAAAGAAATGAACAGACTACAAATCGACATACTTGGTATAAATGAAAGGAGATGGCAGGAGTTGGACAGGAAATGAGAAATCAAGCAACCATCTACTAGAGCGTAAACAACTTATCACACCACAGAAAAGGGGTAGCACTTATAACTAGAAAAGACATTGACACTTATATTAAAAATGTGTTTCCCAAACACATTTTGTTTTGTGTCAGACCAAATAATAGTGCTACAACTGGCAGGAAGTCCATTAAATATAAATATACTTCAAGTCTACCCACCTACCGCTGAAGAAGACAAACAAATTGTGGAAGAATTTTATGATCAAATAAGTACTATTTTGAAATTCTTAATGAAGTCAGGCATATGCTACATAATGGGCGATTTCAACTCCAAAGTGGGACAAAGAAAGTACGGGAGGTACGTTGAAGAATATGGACTAGAGAAAAGGAATAAGGAGATCGGTTAAAACAGTTCGGTGAAGGGCAAAATTTTGTAGTTTCAAATACTTTCTTCAAACACCCACCCAGAAAATTATATACTTGCGTAGTCCCTGTCGATAACCCCCAGAAAATAATGAAGAATTAAATTGATTGAATTCTGATAATGGACAAATTCAAAAACAACATAAAAAAATATAAAAATGTTAAATCGTATCCCGGGACACATGTGAATTCCACAACAATCTCTTGTTGCGACTTCAAATGTAAAGCCAAAAAGTTTATCAGTAATACCAAGAAAAAAACGACTGGACCTCAATAAGTTAAGGGAAGGCAATACAAGACGTAATATCCAAAGACATAAACGAACGCCTCAAGTTTAACATAAACATTTCAAACTCAAACCGAACTGAATAAAACTGACCTGAAGACATCTGCCGATCTCTGCCGTACGACAGTTTCAATAATAAAGATTGCCCCACTGTTCACCATCCTTCGAAATTAGGTGAAAGCCCAAGAGAAAAAGATGTTAACTACTACATGTTTATAATTTTAAAATTTTTGTTTTGAGTTCGTAGAGTTAAGCTCGTAGCTCTTCATACGCGCGTAAGAAATAAGCCCCTCCAACTGACTGTGCCATCGGCATTTTTAGGCATATTTATATACAGGCATGTCATTTATGTATGTTTAGGTTTACAATGATGTATGCAGATACAAACTGTAAATTTTACGAACGAAGATGTTGCACAAAAATACATTTAAATGTTAAATTTTATGCATCTCACAATGTTAGTTTAATCTCAATCAAATCACTTATACCAATGTAATTTTTCTAGATTTCATGACTTAAAGACACAAACACAAACCAACAAGCCCAAGGAGATATACTTTAATGGTGGTCTACAAATCTAAATCTTCATTTATGCAGTTACATTTTGCGTTTCCATGAAAGTTAATAAAATCTGACGGAAAGCTAAATTATTTTGTTCCTATTTCTCCAATATTTTGGGGCAAAAGTACAAATTTGAAAAAAGTTATACGTTCCGGTATACTCGGTATTGATTAATTTTACTTACTCATAAAATTCTTTATATCTAATTAAAAATAAATACGGCCCTTTAATAAATGCACATTTGTATTTAATAAAAGTATTGCGGCCTTGCATTATCATCCATGAAGATAAACTGTTCACCCAATTATTGGGTAACGGGTAAACAGTGGGTTTATAAGGTTTTCAATGTAAATTTCACGTCTCATATTCTCTAGTATGGGAATTAATGGGGTTCGTGGGTTAAACTTTCTATCGTCCAAAACATTATTGTACCCCCTTGGAATGGAACAATTCGCGGAAGAAATTTAGTCTCTTTTGACGCCCTGGCGCCCTGCAGACTCTTTGCTTACGGTCATCACTCACTAATCTAGTTATGGTGTCGTCTGAAAATAAGACCATTGTCTTAAGAACCAATACCCATCGGAAACGGGCAGTTCGGTTACGTGCAAGTAGAGTGAATACCCTTGAAGGTCTTTTAGCACGTAAATTCCATCTTTTTTTTTGTAGAATTCGCGCTAAATTAACACCTCCTCACCTCTTCTTGATTTTGTTAGTTGTTGTTAGCTACAGAAGTATATGGTCAATTCATTATTATACGTGTGATCCAAGAATATAATTTGCTTCCAATTTCTTACAACTCAGACATACAGTTATAAAAGTAGCTCATCAGCGAAATTCTTACTTAAAAATAGTTAACACAAAGACGCACTCACGCACACATGCGCGCGCACTTGCAACGCAAACAGTTTTTGGGAAAAAGGAGACCACTCTTCTGAAATTTTTTGCGAGTTGCACTAGTGGGATCTCATTTTAAACTTATATACCTTACTAAAAAATAATTATTTTCCTATAATTTAAAAAACTTTTATTGAGATATACTACCTGCTTTGCAAAGTGTCGGTAGATAGGAAAATTATATAAACAAAAAATGAGAGTAAATTCCGGCGATTCTGTGTTTTTATGTGATTCGGTCGTTTTACAAATTAATTCAAATCGTAACTACTGCTTTAGCAACCACAACGGAAATCACATCAAAGTCGCGGCGATGAATTCCCGGAATATGCTTGGATTTCTCCACACTTCTTTCGATATATATAATTATAAGGTTTTTCATTGTGGAATATTCTATTAATACATTTTCGGCTTTACGTCTAATTGAACTGGACGATTTATGGAAAATTTCCACGTTAGACTTATTATTTCATTTTTAAAGTACACGGAATATTATGGTGTGGAATGTTCCACGTCATTGTTTGTTTCCACAGAGCGAGATTGTACTCGTTACGGTAATACATATGGTACTTACTCCCAATAATTATGAAAGGCAAAGAAATATTGCCATACTCATATTGACCATGTTCGATGAATATGTTCGATGTCGATATTATCTGGTGTAATACTTTGGTCAATCATTACTGCTGAATTCTGAGTACAACTTTTCTACCATTCTAACTGAAAGGATTTTCTGGGTAAGCAGTGACACATTTCTTACTAAGTGCGTAGGTAGCGATCACATTCCTGAGTTTTCATTTGCAAGCTCATGGTTTCCTTGCCTTTGCTATCGTATACTCGAGGTTTCCAATCCTATTCTTCTAATAAATAAATTTTAGAAAATCCCTTTGTTCTGGTTGTTTTTGAGCTCTTTCCTAGATCTTGTCTATAATTTGTATATTCCAGGAACATACGAATGGATTTCAACATATGAATTTTAGATTCTAATACATTTTGACTATTAACTAGTATCAAGATGCTTTTGCTGATTTTTAATGTTTCATAGTTGAGAGTTATTCCAGATTAAATAGCACAAAGTTCAAGTCAATGACAAATTTATATTTCAGAAAATTCTAGGTCCGAGTGATTTATATATTTTCGCACATTTTAGTTACCAGCTGCTTTCCTGATTCTTTTACTACTAGCAGAGCACAGTCCATATATTAAGTTAGATATGCTTCGAGGTAGCGAGTAGGCACTCTCTGCAATCCCGGTAGAGATAGGCCTACCCAGGGACGCGATCCTGCCCGTGCGATCCTTGGTCCTCTCCCACTCTTAAAACCGGTAGGGCAAAAGATGCTGTCTCAAATGTTCCCTCTGGGACACCTGGCGCTACTTCATCGTATTTAAGTCGCCTTACCGCCTCATGCCGGCTCTGAGATGATGAACCTTTATTTCCATCCATACTCGTGGGAACAGGATGAAAAGTTTAATTATACAAAATAATCAAAGAGAGGCAGAGGCAACATGTACGCCAGTGGATGAACAAGAGCTATTTCAACACGATGTGGCCATCGGCAGAGAAGAAACTCTTCTCGACGAGCTGCAGGAGCTCATCAAGAGGAACCTTAGCACTATTAAAGCTATGCTTAAGGTGCCGACGAAGGTGAATAAGAAAGTGAAAGAAGCCCAAAAGTTGCTTGTTGAAGCCTTCGTCCAAGGGAAAGTATGGAAAGAGGCGTAGAGAAAGATAACGCTGGAAGAAGTGATGGAGATGCAAACTATACAGAACGCACAATAAAACAAAGCCAGATGAACTCAGAGGTCACGGCTGAGAGAAATGAAAAGAATAGCTCCCTCCAAGTCCTCCACTAAGCCTTGAAAACGATATCATTAAAGGACCGAATGGCGACTTCCACATTGTCGGAAAAAAGAACCGAGGACGCACAATCGTGACCTTCGGTGAAACAAACACAGTTGAACCACAAGCGGTTTTGGACTGCTCGCTTAGTCTACCCAGAATACACGCTGAAACACACAAAGTTATTGAGGGACACGTGGAGCGCGTGATGGAAATCATCGTTTCTGATTGCGATGCTGCTATGTTTCATTGTTCTGCGGTTTCACGTAGAAAACCAGTTTACTGGTGGACTGCAGAGATCGCGCTGCTCAGGACTGAGTGTTTTCCTCTGCGAAGACGCACAGTCAGAGCTCGGAAATATGAACATGGCAGCAGAAGAACGAGTATAGGGCGGCGAAAAAGCGACTGGACATGACGATTAAGAAGAGCAGACCGAACTACTAGAAGGGGAACTGCAGGGAAATCGATGACGATTTATGGGGCAATGGCTCCCGGATTGTCACTAGCAAATTTGTGGGTTGGACCCCGGTCGCACTAATGGAACCCGAGCCTATTCATGAAATTCATACCCTATTCCCTGAGCAATACGAGAGGAGACGTATGCAACACGTGGCAGATAATGAAGAGTGCCCACTTTTTCCACTAGAAGATTTATAGGCTGTTGTGCGGAACCTAAAGGAAGGAAGGCCTCGACGGTATCCCCGTTGAGGTGTCCAAAATAATGAATGAATGAATGCAACTGTGTGGTGGTGAAACCCAGGACTCTGTCCTCGAATCTGAGGTTTGAATTGTGCTTTATGACGCCCTTCTGCTCTTAGACCTACCCAAAGAGGTTAAACTAGTGGGTTACGCGGACGATGTGACGGCGCTTCTTCTTGCACGGAGTGTGAAAGATGCACAAGGACTGGTAAGGCTTGTCTCTGCCAAAGTCAACGCGTGGCTAGAAGAACACGGACTGACATTAGCCACGGCAAAGACGAGGATAGTGGTGCTCACAACCCAAACATGGTTTCCCAGTCTCTTCAGTGCTCTCATTGTGGACTAATACGTCGAGAGTCGTGAGGTCTTGAAATACCCGGGAGTGACAATCGACGCAAAACTGACTTTCTTTGAGCCGATTTTCAGTGCGTGCCAAAAGGCAGCAGCATCGCTCGCGAGTCTATATCGGCTGATGCCAAACGTGAGAGGTCCAACTGGTAGTCGGTGAGATAGATTACTACCTTAATCAGTTTCTATCTGGCCATGGCCAATTCAATGACTACCTGCATCGCGTGGGGATCTGAAACGATTCGTGCTGCTGGTACTGTTCAGAAGGGATAGACACCGCGGAACATACTTTCTACGGATGCTGTCATTGGGCTGAACGACGCTAGACGGAAGTAGGTTCACGGGAGATCCGAAAAGAGTTCGTGCCAAGAAGGCGGAAGAGGGCGATTTCCTGCCATAAACCGAGAGGACAGAGGAGTACTCCTCTGCCCTATCTGTACGACTATACGAAGTAAAGTTAACTCAATTCCCTGGTATCAGATACTTTTGAGAAGGCGCTTCTAGTGGGTAAAAATCCTACACTACCAGCATATTCTTTGGGGTGTTTTGAAAAAAATTTTTGCGTTTTTCTCAATATACATATATATATATATATATATATATATATATAATTATATAATTATTATTATTGTTAATTATAATTATGTCAATGTAGATTTGCGTCGTAATTAATGTCGAAAAGATCGTAAATGAGAGTTATAAGAACATTTAAATGATATCTACACTATTTTGCTACCTCGTTGTCTTATCTTAACGTTATGCTCAATTGGTAAAACCCACTTACCTTTATAAATAACTGTTATAAGTAGTTATAACTCTTTAACGACTATACAAAGCAACTAGTCGCACAAAGCAATTTGTTAACTTATTTCAGAATACGAAATTAAGGTAATTTTTTAATAAAATCTTTTTTATGAAAAGTAAAGTTGGTAAAATGAGCTTAAATATACCTTTTTATATAAAACAAGAACAAAATAAATAAAAGACCTGAACGCATCTAATTTGTAATGCCATCTCTTGAAGAACCGTTGCTACTAAAGTCCAACTGTTCTCAATTAGTTTGGAAAACAACGTAGGATGAACCAAAGTACTGGTTTTAGATCGCCTATTCGAATTAGGAATCACTGACCCCATCGCCCCTTTCTAACCAGTTTTCTTTCGAGAAGTACGAGTGGGAATAAGCAACAAGAAAATGACAAATACAATCAAAGTCGAATTTAAAATTAATTCAGCAAACCGCGTTTGTTATATTTAACAGTGACGTTACTATTGGCGACTCGATCTCACCCTTATGTAACACTAACAACCGTCAAGCGTAGGTTATCGTCTTGACAAGACAGCCAGAGAAAATTTTGACAGCTCTCCCACCCGACGGCCTTACCAAATGTCCAAGCCGGAGCAGTTGCTGAAAATCGACCCGCCGGAGGCGCTCACATTCAAGGGCCCTTTCAACATCCCCTCGACTTCGTATATGAAGCTGACGAATCCGTCCGTCCACAGACTTGCCTTCAAGATCAAGACAACGGCGCCGAAGAAGTACTGCGTACGCCCCAACTGCGGTTTTCTCGAATCCCAGGAGAGCATTGAGATCGCCCTCTGCTTCCAACCGTTCAGCTACTCGTCGCACGAGAGAACCAGACATAAGTTCATGGTGCAGAGCGTAATCGCTCCCGAGGGCACCTCGAACCTCGAAGAGGTGTGGAAGGCCGCCCCTCCCGAGAGCATGATGGATTCTAGGCTAAGGTGCGTCTTCCAGACGCCTGAGGAATGCTCGCCGAGTCAGTCGATAACGTCGACATACGAGAAGAGCGACGCTAAAAGGAACGATGTCAAAATGGAACTGAGGAAGTCAATCGAGGAGTTGGAGGAGAGGCTCGGCGAGGAACGGGCTTTGCTCAGGGCTGAGAACGAGCGGCTCAGGTTGGAGATACTAGAGATGAGGAAACGGTTAGGAGTGAACGTCGAGATGACCGACGAAATAATCGCTGCGAGCAACCAGGCGATCCCGATCTTCTACATCGTTTTCGGGGTGCTGATTTGTTTGATTGGTTTCATTTCCGGGAAGTATGTATTTTAGGGGAATAACTCTCCTCGCCTTAATCTTTTTCAAAACTTAAAGACGCAATCTGCATTCGAAATAAACCGAATTGTGAAGTTGGGAATCGTTTCAATTCAGCAAAAGTGTTGTTAGACATTGTCATTTATATTGAAAAGTTTTTCGCTCCAGCAATGGAAGTTCCGTATTGCAGGAATTGTAAGATTTTAGTTGGAGCTGCATGAAATCGTAACAGTATTTTACAAATACTCAAAGAGCAGCGTCCGTGTTTGTATATCTTTGCACTTTTTTATAATACCACTGCCTCCGTAGGCGTTCAATCGGTTGTAGTGATAATTCAGACAATAAAGATCTTTTCGTATCGTATTACTAATCCATTACTTCTGATCTGATGATCTACAAAATTTGATGGTTGCAACACACGCTTTTATCTTACTTATACCTATTGCTATCTTGTTGGAAATTGAGCTATCTCTTCTAATTCTGGCGTTCTGTTGCATGTGTCGATTTTTTAGCAATATTAGATCTGCTTCATCTATCCCTCCATCTTCTATGAAGTTCATCGATGCATATATCAAACGCTTTTTCCAAGTCAATGAAACATAAGTTTGTCCTTTTGTAAGTCGTAGCATTGTCGGACCAAAACTTGTATACTAAACAGGACTTTCTTTGTTCCCATGCCGCTTCTGAAATCAAACGAGTCATCCACTACATCCTGCTGACACTTCTGGAAAATCATTCTGTTATTCTTTACTAGTATTTTTAAAGTGTGACTCAGAAGGCGTATCAGTCTGAAATAGATAGAAATAGATTTCAACCAATCATATGGAATTTCCTCAGATTCGTAAATAGCTGTATAACACAGCAAATGCATACACAACAAATAAATGCTGTATAATATATTTACTTGATCAGTGTTATCTACACCACCTGTTAATTTAAGTGTTTCCGGAGAAGTATTGTCTGGATTTCGAGTCATATATTTCGACTCATATTTACTTTTATCTTTTTGATATGGGTTGCACTTTCAATCTTTCTTTTGCTCATTATGGAGCCCTTTGGTTTTTCATTGGTTCCAGTTTAATGTTCTCTGACATCATCAAAAAGAGCCCTAATGTACCTCTCCCATTCTCTCATTTTGTCTTCCATTGATATTAGTTTTCCACTCGAGTCAGCTAGATTATATGGCATGTGCTTCCTATGTGATGCGGTGAACTCTTTTACCCTTTTGTGTAAATTGAATAAGTCATACCTATGTGGTGTATTTTCTATTTCCAGCCATTAATTTCTAACCATTTCTCATTAGTCTGGTTTATTTTCCTTCGTATTTCTCTATTCAAACGCTTTTATTCTGTGTATTGCTTTTATCAGTCGCCTCTCTGCACTTGTCCATATGTTGTAAAATCTCATCCGCCATCCATTCTAGTTTATTCCTCTTCAATGTTGGTTTCAGATTATCTAATGTGGCGTCATATAGCCTTATTTCTTTAAATATGTTGCTTGCATTTTTGGTTACGGCAAAGGAGGCGCGAAATAAATGTTCATTCAACAGGTTTCTTTTTCTGTAATTCCCTCGTAAGAGTTGCATATCAATTTTCTCCTCGCAGACTTTTCGGATTGTGTTCTGATCAGATGTTAGCGCCTGGTTGGGTTTTTGTACTAATTATATAACAATGATACCCCTTATAGACCAATATGTAATCTATTTGGTAGCGTACTAACCTCTCGTTGCTATGCAAAGTATTCGTTATGACCATGTTGTGAATTGTGCATAACTTTTTTTCGTTTCTTCTCTTTCTTTTTTCTGCTGTCGGCATAAGCCTGAATTATATTAATGTTCATTGGTCCTGACATTTCAATCAACACACTTCGGTCCGATAATGGGATAAAGTTTGCAGCCTCTCGACTGAATTTTTTTATCTAGTGTTACTCTTACTCCGTTGCGATGGTCAGGATCGTTATTACCGGAGTACTAGAATGTTTTGTCATGGGATTTGGTATTTCCCGGGCCAGACCATTTCGTATACCATTTGAGAGTTTACCTGATTCATATAAGGTCCATGTTACAATTTTAAATTCTGTGTATCAATATTTTAAAGTAGTCCTCCTGGGGGTTCTTCGCACCCCTCGATCACTTATGTTCTGACGGAGACAGATCCGTTTGTATTCTTACTCCTATTGTAGTTTTTTTGGGAGTTTTATTAACAAGGGTTCCTTTTTTTTGCTTTTTCTTGCATTTAATAAGACGCTCCTAACATAGAAATCCGACGATATTTGCAGCCGTTCCCCCTTGATCAGACTTCGCCATGATACTTTTCGTCCGCCCCGACTATTTGGTTTCTTCGGTACCACCCGTATATTAGTGGGCTTGCCTTATTTGCCCCCTAAGGAGGAGCTTGTTGGGGACCAGCAACCCCCCACGGGATATCCACTCTATACAAAATATGAATATACATTGAATATAAATGGACCTAGACTGGACATAATGAATATGTGATGTACATCTAATGAACCTATATTGACTCTTCGTGGAACTAAAGTGAACAGATTGTAGGCACAAATTGGGTCAGCTGTGGACAAGAACTGGATCAGGTGTGAACTTTGTAACATGAACTGGTTCCGTTTAGCTTACGTTTCTAATTATTTGAAGCGGTTACGTATTGTAATATTAAACCTTATATATATATATATATATATATATATATATATATATATATATATATATATATATATATATATATATATATATATACACGTGTAAAGAAAATAATGACGGTCAAATACTTACAAAATGAAAATATCACTTCTGAACTTAGCAAGTGGAAACTCGTGTCGGTGTCGAAGTTTTTAAAAGGTAATGAGATCGAATTTGTAAGAGGTCACTGACCTCCTCCTTACTTTTTGGATACAATAAAGACACTTGTTCAGTATAATCTATTCACCAGTACGTTCTGAAAAAGACAGTTGACAAATTGAACAATCCTTAGGTTTGTATTTAACCCAAATAAAAAGTTAAAATCCACAAATTGTAATGTAAACAAATATTTAGGTGTGAGTCAACTCGCAGACCATTAGAACGTAGATATAATCCGTGTTTTCCGTCCTCCTTAATACGTCCTCCTCCGCAATCACAAACTATAACAATACGGCGTCAATTTGTTTGAAACTTACGTGCGATGAGTCGATTTCTACATAAATAACTAATTGGAAACATGCTGATGTATTTAGTTTTATGCTATATGTTGCAGTTTTTGGCATTTTGCAAAAAGAAAGTCTTTTTTGTCGTTTTTAACTCTTTGTCGGGGGTTCTGTTCAAAAATACTGCCAAATTCGGATTTCTAAGTGTCGTATCTTGCAATTTGTTCGGAAAGCGGGCATATACCAGAAGCATTGAATTATTGTCTTTCAAGTCATGAATTGTGTAGATCTGATGGAACAAGAGTGGCACGGTTTTAAGAGTTCCATCGTCGTAGTGTCACCATCATTCAGTGTAATTGCTCTTGCTTTACACTAAATCTTCTGATACGGTGCTCATTTCAATGAATCTTATGCTTTACTTTTAAAAGTGCCATTTACTAGAAACTTTGGCTTCCAATTTTCAGACGTGATTTGATTTGGACTTATAATCTAAGTGATTCTTTATATATATATTTTTTATTTGGTTTTTTTTATTGATCAGTGGTGATTTTTGGGCGAGTTTTTAATTTTCATGCAGTTAACCTCTTACGGAAAATCGCATTTTCGAAAGGCTATAAACTTTTAAACTAATAATTTTCTATAATTATAATTGATGTTTTGAAACTAGCTACTTCATATACTTTCTAATCATATATAGCTTTTATCTAAATTCCACCTGGAAAAAGGAAAAGATTTGCCCAAACAAAAATGAAATTGGGTATATATGTTATATCCCAAGCTAACTAACATAATGCACACAAGAAACTCTATTCATGGGTTCTGCTTTTGCTACACTTGCAACTTTAACTTTGATATGACAGAATAACTTCTCACGTTATTCCTGAGCCGTCATGGTAATTGTAAATTTATATACATAAAATATATTGTATGGCGTACAGAAGCTACTCGCATCATTTTTATAGTCAATAACTACATTTCCATACATATTTACCCGACTAGGTAATTAACGAAGAGAGCGAGAGAGAAAAACAATAAGAGCCAGATCACAAGAAGTGAGCGATTTAATTTTAATTGTATGGACTGCCATTAAAAATATTCCGACAACCAAGGTCACACCCTTCATTAACGATTATATTGTAATTACGATGGATCGAATCGTTCAGGTGATTGTGAACAAAATTTTAATAACATAAGAAGGACGGTCGTCCGTCCGCCTATCATTGTAAGATGTAAATGAGGTTTAAAATTGTCCCTAATAATTTGTCTCGTGCCTCGTTTACATGCTTGTATTGTTTTATAACCGATATGACGTGTGCGAGAGAGAAAAAGAGAGAGAGAGAGAAGTAGGGAAAGAAGAGGTGGGTAATTATTATGGTTGATAGAGATCGAGGCCCACATTCGCATGTTGGTGACGTTAAGTGCTTCAACTTAAACCAATAAATCGATACTCCACGTGTAATTGTTCAAAATTATGAAGTAAAAGTTTTGCTAATTTATTTTGTCTATAATAAACAAAAATATATCAGAATATTATAGAATTCAATCAGAATAAAAATTCTATACATTTTCTAATCTTGCCTATTTTAATCATTCCTATGAAAAAAATTAAGTCATGTGTGAGTGGCATCTCCTGAATACTTCTGATTTATGGTGTGCTTTTGCCCAATTCCCTGTGTTTAGGCTTATTTATAAGCTTTAAGAACGATTGAATCCATTTCCAAAGTTAAGCCAAGAAAGTTGCTTAAGAGTGGTCGGAAGCGTGAAAAGTGTAGGATCGCAAAAAATACATAGAAAAATAAAAAATTAAAGAAAAGAAGATAGTAAAGAAATCCAAGATCGTAAAGGAAAAATTATTTCTTTCAAGATATGGCTTTTAAATAAGATTCTTCAGTTGAAGTCATAGGACAAGTCATCTGAAAGGATTCTACCTCTGAATGGGCAGAGTGACTTATTCGGACAAACTTTACTACTTTTATAATATGCAGATACATGAATTAGAACGATTTTTGTGATTGTTTGAGTGCCCCTAGCCCCATCCAAACCATCCTCTGGATTTCGTTACTGAATATTGATTGTAAATCAAGCATTGGTTGTCCAACACCTAAGTACCTAGATGTAAAATAAAGTCCAAACGTGCCTTAACCGATTTCTTTACATTTATTTATAGAAAAATACTCCTTTCATCCTCATTTCCTAAATACAGAAGTTAAAACGTTTTATCTTTGTTTCGAATTAAACGCCTCGTCTATTCCCCCTTTCTATTGTTGGTCCCCAGAATTCTGCTTGTGTAAGTGGGGGTGACCAGCAATTTCCTACATGGTAATTAGTAAACTGATTCACCCATCTCACCACGTTCTCTTTCAAACATGGAAAAACCCGGGAATACCTGATTCGCCTTAGGGTGATTTTCTAGATCTCAACATTTGCCGCGGGTTTTCCCTCGTGTAATTGTTAGTTTACACTGGCTGTATCAGATTTAAATTATAACCTAATTATTTTATTGGTGTCAGTACACAAATGTATTTACACAGGTCACTATAACATGTAAATGGTTACTCGAGGCAACACGTTTAGACTAATAAGCACAAGTATTGATAAAAGTATAAATGAAAGAACAGCAACTAAAATAAGATGCATTATTGACAAACACAGATATCAAAATAATGAAATAGATTGAAAATAGAAAAGAGCAGAAAAATAAGTGTTGTCTTTAATTTTACGTGTTAAAATATGAATTAATTTGAATGGTATCATAGATTAGACTTTTGTATACTCGAAAATACTCCTTGAACATGATAAAATTTGAGTAGGGGTTTGAGAGATTTTAGGGTTAGAGTTCTGATATTACTAGGTAACTTATTAAAAATTTCAGCAGCTATACCATGTTATCACGGTTCCTTCTTCAGTGGTTATGCATTTGGGGTGAGTTGTGTAAACATCTTCATTTCTTTTTACATAAGCAATATATTCGAATATGACTACTGAGGGGAAAGTTAGTATTTCTGTGTTTTGAAAAGCTCTCCTATAGCTGTACCCTGTACCTCAATCCAGCGAGTACTTTCATCGTTTTACGTTGGAGACCAAAGATTCTATTTGTCGCTGGTGCACACGAATGAAACAATGCATAACAGATTGATATAAAGCTCTCTACCGACATAGAACCATGAAGGCTGCAAAGCACAAATACAGGGGATTCTAGCTTACTTGCCACCCTCTCGACATGGGTATCCCATTTTAGTTTGGGACCTGGGAAGGTCCCAAAAAGTTTCACCGCAGGTGGATTAGAGAAATAAGTAATATTTTTTAACGAATAAAATATTCTTTGATCGAATCTTATCCTCGCTCTGCTCGAGCCTATTCATATGGAATCACTCTTCTACCCCTGACTGTGCAACAAGAGCTCTCAACGGATTTTTCAACACTCTTGCCGTCCAAAAGTAGTAGTGTCATCAGCATAGAGGGTATAATCAACCCTTCCCTCAGTAAGAGGCCTGTCATTGATGAAGACGAGAAAGAACACAGGTCCCAAGAGTCCCTGTGGGAATCCCATATCAATTCCCCTCTCCGCTGCCAAAACTCATCTTATTTTTACGACCTGGCTACGTTTAGTTAGATAAGATGGTATCAACCTCATGCTGCTCTCATTGAATTTATATTATTTCAGTTTATCTAACAGAATATCAAATGTCACAGAGTCAAAGGCTTTTTTTAGATCACACAATATCCCCAAATCATGATCTCGATTTTCATAGGTGCTCATTATATTTGAGAGGAGAGCAAGCAATCTATATACTGTATTCCTCCCCACTCTGAAGTCAAATTGGCTGTTAGAAAATGGATTGCTGTTTTAAAAATATGATGATATTCTATTAGCCATGAATTTCTCTATGATCTTAGAAAAAACAGGTAGTAACGAGTTTGGACGGTAGTTTAATACGTCATTTTCATCCTCTTTTTTAAATACTGACGTTACTAAAGATTTTTAAAGATCGTGGGAAACATATCGTCCTTTAAATACATATTGATTAATTTCGTTAGTGGTACAATAACAACGTTTTTAATTTGTTTTACTAAACGTACGAGAGGCCATATATATCATAACTTACCTCATTGCGTAGTTTTTAAATTATGTCCCCTGCAAGGTACAAAGATACATTTTCAAAGCTAAACTCAATGTTTTCTGGGATTGTGTATACCATTAAGGAAAGGCAAATCAGGCAAAGGGCACACACAAAGTAAGGCAGGAAATTTAATTGCAATATAAAAAAAATGCAACGAATACCTGGTAACACCTTTAACGATAATATAACAAAATTAAAGTGAAATACAGAAAAATATCTATTGATTAAACGTACACTAATCCCCCGGGCTTCTTGGAAAGTTTTTAATTAAAACAAACGTGAAGGATTACTCTAAAAACAAAAAATTTAAAATGTTTAAAAAACGATAATAGATAAAACAGAAAATGTGTCTAAACTATCCCATATCCATTGTAATGCCAAGAATTGGACATTTAATGACGTCTGATCTATATCCATGCACTTCTGGACCAATGATGATAGGATGTGGAAATTTATCCTGTGTGTATCGCAGTCCTTATTTTATAATAATTAGACATCAGAATCTGTGGAGTTCTACTAAGGTCCCTTCAAAGTGTTTTGAGGTCTATACGTTTGAGATAACTTTAATTTCTTATAAATTTATACCCTGTCGCAAGGAATGTCACAAACGTCATTACGCAACCCACCTACGGTAATTAACGCGCACAATTAGGTGCTTATCTCCAACCTTAGTAAATGGTTCGGGAAACACAAAAATCTAAATACAAAATTGCCCAACTGCCGCAATAGTGTCGTGTCTCTCTTTCTTTCGCACGCACGCACACACCACAAAGAATAATAAATATATCGATAATTGCTGATAGACAGATAAAATTAATTGCAATAACCTTGAAACGGCAAATAAAAATTTTAATTACAATCCGGATATTGCAGTTACAAAACGGAACTGTTACAAAAATGCAAGAGAGTTGGTGTCTTAATACTCGAGAGAGAGAGACACTTTAAAAGGACTCTACAAGGTAACTCCTATAGGTTGAACGCTAATCCTGAATTCAATAGTGTAACTGGATACTATTACACCTATGCGTGTATCGGACCACTACTTGTAGCCTGTGGCCATTACTTGTGCCAGAGGGTATTCAAGTAAATTAAAACTCGATTAGGGCCTGGAAGCAACTGTATATATACCTTGGATACCAATAACCCAAGTTTTTTAAATAAATACGTTAAAAGACCGGAAGCCTTGGTTCGGTTGCAAACTCAAGTTCAAAATTTATTTGAATACTCGCTAGAGGAATATGTATGGAATGCACACACAGAATATTTTGACATTAGTGTGAACATTAGCATTCGCTATGTTCACACAAAGTGAAAGTAAAAAGAACCTGAACACCTGAATTTGAAATAAAAGATGTTAACATTTCAACCGGTAATATAATACAATAATATTTAAATAATAAAATTTAAAAAATAAGAAAGAAATTACAAAGTTGACCTTCGATATATTGTTTCAGTTATACGTTGGTGATAATAGCATAAAATCGAAATGGTAAATTTTAGGATTTGGCTTTTTAAGAATATGATTGAATCGAGCTGTTCATCCTGTTTACTTTTATTGTCATGAAAACGTTTAAGCAAATATCTATGAAGTGCTCCCATCTGTTCACAAATAACTGAGTACACTATTACAATTAACTAGAAGTGTACAGAAAACAATCTCGTTATTTGCAAGTGAGATACTGTACAAGTCTTAGACAACCAGGAATGATAGGCTTATTTTTTCGACAACTGCACAAGACGCATGTATTTAGATTTTATACTAATGAATATGACCAATGTTTCCTGAAAACTTTTATTTATTTATTTATTTATTTATTTACTTTTTGTTTACTAAGCCAAAGACAAAGTTTAGATAAATTTAAATGATTTAAGAGCAGTGTAGGAGATTTTCGATGACAAAAATCAATGAATTTCCTTCGCAGGACATTAACTTTCCATGTTGTGATATTTCAAAATGTTCGGTTTCTTTTGTTACCGATGGGCAAAAAAACTGAAACACACGAAACATATATATTAGAGAAAAGCATGTACCACGTTATTTCAATCACAACACTACTTGTGTGTTCAAGTTTTTATACGAAATCGGACTTTTAATCATAAAGTAGCGCCATCTCACATTACACCGCCAGGTTATACCTAAAGAAATTTGTAATCCATAAACAGAAATGCAGGGAAATTTTGAATTCGTGGTTTTTGTTACTCGATTAATGAATCATCTTTAAAAAAAATATTTCATGGTAATCGAGATAATCACAGACCTTATTAGGATAAAACAGTTCCTAATGTAAAACTTACACATCTAATAATTTCCTAGATTGGTTCCAAATAAACATATTTCGTTTTAAAGTTGGTTCCTTTATTTAGTGAAACAATAGTCAACTGGAACAATAGCTATTGTTCATATTGGAAACAATAATAACAGTGATAGCTGAGCCCTATTTAAGAATTGTATTTAATAAGAACCATACACAGAAATAAACTGCAATTAATTGTTGCATATCACCAACATAATTCAATTTATTACTCATCTGGATGGAACAGTGGTGAACACGCAAGAAGAGTTCATTATAGCAGTTAATCGCATTGTATACATATTCTCTAAAGCAGAGCGCCTTCAATTTATAGTGATTTAACGCCCGATATTACGGATGCTGCTGTCAGTTGAAGAAATGTAACGAGTGTATGAAGAGAAAAATGTTTCCCTTAGACTCCTCCGACTTTAGAATTTTTCTAGAAACAAACAGGAACATAATTGCAATGCTTGTAAAGGTGTTTTTTAAAGGAAAATTAGTCTTGAAAATGAGACGGAGGAATGAAAAAAGGGTGCCAGGTGTGGCAAGAATCGGAAAAGTGTATCGTGGATGTAATTATCGAATGTTGTTGTAGAGGGTAAGGAAAACCACTATAGCACAAATACAGCACAAAATATTGCATTGAACTTGTAGTGAGGTGAAATTTTGGATCAAATTTACATCATTTAGACGGTGAATTTACTGATAGAATGTACATTTTTCAAACGACAAATATTATGAAAGGGATATAGTCTACAATACAAGTAATACTACTTGAGTAAAACGGAGACTTTATTCGAACTCTGCTAACCAATTTAACAATTTAATATAAGTATTCACTAGAGAACATAAACCCGATTTTCGTTTTATCACGTTTATAGGAAAAAAACAAGCAGAACCAAGCAACTCAACCTAATGGTGTCTGCCGGACAGTCCTGGGCGGCAGATTGTTGCTTTATATTTAAAAAAAATATACATAATGTGGCAGAAGTGAAATTTAGCAAAATCGAGCAAAAAAGGAATGCGCAATTATTTTTTTTAAATTTGATTTAGATTTGAGTTTAACTCTTAAGATTATATTGAAAGATCATTCACAACAAATTAATAAAATAATTATTAACACAATTAATTAATCCTCATAAATATAGACAATAAATCAAATTGTTGTTATTAATAGTGAAGAGTTACTTATTTAGGTGCGCATTAGATGGAGGTTAATTCGTAAACATATACACACACCAACGCGCGCACATCCTATCCATATCTATATCTAGTCCTTATCGTATCTAACATCATATCTATATAGTTTTCATATGTGGAATTCCATGAATCATAGTGTGAAATGCTTTGACCATGTTCCAAAGCTAAACAATTACAAGTTGTGCTTTGTCTATCTTCTTATAGAAATAACCAATGATGCTAATAGTTTATTGATGTTTTTGTTCTCAGGACCTAAAAAATAATTATTAGAATGTCATTCTGTACTATTCTGACAGGTATTTCAAATTTGTGCTCAGGTACTACCAACAAAATTACGGAATGTCGCTCTAATTTGTTAAATGAACTGCAATGGCGTCACTGCGAAGTGCCACAGACAAGGGCGATGAAGGCGTTCCGACGCTTGGTTGCCACTACAAAGACTGCAATGTTAAAATTCAAACGAATAGATGAGGTAAGAGGAAAATTGGAATGCATGGAAGGAGAGTCAGCGAGTTATACATAGAACACTTCTTATAGCGGAGTGTTATACGACCAAGAACGAGATGGCGTCACCATCATCCATGTCTGTGCCTCATGAATACTACAGCGAATTCCCATATCAGCACAACAGCCATTGTTAATGCCAAATCCTGCGCATACACAAAACGAAGAGGGATTTCTAGTGATATTTGTCATTGCCACGTGGATTCTTGTATACCAATATTCATGGTGGGACATCTACTCGACGATGAAAACGTGTACTTCTGCGGACTGAGGAGAGTTCGTCAGTCTTCTCCTAGTCGAATATGTTTCTCCTATAGTGTATAGGCGTGGAACACATGTCAATATATAGCCGGGCTACATGGGACAACGAGGAAGTTTTAGATTTATTTTTGAAGTATTAAATCACTAGTTGGTAGTATTCCATCTGCCAATATATTATGGCATTACAACAACGTACAAGCATATGTTGAAAATACTTCAATAAATACTTCATACTCTGTTTATCGCCTCCCTGAAAGTGTCGCCCGGTTGTGGTACACGCTCTCCGTGCTCGCTTCTGGCTGTCCTGAGTATATGTTTATATTATTTGAGTTACCTGATATAACTGGGCTAAACAGAAGGCCTCATTTTATATTGCCGCCTCGGATCTCCGAGAAGTTTAGTTCGCCATTGCATACATACATGCTCTACTATTGAATATATTCGATCGTTCCTAAGCATATTTCTTATGTGTTAAACATATTTCTTGCAAAAAAATTGTGAAAACAATCCCTACATTTTTGAATTCTCATCTCTTTTATTATCTTAATCATAAAGGGATATTCCAGTTAGGCGACCATTCCTCAGGTTTTCACCAACAGAGAGTTCGTCAGAGGATGCAATATTCTGGTGCTTCAGTTGGGAGATTTAATAGAGGAATTAGAAATTATCAAAATCTACAGCGCTCTGTTAGATTAAAAAAATAAGGATTCCATAAGGAGCAAGAATATATTACAGACGCACAACTTATGTGTTAATTGTACTGTTGTATTGAAAATTAAGAAATTCTAGTTGTAAAAAGGATTCAGTCTTTTTTATGTATTATTTAACATATTTATTTGATACAGCATATTCGTACAAATATACGCAAGGTCTTATCACAATTCGTCTCTTCCGGTGTAGAAGTATTCATTTTCTAAAAGTCCGAGTCCCGACCAAAATTCTCTTTCTGGAAATTCTGATTTTGTCTCCAATTTAATTTCATCTGCACTTATGAAATTAAGATACACGAATTCTTTCGTCAGTGGATTCCATTTTATGTTGGAACTCACTGGCTTCCTAAAATTAAAAAAAAATGTGTTGTACATTCCTTCCAGTCAGAATTGGTCCTGTTGAAAAAAAAAATTATAAAATTTAATAGCCATCCTACCGCCACACAAAGACCGAGATACCGATCTATGGACATGCCCCATTTAAAGAAATATAAAAGATTGTTACTCACTTTGTCAACGAAATTTTATGACGGGATTTAGGTAGTGGAAATATTATTTTGGAGTTGACTTTTTTTCGTAATATAACAAAATAACTGAAATGAGTAACTAAGTAAATAAAGTATCAAAAAATTTTACTGTCCGGCGAAGACCACGAGGAGGTGTGAATAAATTATGCTTGGATAGGAAATATGATTGGTATAGTTATTAGGAGGGATGGTCGTTAGTTGTTAGCAAGATAAAGGCAAGTTAATTTAAAATGCAAACCTAAAAAAAAGTAAGTGTAACTAATTCAAGATAAATAGCACATAAAGCATAAATCAGTAAAGTAAATCAGTATAAAGCATTTTTTTAATATCTTATAATTTTTATATATTTTTTTATTTTTTATTTTTTTCCTTACACGTAACCACAAATGTCCTCTTGGAGATTATATTTTTGAGTGTAACTAATACCCGTATATGTATTCCCAAATTAATCCGAGAATTCATCTGAGAGGGAATCAATTTTAGGATTAATTACTATCGGTTGAACAGGTGCGAAAACATGGTACTGTTTTCTCGTTGGTCGTCATTACAAACAATGCGAATATTTTCTAAAACTACATTTGATAATATGGGGGCAAAGTTATTTTTTCGCAAACGACCCTTTACTATAGCCCAAACTAACTTTATGGGATTAAAAACGCAATGATATGGTGGCAACCCTAAACAGTGTGTCTATGTTCAGCTGCTAAATGGCCAATAAAATATTCCGGTTTAAAATTACGATTTTTGATAAGACTTAACAAAACCTTCTTTGTTGTTGTATTTGGAACTTCTAAACACTTTGAATTAAATGATACGGTGATGAATTATCTGTAACAATAATTACCGAATTTGTTGGAATATTTGGTATAAGTTGTTCAGCAAACTACTTTTCAAACAAAGTCGCATTCATACCTTAATGATAGTCAGCACTACTTTGTGTAATGGCTTTTGCTGATAGAAGTAAGGCGTTTGGAATAAAACAGTATACATTTCCAGCAAGCAAAATTATAGCTCTTTTCCCCCTCAAGCTAGATGCATTTAAGACACAATTCTGAGAATTGTCTATCAAACCGTATTTGACCACATCATGTGTATCACACCAGGTTTCATCCAAATAAACAATACATCGATTAGTGTCGCGGTATACCCAAATATCTCTTAAATAATTTTGTCTTATTTCAGCGATACGAGGTGATTCCATAAATATCATTCGAGAGTCTAATTTCTTATACTTAAATCCACATTTCAAAACTATATTACGGAAATATTATAATGATACTTTTGTAATTTTGAGTGGATGATTTCTAAAATCGGAACTGTAATTTCTTTATAGGTAGAGTAAATTGTTCTCAGAATGATGTCCTGAAAAACATCATCAATATTTGTATTACAATCCGGGACACGTTGACGTTTTGCTTGATGATCTACGATGTTACCTTGTTTAATAACACGATATATCGGTGGTCATAGTAATATAGTTAATTATTCTCCGTACAATGGAATTCAAAGAGTTTTGCGGTGACTTTCCTTTTAAACAAACATAAATATTTAGCATTATACGCTGTGTTTGAACTTGTAAGTTATGCTGGGAAAATTCCCATTTTTGTACGTCATTTGTTTGTGTAGCATTATTTGTATTGTGTATAATGACTATGTGATTGCCATTATTAATTTCTTCCACGTCGAAAAGTCTCCAAAAAGCCATTTTAAAGTAATAATTGCAATTGCATACACACCACTGAACTCTAGTGACGACTAAAAATTGTCGTTACATGGATACTCTACGTTTCTATAGGATAAAAACGTAATATCTTAATGCGTTCGGTGAAAAGTCGGTTAATTTTTTTTGCATTTTAACTGGAACAACTCTTACAGGAAGGGCAGTACGTACACACGATACGTGGAAGCGAAGCTATTTTGCAAAATTGCTACAATGCGTTAATGTCACTTATAAGCCATAATAAACTTTGTCATTTTCACAAAGTAAAAACAAATTTGTAACGTATAGGATATATATATATATATATATATATATATATATATATATATAATGGATAATTCCACAATGCAAATGAAAATGGCAACCATATGCACTTGTTTTTAATTTGTGGTCTTAAACTATTATAATATATATATATATATATATATATATATATATATATATATATATATATATATATATATATATATATATAGAGAGAGAGAGAGAGAGAGAGAGAGAGAGAAAAAGAGAGAGAGAAAAAGAGAGAGAAAGAGAGAGAGAATACGTTATAAGAATCGTACCTGCATTTTTATCGCGGTAACTCATTTCTCAATATATTTATCAACAGAATAGTTCTTATTAATTGCCAAGGATAATAGAAAACGCATTATTTTGTTTATTTCATTCACCCTTAAGTAGTAATGACGATACATGAACGGTAGTGAATAGGTTGCCTTATTCAATAAAAGTTACAACGTTTTGTGATAAAGGAAATCAAAAATAGTTCAGATTTAGAATAGTAGGAACACCGGTGGCTTGCACTTCCCCATTTAAAAATATGCCTTCGCTTATAGCGCAACATTACAAAACAGTATAACTTCAATAATAAAACGAAATTTAATCACACTTTAACATGCAAAAATAACGCCAGAAAGTAAAATATAAAAAGTGTAAAAGGTCTGGTACAGTAATGGGAAATAAGGTTTCATAAAATAAAATAATGAAATGGTGGGCTTCTTTCCTCTCTACATTTACTCACTGTGTTGCTGGCACAAATGTATTCATTAGTCTTGGTGTTTGTTTTATTCGTCCCAATATATAATGCATACATTCAGCGAGTCTGGCAACTTTTAGGGGTCTTGCATGGAAATTTCGAACAAACATGTTCCTCGATAACTTCACGCAACAATGCTTGGACTGCATTTTCTAAGTCCAAGATAAAATTTATATCCAACAATATCTCAAAGTTATATTTGCTTGGATAAATTAACTACCCTCGGTATTTGAATTGGACAACCAGCATATCACACCAATATAAAATCTTTATAAGCGCTCCCTTCAGCTAGATTGGTGAAGTAGCCGATTGTGTGTCTTGGCAATGGTATTGACGTTGGCTCATCTCTTTAATACGGCGGGGTTCTCTCTTCCTCGCCGCTCACCTCATTTTACGCAAAACAGCATGCTCATCAATACAGTTATGAAAGATAGAGGAAATAAGTACGAAGCCACGTAAGTGGGACAGAAAAGGAATGAGGCTTTCCGTAAGATCCGAAGAAGAAAAGCCACCTTCATGGCGAAAAAACACTGCTCCAAAAATACAATTATACAATTTACAATAAAATTAAACTTACCCGTCTTTAGCAAAAGAGTGCATCAAATCCATACAGATGTTCTTTAGTTTAATTTCCTTTTGGGTTAATGGTATATTTATCATAGCACCATGAAAGTAGACCATGTCGTCTCCATGACATACACCTAGAATATGACGTATTTCATGCCAATTCAAAGGAAATGTATAAATTACCTTTTTTGCTACCAAATACATTTTTCAGGCCGTTAGCCCCATCGTAAGAAAATACATAGTAATATACTGGTGATTCGGAAACATTTGATTGTAATTCTGCGGCCTGCATATTGTAAATTTTCATCATTCTGTCCGTGGATAGCTAAAATTAATGAGAAATGAAAGGTGTAAAGTAAAAAAAAAACTATCGATATTTCATTATACCTTAATCAGAGCGTCAGGTATCGATTTATCAGAAATACCGTCAATAAAATAGTATTCTTTAATTTTAGACAAAATTTCACTTTCTCTACCTTCCGGGATAGAATCGTGTACATGTGCCAAATATTTCAATAGATAATCATTTTTTGTTGGATGAAACTTATCTGCAAAAGCTATAAAAGGATGTAAAACATTGTAGAGCTACTTAGTAACGTGCACTTACGTTGCACAAATATTCCCTCTTCGGTGGTGTGCGATGCGATCCAAGGTGCATCCAGAACGTCTCCCTCCTTAAGTTGTTTATATGGGATATCTGTCAGAAACGCGTTGTTCGAGCTTTTCTCAACGACAGGCGCGAAGGGACAGAAAGGAATTGGCGGGACTACATACATCACACTATCAGTGATGTTGACTATCAGACTAGCTGGTCTCTGTTTAAGACATTCGATCATCGCTAGATTGTCATGAACATTACAACCTAGAGATTTGGCTAATTTCTTAGCATTGTTGAGGGGATTATCAGAGATGGCCCACGGACCTAATGCGCTACCGCTATGAGATATTCCTCTGTGAAATAAACCTTTGCTTAATTGAGAGAAGTAGTGGAAATGGACCGATGCTGCTCCAGCTGAGAACCCCGTGATGGTTACGGAATCAGGATTGCCTTTAAATGATCGGATGTTATCCTGGATCCATCTCAAAACCAGTACTTGATCCTTCAACCCATTGTTTCCCGGTACTGTCTCGTCCTCTGTGCTTAAGAAACCTTAAATGCATCGATAAGTCTAAATGCCTCCAGAATTATTAATAGAAAATTACCTAATGCTCCCAGTCTATAATTCATGTATACCACGACCCAATTCCTGTCCATTAAATACTGTGGATTGGAAAATTCTGTGGGATATCCTACATGGAAACCTCCTCCATGTATATGCACGAGCACGTCTAACTTTTCATTATTTTCAGTCTCGGGGACATAAACGTTAAGATACAAGCAATCTTCTTCTCCTACAAAGTAAAGAATAGTTTGTTTAATACTTATGAATTTTGAAACATAGTGATTAATAAAGAGTAGAGCAAATGCCTATTGCGCGCTTTTTATAAATACATTCTTGATTTGGTTTGAATGACTACGCTACTACAACGAGCATATATCAACTAAGGTGTTTATCGAGCTGACGGTCTAGCAGTCCCAAAATTTAAAAAAATTTATCACGGACTTGGGTTAACGTGATGTGATTTCAAAGACACATTAAATAAACATATTTTAGATAAGAGATGTCTTAACCACTCCTTATATCAATCGAGCAACAAAGTAATATATATATATATATATATATATATATATATATATATATATATATATATATATATATATATATATATATATATATATATATATATATATATACACTGTATCAATATACTCATCATTTTACTACTTTTGAATAATTAGCTCTCTACTCTCTTGTGATTAGTAATAGAAACTAGTAATTACCCGTTACAACACCATCAGCTCCTATCGACGATTGGATGCATTTGTAAGGTTTTACTGCTTCCCACGTTCCCAACCATGGTTCAGCAGGTTGCGGTTCCTGAAAATATTTATAAAATAATCTATTTATGTCACACTGACCAGGTCCGGTCATTTTGCCTTGAATCTTAAATTTCCAATGGGTGGTTTTGCGTACGGTATTCCCTCGAAAGCAGCAAATTTCCTACCATCATTCGAAATCTTCCAGGTTCCTTTAACCGGCCCTAGTTTCGACGAGACGATCGGTGATTCTGCATCGAAATCGATTACTGAAATCAGATAGAATGTTTGAAGTTTGAAATTTCCTTGGAATATTCCGTCCGCCCCCCCCCCCCCCTACATCGCTCTAAACTTGCTACGAATAATGTAACTATGCGTATTTTGGCAATTGAGGGCTGTAGGACTCGATATAAGGGTTGTAATGATGAATACAAACGCTCTGCAAATATGAATTCTCAAATTTCCAAATGTTTAAAGTTTATTGCTCTCGATATTATAGTTTATAAATAAATTTTGCAACAATCCGAGAGTGTAAATTCGGAAAGTATCACCTACCTCCTTCACAATATATTTGGACAAGTACATACGAGTATAACAACGGAACTAATAATACACTATACGTTCTCATTTTGTTCCTTGCGAGTGCACGATTGTCACTACAATAACTGTCTAATTCATTATCATGGTGTTAATATTTATATTATAGATGAACTGTTGACATCACAGCTAAATACAAACATCGGAACGTATCTTGTAGATAACCCACCGATTTTACTTTTGGTGTGAACATTAATTGGCATTTAAAAATTACTTATATACATAATTGTATTGAAGGTCATAAACAGTGTGATATTAGCATAAAGCTTCGTACATACCGGAACGGAAAGACAAACAGTACGGTGAGCCAAACTGCAAAGACAACTTTGAGTTCCACGGTGGAGTTGACGCGAGCTGTAAAGTTTTGAATATGTCGTGTAAAATTTCTAAAAATCAAATCAGTCCATACGGTTTTCTGCGTGGAAGTCATTGAACAACCAAGCCAGAAATCTAAAGTACATATTTGAGCGAATATTTACTAAACTCGGACTTGAGAGAGGCAATTTGTTGAAAGTGAGGTTAAGCGCACGGATGGGTGAAGCGTCGGATGGCCCCCTTCCGGGGCTACAAATGTGAATCGGAGTCAATTCAGTGCAATAGAAAAGCTGTTAACGTCAAGGTCTACCGGGAACTTGAAATATATTCATGTAATCACTCCTTCTTCTCGCTATGGAGTTCTTGAGTAGGGAAGAGCAGCCATTAGAATCGTGAATGCGAACAGGAACGATGAAGTTTTAGTGAAAGAAGTGCACGACTTGTTACGTAAAACTAACCTCGCCAAGCAGAAAAATACCGAATTCACTACACCACTACCGACCACCACCACCACTACAGAGTTGTGGTCGAAAAATCGCCAAAAGTATAGAACTGTGTACCTAGAAAGTTGCACCCTATGGATTTAGGAAAAATGATTCATTTAATGGGTACTGAAACATCAGATCTATTGAGAAGAAAGGTAGGAATAAGGTTGGTGTCTCCGTTAACTGTCCCCAAGGCGCAATCTATTCCTTGGCAACAAAGAAATACAGGATAAAGGGTTCATCATGTGTGTACCGCAAAGGCTAGTATCATCAAAAGGAATCCTTCGCAACATTGGGTTATCGATTACGCCAGAGGACATGATCTATGCAGCAGTGTTCCCACGGAAAATTATTGAGACAAGAAAACTGAACAGACGGATTAGGGACACCGACAGGAACATTAAATTGTAGCAGTCATATTTTCGATGGAAAACAAAGACCTAGGAGTATCAACATCTTTACATGCGAGGTGTACGTCCTCCCCCATATATCGCCTGTATTTCACGCAGAAAATTTCCCCGGTTTGGTCATGCCCGCAACCAATGTAGGAGCAAATTCAAATGTCCCACGTATGGAGAGAATCATGAAACATGCAACCTAGTACCCAAGTGCGTCCACTGTGGGGAGAACCACTCAGCGACCGACAGATCCCGTTGTAAGGAGCCCTATTTAAAAATTGTATTTAATAAGAACCATACACAGAAATAAACTGCAAATAATTGTTGCATATCACCAACATAATTCAATTTATTACTCATCTGGATGGAACAGTGGTGAACACGCAAGAAGAGTTCATTATAGCAGTTAATCGCATTGTATACATATTCTCTAAAGCAGGGCGCCTTCAATTTATAGTGACTTAACGCCCGATATTACGGATGCTGCTGTCAGTTGAAGAAATGTAACGAGTGTATGAAGAGAAAAATGTTTCCCTTAGACTCCTCCGACTTTAGAATTTTTCTAGAAACAAACAGGAACATAATTGCAATGCTTGTAAAGGTGTTTTTTAAAGGAAAATTAGTCTTGAAAATGAGACGGAGGAATGAAAAAAGGGTGCCAGGTGTGGCAAGAATCGGAAAAGTGTATCGTGGATGTAATTATCGAATGTTGTTGTAGAGGGTAAGGAAAACCACTATAGCACAAATACAGCACAAAATATTGCATTGAACTTGTAGTGAGGTGAAATTTTGGATCAAACTTACATCATTTAGACGGTGAATTTACTGATAGAATGTACATTTTTCAAACGACAAATATTATGAAAGGGATATAGTCTACAATACAAGTAATACTACTTGAGTAAAACGGAGACTTCATTCGAACTCTGCTAACCAATTTAACAATTTAATATAAGTATTCACTAGAGAACATAAACCCGATTTTCGTTTTATCACGTTTATAGGAAAAAAACAAGCAGAACCAAGCAACTCAACCTAATGGTGTCTGCCGGACAGTCCTGGGCGGCAGATTGTTGCTTTATATTTAAAAAAAATATACATAATGTGGCAGAAGTGAAATTTAGCAAAATCGAGCAAAAAAGGAATGCGCAATTATTTTTTTAAATTTGATTTAGATTTGAGTTTAACTCTTAAGATTATATTGAAAGATCATTCACAACAAATTAATAAAATAATTATTAACACAATTAATTAATCCTCATAAATATAGACAATAAATCAAATTGTTGTTATTAATAGTGAAGAGTTACTTATTTAGGTGCGCATTAGATGGAGGTTAATTCGTAAACATATACACACACCAACGCGCGCACATCCTATCTATATCTATATCTAGTCCTTATCGTATCTAACATCATATCTATATAGTTTTCATATGTGGAATTCCATGAATCATAGTGTGAAATGCTTTGACCATGTTCAAAAGCTAAACAATTACAAGTTGTGCTTTGTCTATCTTCTTATAGAAATAACCAATGATGCTAATAGTTCATTTATGTTTTTGTTCTCAGGACCTAAAAAATAATTATTAGAATGTCATTCTGTACTATTCTGACAGGTATTTCAAATTTGTGCTCAGGTACTACCAACAAAATTACGGAATGTCACTCTAATTTGTTAAATGAACTGCAATGGCGTCACTGCGAAGTGCCACAGACAAGGGCGATGGAGGCGTTCCGGCGCTTGGATGCCACTACAAAGACTGCAATGTTAAAATTCAAACGAATAGATGGGGTAAGAGGAAAACTGGAATGCATGGAAGGAGAGTCAGCGAGTTATACATAGAACACTTCTTATAGCGGAGTGTTATACGACCAAGAACGAGATGGCGTCACCATCATCCATGTCTGTGCCTCATGAATACTACAGCGAATTCCCATATCAGCACAACAGCCATTGTTAATGCCAAATCCTGCGCATGCACAAAACGAAGAGGGATTTCAAGTGATATTTGTCATTGCCACGTGGGTTATTGTATACCAGTATTCATGGTGGAACATCTACTCGCCGATGAAAACGTGTACTTCTGCGGACTGAGGAGAGTTCGTCAGTCTTCTCCTAGTCGAATATGTTTCTCTTATAGTGTATAGGCGTGGAACACATGTTGTCAAGATATAGCCGGGCTACATGGTACAACGAGGAAGTTTTAGATTTTTTTTGAAGTATTAAATCACTAGTTGGTAGTATTCCATATGCCAATATATTATGGCATTACAACAACGTAGAAGCAAATGTTGAAAATACTTCAATAAAGAGATTGCTCTGTTTGTCGCCTGGCTGTCTTGAGTATATGTTTATATTATTTGAGTTACATGATATAACTGGGCTAAACAGAAGGCCTCATTTTATATTGCCGCCTCGGATCTCCGAGAAGTTTAGTTCGCCATTGCATACATACATGCTCTACTATTGAATATATTCGATCGTTCCTAAGCATATTTCTTATGTGTTAAACATATTTCTTGCAAAAAAATTGTGAAAACAATCCCTACATTTTTGAATTCTCATCTCTTTTATTATCTTAATCATAAAGGGATATTCCAGTTAGGCGACCATTCCTCAGGTTTTCACCAACAGAGAGTTCGTCAGAGGATGCAATATTCTGGTGCTTCAGTCGGGAGATTTAATAGAGGAATTAGAAATTATCAAAATCTACAGCGCTCTGTTAGATTAAAAAAATAAGGATTCTATATGGAGCAAGAATCTATTACAGACGCACAACTTATGTGTTAATTGTACTGTTGTATCGAAAATTAAGAAATTCTAGTTGTAAAAAGGATTCAGTCTTTTTTATGTATTATATAATTTATTTGATATGCATATTCGTACAAATATACGCAGGGTCTTATCACAATTCGTCTCTTCCGGTGTAGAAGTATTCATTTTCTAAAAGTCCGAGTCCCGACCAAAATTCTCTTTCTGGAAATTCTGATGTTGTCTCCAATTTAATTTCATCTGCACTTATGAAATTAAGATACACGAATTCTTTCGTCAGTGGATTCCATTTTATGTTGGAACTCACTGGCTTCCTAAAATTAAAAAAAAAATGTGTTGTACATTCCTTCCAGTCAGAATTGGTCCAGTTGAAAAAAAAATTATAATTTAATAGCCATCCTACCGCCACACAAAGACCGAGATACCGATCCATAGACATGTCACATTTAAAGAAATATAAAAGATTGTTACTCACTTTGTCAACGAAATTTTATGACGGGATTTAGGTAGTGGAAACATTATTTTGGAGTTGACTTTTTTTAGTAATATAACAAAATAACTGAAATGAGTAACTAAGTAAATAAAGTATCAAAAAATTTTACTGTCCGGCGAAGACCACGAGGAGGTGTGAATAAATTATGCTTGGATAGGAAATGATGATTGGTATAGTTATTAGGAGGGATGGTCGTTAGTTGTTAGCAAGATAAAGGCAAGTTAATTTAAAATGCAAACCTAAAAAAAAGTAAGTGTAACTAATTCAAGATAAATAGCACATAAAGCATGAATCAGTAAAGTAAAGCAGTATAAAGCAATTTTTTAATATTTTATAATTTTTATATATTTTTTTATCTTTTATTTTTTTCCTTACACGTAACCACAAATGTCCTCTTGGAGATTACATTTTTGAGTGTAACTAATACCCGTATATGTATTCCCAAATTAATCCGAAAATTCGTCTGAGAGGGAATCGATTTTAGGATTAATGACTATCGGTTGAACAGGTGCGAAAACATGTAACTGTTTTCTCGTTGGTCGTCATTACAAACAATGCGAATATTTTCTAAAACTACATTTGATAATATGGGGGCAAAGTTATTTTTTCGCAAACGACCCTTTACTATAGCCCAAACTAACTTTATGGGATTAAAAACGCAATGATAAGGTGGCAACCCTAAAACAGTGTGTCTATATTCAGCTGCTAAATGGCCCATAAAATATTCCCGTTTAAAATTATGATTTTTGATAAGACTTAACAAAACCTTCTTTGTTGTTGTATTTGGAACTTCTAAACACTTTGAATTAAATGATATGGTGATGAATTATCTGTAACAATAATTACCGAATTTGTTGGAATATTTGGTATAAGTTGTTCAGCAAACTACTTTTCAAACAAAGTCGCATTCATACCTTAATGATAGTCAGCACTACTTTGTGTAATGGCTTTTGCTGATAGAAGTAAGGCGTTTGGAATAAAACAGTTTACATTTCCAGCAAGCAAAATTATAGCTCTTTTCCCCCTCAAGCTAGATGCATTTAAGACACAATTCTGAGAATTGTCTACCAAACCGTATTTGACCACATCATGTGTATCACACCAGGTTTCATCCAAATAAACAATACATCGATTAGTGTCGCGGTATACCCAAATATCTCTTAAATAATTTTGTCTTATTTCAGCGATACGAGCTGATTCCATAAATATCATTCGAGAGTCTAATTTCTTATACTTAAATCCACATTTCAAAACTATATTACGGAAATATTATAATAATACTTTTGTAATTTTGAGTGGATGATTTGTAAAGTCGGAACTGTAATTTCTTTATAGGTAGCGTAAATTGTTCTCGGAATGACGTCCTGAAAAACATCATCAATATTTGTATTACAATCCGGGACACGTTGACGTTTTGCTTGATGATCTACGATGTTACCTTGTTTAATAACACGATATATCGGTGGTCATAGTAATATAGTTAATTATTCTCCGTACAATGGAATTCAAAGAGTTTTGCGGTGACTTTCCTTTTAAACAAACATAAATATTTAACATTATACGCTGTGTTTGAACTTGTAAGTTATGCTGGGAAAATTCCCATTTTTGTGTCATTTGTTTGTGTAGCATTATTTGTATTGTGTATGATGACTATGTGATTGCCATTATTAATTTCTTTCACGTCGAAAAGTCTCCAAAAAGCCATTTTAAACTAATAATTGCAATTGCATACACACCACTGAACTCTAGTGACGACTAAAAATTGTCGTTACATGGATACTCTACGTTTCTATAGGATAAAAACGTAATATCTTAATGCGTTCGGTGAAAAGTCGGTTAATTTTTTTTGCATTTTAACTGGAACAACTCTTACAGGAAGGGCAGTACGTACACACGATACGTGGAAGCGAAGCTATTTTGCAAAATTGCTACAATGCGTTAATGTCACTTATAAGCCATAATAAACTTTGTCATTTTCACAAAGTAAAAACAAATTTGTAACGTATATATAACTGCATTTTTATCGCGGTAACTCATTTCTCAATATATTTATCAACAGAATAGTTCTTATTAATTGCCAAGGATAATAGAAAACGCATTATTTTGTTTATTTCATTCACCCTTAAGTAGTAATGACGATACATGAACGGTAGTGAATAGGTTGCCTTATTCAATAAAAGTTACAACGTTTTGTGATAAAGGAAATCAAAAATAGTTCAGATTTAGAATAGTAGGAACACCGGTGGCTTACACTTCCCCATTTAAAATTATGCCTTCGCTTATAGCGCAACATTACAAAACAGTATAACTTCAACAATAAAACGAAATTTAATCACACTTTAACATGCAAAAATAACGCCAGAAAGTAAAATATAAAAAGTGTAAAAGGTCTGGTACAGTAATGGGAAATAAGGTTTCATAAAATAAAATAATGAAATGGTGGGCTTCTTTACTCTCTACATTTACTCACTGTGTTGCTGGCACAAATGTATTCATTAGTCTTGGAGTTTGTTTTATTCGTCCCAATATATAATGCATACATTCAGCGAGTCTGGCAACTTTTAGGGGTCTTGCATGGAAATTTCGAACAAAGATGTTGCTCGATAACTTCACGCAACAATGCTTGGACTGCATTTTCTAAGTCCAAGATAAAATTTATTTCCAACAATATCTCAAAGTTATATTTGCTTGGATAAATTAACTACCCTCGGTATTTGAATTGGACAACCAGCATATCACACCAATATAAAATCTTTGTAGGCGCTCCCTTCAGCTAGATTGGTGAAGTAGCCGATTGTGTGTCTTGGCAATGGTGTTGACGTTGGCTCATCTCTTTAATACGGCCGGGTTGCGTACTGTGACTATTTTGGCGACAGCACCAAACGCCACATCCTCGCTCTAATTCGTTGGTCAGGCTATTTCCCCTTCTTTCTTCTCTTCTCTTCTTCTTCTTCTTCTTCTCTTCTCACTTCTCTCTTCCTCGCCGCTCACCTCATTTTACGCAAAACAGCATGCTCATCAATACAGTTATGAAAGATAGAGGAAATAAGTACGAAGCCACGTAAGTGGGACAGAAAAGGAATGAGACTTTCCGTAAGATCCGATGAAGAAAAGCCACCTTCGTGGCGAAAAACACTGTTCCAAAACTACAATTATAGAATTTACAATAAAATTAAACTTACCCGTTTTTAGCAAAAGAGTGCATCAAATCCATACAGATGTTCTTTAGTTTAATTTCCTTTTGGGTTAATGGTGTATTTATCATAGCACCATGAAAGTAGACCATGTCGTCTCCATGACATACACCTAGAATATATCGTGTTTCATGCCAATTCAAAGGAAATGTATAAATTACCTTTTTTGTTACCAAATACATTTTTCAGGCCATTAGCCCCATCGTAAGAAAATACGTAGTAATATACTGGTGATTCGGAAACTTTTGATTGTAATTCTGCGGCCTGCATATTGTAACTTTTCATCATTCTGTCCGTGAATAGCTAAAATTAATGAGAAATGAAAGGTGTAAAGTAAAAAAAACTATCGATATTTCATTATACCTTAATCACAGCGTCAGGTATCGATTTATCAGAAATACCGTCAATAAAATAGTATTCTTTAATTTTAGACAAAATTTCACTTTCTCTACCTTCCGGGATAGAATCGTGTACATGTGCCAAATATTTCAATAGATAATCATTTTTTGTTGGATGAAACTTATCTGCAAAAGCTATAAAAGGATGTAAAACATTGTAGAGCTACTTAGTAACGTGCACTTACGTTGCACAAATATTCCCTCTTCGGTGGTGTGCGATGCGATCCAAGGTGCATCCAGAACGTCTCCCTCCTTAAGTTGTTTATATGGGATATCTGTCAGAAACGCGTTGTTCGAGCTTTTCTCAACGACAGGCGCGAAGGGACAGAAAGGAATTGGCGGGACTACATACATCACACTATCAGTGATGTTGACTATCAGACTAGCTGGTCTCTGTTTAAGACATTCGATCATCGCTAGATTGTCATGAACATTACAACCTAGAGATTTGGCTAATTTCTTAGCATTGTTGAGGGGATTATCAGAGATGGCCCACGGACCTAATGCGCTACCGCTATGAGATATTCCTCTGTGAAATAAACCTTTGCTTAATTGAGAGAAGTAGTGGAAATGGACCGATGCTGCTCCAGCTGAGAACCCCGTGATGGTTACGGAATCAGGATTGCCTTTAAATGATCGGATGTTATCCTGGATCCATCTCAAAACCAGTACTTGATCCTTCAACCCATTGTTTCCCGGTACTGTCTCGTCCTCTGTGCTTAAGAAACCTTAAATGCATCGATAAGTCTAAATGCCTCCAGAATTATTAATAGAAAATTACCTAATGCTCCCAGTCTATAATTCATGTATACCACGACCCAATTCCTGTCCATTAAATACTGTGGATTGGAAAATTCTGTGGGATATCCTACATGGAAACCTCCTCCATGTATATGCACGAGCACGTCTAACTTTTCATTATTTTCAGTCTCGGGGACATAAACGTTAAGATACAAGCAATCTTCTTCTCCTACAAAGTAAAGAATAGTTTGTTTAATACTTATGAATTTTGAAACATCGTGAGTAATAAAGAGTAGAGCAAATGCCTATTGCGCGCTTTTTATAAATACCTCCTTGATTTGGTTTGAATGACTAGGCTACTACAACGAGAATGCATCAACTAAGGTATTTATCGGACTGACGGTCTAGCAGTCCCAAAATTTAAAAAAATTTATCACGGACTTGGGTTAACGTGATGTGATTTCAAAGAGACATTAAATAAACATATTTTAGATAAGAGATATCTTAACCACTCCTTTATCAATCGAGCAACAAAGTAATATATATATATATATATATATATATATATATATATATATATATATATATATATATATATATATATATATATATATATATATATATATATATATATATATATTCATTTTACTACTTTTGAATAATAAGCTCTCTACTCTCTTGGGATTAGTAATAGAAACTAGTAATTACCCGTTACAACACCATCAGCTCCTAACGACGATTGGATGCATTTGTAAGGTTTTACTGCTTCCCACGTTCCCAGCCATGGTTCAGCAGGTTGCGGTTCCTGAAAATATTTATAAAATAATTTATTTATGTCACACTGACCAGGTCCGGTCAGTTTGCCTTGAATCTTAAATTTCCAATGGGTGGTTTTGCGTACGGTATTCCCTCGAAAGCAGCAAATTTCCTACCATCATTCGAAATTTTCCAGGTTCCTTTAACCGGGCCTAGTTTCGATAAGACGATCGGTGATTCTGCATCGAAATCAATTACTGAAATCAGATAGAAAGTTTGAAGTTTGAAATTTCCTTGGAATATTCCGTCCGCCCCTCCCTACATCGCTCTAAACTTGCTACGAATAATGTAACTATGCGTATTTTGGCAATTAAGGACGGTAGGACTACTATATAAGGGTTGTAATGATGAGATACAGACGCTCTACAAATATGAACTCTCAAATTTCCAAATGTTTAAAGTTTATTGCTGTTGATATTATAGTTTATAAATAAATTTTGCAACAGTCCGAGAGTATGAATTCGGAAAGTATCACCTACCTCCTTCACAATATATTTGGACAAGTACATACGAGTATAACAACGGAACTAATAATACACTATACGTTCTCATTTTGCTCCTTGCGAGTGCACGATTGTCACTACAATAACTGTCTAATTCATTATCATGGTGTTAATATTTATATTATAGGTGAACTGTTGACATCACAGCTAAATACAAACATTGGAACGTATCTTGTAGATAACCCACCGATTTTACTTTTGGTGTGAACATTATTTAGCGTTTAAAAATTACTTATATACATAATTGTATTGAAGGTCATAAACAGTGTGATATTAGCATAAAGCTTCGTACATACCGGAACGGAAAGACAAACAGTACGGTGAACCAAACTGCAAAGACAACTTTGAGTTTCACGGTGGCGTTGACGCGAGCTGTAAAGTTTTGAATATGTCGTGTAAAATTTCTAAAAATCAAATCAGTCCATACGGGTTTCTGCGTGGTAATCATTGAACACCCAAGCCAGAACTCTAAAGTATATATTTGAGCGAATATTTACTAAACTCGGACTTGAGAGAGGCGATTTGTTGAAAGTGAGGTTAAGCGCACGAATGGGTGAAGCGTCCAACGGCCCCCTTCCGGGGCTACAAATGTGAATCGGAATCAATTCAGTGCAATAGAAAACTTGTTAACGTCTAGGTCTACGGGTACCTTGAGATCTATTCATGTAAACACTCCTTTCTTCTCTCTCTGGAGTTCTTGAGCTGGGAAGAGAAGTCAGTACAGTCGCGAATGCGAACGGGAACGATGAAGATTTAGTGAAAGAAGTGCACGACTTGTTACGTAAAACTAATCTCTCCGAACAGAAAAATACCGAATTCGCCGACTGACACAGGAACCTACAGAGTTGTGGTCGAGAAATCGCCAAAAGATTAAAACTATGTACCTAGAATGTTGCACTCTATGGATTTAGGAAAAATGACTCATTTAATGGGTACTGAAACATCAGATTGAGAAGAAAGGTAAGAATAAGGTTGGTTTCTCTGTTAACTATCCCCAAGACGCTAATCAATTCCTAGACATCATATGTGTACCGCAACGGCTAACATCATCAAAAATAATCCTTCGCAACACTGGGATATCGATTACGCCAGAGGACATGTTCTATGCAGCAGTGTCCCCACAGAAAATTATTGAGACAAGGAGACTGAACAGACGGATAAAGGACACCGACAGTGGACGTCCTCCCCCATATATGGCCTGTATTTCACGCAGAAATTTTCCCCGGTTTGGTCATGCCCGCAACCCATGTAGGAGCAAATTCAAATGTCCCACGTATGGAAAGAATCATGAAACATGCAACCTAGAACCCAAGTGCGTCCACTGTGGGGAGAACCACTCATCGACCGACAGATCCCGTTGTAAGGAGTTCGAAAGATACAAGAACATCAATGAATTAATGGTTCGAAAATATCTCCTATTACGAGGCAGCTTAGTCTTTCCCCCCACTAATCCAATTATCCTCCAGTCAAACAACGTCGTTCCAGAGGGACCCTCAACAATTTCCTAGACTCCCTTCCGTCGAGATTCCTAGGACATCAATATCAGGACAATATTCCAGAGTGGTGGCCAAGAAACGTCCCAAATACTCACCTATAAAAAACTCTGCACAAACCTTAGCCCTCAGGGAGGAACAAAGAAAAATTACAGCACAAATCCATGTGCCTAAGGACGGCCTAATATTCAAGTGGAAAAACTACCAAGACTATATCCATACAAACGACGTCTCAACTCCAATGTAGGTGAAGAGAACTTTCATTTTCCCGTTACTCCTGAAGAACAAAATATGATATGTGACGAAAAATTGTCTGAGAGCCTCTGTTTGCCCAACCTTGGCCCAGGGGACGCTCAGCACTAGCTCTAGTTTGACTGCTTAGCTGCATGATGTCTGATAGTCTTAGTGTCTCGCTGGAACATTAGAAGTTTCGGTTCCAATAGAATTGATTACATCCAACTTGTCCAGGACTACTCCCCTAACCTAATTATGCCAAATGAAACATTTCTAAATCTTTGGGCCCCGTGTTACATCAAACGGTACTCGGCTGTTAGGTGCGATAGATACGATGGGTATGGCGGGGTAGCAGTGTTGGTGCAAGTTAACACCCGATATAGCATTATAGATCTAGCTGCTTTTAGACTTCCATCCTCAATTCAGCGTGTCGCAATTGAGCTTTTAGAGTGCATATGTATTAGCGCTTATATAGCTCCAGACATCCGATTTCCCCTCCTGCTATTTCAAAATATTTTCAAATACCTTAAATCTAAAAGTATGAATTCAATTATATTCATAGATGACCTCAATGCCCAACATCGTATGTAGGGATCTGAAGCAACAATTAGGAACGGCAAATTCATCCTAGATCTCATGGGGAGACCACTGAGGGCTCCCTTGATCACTTTCACAGGAACAATCAGTTGGCTAGGACCAGGGTCCATGACGCTAACTTTCCGAGAACTACAAAATTTCAGGATTGAGGTAGCCAAATCCTTCGCGATGCGTACTTCCGATGGTCCAATGAGTCCCGCTCGACTTACCCAATCGAAGGTCAAGAGATCAGCTCCCAACAATGGGCTCTGTTCTCCATCATTGTCCCCCCGCAGACAGTGGGAGGTGCTGCCGTTCATCTCATCAAGGGACAAGGGCTGTCAGGAACCACATGTCGTACTCATTTATACAATGTAAAACAGCCAACTGGGAAGAGTGTACTAGTCAGTTATAACGTACAGGGTTTCACGCATTGATATCCTATTCCCAGATCAATAAAGTGATTTGTGGCGCAGCAGACAATCATATATTAAAAAGAGGGAAGAGGACGGGACAGACAAAGCAGGGGCACCTCTGGTGGGACCAATAGTGCTCTAAAACAATTAAAGAACTGTTCCAGGCTCTCAAGGAGTATATGTCCGAAGCATCCATGAATAACTTTATTAAGTTTAAGAAAATAAGGGTTAATACCAGAATACTTCTACGAATAAAAAAAAATAGTTTTAGGTTGCTTTGCAAATCCCTAAATATGCAATCGTCACCGACTGCAGTTTGGCAAACTTTTAAGGCACTTTCCAGTGTTAGAAATGGCTCATTTTATGTGTCTCTTTTAAACTGAAATTGGTAAAGAAATGCTTGCGTCCCTGCAAAGACAGGATTTCTCGGGTTCCTGGCCTGCGGTACATTTTTTTTTATATGAACTCTCATACACCCTAATAAACAAACGTAATTCGGCGCCCGGGTTTGATCAAATTTCATTTCCCATGATTCAAAATTTTTTTCATAAAGGGAAGGAGTGGTTATTAAACTTCTACAACCTTCTTCTAAAGAATCCGGATAAGTTTCCGTTAGAAGTGTCAAATTAAATAGTCTGCCCAATTCCTAATGTCGGTAAAGATAGAAACTCTTTATCAAGCTGGGAAGGCCCATCACACTATCATCATGTATGGGAAACGTCCCAGAATCTGTTATAAAATATTGGCTCGAGTGGTATCGTGTGCAAAACAGCATCCTAAATCCTATACAATTCGGATTCCAGAGAGGTAGGGGTTGTAGGGATAACATTTCTATTTTTTATTCTATCGTAGCATCAGAACTAACAAAAAAGGGAAGCGTGATAGCAGTGCTCGTGGACTTGTCATCTGCATACGATACTGTACTGGTTCGATAACTCTTGAAAAGATTATCGGAAGTAGGCATCGCGAACAATTTGGCTACCTTAATCCTTTGTAGGTCTTGGAAAGCTAGAGTCATAGACTCATTGTTTTTGTTATTATATATTTATTAGTTTTAGATATGATTTTTCTCTCCATTTAACTTCATGTAACATATAACTAAATATATACCTATGGAATGATTAGTAGATTTTATTTCTCTGTAATGTATTACAATAACATATAACAATGTCAATCATTTATGGTACACCTTTAAAATGTTTCTACAAGTAAATGTGTACTATTGTTATACACGCTTCACAACTTGGTTCTCGTCCTTCTTCGAACTCTTGACATATTAATTGACATATTATAGCTATAGGAACATAACTGAGATGTTGTCAGTTTAATGGTAATGGTTGACCCATAGATGGTATCAAAACTTTCCTCATTTCAGTTACAATAGGTTTCCGGAGCTTACTAATATATTAATATATCTGGTAAAAATATTGGGGCTAAATTAAAATTGGCCGCCAAAGCGTTTTTAGTTCGTAGAACTAAGTTGGAGGGCGCACGAGTCAAATTTTAAAAGCATTGAGTTGAACCTCATGTACTTATTTCTCTATGGCTTCGCTGTCTTCATTACCGATCATCGTCCATGAAGTAAAGAAACTGGTGTCTTTATTCTTTAATCTTTAATTGTCTTTAATCTTTAATTGTCTACTCTTAAGTTATCTTTGACAAAAACACTTTCATAAATTCAGTTCTCGGTTCTGTTGTGGTAGTGTCATCTGCCATCAATTCGATAAAATACAAAATATCCGTTGTGAATGGAAAAGTGAAATTTAATGTTTCCTAATTACTTTCATTGAACTTGAGTGTGCCATCTTGTGTCGTCATGCGATATAGTTTGTTGATGAGCTCTATATTCAACATCAGCTAATAAATGGTGCACTTTTCCAGCGAACTTGGAAGATGCTTATTTGGATTTATGTAGCAAAAAATAATATTAAGGTAAAAGCTGTACGAAAATGTACTGAATTCAGCATAGTCATAATGAAACTTAGTACTATTAGCGGGACTGTATTGTATGAATGTGTACTTTGTGCTTGCTGTATTTTTCACTACTCCAGATAAATTATTTTATGAAAAAAAAAACCTGATAATTGACAATGTTAAGTTTTAAATCCGATCATAAATTAATGAACAACAAATAAACACATTAGTAAATAAAATATGATTTTTAGAAACAGGCTTTTATCAGAGATCACAAGTATAAACTTATCCTGTTTATTGAATTGTATGATGACTTTCTGATAATCGATTGTATTGCAGTGATTACCGTCAGGAGAAAAAAACGTGGAGAACATATAGACGGACTTCTCCCTCACGATTTAGGATTCCTCTTTATGACATTCTTTCTTGAACCTTTTGTATCCTATTGTTTTTATTCGTATTTTCCACGTTATGAATGTTGGTACCAGGCAACTAGTAATACACGTCGCCTCACATAACCTCCCCCGGGTGCGCATCTTTCTTACCAGGTGGCGCTCGTGCTATCTCCTGTGTTGTTACATTTTTACTTGCAAATTCCGCAGCATGTCCGATTTGAATGGCAAATGTGTTGGAAAAAGTGCGACATTTTCGTGAAGTACCGCGTCTTGGTGTTTGAATTAGCCTGCCCGGTCTGCATGTCCTTGTAAGACATTTCTCAACCCTGCGGTGCGCTCACGGGACGCCTTCTGCCGCAGGACCGCAGTATGGTGGATCGTACTCGGTGTTATTGTCCAGCGTTTTGTTTACGAAGCGAGCTAATAGCGGATTGAGATTTGTTAAACGTGTGACGCGAGTTCGTATTGTTTTTTTGTCATCAAGCTATCAACGAAAAGACTGTAATCCTGAGACTGTAACGATTTTTCTATGCGTTTTATGTAATATTTTGGGTAAGTCTCCCAAGTTCTAAACTTAATTATTCTAGCCCTAATCAGCAAACTTTACTCGTCTGTGATCCTCAAGTTTTGTCGCGTTACGTGTGTTCTGTTTCGTTTATTAACGCTAAAAAGGTGCGAAACATCAACTATCGATTGTTTCAATGTTACAGTAAGCAGACGGGGAACGAGTTGTACAGCAGTGACCATCATTAACCCCCTTATAAGTTACGCGTAAAGTCGCGTCCCTTCTTGTGTACTATATAGGTCAGATGCTACATTGGAGGTCGACGACCTTTTAGGTTTTTCATAGTGCGAGAGAGCTACGACCCAATAAAAAGAGATTCGTTCGAAAGTGCGCAGCCTTGCCAGTTCTATGAAGAAATAGTGGTCATATTAATAGAATTTGCTAACCAACATGTTATCTACCATAAGCACTGCTCGTAGAATAATTTGCAAAATTGCGCTGTTTTACGGTGGTTCGTTTTTAATCGTTTTGCAATTGATCGGAATTTTACTACTTTGCGAAAGAGCAAGTTTGCGGTATTGTCTAACATAACCTAAGTTAAATGACGTCAGAGATAGCCGATCTTTTACAAGAGGGTCGAATCTATGAATCGATGTATAGAAAATCGCAAGAGAAAATTGGTCTGTGTTAAGATCGAGGTAAAGTTTTTCCTCCATCCAGGTCGATCTCAGGAAGCCATGGGAATTTCTGTGAAAATTCTAGGAGATTCTGTAAAAATAACTTCAAGTCCTTTGGGAGGTTAGACCAAATAGTTCTTAGCCTGACAAAGGAAACAAATTTTTTATTTATATTTTTTAAGATACTTATCTTCACGATTCCATATAATTAGCTTGACAAACTTCCAACTTTTTAATACCCTCAACATATTACGATTCATCTTGGGTTTCATTCAGATGAGGCATTCAGTGTGTGAATAGCTGGTGTCAAGACACCATCCTATCACACAAGTAAATGGTAGCATTTTGAGCAACTTTTGTGGCTTACACTGCGAGATTCTGTGTTGTGTTGGTGGCTTGCCCCTTTGGCAGGTGAGGCTGTGGCTCCTGCTACTTGTAATATTCGAGCGTTCAGATGAGATGCAGTATCACAAATGTATTAACATCAAGTAATTTATTGAGTTGATTTAAAAAGGACCAACTCTTAGGGAATTAATTGTGATGAATATTTGAATAAAATATTCAGCAGCGGCGCTGTAACGATGGATTTTGAGAAATTGATCCGTTTGCACTCTCTCATAAGTAGCAAAACCCAAAAAAGTAATGACTGTCTGTACATCTTTGAAATATTTTTTAATTGAATTGAAACGCCATGAAACGGTTTTTTGATTTTTCTTTTTGTTGAATACGATGATTGCTTTGGACGTGTTTATCTTGAACAACCTTTAACCTTCAATATTATACTAAACTTTTGTTCACACAACGTCTTGTAAGAATTCGAACTCACAGCATCACAACATCACTGTGACAAATTGTTGTCCGGTATCTTGAGCCATCGGTGTCCACACTGAGTGTCTTGTCTGAAAGGAGCTTTACTTTTCAAATTGAGCTCTTTTTAAGACTACTTCAGGCTACAAATCACGATGGAAACATTTCTGCGCAAAGTTGAAGACTGGTAGTTTTGAGTATTACTAACATGTTTGAACGTCTCTGAACATTAGGAAGTTCACGAAACTTTAAATTAGGTGACCATTTCGTATTTTACCATTTTAAACATATCACAGATGGTCCGGTCTTGTCTAGTTAAGCTATAAACACCACACTATGAGAATTTCAAACCATTGAAGCTATGACATGTTTAAAGTTAGATATATCGAGATTCTAACCTATGCTGTATTTATTTATTTATCCTAAGGTTTTGGGCCTATGATGTTAATAATGATATATCTAGTTTACAAACATTCATTGACATTTTTGTTACAATAAATTAGAGCCTACCTTGCCTTCAGAAACTCATCAAACTCCACCATATGTCATCCATCATGATGTGGTGAACGATTTGTCTCGCCGCTCCATAATCATGATATGCAAAGGAAGTATTGTCCCATTTATAATAGAGTGCCCATTTACCATGGTTGATGACTTTTCTATTTATTATCGCAATTCTACGAGGTGGGTCGGTGGCAAGGAGTTTCTCTCTTGCAATGTGAATAGGTTTAGTTTTGTTCGCTTGAACCAGTTTGATTGAATTGAGAGTTACTTGCAATTTTTCATTGGTACTTTTCTTGAATAGAGCTTGTTCCTGTCAAGTATGGGATCTTTATGGATAGGGAATTGATGTTTGCGTTGTATGTATTTAAACGCTTACAGTTTGACTTGACCAGTTCGGATACTGAAAAGCATAGTAACAACTACAACAGTTACAACAACAAGTTACAACAGTACAGCCCTGTGCTGTTCCGCATAGCTTATGGAACATGTTGTTTTTAGTACATCTCTTTGTACTCCAAATGTTGCTTGTAGGACACTATCCAATTCAGAGCAATCCCAAGATATTTTGGTTGCTGGTTGTGGTGAAAATTATTATCGAAATAAATCCAGAGATGTTTATTTGTTGCATTATTGCATAGGTGGAAGATGCCATCTTTGTTTTGATAGAATTATGGAACATTGTCAGACCAGATGTTAAAATGGTTTCCATTTTTTCATAAGTTTGATTTCCACTGCCAGAACCCAATTATACCCATATTTATACTTTCGAGAACTAATTTCTGACATATCAGAGATGTAAAAGTTCACGATTTCCCTTTCGATACTTAAATGGAAATAGCCTTGTTTCCAAGGGCAGAAATCAAGGCTAGGCGCTCTGAACTTCCAGCTTTAAGACTTTTTATTAATTTAACTTCCCTATGATCTTTGTGATATCTGAATAAATGGTTTGGAAAGTGAGTAACAACATCTTAATAACAAATTGGACATAACGTTGGTTTTTCTCTAGCAGTATGGTTTTTAACATCTTGAAATGCTACAACAATTAATTAGGGTAAAATAATCATTGAAAATAATAAAACAAGATACTATATTTTTTCCAGAAAAGTAGATATTAAACGGTTAAGTATTAAATTATTTAAGTAAAAAAACTATTTATGAATTAAATTTAGGTTTTAACTTACGATTAATCAAATAACTCATAACTGAGTTTGCTCGTGAATATTGATAATTAGTAAGTAAATCTAGTAAGTGAAAGTTAAGTTTAGAGTTGTATGCAATTTCTTTAAATAAATGAGTAAAAGTAGAACAAAGTTGGGAAATTGAACATTTTCGTAAATAACTATATGTGACCAAACAAGAGCAAATTATTCGCGTACTAAAAAGATGTAGGTGCTTGTTTCAATAACAAACGCAACGGACAAACAAATTACAGACTTTCAGTCATTTCTATCAGTGCGACAACGTTAACTTTTAAATAATAATTAAATTCAGCATTGTAAGGCTTGTAATGAAACTGTTATTTACCAGGACTGTTTCCGACGTATCGCTGAAAGTTAGAGTTGGGCTGACGTATTCACTAACCTTATTATCCAACATTTTCTACCTTATTTCCTATAATAAGAGGACATTAGTTAGGTTACCGTTACACCTTTAAACTTATGATATATACCTCATATTTTGCTGACAGTTTGTCATCGGTTGTGATGGGTTGCTCAGGTAAATTCTTATTTGAATGGGTTTTTTTAACTTCCATAACTTCATAATTTTCTGGCTCATCCGAAAGGGTCTCTGTATCAGAAGGTTAACTTGTAGATTCTTCAGAAGGAACATATTGGGACTCCGAACTTGAAAATTCTTTGAAATAATCAAAACGTGTTTCCTCTTCGTCTATTTCAGGTTCATCAAATGAGAAAGCTAAATAGTCTTGGTTTTTGTTAATATCAGGTTTTAAATTGGAGTCAGATTTTGTAACTGGATTTTGAACAAAATCACATCATTCAGAGTAGTAAATTCAAAACTTTTTGTATCCCCATTTTTTTGCATAGGCAGAGGATTGTTATTAGGAAATTCTTCAGAATCGAGTTCAGATATATAGAAATTCATAGTATCTGGAAATTTATGCAAATACTCTGCAAGTGTGGAATCTTGAGAAATTTTGAAGTCAAAAATCTTTTCTTGCTGTTCACTAGCATTTAAAGATGTATATTCTGAGGTAAACATTTCTGGTATAAAATCACTCTCTTGGACAACTTCATTATTATAGGTCCACTCTGAAATACATATTTTGTTTGTATTTTCAAATTTAAATTTCATTTCGAAACTGATAGAGTTTCTTCTTGTAAATCAGTCTCCCCCCCACCTTCTCTTTATAGCATCTTTGTGGATGTTTATATAAGTAAATTATTTTTTTTTTCATTTTTTGCCGCCCCTTGGTAGAATGCCGCCCGGGTGTGATGCACCCCTTGCACCCCCGGCGCGGGCCGGCCCTGGCCATACCTTCCATTAAAAGAAATCCGGGCACGTCATTATTATAATTCACATAAACCACATTATAACCAATAGACTGAATAAGTCTGTTTCAATAACAAACTTTGACTTGTGTCGGTACTTTGTTTATTGTACTTTGTGCGTAGCCCTATATTATAATGGGTGGTATGTCAGAAAAAAAATCCAAAAATACAGCAGAATGAAAAATTGTGTATTTTTGAAATTTTGATATGTATTTTGCGTGTTTATAGTGTAAAATTCCAAATTTTGGGCATATCAAAGAATTTTCTCAGTAATATTTATTGAAAGTATATGAAGTATGTTTCACGATATTTTGTTCTAATTCAAGGTTGGTGGTAACTAACTTAGAGACATATATATATATATATATATATATATATATATATATATATATATATATATATATATATATATATATATATATATATATATATATATATATATATATATCATACAAAATTAATTATTAACAAAATTTAAGTGCAATATACCAACTTTTCCATACAATAAACACCAAGTTGTTGCTTAAAATAATAATATAATTGGTGTATTTGTGTATTTAATAACCCTACCTTACCGAAATATACTTACCAATCTCATTCACACGTTTTACCTACCAAAATTTACAACATAACTCAACACCATTAAATATACTTATGGATTTCTCTAAAAGTACCTCTTGCTTAGATTTCTCATAAATATTAGGTTAGAACATGTTTAAACCTAAAAACTTCCCATACCATTATTCACAGATCACTACGAAATCGGCATAAAATGCGAAAATAAATAGGCGGAAGCCGTCTTCTTTTGGTTGCCTTCCACCATCAATCTATGTCGCCGGTTTTCTTATGTTCCTTTTATCTTCATGATTAATTTATCTCTTATAACAAGTTCTGTGTTTAAGCTACTTGTTAAAATCATTTGCGTCTCTTTATATACATAAATATGACATATATCACAAAACTCCCTTTGTTCACAGAATATATAACATTTGAAGTTAGAAATAACTTACAGCTTCACCTTTCACAATTTCCCGCTACAAATATTTAAATCTTAATTTGTTTAAAAATTGTCCGATTTAATGAGTAACTGGTGGTACACTTTAACATCACGTTTTAGGTTCTTTGGGCCTTAATTTATGATTATTATGAAATAATATTTAATTCCAATCTAGTGGACCGAGCCTATTGTATATAAATTAAGCAAGAAATAATATTTTAAGTTATCCTGGAGAGGTGAGTTTAAAAGTGAAGATGATGCGGGTAGTTTTTCTGGCCATAATTCTTATACCCTTAATCAGCAATTAATTAGCAATAAAAAATGTAGCAAGAATTTTTTTTGTAATTAGCAATAAAATTTGGTTTAAGTGAGAATCTTGACATATCGATAGCTTTTAGGCATAATTTTTCCTGTAGGTGGAACCGTCTTCACATCTCGCTTATTTTTGCCGAAATACACTTGATTGCCACAAATAAATAACAACTTATTTATGTCAGGCCAACAATTTTACAGAGTACCACATGGTTTGTAGTATAATAATACAAAGTAATTAAGAAACAATTTAATTTTTAAGAAAAATATCGTACCGAAAATCAAAATACTACGAGTATTAAGGTAGTTACTCAAACTTACCTCAGTCCAGCCATATAATCTAGCCAAAGGTGTCTATAGAATAAAGAATGAATTAATATCCGAGTCGAAATTGAAAATTTCAACTTCCAAAAAAATTAAACAGTTTCTATAGGAGATATTAGAGATATTGATCTCACCTATCTCTGCTAAAATTGTTTATTGTGGAATTTTTTCCCGAAGGTACTAAAAGCAATAACCGAAATTTATAGGACACTAAAAAGTATTCAATTTTGAAGTTGAATTTAAATTATTTTATTCAATTAATTATTTTTTGTCGATGTTGGTATTATAATATGCCAAGGTTGCGTTTTTTTCACGTGTGAAATAAAATATTTGATTATCTTACTAATTAACAATTCTTTATTACTAAACTGACTTAACATCATTCATTAACCTTGTCAAAATATTAAAGTTTGAATTTAAAGTTCACCTAAGTTACCAATTATAAAATAGATATAGATATATTACATTTGTTGACGAAATTAGCACACCACCTGATTTTTGAATTAAATTTCTAAACAGATTTGATCTAGTAAGCAGAAAACGTGTTGCAAAGATGTTATTTTGTAGTCGCTCACTGATATGCTAATAATGGTATGAACACATCTGTAACCATTTTTGGCTTGCTGGAGCAAACCTATTATTAGGTTCACAATTTTACTAGTTTTAGACATCCTTATTTGGCAATTGCATGTTTATAGAAATGAATTACATTCAAAAATGTAATTTATTTTAGTAATAGCATAAGGATCAAGTTGTAATGCGAAACGATTCTTCTCCTGCAAGAACAATCTGCTCTTAGGAAATCCTACTCTTTTTTTTTTACTTCAATTAGAGTTTGGGCTTTTCTGAAAAAGTTCTGAAAATCACCTACTGGGTAGCTCAAAGCAACCGTCTAGACAGATCAATCATTTTCGCAGGGAAAATTCCAAAGTAAATTGGAAACGAAAAGCTCTAGGATCGAAGCGGTGCGTTAATTTCGTCCATCGGTGTGTTAGATTTCAAAGAACCACTCTGATAAGGACACGTCTAAAAAACGTCACATCTTACCAAATTAAATGAAACTAATGAATGGAGAAGTGTGTGAAGCTGGCACCCTCACCACCTCAAAATTCAGATTTGATTATGCAGAAATTATTTGCGATTTATGTGCTAATTATTTGCCGCAATCACGATTTTTGTGCTCGGAGCGGTCTTTAAAAAAATCAAATTTGAAGACTGGGGGAACTGACTTGATATTAAGCTAGCATCCGCCCATCTAAAAAACTGGGAAACAACGATCTGGTGGGCGCTAGAATAATGTGTTATTTATGTGTTTTCAAGAAGTAAAATCTCTACGGAACGAGCACAAAAATCCTTATCGATGCTAAAATGTTGCAATAATTATATGCTTTCAAGACATTCTAGGCGCGATTTTTGTGCTCGCACCCTCTTCGAAAAATTCACCCCTAACAGTAAACCCCAGAAGAGATAAAATCTATACGGAACGAGCACAAAAATTCTAAGCGATGCTAAAACGTTGCCAAGATTGAAATCTTTGTTGACTGTCTCTAAAGAATTATTACAACACTTTAGCATCGGTTGGAATTTTTATGCTCGTTCCGTTTAGGTTTTACCTCTTGGAGGTAGTACAGTAGGGGGTGAATTCTTCGCATAAGCGCTTGAATTATCAAGTTCGTTCCAGAGTACTTGAAAAACACATAAATAGTACATTACTGTAGCGCTCACAGATCCCTGTTTCCCAATTTTTTAGATGGGTGGATGCTAGCTTGACATCAAGTCAGCACCCCCACTTTTCAAATTTGATTTTTTCAAAGACCGCTCCAAGCACAAAAATCGCAATTATGGCACATTGTTATTACATAAGGAGCACATATGCATTCCCGCATAATCAAATTAGGATTTTGAGTTGGTGGGGGCGACAGGTTGACAGATCTTGAATAGAGGGTTCATGAGACTTTCACATTGCAGCGTTTCATCAAACCATAAGTTAATTTCGCAGTGAAAACGAAAACGCTGCCCTCTATCTCGAATATTAATATAGCGCAATGGGAGGTTTCCACCCCCATTAACCAACGACGCGCCTACGCCTACATGCGCCTGACGACTTAAAAAGTTTATTTTTCGACACGGCGCGTCCCCTTCTCTCCTCGGTTTTTATTTTGTAGCACTTTTATTGTGATTAGTAATAACATTTGGAACATCTTAACGAATCATGAATGTGAGTCGTCAACCACCCGATGGGGGCAGCCAATCGTCTCGGGCAGGGGGTCGCGCGTGGCTTCTCTCCGTATTTTCGAGAGTGTAAGAGCGTCTGGCCAAGTAATATTTTCCTTTACGAAAAAATACAAATATTGTTTTTTCACATAGACTATCTTTCATCGATTATCTTTATTACACAAAGAAGGTTGAAACAAATCATGTACGAATGCTTTTGTGGAAGGAGACAGCTATTTGTCGTTTTTCTTTTGTACTATAATTAAATAATTTACTTGGAAACAAAGTTCAAACTGTTTTCCAGTGTCTTTTTACTTTCATCAGAGGTTGGTAGCCAACGTTTATAATTCCTCTCTATCTTGCACTATTTGTCTATTTTTCTAAGTTGTGCTATTAAAAGTTTTTGGTTTATTGTGAAACATACATTTTTTGAAAAAATTAAAAAATTTCCATTGTGGAGTACTGTAGTCACCTTGTGCCGTTAAAAGAATTGTGATCCGACTAATGTTTTCTAGATATGAAATACACTTTTTTAAAAATATTTGGCCCAATCGTTTCATTATTTGAAATAATTGCTTGTAGATTTTATTACCTCCCTATATATTCGCCGTATATTCTGCCTTAAAATAAGATGTTCAATTTTTTATTTGTAACTATATAATCCACTTTTACATCAGTAAAATAATCTGAACAATCTAGAAATTAATCCCACAAATTTGTTGCATTAATTGATTTGTGGTTACTTTAAAGTAAAAACTCGTTTTTCGCACTCCTTAATACCACCCTTCAAAAATGTAACTTTTTATGGTTTCGCTTATATCTAACGATTGCCTTACCCAAATTTGAAGCGCCAAGGTGCTTTGAAAAGGTTTTTCTACCATAGTTGTAATCTAACGTTTTTATCAAGGCATCTTTTCTTCTCCGATGGATGGATAGAAAGTTAATCGTGTTCGAGTTCAACATTTTGCTCAATTGTTTCCTTTGTTTGGATGAAACGCGAATAGGCCTGTGAAGTAGTAGTAGATATGGAATAAGTTCTAGCGTACTTCGCGCAGAATTTGAAGAGTTCCGCAAAATTTCGCGGAAAAATGACAAACAACGATAATAACTTCACCACTTTTAAGAAGAACAGTGCACATTAGACATCATTTTGAATTTTAACTATAGTACTAAGCTACTTCGACAATTTTATTTTTAAAAATGTCAATTTTCGAAATGGCTAAAACAGTTCTGATAGTATTCCTCACTAGAACTTTAAATAGTTATATCGATAATCCAAATAACATTTTTTGTGAAGTTGAAATTCCAAAAGTTATTCGAAAATTTGAAATCGCATTTGATACGGTGAAAATTTATATATATATATATTAAAAGAAATCATTTTGTATTACTACAGCGGTGATGTTTGTCGGTGAAGAAAACTACGCTTCCGCGCCCGTCTTCAGCTGACTAAACTTTATGTCCATATTGGTACATGTTGTCCACTACATATTTTTTTGATAGTTTATGCCTAAGACACAAATGTAATAACGCAATGTAATAACACAATGTAATGTAATTGCTTTAACTCAGTCATATTTTTCATGGAAAGTATTACAAATTTAAAACGTACAAAACTAAAATATTGTAATATGATGAAAAATAATCTTGCCAATTTCTGTTTGAAACATTTAAACTACGGCAAGTTTGTACTTTCTGTCATTTTATTAAGAATTTATAACAATTTCGTTAGATTCTTTGGATTGTTTAAAAAAATTATATTTATTTTTAACCAGAGAAACTCTCTCATCATATGAGTACATGCCATTTTCATGAATATTTTTATATTTTAAAGAATTCGCATGACCGGCTGACAGCCACATAAACCTTGAGAAAATATGAAGGAATTTAACTTCGTCCTTTGTTTAAATTACAAAATTAACGTCGTCCTTTGTTTAAATTACAATCCACTATAAATTACCTAGAAATAAATTTCAAAAGTTCAGCTTGGAACATGGAAATTCCGACCTCGGCATTTTGGATAGTTAAACACTCTTGAATGTGTACTTTCCTCCAAGAATTATATGGTGCTATTGTTAGCAACATCTATGGTATGAAGCATTATCCATGGCAATCACTGATGGTTTTGCCAAATTTTTCAGCATTTGATTTTCAAACCAATTTAAGAAGTTTTCTTGGTTCTCCATTGCACTTTTTTTTTTGATAAAAATGTTTCAATAAACAAATTCTGTTATTTGTTATGTACATTTTCAATACATCTGCCAATCGTTTTTCAGCCTTGTTTGAAATATTTGAATGTATCTTTTCTTTGGTTGAGAGATATCGATACTGTTTTTTAATCTTGTTTTTGTGACATTTTTATACGAAAGTCCTTTAGGACTTATCACTCAAAACCGTCTGTCGATTATTGGTCGATAAATTTTTTTTCGTGATGAATATCTCACTGCAACATCTATCAAATCGATAAAAAAATTTCGCTTTTTTCGCACAATTTTCATTAACAACCCTGCACTGGCTGACAATTTGGACCATTTTTTATAGCATTTATCGATTGTCAATAATGAAATATGTGACCTGTTAGAACGGCTGGCAGTAATCAATACTTAGTCCAGAAATGTCATGAGCTACTAGTCTATTATGTCATCGTCTGTGGATAGGACTTTAACAGAAGATCATCACGATATGAATATTGACGCAGGTATTACGGGCTTCTGGTTGTAGGAAGGATTTCGGGTTTTTAGGGATTATTTTGATAGAGATATAGGCTATTGCGGAGAATAGCATAACGAGATTTCGGAAAAATTTTAATCAACTTCAAGTTCTTCGTTCTTTGTTTCCTAGATATTGTAAATCCGATAGAGGGCGCATTTTTAATTGATTCAAATGAAACTCTATACGGAAATAATTTGGTAAATGTCTGTTATTGCGGCCTGTCCAAGTATGGAAAATTCGTAATTATCCTGTTTTCGTTCTAATGCAGAAATGTTGTAAAGGTTTTTTTGTAGAGCTTATTTTTTACAAAAATGTTATAAAGCAACAGTCGACTGCAAGGAATTCTTTTGTAAACGCTATGGTTAAATTGTATAGCAGCGTTCCATTAAAGTCTTCATTTTACTTAAGTAGTATTAATTTTGCTGTGACCTACAACCCTATAACACCATTTATTTTATGAAAAGTTCACCAATTATCGAAACTTCGCCGTCTAAATCTCGCGAATCCGATACAAAATTTGAATTCCCCCCAAATCCAATGTAATATTTGTGTAGTAGGGTTGTTTCTTGCCCTCTCGAATAACATTCAATAATTATTGTACCCACGACTCACTTTTCTGCTTCTTGCCCCCAGTTAGTACCGTCTTTTCATCCAGCTGTCTCATTATCGATATTAATTTTTATTAAAAAATAACTCTTACAAGCATTGCAATCATGTTTGTGCGCAGTAAAAATCTAAAATGGAAAAAAGTGTCCAAACATTTACTTTCCATAGTATATTCCTTACATTTCTTCAACTAAAAGTAGCATCCGCCCCTTCACTAATTTGAATATTGCAAAGGCACGAAAGCCTCTTTGTTTCTCAGCGAAAGATTGATATCACCGTTTCGGTAAGTAAACAAACTTCATTACTGGCGTTAGCTCGTAAAAATAACTCACAAGAACATTGAAAAAATTCATTTCAAAAATGGGCTTTCGCGAAATTTCTAAAATTTTATTTTTTCCCCTCAAAAACTACTGGTTCCCTCATGATAAAATAATTTTCCCTAGTACGCTAACACTTGCCTCATTTATTAAAAAAGTTTCATTTTTGGGCGCAATACACAATAAGAGTTTAACTTAAATAGAAAGCTGATCGCATCAAATATCTTTTAAGAGTATTAGTTGAAAAATTGGAATCGAAAAAGTTGGCTAAGTTTATAGACGTAAGCTAAGATTTAGATTAAGGCATATAGACTTATTTGTACATCCGAAACTGTCTCGAATCAATACATCAAATTTGTGTCGTACAAACACTTTCTTGGGCTACAGTGAGTATACACAGTATCAGTTCGTTTTTAAAACTTGCATTAAAACGTTTGGATTTTATATTAGGGTATGATAATTTTTTACTGGCAAAAGTTCCTTCCTAGACAACTTCAAAGCATAATTTTAAAAGGCAACTTCACAAAGACAGCTCCCAAATTCCTCGCATCGTTCAAACTTTTTATGGTACATAGAAAAGAGAAGATGGGAAGAGCGCAACTTAGAAAATATTCCCACGATATTTTTTTCCTATGATTTTTTCTTTCTGAATACCGAAAGGAAAACCAAGCGAGCAAAGCCAGCGACGAAGGTTGCGTAAGCTTTTATAATTAGTTTGTCTTTACTGCGTCCTACCATAACATAACTTGTATTACTACTCGGTAACTAATTACCATGGATAATAACGATAGAATACCATCAAGGATATTCGCCTTACTAAACGCAGTACTAAAAAAGTTTTGTTTGATCTTAGGTGATAAGTGCACAGAAGACGCGATGAAATCGTCAAAGCTCCAATGCCAATTTTATTTCTTGAAACTTATTTTTACCCTGGGGTACAAACCCCCTGGGTTTTCTAATTTTGGTCAACTACGGGGCAAACAAACAACCCTCTGCTTTAAGAAGCGCAAAGTTCTGTTAACTGTCACATTTTCTTTCTTATTTCAGAGCAAATGATAGACCATCCAACCAAGGAAAAGAAATCCCCAAAATCACATGCGGGTGAGTTAGTTTTTTCTTTACGATACAACATATTGTTCTCGGTTTTGCAAGAATTTACTGAGTCGAAACCGTTGTTGATTTTAACCTTGTTTGATGCGTTCTATTTATAACAAATTTTAATTATTATTTACTTCTATACTCCTAATGTTTACTGGATCCCACCTGTGTAGATTTATTTACCATCATGGTCGTCAAGGTAAATCGAGATTTCTGAAGGTTATGAAGCGAGTCCTAGTGATAGTCTAACTACTATTTCCTGCGGTTAGAAACAACCGTTTTTTCCATTAAAAACACGCCATAAAACAACCTTAAATAGTAGCAAGCTTATATTGCTCGATGATTTCTTCCAAATTTCTTCGATTTGCGCATTGTTTTTTTAAAGTTCAGCTCAGGTTTAACGTTTTAAATTTAATTATCAGATGCGATGACAACGTGTTATCTTTTATTATAAAAAATTCAATAATTGTAGTACCTGTAGAAATAAAAATAAAATTACAAGATCCTCCTCTACACTGAAAAAAATTATCTATAGTGTTAATCGAAATGTCTGATTATCTTACCGAAGGAAGCAGTTAAACTTCGACCTACCTATCAATAGGTTTAGTTGATTTTTTCTTAAATCATATGTTTCAATCCTTTTTTTTTCCGAGAGGTGTTGGTTTGGGGGATATTCGACCTACAAATATATATTATTTCGAGATAATACGAATTTTCGAAAATAAATAAGAAGTGCTGAAACAAAATACCCCAAAAGAAAGTTTCACATATATTGCCGTAGTTCTTAGTATGTAGAATGAGAATGTAGTGTTTACAAAAAATACCTCCTTATACAACTTCACATTTAATAGATACATTCAAGAGAAAATTTTAAAACAAATACATATTCTAGTATTTGTAGTATTTTATTTTATAACAGCAATTGCAACTAATACTACTTAAGCATTAATAGGAAAATATACGAATGTGTAAAGGGCAACGCAGAATTATATATCATTTACCATTTGAAAGTGCATATAAGTGTGAAACGTTTAATCAAAAATTTTAAAAAATTCTAATGGTGTCCTCTACACTAGGTTTTTCAACGTCAATTTCACATAAATGAAGATTACATATTACATACATCATATATTTCACCATACGCAGAAAACAGAATGTACGGAACGTACAGAAAGGTGTACAAGAATAGAGTTTCTTGGATAGTATTCGGATGACAATTGAGCCCATTTAGTACAAATTAAAAGTTCGATTTTCTCTAAATTTAAATCGTTTCATAGGTAAACTTTCACAATATGGGCAAATAACTGCGCATAGGTCCTATTTTAACCAGGAATCGTTCTCACGGTAGCAAGCCAAACAAACACGAGTAGTAAGTGAAATCCAAAAGCCCTCTTCATAAGTTTTTTTAATATCAAATTTGTTCGAGGCTTTATTAAGGCAATAACTAAAAAGACAAGTGAGCATAGTTGTAGTGTAAAAACAACATATCAACGAAATGTGTAGATAAAACGCTATAAATTTCAATACCAATTTTTTTTAATTATATCCTGAGAAATAACTATCGTTATACAAATGTGGTAAGCTATGTGGCTTACGATGTGAAAAACAGCTAGGAGGTCAAATAATTTTTTACCAAAAATCAGTCGATTGTTCTATTCCTTACTAAGGCATGTTTCAATATTAATTTTCAACTGTATAACTACTCTACAACTTCATTGTAAACATTGTTTTATAAAGTGAAAGAGTGCAACGTTAATGAGGAATATCAAGCCTTGTTTCAACGTCTGTGCCGATAAGTTAGAAGAAAAATGGTTTTGCATTATTATTTTGTTGAACTTTTTTCTAGTTTCATTTTTGAAATTAGTGGTTTCCTTGTATCAGCTAAAGATATGCGCGTAATGGGAATATAATTGCGAATAAATATAATTAGATACATCTGTGGCATACTAATGTAACTGTTGTAGGAAAACTGTAATATAATATAAGTGGGGTGTCTACTTAGTTAAAATTGTTTAACATTTCGTAAGACTGATAAAAGTTGAAGAACTGTTGGTAATGCCCTGTTACACCATGGGAATCAGTTTGTATGTTAATCGTTTTAAGGGGTGTAATTTATACGAAATGTTTTCAAGACTGAACGCTTAAACCAGGTGTTTTCACGTTATAAACTTCTGGGACTGTTGAAATCAAAGTTCGGGTTAGTTTCTAGGATGACTTCAACAAAGCTGGAATATAATTTAATTTTACTTTTTATAGCTAGTTGGCGTTGCCTAAGGCGTTTTTTTTTTAATATTGGGGAGATGCTGTTAATCCCTGTTGAGTTTTTTTTATGTGTTTATGTGTTTATAAATGACCATTTCGTTTTTTTTTCTACATAAAACCATAGCTTTGACTATAACTTTATTATTAATTTGAAATACCCTTACTTTATTCAGAATTAACAGTTTATAAAAAAATTGTTAAAAAGATTTAGAATGATTTTTTATAAATAAACTGAGCACAACAATTACTCGGTCAGAACTTAACAATTTTATAAAAAAGAACATAAAAACTGAATCTTTTTTTATGTATCAAACGTAAAAATTGTACACTATAATAAATAATTATTTCACATTATATAAACACTTCAACCAAAAAATTCTGAACATTCTCTGTGGTACAAGAATATCTCTAATCTAGATGTAGAGATGGCAATAAATACATTATGGCTATATATATATATATATATATATATATATATATATATATATATATATATATATATATATATCCACCCCTAAAACGGTTTACACACAAACTGATTTTGAAGATGTCACAGGGGCTTACCAACAGTTTTTTAACTTTTCTTGGTGTTACGAAATGGTAATTTAAATGTTTTAATTAAGTAAGCGAAATCACGCCATTATTATTCAAATTTGAATTTTCATTAAACTGACAATATAATATTAGTTTTCTTGCAATAGTTACATAGTGTGCCACAGATATATCTAATAATACTTATTTCCAATTATATTCTTTTTGTGCACATGAGACAAAGAAACCACTAATTTAAAAAATAAAACCGGGATTTTCTTTTTAATAAAAAACAATCGTCGCAGACGTTGAAATGATGTCTGTTATTCCTCATTAATCATACACTCTCTCGCTTTACAAAGCAGTGTTTACGTAATATTTATGATTCAACTTGTACCTTTAGAACAATTCATTTAAAACTAACTTATGCATTTGGCCAACGATGATTCATTCCATTACAAATAGCGCTTGTAGTCATTTTAGAAACTGTTTCAATTCACATCTCTTAGACGACAAATGATTGATGGAACTATGGGACTACGTGAATATTTTTCGATACTTGATCCACACAGAACCACTAGCCCCCACTGATAGAGACGTTTCAAATCGAATTTATCGCATTTCCTTAAAGACCGCATACAGTATATAACAGTGTATTTTGAAGCATAACATCACGCGCTCTGATTGGTGTTTGAGATCACATAATGTTTTTATTTTATTGAAAATAGATAGTGTATTTTTAATCAATTTTCAAGTAAATTTAAGTTTCATTATCTTCACAACTCAATTTATCATTGAAAAGCAAAGTTTATTTGGATGGTTATTACTGTCATCCAGCCTATTCTAACATTAAGGTTATATTTAGTAATTTGTGTTTTTATAAGGAAGCAAATGAAACTGACCACCCCTGCAACCATACTGCTTTTGTCAAATTTAGATTCACTTCAGCTTCTCCCGACAGTTTCTTTAGGTACTAAGTACAGATGTCGAGTAATGCATTCGATTGGTTCGTTACTATTTAGTCATTTTAATCGCTTCTATCACACCCGCATCATCTCTTAGCTCACAAAACTGTAAATGGTTTTGTAGATATTGAATGCTTTATGTAATGTAAACAATAAGTTGTCTCCGATCATGGCGTTTTATTTTTACGGGCTGTCTTGAATCTCCTGAGTATAAATTTCCCGACTCTTCAAGGAAGTAAACCCTCAAAAATCTGGTACTAGAGCATTAAGATTCATCATTTTGAATCCCAGCTAACTACCGAAGCGCTAAGGGCACAGCTGTATAAGATGGCGAAAAGTCCCCCCTCTGGGATTTTGACCGGACTAGCCCACTAATTTTTAGCCCGCTAGAGCGTCGCAAGCGCCGCTAGCTCAAAAAACGATTTTTTAGTATTTTTAGGATGTCTCAACCTGGAGATAATATTTTTACATGCAGATGACGGTGTTTGAAAGCAAATCACTTCCCTCATCGTGGATTTTTTCTGTTTATTTTTTTTCGGCCCAGTAATCGAAAAATGGTGGCCATTTCAATATTTGTTACGTGATTTTGAGTGTATTATCAAAAAAATTTTAAGTGGTGCAAAAGGTCAAAAAACGTCCATTACGCGATTTTGGTCATTTTTATTGTTTTTAATCGCATTGGGCATTGCAGTTTTAATGTCATTGCGGTGAATTACATTATCCGTGCATAAACAAGTATTTGGATCTTCTATACTACTGTTGAGTGCCCAGGGATAGCTTATGTAATGACGTCCATGGTAGATGTCTGCTTCCTTTCCAATTCCGCCTTTAGGGATAGTTGTGAATAGAAAAACTGAGCTCTGTGTCAAGCAGAAAAACATCTTCGTATTCAGTTAAAAACGGTTTATGCTCCATATTGATACCACAGGAAGATCGATGCTACATGGAAACTGGAGTTGGGTTGGGATGTACGCTACTAAGGTTTCGCCATGACGAATCTTCATACGTATGATCAGGATAGATGAGACGTATTTTGTACCCTGTAGCATTTGTAGGTAATTTTGACATCAAAGTTGGTGTGTGTTGTTTGTAAACAAAGGATTCCATCTTCACCCATTTTTCAGGCCAAGTGGCATTAATATCCAAGGAAATAAACACATTCTTCGCGCTATGTTGAGGTGAAATGTATAATATGTTATTAAAAACTGTGGAGAGCAGTAAAATACGAGACCCTAATGCAGGCATGTCTGAATAGATACTGGGAAATTAAACGACTATTATCCATATATTAATTTATTTTGGAACACATATTATTGTAAAAACCATCAGTATGAGGTGTAACAATTTCGTTCGCTGCACATATAAAAACAATTCGATTGATTATTCATACATAATGGAGTGTCACGTTGTAATTTGGATGCCTCTTGGTAGGAGTCTTTTTCAGGTAGACGTTCGATGTTTACGATATTCGGCATGCGATTCTTAATTGTTCTTGTGATGTGAAACTTAATGGTAGATACTTTTGATTAAAAGAAGGCAGATATAGATATAGATAAGAACTATCTACTAAAACTAAATGTATTTATTCTGCAGATCACCTAAAGTATCTGAAGTGAAAACTGTCTCAAACGACATTGAAATCGGTTATTTATAAATCAGGTGGTTGGTCTCTTCGATAAATGCGTCTAATTTTTCCTTTACATAGATATTTCAATTCTTAAATTCATTTATATTAAACCTTTTTCGATATAAACTATAGTGCTTCTTTTCCTCATTTGTCATTAATAATTCAAAACTAGAATGATTCCAAGGAGCCTTGGTGTGCCCGAGTGTCACACTCTTCACGACTCGTTTTTTTTTTAACGTAGGATTTTTCGTGAAGTCATTTCGGCCAGTCACCTGCGCCAGCTTCGGCGTTATGAAATCAAATAAATCGGTGCGTTTATCGGAATTTTGGAAAGAAATGTCTATTTAGGGATATCGAGCCAAAGAAGAAAATGATATGTCTGGTACAAATGCGAATAGTACAAATGGCCATGAAAAGATGTTCATTTTATTGTAATGAGTAAAAATTAGGAAGAACTAAGTTACATTTACTCTACACGCTGACAATTCAATCATTTTATTTATGGTTAAACGTATGTTTAATCTGTCTTGAAGTCAAATTAATTTAGATTCACATCAACCGTTTTCAGCCAGTAATTTGCCCTAGGCTTTTTATAAAATGAACCTTTCTGTTCGGCAATAAGAAATTTTTCTTCTCATCGGTTAAATTTACCTTTTTGTCGTCAGCCTTATATATTCTGTACTCGGTTCAAAAATGTTTTTTGAGTGTACATTAATCCTTATTTATGTGTTATTAGTGTTTCTTTGTGACCAGTCGTATATCGATCCCATTTGTTTTGTCAAAAATCTGTCTGTCTTTTCTAATTTGTGACAAAATTTTGAATAAGATAATAAACAAATCTTTCTAAATGGTCGCGGATATTCTAAAGTCACTTCCAAATTGGTGATTTACACATCAAGAAATCGTTTCTTGCAATTCAACGTATCTTACGATTATTCACGATTTGTTTTAATAACATGTTTTTTCGTTCTGCATGTCTTACAAGCACAATAGAACATTTACGACAATAGCTACCGATAACACGTCAACTCACCAATAATAATTTAATTGTACTTTTCGTTCATCGCATCTGCACGAAACATGCATTGACTTTTTCAATGTCACCCAAAGGTAACAATTTACCTAATGACGTTGGTTACTCAAGAAAATTAAAATTTCTGCTGAAGGGTCATGCATATGGTAAAACCACATGCATGCAAGTCTTTATGTAATGTAAATCGCAAGCTTTAAAAAGATAGTTTTTACAAATCGCTTGGCGTTCTATTTTAATTTAAAATGGTGTCCATCCAGTACGTTTTATCACTAACGCTAATGTAATATTTTGAAACTAATTTACCCGGTGATGGAGTATTACCTATACAAATGAGATATTTTCGTAATGGAAAGTAATGTTTGCTTCTGTGCTCGACGAAGCTTTAACTCCTAAACCTCAGTCTATGTTATTTCTTCTTCTTTGTCGATTTTCATTTATATTCTGTCATTATGTGTGGCCTAGTAACGTAGTTATCTATTTAAATTATTTTTTGCACCAAATTTAAACATTCTATCGAGAAATCTTCAGTATCATGATAACACGGAATACTCTAGGAAAATGATTACTTTTCACTCTGCAACCGACCGTCAGTATCTTCTACGACGTACCACAAACTACCATTTCAGTGTTGTAACAATTTTGACATCGTTATGATTTTAATTGGTGTTATAGCCATAAGAAAATTTTAAAATTTTTATATTTATTCAGATATGTACACACTTTCGTTCTTTAACACACACATGTCAACATGAAATGTCCCTTCTCTAGTTAGAATTGCATGTTAATAGCCTGAAGATGACTATGTGTTAGTTGAAATCGATCGCGAAGTTTAACAAATATAGTTGATCCTGTGTGTATGTCTCATATGGATTACTTTTTAACTCTGTGCATTTACTGCCACGAGGATAACCGTTTGGTGATGATAACCGTGTCTCGTCAGTCTTCTCCCGATAGTGTTAAATAATCCCCACTAAGAAAATAGGTAGGGGGTTAAAGGTGAAAGATCGTTTGGGTCAGAAAATAATGGATTAACAGGTCGGAAGTTTAAGGTTGCTTTGGTTTCAATCACAATGGTATAAAATTTCACATAGTTAAATAATCCATTGCCAATTGTTTTATATAAATGATTCTTTGTGTAAATGATTTAATCGGGCTTCCCAAGAGTCTCCACAATGAGGTGAACGAGGCGGTGAAAAGTGCCAATTTGGACCCAGTTTACATATTTGAGCCTGCTTCATACAAATATTCATTTGGTTACTCAAGGAATGCTTTAATTTAATAAGTTCGTTTTTGGCACCAATGAAGTTGGTAGCCTTATCAGAGTAAAATAAAATTTAAAAAAAAAAGAAAATAAAAAGGGCTTCCAGATTTATCCTTTTTTTACCGTTTTTTGTGCTAGGCCCATGGAACAGCGCGACCTCTGTTCGGAAAATATAAGATTGTTTTCCTGCCATACCGCTAGACAAATGTGCTAATATTGGTATCGTTATGCATAGTGATAAGACATAACGTGTTAAATATTGTACGGTTTTTGCATACAAAAATCTTATATATTTTTATGTGTAGTGAAAACCTCGGAGTACAAAACGGTTACAAGAACTTGCAGATCCGTCTTCTTAATCAGATTCATACGAGTCTTTCATACAACCTTTTGCGGGTTATGATAGTGATACCTGTCACCCGCCGGCGTTTTCCAGTGATTGCTTTCAAGACAACTCGAACTCTGATGACAGCCTTGAACAAGTACATGATATAAACGTGCTTCATCTTGGTACCGAACCTGCAACTAAACCTGCATGTCTAAGAATCGCATATCAAATTGTGTATTTACGGAAGTGGATGCTAGCGCTAACTCGCGTTATGACTGGGTACCTACAACCAAATCAGAAATAAAACATTTTTTGAGCCATGTGACGGGTAGGAATAGTTAAAGTGCCCTTATTGGCAAATTATTGGTTAACATAATTACTGCTGAACATACATTTTCCGCTTTCTGTAATGAGTCTCGATCGCTTTGAAATTTTACTCCGATCAATACATTTTGGGGATAATACAGTATGGGGATTGGAGGCATTCATACGTTGTCTACAAAGCATGACGCTAAAGTGGTAGATAGAACTAGAAATGGAAAAGTTAAACATGTATCTAACGTCATATTAGACTACAATTACGGAAAAAATTCCATGGATCTCTCCGACAAAATGGGTTTACATTCTAATCCACTTAGTAGATCTGTAAAATGGTACAGGGACGGTGCAGGGAGGAAAAAAAATTAAATATGGATTGCACATTCTTTTTCCAGGCAATCGCATTGCTCTTCTTCTTCTTGGGTTGCAGTATTTTCCAAAATATCTTCATTTCCTCCTCCGCTACTGTCTAATAAGTTTTTGTACCACGAAAGATCACCCCTGATTCTCCAATCTTTCCCAAAATGCCACTTTATCAGTCTTTTTAAACTTTTTCTTTTTTTTTCTGGTATAGAATTATCCAATGGTAACCTATTTAGTTATAGGTTGTCTTCGGATTTTTCTTTATTGACCAACGACTCCCAAGTTGTATCAGATGCTGTGAACCGATAAAATTAATGTCTTTACTTTAATAGTAGTTCCATTATCCTTATTCACAAATTTTTTTAAGTGGATTTTTTTGCAATTCGAAATTCCCTTTATTTTCTTTACGCCTTTTTATTTCTTAAACATCATACATTTGCTAGTAAGGGCCGAGTGATTTTACGGAACCAACATCAGAATAGTTCTATGTATTTTTCTTTCAATGTTATGACAATGTCATCACAAGATTTTTTCAACTCTACCAAATGATCGTTTCGCAGGTAAAAAGCTGTGCCTTCGGACTGAAAATGTTAAAATTATTTCTGTCAAATAATGTAGAGACTTGTTTTTAAGCCAATATGTTCGGGCGTGAATATGTGAGTTCTTATTCTGCCCTCCATATCCGTCACACAATAGTCTAAGTAGGTGTACTCCATCACAATTTAAACTTTGAAGGTGATGGAACAAAGCAGAACCAATTTGAATACACCCTCTTCCAGCTAAACCTTCGGTCCAGACATAGAACACCGGATTACGAGACGTCATAGGGACGCAGCAAAAGCATACCAACTAGTTTGTTGATAATAAAACGCATCCCCGATTGGTGTACGAAGTGGCTGTGGCCATAAGAAATTGGATTCTATATCATAGGCTTTTGTGTGATTCGGTGATCTTACTGATTTGATACGTATCCTAGATTGGCACCGAGTAAGTTATGGTCAGCATTTGCATCCGCACCTGGGATTTCCCGCAATCCTTGAATCTTTTATGGATTATAATATAATCGATTTGATTTCTAACTACCTGATTTATGTTGTCCTGAGGAAACGTCCATGTATACAAACGTCTCGGTGGTAGAGAGTACCAAGTATTGCAAACAACTAATACATTTTCTTAACAAAATTGTAATAATGTATCGCCCCATTCATTTCTGTCACCAAGCCCGTAATCTCCAATAATGTCGAAATGTTCTATAGGCAATCGTGACTTTAAAATCGCTCAGTAAAAGGTTAATAGCTTAGTGCTTTTTTATTTGATCATAGAGTTCATCTATTTCACTATTGGCTTTCTCTACAGTTGAAGCATAAGCCTGAATTATATTATTTTGATCGACCTACTCTTTATTTGAATTACAATTTATCAGACACATGTTTAAAGTTTGTGACACTGCTACCAACGTCATCTGATATTATGGCTACTCCCCGATTCTGTTCTTCTCCTCCTGAATAAACAAGGTGTTTCTTAGCTTTTAGGATACCACTTCCAGTCCACCTTGCCTCAGATACTCCCAAAATCTGTAGTCCGTATCTATTTATTTCTATAATGACATTAGTAGGTTTTCCGGCTTCAAAAAGTGTTTTTACATTCCAGGTTTCAATTTTATTTAAGGACTTTGTGTTTTTCCACTCGGGGATTCTTAGCACTCCTACCGCATTTAAATTAGTTTTCCCTCGTTTTCCTGATCGCAGCGTCACAGCCGGTTAAAACTGTATGTGATTGTCTCCTGTGAGTAGCCGATATCAAACAATTTGGGAAGTCGACCTTCAATGGCGTCAACCCGTTACTGACGTAGCTGCTGCTCTACGCCAGGTATGGGATATGCTAGGAGGGATGAATGGTGCAAGGGGGAAGGGTTAAGGTTTGGCACCTGGTTCCCCCGAGGTTGGGAGTTGGGAGGAAAACGGTAACTAACGTAGGGCAGGCCGCCAAACCCTGAAGTAGCCCGTCTTCCACGGGTGGTAGAAGAGCTACCTACCATAACCCTAAAACCACACACAGTGGCGAATTCCCTTACATATATTCAATTGAGTTAGGCTGTGTCACCTACTAATCGAAAGTTTAGTAATGCTTCTCTGGTCAATGTGTACGTTTAAATTAAAAATTAAAAATAAATGTAAAATTAGTATAAATTGTGAATATCATGAATGTCATTTAACTTTTACTAAAATTTAAAATTAATAATGTAAAACATTTTTTTGTTTCTTTATTTAAATTTTGATTTCGGTTAGGGTTTCGCCCCAGTAACGAAACTGTTTTAACCGGTTACGGTCTTCGTTGCGGTCTCCAACTCATATTCAAGTTCATTTTTTGCGTTCATTGAAAACGGGAAAACATTAAATTCTCTCAGATCCACGTGTTTTCAAATTTTTGGTTATTTTTAGTAGTCTTGCATGAGATCCGAATAAGTACATAACAACTTTGTTGACTTTCCAATTTCCAAAGGGATCATTAGAACCTTCTTGTTTCGATGAGTAAAATTGGAAAATCTTATTTACACGAATGGAGATACGTACGATGTCAACACGCTTCCACGCAAACAGTTTAAATGTTCCCACTTTTTCCATTGAATAGAAACATCCATCAAGTTGTTCTTATACCGAAGAGAATGGATATATGTCTCAAGTCCAGTAGGAAAGTTCTTCCTGATGTTGCCTAATCAAACTTTTTGTCTTTTATTTCACAATTAATGCTTTACGCTAATTACAACAAATTGATACGACAAAAGGAATTACGTAACGAGTCTTACCTTGATCTTTGGAATGTTAATAACATACCTCAAAGGACTAACCGAGGAATATTGAAATATTTTTGAAATATATACGATTTTCAACTCGCCTTGTGACTAATTTCAAAATGTGGGCGTAATGACTCTATAATCTGAGGATGTATGTATATGTTTGCAGATATAAATACATAGTATGTATACGTGTTTAAACATATCTCGTCTTTTGTATGTAAATTTAAATTAAAGGTCATTTAGAAGAGAGACGAAAAAAGACAGTTATTTGGTACGATGACGATAAAGTATACTGAATATGTTTTGAAATCAGCTTTGATTAGTTTTTTCAAGAGATAATTAAGTAGGCAGCAAGTAAAAAATATTTCTAGATATTAGATAACATGTCGATAAATGTTTTCCCTAGAAAATATTTTTTTCTCATATTACTTGGCAAATAACCTTTCTGTTAAAAAAGTATAAGGGTAATTTTAATTCTTGTTATTTTTTTACGAATGACCGCAAAAATATTTTTATTTTGTTGTATTCGTGTCACAGAGTTATTTTCGTCCATGTTTTTTATTCCATCGAGCAATATTTTTATCCTCCCGACAGGAAACCCGCAAAGCATTTTATCCTAGACCTAAATAATCTTGTAAAATTAACTCGATATCGTGCTGTTGACCCAATTTCCCATCGTCGACAATCTCACTTTTGTCTAAGATCCGTTCGAAAAGAAACATTATCCGACCTGTCGAGCTTCCTAACCTACCCCAAACACTCCTCGATTAAACCGCGAAGCCACTGTGCGTAATTTATCAAGATCCTTTTCATGAGAATTCCGAATTTTCAAATGAACAAATTTGCAGTTAACTGAAATTCGTAATTTGAATGGATTTCATACACAAATTAAACTTCTAATTGTCCATAAGGCCAAAATTGTACACTTGAACAACGGCAATTGATCGGGTGTTTGTAAATTAATTGAAAGTTAATTATTAGAAAATAAATTCAAAGGAAACGTAACAGAACTTGTTCCAACCCTGAGTTCAGCAAATATCCAAACAGTCATTTAATTAACAATCAAATATGAGCAATTGTTTGCCTTCCTGGTTCGAAGTTGGTCGAGATTGTAATATATATATATATATATATATATATATATATATATATATATATATATATATATATATATATATATATATATATATATATATATATATATATTGCAGTATACCATACAGTTGTGCAGTTTGGTTAATCGCTTCTTTTATTGCCATCGGAGCCAAAGTTTTCTAAGAAACTTTATCGGCTTTAATTTTCAATTAGACTTTCAATCGATCACTTTAAACGTCACAATTATAGCTGGAGTTACAATTAAAGCTGATTATTTTGTTACCACCTTTTAATAGTCCAGTCAGTGACCATTTTCCCATATAATTTTGCCAAGCAGTACCGATTTTCATAAAAATACGGATTACGGAATACGGTCGCTTTTTCCCGGGGGTGGATGCCACTCCATCTCTGGGGTGAAAAATGTTACAATGAGAAAATCCAGAAAAGTCAATTTTTCAATAAAAAAAACACGTTTTCTGGCGGTTTTTTCGAGAATAACTCAAAAAGTATGTATTTTACAAAAAAATTCTCATGAAAAATGTAGTTTATAAAAAAAACCAAAAAGAATAGTGGGTTTATGGTGGCTGTACACCCAATACAAACGGAGAGGCAGCTTGCCGAAGATTGGTTCTTATTTGTCAAAGCCCAAAGTTGAAAGTTTTAAATTGGAATAACCAAAAAACAATGCATTTATCTGGGAAAACTCGAAAAACCTTTTAAAGTTCTTAAAAATCCTTTTAATCCTGTTTTGTTTTTTTTTACAAAAGTCCCTAGGATCAAAACTAAGCGAGATATGACATAATTAAAGTTGGTTTGTATTTTTTTCGAAGAAAAAAATTTGAGAATCACCACCTAACCTAATTACCACCCCCATTGAAACTAATTGTAACCACTTTACAATTTACTTTGTTTGTGTACTTTTAATTGGCTCTAGAAGTTTGACTGGTTTAATGTGCTTAGTTTTGAAAAGAAACGAACTTGAAGTGAACAAAGCATTTTTATAATTTTGCAAAAAAAATTGCCTTTTCTCCAAAATAACTCAAAAACTATTAATGATACGCAAAATTTGGTTTTTGCTTTTCTAAAATTTCTAGTTTTATTTCTGTAGAATAAAAATTGAGTAAGATATGACCATTTAAAGTTTGCAATTGGTTATATATATATATAATTTATATAATATAATTTTGTCGGTTCAATAAATAATGAAATAAAATATTGCACTTGAAAAATTTACGATTTCATATTTATTTACGAAGTTTATGCATACTCCGCATAAATGCATACTTAACGCCCATAAAATTTCAGTAAATCATCCTAGCCGGTTAAACAAACTTTCGGAATAAACGTACCAACATACTAAAATTAGACTAGCGATCCGGACATACTGTAACAATCTTTGACATTGTAATGCTCTTGCAGTTAAATTAGTGTTGTAAACATTAATGATATATCTACATTTGCACGGAATTAGATGTAATTTAGTTAAATTCCACTCGCAATGTACTATTCGCGGTTTTCAGTGTTGATCGAATGTTTCACTGGGTATTTGCCTATTTTAAAATAGTAATGCACAATTTTGAACTGAAGCACACAGTTTTGATGAACTCTATTTCATCTGATGACAATGTACAAGCAGATTACTTTTTACAGTCACAAGAGATGAATTAAGCACTACCACGCAAGCGCATTTATCATTTGAAGTGTTTTACTACAATTTCCATTTTTTAACATTTCATCGTTTAGCAAAGTTGAAAAATAGTATTCCCATGTCATCATTTGTTTTAACTGTTGTTTCCTGAAAACACGTATGGCCGCAAATAATATAAATGTTTCAATTATTTTTCCTTCGAGTCAGAAATCCAACCGGATTTATTAATTTTAGTCATGTTGAGATAAAAATCAACATTTGTTTCATTTTAAAAAACTAAAATATTATTTGGAAGCTTAAAAATAATGAAGTGGTGCCCCACTTTATTACCTCACAAATTTCAGGAAAAACTGGGTGAACTGACGTTCGTTTTTGACATGTGCGTCTTATGAAATTCACTTACGAATGGCGATTTCAGAAGTTTTAAGGAACCTTTAAACTTACCGTTTATAATGCATTTGCTCCTATGATTAATAATTGAGAAGAACTGAGTTCCATTTTCTCTGAGTTATTTTTAAATGTCCTTCCAATGTTACCGTCTTCAATTGTTTTCGTACATAATGAGTGCCTGAAATTGTAATTTAAAAAAATGATATGCCTTATAAATGTAGTCTGGAAAGAGGAACTCGAAGTCTTAAAAACCGTTTTGTCGTGGTTTAAGCGTATCGTTGTCGTAAATACGCAAAGAAACCGTTGTGTTTTGAAGAATATAGTATGTTTGCCATTTATGAATTAAGTATTACTATAGTATTACTGTGATATTGATGTAGCCACAATGACAACAAGATAATCGATAACTATAACAGGGGAGAACAAACCCAATCAAATAAAAAATTAACGTACAGACACAAGCTGTTGATGCATAGAGTAATACATATTAATTATCAGTATATTACCAGTATATTATTGGACAAACCCTTTATTGATCTGCTGTATTTTGTTCCGTCGAAATAATACAGTAAACTTGTAGGCGAGACTACTACTTGTCACTTGCCATAATACGTTGCATTAACACGTGCTGAATTAGTGGTTAGTATTAGCATTGCTGGAAGAGTGCTCAAAGAAACGCAATCGCAGGTAATATTATCTAACAGGTACATTCGTTCATGATGGTGTAGCTCCATCCTTCTACTAGAACGAAAGTTTTGAGTTTGAAGATCTTTGTAAACGTGTTACTTTGTTACTTCATGTTTCCGATAAAATTCTTACCCCCTACCTCCTTCTCCAAAGTGAGCTTATCTCTATGTAGCCATTATATATTTCATAAGAGTTGAAACTAGTAATACGACTAAGGAAGTTTCGTTTGGTAGTTTGCGGTGAGACCTTAGACTGTTGGTTAAACAAGTTAGCCGTCTTTAATGAACGCTGGGTCGATTACTGAGTAGTCCTGAAGAGGCGATTATTAGCGGTACAAACAGACAATAATAATGTTTTGAATGATTGGCATGAGCGATAAATTTAAAACACGCAAAGAAATGATAAGAAAAGTAATACAAGAATGTCTTCTCCACAAGCTTTACAGAATTTTTGTTCATCATCGAAAGTTAATTTTGGATAACTTTTTATCCCAGACTATATTTGTATACTTCCCTTCATTTTTGGCTTCGTTGTTGCTTCATCGGTACTCGAATGTCAAAAAATAATAAATATCTAAAATCCCCAACAGCCAAGCATCTTCGACCATGTTGAGGACAATGGTGGAGCTCTGTTTATTACCCATTTAAGCAAGTAGTTGTTCCAGAATCCTTACGTTTTACTTTAGAAGTTTGTAGGAAATACACAAATACAAGCCTCAGCAGCTAAATAGTGTAAACTTATGCACTAAATCTTCAAAATGTAATAGTATGAGAAATGTGCATTTTCTATTGGGCCACATGTTCAATTTTAATGTGGTTCGGATAAATCCTAAGTAGAGACAAAGTATCCCCTTAAATTACAAATATCCAGTTTGCATAAAATTATAACTATAGTTATCATTTTGCATGCTGTAAATGTTTCGCATGTTCGGAATGGTTTTATTCTAAACGCCTTGCTTCTTTCAGCAAAAATTTATCACTTTGAAGTTTTGCTGACTCACCAGGATATGAACGTGCCTTTGTTTGAAAAGTGGTTTGGTGAGCAACTTATTCCATATACCTCCAAATATTGATATTGTTATGGTTAATAACTATCATACCCCACAACTCCCAAATTCTATTTATATAAGAGCTAAAATAGTTCGTTTTATGAATTCAAAGGGTTTGGATGTCGCAAATCCAGCAATAAAAAACATCAGACTTAATCAATCAACATAATATTAGCATGAATGTAGCGTGTAGGTTGTGAATGTGATAGGATAAGTTGCATAATCACTGTCTGTTGACACAGAAACTGTTGAAACAAGGATAGAGGGAGGATGAAAAGAGCAGTGGGTTTTACTATGTAAAAGTTGACGGCGATCCCGACAGTTCAGATTTCTTAGAAACGAAACGTCCCGACCTCTAAAGTGAAATTTTACCCTGCAATAATACAATCAAAAATTTGAAAGTGTCGGCCATGATTAACAGAATTATCGAAACGGTCACATCTCTGGAGAACTAAGGGCCGAATGCACAGTCGTCCCTTAAATAAAGAATCCCTTAAGCCGCAAGGACGCCTTTATAAAGAACACCTTAATGTTAGGATACTAAAGGCATTGCATAGTCGTCATTTAAGGGACCCTTTATTAAGAAAAGGATAATTATGGCAACGCTGTCGGCAAAGTGGAGAAATGTATGTTTCATGATTCTGTGGAAGTTCGGTTTATCATATATGAGTGTTTCATGACATAGATGTTAACCTATATGTTTTGTGACGTTAATCATCGTTATCCGATTCGAACGCTTGGCTTGGCCACGCCAAATAGTTGAGCAGTTTAGTGGGTTTGTTAAGTCGAGGAAAAATGGAGAGGCAGCCGCATTTTTATATATATATATATATATATATATATATATATATATATATTTTAGAAATTAAAAATGCATAATGGCAAAATTCCTTTTAAACATTGTTCCAGCTGGATCACCATTAGCTATACCTATGTTCCCTTCCTCTTCCTGATCATTGTGCTCATCGTTTAACACAAAATTGTCTTATTGCCGTCCAATATTGTGCAAAACGGCAACTGCACATATAATTGTTAAGGACAATTGTAAATTTGTCCTTAATGGACCTCTTAGACATGGAAAACGGCCTTTCCATATGCCGAACAATTGTTCCACAGTATTTCGAGTGCGTATATGTGCAATGTTGTATCTTTCTTCGTGTGGATTTGCAGGTTCCAGAAACAGTGTTAATAATATACGACTTGAAGCATACCCACTGTCACCTAATAATACGAGGCCTGGAAATTCATTTCGTCCAAATCGAGCACGTACTGCACTCCTCATGTACATACGAGTGTCATGGGTGGAGCCTGGATGACTAGTAACAATGTCAAATATTTCCATGTTAGGTCCTGCAACCACCTAAAAATATAGATATATTTTAACAGAATAGGGATATACTTTGAATATATGCATCATAGACAACATATAAAATGGATATTTCACAATTGAGGTATAAAATTTATGAAAATTACATATTTCATGCTACCTGACAAGAAAATTATTTACCTGTACATTAAGTGACATGTAACGCTTTCGATTTCGAAAAACTTCGGCATTGTTTCCCCCAGGGTGTACGATCCGAATATGTGTGCAATCGATACACCCGATGACTTTTGGGAAATGGGCCATTTCATAAAATTTTCTAACCACTTCTCGCCTTTCATTTTCATGGCGTGGAAATCGAACATATGTACCCACTTGCCTGGCTAATATTGTGGAAACCCGTCTCACAACTCTACAGACTGTTGCTTGGTGGAACGACCTGAGATCTCCATGTATCATCTAAAATGTAAAATATACATTGTACAATTATAAGCACTGCTTGTTAGAATATGCATAATTACTTGGAAACTATTGCTAGCATAGAACCTTAAAGCAATAAGTACTTGCAACATAGGTGACATAGGGGGTCCTCTTCTCGTTGGTTTCTCCAATTCTTCCTGAAGAATCGGCAACAACACATCTCGTCGCGTCAACGAACGCGAAAAAAAAGGAATTTTTTCGGGCAAGACGGATCGGAATGCGGTTTTTTGCATTCGCTTCTAAAAATTATTTGTAAAAAAGTTACCTAATTTTCAATATGCCAAAATTGAAAATTGCATTGCTTGAGAGGAATTTCTGTGTTTGTAAAGACTGAGAAAGAAGGAAAACACCTTCAGAGAGAGAAAAATCCAACTAATACCCAACTGAATAGGGCCAATGTATGGATTATAACGAAAAAAATCACCGAAAATCCCCTCTAAAATGCGTAAAACGCGTGTAACTTTTTTTTAATATATAATGATCACTACGCGCGTATAGACATTCGAAAGACCAACTATCAAAGAGTCTTTTCCTAAATTTTGAGACGATTTGAAGCGTACGTCTTGAAGCAATTCGATTTTTGAAGAAAAAAAAGCAGTTTTTCGCGTTTTCTGAGCTTCCCTTGCTAGATATCGACAAACGGACTACGGGATTGTGTTCTATGGGAAATTTGGCATCTCCTATGTACTTTTGGTCATTTTTCACGTCAAAATACCTTGTTAGTACGCCAAAAACCGATTTCGGGCACTTAGAGGTCAAAAAATGCCTGAAAACTTAAAAATGAGCCCCAGGGCGCTGGGAGTGACCATTTGAGCTGAAAATTTAGGAACATGCTTTTTTCATTGGTACTAATCGATGTACCAATTTTGAGCCAAATCCGAGAGGGTGACGTGGGATCGACTGCTCAGTTGGCATGGAATGCCCCATTAATATCGGTCCCAATTCGTTTTAGACGTTTGTGCAAAGTAAATTGATCTACAATGGGTATACCACTGTATATGACGTTTAAATGACGCAAAATTAACGAATGAGAAATCAATTGCAGATGTACTTGCGGAGTATTTTAGATCTGTGCTCAAGGCTGACGATTTCACCCTGCACACCGATGAGAGTAACGGTAAGAGTACCTTTCCTCAGATTTTTTATTGGGACATCTTTTCATTGCGTAAATGTTTGAAACCTAAAAAAATTGCAAGTGCACATAGCATACTTTCATATATTTACAAAAGGTATTCTGACTCTCTTACGACTCCGTTAAGGCACATGCGTAACCTTACCTTCAAGAAGAGAAGCTTCCTTAACAATTTTAAATTGTTATTGCCATTGTTACACCAATTCTTAAAAGTGTCACAGGAGAATTAACGATCATCAGTTTAATCAATACTGCTGGTAAAATGTTCGAGAAATTAATATATATCATTTTATATTTTCGCATTTACATGATAATATTTCAGAGTATCGGCACGATGTCCTACCTAACAGGTCAACGGTCATAGTTTGTGTGTTTTCTGAATCTGTGTCAAGTGTAATCTTAAATAAACAACAACTCAATGTCATTTATACCGATTGTTCAAAATGCCTTTGAGAAGGCACTGTAATTCGTAAATTTGGACGATTTCCGAATCACTGGTTAATCGTTTGTATTCTTAAAGTCGTATTTAACCAAACAACCGCAAAGGGTCACGGTGGAACATATCTACTTTCAACTATATATGACTGCATTGGGAGTGCCCCAAAGTAACAATTTTGGTCTTCTTCTTTGCTTGGTTTTCTTTATTGATCTAACGGAGCCTGACTGGGTTAATGTTTGGCGATGATTTTAAAATATTTAGACCAGAATGTGGTAGAAATGATTGTGTAATTCTTCAAAACGACTTCAACCGGTGTAGATTGGTTTAAAGATAATAAATTGTTTGTACATATTAATATAGAACTAATTGATAATATTAAATTTAAAATGCCTAAACTGAACACAAGAATATTATCGTCTGATCTTTTCTACGCTGATAACCATAGGTCGTCTCCCCTTGATCACATGGTCAGCAGGTCACAATATTTTGTAAAACTTGGTTACGCTCGATATATTTAATGTCAAACTAGTCGTATTAAAACGCATTCTAGCAATGTATGACCTGCACCCTGACTAGTTACAATTTGGGAGCATTGATTATTTGGTTTCCTTGTGTTGTATTATCTTCCTTTCTTTATTCTACTTAGTTGTAAATTGGCCTTTCCATCTAATTAATTTGGCCAAGTATTCGTAAAGTCATAATTAAATAAACTGAAGTTCGCTCAGGACGATAAAACCCGCACTTGGTGTTTTATCATCTCAAAATTAAACACAAGTATTAAGTAGTTTGGACCTCCAAACATACTTTGTATGGTTCATTTTTACTTTGGTCTAGACATACAGAATGGAGTTACCAATTTAGTTAATTTAGTTATTTTTAGTTTAATTAATTTAATTATTTTAATTTAATTATTTTAAGTTTTAGTTAATTTAATTTATTAATTATAATTAATATTATAATATAATCATAATAATATTAATTTCATTTACAGTTAATTTAATTATTTTTGGAATCACCAGGAGGTCAAACCTGGTGCATACAGAAACTGTAAAGAATGAACTGCAGAACTTTGACAGTGGTACTGCCGAATATTTGTAAAAAAGAATAAAATTCTGTCCATATGCAGGATGTTTGTTTTCCAAATAAATGCCAAAAATTCATGCAGTGATTTTTTTTGAGTCAAAATAACGAAAAACATTCCTCTGAATTAAGTATGGAACACATTGTTTCCCATGCAGGTTGTTAATACAGATAAAATGAAACAATTATTTTGACGTTGGTATTGAAATTTAATTTACAACCCTGTGCCACGAAAATATTTTAGGACCCCTGTTCACAGGATCTTTTATATGGGCAATTTCATATCAACTGTCGTGAGATTGGCGGGTCATATATTTTTTTCCCAATCAATACTATTTTATTATATTGTAGGTTTATTAACAAGTATTTATTCAAATTTTCAGCCCAAAATATTAGACCTAGCGTTTTTTACAGCCTATTTTCTGGTTTTTGGCGTTTTCTGACACCAAATTTTCTCCAAAACGTTACCAGAATCACATCGCACGCTGGAAAAATTTGAGAGTACATGATGTCGGTGTAAAATTTTTCAAGGAATCCATTCCTGCCCTCAGAATCTGCCTAAAATTCTTCCGTTTGAGAGAAATCCCAAAAAAAAAACCATTTTTTTTCAACTTGCTCTACCTCGCGTGAATGAATTTTTGAATTTTTTTGCAGAAGCGCAAAATGTTTGGTTTTTGGTGTACTTCTAGGTACTTTCAACTTTCCCGTGTGTATTTTGGGTTTAAGTGCCAAAACAGGCGAAAAATGACCAAATGAGCCTAAAACGGTGAATTAAGCATGAGAAAAAAGGTCTGGCCCCCTTCGTCAGTACTGTATTCAATTATGAGGGTAGCCGTCATTCCTCATAGGCAGGTTTCAAGTATTTTTACACTCTTGGGTCTTGTGGCCCTTATACCAGCAGCGTTAATTCTTTCTGAGCCTCGGCACCGACCAGCACGAATAAGCGCTAGTTTGATTGCCTTCTCAAGAAGTCTTCTTGGGAGCACAATCACAGCAGTCTGGGTGTCCACCTAAGCGTTACGAAAGAACTTCATCGACCTAATGTGAAGATCGACAGCTCTGCTGCGTGTGATGCGAAGTGTCTTGCATACATCTCCTTAGTTTCCAAGTCTACGAGATCTTTGATCTATACGAGTGCCAGCTACGTAAGGGTTCTGGCCCATGGTAGGTCGTTCTGAAATGGCTTGCTCAATGCAGGAATGTCCTGGACTTTTGCCTATTTCCAAAACGAAAGTCTCTGCGGCATTGCGTTTGATTTTAGTGACATTTGTTCTTACAGCTTTCTGCAAAGCCGGGGCAATCTTGGTGCCGCTCAGGGTATCAGCGCAGGTGGATGGAATCTTTGGTTAGACCACGATGGCATCAGGTCGAAAGCGTTGGGTCGTGATGGCTGTCGCTTCGGCGACTTCCTCCTGTTTAATGATTGCCATTGGTCCTCGCTCTTCTCACATTTTTGGTCGCCTCCCCGTGTAATCTACTGATACCTTTTCCTAGTTAGCATGGCAGTATACTTGCTGTCTGTAGCCTCTTCTTGGCGCCTGAATACGGTTTAGTCGTCTGCGTAAATTAACAACTGCCTTTTTGCCACCGATTATTTCAGCAAACTTTGAATTATACTGACGATGACAAAAAGGGATCTACTCCGGTTATGTCAGATTCGATGAGTCACCGTGTAATGAGTTAAACAAACTATATAATCGCGGTCGACACTTGACTGACCAAGATCGACTTGACTGACTAGTATACCGAGTGCATCCAAAGTTGTGTGAATATTTTGGATACTAAATACATCAAAACGGTCATAGTCTGTAATAAGTTGTAGGTGTCAATCTAGCTGGTTATCAATTAAGCTTCCTTTTTCTTGAGTTTCGTTCAACCATAGAGAATGAAAATGTATGGGAGGACCATATATAAATTCCAATAAATAAAATGCTCAATTATTACGAAAATCAGTCAAACATCGATATCTAACAATATCTAATTCCAATAAATAGGGTGTCAAAACTGCCTACTAAAACAGTGTAACGCTCTCTTATGCTTCTCCGGATTCCCTAAGGGCTGGTGTAATCTTCGGGGAAGGCGAGTCTGACGATTTTCTGGATCTCGGGGGTGCTGACTGAATCTTCGGAAAGAACAATTAATTCTGTGAAGGCCTCGGGAAAGAGAGTCTCTGGTGACCCTGGATTGCCGAGAGGCTGAGTGAGTACTCGGTGAGAATGCTCCTGCCGATTCTGTGAAGGCCTCAGGGATGATGGGCCTGACGATTTTCCGGAATCTTTATAACCTGATTGAGTCCTCGGTCCTGACAACTCTCTGGTGGCTGATGGAGTTCAGGGAGGGGGAGTAACAGGATGTTACTCATCTTTCTTTCTTTCGCTTTCATTTTCTAAAGGTCAATTTTGTCAGTCCAAAGGGATATTCACAATGATCACAGGACAGCGGCCTCGATGCGCGAATTGAGAATTCGGAACACTTCACAATAGAGTCACGCAATTATAAGAAACAAAAGTATTAGAATCATATTCACCCATATAGCGTACAGTACCTGTGACTACTAAGTCAGAGTAAAGACAAACATAGAGGGAGAGAGAGAGGAGCGGATCGTCCACTTTTTATTTTCTGTTCGAGGTCTCAAATACTATAGTTCGAAAAGTCTCAGAAAACTAATTCTGACCAATCAGAATTCAACTCTTCTCCCTCTCTTTAGAATTCTCTCTCTCTAAGAATTCCCTCCCTTTATTTATATCGATTATAGTAATTAATTTTCATATGGGCTCCTATATAGTGTACTTTTCCCCACACTTTTTAAGCCGCTCAGTTGTAACAAATCGCGCATATAAAGAAATATTTACAAATAACAACCAAGAAATATGACGGATACTGACAATAAATTTCAAATCCGCAAAAGCAGCAAAATAATACTAAACCTCTTCCAACTGAACAACGACAAACCAATTCTAGAATTCAGAAAACTCCAAATTTAAAAATTATTATACTTCTGAATGTACTTTTTTCCTTTTTAATATTGAAGTGTCTACATAAATTAAAGGTTGTTTTAAGGAATATTTAGTTATAAAATTTTAAGTCAAATTTTCTTACTAGAAGATGATGCGATTATTACCTACAAACTCATCTTTTCTAGCCAGAAATTGGGCGTCTTTTCTGCTTAGATTCTGCCCATAAGATCGTGGCGACAATAGGGTATATCTCTGAAAAACATTTAGTTGAAGAAACCAACTAAATTTTGTATTTTCAATGTTAAATTGAGTTGTAAAGATACCGAAAACCAAATTTATTTAATATTGTTAAGTATACATAATTTTCAAAAATATACAATATTTCATAAAAATATAAATTTAAGCTATTGGTCACGTGATCTCAAACACCAATCAGAGTGCGTGCTTCACGTTTTGGTAAACGCTGTTATTTCGTAGACTCCTTTTACGGAAATTCGATTTGTTCGATTGTAAATGTCCCTACCAGTTGGGTGTTTATGGTTTTGTGTAGATTACGTATCGAACAGTATTCACCTACCCTCTTCGTATTGTTAAATATTGAATATTATTACTCCTTGAGACCTATTAAAGGAGGCCTTTTCGGTATTCAATAATGCGTTAAATGTAAGTAACTTAGGGTCAAATTCATCAAACTCACTCAGTTTGAAATTCAAAGATTTCTCTCAAATGCAGTGTCTGAAATTTGCCTAAAACCCCATATAACCAAATATCCTATAACGTAAGCTTAAGATACCAGTTAACCCATTAACCCCCAAGCGTTATTTTTTTAGGTAAAAATTGAAACTAAATTATTAAAAAGAAAAACATGTAGTTTAAAATAGTTTTTCTTCATTTTTTTTAAGTACCCCTTTTTACCCGTTGTGAAAGGTTGGTACTTCAAGCATATTACATAAACTGTAAGAAAATCGATTTCATATCTAAAGAAGTAAGAACAAACCGTAGTTATAAAGGTAATTTCCTCGTTACGTCCCACTTTGAATCATTTTAACGATATTGCATACTTTGTATCTCGTTTTCACCCCATAGGAGGGGTGATAACTCAAAAATAATATCGAAATTCGAAAGAACAATTCATTTTACCCACAGGGTTATTTCTGCTGAAAGTAGCCGACAGTACCATTCAATCCTGGTTGCTAGTAACATTCTAAAAGCTGAATAAAGATTACTAGATGAATAATATAAAAACAGTTACTTGTTTTAAAAAATTTTTTAAATAACATTTTTATGAGAACAAGGTCTTTGGTGGAGCATAATGTAAAAATGGTCGTCTAAATGTTATCAGTGATATTAACGAAAAGCTGTAAAATTAATTCTGTTTCTGGATTTTTCATATTTTCAGACTCTCATTGTTCATTCCCATCCCTAGAAAGGGATAACAAGATCCATCCTTTAATCCACATAACTTTAACTTCATGAAAAAAAATGCTGGGTTTTCTGTATTTTTTTTTTTTTTTCGTTATATTATATTTTAAATCAGAAAATTGGAGTTTGACTTATATTGCGACGATTTGTCCATATTTAGCATAATCCTTATCTGGTTACTCCTGCCAGTCACTGGTCGCTACTTTTTACGTATTAACGGTGAATAGGACATCCACATGTTTAGACTGTCGAATTGAATTTAATAATTAATTTATTGTCAACGGAAGTAATTAGGAATTTTTGAAAAGTTCTAAATTTTGATCTGAGAAGCAAATTATAGAGGTCATTTTTGGCTTACAATACAAAGTTGTAGTCTAGCTTATCACATATTTTCTTCGGTAGTTCTGTAAGATTCTTTCGTCAGACTAGTGGAAAATCATGTTTCTCCTTTCGGAAATGGTAGAAAACTTGGTTATTTGGATTTCTTAATCTTCGTCTGTTGTGATTTTATTTATGATTGCTTGCGATCATGTTTACCCACTTTTCTTTGTATTTACCGTTCTGTAGTTACTGCCCTCGCCTGATATTGTCCATTAATTGATGTTCCACCTTTTTCTTAGAAACTACTCTTCTGCATTTAACCTGGTCTTCAAGTACAGAAATGATGCCGCTTATTACGGATCACGTCCAAACATTTCCGTTTGATTGTGATTATAAGTTTACGGTCTTCTGGTGTAATTCTGAGAGAACCTTCTTTGTTTTCCCTTTTCTTCTTCTCGGGTCCCAAATTTTACGGATTCTCCGGTAAAATACACGTCACGAGAGTTTCAAATTTTTGTCCAAAGCAGTGTCCAACAGTGTACATTGCGTTTTAGGACTGAAACCTAGCATTAAAAACCTGGTATTCTTAGTAGAACGAATACAGTAATTGCTTATAGGTGCAAAACTAAATTATTTTAAAACGTATTTCAATTGTTTTACAGCGACAGGCGGAAAAGCACATTAGAATACATAATATGATCATCGCAACCTCGATCTATTTTAGTAGTCGTGTGTATATGTCCTGACTTTGAATAGCGAGTCATCGGAATAATGCAACGTCATAGAACGGAAATCACACGATATCCTCCCGAATCCTCGCATCGCATACCTCGGAGTGAACGAGAGAAGAAGAGAGACTGCCGCCGCTGAAAGCGTCGCCATCGCTTTGTTCGTTCCTCGACCTCTCTCAACAATTTGGGTGTTGAGAGAGGCATGGCGGCGGCGGGCCCCCTTCGAAACAGGTGTTTCTCCTCTCTGCGTTTCACCATCGCATTTTCTAGCACGCCACACGTTGCTGAACGATGGGAACATGAAACAAGAAAAATGGGAACGTCTAACTCTCGACACATGACGAGCATGCTCGTGCAGATATTCTTGGTCATTACTTATTTGTTTTATTTCCATTTGCAACATTGTTTTCGGTTAGATACTCGTTTACAAATGGGAATGTAAAAACGGACTAATAACAAATGTATTTCTAATTTAGACACACCTACTGATGAAATGCGTTCTAATCAAATTTATTGACTAGAAGGGCAACTTAAATCAACAAGAAAATCGGAACAAATGGAAATATGGCTTTCTCTCTTATATTAAATTGCACAAGGAAATGACTGAGTTATACTTTCTTCTAGATTTTTGAGTTTCTGCACCTCCATTTAAGACTATGGAGAAATACCAGAGGATTGAAGCCATTCTCCTGAAAATTTAACAGTTTTAGAAATCTTACTTACCAGAAGAACGCAAATTCAGACAAGTACTATAGAAATCGCTTATGAAGTGAGCGTTTTAAACGCCCAATTAAAAATTATTTTTGTGAGCCTTAATTTCATTAGTTACATTTTGATGCCATTAGTATATCGGCTTCAAATTCCAATTTTGCTCTTACAGTCTCGAAATTCTGGACTATTATCAAACCCACATACCACTTGCATCAAGCATTAAAGCGGACTCAAAGTTATATGCGGCGTATTACCGATTTCGTTACTATTGAGATTCAAGGTTGGTTAAATTAACAAGAACGTGTGACTTTCCATTGAATCGATTGGTTGAAACAGTAAATAATTTGGGAGGCATCAATTATTAATAATATTGAAATCTTGAACGAGGAAGTTCTAGTGCAAAAAATAAAACTTGCAAAATTGAGTCAATTTATTAAAAATGATACTTTTTAACTAATATTTATTTTTATATTTCAGGAGAAATGACTGACCCCGGCGATTGCGAGACCGAAGAAGATTCGGCGCCGGAAACGTGCGTTTCCCCGGGAGGGGGCACTATCATACCCTGGTAAGTCTCCTAATTTCATACATTAATTAAACTATTAAGCATTGATCTCGTAACCCAAAATATAGCTTCTTGTTTTCAGTCTCTGCTTGATTTTAAATTGTTTAAAAACTACAGCCGTTTACTAAATGGCGATAAGAGACTTACTTTCACCATTTTATTTGTCTTTATAAGGCGGTTATGTCTTCAACGTTTATCCATTTTCGAATGGCTGATATAAGATTCATGGAATTAAATTATTTCAAACTTCGCATCGCTTTCATTCCACTCACAATGCGTTGCGAATTTGTAAACATTTCAATGGAATATCTCGTAAACGGTTAAATTTAACGCTGTCAAAGGTTATCCTTTTTTTTTTGCAAAAAACAAACTAAGAACTCAAAACGTTACTTTTTTATCATTAAAAGTGGGTCAAAAACAACACACAGTAACGATGGTTATGTATAAATTGTTACTTCTTTGTCGACTATTATGACAGTTGTAGGGTAGGTACTACCCTATTATTAATAAATCACAATTTTAATGAACTGTTAATAATAATGAAAATCCCTTTCGCATTGATCTGCACCGCAGAAAATCACAACTGTGAATCCTATAAATATGCTTGAAATTCCTTTGTGATATTTTCAATACGAACCAATGAATTTCGAGAAATTCCTCGACATTTAGCTTCATCGATGACACCATAAAAAGTGTTAGATTAAGTTGGTACGTGCTAATAACTTGACTTATTAAGTACATAATTTTCAAGAACAAATTATTTCTGGACGTTCTTATTAACATAGTCTATATATAGTTGATGATTGTGCAAGTCTGTAACCACAAATAACATTTTTTTAGACATTGTTTTTCCTTTTATGACCATGATATCTAAAATTACTGTGCACGGCTAATGTATGAAAATATTACTAATTGTTTGTAAATTATTTTGTTTACGGCGATTCTTATTTATCCGTTGAGGTAAATTGATGATATTTCATATTATCTTTTTCAATTTGTGTTTATTTGATTTCGCAATTACATGTCAAATTATTTGTTTTTCAAGCATCACTCTAGGTATTGCGATTTTTTCTGATGGTGCATATATTTCATTTTTCGGTAGGAACAAAGATGTATGCCTAAATGTTCAGTAATTAATTGTTTTATTAACTAAAACTGCCAAGAATGTTCACAATGCCTTCGTTAACTTGAACTTATCGACGTAAAGCAGTCTTATGTTAACAGTAGGGTTACACAAAGTTTGTTCGGTTTAATAAAAAGTGTTGTGGCCAAGTTTTGAAAAAGGTGTTTCACTACACATGATTTATTGCTTTATGGATTTCACCTTTGTAATAATTTTAACCAAGGACAATATATAATTTTACTTTATGCGTACAGTTAATTTGTAAAACTTCATAAATTATGATTATTGAAGATTTAAAATTTTTAGTGTTTTAAATGCTATTTGATTTTAAATATTTATACTCCTATTATCAATTTAACGAAAGCTTTGATGTTATTGCAGACGACAGAGTTTGCTGACAGTAAATGTTTATAGAAAATTTCTTTAATATTGACAGGTGCGAATTGATTTTTTTTAATTAATCAGGTCCTTTTGGTGTCATTGTCGTATGACGTCCAATATGACGTCAACAACTGGCATCATATATAAATTTACTTTTAGTTGGCAAAATTGTGTCACGGATTTCATTGGCAAATTTAAAGTGTTTTAAATTATTTTTTTTTTGTATTTCTAAATTTTGTATTACTAGTTTGTGTTTGATGGCGAGAAGGATGTGCGCATACATTCACCATTTTGTTTCTGTTCCCTTTACAATCTATCATTTTGTCTAATGTTCTTTTAGCTATTTTAATAAAACCCTAAAAATGAATGCACCAACTTGAAAAGTTTCATTTGTGAATTAATTGTGTATTGAGTAGTTTCCCCATTGGTTCTTTTTTTCTTCTCAAGCTCATACTGTAATTTAATTCACTTTGATTCAATTGAAATTTTAAACCATTTTAAAGTCACTACAATACATTTCAATTCGAATAAATTAAGCTTACATTGATTCTGAATTTTTCTTAGAAGCCTCATTTTCTGGAGTGACGACTCGAGCCATTGAAAGTTTCAGAACTTCCCCAAGTGATATGAGAAACGTCCTTTACATCCCTTACTTGATTTAGTAATCCCAATCAAGTTTGTCGATAATATTAGAAGGAAGAACTTCGAGAGTTGGTCCAAGTGTGGAAATATTATTTTATCTAGTTAAAGGCTTCAGTTATGAGATTTCCAGATTTCCAAAACCGATGTAAGAATTGTTTGATGCAATGTGAAAAATTCCATTCATTCCTTGATAAATTTGATCAAATAGTCATTGTTACGTTAAATTGAAAAGTGTCACGTAATCTGAGAGAAACCGCTTACTTCATGGTAATTTAGGTACATTTAGTTCTTTAACCCAAGCAATCCGACGAATTCCAGTTACTTCATGATAGGTTAGATTAATTGCCGTCGTTTAATGTTGCTAAATCTTTGTTCAAAATTCAAATCTAAGAGGTGTCGTTTACTCTGTAGCTGCCAACCTAGACCCATTTAATGCTTCATAGGCTACTGGGACTTTTTTTATTCCCAAGTAATCTAACAAATTACTGTTAATCAATCGTAAAGCAATTTAATCCTTAGTAGTCATCCAGGGGTTGTTAGTGACTGCGCATTTTCAATCGAAATATTCTACATCTAGATATAGATTTAGATCTATATTTAATGGCAATATGAAAAATAAAACAAAAAAAAAATACAGCGAAGTTTAGCAAGGTTTTTAATGTTTAACGGTCTTATTCAAAAACACGTTTTAACTTTAAAATGGGTTTTAGCTTAAAATGCGTTTAGTGTGTTTCACAGATGTTGAGCACTGGAAAAACGTCCTAGAAATGCAAGTTTGTCCCTAAAACTTTTAGGTAGAACAGTGGGGTGTGGTTTTTGAGACATAATTTTATTACCGATTTAGTTGTTCGTAAGGTAAGATCTATCGCTGCCGTTATTAATCAAGAGGAGAGTACGTCTCAGATAGACATCATGAATGACTAATTAGATGTATAAAATATTCACACTTCTACCTTTTTATGGTATCATATCTTTAAGAAAAAAAGTTATCTTTCCTCTAACTCCACTTATCCAAAACCTGTCAATTTGTTCACCTGTAGCTCTTGCTGGGGTAATGGGCAGATAACAATTCCATTACTTACAATATCTATGGAATCTTTTCTACACATATGTCACTACTTTTCACACGAAACACCGCGGTCATAGACTTTAAATCACTATATATCTTCGGTGTCCCCAAATTTTCGCCAATTTCCATGCAATGACGCAACCACTTGACATGGACCGTAAAAATATAAAAATAGTGGAGGACCTTCGACCATTAAAATATGGTGTTAAAATATATATTAAAATAACAGAATGAACTGAAGCAAACATTTACTAGCGAGTGTGACGTCACTTGTGATCAAAAACTGCAACAAAGGATCGACCAGTAGTAATCGTGGCGTTGAAAATAGTAATTATGATAAATTATAAATATTTTAGGAACATGGATAAGAAATGGTTAATTTATTTTCTGATATATTTCGTTAGGAAACAAATCAATATAAAAAATGTAAATGGTTATGAATGTGATTAAGAAAAATTCAAAATATTTTTTGGTACATTTTATTTGCAACATACAATTTGGTTGTTAGTAAACAATTATGAGATTAACAAGAGACCTATTAGAAAAGTAAAAAGTTGAGTTCCTTTGAGTTAAAAAATACACATTGAGAAACACAATCGGTTTGGTTAATTTACTCCTAACTATCCACATGTTTATTACATTCTCCACTATGATAAATTTTGGCAATTAAATTTTAATTTGTACAAATATTATAACAAATAACATGAAAAACTTTTGATGTTTAGAATTAATGCTAGAAACATTTTCATTTTTTTAAAATCACAGGAGAATTACGTGCGAAATTATATATTAAATCCATTTTTGTAATATTCAACACGACTATAGGCACGGCACGCTTGCACCATACCTATTTTTTGTGTATTTAACAACACGAATTAAATCAATGAAATACTGAACGAACGATACTTGTCAACTTTGTGCCCACAACTAACGTCACATTCACCAAACATCTTTGCCACACTTCTCTTTGATCTGTGAATATCTTATGCCGAGTTTATATATTTTGATGGTCTAAAGATACGACCGTTGGGTTGTATTAACAGGATTAAATTCACATGCTTTTACCTTTATCGTGTTAGATTACTAGAAATTATAGAAATATATTGAATAACTGGTAAAAAATGTCTTATCTTTCATTTATATATTCTGTCTGTCTGTCTGTCTGTCTGTCTGTGCGTGCGTGCGTGCGTGCGTGTGTGCGTGCGTGCGCGCGCATATGGCCAATGAAATTTTACTTCCACCTGGTTCGACGCAAATCCAATTTTTTTTTTTCAGAAACGGTATAAACCAACGGTCGACTACAAGGAATTTCCAGGTTGGGTTGCTTGGTTCCACTTTTATTTACGGAAATGTTATAAAGCAATGGTCGACCGCAAGGAATTCTTTTATAGACGCTATTGGTTCTGACCAATTGTCAGAAAGTCTGTCGTCTAATTCACTCGAATCTCGTGCAGCATTTCCCCTCATCACAAGTCCAATTTGTGCAGCGGGGGTTAACATTGAACGATATTCGAGAATTGAACCCACGGCACCCTTTTTCTCTCGTTGCCCACTTATCACGGTTTTTTCGTGCCTCCCGCCTCATTTTTTGAGCTTAACTTTAGTAAGAAATTCACTGTTACAAGTAGTGGGATATTGTTCCTGCCCACAAAAATCTAAAATCGAGAAGTGCCTAAAGTAAACATTTGATTTCCATACAATTACACATTTCTTCAACCGAAAAGAGCATCTGTCACGTCGGTCGTTTTTGAAGCACTACCAGACCTCTTCGCCTATCGGTCAACACAATTTGAATATGGCGACGGAGCGAAAACGTCTCGCTTTTTAACAGTTTATCAAACACTTTTTCAAAGAAAATTTAATAATACTGCTTACTTGAATAATCGAATTTTAATTACTAACGTTAAACGCGTAAAAATAACTCATGAGAACACCGAAAAAAAACTAACTTAGGAAATGCGCAAATTTGAGAAACTTATTTGCATTTTATTTTTTATTTTATTTTTATTTATTATTATTTTTGTCAGTACATCACTCTTTTATTAAAAAAGTCATTTTTAGACGCAATATTTAATGAGAAAAGTATCGTTATTTCGAGTCATTTATAGCTATTTATACCGTTTGTCCAATTTCGACATTCATAAGAAAAATTTCAGCCAAATAATAAAAATTGAAATTAAAAAATCTTGATTAACTGGGCAATTTACCTGCAATTTAATGATCTCTTCATTGGTTGTTAGTAAGTAATTTGCCAAATTTAGTACCTATGATAAATTTGTTATGAACTTGTAGGCAACACAGTATGCTTTTCTTATTATGAATGCCAAGGCCGATGACAATGTACGCCACTGATAAACATTTATCATTTAGCAAATGTGTAATTGATAAGTACAGGGTTACATCCATTTCCCCCGTCCGTGAGAACGCGCTCATATACACACACACACACACGCACAGATAGAGACCCAGTGGTGTCCATCGAATCGATAAATCTGAGATTGTGCCGGTTACGCAACTGTACGGTTCGAATGTTAGCAGTAGCAAAAGACAGAAATCCTTGCGGAGCAAAGAGGGAAACACAGTTACACGGACAGTGAACGAGTGAAAGAGAGAAGCGAAAATCTTAATGGCGCCGATCGCGCGTTTCCACCGGTTTGATGTTATAGCAACGCGACGCCCATGTCAGATTGCATGTGGCGCAAACCGCGCAGTTGGCTACGGCTAGTTTTAGCCGAACCGTCGATTGCGATTCGCGTGCGTCGATTTATCCGCGGGAGACGTCTACACGTATACTTTAATTTGTCGTTCGGTTCTATACGGTCTGGGATGATGGTGACCGGTAGCAGTGGTCACCCTTAAGGATATAATCAGCCGGTCGAGCTGCCCACCAGACACACCATGGAGTTACCGAACTCTACCAGTGCGTATCTGCCGAAGTTATCGAATCCGTGGTATCCTCCTCCACGGTCCTCCTACAATTTCATGGTGGAATCAACAGCTAGGTTAGTCCTCATTTATTATATCCGCGTACTTCTCCTCCGATCAGAAGTTGGTCTATTTCCCAACTCCGAGTCTCGCTTGTTTACGGAATGACTCGTTTATCATAGTGTTGACCTTCGAACGGTTGCAATGTCTGTACTCGGTACTCTGTACCAAACAAACAAAGTAACTAACTTATCTGAGAGCATACGAGAAGCAGCATCTTAGCGAGTGTCGCATGTTAGCATTGATAGTCGCTTTTCGATGTTCCTCAACCCTGACCTGTTGCATTTCACTCTTTCTATGTTGCACGCCGTTCCAGTTTTGGTGCCTACGCAACGTTTTCCGCATTATACGATCAGTTCGGTGTCGTGTTGTTTCTGTCTTTGAGGTAGGTTAGTTAGATCTGACCTGCATAAAAACCCTACCTAACTAACGGCGTCGGGAATGACTGTTAAGTGCGGCAGCAGAAGCTATAAACGTTTTTGGTAATTCTGAAATGGGCAAATAACGTTTTGGTAATTTACTAACTAGACCTGAAAATACGAGTTGTGCATAGCTTTTGACAAGATCAGTTAGCTGTTAGGCATGACAGTATAAATAGCCATAATAAAAATCCTCTAATAGAAACGTTGCATGTTTAAATCAATTTGTTACGGAGGTGTTTCTAGATCTTTATCAAGAAGGAAGCTGGGAAATAAGCTCAAATAAAAAAAAAACAAAATGGGAGAAACGCATAAAATGCAAAAATGGCGACGAAGAAAATAAGTAAATTCGTTTATATTGTTTTACCAATATTAATACAAACTCTCCATATTTAATAGTGAACTTCAGGCGTCTATTACGCTTTGCAACGTATATGTGACGTCATGATAAAAAGTTTCACTAGAACTTTCTTGCACTAATTACTTTTCAGTTAATATTAGTCCAGAATGAAAGTCTTTCGTGTCCTGTTCAATTTCTAACAATATTTTTGGTTCGCTTAAGGTGGGAAGAAGAACCCTCAGAAGATGCGCTTGTGACAGGTAAAATGAGTGACATTTCACATACTTTGAGAACTCCAACATACAGTTCACATTCTTTGGAGCTCAGTGCATATAACAAAAAAAGATAAAAATCAGTAGCAATAGCAGTTCCGATTTATTTGCCAAAGTCTTACGGACGATAATGGAGACAGGTAGTTAGTTTTCGAAATATGTTGAAATAATATTACTCTTGAATTAATTAATCAAATAGAGTGCATTTCATAAGAAAAGTGACCGAGAAGTCTCGACAAATGTGTATTATTTTTAAATGACAATTGTATAGTTATAAATAAATTATATATTTTGTTAAAAGCATATATATATATTGAATTAATAATGTAAAAATAGTTAAAGAAATTAAATTTGCACGTCATAATTTTTCTTGTAATTAGTGTTCTATAATTATATAAATACGCTAGTTATTTTCTCTTCTGGTTACCTCTGTTTAAGAAAAAAGGTTATGCGACGTCTATATAATATATTTTCCGACCGTTCTGATTTGGAGATTCGTTTTCAATTTCGCAGCACCCGAAAGATGCTCGATCTTCTCTCACCACCACCATCGTCGAGGTCTGATCAGGAAATCCCACATTCCTAAGCACTCTAATATTGTTCTTTTCTTGTGAAAAGGAATTTAATTATTTATATGTTGTAGAGTGAATCTTCATTCAAAAATTCTACAAATTTCAGTTGGTAGTGATTATTAACAGCCCACTGTGATTTAAAACAAATGTTATCTCAGCTTATATTGGTCGTAGAAGGCTCGTTTTTCTTAAAAAAATTCGTGTTTTTAAACAGCTTTTCAATTATAGTTCATAAAATATATCTATATATAAAAGTAACGAAGATATTCTAATTGGTTCTAGGAAAAAGAGGTGAAATTGTATTTTTTTTAATGTATAATTCTAAGGTCTCCATCAAATTAAATAAATTAGCAATTTTTATAGGTTGAAATTTTAACTCTTGAACTTCAAAAAAAAATGTATTAAACCACAGCCCCCATCATTTGCACACTTTTTAAACATTGAAAAACTTATATTCTAAAGTTAGTTTGACTGATTTTGAATAATTTTTTGTAAAGCTGTATCAATAACAAGATAGGACCAATTTTCACCTTTTTTGCAATAACTTTTTTATTTGTTGACCGATTTTAATTCAGCAAGTCTCAAATTGTGACTCTTTTATTTCACAAAAACTCCTGTACAGCATTTTTCGTTGCGATCTATGATTTTTTCAATATTTTGAAAAAATATCACTTCCGAATTCATTCCATTTTTCCGCTTCCATTTTTTTCCGAATAGCGATATGGGACTCCTTTTCTATTGTCGCCCACAAAACATTTCACAAGAGAATCGCTCCCAGTTATGCTTTTTTCAAATTATTATGTGCACTGAGCTATTAAGACAGTTTCATAATTCACTAGTACTATTTCTATTCTGACCTTCTGAGGTGTTGTAGATTACTAATAGTTGAGAACGTAATACTGGAAATTCAAAACATTTTGGATCATTTTTTTAAAGTGAGTCAAAGGCCTTTTCAGAGACTGTGCTCTTATCACAACAATATTTCCAAAAAATTGAGGGTGTTGAAGTTCGTACATCTTAGTGACATGTCAGCTGAGATATTTAAATTACTTTAATCGGAATCCCTCGTTTGTCTTGTGTGTTTCAGCATTATCTGTGCATAGTCCTTTTCTTTGGGGCTGAAGATTTATATTTATCTACTTCAGATTAGTCCAAAAACGGTCAAATTATTTACTTTCATGAGAAACATGGATTTAAATTCACATTATATCACTAATATTTTTTCCTGGAAAATAGCTACTAAGTTGCTATAAAATGAATATATGCCAGTAAAATTATGTAATTAAAGGTTAAAGCTAACTTCAGTTTCAAACATTTAAAATCCACTAGGGCAAACTTATAGTCTTACTGTCCTATTACCTGCCCGATTGTCCACAATGTTTTGGAAAAAAAGCGCACTGGCCTGCCATTATAATTCCATTTGGGGAGGCTACTTTTGGTAATCTTTTATCAACCTCTAAGTCTATAGGACTGGTTCGCGCCTTGAAGATTTGAAGAAAAATGCTGACAAGCCACTTAAAGTTGAAAAAATGTTTTGCATTCTTTAATTATTGTGAAATACTGCTAAATTTAAGTGATATTCCATACAATATACGAATAGTGCACTTTTGGCCATGTTTCTTTTACTATAACCTGTAGCCTGCCTAACTCTCGTGCCATTAGTGCTGCGTCATCATAACGTATGTTTCAAGGTTATTTGTTGGCAGATTGCTTTTTCAATTTAAAACGAAAAACTATATTCATTATTTCCGAAAAAACAAACTACATCTACATATTTCTTGAGTATTTCACGAGTTTTTCGCACTTCTTGATTGTGTTTTTCGGTGTCAATTCTCAGTTGATCGTCCAATGCGTGTTCAGTTCTGATTTTTCTAAAGATTTGTTTTTTTTAATCCTATGAATATGACGTATGATGTCTTAGCTTTATGTCTTTTGATTAATTTGTGTAAAATATTGAAGTCGAAAAAACTGTCTTTATTTACGTAAATACATGGCGGCCAAAATAATTTTTTTTGTGAAACAATGTATTTTTGAAATTCCACTAAATAGCTTCTTCAAGTGTTAATGCATTAACACCACGTGGTCGTTAATGCACCACTAATTAAAAATTGTTTGACTTGAAAAATTTTACGTGTCTGTATTCACTATTTTAAATGGAGATATCCACTAATCCGAATAGGCTGTGAATTTTCAGCGTACTGCCGGAACGATGCCCGCATACCAAAGTGCATGGTCGTTTGCATTCTCTGTGTCAACCTTTGGCTGTTTAGCGTCGAATGACTGACACTTTGCGCACTCAAAGTTTGAAATTTAAAATTGAAGAAATAAATTATGCTTTTAGATCAATACGATAAATGTAAGTCTTATTTAATTTAGCTAGTTGGGCATATTTCTTGCAGTGAATTCATAGGGGAAGCTGTGCTTCTCTGGGTTCCATGGTAAACACGACCTAATTTATATGTATATATACCAACGGTTCAACTAAACTAAAGGGTAACTCATGACGACACAACCCGCCCTTAATTGTTTAATCTGTTTTATTAAAGGAGATCACTCAAAAAAAAGGAAATACAAAATAATTCTCCTCAACATAATTTTCTTCGTTATCTAAAGAATTAATGTTTGAGTTTTGACAAGAATCCTGATTTTTAACAATTTTCTCGGAAACTATTGGACCGATTTTGGCAAATTTAAATTGATCTTGAAGTCGAATGAATTAATTCGCTACTGCTTTATTATCGAGAGTAATTATGTGGTGTATAGTTTCGGCGGTATTAAAAAAACAAATTTTTCGATTTTAAAACATCGTTTATAACGATTTGTTAACATGAACTGAATATGCATTGTGCGTCATTTTATTCATTATTCTGAGAACTATCTAAAACAGCCGAGAAAACCTGCATTTCAAAGATGTCACAAAATTGACTTCTTTTTCCCAGCGGCTTTTAAGTAGGTTTTTGTTGTCACACTATATAATTTTAAATCCTCTCCAAATTTGTTGAATTCTAATTTTTGTTAGTCAAGCCCACATTAAAAGTCCTGGACGTAATTTTGTAGCAACTCGTCTCCAATTTTTTTTTGTTGAATGAATGGAACGTACTAGAGTATATTATAATTCCAGTCATAAGTGTTCAAATAACAACTTAATCAATTAGAGGGAGCTGGAGAAAGAGGCAACCAAGATGAATCGACAATTGCGCAGCATTTTATCATGAGACAAACAAGCTCATTAGCGGACTGGGAATTTTAACAACTTCATATGATACAACATGCAAAACATGCTCGATAAATCGAAACAAACAGTAAATTAACAACCATTATTCTGGGAATGTAGAGACAAACTTTTTCGGTATTGTTTTGGACTGTATTATATTCGCCCTAGCAACGAAATGTTCAAGTTTTCTTTATCGCCCGTCACCAGTTTACATGCATAAATGAAAATTAATTAAAAATTTTTCCTACATGTATTTGAAAGTTTTTATAATCGACAAAATGGTGTTTACACATGTTTATACTCACTCCTGTAATGGTTCTGATTTAAAAGTGTTACTTGGCGTCAGCGTTTTTTCTAATGAGAAATTTCGACGCTGTTGACGTTCGCAACGTTAATTCAATCAATTCATCTTTTAAAGAAGGCCGGGCGACTTCAACACTGGGTTAAACAATCAATTTTCTGAATTATAAAACTTCTGCACGCTCGCGTTGCCAGACTCGTTTAAAGTTTAGAAACGAATTATTTATACTGTCCGTATCGTAGCATTTCGTTAAAAATCCATCAAATTGATGTGAACAATTATCATGGGATATTTTTAATTCGCATTCGACATATTGTAATTTTTCGTATTATTTTATCATTATTATCTTTTGACCCATATTTTTGTGAAGATTTTATCTAGAAATCTAAGTGTTATTTATTTTCTAGACCTGATAAAAAAGATAGGTTGTATCCACGCGGAAATATTATACTTACATATTAGCTTGTTATAATCTTATATACAAGATAAAAAATGGAGATTATTTGTAGATTTTAATTATCAGGGTTGTTTATAGTATATAGGGTTGTTTATTTGTAGATTTTAATTATCAGGATTGTTTATAGGCTACTTAATATCAACAGTTGATAGTAATCAGTCAATTCTTTTTATAAATATCTTAGTCAGTAATTTACTAATTTGTTCATATTTTTAGAAACTAGATTCAGTTCTAATTTAAAAGAATAAAAATATTGCCTACGTGTGTTCAACACTATTTTTTATCTATTTTGGGCAATTATTAAGTGTTTCTAAAAAGTTATAGTAACATTTTTATATTTGTCTTAATAATTTGATTATTTAATATTATAGCGGTTGTTAATCAAGTTTGTGCTCACCGACATAATTGATAATTATTTTAGAACGGTTTATTAATTAGTTCGCTCTATTAAAATAATATCTGGGTAGATAGAAATGTAATAACTGAATTGCCAAATCGTAGTCGGGTAGAGTAAGAGGAAAAAAATTGAATCGAACATATGTTGATATTAGCTTTTAAGGTACGCGCACATACAACGAGATCGGACGGACGTCAAAAAAAATTTCGGTTGGGTCTCGAATTATGAAAGTCCTCAGAGAACTGATGAATCAGAATTAAAATCCGTCCACTACAAATTTCAGTTGATTTCACATTTGAATCTGGCGGTTTTTTTTATGACAACCTCCGACAAAGAGTGGAAACCTACAAAAATATGTTTCTCGCGAAATGTCAAAAAGTACAACAGTCAGGATAAAAATTAATGCACAATTTACATCGGAGATGACCTATCGTATATTTATGTCAAACAAATTGTCACTGTATTGTTGAAGTTTATAATTGGGTGAAGAGCGTATGACTTCGGCTTTCGATATTTCTGATCTCTTTCCAGCATTTTTTGCATACGAAAACAACCCGGTTGCTAAAAACACAAAAGGTAGCAACGCACGATCACGTGACTCCTCTTAAACATCATAGACCGAATGCCAAAGTCATACCTCCGTCGCCAAAATTATGAACTTGAAGAATATAGCGACAATTTGTTTAGTACAAATGTCGCATTAGTCGTGTTCAACTTCTAAATTTACGAGGAAGACACTGGTGTATTTATTTTCGTACTACCTATCTGCTGTAGCTTTTGAGATTTCGGGAGAAGTTTATTTCTGTCGCTTTTAACCGTGTGCCGAGGGTTGCGGTCGAAAATGTTATCAAATTCGGATTCCTAAGGGTCGAAAACGCAATGGTGATGGTTTTTCAGATTTGTTCGAAGAGAAGCAAAAGCATTTCTGAATGCGCAATCCCGGATTCAATAAAGATAGGCTGAGACGCAAACTTGTACGTATACAGAATTCGTCAATGCAGGAATCTCTGCAGCCTAAGCTGTATTTTTTTTCGTGACTGCAACAGTACAATCATTTCCAACTTGTGATAGATGCTGAAGCAATACTGATCAATTCAGCACCATCGTTACCAGGAATTTGGGTTTTTGCCCCCCGCGCCATCGCGAGGTACTGTCAAAATTGCAGATGACCATCATCTGATATTAAACCGTGACGATTATAAAATATTAGCACAACCTGCCAAACTACTCCACATATTTTTTTTATCAGTTAATGTTGTATCAATAATTTGATGATTTATTTCCTGTTCTGTAATAATAATAATGGCGTTTCTTATAGGTTACAGTAAGGACTGAAATTTATTATGCATCATCTTGAGGTAGTTGAAAAACTTTTTCTTCATTCATTAATACAGGAAATAAATGTAAATATTTCCCAGTTGCATTCCTTTTTTCGCATATTTCATGAAATCACACATTTATTCTTTCTTTTTGAAAATTTTCTTCCAAAAGTTCTTCAGCGAGTTCTTCATCCTACAAAACATATTAACAACCGACAACCGTCTTTTAAATTCTTTCGGCGATGTTATATGTGCGATACACTAACAAAAGATCTGTGGTGAAATTTGCGGAAATTCTCAGAACATTTTTTGTAAATCGTTGAAACATTTTTGTCTAAATCGATGCATTCTATGGAGACTACAAATTACATGTATTAATAATTTAATTTGATCGTTGTTTACTTTCCTGACGAACTATCCTATGAACTCTAATAAATTCAAATATCTGGTTTTCCTTGGAGTGCGACAAATATACAAAAGTGAGAGGTGATTAGTATAAAAATACTCTGAAAAAATTCTCTTCCGTCTCGATATAATCGTTATTAATCAATCAGTTTTTCCTGATTGCCGTATCAAATACATGAAAATCTAATAATAGGTTATTGTATGCGTGTTAAGACACGAAAAAGCAATTTGTTCATAGCAGTTATGCGTAGTCGTTTACTTGGAACACAGAGAAATAGCAAGGTTTTTTAAATTCTTCATTCAAACTCGCCTAAAGTGAGTTTGAAATATTCAGCGCCTCGAAACAAGTCGAAAGCCACCCGCGGGGCCCCGGGGATGCAAGTGGTGTTTGTTAATTAATTTTGTTTACTGTTTAGTATGAAATATTTCAGTTCCAGGATTTATATCATTTTAAAAGTAACAAAGTTATTCAACTTGATTAACTGTGTATTTGTAATGTAAAATTAGACCGCGACTTCGTATATAGAAGGAGCTGTAAAAATTTTAAACACGACTTTTAAACTCGACGAGTTTTCATAATTCAAATGAAACTGGGCACAAAAATAGTTTAGGTAAATACCTAAACCAGTTATACCGGTTAAGTTCATTAACGAGACTCAGTAAAAACAAAATAACAGCCTGTCAAATTACATTAAAAACTTTTAATTCTTTTGATCTGTTGCAGTAACATTATAAAACATTTTAATAAATCTCAAAATGTATGACGCTTGTATTTAACATTTTTTAATATAGCTTGCCCAAAAAAGCTTTATGGGAAAATTAAAAATTCCATATTTCTGCCATTGGATGGAGTGAAATCTAGCGGAAAATCCGAACAACTGAACGAAAAACTGTGTGTTCACGTACCGTTGAACACCACCTATTTACGATTCGAGAGGAAATAGTGACTGTAAAGTACGAGGTAGTTTTAATGACACACACACACTAACCTACCTCAAGTATATATATCAAATTGCGATTGTATTGGATAGGTCGCAAGTAAATAGATGATGATAAAATCCACCAGCTTGCGTTTCATACGTGTTATTACGCAAACAGTCCGCCTGTTATTATTATTTTAATTCGTTCCAGTGGTGCGGTAATTTTAATATGTAGATAACACCTTCGAAGTGTGGTAGGCAAAGTTAACATTTCCGATTCCTTTGAGTAAGTGATGTGTTAATTAGGAAATTTTCTGTGTTATTCAGTATTGACCTACCGTCAAATAACCGCTTTGCTTTCAAATCGATAACAAAGGTACTTGTATAATTGCGCGTCATTTTTTATGAACACATCTGGAAAAAACCGAAGATTTTAATCGACGAAAATATGCAAAAACACGTACGATGCTTGTTAAAAAATCGAAGTTGGATAGTTTAAGCAAGCACGCATTGCAATTTTTTTATTACCTAAACAACAGGAATTGTTTAAATGTTTTGAGCATTTATTTGTTACAGTATCTTACAATTGAACGGAATAATTAAAGCTTTTTAACATTGCATTGTTACTGGAAACGAATAGAATTCGACAAATGATTTTCGAGGTGTGTTAAAGAGTTTTACATTTTCTTGGAACAGTTGATTAGAGTGCACTCTGACTTTACTAGGTATTAAAGCGACAGTTTCAGTTTGATAAGATTAATTTCATATTCTACCGTTTCCTCTGCGTAACTGCAATAAGCATAAAGCGACCGTGTTCCACTTATGACACGGCGGGATTCCATACTGGTAAAGACTAAAGAAAAAAAATATCGAGATGAAGTACTGTCTTAATTTTGATAATAAGGAATGTTAGTTTACAATGCTCTTTATTATAATACGCTTACAGCTGTTACTTATGTCACCGTCGTTAATACTGTTAATAATTCAGTTATTAACAATTTGAATAGCTTTATATGAATCTTTCTGGTAACGTGCTCAGTAGAATTTTGTCAAGTGCTCAGTGGAAATTTATTGACAACAGTCCTTTAGAGAGTCCATCCAGAGGTATACAATTAATTGGGGGAATATTTGCAATACTGTTTTTTTTATTTATATGCCCATATGTGCAATGATGTCGCAGATAATTCTTTTTTTAAAGTTGTAGGTTTGAAGATCCTCAAAATATGTATGTTTTTGGACACACATCTTCTCTACATGACTGAACGTTTCATTCAGCTATCGACTGTAATACGTTACATTGTCCATCACTATTAAGCTATTTTTCGGGAATATTCGGTAATAGTAAACGTTTCTACCATTCTTCAAGTACCAAATATCAAAGTTAGCTAGTCCATCCAATTTCTAAGAAGCCGTTGTGTTTTCGATCGGTTGTCCAGCAGACACCTCTTTATGCCTTTAATGATGTTAATTTATCCAACATTCAAGAGGATAGATTTTTTGGAGGACAGTTCGTAGACTGAAATGAACTTAACACTTTTAAAATTTTAATGGATTAAAAAATTGTTTTAATTTGATTATTAATAACTTCCAACTAGATAATGATGTTGTTTCATTACTGAATACTCACTGTAAATCTGGCACTGGTTGCCAACATGTGATAAGAAGTAAAGTCAAAACGTGACTTACACTAAATTACATCTATTTACACAACAAATTATAACAAATTGGCCATTGAAAATATACCGGATGGCGTAACTGTCACAATTAGATAATGTCGAAGAAACCTGACACACATCAAATTTTTTTATGAGGGGTACAACTTTTGACACAAAAATTATAGTCCTAACTTTACCCTCTTGAACAAGTTTGTCGTCCCCCAAAATTTTTCAAATGGAAATATGGATCGAGTGACAGCTCATTAAAAAGCGTTTTTATTTGCTACATACTGCTCCTTTATCCGGCTAATTGTTTACAACATATGGAGTATTGAAATGTCACAAATTATGTATCCGAAAATTGCAGGAATTAAATCAATTTTACCAACGACACTTACCGTATCGTCGAAGTAAATGTTATGTTGTCCACCTACCTTCATCCAATGATAGAGATTATCTTCAACCCGTTATCGAGCTTTCTGCAGAACTTGCCATGTCACTTCGCTGTATGCGTTAACGATACGTCTGCGCAGGTCTTCCAGTGTATTGAGCGGAGTGCTATGAAGTTTGCTTTTTATGTGCCCTCATAAAAAGAAATCCAGAGGACTTAAATCGGATCGCCGAGGAGGTTCCTCAGTTGCACTGCCACTCTTCGTCCTATCTAGCGATCTGGAAACCTGTAATTTAAATAGTCGTACACGTTTTGCGAATAACGCGTAGATATTTAGTCCTGTTGGAATACGACTTCCTTTTCATTGTATGTAAGGTTGTTCTCTATGATATCAGTTAAAGCAGGGTCAATGGTATTTTTAAGCAAATTTAGATACATGTCAGTTGTCAAATTTCCAGGAAGGAAAACAGTGCGCAATCTCCGAAAATACCAGCTCAGTACACTCACCCAAAAAACATCAAATAAAAAAATTAGTATTGTTCAGTGGTCGTTCAGTTAAGATTTCGCAAAATTGTAAGCGACGATCAAAGTCGCCTTCATTCAATTTCTGCACCAATTGAATTTTATGTGGATGGAATTTATACTGTTTTAATATACGCCGGACAGTTGTTCGACTGATACCCGCTCCACCGGCCAATTCTCTTGTACCCATGGTGCTGTGTATTGCAACTTGGCTCAGTACTGCTACTACGAGAGGTTAATTTAATACCGGATTTCAACCCTGCGTCTTTTATTTTGAACAGGCAAACGTTCCGAAACTTGGCCACAAAAGCACTTCTCTCAGCATGCAACTGATTGAAGTTAAATCATTTCCACTCTCCTTGGAATAGTGTGTGCCATGATTCATAAATTTCAAATTGTTAGTTTTAAAGTACACGCACAATTCCTATGACAGCAAACGAACTACTGAGCCTTTCTTAAAGGAATATAATTTTTGACAAACAAATCAGGATAATTTTTTACTCACTAAAAAGCATCCAACCAGCCGGAAAAAAATTTGCAAATCAACACAATCAGAAGGAGCGCGCTCATTGGTTCTAAGGATTTATTTTCAATAATTACTTCAATGATACGTTAAATTTTTAAGTAAAATCGATTTAATTATTTCATTTTTCGAAAAACGTAATTGTGACATTCCAATACTTCGTATCTTGTAAACGAGTCGCTCGAATGTCAAAAATAAAGCAGCAGTGTATAGGGAATCAATATTCTTTCCAATGAGGTATCCCGCATTTCCTTTTGAACAATTTAGGGGAATGAAACTCTCATTCAGGAGGGTAAAGTTTGGGCAATAATTTTTGCGTCAAAGATTGTCCCCCTCCCGAACAAACGACATTTTTCATATTTTTTTGGAATGATCATATTCTGGCGGTTATTTCTTCCGGTACGTTTTCGAAGACCCATCACTATGGGAAGGGGCCACAGTTCTTCGCAATTCTTGTTATTGATAAGTTGATCCACTCCTCTCACTATGTAGTCTTTGAAATATGGAAAACCCCACTAGTGCCTGACTCGACCTTCAGGTGTTTTCTGGAGACCAATAAGTACCGTGGGTTTTTCACAAAGTAATCATTAATTTATTATACCTTTTTCATTGTGTAAAAATTTTAGAATTTTATTTATTTAGAATTACAAATTATGAAGGGCATAGAAACATATAGGGTGTTTGGTAAACATGCGGCAAAAAATTAAGGGGTTATTCCTTGTACTAGTCTAAGAATATTTTGTTCTTTGATGATTTTTAAAAAACCGTTTCATTTCGAAAATACAGGGTGAAAAAAATTCGTGACAACCATTTTCGATACTTGTTAAAATCATTAATGTAAATAAAAGTATGGCGTACGGTAATGGGTTTAGCCGGTAAAAAAATTTTTATAATGAGTTGTTATCGTGTATCAGTCGGATTTATTTGTGTAAATTGAGCTGTTTGACGTGTCGGTAGTGAAATCTTCTATTATGAATTACACGAACGACGAGATGACTGATATACATTTCATGTATGGACTTGCTAATAACAATTCGTCACAAGCTAGGCGGTTGTACACTGAACGGTTTCCTGACCCTGTAATGGTTTCCTGTAATGTCCTCGACCGAAAAATCTTCCAAAACATTCATCAACGTCTTCATGAAACAGGAACATGGAAACGAAGTGGAGACCCAATGACGGTAAGAACGGTACAACTGGAACAGACTGTCCTGGGCATGATAGAGGAAAATCCAGGTAGTTCTATGCTAAAAATTTCAAATATTTTGAATGTAAGTAATTGGACCGTTTGAAAAATTCTTAAGAACAATTTGTTGTATCCATGTCACATACAATCCGTTCAGGCACTACATGTTAATTTTCCTCCACTTATTGCTTTATGTCAATGGCTTTTGCAAACATTGGTTCTAATCACTCAATTACTGACCCAGGTTCTTTATACTGATGAAGCGAATTTTAGATTAAACAACTTGACATGTACTTTTTGACAATAAAATGTTACTCTTCTCGCAATTTTTTTTCACCCTGTATCTTCGAAATGAAGCGATTTTTCAAAAATTATCAAAGAACAAAATCTTCTTAGAATTGTCCAAGAAGTAACCCTAAAATGGAAACAAATTTCGGAAAACACCTTTACCGACTATACAACGTAATGAAAACTGAACGAATTAAAACTGAACTGAAACTTAGAACTGAACTGAAAACTGAAAACTGAACTGAATATTTGTATTGTTTGACCGTACTTACTCGTAATTACTCTCCATTTCAAATGTATTATTCCCCCAAGTTTACTACCTAATACTTCAGAAACTATTTGATTCAAAATTCGTTTTTCAAATGTAAGTCAGTATATTAAACACTTCTACATATTTCAAACCAGAAATTCACTAGCTTTTGTATATTTGTTCTTGGTTTTCTAAGCTCAGTCATGACACGGTTTCCACGACATTCGCGATTATGCAAAATTTATAAGGGATAAAAATGGTGGGAGTAACGTAATAAATGCCTTAATTCGATAACGCAAACTAGAAATTACGTATGCAATATTTGATAAAAAAAATATTCCAGCCCCTGGACTCGCAACATCCAAATCTTTTCCAAATCTCAGCCGACCTATTTTTACATATATTTTGGGCCGAAGCAAAATCGTGACTTAAGTTTGGGATTTGAAGATTTTGGGATACGTCTACAAGATTACGATTTTCATAATTTTCCTAGTAGCATTTTTGCATTTTTTGTTTTACCATTCCTCGACAATACCTTTTAATATCGTTCAGTATCAGATTAATTCATACATGATCACTTGTTGGAAGTAAGTGAATGTTGAAAGTTATGTTCTGTTACTTCTTCAACTCCACTGACTACATTCCTAGGACCGCAGCCAATTAAAGTACTTTTTAATGTCGACTGCTAAAGCCTTGATAAGATGCGCATTTTTGTTATATTTCAAAATTACAACTTTGTGACATTATAAATGTTTAATTCCTTAGTTTTGTTGCGCATTAATTTCCTTTACACACTTGGATCGGTTACTAGCTTGCAAGTCATTTCATTTATACCTTTTTTCATTTCTTTTGGAATTTATTGAAGGACATTTTCGGCACGAGATTAATTGAATAACAGGATAAATATCGTTATGTTTCTAATTTAATTAATTTTCTTTGTGATTGGCTATTCCTTCCAAACTTTCCCATTTTCTAGTGTAGAACGAGACTGCTTAGTTAAGGGTTACTAGCGACTTGGCTCAATAGCGTGTGTCGATTCATCTGTCAAGTTTGTTAAAATAAGTATATGGTAACCGATACTGCTAAACTTTCATGTTGAATTCACTGAGACGTAGGAAATGTTTCCGATTTTTAAATTCATATTAAAGAACGACTTTTATTTTACCTCATCTGTAATATTCAGAAGTGAAAACTTAACCAAACCTTCCATATTTCTAAATTTTCTTTTATTCAGAAATGATAATCTGTAACAATTCTAGTTTTCTTCTCGTTATTCAAATCACGTTCTTAAGACTACGAAAACTGGCGATGGCCGTTCGCCTTCTGTACTTTCAATTAATTTTTCACCAATTAATGCCATCACTGCCACATGGAAGCGACGCAAAATATAAAATTTTTCTTCAAAAGTCACATTTGATACTTTTAATTTGATTTGAAGCCTTGATGTGTACCAGCGTGTTTGTTATCGTTAAGAAAATAAGACGCGTTTGTGCCTGACCTAGGTTATTCCTTCTGCAAAACGCATGTTATGTTATCTCCCTGACCTTGCACCTCTGTTATCGTTACGTTATTTAAACAACGCATATTTTGTTGTGAGTAGTTACTAGCTCGATTCTTATTTTTGGATTCGAATTGGAAATTTCCATGTTCATTATTTGTATCACAAATGTTACATGAATTATTGAGAGAAAATGACTGATTTTGATTATTACCGAGTAAAAAGTTTCTATTTTTACCTTGTGCAGAAGAGTCATTGTTTCAGAGTGGGTGCCTCTGATATTTCTTGTTCGTGGTACTCTAGTTGCATCTTTTAAATTTGCAAAATCCCGTGCGGCAATCAAGGTATTTAATTTTTGGTCTCTAAGACCGCCTGCTAAATGTCAAATGTTTGCCAATTATTATGATGATGTGAATAAATAATAAGAATGGTTGTAAAAAAAGATTGATTTCGATTATAGAAATTATTACATGAGGAGTTTCTACTTCTACTTTGTCACGATGTAGTTAGTCATTATTTCATAGTGAGTACATACTTGGCTGTAACCTTACAATAGCAAACGTGTGTTAAAGCCCAGGTGCATCTCAACCTGGATCAACCTCGATGGAACAGCCAAAAACCAAATTGATTATACAGGGTTATTCACGTTATTCGACACGAAGCAATATGGCTAAAGCAATTAATTTAAAATAGAAACTTCCCTTAGCCAACATGCTGTACTGTATGATTGCATCCTGCATATTGTATCCTTGCATACATGCTGTATGCAGTCATGTTGCGTGTGCCAAGAGCCCTAAAAGTATCAAAGTTATGTTTGTTTAAATGGAATAGCCTGTATATTATTTCATTTTCGGATTTTAATATCAAAATAAAGATAAGTTTCATTAATGTTTAATTCACCTAAACCTTGTGGTTTTTGAAATATCTGTTATTTTGTTTTCTCGTTTTTAACCAAATTAATGTTAGAAGCTACTACCCGAACAACCTTCATATCCCAAACTTGAAATATTTACTAACTTATACAAGGTGTGTAAAAATTAAGGCATAATAATTACAATCTTTAAACGGCAATAACTTGTTTAATTCAAATGAAACGCTCAGCATTTTATGTCAATGGCAGATGTCAAATTTAATTGTCTATCGACTCCTAGTATACATTCCTATATACACTTCACGTTCTCAGGTAAGATGCGCATTTTCATTTTGCAAACTGATTTTAAGAAATTTTTGTGTATCAAGTCCGTCTATGGCGTTTTGACGGATCAAAAATGATTGTAATAAACACCGAGATATAAGTATTAAGTTTTGAAAAAGTTCCAAATCAATTTTTTTTGAAATTTTTGGAAATTTTTAGAAATTTTTGGAAAAGAAATTGTAGTGTGACAAACTTTAATAAAAAAAATGAGGGTGAAATATGCCCGGCGCCGTAGGTTTTTGTATTAAAGTTTGTCACACTCCAATTTGTTTTTCCTAAATTTCTAAATAAATCATATAGTCGTATTCTATATGCAGAAACTTTTGCACGGCCGTAGGAGGGTGGTAGAAATAGGGGTAAAATATGACCGACGACCTAGTTGGAAAGTGGAGTATAACAAACTTTAATAAAAAACTAGGTCAGAAGCATATTTCACCCTTCTTTAGTGCACCCTTCGACGGCCGTGCAAAACTTTTGCATGTAGCATATGACTATGATTCATTTTGGGATTTTCGGAAAACAAATAAGAGCGTGACAAACTTATATAAAAAATCTAGATTGTTCATATTCCAACCTAATTTGCACCACCCTCGGTTATAGAGGAAGGATTTTTTCAATAAGAATAATAATAGCATTCGGTTAATCGATTAGTAACTATTAATACCATATTTTATTATTATTTATGAAATAAAATATATCTTTATTCAAACTTGTTCTCAACTGGGTGGAATTCATATGTATTCACCCTTATTGCTCACCCTCTGACGGCCGTGCGAAAGTTTTCTCGTGTGGTGTATGACTATATGATTCATTTATCAATTTTTGGTAAGCGAAATAAAGTATGACAAACTTTGGAAAAAAAAATCTAAATTTTTCATATTTCACCTCTATTTTTACCACCCTCAGTGGTAAAGGATAATTTTTTTCCGAAAAGAATAATAATTGGTATCCTGTGTTTCAGTTGAGAATTTTTCGACATTTGAGATGCGTTTCATGGACAATTCGACCTTTGAGCTAATTGGTAAGGGTTCTTTGGAATAAGTGTTCAGATTAATATATTGTGGTGGCAAATGTGACCTCGGACCTGCAGGATTGAAGGTGTAAATTTAAAGTTCTCAGAAAGTTTTATAAGAAAAGGTTTAGGTGGTATGATGGGTTTTTGAGGTTGCTGTCTGGAAATATTAGCATCGGGTTGTATATTTACGTATGAATTAGACTTACATGTTATGAAGAAAGTTTTTTTCAACTGCAAATGACTGCTTGTTCTAGGGTAGTAGAGTTTTTTAGACGTACTATTAACTCATTTGATAATTCAGACCATTTATTATTATTTTCATTTTGATTTATTTTTAAAAACTGAGCTTCTTCGTTAATTTTGAGATTCACCTTTTTCAGGTCACGTCGTCATAATAACTTGTAATGCACAATCAATCGATCTTTGATCAGAAAAAGTTGTTAACGAATTCTTTAATTTTGTTTAACTATATAATTCGGTTCTGAAAGCAATTAAATCAAGGACTCTGCCTACAAGCTTTTCCACAGTTGACGAAATTTTTTTAAGACCATTTGTTTCGAATTACCGGCAAATTTTGGAATAGTGTCGACTTGATATTTTAATGACGGTATTCCTGTTTCCGGTATTCATGATAGCGTTATTTTGCATTTATATTAAAAGATAAAACAACAAAAGTATGTTAAATTCGTCCATAACGTGAAAATCGGTTAGTCGGATGGTTAAAAATTGGGAACAAATTTATTTTTCAATTTACTAATTTTTATATTTATGTTAATACGTAGATAATGTGTGCACTGTATTTGAACCATGTAAATTAATTTAAAATTCATAGATCACGATATACAAAATTTTTGGTTGTTAATTATCGTAGCTGTAATTATCCGCTTCTTGTTTGTAATCCGTCTTGCTAAATATGTCCGCGATGATATTACATTCTGTTTTGAAATTAATATATTTTATTGATTTATTTACTCATTGAAGAGACCTAATTGCATGATTGGATCCAGCTCACATTGCGTGACCACTTTTTTGTCAGAAGAGATATTAATAACGAATAAACAGCGTCACGTGGTTCCCAACTCCTAATAACTCTTAATCGCCAAAATTGATAAATCCAGTTCGCGATTATGAGGGCGGAGTGGGAGGATAAGACTGAAAAAGAAAGATTGAACAAGGAAAGAAAGAGAGAAAGAGAGAGAGAGAGAGAGAACGGGGTCATGCAATTAGTATGCACGTATTATTTATTATGTACGTATTATTTGCGTTCTCAAAAGGCTGATCGAATTAGCAAATCCGAAAGTTTACAGTGCGTCAGTTAAAAAGCCGCGCCATTTTGCTAATTAGATTTCCTCTGTAGCCGCGCTGCCATCCGAATATGAGATGGCCTAAGGGACATATAACGAAGCAATAAGGGACATATTTAATTATAATAAAAATAAACGTGCTCAGCGGAAAATAAATCGAGGATTTAAAACCTAACGAGATCATTCGTTAGGATAGGATATTAAGATATGACTGATTTCAATAAAACAAAAAGCTGTTTAATGATTGGAAATTCTGTAACAATCGAGAGTGCGTACTTTAGCTTTCATGAAATATCGACTGTGTAACCAAGGTAATGGGAGGGAACCGACAGATGTAAATATGCACGAAAATTAAGATGGAAGAGAGCGAGAGAAGAGACCAGAGGGACTTTTGTTTAAAACCCAACAAGTCAAACTGATCACTGAATGAGGACTTTGGGAGTAATGTAATGGAGATTTTTTGCTTGTTGAACTAATTTTGAAGTAATTTATCTAAGACGGAAATTAGGATTGGGATGTTTTCCAATATATTGCTGGTAATAGAGAGATATATCGGTGGAACTGATTTTCAATTGATTTGACAATTATCCAAACTAAAAAATTACCTAGTCTTCTAATTTTTAAATTTTTATATTAACTTTACACATTTCTTGGCAAGAGTTGTTACATCTCCTTTATTATTTTTGAAAATAAGAAATAGACTTATTAATTTTACTCAAAATGAGACAAATGCTGTCTGTCGACCAAAACTGCAACAAACTTTATTTAAAGCTATTTAGACATTTAAAAGCTGCTACTTAGGACTGTTTATATTTATGTTTGGCTCTGCAAACAAGGCAAAACAGGGAGAGGGGTTAAGATTTGTTACACGTGGCCAGTAAATGCGTCTAAAATGTAACTTGACCATTTTTATGTTCACTGACATTCGATGAAAACGTAAGATTATTTGGACATCGATTCATTGGAGCAACATCGATTCATCATCAGTCAAGAAAACATTGTTAAAAAATAAAGAACAGTCGTTACAGGGGGAGAGGTTGCAAATTAACTAATAGATACTAACATGACTTACCAAATGGCTAACATGTCTTCCATTGCAGTCTACGCAGAATTCAAATTAAGCCAAGAGTAGTTTGGAGAAAAGTCTATTTTGTGACATCCTGGTAATCAAGTTTTCTAGGCGGTTTTAGTTAGTTTTCATGATGTTCAACAAAATTACATACCATGCGTGCAAAATCTTATTTTACAAATTGTTATCAGCTGTGTTTTAAAATCGAAAAAAAACCTTGTTTTTCAATCCTATATAACCCTAATTGTTCTTAAGAGTAAAGTTGTAGCAAATTGATTCGTCTTCAAGATGAGTTTCAAATTTTCAAAATCGGGAAAGAAGTTTCCGAGAAATTTGTAAAACAATCAGCGTTTTGCTAAAATTTAAATAAATTAAAATAAATAATAATAATAATTAAATAAAATGAAATTTTGTTCAGAAATAATGGTCAATTTGGACTTGGGTGAAGGGTACGGCATCATACGAAAAGAGAATATGTGCTATTGATTTATAAGAAACAGCTGCTTTTTAAAAAATATTACATTCTATCGTAGTGTTCCTTTAGTAAGAGGAAAGCCGAATCGTGTTCCGAACTGTAGGGTATACAAATAAGTTTCCGCCGTTTTCAGGAGATGGTTCCACTGACAAGATTACTTTGAAATCATCAGATGTAAGATGCCATATAGAAAGTTTAAACACCTGGCAACAACTAACCTTAAAATACTATTATCTTTGTACTGGTGGTATACATTTTTTTTTATTCGAAAATGTCGAGTTTTGTACGAAATAAGCATCATTTGCGGGAAGTTTTGATTTATTTATTTCATTTAGGGAAACCTGCTGCTGAGGCGCGTCGTTCCCTTGTAGAAGTTTACGATGATGTTGCCTTAAGTGAAAGAAGTTGTCGTGAATGGTTTGAATAGTTTAAAAACGGCAAGTTTGACGTAGAAGATAAAGAACGCGAAGGAAGGCGGGTCAAGTTCGAAGACGCTGAATTAGAGGCATTGGACCAAGACTCATGCCAAACTGAAGAGCAGCTCGCAGAAAGTTTGGGTGTGAGTCAGCAAGCGATTTCACACCGTATCAAGACCATTGGTATGGTACAAAAACCAGGAAATTGGGTCCCGCATGAATTGAAACCCAGAGACGTCGAGCGCTGTCTTTTCACGTGCGAACAACTTCTCCAAAGACAGTGTCGAAAGAGTTTTTTGCATCAAATAGTGACGGGGGATGAAAGTGGACCCACTACGACAACCCAAAGCCTAGAAAATCGTGGGGTAAGCTCGGCCATGTACCAACTTCAACGCCGAAGCCGAATGTTTATGGCAAGAAGTTAATGTTACGCATTTGGTGGGATTAGCTCGGAGTAATTTATTACGAACTACTCCAGCCTAAGGAAACTATCACTGGAGAACGTTATCAACAGCAATTGTTGCAATTGAGCGGAGAATTGAAACTTAAACGCCCCGAATATGCCAAAAGACATGACATAGTGATTATTCGGCAAGACAACGCTCGTCCACATGTTGTAAAAGTCCTCAAGGAGACTTTGGAAGGTTTACAATGGGATGTCTTAGCCCACCCGCCGTATTCACCAGACATTGCTCCTTCGGACTACCACCTATTTACGCTCTGGAAAAGCAACACTTTACTTCTTACGAAGAAGCCAAAAAGTGGGTCGATTCATGGGTAGTCTCAAAAGATCAAGAGATTTTTCGACGTGGCATCCGAATGCTGCCAGAAACATGGCAAAAAGTAGTAGCTAATGACGAACAATATTTTGAATAAAATTTAACGTACATTTTTTTATAATCAATTGATAACTTTTTATAAAAAACGGCGGAAGACCGCCGAGACTTTTTCACATCGGCAAGACTGAAAGCTTCATCAGGGTACAGGAAAATCGTAAGCAAATGTGACGCCCTTTAGTTCGCGACATCGTAAACCAGTAACTCATTTTGTCTATTTTAAATAACTTTCTATGTATTCCCAAGTTTGATTTTATTTCTTGAGTTTAGTGAGGAAGAGCAATTTTATAACACTTGATCATTAGATTTATATTTAAATTGTGTTTCTGGCTGTTCGGTGGGAATAGATTTTTTGAATAGTTTGAAGTTATTCCCTTCACACTTTCACATTCTCTAGTTGAACGTGGCTGCTAAAAATAACGAAAGTAAGCTATATTTCTTTTCTTTTTATAACTTACTTTTTTGTCGTATTTAGAAAGCAAAATATTTACATAACTTTGGGGGAACTCAATATAGTGGATGCTAGGCGTAGTGAAGTGTGTAAATTAGATTAACTTTACTCTTGGCAACCGATCTGAAATGCTGAAAGGCGATCCATTATTGTCATTACATAGTTGAAAGGTTGTTAAAATAATCGGTGGCAAATTGTCCTTGGACATATCCACGAAGTCGGTTTAAAATGTTTTCATACCCTTATCGGTGAAGATAGTAATTATGAAGCTCCTTGTTTCGGTTCGACACCGGTTAATCATTAGTAGAGAGACTGCAAAAAATGGCCTTGTGTCAAACGGACTACTTTTCTTATATTTTGTTTTATTTTATTTGATGGTAAAATGGTCATAGGTTTTAGAGCTGAAAGACACTATATTTTCAGAAAGTTATTACCTAATAAAATTATTTATTACATAGATTATAAATTTAAAAATATAATTAAAATAGTTTACAGTTAATATGTAGTAATGTATGATATCATTACTGTATACAACATTGAAGTTAAAATGTGCAACTACAGAACTTCAAAGAAAATAATAGTGTTTGGGAATTCGTAAATAACTTCTGACAATATGAAATGTTCAATAGATGTTAATAGTAAACTACCATTGAAAGAATAATTAAGCCAAAAATGTTATTACATTTCCTTCTAAATGTTCAAACTTCCAAGACATTCTTCGAGCGAATTTTTGGGAAAATTTCAAAAAAACGCCTAAAAACTACAAGTGCAAAATATCCTTCAGAATAGATTTAGCCAGAAATGTTATTAAAATTTATTATATATATATATATATATATATATATATATATATATATATATATATATATATATATATATATATTCGATAGAAGAATGTATATTAAAAGTTTTTCAAAAATATTGAAGCGTGTTTCGAAAAAAATGCAAAAAATCGAAAAACAAGTATTAAGGGTCCTTGAGGGAGGTTTTAGCCAAAAATGTTATTAAATTTTATTGTACATATTCTGTAGTAGAGTAAACATTCAAGGTTTAAAGAAATCTTGGGGTTACGTTCCAATCGATAAGACAATACAGGATACTGGACAATGTTTTTCTAAGTTGTATCATACATGGCCAAGAAGTTCATTTAAAAAGTAACTACACACTTCTTGTGACGACTATTCTTTGGTAGACTCTTAAAGCATTTATACTTTCGTTAACTAAATTAGATAGAGATACATATTAGAACAAAATTCTCCTATTGAAATTATAAAATTTTTCGTTTTGTTGAATATCTATCTATTTATTGATTTATCTAAGACTAAGACATGCTCCAATCTTTTTTTCGATTTCTTGTACACAAAATTCTGGGAACTCTCCAATATCCTTCCCGCGTTATTCTCACCTACATCGTATCCCATGGTGTACATTCAATAAACCACTTTTAATAAATTTTTGTACATGCGAATTTCATAACTGCTCATATCGAAAATAAAATTCGAAAAAAAAAACCGTTCATTTTACCCATTCGTTCTCCGTAACGCGAAAATTTTCAGCGACGTTCTCTCGCTTTTTCGCTTTCCGCGGGAGGGAAAAAGTCCTTCGAACTTGGACAAATATTGTAGCTTGGCGGTTGCCATGGGGACCGTTTCAGAACTGGAAAAGCTCCAATTTCAAAGGACGTCTCGGGTGTCTGGAGAGCAAACAGTTGGCCCGGTTTTTTTTCCTGGGATGGGTACGAGTAGGTGGATGCGAGGGGATGTATTTATTTGAATGGGATTAATCGTCCGAAGTGATCGAGTATTTTTTTGATTTGCTAAAGACTGATTCAAGAAGATTGTAATTAGAGTGGATTGTGGCGTTTTAGGCGTGTCTCGGATTATTTCGTAGAAACTGACTTTGAATTTGGGTTTTATATAGTATAATTGAATTTGTGTGGTATGTTAAAGTGCTACGAAATAAATCTGGGCGTGCGTTCAGACCTGAGATATTGTGAATTTTATAACATATTTATTACTGTTATGCTTTTTTTATTGTTTTCTGTATGCATGAATTTCTAATATCAAATGAACTTTATGTGTAACCTGTTTTTAAATTGCATACGTTAAAATGTTTATTTAGCCATGTTAATTGTATTCATTAAAACAACACACTGTTTAATTTCATATTAACGACCTCATTAAATTCATTAAGAGTAGAATTATCTTAACCTTTTTTTCGCAAAGTTGATACTACACGTAAAAAGTAACGAGCAGTCGTTTTTAATCGTATCTTATTAAAAATTTTCCATTGACAAATTTCACCTTTCGGCTCACAAATAATGACAACTAATTGATTTCATCGTGCAGGAGCTGCTTTTGTTACGTCTTCAAAACAGTTCTAATTGTTAATTAGTTTTAAATTGTATCGACATCAATCGTGATCAAATTAACAGTCTTCATTTAATGTTCTATTCTGATTGTTACTTGTAACCATCGGCAAAGACATTTTTGTCACGTTTTGTATTAAAAATGTCTATGCATTTTGTTCTATCTTAATGTGAATGTAACGAGTCGTACCTGACCGCAACGATTAAACAAATCATGTACCCATTTTAGAAACTTATAAAATAGCGTGTCAACATTTCTCAAGGTACACTTTTTTATCTGTTATTTAAGTAATGAAATCTATAAAGCGTATTATCAGTGGTCAGGGTAAACGCCGAAAAACTGTTTCCATGGTAATGCTAAAAGAAGTACCTGTTAATGCTTAACGGTAGGTCTAATTTTAACGGCAGTTAATATTATTGAAATATCTATCATACAAAGTTCATATTGCAATGAAATCCGCAGCCTTGGCTCGTAACCAATTTCGTATTGTCGCAATCCAGTTTCAACTCTGTTTTAAATCAGATTTAACTGTACTTAATCTATCTTCTCTGATAAACCGCGGACAACGATGCACGATACGATGAGAAACGAATTTAAAATAATCGAAGGTGTCTTTATAAGATTCTTTGTAGGAAGACGTCTTGTTATATGTAATTTCGCAATCAGCGTCTAATTTTAAAGCTCGAAGAATGCCAAGTTCACTGTGTCTGGTTTCTAAATAGAAAAATAGAAAGAAACGCGAAGATAACAAAACATCAGTCTTTAATGGGTATCGGTTGCCAAATTCTTGAATAGTTCTTTTATATCGACTGAGTCACAAAGAGACAATTTGATAAAAATAAAGACTGGAAATATGTGATGAGCAAAAATTATTTCCATTTTTTAAAAACAATTTCATTGTCATTTCATATAAATGATGCAGGTTTAAGAAAGTTTTTACGTCTTCTTTTTAAAATTCCGGGCTTATTTTCCTTTCATTTGAAAATTTATTGTTGTCGTGGGATTTTACGTTTCTGGATGACAATTATTTGCGTTTGATATGGAATTATTTGTTGAACTCGGTAATTAAAGCAAAACATTGCCTTTTTTATAACTAAAGTGATTATAAGTTGATTGGAAATAAATAATGTAGATTTTTTACATATTTAATAGCATTATAACGATAAAACAAACAAAAAAAAATTAAAAAAATACAAAATACTAACAATAAAGGAAACAACATCATAAATAACAGTCAGCGATCCGAGTCTGGGAGTCAGCGAATGTTTGAAGATAGTGATTTCACAGAAGCTGATATTTTTTCGAGTGCTTTATTTGGTATATACAACCTCCAATAATAATGGAACCAAAGTAAAATCACAAAACTGATGATTTAATAATTTCAATTAGGGGCGCCCCTTAATATTGTTGAAAAGCAAGACAAGACGATATATAAACCTCCAGAAATGGGAAAATTTCGAAACCCTATACCAATCTACCTTGACTATCTACACCTACGTCATGCTGCCAATGATCTGTGGCGTAGAAATCTGGAGGCACCGAGTCTCCATGATATCATTCAGGACTAAATTGCGAACTACCCAAGCTGTGTACATAAGGGAGGTTTTTGGGTACTTACAATTCTACTCCATGCGAAACTCAGACTAAGATCTTGTCTTGACATAGTCATCTACAGAAGATTAAAACTGTATTTGGAGTTTACTTTGGAGTTTTGGAGTATTTGGACTTGTATTTATATTTGGAGTGTATTTGAGCTCAAGAAAACTTGAAAAATAAACGCTTATGAGTAATCATAATTGTAAATACTGTAAACTGCCGAATGCAATAGCAAGTCCTTGGAGTGTAGGCAGAGGCCAGAAGTAAGGTTTTCCCTTTGGTCTCCGAATGAAATTACTTTGAAGTTCAAATACTTACTAGAATGAAAAACTAGCGCCGACGTTTCGTCTCACATCTCCTGTGAGTATGTTCCTGTCCATAGTATATTTTCTCCAGGTTTAGTATTATCCATTATTAAAAATATGAACCTCTCACCAATTACCTCCTCATTACTACTCATTACTATAAGTAGAAACTTTTGTCGCGTTTGGCGTTCCTTTTTATTTTGGATTATTGAGACTAGCAGAATTCCGCCACCCCGTATCCGTTGGGACACTTTAAAGAGGTGTTCCCCACCCAAAGATTGTCTTCTTTTGACATTTTTCGTTCTGTAAATAAGATTATTGTTACATCATATCGCCAGTTATGATCTCAGCCGCTCAATCTGGGACAGTCACTTTTAGCAGTCGTTTATTATGAATACAGAGACTGTCTTCTGTTTCGGTCTAGGGGTATACTACCCCTAAAACCGGGGATAGGGATCCGCCGCTACAAGTTTTCCTTTCCATCTTTACCATCATTGTATTCTTCGTCCGTACCGTGGACACTAACGCTAGGAGTGCTAGGAGACGCTAACAAGTGCCCGGTCTCCTGGGTCGGGAGCCTCCTGAAATCTACGCTAAATACACGCCTATATTATTTAAACACTGATGATAAGCAACTCCGACGTCCATTGAAAATGAAACTTTATTTATTTCAATTAGTTAAATAGAAAAAAAGAATGTTTACGGAATGTTTTGAGATAAATAATTTCTGGGTTGAAGATTTACAGAGGCGACAAGCATGCGCGAATAAAGATACCTCGCGCAACGCACTGTATTTTATGCACTTCACATGAACACTAATCGACTGCAAAACATTGAGCAGACTATTATTTTGTACTCGAACTTATTAAGATAATAGTTACTTTAGCAAAATTTAGCTTTTGCGGTATCAGTTTGCACACCGCATATTTTTAACTTGTTTACTGAATAGCTCAGGCATTATTCCCCACTCTGCAGCCAATACGTCATGGTATTTGTTTGTTTACAGCATCGTAAACACGTGTACTATGTTTCAGATTTTGTGATATCAATTTATTTTTATTATTATTTTACGTATGTTAGAGGCCCGCATCTACACCCAAGGCAAATATGCGAGCTGAAGACCGATTCGGTTAGTTGTGGTACCAAATAAATCATAGGAAATAATACCATCTTTTGTGCAATCACTAGCTCCAAACTGTCAGTGGCTCCCAGTTTTTAAACTGTTAGCGTAAGGCGGTTAATGAAATGTGCGGGCTGTCTATTAAAAAACGGTGACTTATTTAAAAGGTTACTGTCATGGTTTACTAGATTAAGAATAGACATGTCACACATATGTGTAAAAACATCTTTAAAATTTTCATAAACATGAATGTCAACATTGAAAGTACTCATAATCTTTCGTTGCCTTCATTTTTTCTTATTTTTTGGAATTTTTGTTTTGAACGCAATTGGGCCTATAAGGTATAATCTCAATATATTAGAAATACACGTTTCATTTACTTTGTATATCAACCGAAGTATAACGCGTTAAATGTCAAATAATTGGTTTTTATGCTCTAAATTGGACTACACTAAAATATAATGAAATTACTACTAAATTTGGCTGTTTTGTTAGTTTGTAAAAAAACTGAAATATTCAAAGTTTAGGTCACTGGTAAGTTTTACAGATTCTTAATCTATGGAAGCAAATCATCAATCAGCTACTTTTTTATATCTTCATATCGTTCTTATTAAGTCGTTTTGGGCTCTGTCAGGGTGGAAATTTGCAATCGATTTTAAACTAACTTCTTGATGAGTTATATGGTTGAAATTTTGTATACAGCTAAAAACTCGATAACAATGCAATAATATTAGTTATTGGGTTATTGCGTTATGTTAAAAATATTTAAAAATGACATTTTGTAATATTTAAATGAATAAAAATATTGTATAATAATTTTGGCAAATTTTGGTACTTTAAAAATAATTAACAAGACTGAAAAAATTAAATTAAAAAAAGACGTTTTTAAAATGGTCTGAAATGTAAAAAATAATTTCTTGTAAGTTCATCAATCCATCAAGATTTATAAACCTATAGAGTTCATAATCACATATAGATTGTCTTAAAAATTTATGACAGTGAATTTTTATAGATATGAAAATACTTGTACAATTCAAAACAATATAAACGTGTGGCTCCTATAATAGATAATAGTGTAGCGAATGCCCCGTATAGGTCGTTGTTAGGGAAAAACAAGTAGTTGTTTATGTAATTGTGAAATGTAATACTGACGTCAGTGTAGTACAAAATCTCTGTGTGTGTAAAGACTGTTGTAATTTTAGAAAATTAAAGCCAGTTTGTATAAGAAACCGTTACAAATTTGGGGGCTCGTCCGGGATTTGGTGAACCGAAGTAGCGGAAAAATTTTGGTGGACCTGAGATGGCGTACAGAAGTGATGGCGATGGCACGCGGCGGAGAGGCGAGGAGTGCAGTCTGTGCGGCGTTATGGAGTTGTTGAGCGGCTGGCGCGACTCGAGATTCCACAGGACTTACAACTAAGTTAGATTTAGGATAACACTCGAATGGATTGACTGCGTGCGGCTGGCGCGCGTGGCCCGTTTGAGTGCTACACCCACATTTGTAACTCATATTGGGAGACGGGCGCTGTTCATCTTTAGTACAAGAATTGGTGATGGTTGACCACTGGGTTGTGTGTCTGGAGCCATGAAGCAGTTGCTGGGGATTTCAGTAACTGCAGGAGCAGCGAAGGATTTCAAGAGACAGGTCCCTCTTCTACCTGGAGCATTGGATGGGATTGGTCATCCCTGGTGTCTCTGATGGTCAGAAGTAGGATTGGCCTGCTTGGAGGATTTCAAGAGACAGGTCCCTCTTCTACCTGGAGCATTGGATGGGATTGGTCATCCCTGGTGTCTTTCATGGTCAGAAAGAGGATTGGCTTGCTTGATTTCGATTTGCTGCTGATTAATTTTTGTACAAGATTTGCAGTCTAACCCGCTCAATGGAGTTAATCAAATGGATTTGGCAAGGATCAGGCGGAATCTCTGAAGAAGGGGAGAAGCCGTAGCAGTAGCAGCAGTAGCAGCAGTAGCAGTAGCCGTAGCTGTAGCAGTAGCAGTAACCGCAACCGTAGCATTAGCAGTAGCAGTAGCCGTAGCAGTGGCAAAAGCCATAGCTGTAGCAGTAGCAGCAGTAGCAGTAGTAGTAGCCGTAACCATAGCAGTAGCAGCGGTAGCAGTAGCCGTAACAGTAGCGGTAGCCGTAGCCGTAGCAGGAGCAGTAGCAGTTGCAGTAGCTGTAGCAGTAGCCGTAGCAGTAGCAGTAGCAGTAGCAGTTGCAGTAGCAGTAGCTGTAGCAGTAGCCGTAGCAGTAGCAGTAGTAGCAGCAGTAGCAGTAGCCGTAACCGTAGCAGTAGCCGTAGCCGAAGCAGGAACAGTAGCAGTTGCAGTAGCGGTAGCTGTAGCAGTACCCGTAGCAGTAGCAGTTCGCTGATATGGAAGTAGATCGTCCGAGGGTCGAGGGCGACCCTGAAGACGGGGAGGGATAGTGTAGCGAATGCCCCGTATAGGTCGTTGTTAGGGAAAAACAAGTAGTTGTTTATGTAATTGTGAAATGTAATACTGACGTCAGTGTAGTACAAAATCTCTGTGTGTGTAAAGACTGTTGTAATTTTAGAAAATTAAAGCCAGTTTGTATAAGAAACCGTTACAATAGTAAGGATTTCATGGAGTAGCTGTCAATAAGAAAATTAACCAAATGGTTCACATCACTCGCAGTGCAATGCACTTTTTCATGACTAACATGTATTAATTACCTAATTTCATGTGTCCCACTTTTTTTGTTTTGAATTGTACAAGTATTTTCATATCTATAAAAATTGAATTTGTTTTATTTAGTTTCTCGGGTGTTGATTATACATAAAAACATATGAAATGAGATTTTCTAGTAGTAAATCCATAAAATAATTATTACAAAAAACTGAATAAACACTGTTTCGTTTTTTGATAATAATTATTGTCAAAAGAGACTTTATTTTAAACATTTTCAAAAATTGCCTTTTTTATAATAAGAAAGACGAGAGTCTTTAGCACGCTTTATTGCATATTGTTGCTGAGATACTCTTATTTATGTATCCCAGGAAATATTGTCAATATTGCATTACGATTTACCACGAGTGTATTGCCTTTTACCATGGCTCAATTTATCTGGAAGATCCTACAACTTCTTCCTATTAAACTTGAAAAACGTACATTACTAATAACGTACTTACTTTTAACGTTAAAAAAGGGGCAATTTTTACGGTCTTATTCGGTAGCGTAAAATACGTTTAGAATGTACAAAACTCCATTATTCCGTACCATTCTTATTAAACATGGTTATATTGACATCCAACGAGTTTTATTTGGGGTACTAAAGAGAGAACCCTCATTAGCTGTTGGACGTTTAGAATGTGTTTCACAGATGTAACAAATGTTTTGTTCCGTGTATTCTTAACATGGAAGTAACTATAGTTACCTTATTGAGACACATTCCAAACGCATTCTAAGCTAAAATCCATTTTAATGTTCAAATGCGTTTATGAATAAGAGGGTTAGTTTATAAACTAATTAAGGTATACACTTCGCTGTTGCACATACAAACTTCTAGTTTTCACAATTGAAAAACTTACATTTTTACCTACATTTAAAAAAAAAGTTATAGTACGACCACCAGAAGCCGATATAATTTTTTTTCTTAATATCATTAATTTGTTTATAATAATTAAGAGGTCATTTTAGTGTTGTTCGATAGTTTATAAGTTATGTTTTATGAAAATAAAATTGAATTTCTAAACATTAATATTTAATTGTTCAAAACAGTTTTGAAAGTCGTGCAGACTTGAAAATTTAAAAAGTGAAGCCTTGCCACTTACGCTCTTCGAAACTATTCGATCGATTTCAAGATCACCTTTAAAAAATTTTGCAATAACTTGAAAAGTTGTGAAAATTAAAAGTTCAGTGCACGTAGCACTAAAAGTATGTTGCATGAGAACCACACACATTGAATTACTCTTAAATGTCAATATTAAACTGAAAATCAGACATATTGGCTATAATACGATATTCTGATTCAGAACGAATTCAGGTACTTGCATGATGGATCCAACCTAATAAAAGATAGGACGATTCCGAAAGACTCTAGATCATACTTTTGACGGTCGTTCTTTGTAGTTTTCTAATGTTCTTCGTTGTGGAAATATGATCTCCATGAGCTCAATGCTTATTGTCGGAGGCAATGTGATAAAGTGAGTGAATGAAAAAAATATTGTTTGCTTATTATGATCTTCACACTACACAAAAATGCCCGTTACGGTCATAAATCGTTAATAAATTTAATTGTTATCTTCTTTTTTAAATTTGACGTGTGCAAATACATTTTTTAATTTATAGTACCCCGTAAAAGCCTTTTTGGATTCGAAGTAGTTTTTTTTTAATATTTCTATGTTAGTTCAGTTGACATGTCTTTCGGTTTTCACAAGACACCTGCTCACTTTTTCCGTCCTTACCTCATCTGTCAGGACTATGCTAATGCAATGAATCTCGATGAGTGTAATCAAAAATTGAACTGCTAACTGATGCTGCCTACTGTGTATGTATATGTAGCCTAAACGATCCTGTTGACAAAATATTGTGTGAAGATCTAAAAATAGATTCCAAGGCTTCAAAGCTAAAATCTATCGTAAATAAATGTCATTCACATTCGTATATTAAGAATCAAGGTAAATAAATGTATAACTTTTTCGTTGCGATTTTTTGCTCCCATCATCTGAATCGGACACATTGAAATTTTTATTTCATAGTAACGATTAGTCAGAATTGTGAAATCTGCCTATAAAGCGATATTTAAATGTTAAAGTTAAAAGCTTGTATAAAAATTGGTCTTCATGTATCGGTTATTAAAAAAACATTTAATTAAAGGAATTGTGAAAAGGTGTCTTCCTGTTTCATTGAGACGCTTCGCTGTTTTGTAACCAACTTACCTGTTCAGAATATTCGATGCAACAAAAATTTCCAGAATGACGAAGCATTTTTGAAAAATTCTAAGTCGAAAGGTATTTATCGTGGAAAGTTCAATTCGCTTAATTGATTGATGATGACAACTTCTACCTTGTTTTTCTCTGGTTTATGGAATTCTTTCCTTCGCGTTTGTTTCAGTTTTTAACCGTTTTATATGACCTTTTAAAATTTTATATTGGGTTTCTTTCCATTTATTAAGATTAGTCCACATTGAGTGTACAAATAGTTTAAATTGCGATTACAAATAAGCAATATTAAAGACGCATTCGATATATAATATAGCTAAGACATCTCTTGTACAGCGTTATACGTATGTATACGTTCCCGCTTACGTACACTTGAACATTTATGTAATCATGCTAATTATTTTTCATGGCTACATTTATTATAAGGCGAGACAAGTAGGTCAAAAGCAATTCATTCCAAACGAAGGAAGCCATATTTCATCTGTTATATACTCAACCAAAAGAAATAACTCGTAAACAACTCTAGTTGCAGGAAAGACCTATGAATTTATACATATGTTTCCTACGATATACAACGGCCAAGGATACAAACTCGTTGTTTTCTATTGCGTAATGTAGAGAACACGATGAAACGGAAAATAGGAAAAATCCATTTTATTTTTCGAAATTTAATAAACAGATTGTCCACTTTTAAAATCATTGCCCCGTATATTTAGGAATACATATTCGACCAATCAATTTAAGCAACGGTAGTGCTTAATCGTCAATTAAATTTATCGGTCTTTTAAGTTATAACTGTGACCATCATCAAGTTAGAGTTCAAAATTGAAGCTATTGAACAGTAACAATACTTTTTTTAAATAACCCCTTAGTAAAATTAGTAAATAGATTAATAGCCTAATAGTCTGTACTGGCAAAATTTTAATTATGCAACGGCGAACCTGGGTTACTAAATTTAAACCTGCACTTGGGGGAACGGAATTAATACTTACGAGTCCTTCGGGTTTTGTTTATTTTAAACCGTTCTAAGTTTGGACGGATTGTTGATATCACCTTCTCCACTGACCTATCTACTTGTAATGGCGTTCGCTCTGTCCAAATAATTAATTCAAAATTTTTGCTATACCCCAACAGAATATTGTTTACAAGGTTCATCATCCATATTGATAGTTCATCATATTGAAATCAACTGTATGAAATGAAGTTCTTAATAGAAGATCTATAGAATAGAGCATAGAGAAGTAGTTGATGAATTGGTAAACATTTTTCTTATTGAACATTGATTTAAAAAAAATGGCACTTTTTTTATTAAAAGAGGACTGACTGTATAAGGGAGCTGGGAAAATAATTTTAATTTTAGGAAACCAGTGATTTTTCGAGAAAAAAAATAGAATGTGAAAAATTTCACCAAATTTGCAGATTTGCAAAGTGAAATTTTTAAATGTTCCCGTACGATATTCCCATGGGTTAACCGATAATAATATAGTTCGATTATTCTACTTTACACCGATGTAGTAACTTCGCCAAAAAATTTGGGGAAATACGTGAAAAAAACGATTATAAACGGCGCGGTTTTTGCGCCTTGGCCATTTTGAAATTTTAAATGCGAGTGTGCTTTGCCGAGATCTGGTAGTGGCTAAACGACCTTCGTAACGGATGTTGTATAAGTGTAAGAAACGTAACGAGTGATTAAATAGAATTTAAGGGAATTATTCGCAAGATATGCAAATCTTTTCTTGTCGGTAGCTTCGTGGGGGTATGGGATGAGGTGTATAATATAATGAGAGTATTATCAGTTTAATAAAATGTCGATTCTATTAGAAACGCCCAAAACAACAACGTAATCACTATTCTAAGTATATCATATCGAAAAATTATGTAACAAATTCTTTATAACGTTTTTAGAAAACAAATAAAACCAAACTACCTAATGTTACAGTGCGATCAGGACTCTCCACAGGAAGTAGTATTCTGAAACGTGTCTATAAAACAAATAAAAACCAAACTACTTAGTGTTGCATAAAGCAGTAAGTTGCAATGCGTTCCGTTTGGTCGATTAACCACTACCATTCAACTGTCAAGTTTTTGTGCTTAGTTTGATGTTCCACGTTAAATGAATGGGAAATGTAATCAACGTGGACGTGTCAATAGAATTTTGTTAATTAATATGTGTTATTGTGAAATATCGTGTGAAAATTAGTGCGGCACGTGAAGAAGTCATCCCGCGGATGAAGCAGAAAGTGAAATTGGGGTTCCCTCGTACTTGCCTTATCGACTAGAGGTCGACGAAATATCCGTTCGGAGAAAAGTGAGGTTAGATTGAAAACAATGTTTTTTCTCAGAAAGTAATCTACGGTTTATTATTGATCATTGGTGATTTTTTGGTGAGTTTTTAATTTTCACGATGTCAACCCCTCATGTAAAATCGCATTTTCGAAAGGCCATAACCTTGGAACGGATCATTTCCTAATATTACGATTGAGGTTCTCGAACTAGTTATTATAGTAGGTTCTAGTAATATGTAGCTTTTTTGGAAATTTAATGTTCAATAACGTAAAGGTTAGCCGATGAATGAAATACTTAAAATGTTTCCATTGGCAGTTGTAAAGTGACTCGATTCTAGAAAATTTAGTTGTGCGATAGGTATTAAATCAATTACTGCTAACGTTTTCAATATATTTAGTAGTTTTTAAATAAGCACTGAGCTACCCAGTTGTATCTGCCGATCATGAATACTATAGAGCCTACTACCCCCTCTGTGTTTTTTCATGGTGGCCGCTAAAAGGACTACAAGGAGTAAAATTCAGTGCGTGGTTGTTTTGGAGGGCCTAAGGAAGAATAGGGCTCCTACTCGGAACCTTACCGAGTATATGGATCGTCAACATTGGTGTAGTATCATGCCTTGTCATTGTCGACTACGTTCTGTTTCCTGGAGCACTAGTATCTATCTCTGAAGCGGGGGTCGTAGTCCACCGCCTGTATAACATGCAGATTTGGATGTTCCTTCGCCTTGAAAATGATCTTCTCGCCCTCTCTCTCTTTCTCGCAGTCTATCTATCCTTTCTCCCTTCCGGGAGTGGTTGGTGGTCGAAGTCCCACTAGGTGGAGGTATGTCCACAGCGCAGCGCAGCTCTTCACCCGGAGTCGGTCCACGTGGGACTTGGCGGCGTGGCCCCATGTCTAAGGAGCGTAGATAAGGATCGGTAAGATGATCGTCTTGATCGTCCTCAACTTCTGCCTTGGGTGAAGGGCGTTTTGCCTCCATATCAGAGGAAAAAATTTGGCGCTATATAATCAATATTAATTGATTATAATAAAAATCTTAACGTTAAATTTTATTCAAAATATTGTCCGTCATTAGCTACTACTTTTTGCCATCTTTCTGGCAGCATTCGGATGCCACGTCAAAAAAACTCTTCATCTTTTGAGACTACCCATGAATCGACCGAATTTTTGGCTTCTTCGTAAGAAGTAAAGTGTTGCTTTTCCAGAGCGTGAGCCATCGATCGGAACAGATGGTAGTCCGAAGGAGCAATGTCTGGTGAATACGGCGAGTGGGGTAAGACATCCCATTGTAAACCTTCCAAAGTATCCTTGACGACTTTTGCAACATGTGGCCAAGCGTTTTCTTACTGAACAATCACTTTGTCATGTCTTTTGGCATATTCGGGGCGTTAAAGTTTCAATTCTCCGCTCAATTCCAACAATTGCTGTTGACAACGTTCTCCAGTGATAGTTTCCTTAAGCTGGAGTAGTTCATAATAGATTACTGATCCCACCAAATGCACAACATTAACTTCTTGCCATAAACATTCGGTTTCGCCGTTGAAGTTGGTACATGGCCGTGCGACACCACGATTTCTTACGCTTTGGGTTGTCGTAGTGGATCCACTTTTCATCCCCCATCACTATTCGATGCAAAAAACTCTTTCGACATTGTCTTTGGAGAAGTTGTTCGCACGTGAAAAGACAGCGCTCGACGTCTCTGGGTTTCATTTCATGCTGAACCCAATTTCCTCGTTTTTCTACCATACCAATGATCTTGAGACGATGTGAAATCGCTTGCTGAGTCACACCCAAACTTTCTGCGAGCTGCTCTTCACTTTGGCATGAGTCTTGGTCCAATAATGCCTCTAACTCAGCGTCTTCAAACTTGACTGGCCTTCCTTCACGTTCTTTATCTTCCGCCGTTTTTAAACTTTTGAAACCATTCGCTACAACTTCTTTCACTTAATGCAACATCATCGTAAACTTCTACAAGAGAATCTGCGCCTCAGCAGCAGATTTCTCTAAATAAAATAAATAAATCAGAACTTCCCGCAAATGATGCTTATTTCGTACGAAACTCGACATTGTCGAATAAAAAAAATGCATACTACCAGTACAAAGATAATAGTATTTTAAGGTTATGTTGTTGCCAGGTGTTTAACCTTTCTATATGACATCTTACATCTGATGACTTCAAAGTAATCTTGTCAGTGTAATCTGGAAAACGGCAGAAACTTATTTGTATTCCCTATATATGGGTTAATAGGCGTTTGCTATCAATAAATAATAATAAGATAAGATGAAAGTGGAATCTAATTTCTTATTATTTTTGGCCAGTAATATAGATATAAATAAATTAACTATCGTAATGGTTTAATGAAAAAATTAATGAATATCATGCGATCAAGGATGGAGTGTACTTGAAATACACTTCAGTGGTTCTTTGTTTTGCTCGCTTTGACAAACCGTTCTAACTATTTTTCAATGTAGACAATTAAATGGTGTCCATAATCCTGCTATCATTTAATTAACCTATATAACCTAAGACCTAAGATTTTATTTATACCAGCGAATGTTAAATACAAATTATAATTTTCAGTTTTTCCCTTAATAAAGTTCGTTAAATTTGTATAACCCTTCATTAACTTATATTTATTATATCTTTATATTAATTAATATTATGTTAAATTTTTTAGAACACTTAAATTTTGTATGGCAGAACAAGTTATGTGCATTGTTCTTCTGCTATTTGGTTCTGCTTGCTCAGTGTTATTTTGTATCCTAGGTATGATCGTTAATATATGGTACCTACATAATCGTCGACTTTCACGATTCCGTTACTATCTACTTCAATTTTAGCATAATTTTCCTACATCGCCCTAGTTTTATTTGAATTCATCTTCAAGCCCACCTTCTCTGATTCTATTTTCAGCTGTTTTAACACTTCATGAAGTTCGTCCACTGTATTGCTTATAAGTACAATATCGTAAGCTAATAGGTCAGGTCAGAAGCTGTTCGTCGACCCTTATGCTTGATTTCCCCCAATTTAATTTTTTGAACGTCTTCCAGCGCAAGAGTAAGTCATTTTTTGGAGATGCTTCCCCTTGTCTCACTTCATTTTCTGTTTTATTATTTGAATAGTTATACTTCTGCTTATTCGAATGGTAAGATATTTGAATGATAAAATGGTGGTATAGGTCTGTTTGATGAGGTCTTCATATCTAGGTTCATCCTTGCGTTGTTCATTCCTTGGAGGACTGCTCTCAATTGTATGGAGTCGAACACTTTAATATAGTCTACAATGACTAAGTAGGACACGTTATATTTCTTACGTTTCTCTTTTGGCGTGCGTATTGTCTGAAGGTGTTCCATAGTGCCGTAGCCTTTGCAAGAACCTACTTGTTGAACTAGCTGATAACATTACAATTTTTTAACAGTCGATTAGTGAATATATTTAAAAATTTGTAGGGGTGAGTGGTATTATTGGACAGTAATTATTCAGGTGATCGTATTATTTTGTGTGCATTTATTCATTAAAATTTTGATTGCCGCCAGAATTGCCATACCCCTCATCGTTATCACTTCCTTACTGATATTATCTTCTCTTTGAACTTTCTTCTTAGAGAAGTTATGTCTAATCTACTCCTTGCCCTTATTATATTTCTTGTTTACTGTTTTTGTCTAGGGTTACGCATTTAAACATATTTTCGAGATGTTATTTGTATATTTTCGCCTATTCTTTTCTCCGGCTTATTAGCCTTCATTTTAGTTAGGTGTTCTTTGGGTGTTAGTTTTTTCTGTAATTCCTTTTAGTTATCTTTGTTATTGTTGAGTTTATCCATAGTTGGAATCCTCTTCCTTGTTAGTAATTTCCAACGTCTGTTGTTTTGTTTTTTAAAGAAATATTCATGCAATAAAGTTTTTCTTCCTGCATCTAGTTAATTAGTCTGTTGTCGACGTTACTATTTCCCACTTTGTCATTGTAGTCGCCTATTACTTTGAAATGCCATTTCTCTGATTTTTCCTTTGAAACATACAACTTCGTACTCGTACATCGTCTCAACTTGGCCTTTCTGTGAATTGCTGATAGGGGTATAGACCTGGATAGCTTGGAATTTGTATCTCTTAGATATTAGTGCTACTAAGTATATTACTTTAAGATTGCGACTGATTTCGAGACCAAAGGTTTCATTTTCTTGTTTGTAAGTGGTACCTCCGCTTTCAATGTACTTAAGGTGGTGTTCTGGAAGAACATGTGTCCCGAATTGAATTTGGCAGTCTTGTTTCGGTCAAGCAAACTGATTTGTGACAATTCCTTCTACTTCATAAAGGCGATATTGTGATCTTAATGTTTTTACATTGAGGGTAACAGTAAATAACTTCATTAGGTGAAGTTAGGATATGTTTTCAATTTGCTTTAGTGATATTTTGCCTCCTCCAAATTCCATTAGGTTCAGTGGATTCACCAAGTGATCGAGCACCCCCTAATCCCATATGGAATATTTAGTCAGAACTCATCACGCTGGCTAGGCAGGTTAACATGTTTAAAAGTGAGGCATCTAAAGTTGACCCGTTCTCAACCGATATCATTGAATAACGTCCCCCCTCCCCCCAATACTCGTCCAAACAATAATTGCAATTTACAACTCTCGCTGCAGCGAGTCAATTATTAACATCACAGGGTGCCTTGAAAGATACCAACGGAGGGTAAACGTACAGGGTGAACTCCATCGTTTTTGGAGTGTTGGGAAACTCCTATTTACAATTAGTAAGGATAAGAAAATCACACCGAGAGGAAAAGTAATGTATCAAACATATGTGATATACACCTATTATCATTAATAATGTAAGGTCTACTAATATTTACCTATTATATATAGGGTCTTGCAACAATCGGTATTTCATACTTACCTCTCACGGAAAGTTAAAGAAAACAACGTTTTAGCCCAATAAAAAAAATGTAATGTAACCCGTTTCAGATTGGGTTTTAAATTAAAGTTTAGGTGAAAAAAATAATATCCAAAAAGTATCAGTCTTTATTAGCTGCGTTCCAATAAAAGTTTTCATTTTTGTTTTTGTTTGTAAGTTTTTAAAACATGCTTTTTCGACCGACAGTAATTTTAAAGTGTGCTCAGAAATGCTCAGAAATATTTTTAAATTTCTGGCCAGTTTCGTGTAAAACCGTGACTGTGGGGGTGGGGTGCCTCAACGTGTATACGTTTCGTTTGTCGGATATTCGTTGCATTATACAATTATGATCGAACTAAATAGGTTTAAATGTTTCACTTGTTAATCTGAATTAAAGAATAAATTACCGCCAAGAATACAGCCTCTCTCTGCTCTTTTTCCCCTCGAAGTCCTTGAGAATAATTCGCTTAGTCCCTCACCGTCGAAATCGATAAACGATCCTTATTGCTTATCAAAAATGTTTGGCAAGTAATTTACGAAACTCGTTAACTATTTTTAGTATCCTTCTCACTTTTTTCCGTAATCGACGACAATTTACTCGGAACGGTTCCGTAATTAAAACCTGCGGTTTGACTTTCGATCAAGAATAGGTTTTTTGCAATTATTGTTGTTAGCCCTGATGTTGGCGAGTTTTGGCAAAAATTTGATAATGTCTAACAACTGAAAGTTTTATAAAACTAAATTTATCTAAAAAATTCTATATTAAATTAGGTGATCATCTACTGAAGAACTCTCTAGTATATATTGCTGTTTTTATTAAAATTCCTTTTTGTGCATAATATAAAGAAAATTCAAAAAATTAAAACTAACAAACTAATTAAAACTTCATTGGCAATTGTAGTTTAACAGCAAAACATTCTTTAGCAGCACGTTCATGAAATGTTAAGCCATTAATGAAATGAAAGTGTGAATTGTTTAAAAGATAATATGCGGCACATTAAGTTTGTCAGTAGATCAAAAATACATCGATGTTAACTCATAATGTGTTTTCACTTTTTTATAACTAATCAAATTTTTGTTGGTAAACAACACGGTCGTGGATATTTTTATTTCAACTAATTGGTGTTATTATAAACCTTCTTTGATTAACTTTAAATATTGTTGTATAAACATAATTATTTCATTGTGCGTTCGTTTTTTCGTTAATTTAAGTTTTGTTCCAAGCGGTGTTTTTAGTATGGTTCTGGTACGTTTTTGTTACTGTTGGAACTGATTTTATGCGCAGGCATCAACACTCCACCATTTGAAATTTGTTCTGTAACTTTCTGTAATATGTGAACATGGAAACGATTTGCAATCGTTTGTGTACTATGCCATTTTGATCTAACCTCAATGACCATATACTTTCGAGTATTACAAATTTAATACTGAATATTCTATAAGAATTCCATTGTCCTTGCTAAAATAAAATGGAACAAATGTATTAGGTGGCAAGCAAATAAATACTGAGATGCTTGGATTAAAATTGCTTAAGTACAAAAATATCTCATTATCTGAGATCCTTATGTATCGGGTTACAAATGGAAAACGCCGAAAGAAACAAAGATTTTACTTGATTGTCATAAAACACTGAAAAAGTTTTTAGAACATGCGAAATCATGAAATGATTTGGGATAAAATTGAAGAAGAAATACAAGAAATCGATATTTAAATTACTACCAAATATTGCCAAAACCGTTGGAAAGTTCTGTAAAGCAACTATAAAACAGTTGTGGACAATAAGAACCAAACGGGTGAGTTCTTAATAAAACCATAAAAAAATAACCATTTTAATTACTAAGGTAATTATTTGTTGTTTCAGGGAGAGGACGGATTTTTTTTTAAATTTGAAAGAGAAATTGGTGAAATATTTCAGAAATAAAAAAAATCTATTGAAGCAGATATAATTTTGGAAACGAATGTACTTCTTGAAAATAAATAGTCGTTATACAAACAGGATGAACTGCTGAAGTAGATATGGAGATGTGGTAAGAGAGTATAGGCAGTAGCAGAACCAAAAAGCTATAGGTGGTCAGAGGTATAAGTTAGCAAATGGTGGTTGAACTTCAGTAATTATCTGTCGGTCTATAATGTTTACATCAAACCGGTCAGTCACATCGCGAAAACTAGCGGTCTGATGAGCAATGATACCACAAATAAATTAATACCTGAAATGTAACACTAATATAAACTTCCTATGCGGAAAACCACAGAAGACCGTGACCGTAATAGCCATATCGGCATAGTTTATACATACAACTAGTCGGGTCACTCCTTTGATCTCGAAAAACTGGCATTTTTTGCTACCTATCATAAATCGTTTTATAGTCCCCGTAAAGGATCCGAAACTACAATGTACAGGGGTAAAGCGACTGTGAAATCAATAATTTCATTAAAAGGTCCACATACGAGGGGCGAACGAATATTAAACATATTCGAAGATTCAGACTAGTTGAAATTTTGTCGGCGCAAGATTATTTACAAACTTATAAGGCCGAAGTACACCATAAACAATTGTAATCAGGAATTTATCAGTACTTCTTGAAGTAATTGCTGTTTGCTAATTGTTAGGGATAAAGATTGAAATCTGTTGTTGGACTTGGAAAAGGTTCGCGTAATAGGTACACCCTACATAGTCAAAGTACTTAGAGATACATATATTTCATTGCTAAGATAACACATAAAAGCAACCAACATATAAGTACATACGTAATGACCGTATTAGGTATAAATATTGTATAATGAAGTACAAGTTTATTGTGTATTTGCAAGTACTTACTTCAGTTTTTACATGTTTTTTAATACATTTAATTTAGAGTTTTCCTTATTATTTTTTGATGTTTTCTCTATTCGCAAACTTTAATGTATAGTAGATTCTTAATCTTGTGTACAGAGAAATAAAATAAATATGAGAGAAATTGGGACGTGGGTGTGAAAATTTAACATTTTTAAATAGATTTAGCAATGTCATTCCTACGTCGTCATATATACAGAGGTCGTTGAATTTGGATGAAAAAATTTCTTCTAATGCTACTAAATAATTAATAAAATCAATTGGAGGGACGTTTAAACCTCCAAATATCCCACCATGACTGCCTTTATATTTCTTTAGCTCGCAAAATTTGGTGTTTCTATCGGACTTTTTATTGTTGCTGTAATTGACACAAATGTCACATGAGTGTTTTAAAATACACTTACGTAAAAAGTATCCACCGACATATACAAGTGCGTTACCGTTAATTTACAGTTTGTAAATTTCGTTAGTCAGAAATTTCAATGGCTAAAACTGATTTTTGTTTCCACGATGACGATTTGTTGTGCTGCAAAAAAATTCTTTTTTCCAATAAATTGGGCGTCAGTCGTTGACGGTGCGTTTGTCGCACCGTGTACAATCTTACGCGAAGACACCGTGTACAAAATGACCACAAGCTTCTCTTGCTCAGCCAGTAATCCGTCGGGTGAGGGGGTTGAGATGACAAGAGGGGATGGTTTTCGGCAATTCGGAGAGTGACTACACTTATAATAACTGTATACACTATGATATCGGTTGGCCTGTTCTGTCCTGGGGGACTACGGGGTCGTCGCGCCGTTTGTGGGCTGAGATAGGCAGCTGGGTTGCCTCGAGATCCGTTAGACGGTTCTGGGGGCATCGACATGGCCGCGTCGGGGTGCTCCTGTTCGACCTCCTGCGTGTTGCTCCTACTTGGGCTCGATCGGAGGCGTGGCGGTCCTTGGAAGGCGTAGGGATGATTAGGCTTCCTTGGAGGACCCTTATCGATCAAATCGATATCGTCAATATCGGTGGTGTGTCATTCCTAGCCGTCGGATGCTTCCAGGGACCACTAGTGATCCGCGGACCCCCGGTTAAGAACCACACTGTCTTAAGATGGAGCGGAAAAAGCGTTCTCTAAGCGTTCGTCGCGGTCGCTGAGATCTCGTCCGCACTAGTTCGAGTACACACGTCTTCACTGCTCAAGAGCAACTCGTAGACTAGTGAATTTCGAATCAATCGGTTATCGAGTCAGTTACGTACCTAAATAATTTTCGTTTCTATGCATATATTCTTTACTGTTTAAATATAAATCGTCCGAGTCAGAAATATTACTTATAAAGTCGCCGTCATCTATGCTTCAAATCAAATTTATCAGAATAAGCATTTGTAACCGACCGTTCTTCGCAATGCTGGTTTTCGGACAAGTACCGGAATTATCGTTCACCGGTTCACGATTTGTACCAAATTCACCTGGAACGTTTAATGGACACCGTTTGCGAACCGTAACCGACAACTTCAAGCGCTTTTTATCTATTGCGCTTGCACTGGACGGTTCCAGTACAGTTCTTTGGTGCATGTGAATCAAAGGCTTATTTTGAAATCAAAGTGGAGGACACAAGGCAATTTCGCCATATTTGCGCTACGTCCTGCCAATTTTTCCACCTCTCTTCTTCTAATTAACTCAATGCATTAATAAAAACGAAGCTGATATGTGTGTATTTATTTATAGAATTCAGACAGGAAATGATCTGAATGCATTTAGAAATTTAAATGTCTGTAATGAATTATCACTGCGTTGGCCATTCTCTCTGGCGAGTAAATAATCAAGATGTTGGATTGTTTGGAACTGGTGGATTTTTGGTCTTATTGTTGTTCTCCACAGAAATATTCAGTTTTTAAACTCTGTGCGACTTATTTAAAATTATAAGATTTTTAATATCTGGAAGAGGCTCGCGTGTTTTTTAACGTGCCACTTGTGTCTTGATTGTGCATGCGATACTCACTCATTTCTACGTTATCTGTTATTTCATAACAACGATAATATACTCGAGGTCTGTTATTAAAAAACTAAAAAAACGATTATCAAAAAATACAATTGGCTCCAAAACCGTTTGAATGAAGACGTTCCATATGATTTATTTACTGCGTACACATACATACGTCGGTTTGTTTATTTATAAAGATAATGCAACCTTGTATAATAATACATTTTAAAACTTCGACGTATATATAAGACTCTTTTATAGTACGATCAAAGCCATTTATTTATTTTTTCGCCTTTTGACCTTTCAATAAGAACGTTATTTCCTTTAAATCCGACTTGCGTTCCTTTTCTTATATGAAATCTTTCATTTTGTTTTTCTAATTTCGATTCCATTATAGTATTCCCTACTATTGTTTTTATTATATCTGTATCTGAGATTTCAAGGCATGGCGTTATGTGTTTTATCACTAGTAGTAAAAATGTTTTATTTATAGGAAACGTGTGCCAAAAGTTACGAAAGCGATAAGTATCGGCGATTAGATGTAGCACTCTCAAAAATAGGTCAGGGACATCATAATAGAACGAGATATCAGTAATCGTGGAAAGGTGTGCGATGAATTTTACGGAGAGTTTTTTTTACTTGTATCCTTTAACTATTCATTCTTGAGGTGTGCAATGAAAAAATTCATTTTACCTGGAAGAATTCAAATGGTTTTTCACCTGTGATAGAGTACATTTATACTCTATTCTCCGTAATGCATTAAAGCCGTCCTTTTTATTTGACTCTGGGTTGGATTGACAACGTAGAAAAAGCAACAGAAGAATCTTAGCGCGTACGCTTACAGTATAGGGGGAAGGGTAGTTGTCCTCTTTCGCTCATTTGACACCACTCGACTCTGGCACTCGCTTACTGAATACATTTGATTACAAAACATTAGAGAAGTGCATGTACCGTGTTAATTCTTTATAGATTGTCGAGTAAATTTGGAAATTCTACTATACTTCCCTTTTCAAGTGTTTTTGCAGTATAATTATCGAGCTAAATTGAAACGCATTCAAATTATCTTAACATCACAGACTGTTTATTTAAATGTAATTTTGGTATATTGAACCTATCGTATATTGAATATGTATAATGCAATGCAGAAGAGACGACAAAATTCAAGTACAATCAACCCAGTGTTTCACCTGATAAACATCAGAAGTGTGCCTTTAAATATTGGTTTATTTATTATATTCAATAACGTTATTGTACTGAACGGTCTTGCCCATACGTTTCACTTTCTAAATTTTAAAATATCATTTACACGTTGTCCGCGGTTCCTCATTGGAACTTTCATTACGTCCGAGTTCGATTAGGAGTACGAATATACTAGAAATTAATAATCGGGATGTACTGAAACGACCAAGTCCCGTTGTTTGTTGAGGTTCAAGGTTTTTCATAAATCTGACTTTCAACACCTTACTCTACTTTGTTCCAGGAAACATGTTTAACTGATGAAAATTGTTCAACATAGAGCAACTTTTTTCCATTAGGATCGAATGTGGCATACGATTGAAATGAGCGTCACTGATTGGCTAACATATAAACGGAGAGCTACGAACCACGCTTAAAACATGCCCATTTTTAAAGCATAGCTAGTTTCGCTTCAAACTTACAAAGCTTTAATAACTATGTGCAAGCAGAAAATTTGAAAGGTTACTGTGTTGGTTTAGGATTGATTTTCTGTTTTTTTATTAGTAAACTATATCCACACTTTAATGGATTTGTTTGTTACTCATTCCCTGATGGCACAATCTTTTGCAGTTCTGACGGAAATTGTTTCAAGTTTTCTTGAAATAGCCAACTTGTGTAAGACTGTTCCAAGTGCTGAACTGGATTACTGAAATTTGTACCGTTTCATGTGCAAGACAGTTTTCAAGTGTCTTACTCAATGCTTGCATCAGACTTATCTAAACGTACTTGAGTCCAAAAGGCTGAATTACTATAGGTCAACGTGTTGCAGACATGCTGCGGAACTGAGCAAGCTATCTTGTACAAATAACTTGCTTAATATTTGCATTAGCTTCGATCAAAGTACTTGAGCACAAGGGAGGGAGTTAGAGCAAGTTACTGTGTTGCAGCCTTACATTAGAATTGAGCAGGACACATTGTATAAATAACTTACTCAGTACTTGCATTAGACTAAAATTTATAGTTTTTGTTAATTCAGTTCATATGTAGGCAACAACCGGCCCGAGCCCACGAGATATTTTGAAAAACCCAACTAAAAAAATTAATATTACACTATTTACTCACACTCATTCCAAATTACGAAGATCGAGTGAGATGGGGTTTGTCGCTTGCTTCTACGGAATCAAGTGAGCGAGCAAGCCGAGTGAGGAAAAAGTCATGTGACCACGTGTTTGTTGATCTTCTATCTATCAATATTTATGTATGTCTGAAAGGGAGTATGTTTGTTTGTTTATTTGTTATTAATAGGCTCGGAGACGGTTCAACAGCTCAATGTGAAATTTTGCATGGATGTAGGGATACCTTATGGCCTTCAGATAGCCTGGATTAGGAGTAAATCGCGTAGGAATTGTATCGCGTTTTTTAGATTTTTGAAAAATAGCACTATCTCGAAAAAGGATTATCATATTTTCCTGAGGTTTTGCGCAGTTAAAGATAACTATTTACACACGTTTCTACTTTGTTTTTTCGACCAGCCGAAAATAAAAAAATTTCTGTAAATTCGATTTCCAGCGACAATTTTGCGCAGTCACAAAATCTAGCTTTCGGTTTGGTTTGATAGGGGTTTTCTCGCCTATGAACTCCAAAAACGTACCTTCTATACGTAATGAAATTCAGGTGAATATAGTGATACTCTTTTCCTAGAATATGAGCAATATTAAGAGTAAATCGCGTAAAAATTGTAGGATCAGCACAAATATTCAAAAAAAAAAAAGAATCTCCATATTTGGGCATTGATTTACTTCTATTTATTTTCTGGGCAAAAAGTCAGTTTTTTAGTGATGCTGTCCAGTGTAATCTATTTTTTCGTTAATTTCACGTTATGATAAGAGTCCCTGCCGAATGTCAACACATTAGTTTATTTTTGGGAAATTTTCTCTCGGTAGTGTTGTGATAAACACACTATATTGTTTAGTTGAAATATTCACTCATGATTAATTTCTATCATCGCGCCATAAATTGATATAATTTTGATAAATCCAGTCATATTTTTATGTTTTATTTATTTTTACAAGGTTTGTGTACCTGATTCATTTTTTTTTAAAGTGCTACTATATAAGTGCATCAAGTATCAATCTGGTGATCTGCCCGAGCGATGCCGGGTAACCCTGCTTGTGTTTTATGTGCAACAACATTTTTTTACAATTTCTTATTTTTTTATATTTTTAACAAAAATCATTTTTCTGTATTAATCATTATATAAGGCAATACGTTTTAACAAAACATACGGGGCATTCCACGTCAAATCACAGAAGTCTATCCGCTACATTTTCTTTAAAAGACATTTATTTTTGAGAATTTAAAGTTTTTAACAATTTTCTTAAATATGGCTTTACATATCTTTCTAAAAGTTCTAAAATCTGGTGCAATGATGAGATTTTTATTAAAATACTAAGTGTAATAAAATAGGAATTTGTTTTCAAGTATAAATTATTAAAAAAAATATGTAAACGAATTAACAAAACTAAAGTAAAAGTATTTAATATGATTTAGAATATCTATTGCTATACCAAAACTTTAATTATGTAAAAAATAAGATCATTAAGTATGAAAAGAAAATATAACTTTTTAGATACGTTTAGTTATTATTTGAGAAGTACTCAATAATTAAATCAGGTATGGGCAATCTTTGACATGTGGGCCAAACTTTAGTGAGCAAATACGTTCGCCGGCCGCGTAGATGGTTCAGAATAAAATATCGTTGGATTTTAAAGTAGTGTTCATAATTTTAACGATACATATCAGACATGAAATAATAAGACAATGTTCTTATAATATACAATTTATTAAAATAACAAAATGAAATGAAACAAAAGGTACAACATTATAATTAAACCTTGAAATTTGGAATTATTACAAGCTATGAAAGTTAAGTAGCGACACCGAAATCAATGACACACTTGAGCTTGAATTTGGGAAAGTAATCCATCGATTTTTGGATTAATTCCTTTGATACAGAGACGTAAAGAATTTTCCAAATAATCGTCAGTCAGCCTTGTACGATGTTTTGATTTATTAACTTTCATCATTGAAAAGAACTGTTCGCATTTATAAGTACTGCCAAACGCACAAATCAATCTTGCGAATTTTCCGCTGCGGAAAATGGTCTTCTTCGAGGTATTTTTTGTAGAAGTCGCACAACTCCATGTCTTCAAATTTAGATTTTATTCAGCTCCATTTGCAAGTGTATTGGAGCATTTTGTACATTACTTTTTGTTCGAGTAGCAAATAAATTGAAACAGTCTTCCATGTTCTTTAAATCGCTAAATCTGTTCGGAGATTGCTCCGATAGTAACATGAGTTCTTCAGCATATTGAGCATAAGCAATATTTTTATGCGCGGAGAGCGTGGTGAAATGGTAACTGTTACCAGACAGCGTCTGTGCTTCCCACAAGCGGATTTCGTTCCGGAACGCTTTCAAATGGCTGTACAAATCATTTTCCAACTGACCTTGTTTTTGAAGTTTCAAATTTAAATCATTCAAATAGCCTGTAAGGTCGACCAAAAATGCTAAGTCACATATCCATTTTGGGTCGCTCAATTCAGATAGTGGTCTGAGTGATCTCATTTCTAAGCTCGTAAAACCCTCTCAGCATTTTCCCTTAGCTTAGCCATCTGACTTCACAATAATATGTTACGTCGTCATATTCGACTGATATTTCATCCAAAAACTCATTGAACTGATGATGGTTAAGCCCTCGGAATCGAATAACAATGATGGTTTTTACTACGACATTCATAGCATTCTGAAGTCGAATGCACTTAGACCACAAGTTCTATCGGTGGATAATACAATGAAGGACTATCAAATCATCTTCTTGCACATTTAATTCAGTTGCTTTTTCATTCAAAATTCCGATGAAACCGTTACGTAAGCCGATCATAGAAGGTGCACCATCTGTGCCTACTCCAACTAATTTTGACCATATTTTTCGTCTCTTTCCACCAGACATCATTTTCGTTTACTTTTTCGTTCGAAAAACTTAATAACAAAATATAATTAGTAAGCACTCAAGATGCACACAAAATCACAAAGCAAATTGATGGCACTAACAGTTCGCTAGGATATCGCTTATGAAAGTCGCCTCGGCAGCTCAAATAGAACTGAACTAAAGTGCCACCCAAGTGGCCTCCACCCGCTCATAATAGGCATAATGAAGGTTTGATCTAGAATCGTCTAGTGTAGAAAAATTGACAAGCAATAATCTTTTGTTGCGCCGCCAGCACACCATTTGATCAAAAATTGAGGCTCAAAGCATTGATGTTTGCCGCCTCACTCTTTGATGATCGCCGCCACGAAGAGCCTATTCTCGGGAAGGGGTAATATTCCTTTTTGCATGTATTTTGTTCGGTGGTAACACTATCAATAAATCACGTGAATACGATCACATCCGCAAACACGCACATTAACAAAAAATAAAGAAAAATACACAGATTTATTGACCACAAGCAGAGTTACCGGCTTCGCTCGGGCAGATCTCCAGATTGATACTTGATACACTTATATAGTAGCACTTTTAAAAAAATGAATCACGTACACGAACCGTGTAAATATACATAAAACACATAAAAATATGACTGAATTTATCAAAATTGTATCAACTTTTGGCGCGATGATAGAAATCAATCCTGAGTGAATATTTCAACTGTACAATATAGATAATGGAATAGTGTGTTTGAGAAAAATTTTCCCAAAAATAAACTAATGTGTTGACATTCGGCAGGGACCCTTATCATAGCGTGAAATTAACGAAAAAATTGATTACACTGGAAATTGTTTTACTGTCGGCGGCATGAGGTAACAATCTGCAAAATGTTAGCTCACTGCGACGGAAAATCTCTTCGATTTGGATTTTTTAAGGACAGCATCACTAAAAAACTGACTTTGCCAGGAAAATAAATAGAAGTAAATCGGTGCCCAAATATGGAGATTCTTTTTTTCTGAAAATTGGTCACTACATCCCCTGAATTTCATTACGTATAAAAGGTACGTTTTTGGACGTCATAGGCGAGAAAACCCCTATCAGACCAAACCGAAAGCTAGATTTTTTGACATAGCGCAAAATTGTCGCCGAAAATCGAAATTACGGAAATTTTTGTATTTTCGGCTGGTCGAAAAACAAAGTAGAAACGTGCGTATCTTTATAGTGTATCTTTAACCGCGCAAGATTTCAGGAAAATAGGATAATCCGTTTCCGAAATAGCACGATTTTTCGAAAAGTCGATAAAACGCGATACAATTTTTACGCGATTTACACCTAAGCTAGCGTATTTGAAGGCCTGAAGGTACCGCTACCATGCAAAACTTCGTATTGATCGGTTGAACCGTCCCCGAGCCTATTAATAACAAAGAAACAAACAAACATACCCCCTTTCAGACATATAGATATATAGATATAGATAGATCATATGGAAGGCTATTTTGATGGGAAAAAAGCGAAAGGTATGCCAGTCGGTATTACAGGAATCCTTGTGCCTGATAATATAAACAGTAATTTAACATGCCATCACGTTAGAAATCCAATTTTAAAAATAGGCAGTTACCTTTGGCACAGCCTGTTAGAATTGTAGTTACGATGAGGTTCCTCGTCGGATTATTGACGCGTTAACGCGTTCCATTACACAGCCTCGGTGGATCTAGGATCCGTAACACTATTACTGACACACCGATTGGGTAACCCTGGTAACCGAGTAATTTTTCGAAAAATCGCACTCAATTCAAGAATTTTGATTTAAATTACTCCCAATCTAGCCTATTTGAAGGCCATAAGGTACCCCTACATCCATGCAAAATTACACATTGATCGGTTGAACCGTCTCCGAGCCTATTAATAATAAACAAACAAAAAACGTACCCCCTTTCAGACATATAAATATAGATAGATTACAAATTTAAATGAAACAACATACTTGCATAATATTGAATTTTTAACTAACAATCTCAAATCAAGGTTAGTAGACTTTGTCAATAATTCTGAGCCAAAATGACAAATGTATTTGCTCAAGACATTAGAAAACATACAATTGTGAAATGACTATTATTTTCAAAGAATGTTTTAAAATTGCTATTTCTTTTTTTTATTTTTTGCTAATTTTGAAACGATTGCTCAAAATGTTTAACCTATGTTGTGTTAAAACATATTCATGGTTTTCTTGACTTTGTAGTTACCACAGAATCAACTTTCAATCATTCCGGTCAAAAAGTGAAGTCAGGAGTTTCGTGTTCTACCACTCCATCTAAATATTGTTTAAAAGAAATGAATGTAACTGATATCAATTTAATGAATAAAAATGAAGATATCGAGAATTGGTTAATGGGTATCTAATCTTTTGTTGATTACGATGTACGTTCCATTCAGAAAAATTTATTGGAAGAAGTAGTTGCTAATTGGAGTTCCAATAGAAACTATGACCAATTTTCTCAAGACAGTGCTACAAATATAAATGGTACTACTGGTAAATGGCTAAGTCACTAAGTTGCAAAGATTTACCCAACGCATTGATTAAAGTACTTTCAAATCTATTGCTCAAAGAAAGTGAATCAACAACTAAATGCAGTATATTAAAATTTTATCTCGATGGTGAAAGGAGCAACGCTCGTGACTGTTCTAGATCAGTTGATTGCATTAGTACAGCAGAATCTAATTACTCTGTAACCGATCCAACATATGATCCTTTTGATCCAAAGACTTTTCAGAGGGATCAGATTAGTGTAAGATTTATTGCAATTAATTAGATGTCTAGGTGTCTAGATATTTGTATATTTTATTGCAGAATTCATCTGAGTCTGAAGTGTCTGTCGATTTAGTGATTCCTTGTGCTGAACCTGTTGTTATTAATAGTGAAAATGAATTGTTCAGTGAACACAATTTTATTGTAAGTATTCATATCTCATTATTCACACAATCTCGGAGTTCAAAAGATTTTGTGTTTGTAAGGAACCATCTACTAATCCCAATGATCACACCATAATTCCCATAGAAGGATCAACATGAAGCAACTCACTCAGTCCTTAACAAATTTCCATTTACTCTGAAAATTCCTAAAAAAAAATTTAAAGCCAGTAGACTAAATTTAGTTTCAAAATAAAATATTTTGCTTTTTGTTGTACCAAATAGTGGAGACAGTGCAGAAACAAAATTACACAGATGGCAAAGATTTTTGCATCTATTGTGACAAAGGTGTGTCTCATTTCGCTAGACATTTACTTAAAAGGCACGATCAAGAACTTGATGTCCAACGAATGCTTTCGTTGAACAAGCCTCAACAGAAGACAAGCCTTGACAAAAATTAAAAAACAAGGAAATTTTGTGAGAAGTCGCACAGATATCGAGCTGAGACCAGTTAAACCTCTTCCAGAAAGTCAAAAATTTACTTCATAGTACAGATTCTTTCTTTGTACATAAGTACTGCTTCGGTTTTTACAACTTTATATAGAGGTACTAGAGAACAGACTTCATTACTTTTAAATTTAATGTACAAGCACAATGAATTACTTAAGACTGAAGGATTTTCTAGGATACGTGCGGAATATTATAAATTTTGTAGCCAAAAAAGATGTGATATATGAATATGCTTACTCCTATGTGAAAGAACCACAAAGTAAAGGTAATTTAGATCTCGTGCTACAAAACATGAGAAGATTGGCAAAACTTTTACGACATACTAGAAATATCAATACTGAAATAAAACAATTATAGACATTCTCCGTCCGCCCTATTTTCAATTGATTATTGAGGAAGTTAATATAATAGCTATAACAAAGAAACAGACACTTGATAATACTTTGATAAAAAAATGCTGTGACTTGGCTTATATAGACTTGCTACAAAAAGGTGATACCAACGATCAAAGAAAAGATTTGAAATTTTTAAAAAGGCAGAGTCACAATGGGCTGATGAGATTTCAGCACAAGCAGGTCTCAATCCGAATACATGGAACAAACATAAACTTTTGTCGCTTACAAGTGATTTAAAGAAATTTAACATATTTCTCCAGTAGTGTTCCGAACAGGCATATAATAATTTAGAGATTGACAACAACTATTATTACTATTAGTATTAGTATTAATTTATAATACATTAAAAGAGGTATTATAAGTTCAAATGATATTGTTAAATAAAAGACGACCAGCAGAAGTAGCTCAGTTAAAAATTCAAAAATTCAAGTTTAATGATTTAGTAAGCAGGCACAATAAATTTACAAATTGCTTGACAGAGCCCGAAAAAAATTTTGCTTAATAGATACAGTCGTTTTGTTATTACAGGTAAACGTGGAGGAGGTGTCATACACAGATATGTTAACATTTGTAATGTGGAAAAACCCACCAATATAGCAGCAACACGATTACGAAAACATTTGGCTACCACCACTTCTTCAATTTTCTAATAATGATATGGTACAATTAAGTAAATGTATGGGACACACATTGAAAACCCACTGTTAGCGTCTATCCAATGTCGGACAAAATGTATCAAACCGCAAAGGTATCAAAATTTTTATTGCCTATGGTGACAGGAGGTGCCAAAGAATATAAAGGGAAAACGTTGGACGATATTAATATTGATCTCCACGCAATATATGACGTACAAATATAATGGAAGCAACTGACGGCGTCTCATCCGATAATGAAGATGAATTAAGTACTAATTTATTGGATATGTCAAATTCAAAGTGCCCCAGACCAATCACAAGTTCTGAATCAAAAGCCAGTGGAACAGAAAAAGATATTGCTCAACAGCCAACTTGCAAGACAATGTGATTAAATTCAAAGCTAGTTGAAAGGATGCAATGGATAATTCAAGTAAAGAAACGAATTGCAAAACATTTTTCTGCCAAAACAGAACGAGATTGAAGAGTTTACAAATCAGTGTCATGAATTCGGAAGCAAGGAGTGTTCATCGATGAAAGCTTTTGTTTATAATATCTATGCCGGAAAATTGAAAACATAATGATTTATCCTATTATTTAAAGTTGTTTCTGTTTAAGTGCTACTAATATAAAATTACAAGTTTTATGATACATGTACATATATAAATAGCTGTTTTATTTCTTATTTTTGTTTAATGACTAGGCATTTCTTAATTTTAATTTACATTTTTAGAAATAGTAATAAAATATGAGAAATTTATTTCTTTTTGTAAAGTAAGTTTATAATGTATTTATAATAAAAGTTTATTTAATATTTCTTGTTTTATAAGATTTACTAGAGTTATGTCCTTTAATAAAAGATTTTATTTTAAATACACTCAATACAACTGAAAAAATAATTATACTGTCATTACTAAAATTATTACTTGAAATATACTTATATACCTGTTCTTATCTGTTCTGTACTATACTTCCCTATTCTATTAAATTAAGTAATCAACTGTGTGACATAGAGCTTGTAGCTACACATTTAGCGAGGTTGTTTTTCAAAGTTTAACAAAAAATTACATTAAAATCTTCAAACCCAACACGAAATACATTTATATTATATTTTATTAAATTATATAATATTATGTTATATTATATTATATTATATTATTATATTATATTATATTATACTATACTATATTATATTATATTATATTATATTCCATTATATTACATTATAAATATAATATATAAATATATTATATATTATATAAATCAAATTGTGGACGTCAGATTAAATAATTTCGTTGATTTTAAAACTGTAGCCCTTTTTTTAAGGTGATTTACATAGTTTTCATATGCAGAATTAAATCTAATCGCTATTAAATGGGTTTCTAAAAATCACACATTCGAAGATAATACATCAAATCGTATATTTTGGCTCAGGACTGAGCGGTAATACGGATGGTCTGAAATGTCACGAACTGATATAAAAAATCCACATATACATTTTCTATTTAAAAAAGAATTCTTGAGTATATAATATATTTTAAGCTAGGCCATGCCATCTCTCAGTTAAATTCTCTGGATCTTGTTTGTTAAATCTTAGGCATTGTGCCTGGTTCACGATTATGTGAAGGATATGTGAGGATATCTAATCCATTTTGAGCGATGTGTTTTATTAAATATGTGCCTCTTTGGTGTGCTTAAATTTTATAAATTCGATTTTTGATATATCGAAAATGGCGACACCGTTGATTAAACGGCAGAAATTTTATTCTAACTTTAATAACTTTAAAACTCGTACATTCGAAAAATTTTTTGTATCCGGTACACGCCCCTGTTTATAACATCTGCAATATGTTTAATTTTATTTAAAATATTTTGGGACGTTTAAAATGTTCCAACAATTGTTCCAGTTGAAATGGAAACATTTATTCGCTCAAAAACTCTTCCACAAATGGCGACTACAAATTCGTTTCCAAATCTGATACTCTTACAAAATTTAATATTAGGATTCAGTTCTGAATTCGAGGATTATCCTGACTTGTCACTTTGTTGCAGTAGTACTAGCAGAGAACAAAGGAACAAAGCAGAGAAGCAAAGGAGGGACAGACTGAACGCCTTCATAAGTGAGCTGGCATCGCTGGTGCCGATGGTCTCCGGAAGTGCTAAAAGGATGGACAAGACTAGCATCCTCAGACTGACAGCCACATACTTACGAATTTATCAGAGTAAGGAGAAAATCATTCACATCCAATACACCCCAAAGGGGATACTGGATATTGTATAGAAAGCTAAGTACAGTTCGTTCAAAACAAATCTGACATGACATCATTCATGGAGAGGCTAACACTGTTGTCGAACACTGAGATCGAACTTGCGCAAAGTCAATGTCCTCCCCTTACTTTTTTGTTATATTAAATACACAGCTGTTCAGTATAATCCATTCACAAATACGTTTTCAAAAAGAGAGATGATAAACTGAACTCTTTTTACGATGCCAACTATATGGCTTAAAACCACGAACTGCAATGTATAGGGCTCGGATTTTATGCAAAATGCATATTGTGTAAAACATGATATAAACATCGAATTAAGTGATTATAGTGTCTTTGACACTTTTTTGCCTTAAAAAAAACACCAATAAAATTGCATATTTTGCATATTTCGCTCTCAACTGCATGTTTACTTAAAGATGCATATTTACGCATATTTCTATACTTTTTAATTATTTTTTCTTTCAGATTTCAATTTAATAATTCTATTTGTGAAAAACCTCATAAAATTTGCCAGCAATAAAATTCGCACCATAAATATGTTTTCACCTACTTCCAAATTAGGTAGGGACAATACGAATATTCCGCTAGTTGCGCTAAATGATTACAACCCTACGTAATGATCGGTAATTTTGTACGTTGAGATTTTCTTCGAATAATATTCTTCGGAACCGTAAAGAATCAAAAACACTTCTAAGGGAGGGGAGGTTAATGTTGTGACGGACTTTTCTCGCCCTTGTATTTTCGTCGGCGCGCACGACGCGAATAAAGGGGCGGATCGATCAGTCAACTTTGAAATTGGCGCAGGAATTTAGCAAGTTTCGAAGTTACGGAGTTTCCTCGGGCGCCAGTTTTTATAGACTTTGCTGTCTGTAGGTCCGGGTAATTTCAACTCAGGAGAAAAATCCAGGAAGTTCATGAAAGTAAACACAGAATTCGGAAAAACACCCGGTTCCTTTTATTTAGTTAAAAGTACGGCAACAGTGTTAAATCCACAACAGGCATTTTCAAACGGAAAAAGAAAACTTTTATCTACCTTTTGTTATCGGAGCGAGAGTAAAGAAACAAGGTCGACGTGCAAAGGAAAACCGAAAATCATTACTACGCTATTCACAAATCGGGATAACTAAATACTAGAAACGGAAAAATTTAAATAACAGAATTAACTCGCCGGGGAAAGCGGCGTACTAAATTAGCGTGCATAAAACAAAGCAAAAGCAAACTAACAACAATAGAGCGGGAATGCAAATTAGGCGGAGAGAGGGGTGTAAAATAAGCAACAGGGAAAAAACTACATGCGAGTGGCAATCGGCAAGCAAAGCATTAGCAATAAACACGGGACACGGGCGGGGAGCTAATATGCTAGAAAAATAACTAGGGTGACAACCTAGGGGGTTACCGGGAATCGAACCCCTTATTCGCACTAAATGTAAATGGGTCAATACGGCACGACAGATCGCCAAGTACAGTACCAACCCACAAACACAGAGCACTGTAGGGACACGCGTTCCCCTCTCCTAGGAAGCAGGGGCGGAGAATAGGTGACGACCTAGGGAGATACCGGGAGTCGGGCCTCTTTATCGCACTAAGTGTCAATGAGTCAATACGGCACGACAGATCGCCAAGTACAGTACCAACCCACCAACACAGAGCACTGTAGAGCCGAGTTCCCCTCTCCTAGGAAGCACGGGCGGAGAATAAGTGACGACCTAGGGAGTTACAGGGAGTCGGGACTCTTGGTCGCACTAAGTGTCAATGAGTTAATACGGCACGACAGATCGCCAAGTACAGTACCAACCCACCAACACAGAGCGCTGCAGAGCCGAGTTCCCCTCTCCTAGGAAGCACTAGCGGAGAATGGGTGACGGCCTAGGGAGTTAGCGGAAGTCTAGCCTCTAGTTCGCACCAAGTGTCAATGAGTCAATATGGCACGACAGATCGCCAAGTGCAATACCAACTCACAAACACCAAGTACTGTAGAGACCAGTTCCCCTCTCCTAGGAAGCACTGAAAGAAAGAAAGACAATTAGAAAGTGAGATATTTCTATCTGCCGTTAGCGGCCAAGGGGCTTCCACTTCATTCAATTCAGTGATGTTCTATAGGTTGGTTATATCATATGCCATCTCACGGTGATTCTTTTAACTTTCATTGAAATGCACATAAAATTGCCTAACCACGGTTCTGAAAAATACGCTTCGTTACAATGTTACAGGAAAAAACATAAATACTTGTACAGCAATAATAACTATTATATCCGCATACACAATTCATTGTGCATTGTGAAGTCTGCTTGTGAAAGAGTATCTATAAGAACAGTGACAACATGCCTAAATCACCTAAAACGTCCACAAGCGTTTCTGCTTGGATAAAAAACTATCCTCAACTTGTTTGCAAAGACAATTGGGAGACAGTGTTGTGCAGAGCGTGCTGTAAAAATGTAAGTATAAATTGAAACATTGAAAAAAAGGTTATTAAACTAGCATAGTTTGATGTCAACGTAAAGCTTGATTGCTGAAAGAAACGGGAAAATAATTCATTACATTCTAATTTTTGTTTTTTATTTTAAGGCAGGTGTCTTGCTTCAGAAAATTTTTTGATAGATCAGCACTTACATGAGACCAAAACGAAATAATTACAATCACAGGCTGGCAGATTGCAAAGTCTACTTGTAGAATCCATTTCTAATACTGGAAAAGCAACAGAGCAGCAAAGTTTTATTTTGAAATGTGTGAAGCATTTATCGGCGCAGATATACCCTTTTCATATAATCCCAGTTTTCGATCTTTTCTTGGAAAGTACATGAAACGATCAGTTCCAGACGAAAGCACGCTAAAGAAAAACTACGTTGATCAGGTGTTTCAGCAAACTAAAATTGAAATTTGTCAAACTGTGGGTAACAATTTAATGTATTTTCAAGTAGATGAAACCACGGACTCAGCTGGTTGATATGTTTCAAATCTGTCAATTGGCTCTTTAAATTATGACAAACGTATTCAATCATATTGAATTAGTTCAAAAGAGTTACAAAAGACAAATAATAATACCATCACTAGATTTATACACGAGGGTTTAACTAACTTTTTCCTTCCTGGACCAATTCCAACAAAAAAAATAATTTTGAAGTAATATGATGCTGCCCTATATATATGTAAAGCATCAAACAATTTAAAAAAAAATTCCCTGGATTAATTCATACTACATATTTAGCCCACGGATTAAATAAAGTTGCCGAGGAAGTCAGACATCAATTTCCAGTTGTAAATAATTTAATAAATAGTGTAAAAAAATTTTTCTTAATGCACCACTGAGAACACAATTCTATAAAGAACAATTTCCCGATTTGCCATTACCTCCACAACCTGTTCTAACCAGATGAGGAACGTGGGTAAATGCAGTAAATTTTTATACCAAAAACTATGATTCTATTAAAAGATTCGTTTTTGAATTGTCAGAAAACGGCAGTTCCATAACAAGCAATAACTATATTTTTGAAAACAATTGTGTAGTCAGTTAGCATTTATTTCTGCTAATTTTCCCATAATCGCCAGAACTATTTTAAAACTGAAAAAACCGAAAATAGTGAGTTACCATTAGTACAATTAACACAATTAATAAATAATTGTTATGAAAATTTGTTAACTATAACTGGAAAAATTGTGTTCCAAAAATATACCAATATTTTGGAAAAAAATTGTGGATACAAAACATTATCTCTGGTAGCTAAAGTATTGGGTGGTGAAATAGTATCTGTAGATTTAGAACCACATGTTATTCAAAATCTAAAGTTCGCCGCCATAACTTGTGTAGATGTCGAGCGTTTATTTTCACTTTTTAAAAATATATTAACTGACAAAAGGCAATCATTCCGAATGGATAATATAGAACAACGTGATAATCAACTGTTTTAACAATCTTAATTCAAAAGGAACACTTTTATAAGTGTTATGTGTTTATATTTAATTATATTGCAAATCATTATGCTGTGCTATGTATATGTGTGTATGTGTACATTTTTAATAAATAACTAATACAACCATGGATGTTATTTTTTATTTTCTGCTAATATGTTTCAAGTTAGCACTTATTTCAAATTAATTCAATGCGCAGTATGCGCATATTTCTCCCACTTTTCGGTGCATAAAATCCGAGCCTTTGCAATGTATATAAACCTTCAAATGTGCAGTTTGGAACAACAAAGAGACCGACAATATCGCTCACTATTGTCAACTGAAATAAACGCATGAATTCGAATGTGCTTATAAAGGTGGTGTGCCTTGCTAAAGTTGGTACATGTATGATGTCACCGCATCACGTGATACCAGATTTGTTTTGAATGAACTGTAGGTTGTTATCAACAATCTTTTACTGGTTTAGAATTGTTTCTGTTAATATTTGTAAGAATTTATAATATTTTTCTATTAATGTTAATTGAAACAAACAAGGCATCAATTAACTGAAGCTTTACTTGATTATATCTTATTAAAATTTAATCTGAACAGTTGTACATTTCCACTATGACCAGTTTAAATTGAGTTGTTTCTAAAATCGCTATCGGGAAAATGTTAACAAGTTCTTCGAACCATTGAACAATATAATTTCCTACGTCTAATTTGTAATTTCGTAATTTGTCGGTTCGCTTTCCGAAAAGGACACGATTGCTGTGTTTACGGCTCCCAATGGGAAAAATTGCAAAACGGATTAATATCGAGATATGCTCCGAACTAATTCTGATCGAACACCCACGCATCGCCATGTTTATGAGGGGGTCCTTTCGCGGTAAATATGTTTTAAAAATAGATCAGACATAAGAAATCCAAACGGCTATAAAGTGGCAGTGTGAAAAAGAGCAAGGAAAGGATAGACTGCAGCCTGAAAGTATTTATGCTACTAATGAGTAACGCCTTTTTTAGACTCATCTTCTATAGTTTTGAATTTCTGCTAATAATACGAATTTGAGATTATGTACCACAGTGCGTCAAAAAATCCTGGGAAAAAAGCGCTCAGATATATTTTCAGATAATAAACATGTGTGAAATATGTACGTATGCACCACATAATTTCACAAATATTCACATTTATATGTAAAATATTCATCATATTTGGGCAGAAGCAAGCATAACAAATACTGTCAGTGTTCATAGGAATCCCTACAATGTACCGAATTTATTTATTAACATAATCCACAAAATGCATTAGATACAAGAATACAATACAATTAATGATAATAATAACAATATAATGAATATAAAATAATTATATATTTCCAAAATTTGTACATTTCAAAAGAGTGCCGTTTATCTATTAGTCTCAGTAGTCTACGGTATCTATAAAAACATATTTCAATATTATTTTTTATTTAGTGGTTTTAAATGAAAACGCATATTCTTCACATTCAATTTTAGCTTTTTGTAATGTTAATACACGCTATTATTCGTTAGAAAATATTTTTTCTAGTCAGCTTTAAACCAATATATTTTTTTAATGGCAACTTGCCACTTACAAATTTTACAATGCCAATAATTTCGAGATTATTAATCGAATAGGTAAAAGAAAATGTCCATATGTATGTGTTTGTCCAGATGTGTTAAGGCACTTTCAGATTCTTGTAAATTTGACACTTGGTACGCTTTAATAACCTCGGCTCCGAATAAGTTCCAAAAGAAGAACACAAAATCGGAATTTCTTTTGAGTTTTTTTTGAGTACTTAGAAACTTTCAATTCTACGCGATTTTTAGTTCCCTGAGCGACCCAAAGAAGTTTAAAAACTTCGAATTTCACTTCTAGAATGGGTAGAAAATGTAATGAAATTTATTAACCGATGTCCAACTTTAAACGTGAAACGAATTCAGCTTAGGCTCCAAGATGATTAAGAAAAATAGTGTGATGAATTCTCTATCAAGGTTATGAACAATAGCGGTGATTTTTTTTGATCTTATTCTCAGATACTTCTGGGGTAGTTGGCAACTTTATTGGTTATAGCATACGCTCTTTAGTGGCTTAGAAACCTTATAGAACCTCGAATTTCACTTCGAGGGGGTGAAATTTATACAACAGTTACCAAAATAACAAACAAATTACTAAACTGTAAAGTTGATACCTTATAATAAAACTAAATATTGGTGATACAAATAAGTTTTCGCCGTTTTTTATAAAAGGATATCAATTGATTATAAAAAAAATGTACGTTAAATTTGATTCAAAATATTGTCCGTCATTAAATACTACTTTTTGCCATCTTTCTGGCAGCATTCGGATGTCACGTCGAAAAAACTCTTCATCTTTTGAGACTACCCATGAATCGACCCAATTTTTGGCTTCTTCGTAAGAAGTAAAGTGTTGCTTTTCCAGAGCGTGAACCATCGATCGGAATAGGTGGTAGTCCGAAGGAGCAATGTCTGGTAAATACGGCAGGTGAAGTAAGACATCCCATTGTAAACCTTCCAACGTATCCTTGACGACTTTTGCAACATGTAGCCGAGCGTTGTCTTGTCGAGACTCGAGACTCGAGAGATTGCCGAGCTGAACAATCACTTTGTCATGTCTTTTGGCATATTCGGGGCGTTAAAGTTTCAATTCTCCGCTCAATTCCAACAATTGCTGTTGATAACGTTCTCCAGTGATAGTTTCCTTAAGCTGGAGTAGTTCATAATAGATTACTGATCCCACCAAATGCACAACATTAACTTCTTGCCATAAACATTCGGTTTCGCCGTTGAAGTTGGTGCATAGCCGGGCTAACCCCACGATTTCCTACGCTTTGGGTTGTCGTAGTGGATCCACTTTTCATCCCTCGTCACTATTCGATGCATAATCTCTTTCGACATTTTCTTTGGAGAAGTTGTTCGCACGGGAAAAAACGGCGCTCGACGTCTCTGGGTTTCAATTCATGCGGAACCCAATTTCCTTGTTTTTGTACCATACGAATGGTCTTGAGGCGGTGTGAAATCGCTTGCTGAGTCACACCCAAGCTATATGCGAGCTGCTCTTCAGTTTGGCATGAGTCTTGGTCCAGTAACGCCTCTAACTCAGCGTCTTCAAACTTGACTGGCCTTCCTCCGCGTTCTTTATCTTCCACGTTAAACTTGCCGTTTTTAAACTTTCGAAACCATTCACTACAACTTCTTTCACTTAAAGCAGCATCACCATAAACTTCTACAAGAGAACAATGCGCCTCAGCAGCAGATTTTTCTAAATGAACTAAATAAAACAAAACTTCCCACAAATGACGCTTATTGGGTACAAAACTCGACATTTTCGAACAAAAAAAAATGTATACTGCCAGTACAAAGACAATAGTATTTTAAGGTGATGTTGTTGCCAGGTGTTTAAACTCTCTATATGGCATCTTACATCTGATGATTTCAAAGTAATCTTGTCAGTGGAGCCATCTCCTGAAAACGGCGGAAATTTATTTGTATACCATACAATAAAAATGACAAATGAAAATGTTGTATTTAAAGCGGTAGAAATGTCCCACAATTTTTGGGGTAAACATTTTTTAATTCAAATTAAAATAACTCATTTATTTAATACGTAAATAAAACAAATATTCTTTGGAAATATGTATTCGTTCTATATATATATATATATATATATATATATATATATATATATATATATATATATATATATATATATATATATATATATATATATATGCGTGTGTGTTTTACACCTAACTAAGACAATAAATACACTATATTATGATGTATTCCAATTGTATAAAATCCGAGTTTATGTAAGTTAAAGTAATAAAATTAACTTTATTTATCCATTCGATTCTTATCTTAATTATTTTGTATTTTTTTCAGCTTTAATAAATGGCAAGGGAATCCCTCACATGCAATTACCAAAATATATCGAGTCCGTACATCTCGAGAAACTCGTCTACGAACAATTAGGAGGCTTTTTACTCATCGTTCAACCGTCGGGGAAAATCGTTTTCGTCTCGCACACCGTAGAAAATTTATTAGGACATTTACAAGTAAGCATTAATTGTTGAATTAAATTAACAAACTTTATCCCAAGATTGTATTAAAAATGCCCCCAAAGGACATATTGTACTTTCAGTTCTAGTGTACGAACATTGAAAATGTATAAAATCTAATTTTGGAGCAACAAGTATAGGAATGTATTATAAACTAAAAAAAAATCAACAAGATATATCCAAAGAAAGGTATCATCGTTTTCTGTAACATTTTGACATATCATGTAGTATATTTCCTTGTGACCCTGGAACACCTTATCGGAAGATTAGCAGTGTTCATACAATCGAGCTAGAAACAGTAAACATGGATCGAGTAAAAGATAGCAACAGAGGTCTGTGAAATGCATGCAATTGTCTTTTAAAGAATACATGTACAAGTAACCCACACAATATTAATGATCACCAAGGAATATTCACGGAAATTAAATGAATAACGTTCAAGCAACAGAAGGGCAATGAAAACATGCTTAAGAAAAACGCTTTCCTAGGGTCTCATCTCTAGACTCTTTCTTGCCTTTTTATTCATAAACGCATTTTAACGCTACAATGGATTTTAGCTTAAAATGCGTTTAGAACGTGTTTCACTAAGGCAACTATAGTTACCTCCATGTTAAGAATACATGGGACAAAAGTGTAGTTACATCCGTGAAACACATTCTAAACGCATTTTAAGCTAAAACCCGTTTTAACGTTAATACGCGTTTATGAATAAGACCATTAGACTCTAAACCGTTACTTTCTATGATTCCATGTTTTTGGGAACTTTTGGACTGTTGTATTGACTACTGAGGCTTTCGATCCAGCAGGAGTGGGGGCAACCATTTTTTGTAGAGGGTCGTATAGAACAATTTATGATGGACCACGAGCCAAACCAAAACAGTTGGTAATAATAGTACTTATTCAAAGAAGAGAAGATACCTATATGTAAGGATACATAGCAGTGGTAGTACATATGATATAATAAAACTTTAACTAATGAGAAACTTAGGATTGACTTTCTTTTGCAGACTTCATATGTGGTAAAAGTTTTTGTTGCTACGCGAAACAAGCTTTCCAGATTGGTGTTAATAATACTTGATCTATTTTTTGTTTTCCTGGATTTCATTTTTTAAGAAAATTGCTCGGTGCAGAAAGTACTGCCGAAAAGGGACATCAACATTACTGCTATTTGTGACATATCGGCATAAGGCAAAATATCAAATTTTCGCTAAATTAGTCGACCGTCTAATAAATTAAAATTAGTCTTATTGATAGTAGAATGCCCAAATACTTTATGTAGTTATACAATTAATAAGTTGTTTCTTTTACCCTTCAGACAGACCTTATGGGTCAGGCCCTGTTCAATATAACTGACCCAGAGGATCACGATCGCTTGAAAATGTTCCTCCAGTGCGAGGGCGAGTTCGATGACGAGTGGAAAAAATACTTCACCATCAGGCTAAAGAGGGCGGGACCACGGTCGGAGACACCTGTATACGAACCCGTCAAAGTCATGATGCATAGACAGTCGGCTAGCAGCACGAACGGATCAGAGACACCCAGCAGTAGTTCTTCCTCCAGTTCATCGATTATGATCAACAGTGATGTAAGTTGTTGCATCGTAATGATTAAAAATGGGTTGATTTGTTATATTTTAAAATAGCCTTCTTACTACTATGGTTACATTTCTAATCCTCTCATGAGTTGCTATTTTGTTAATTTTACAGCTCTTCTGCAAAATGAATAAACAAACATCAACTGTCTAAATATTATGCTAAAACGTAAAAGGAGGCCACAAACAAAACAACAATATTAATGTTAATATTATAATCAAAGGATAGTCATTACTCTTCTAATTAGAACTTCAAGAAATATTAATGACTGTAATTCCAATCTGCGGGCTAAAATACCGGGTCTAAATCCACCCCTGGTACCTGATTTGTTTATCGTTTACCGAAAAATACGAAAGTTGTTGGAGTGAAAAAACGTAAAATTTAGATACCATATCGCTGGTTTAGAGCAAGATGGTGACATCTCAAAATTGCTCTCGAAATGGGGACATCTCTTTACGTTTCTCTGAAAGGTACCATCTCTGGAAACGAAAAAAACCTAGTGGTAGAACTGTTTCTAGTATGAGGAGACGAAGCATGAATTCTTCATTCTCTGATCGGAAAGGCGATGGTGAAGGAGGATTATGTTTTCAGGATCCTTTACTGCCGGCAACATCGGTATCCTTCCATTTTTCGGGCAAATGGTTTTATGAACACGGATGCGAATGAAGTTCTGGTAATTTTTACTAAAACTGGAAAAATATGAAAAACCCCTGGCGCAACTTGAAGCTCAAATTTAGAGGGAAGTCCTTCCGTGGATGTTAGTGAGAAGTGGTGAAAAAATTTTGACCTAATCGTCAGCCAGTCTGAGGTAATCGTCAGATATAAAAAAACCCTGGTGCGACTGGGCGCACATTTGAATTCCGTGAAAAATAGCGGAGATAGGAAAATTTTATACCAAATGAATACAGAGAACGCATTGAGTTAACTTATAAATGCACATAGTTTATTTGTATCATTACCTCTTTCAATGAATATTTCTCTTACATTTTCCACAATTATAAAATTCCCTGTCTACAGATCACAGCCATTTCATATTTGCAGACTCGGTCATTTTTGCATAAATTCCTCGTAAAAACTCCAACAATGTTTTGGAATCAGTTCTTTTACAGACTTGAGGTCACGCCTTTTCCAAGATTCCCTTTTCAAGACTCAAATTCATAGTTGCCACTACAAATTTTGAAAAAATAAAATTATCTTCGAATTGGGACCTTCTAGACAAACGTAAAGAGATTCCCCATTTTGAGAGCAATTTTGAGATGTCACCCTCTACACCCTCGCTAAATTAGTGAGAGAGGGATTAAAACTAGAAGGAGCGTGTACGTGTACGTGTACGTGTACGTGTACGTGTACGTGTACGTGTACGTGTACGTGTACGTGTACGTGTACGTGTACGTGTACGTGTACGTGTACGTGTACGTGTACGTGTACGTGTACGTGTACGTGTACGTGTACGTGTACGTGTACGTGTACGTGTACGTGTACGTGTACGTGTACGTGTACGTGTACGTGTACGTGTACGTGTACGTGTACGTGTACGTGTACGTGTACGTGTACGTGTACGTGTACGTGTACGTGTACGTGTACGTGTACGTGTACGTGTACGTGTACGTGTACGTGTACGTGTACGTGTACGTGTACGTGTACGTGTACGTGTACGTGTACGTGTACGTGTACGTGTACGTGTACGTGTACGTGTACGTGTACGTGTACGTGTACGTGTACGTGTACGTGTACGTGTACGTGTACGTGTACGTGTACGTGTACGTGTACGTGTACGTGTACGTGTACGTGTACGTGTACGTGTACGTGTACGTGTACGTGTACGTGTACGTGTACGTGTACGTGTACGTGTACGTGTACGTGTACGTGTACGTGTACGTGTACGTGTACGTGTACGTGTACGTGTACGTGTACGTGTACGTGTGTGTGTGTGTGTGTGTGTGTGTGTGTGTGTGTGTGTGTGTGTGTGTGTGTGTGTGTGTGTGTGTGTGTGTGTGTGTGTGTGTGTGTGTGTGTGTGTGTGTGTGTGTGTGTGTGTGTGTGTGTGTGTGTGTGTGCGTGCGCGTGTGTGTGCGCGTGTGCGTGCGCGCGTGCGTGCGTGCGTGTGTGTACAATATGTGCGCAGTATAGCATTGGGTCTCGCAAGCAACTCCAATAACTAAGAAGTAGTTATTCTTAATGAAATGCATTCAAACACTCGTTAAGCCATATTCAGCTGGCGTTGAATTAATGGGCCTCTACTTAAGGAATAAGGATAATATTTAAGTTGTTGTACTTTACCAAATCATTTAAAATTCAATCCTGCTAAGTTCAATTTTGGGGTTAAAAATCTCTATAAATTATATACACCTTATACAGGTGAAGTCGGGTACGTTGTAATGATTTTAAAACATTTCCGAATGAAATGAAATGTTGGCAGAATGGTAAATTTGATTTTTTGTTATTTGTTAATAACATTATTTAATCGGTCATTCTTAAAATCACCAAGCGAGAAATTGATGTACACCGCATAGGGTAATAGATGTAACAAGCGTAGGCCGCTCCAGTTGTAGATGGCATATTGAAATAGCACCGAATAATGTACATAATATATATTCCCCTAAAAATATACTTAAAGAATGTTATAGAAAACTTCCATTTTCCAAAATTGATTATATATCACGTTCCAAACGATAAGTTTCAAATATCAAGAAATACTCAGTTTTATTTATTTCTAAATCTTTCTGTTGTGAAGCGTAAGTCTGTCATTTTAACGTTGGAAATACTTCACGCGTCGGCCCCCATTCTCTTTAGCAGTCTTGCATTCGACAGGTTATACGCAAAAGAAATTTTAATTCTGTTGAATGCAACATGTTGAAGTAAAACTTGAACAAATCGGAACCTTAATCGGTTGTTTTCGACACAGAGGGGTAGAAACTTCCCCTTTAATTGCGTAAAGTAATTCTAAAGTGATGTACAACAAAGAAGGCTTACAATTATAATCTAACAAACCGTGTAAATTTTGGATTATATTACATGTTTCGTAGACATGATGAATACATTACCTCTCATGATCTCATTAACTGAATCCCATCGAAAATCATGTGAAAAAACAAATGAACCAATCACAGAAAACTGACTTGATAGAGGACGTCTTCAGTTTGATGGTTGACTTTTTACGAACACGATATGTTACAAATTATTTCAAAAGCCTTACAGTAATTCACTGTAAACGATATCTTTCGTCCTTCGGGCGTAGGTAACTAGTTTTTTTTCTGTTGCCTGTTCTAGACAAGACAACATAATATCTTTTGCGGAAAACTGTCTTAAAAGCGGTTCCTCTCGTCCAGCTGAAATCTAGAAACGTTGCGTTACATTTTGAGAAATTACAGCTAATGCTAATACAAAAAAAAAACGGGAACTTCTTAACCATTCAACATAGGACACTTTGACAAAGGGTGTTGAAGAAAAATATTTTATTCACTGTAATTGAAACCTTAAAATTTGCTATTTAAGGAATATTATTATAATTTATCATTTTTTTTAATTATCCTTTCTTTCTTTAAATGCCGTCCTCCTGTATGAATGCGTTCTTGAAATCTGCCGTTGAGATTCCTCATTGACTTCTGTAACATCTCAACTAGGACAACGTGCGTGCGGGCGATGATACTCGTGTGTTCAATATTTGCTACCATATCACACACCTGACCGCCAGGCAGTGTCATTTCACATTCAATTCACCAAACTAAAGCTCATGAAACCTATAAACCCAAGAGAAATGTGCGGGAAATTTGAATTAATTTTTTGTCTCATTTCTTTAATAAATGAAGCAATTTCAAAACTAAAAATATTTAATCGCAACATTACCTATTGTCCATATTGAAATAGTGATAACAATGATAGGTGGCCTCTATTTGAAAAATGTTCCCAACAAGAAGTATACTCAAAAATAAACTATATAATCGTATATCGCTTGCACATACTTCAGTATATCATTTATATGGAAAAGTTAGTTATCTGTTAAATTGGTATTGCTTACCAATGATTCGACTTTACATTACATTCTATAAAATTAAACATTACTGTTGATTCAAGCTAAAAAATGAAAAGTGCTAATTTTTTTAAATGTTTTTTATGTGCTAATATTTTCTTCTGAATGAACGTCCTTCATTCATGGACCTACCTAACAAATAATACAGGGGTCACATACTTTAAAATTAACTTAACAATAAATTTGGGGAAAATAGGCAATCTCGTAGATTAGTTAGTGAATCGTTGATTGCTAACACAACCCTCTCGTATCCAAATATTTTCAGGAATGTGTAGGTGTTGTAATTAATTGTTTAAAGTAATTTGATGAGGCCATGAGAAGCATTGTCATAGTTTTATGTTGATATGAACGTTGAGTAAGTTCATTGTGGTAGTTAATTGAATAATTAATTTTTTGTCAAAGCTGAGTGCCTTCAAATTTTACGAACTCAAAACTGTTACTCGTTTACAGTTACTCGAGTATAATGAATAAAAAGTTCAAGGTACACTATTGTAGTCTTAAAAAGCAGTATATTTTAAAAAAGTTGCTAAAGCAATATGTTATTTGTTTGAGTGCAGTAGATTTAATTGTACTGGCAGTAGTAGAAGGAGTTCTTGCAATGTATAGAGTTCGTATACACAATGTAGATGAAAGGTTAATCAATACATATTAAAAATCCCTTTGGCACGGCCAGTCGGAAAGGCTTGTTTCGTGAGATACGCGCTTCTCAAAACAAAACTTTCAAATTGTGAACAAAATGGTTCGCCAAGAAATATAAAAATTATGAGTATTAACATGACGTTTACCAAGCTATACCATTTCACCCGTCACCTATAGCTTTTTAGTTCTGCTATATATAATATAGAAGTACATAATATGGATATTTCTTCATATTATCATATTTCATATTTTTCATAACAATTTTGCATAAGTTATATAAAACAATGTTAAAAATAAAAGTTATAGAACATTTTAAGCTCTACAAAAAAGTTTTATAACATTACTGTATCAGATCAAATACAAAATTTTTATTTAATTTGACAGGCCACCATTTTGTTTTTTCTGGGTCGATTTGGCTCGTAAGCGAACCTATCCAAGGTATTTACCCTAACTGTTTTTATACCGATTTGGATTAGGTCAAAAATGGGCCCGCTATTTTCCTTTCGAACAGAGAGTTGCTTTAGCATCTAGAGATTCCAAAACGAAAAACTGTATTGAAATTTTGCCGAAGTCCCATCATCCTACTCTCCACAATAGCCTATATTTCCATCGAAATAAGCCTAAACAGAACTATTCATGAAGGAGTTGTCCAAAAATTTGCCGCTAATATTGTAGTACTTTTCAAAGAGACCTTTTATTGTGGTTTTGAAGATATAACTGTAAGATGTTTTACTGCCCGATAGTAAATCACCAAATAAGTTTAGTCCAAGTTAGAAATAGAATAGTTATTGAAATTCATAGTATTAAATATGTGAGGCTTCGTTCCACATTGAAAAATGTGCACTCCCACTAAAGAGGACACAGTTTTTCGAATTGATAAGCTTAAATTAATTTAAGGGCCTTGTTTGTACAAGGCAAGTATCTAACATCTTATTATACTGAGTATAGTGCCTACCGCTTGGTAGATGTTTTTGGTTACACATTTGGCTTTCGAAAAAATTGACAGTGGTTTCTTTTACATTTTGTAAATGTTCAAATGTCTTACCTTCTTTAAGCAGGTTAAATTTCTACAAGGTAGCTAGACAGTTCTTCTTAAATTATCTAACTGTTCTCTTTAATCTATTAGGTCTGCTCCTCACTTCTCAACTTTCACACATGCCTTCTTCGATTTAGTGTATCTCTTGTGGATTATGGAAAATGCAATATTTTAGAAATGTATAACTTTTGAATAGGCTCAGTGTACTATGTATTGTATACAATTGACTTTTGAATACTTACTCAATAACTTTTGTACCCCCAATGCCCCAGGTTGTTGGGCACCTCCCTCCAACCGCAAGTAACTATTGTTTGATACGTTCCAGCCATAGCGTTAATACATCAGGGCATGTAAGAATGAAAGTCTAAATAAATTAGATTACATTATAATCCATAATACAAAACAATACAACATAATACAAATAATACAGTATAATTCAGTTTCTGGTTTCTTCGATATTGTATCTACGAACGGAACGTCGCATTCGTATTTTGTTAAAATTTCAGCTCGCAGAAGTTACAAATAACGTGTTGTCTGATGATAATCCAGTAGAAATCTGGACAAGCTATAAGACTACCAATAAGGGGAAGCTTACATAAGTGAAAGCGAGAGCATGAACGAGGTGAAAACTTCGGGTTTTCACTTTTCATTTAAATTTCTTCTTTTTCGTCTCCCTCTGTTGCGCACGTGGCGTAAACGCGTTAGGTGGAGTACAGATTCTCCTTGTTCTAAGATTGGCAGGGTGATTTAGTCTTATTTGTCTAACCCCAGCTACATTACTAACCTACATGTAATTGGGGAAGTTTCGCACATAAACTATCTCTTGAAGAGGGAAAATGTTAGCACTAAAATTCCACTGATCTTAGTTGACAGAAGCTTCTGTGAGAGGCGTGCATTAAATTTCCGAACCAAAGTCGCCCATTAGAGTGCACAGGAGAAATCAATAAGAAAGAAAACGAATATTTCATATTTAACACAAAATAATCACTCGGGAAATGCCCATCAAATCGAATTTTTAATTTATTTTTTGATAACTGAATTTATAAACAAGTTTTAAAAGATTTTTTCCATCACACTATTATGTTATTGAGTTTTGTGTCAAATAATAGTTCGATTGGAGTCAATGAGTCAAAAAATGGCTTCCTCAATAGGCAACTCAATAGATGGATTTGTCTCAAAACTTTAAAAAAAATGCGATGGACAAGATCGTTGCAGTTAGCATGGATGCATCGAAGGCAAACAACGACGTTTTTATACTGAAACGTCGATGTTTTCTTCCAAAACATCGATATATCGTTTGTGTCCTTATATAATATGCCCGGAGTGTCTTTGATAGCTAGATAATGTAGTAATTCATAGTATGGACGAATAAGTAAGTGATCCTTTTATTTCAGTATTGCTTTTCTTCAAGGTTTACAAATCTGTCGGAATTTAGCTTGATTTACAAACTAATGGCAAAATACACCAATGTATGAGTAATTATTCATCGGAGGAGACATTTTCCGATAATTCAATCTCAAACTCATAATTATCGATTGTCTCGTTTTCTAAAATTTCGTCACTCAACGTCTATGTCATTAGATATAAAATTGGGTCATTTTCGGAATCTTTCAAAATATTCTAAGCCAAAACCTCCCAGATAAACCAAATCTGTTTCAAAATTGTTGTGGCGCGAGAATACTCTACCAGCTATCCACCATTTCCAGGTTAGAATTTTGTGTAACTTGATTCGTCATATCGAATTAATGTACATCGTTCGCAGCAAATATTATTTGAGACTCAACAAGACGGAATAAAAATCTTGTAAATCCTCTCACTTTCGTCGCGATTTTTTTCTAGTTTTAACTCCTCGCATAGGTTTTGTCAAAAACTCATCATCTTACTTCGTTGATGTGAAGAACACCAGTGTCTGACGTGGCTTTGATGAATACATCAGAATAAGTAGCGAGTTTGCTCAAATGGAAAGTTATTCATATGCTTGCTTTTTCCTATAAGCATTCCAATTATTTCTCTTCTGTTTTAATAATTCCTTCCACCGTCAGAATGAAACGAGATACATTTCTGTCTAGACATAACAGAAAGTTGTTTTTTTATCCAAAGATTGAAGCCAAGCACGAATTTTTCCATTAAATTCGTAGGAATGAAATCAAAGCTTGTTTGAATGATATTTTTCAAACTCTTTCGGAAATCACTGGGCCTTTTTTCTAATTGCCCAGGGATATACGAGATGTCTCATGGCGCTCGCAATCTTCGATGAATGGTGAAACATAGATATCAAAAAGTATGTGAATATGAAGAGAACCGAATGAAAAAAATTTGATGGTAAAATTTTGGGCGATTCTATTTATTTAGTGTAAGACAGCATTTTCTAGTTGATATAGCAATTGAAAACCATCGATTATTTCCATATCAACTGAAAATAGCCGTGCTTTTGATTTAAATCGGCCCCGCACACTTTGCCATCAATCTGGAATAGAGCCGGAGGCACAGAGACCAATGGAATAATACCGTATTGGCGTCATTATTGAGAGAAATCTTCAAGAGATGACCTTAATTATTGGTAAAAAATAAATTCTCGATAACCTTTTGTAAATATGTATTATTGTTTCGTAAATCAGAGACTCAATTTAGACAGATTTGTAAAATCTCAACAAACATAATAAACTAAATTATAAGAACCATTTATTTATTCGTCCACACTAAAAATTATTAAACTATCTACTCTAAATTCTCTGGGACGCATGATATTCAACACCGTTCTTCAACGCGAGGTTTAAAACATCTCTCGAGTGGTATCGTGCGTCGAGTTGAAACATTAGAGTTTCGTAGAGGCAAAATTTCATTCTATCGGTAGAACCGAAAACTAGACGATAAAATGATGCGCGCTGCACGGAAAACGATTTACTTTTATTGTAACATATTCGTTGACTATTCTATACCGATTTGGCTGACAAGATATTATCATTGCTAAATCAGCACTTCAAGCGATCGACTCCACTTTTTACAGTGGGCTCCCGCGTTATTATTTAGTTAAAAACAGCATAGTCAGACAACAAAGCTGACAAATCTTAAGATCTTCTAATCACCAAATCGCCAAAGCAGGGGATAAGACGTTAAAGTTACATCTACATGACAATGCGGTATCAGTTTTCAAACGTAAACCAAGAAAAGCGGAGGATATTCAGAATGTGATATGTTTTAAGCAAAAATTATACACAAAGTATATTTCTGTCCAAAAATGTACCTGAGGTGGATTCCTAAAGGTTTTTCATTTATTTTTACATTTCAGTATTTAGTACTTTTTATTCAGTTCAGGATGTATCTTAACGATCTGTTAGTATGTTGTGCGAATTGATTTAAGGTTAACGTTTAGAGCTCCCGCGCACTGACGGTCATGTGGCGCGAACAGGTCGCGCCGGCCACATACTTTAGGTAGGGGAAAATCGTCTGAAGACACCACAGGGAAGTCTGTGGTAGTGCAGGATTCCTACAGACAGTTAAGTTATTTGCAGACCTACTTGCTAAAAAAACCTCCCAAGGAAGTGGCTCCACCAGTTATAGGTGGTGGGTCGGGATATTTCCACCAGGGGGCATATATCCGTTGTGATGTTAGGATTGTGGTGCCCCACGTGAGGCCCGTTCAGTGTCGGGGTATTATGTTTGTCGGATTGCCAAGGGTGGTGTGTAAGTGTTTCGTGTGCGATTTAGTTTCTTTTATAAGGCTGTTGTGTTCGATCTGATAGTCGGAGGCCTCCCCGATGAGTGTGGTGTCGTGACGAAGAACTTTGCGGCCTGGGTGCTTCTAATGAACCATGAGACGTCTAGGGACTGTCTTATGATCTTGTTTTCACGAGATTGCTCTGATCTGATCAGCTGAGAATTCGACACGATTCCCCATGCCGCATAAGCGTAGGTAATCGTCGGTCGAAGAAAGCACTTCAATAGGATAGTTTTATTGGAAAAGTCCAGATGGCTTTTACTGTTCAGGAAGCGGTAAAGTTCACTTCTAATCAGACCGATTTTCTTATGGACGTGTTCAAGGTAGCGTTTCCAAGTGAGTCGCTTATCGAAATAGACATCGAGACACTTATCCTCGTCGGTCCATTGAAGTTGATTGACTTGACTTGAAATTGATTTTGAGTTTCCAATTTGAGCAGTACTCGGAAAAGCTGTCAGCGGCGTTTTGCAACTTTTCGGTGACCACTCTAGCATGCCACAACTGCGCGACGATTGCCGTGTCGTCTGCGTACAAGGCCAGAGTGGTACCTGGATTGGATGGAATGTGATGTGTGGATATATTGAATAAATAAGATGATAGAACAGCGCCCTGGGGGGCGCCCGCCTCGACTAAACGGACAGTGAAGAGTTCTTCAGTAACACGAACTCTGATACGCCTTTGTTGTTCCACATGTTGGTGGAAACCCGACATTCATCATTCTGTGGATGAGGCCATCGTGCTAGACTTTGTCGAAAGTCTTTTCGATATCAAAAAACACGGCGCCTGTCACCTCTTTCGGTTAAAACCGTCCGTTATGAATTCGGTTAGACGAACTATATGTTGTTCCGAGCTGTGGCTATATCTGAAACCGAATTGTTCCTTGGGGATTACCTCCAGCTCGTCAGGTATATGGCTTAGCCTGTCGAGAATGGAAACCTCTACGACTTCGGCTTTGGAATTTATTAGGCCAATCGGTCTGTAGTGTTGAGAATAGGTGGGATCCTTTCCGGGCTTGAGAATCATGACTATTTCCGCCGAGGTGAAAATGGCCTAATCGCAGTATTGCGTTTGTTATTATGGAATTTGTGCAGATGCCTCTGCGGGCAGGAGTTTAAGGACCCTGTTAGTGATGCCATCAAGGCCTGGTGCTTTTTTGGATTTCAGTGAATTTATGATGGTTTGGTTTCATTCAGGGACACCGGACGGAAGCCAGGGGTATGCACGTTGCTTCTACGGAATTGTCTAGTTGACCGGTAGACATTGCGCTCATGGACTGGGTCTATGTCGTGATTTTCGACAAGTTTGGAGTTACGTTCGTAGGAATTTGCGAAAGCTTAGCCTTGTCGAGGTCGGCGTATTGGAGGCCTCCGGTGGAGTGAATGTGTAGGATGTGTGTTTGTGTGTGTGTGTGAGCTTCTTCGCTGTCCTCCACAGCGATCTGTCTTGGACATTGAGGTTCATGAGCTGTTTAATCCATCAATTATTTCTGTGTTCGTGTAGTAGGTTGCGAACCATTACATTGTCTTGATTGTACTGATGTTTGTGTGCAGGGCCTCGTGTCCTGTGGAATCGTCGCTTCGCCCTTTTTCTCTGGGTGATGGCTTGTTGAATGTGTGTTGGAAAGGACCTTAGTTGATTAGGGTCGTTAGGGATTACCTCCGTGCATAGGTGGATTCCTGGGGAGATGTCTTGTTCAAGACATGCCACGGCAGTATTGTGGATTGTGTGGATCGTAGGAACTTTGGCCATATTAGCCTTGAGGGTGCGGGTGAGGTTTTCCAGTGAACTTTTACGAGTCCGCTGGGGATTTGCGGATGCCATCAAGATTGATCAGGAAGAGTACTATATGTTGGTGCGAATTTCCCCCTTTTTCGATAGTGTGATGATGTATAATGTTTTTGAGTATAGCTATGTCGAGTACATCTGGTTGGTGATTTGGGTTGTCCGGGTGGTGAATGGGTGTCTCGTACTATTGTGTCGAATTCGTTAGCAAACTGGTGCACCAATCGGCCTCACAGGTTGCGTCGCCTGCTGCCCCAGTCTCTACGTTTGCAATAGAGGTCTCCAATGACGATAGAGCTGCTGTTGTTATTAAGTAGAGTTTGCACATCTTGACGTGTAATGGTGTTACTTGTAGGAATGTGTGCGGAGTGTATGGTGGTATTTTTGTTTTGGTGAGTGTGTATTGTGATTGAGGTTGTGAAAATTTTGGGAGGTTGAGGCCTGGTGCAGAGTAGTAGGGGATGGATTTTTTTAACCAGGATGACTATGGAGTAGTGTGTATTTGTAGGGTGATCTGACCTGTAGATGTGGAAATCTCTGAAGGAGATTTTGTAAGTGCGGGAGAGACGGGTCTCCAGAAAGGCGGCCACGTCACCTTTGTGGATAAGGAGTATATCTTCCAGTTCTCCCTTATTTAAAAAAGGCTGTTTAGATTCCAGGAAAAGAAGAGGTTTGCGGGTTTTGAAGTATCCATTTTATTGCAAGAAGCGTTTTAGTGCTTCCCACCTCCTCGCAGAGCTGGCCGAACATCGTCATCATTTTCTGATTGAATTGAACGTTATCTTGAAGGAATGTGATGGATTTAGGGGTGTCTTGCGCTGCTTGTGCGTATGTGCGGTTTAAGTTTGTTGTGTTGTATGGTGTTGATGTTTTGGGGGCGGAGGTGTGTTCAGTGTTTTTGTGTTTCTTGGGGAATTTTTGGCATCCCCTGAGGTTGGCCGGGGGACTCCTGGTAATTTGCGTATTTTACAGGAATGTCGCCAGGTTTGAGACATTCAGATGTCTTATGGTTTCCCCACACTTAACACCAGAGTGCCAGAAAGACTGGCATCTATGGCACTCGGGAATCATCTTTGGTTGGTGTCTCGCGAGAGGAAGCAGAGAAATTTAACCTGATAAATCCACTCCTCACTATTAGGAAAAGAAACGGATAGGCTGGGGACTTCGGTTTTGGTTTTTGCGGACGTCATCTGACATGGGTTGGGTGAAAGCCCATGGATTATAGTTCGACCTTGAATAATTCAGGGTTGAGGCCGAGGGATACGCCTCTGATGGCGATTTGGATATTCCCCTCTATGAGGGAGAAGGTATTCGAAGCACCTTTTTGCTCCGTAAGAAGCTTGTGCGTGCGCAAGATAATTCTAACATTTTGGGCGTCCTAGGACTAAAGGTAGATCTGTTTGCCTGACGTAAGTTGGGCCTTCGTAGAATGCAGAATCTTGCTTCTTGGTGGGGCGAGTAACTGCTTTTGACAGAACAGATGTTGGGGGTGTGTTAGTATGTGAAGATTGTTGTGTATTTGTCTTTGTAGCGTTTTTTGTGTTTGTAAAATATATCTTGTGTTGTTTTTGCTGGGTTTATTGTGTTGACTGGTGTTGCTTGTTGGGGGCCGTGTGGTCACCTGGACATTAGCCTTGCATGGAGAGACAGGCTTGAAGAAGTCTGTGTCTTCTAGGACATCGTATTCGTGACCAAAGTTGCCTCACGACCAGCCATTTACATTGCATCCAATGGGTGACCGCACACTGGCAACGCGACCAGTACAGCAGTGCTGCTAAGTTCATTTCATCATTCTTATTTGAGTACGTCTGACGTACGGTTTCATATCTTTATTAACTTTCTTTGTAAAATGGAGAACATAGTGTTGAACTGAAGTTGACAATGAACAATTCATTCTGGAGATTCTGGTGTAGTTAAAAAAATTTCGTCATGCATCCTCAGCTCTTGATAGGAAAGGTTGAGCATTCTTTTTTCTCCACGAGATGCCAGCATTGGATGCTTTGCCGTAGCAAGTGCTTGTTCTGATTTCATTTGATAACTGAACTGACTGATTATTTTGTTGTTCGCGACTTGCTGTTCACCGTGCGACCTTGGCAGGTCGCGACTTGGCCGCTGGTGTGCGGGGGCTCTTATGCTTACTGCTCCGCTCCTATAGTTCGTAGCGTGCTGTTATGTAGTGTATTGCCATCCTCAATGAACGAGCTATCTAACACCAGAAGAATTTTTCAAATCGGATTTACTTCCTAAGATCAACACGTTCAAAATATAAAAACTCTTGAGCTTTATAATATTACTTTTTTTAAAGCATTACTTTATGTACAGTATTACTTTTATTTTGCAGATTCTTGTATTTTTCGTGAAAGTTTGCCGGCCTGAACCGTTAATAGAGAAGTTAATAGAGGCTACACGGGACGAATATATCACTAGGCACCTAATCGACGGTACGATAATGACTTGCGATCAAAGGATATCGATAGTAGCTGGTTACATGACGGAAGAGGTCTCGGGTCATTCGGCGTTTAAGTATATGCATAGAGACGATGTGCGGTGGGTGATGATCGCACTCAGACAAAGTAAGTTGTGCCTGACTTTTCCCTTCTGGAAGTTGAGTTACCTAATAAGTTCAGCATAATTAATTTACGACTTTGAGTAATTACAATGAAACTTTCCTCTAACAAATTATTGTAACTTCTTGAAATATTTTGTTTTTTACCTTCATTTTCATTTATTAAAATGTTTGGTAGCCTAAATCTAGATTGATTCAGGTTTATCACTTTTTACATTACTAATTTGAAATGTGTTCACACGTTAATGCTATTGTAAGGAAATACTTTGAGATGAAATAGTATTTTTCCAATATGCAGTTTGATTTCAATAATTTGTCACTGCTTGTCTTCTCAGGTTTATCCAAAGATTTCAACCTACTTTTTCACTTGTCGTATAAAGTTATTATTTAAAAGAATAAACAGTTTACGTTAAAACAAAAAAAAATAGTGTTCATTAATATGTCTATTTTCATGTCTCTTTCTATGTCTCATTTTGAAGTAGTTCTTTCTGTAACTTTATAATTGTGCATTGTGACAAAACAAACGCATCACAGTAAAGTAGATGTTTTCAAACCAAATTGTGTACACATGCTTTTATGGTGTTGTAAATGACGTGATATAAAATTCAGCAAGTGGGACAAAAACCATATTTACCTTTTATCAATCACTGAGGCAAATGTTGTATTTTTTTATTTTAAATCAATTTACGCTGGTTACTTCACGCTAATCTACTCAACAACTTGACAAAATGCCAAGAGTACGAAGTCAGCCGAATGGCCATTTATGGCCAGTTTTAAGTTTGTTCCAAGTAGTGTTTTTAATATGGTTCCAAAATGGTTTTATAATATTGCAACTGATTTTATGTGCTGGCGCACATGCACTGTACCATTTCAAAAGCGATTCTGGAATTGTTCCATAAGAAATAATGCTTGGAATGAACTTGCAATTGTTTATATATCACGTCATTAGTTGATTTTTAAAATAAGGATTGTTTGCTATATTTCAGCACTGCAGTTTGTAAAATTACGTATTTGGTAAATTCACATTATACTGGCAAAACATTTGAAAGGAATTGCTTTTTGGGAAATTGCCTGATGAATGTAGAAAAATATTGCAACAATTCTTCATTGTTGGAGGGATTGGTGCCAAGAAGGTAGAGAACATGGAATCTAGACAGACGATAGAGCAGGAAGATTGCTTACCATTAGAAACCGGAATAGCACTATATGATTGCTGGGAACCATTTTTTTGGTAGAAATGGGCAATAGAATAACATGAGTTTTAGTATATCGCCATATTGGTGTGTATATATACACAATTAGATAGATATTACCTGTCACCTATTGACCTCATACCCTTTGGTTGGAATGGTGTAATGCACTGGGAAATTGGGATGAAGGGTGGAAAAGAGTGGTGTTTTCTCTAGAATCTTTGTTTTACTTGTGGGACAGGTGTCTCAGACGAGTTAGGTGTCGAAGGCCAAAAAAGCTGTTTTTGAATTTTGCTGTAAAGTGTGAGACATCACTTGCTAGAGGATTAATTGAAAGGATGGAATTAGCGTATGAAGGAAATGGCGAAATGGCCTATAGGCCAGTTAAATACTCGAAAGTACATTCATGACATTCTAAATCAATTTGCTTTACCATACGTTAGAGAAAAAATATAATGAAAAATAAAGGAGATTAGTGACATATTTCAATAGGATATTCCTCGTTTGCCAGATCTACTTCCTATTGAATATCTGTGGGATATGGGTTGAATATAATATTTGCTCACGTGGAGTGGCGACCCCTACTGAATTTTGCCTACATATTTGGGATATATTTTCGATGAAAACCTAATCATGTGTCATAACAACGCACAAAATTAAGCTTACAGATAAAATAAAATTTTACAATTTTACTAGGTGCTGTTGTCAATTTTTGTTGTCACATGCATGTTTTATAATAATATTTGAAATAAAATTACGCTTGAACAAGTAAACTAAAACAAGAACTAGAATTATAATTCTTTAAATAATCATTTAATATGTAATTGCTCCATTATAATCCATTTTTCAGTGTACGATAAGGGTGAAAGCCAAGGATCCTCATGTTATCGGTTACAATCCAGAAATGGACAATTTATATTCTTAAGGACATTTGGTTTCCTGGAGATCGACGATCACGGAATAGTAGAGAGTTTTGTATGTATAAACACATTAGTGAGAGAACGTGAAGGAATGCAACTCATCAACGACATGAAGAAACGTTACTCAGCACTCATCAATTCAGTCGCATCGTCCAACGGGGAAGAGGTAAGTTATTTATCACTTGATGACTTGCAGTTTGTAAAGGTTAGTTGAAATTAAAAACCATGCAACTTTATTTGGTACAAAGGCTATGTTGGCAAGTTTAAATTTTATGTTCAACAACTCTATAATAGATAAGAGAGTTGTATTTTGCTCAAGGATTTTCTAGAACATAAATCACGTTTCTTCCTAAAAACGTTACCCACTACATCAGTGGGCAAAGTGCTTAAGACTTTGATTTACCTCCAGTCCACGACACATTTCGATTTTGTTGGATGTGGATATAAGAGTAAATTGGATCCGGTTTTAAAGCAATCGTTGGTTTCTTTAAAATTCAATTGTCACTATTTTATCTCATAACTTGTTGAATTCTCAACCATTTTCAAATTGGAGTCCATTGTGCATTGTAGGTGCCATTGTGGTCGCGCTGAATTTTATTTGTATAAATGAAAGGTGGATATAATTATATCCACCAGAGGTGTCCACTAGGATTAAGAGAGATAGAGAAGTGACAGATACAACCCACCATAAACGGGCCCTAATGAGCTGATAGTCGGAATATTAATATGCATGCCGTTTCTATACACCACGCTAAGGGTCGGATTCAGAACGCGAGTTGAACTTTTGCCGAGGAGAAGCTATGAAAAGCAATTCCCTAATACTTGTATAATTGTAAATTGGTACCAATTTACAGATTTTGTAAATTCTAAAATGATTACTATATTAACTAGTAATTCTAGCGTCTTTTATATATGAATGATTAATGAATAGTATACGTAACGTTGTTTCAAAATAAATTTATTTCGTTAAATTAAAAAAAGCGCTGGGTTAGGTCCATTTGTCATTTTCCCTGCACACTTTTCCAGGCTTCTCTGGATCGTGACGCACTATCTAATGGAAAATCTCTATAAGAATCCTGATGCTGATATTGATAATGCCGCTGAATGTTATATTTTTTGAATTTTACAAAACTTTGCCCACATATGATGCGTAAAATGGTGTTATAAATTTAAAAAACCCCAAATAAATCCCCCCATTCAGTATCGTAATCTTGCCCCCCATCTGATATCATTACGCACAGGTTATTAAAAAAATGAGGAAATGAAAATCGTTTCAAGTCAGAATTGACAAACAGAACTGGAATAAAACAAATCCTTTGTAAAATCTTTTACCCATACAAAGCACACTAGTACAGTCACTCACAGACTACATATTATTAACCATAAGGTGGCAATTTCTAGATTTTTCTAAAGTGACGTCAAGATTTTGTGGTAATCACTCAGTTACTTGCCCTATTTTTATCTGATCATAACGATGCATCTGGTACATTTTTCTTGAAAAGATAAAGGATAAGACGTTAATTCTCAATCATCCTTACACTTAAAAGTTACTGAGAACAACTACTTAATTACTTGTACACGATTTTGTGTACTAACTATTTAGAAACAGGTAAAAACATTTTTGGTATGCTCGTATATGTTCCATATATGAAATAATAAAATTCTAAAATCTCAAACAAATCTAACTAAAATCATATTAATTCAACCCTGGATCTCGTGACTGAAAATGCCCCAAGAGACAAGCGGTGCCATAAAGTGGGTGCCATAATAGTGGGTGCCATAAATTACCGGTACCACTGATAAAGCATTTGCTCCCGGGAACTCGGGAAACACGGTTAGTGGACACCCTTGATATATTCCTAATTGTACCTCTTTTTAAGTTTTTTTTTATTTAACACATTGTTAATCACGGGATTATTACTATAACGAGCGTTGTCTTTCATAATCTGTAAAATGTTTCTATATATCCCTAAGAAGAAGACAACACGTAATAGCAACAACTCTTCCACAACAAGAGAAAATAAGGAACCAGATTTCTTTTTTCTACGTTGAAAGTTCACCTCCTATGGAATATCATTTCTTATTAAAAATGTAATTTTAATGGGTTATTCTTAAATGAATTTCTATACTTCAATTGAAATTTGTCAAAAAATTAATTTCCATATGTATACATATACATTCATGCAGATATGCAGCACGTGCCTAAAAGAATGAAATGTAATTTATTGTAGCAATAGTAAATGTTTACAAGAAAACCAACAGATCAATATTAGTTTTTAAAATTACATATTCGTTGCTAAAAAAACATTGAATCAAATCATAGGTTCATGAGTAGTAATGTCATGTTTTTTGTTAACTGGAAATTGTCATTTTTTTCACATAATTTAGATTTATCGTTTAATTGTCCACATAACGATTATATTGCATAGTGTGCATAATGTGCATAGCTCTTTAAGTAGTGTCCCCCCAAGATGAATCGGAAGGATGAATATAATGACTGGCTTGATTATTACCTTTTTTTTCATAATTGCATTTTAACGCTAAAATGAATTTTAGCTTAAAATGCATTTAGAATGTGTTTCAATACAGTAACTATGGTTACCTCCATATTAGAAATACACGGAACAAACATCCGTGTAACACATTTTAAATGAATTTTAAGCCAAAATCCATTTTAACTTTAATATGCGTTTATGAATAAGACCGTCGGACTACAATTCTACATTATTTTCTATGAATTTATTTAAAAGCAAAAGTGTATTCTAGTAAACCCTATTACCTTTAAAAAACTGTCATCAAAAGGTAAGACAAGAAATTCACAACATACCTATATTTGTTCACGTAAGTTTATGAAAATTTTTAAATAGACGGGTGTTGTACATCGTGTTGTAATTTGGTATACTTATTGTTATACCTGTAGTTGTTTTTTTTTTATTAATATCTAGATAATATTTTGTCTTTTATTTAAGATGTTTATTCAACTTTCAAACATTTATTGTTCTAAGTTTTCCTATGTAACATTCCAGATTTTTAATGGTCATCTAAAAAATTCTACGTTATGTCTAAATTAAAGAAAAAAAATGGCCGATACCATTTAAAAAACGTAAGATGATATCATTACTCGAAAATCATTGAAGTTTTGTGTAATTTTTAAAACTAAAGTCGACCTGTGCTAGCGATTAATAGTTACTTAATAAGGCTGCAATAAGTTATCTTCCATACTTTACGTCCACAAAGGCTCTAGCTGGTTAACAATGGTAAAATGCTCTGCTAGGAACCTCATATCGGACTAGAGAGGTTCGAAAAGTATTAAGAAGATAAAATTTCAAAACCGTAGGCGATCAAAAGACTGATTTTGTTTTTCTATGGGTTTTTAGGGATTTATTGGGTTTTCTTAAATTTTAAATCTCCAGGGCCGCATGTTATGTATTTTTCAATGCTGTTTGCGACGCTATAGTCATATTCGTGATTTGTTTGACAAAAACCTCTTATTTTAGAGAAAACGTAACTTTTTTGGCTCTTTTCACTTATTTTTACGTTAATGACATTAAATATCTCATATCAGTCCCGATCAGATTTTCGGTGCCATAATCAGGTTTACAATTCGTTTGACCAGAACTGCTTATTTCGACCAAAAATATGTTTGTTTGAAGTTATGTTAATTTAAGTTATTTACATAGGCTAGCTTCCTCTACGTAATATTTCTTATCCTTAATAGTTACCGGGATATAACAATTTATTCATAGAACGATCATTTATTTTAAAATGTGTATTAGGTGTTCCAGTTTTTTGCGAAAAGTAAGCCTAAAGTAAAAAACATTCAAAAGAATGTTATTGAAACTGAAAATGAATGGGGCACTTTCCATGATTATTTTGTTCTGGAACATAAAACTAGACTAAAAAATGTTTTCTTTTGGCGTTTTTTTTTTACTTTTTAAACTGGAAAAACAGCAATAGGTTTCTATGACCTAACTAAGCTCCCCTCTTTAAAGACTTAAAGATTAAATTATTGTGCATAGACATATTAAGAATAGACTCGAGTGTGTAGAATATTGAAACGCGAAGTCAGAGAATAATGTCTATCTATCTCTCTCCAGCCGGTGCCATTTGCTTGTCTTCCACCTCCAGCTTCGTTACTTACCCCACCTACTCTAGTTTGGTCAATCTCACGCGACAAAGATAGCTAGACCACTCGGAATGATAGTTCGCATATTTCACAGGCCGTTCCCATATCTTGCCTAGTCCAGTTTGAATATGTCTAAGGTGGTGCGTTAGACTTTATATATATATATATATATATATATATATATATATATATATATATATATCAAATGTTAATAATATTTATTTACAATTTACACCAATAATGCATTGCAAATATTTACAACAAACACTACTGTAAATTGTGACAGGTTCTAACCGTATTCCTGTGCTCCTTCGCCAAAATTTTCTGTCTAAGGTCTTATCTTCCTCTACACCTCGATCCCTCATAGCCTGTCTGATAGTGTCATTCCAGGACCGACGAGGTCGACGTGTCTTTCTCTTCCTTGGTGGTCACCACTGCTAAATCTTCTGTGTCCATCGCTCTTCTGGCGTTCGCAGATGTCCAAATCACTTTAAACTTCTTTTTTCTATTGAGTCAATTACCGTTTAGGCAGACTTCTACCATTATTCAGGTTGATTTTTGATAAAAGCTGTTGATGACTAGAACGTACATGAAATAAGTAGTTCGAAAACATCAATTATAATTTTAGGAAATGATCCGTCCAACAGTTATGGCCTTTTGAAAATGCGATTTTCCATAAGAGGTTAACAGCCTGAAAATTAAAAACTCGCCAAAAAATCACCACTGATCAATAAAAAACCGTAGAAAACGGTGTGCGCGTTTAATTTTCGCCTTTCCTTTTACTCTGAGAAAACAAATATTTTTCATCTAACCTCGCTTTTCTGCGAACCGTTATTTCGTCGACTTCTAACCAATATGGCAAGTATGAGAGGACACCAATCTCTCTTTCTGCTATATCCGTGGAATGTCTTTTACACGTGTCGCACTAATTTTCACACGATATTTCACAATGACATATATAAATGAACAAATTTTTATGGACATGTCCATTTTCATCGGATTTTCCATTTATTTGACCTAGAACATCAAAGTAATCGCTGGGTGGAACACCAGGATGACACTTAAATTTTTCCTTAATAGTTGAAAAATTACCGAATTGGTTTTAATAAAATTAGATTATTGAGCAAGTAGTAATTAGGGCCCAAATAAATTATCCTAATAGTTAAAAAGTAATTTTCCTTTTAATCAGTGTTGTGGTAATCAGTTTTATCAGTTATCAGTTTAATCAGTAATATTTAAAATATTGAGCTTACTTCTGCATACAGTAAATTCTGAGATATACTTGTACATAAGAATATGCGCCTCCTTAGCTTATCTACGTATTGGAAACATCGATGACAGTTGGTTGTATGTATAGAAAAGTCTTTAGTTTGTCAAAAAATGATCCTTTTATGAATATTTCGTTAACAAATAGTTCGAAAATGAAAAATTAACTAAGAACTGTGGAACTATCGTAGATAGTTCGTATCGTATCGTAGTTCGTTCGTACCGTATCGTATCGCTAAAAGAATAGAATTATCGCTTAAATTGAAACCACATTCCAATATTTACCAATTGGTAAAGTACTTCTACGGAAGCCGAGTATTGCGATCATCTTTACGGTAAAATAAGTTTAAATTTAGAAGGAAAAATGGAAAAGAAAACGTACGTTTTCACTTGACGAGTGAATTTCAAAAACTTCACAAACATTTGCCACTTACAAAGGTATAAGGAAGTGTTTAGAAACTGACATTTATTCAAAAACTGGAGTAAACATGCAGTTGCTGTAGTATTTTTTTTAATATTGAGTTCCAGCTTTTGTAAAGTCTAGTTATAGTAGAAATTAGAATGAATTTTTTTTATTGTTACTTCGTATTTTTTTTACGTTTTACGTATGTAAATTATGCGCATTTGAGGGCATTTGCTAATACAGCAATCTCTTAAACACACCAAAAGTCACCATAATCGAAGTGATATTGTGGATAATCTTTGCCAGTCCTAAGTCTAGAAAAATGTGCGGAGGAAAGATTACTATTGTTCATTGTAAGATTGTAACTTTAGGAAGACATATACAATACATATATAAGAGCGGAAAGCTGTCAGCGTCAGACAACAAGGGCATCGATAATTTTTGGTAGAAATCAAATGCGTAAATTTATATCTGAATTTAAGCTTTTGTTTATGCTACTTTTTTCTATTATTTAAATAAGGACATTCTTTCATGCTCAGTTATATTGGAAGTAAAAATGATGTGATGTATCACGCAACTTTTTAAGGTTTTCTAACGTACAATGTGGACATATTCTTGCCCATATAGCCGAATACCAAATATCCATATAGCCTGCCAGCAGATTCTGCTTCTCGCCGACAGATTCGCATCGATCAACGGGCAAATCTGCTCTGAAAATCTGCCTGTTTATGACTTGAGTGTACCATAGAAATACATATATTCTGCGTATGGACGCAGTGAATGTCATTTTGTTTCGAGCGAATGTAATGGCAACATATAGTATGCAACATTGCTAAGATAAACGTCCACGTCGTCACTTTGTAGAGGAAATAATTGACCAAAATAATTTTACTACCGATTTCTTATGCAGTTTGCATTTCTGTACATCCTCAACGTGATGACATCAGCAGACATATTAAGAGTAGACCAGGCAAGGTATAGGCCGGCATGTATAAAAAGATGAAACGCCGATTTTTATGTCGAGTGGTCTAGCTGCCTTCCTCTCTCACACACATGTGATCGACCGTCTTCATCATCGATCACCATCAATAGGGTAAAGAAACTGATGGTGGCACATGGGCAAGGAGGGTACAGTCGTATTTGGGTAATAGCGCTGACTGAAGAGAAAATTTCTTCAGTTAACGGTAATCGCCAAATGTATTGATTCTTCAAAATCAAAGACTACTCTTAATAGATTAAAAGTCAAATTGAAATATTGACATTTTTATATAATGATCTAAAAACACTAAATAAAATGAGTAGTGTTTATTTGGCAACGTGCTAATGGTACACATTGTTCTTTTTTTACTTCAAGCACGGTAAACACGTGAACAACATTGTGAACAACAAAAATGGCCTCAAAATTTACTAAAATTTTTACATTAATTGGACCTGAAAAATAACGATACAACTACTACTCGTACTATCGTTTGCTAATAAGAAATTTTCATTTTTATTACCATTAAATTTAAAAGATTATAAATTTCATTAAATCTTTTGGAAGAGTCTGTAGCTAGACCGCTATTCTCTGGCTTCGCATTTCAATATTCTGGCTATTTGCCTAGTCTCCTGTTAATGTATCTATGCGTCAGCGTCATTTTGTCTTGGTAATATAGCACGCTATATGCTACCATTAAATTCCTTCGGGATGTTTATTAATAGATATGCAACCATCTATAACATTCATTGCGTCCATAAAAAATCCTATCCTAATTTGCCCTCCTACGAAAGGAGGCGCGCATTCAATAAACAGGCAGTTTCGGGACAGATATGACTCATGACTGTTAAGGACAAAAGTTATATCGTTATAATTTTATAATTATTAATATTAATAATTGTGAAATTTGTTAAAACTTTTAATTTTCCCTTTCAGCGTTATTGTATTATTTGTAAGAAACAGCAGGCCAAAAATTCTATATTTATGAGAAATCCGAGGAGAAATCATATTCATTTCATAATTAGTCTAATGTATATTTAATTTTGAAGAAAGCCGGTTTTTAACAATTCTGACAACGCTCACCGTAAAACATATTATAAGGTTCATTAGAAAAAAGGATCCCTCAGATGATGTATGGATACCTATCACATGATAAAATCAAAGAAATTTTCCAATACTGTTCAAATAAAGACGAAAGTTCCTAAATAGCTATAAAGCAATAAATAATTTTATATGAATCGCTTTCTATTTAAAATGCGTATAAATAAATGAAAGGTTTGGTAAAGTAACTAAAATATAGTCTGCGAGGGTGTTGGTGTGTGTAATCAAACCATCCTCGAATACCTTTACATTATATGGATATACATTATATGGATTGTACATGAGCCACATTATATTTTTTTACGAAATAAAGGAAAAAAGTTAGTCGCTAAAAATTTTCAGATGTAGTTGGTGTTCAAAATAGTTCAAAAATAGGAGTTGGTGGTATCTTTATTAATAATAAAACTTTCTGCGCATCTTCCGATCGTATATAAATGATTATAAACAACTGAAAAGAAAATTGTTTGTCGCAATAATTTTTTAAATAATGATTTTATGGAAAAATTGTCAAATTAAAAGTTTTAGAGGGCGCAAGTCCCCACAAAAAACCTCTGATGACAAATTTCGCTCACTGATAATAACGAAGATGTCTAATTATAGAATAACGCTCTATATCGTACCTATGTGTGTTACGTTAAAAAGCAATGTCCAAGAGAAGTGCGCTATAAATATTTGGGCCTATTCAAAAATTTAAAGTAGATAATTGAAAAAATGAAAATTCTACTGATTAAATCAATTACAAGTAATATTATATTGTAAACCACCTGTACCTTGCCACCCGTTGCTGTGGCTTAGTCAGTTTAAACAGAAAAGAAAAGTGGGTAGCATATGCTTCTAGTGCATTTATTTCACGATACTTCTACAATATTCTTTGTTGTTTCATTGCCTGGGCAGATATAGGAAATTGTCTGGTTTACTGACTCTAGAACATGTAACATGTAATTGTCCATGTGAGTAGCAACCCGTGCATAGATTTAAACCGCATTGATTCTAAAGATTGGCCCCGACTTTGTTGATGGTGATTGCAAACTACAATCGAATTGCAATCTCTTAAATTGTAATGGTACACCCGCTGGTATCATAGGAATGCGAGGAATGTGGACATCTTCACCTTTGAAAGGTCCTCTCAAGATTGTTGCTTTCACGACGTTGCTCATTAATTTTTCACTGCAACCCATTTACTAGTAAATTGTGCGAATTCAAAAATTCTGTTGGACAATTAACCGCTTCATCTGCTTCTACAACAATATCTACGGATTTGTAAGTAACTTGCTCGTTTTGAATTTTAGTTTGAATATTATTAAGTTCGTAGACGTTTTTATTCGTGACGCCAAGAATAGCGCGTTCATTCAGCCAATTGTTTTTGTAATTGATTTGAATATTGGGAAATACTGTTTCCATCAATTTTTCTTTTGATGTTATTAAACTACAAAAATTACATATTTCTAGTTAATTTCAACGTCTTTACGTGTCGCCACAAAGTAGAGTATTTAAGGCAAGCACTTATTTTGTCTGTTTGCCTGAAATCTCCTATAAGTAATATTAATGCTTTTCCAAATGGTTTCTGTCTGTTGTTTCCACACAAATATTGCAATGTTTGATCAAGAGCCTCGAGCAATTTTTTGCGTACCATTGTACATTCATCCCAAACAATAACTTTGCGCATTTCTGCAATGCTCTTCCCATGCCGGATGTTTTGGAAAAATTGCACGTGGGAATATGATGGAATTGCATATTCCTCCTGGTAGCAATATCATAGTCATTTTAAATGATACAAGAACTAACGGCATGTAATTTTCGGATCGAATTGTTACCAGAAACAATCTAATTAGAAACGTGATATCGGTTCTTCCTGGCGCATCTCAGAAAATTCCTCCAACCCCGTTATTGACTGTGCATTATTTGATCGTAAATGCCTCTTTACACAATCGTTAACTTAAGAATGTTTGATTGCACATACGACAAAAGATCACGTGTTGTAATTTTGCTCACGACGCAATTCTCGAACGCAGTAACAGCAGATCGATTCGGTGATGGCATTCCTAGTTGTTTGAGCATTTTTTCGCTATTTATAAGCACAAATCTTTAATCGTTATCGACACTTCGTTGTAGATTTTTGTTGTGAATACTGACAAATGCAATGATGTATGCTTCAGCCAATCCCATCACCATATTAAGTTTAGTTATTCCACTGATGGGCACGTTCTGGGATCAATTATCTTGGAATAATTGAAGATAACTCTTTTACCTCCTGTTTTTATATCATTTGATCAAGAGAGTGACTCGTGATTTCAGTAGTACTATAGTGCCATCAAAATCTTATATTTCACTTTAATAATAACTTATCAGACTACTGTTCTTAGGCCTAGTCTCCTCATTAGGTGTTTCAAAAATTGATCATGTTCACAACAATTTCCTCAGATATGTTGCTTTGAAGTCTAGTGTCATGATTATGCCAAGGTTGAATGTTTGTCTCTTAAGATCAGACGAAATTATCGAGAACTTATAATTATCCACAATAGTAAATATGGCTGTCCTGACCTTCTTTTTCATATGCCGTGAAGCTTAATCTACCAGACCGATGTTTATTTTTAGGTTCCTTTCTGCTGTACCAGTATTGTATGGCCACTCCATATGACGCCCCTCTCCCAGTTCAAAAATCAGTTGTTACCGAGTTATCGTTGCATTAGCCCTTAATCTTATTTTGTTTATAACTAATTCCCATACTATTGTCGTTTATTTATTGGTAGCGTACATTTCATATAGCGTTTTCAATTGTATTTCATTTAATTTGGGCTTGCCAACATCCTTGAATGAATGAATGAATAAATAAACATATAAATAGAGAATATTCCTTAAAGAGTTTACAATTTCATTATTTTTATCTCCAGTATACGTTAATTCCGCCGGTGAACAACGCGACACTCGACATAGTGGAGGATCCGCAGGAGTTGAATCAGGCAGTCGTCCGATTGATGTGGAACCTCCCGTCGCCGACGACGTCGCACCGTTCGACATCGTCGCCGTCATCGACGTCGCTTCTGAACGAGAACCAAGACTACCAGACGACGACGACGACGACAACGATGACGACTGTGACGACGTACCAGAATCAGAACTCGTGGACGGACAGCTCGTCGGAGAGCTCGTCTTCCACATCCGGCAAGCTCTACCACGTCAAACTTAAGGATACGAAACCTGCAAAGAGACCACCGGTCGCCGGCAGTCAAGCCGAAAAACAGAGCAAACGACAGAAAACCGTCTCGCCGCAAGTGTCTCCCGGCTATGGGACCCCATCGCCTTATCAACAGACGTCCTCGAGGGAGATCGAAATTAAGGTTAGTAGGAAGGGACACGTTTCGATACATCCAAGAATACACGATGGAAGTGTAATGTAAGGTCCATCCAGCAAGAGTTGGTCCAGTTAAAAAATAAAAAAAATAACGACTTTATACCGAGCGCATTCAAAAAATACGTTTTTACCCTATACAAAAGCAGAGTATTCATGTAACGTACCGTTTAACCGTCCCCAGTGTATTTGGCCCCGAGAAATGTTAGTCGCTACAACACATCCCTATATATTGGTAATACAAATAAGTTTCCGCCGTTTTTTATAAAAAGTTATCAATTGATTATAAAAAAATGTACGTTATTCAAAATATTGTCCATGATTAGGTACTACTTTTTGCCATCCTTCTGGCAGCATTCGGATGCCACGTCGAAAAAACTCTTCATCTTTTGGGACTATCCATGAATCGACCCAATTTTTGGCTTCTTCGTAAGAAGTAAATTGTTGCTTTTCCAGAGCGTGAGCCATCGATCGGAACAGGTGGTAGCCCGAAGGAGCAATGTCGGGTGAATACGGCGGGTGGGATAAGACATCCCATTGTAAACCTTCCAAAGTATCCTTGACGACTTTTGCAACATGTGGCCAAGCGTTTTCTTACTGAACAATCACTTTGTCATGTCTTTTGGCATATTCGGGGCGTTTAAGTTTCAATTCTCCGCTCAATTGCAACAGTTGCTGTTGATAACGTTCTCCAAAGATAGTTTCCTTAGGCTGGAGTAGTTCGCAATAGATTACTCCGAGCTAATCCCACCAAATGCACAACATTAACTTCTTGCCTTGTACATGGCCGGGCTTACCCCACGATTTTCTACGCTTTGGGTTGTCGTAGTAGATCCACTTTTCATCCCCCGTCACTATTCGATGCAAAAAAACTCTTTCGATATTGTCTTTGGAGAAGTTGTTCGCACGTGAAAAGACGGCGCTCGACGTCTCTGGGTTTCAATTCATGCGGGACCCAATTTCCTAGTTTTTGTACCATACCACTGGTCTTGATACGGTGTGAAATCGCTTGCCGAGTCACACCCAAGCTTTCTGCGAGCTGCTCTTCAGTTTGGCATGAGTCTTGGTCCAATAACGCCTCTAACTCAGCGTCTTCAAACTTGACTGGCCTTCCTTCGCGTTCTTTATCTTCCACGTCAAACTTGCCGTTTTTAAACTTTCGAAACCATTCACGACAACTTCTTTCACTTAAAGCAGCATCCCCATAAATTTCTACAAGAGAGCACCTCAGCAGCAGATTTCTCTAAATGAAATAAATAAAATCAAAACTTCCCGCAAATGACGCTTATTTCGTACAAAACTCGACATTTTCGAATAAAAAAAATGTATATTACCAGTACAGAAATAATAGTATTTTGAGGTCATGTTGTTGCCAGGTGTTTAAACTTTCTATATGGCATACTACATCTGATGATTTCAAAGTAATCTTGTCAGTGGAGTGGAGTGGAGTGGAATCTCTTGAAAACGGCGGAAACTTATTTGTATACCCTATATGAAACGCCTATTAGTATCGAGAATTATAACAGGTCCACTACAGCCATTAAGTAAGGTAATTAATAATTGCAATGATATAGACATTATACACAATACAAAATACAAATAATGCTACAGAAACCAATGAGACCAACTTGGAATTTCGTCATAAAATTTCGTTGACAAACTGACAAACAAATTGTTGAGTAACTGTCTTTTATATTTCTTTAAATATGGCGCGCCTATGGAGCGGCGTCGTGGTCTTTGTATGTCGTTAATAACATGGCTATTAAATTTTATTGCTTTTTTTTCAACAGGACCAATTCAGACTGGATGGACATTATACGTTTGGACAGGGAATGACAACGCATGGCAACTGTATCTACACAAATCCTTTCCTAATGGGAATTATCATGGGACACATTTTTAAGCAACTGGTTCTCTATGTAAATAAAATCTCATTACTATAGGCTGTGTGCAAGAGTAAACTTTGAAATATGTAGTTTATTTCTGATACAGAAAAATACATTATTAGTTGTGTCAAACAAACGGTTTGACAATGACAGTTTGTGAACCAATCAAAAACGAATACTAAACGAGAGTTGGGTGTTGCTTCTCTCCCACTCCCTTACTCCTTTTGATTCTTAAAAGCAAAACACTCTACACCAACAATGCGAACCCAAAAAATCAAAAGAATATTTAGAAAAGACGGCCCGAAAAAGCAGTTTCTCGTGACGTATTTATTTTTGATTGGTTCACACATTGTCGTTGTCAAACCGTTACACAAATGCACATAATTTGAATGCAGCAGAATTTCACCTCCGGAATAAATCAAGTTTTCTATCGTCGTGCACAATTATTTATGTACCTTCGTGTATCAGAAATAAACTATAGATTTTAAAGTTTACTGTTGCACATAGCCTACACTTAAGAAACTTTGTTTACAAAGAGAACCAGCTGCTTGAAAATGTACCCCACGTTAATTCCCATAAGGAAACGATTTGTGTAAATACAGTTGCCATGGGTTACCATCCCCTCTCCAATATTAATATTTCATCGCGTATACAAAGCATCTCCCCAAGGTTCGAAAATGAAATTAATAATTATCTGACCGCTCCAGCTCCTTGTCTTCTTAATACCTCCTCCGGTATTAAGGTAATAAATTATCATAATTACTTCCTGATAGTTTCTATAAGTAAGGCTGTTAGCAGAACTTACAACTATATTTGTTTTCAGCAAACAGCCATCATTAGTCCTAATAAAAAGAACGCTTCGAAATTTTTTCCATCGAAACTGCGACCAGAAAAAATAAAAACGAAAAAATATTTGTTCTCATAGGTACAATACAAATTAAGATATGAGACTAAAAATTTAGCCGATGAATTTTTGTTTTATGAACTTTCAGATCATTTACTAGTTAGCTAGGTAGCGTTGGGCATACTTTACTATTCATCCTTTTATACTCTTTCCTTCTTATTCATAAACGCGTTTTAACGCTAAAATGATTTTAATCCTAAAATATGTTTAGAATGTGTTTCACAGATTTAACTAGAGTTTTGCTTCATACATTCTTAACATAGAGGTAACTATAGTTACCTTGTTGAAACACATTCTAAACGCTTTTTAAGCTAAAATCCATTTTTAAAATGCGTTTATGAATAAGAGGATTTGTCATTATCATATAAAAAATTATTATAATCGCGTTCAGTTTCAAAGATATCCATTACAAATTCAATCGCTGTAATAAAATGACTGTTCAAGGTCCCTTTCCTCTGTGATAAAAATGCTTTCAAAAATTTCAGAAGCCCAAAATTCTATTACATACAGAAAACCTCGATTTGCTTGGTAATTGCAACCATGTCTTTTAACCCTTTAAAATGAAGTATGTCGCCACACTTCATTTTGTTATACATACTGAATGATTGAAGAAACTGGCCAGTCGTCTCGCTTAGTTTTGATGGTAGAATGTAAAATTGTACTAGAGAACCACGAGTGCGAGCGGGAAGATCCGATTGTATAATGATCAAAGGCATTAGAAAGAGACAGCGTGTTACAACGCGATTAAAGGCAAAACCGAGCGAGCCTTTCTGGTCCTTGTCGAAGTTCACATATGGCACATGGATATTGTGCAAATTTATCTCGAACAAAATTTTCTGACCCTCACGATTTTTTGTTAACAGTTCATTAGAAAAGAAATTTTTTCTAAAAAAATTGGTTTTGTACAGTTACCAGAAATTTTCAATTTTGTCACTACAAATCAAACCATTCCAGTAAGGCACATTGTCTTGAATAAGAACATCCTCACATGCCCCACAGCTGCCTGTGCTTTTAATCATATCATCTTCACTTCTGCTCGAACTTGCTGATAAAAGTAGTGTTCTTTTATTATTAACTATGATGCCGTTACCACTTCTAAAATCGTTCCCCTTTTCTAAAATATTTCCAGAAAGTATATATCTACAGTACCAACAATTCAATGATGCCATACCTTAAATAGTAGAAGCAGTAAAAGGACTGCCAGCGGCGATAAGGAATGTTTTCTTATTGGCTATTATGTTATAGAGTACTTTCAAAACAAATATATGACGTCGAGATCAATTACCCCACAATTTTTTCGCACATTAAATATACAAGTATTCAATATAATCGTTAATACGGCCTCGAAAAGACTGTTCATAAACTGAACAGTCTTTACGATTGTATTTATTGCAAACTATAAAACCACGAACTGTAATGTAAACAAACCTTCAGATATGCCGTCCGGTCGAACATACAGTGACCTACAATATCGCTTACTATTGCCAACTGAAATAAACGCGCAAATTTGAACCTATATAACAGTGGTTTGCCCACACCTGACTACAGTTACATATATGACGTCACCGAATCACATGATACCATATTTGTTTTGAATGTACTGTATGTTAACGAGAACTGTACATATTATCACAGTTTCATTCAATTTTGTAAAAAAACTTCCAGTTTAAGTGTAATATGTGTTGATTTGAAAATTTTTGCTGTCGAAAAATGCCCAAACGACGTTTACTAGAAAAACTTTTTAATAAATTGGAAAGCACGGTTGACGAATTTTATATGGAATGAAGAGTAAAATTGTTGTGCAAATAGTAACAGAAATAATTATTTAAAAAAATGCTATAAGCAGTAATAGTGACATCATAGTTAATAAAAGAAATGCACTGCATTTACCAACGAGTTCAAGAACAGTAAGATGAGAATATGACTGAATGAAATGAAAAATACTGAGAAATAATTATGCTAATAACAAAATTGCACATGGCATATGTGGGTTTATGTTACCCTGGATGAGTTTACATGCATTTCTTTGACTTATCTTGAATATGGGCACAAATACTGTTCGTAATCTGGAATAATCTTGGCCTCATAAATTCAATAAGAAAGTTCCTTGCTATCATAGCACATTTAGAAGAGAAAGATTTATGCAAATACTTTGGGTGTTTCATTTACATGAAACAAATCCAAACAGTCTGAAGTGAAGTGAAGTCTGAACACAGAAAGTTAACCATTATTTAGAATTTTTAGGTAAAAAAAAAATCAAGGAATACTTTATTCCCGTAAGAGAAATCTCGATAAATGGGTCAACGGTATGGTCCAAAGGCAAAATAATTTTCCCAACGTATAATTGAAATAAACCCACCAAGTGGGAAATAAGAACATATATAATGCATGTAGGCAGACGCCGAGAGTAGAAGGCTTTTCTACAATGGGCTTGGTAACTATACCCTATTCGTACAGCTAAAAATTAAAACTTTTATTACTTATGTATTCAGGATAAACTGTCAATAACCGCTTCCATAGACGTGCCATACTTAAACAAATATCGAAGATTGTTACTCACATTGTCAACGAAATTTTATGACGAAATCCCAAATTTGTGCCTCATTTGTTTCTGTAGCATTGTATTGTGTATAATGTCTGTATCATTGCGATTATTAATTTCGTCCATGTCGAAAGGTTTCCAAAAAGCCATTTTAAAATAATAATTGCGACTTTTCTTACGCCACTGAATTATGATGACGACTGAAAATGAACACGTGCTCGGCGCTCAAATTTAATGGCTGTAGTGGACCTGTCTAATTCTCGATGCTAATAGGTATTTCATATATAAGCATGTATTGTAGCTACTAACATTTTTCCGGGCCAAATATACGGGGCAAGGTTAAACGGTACGTTACATGAATACTCTGCTTTTATATAGGGTAAAAGCGTATTTCTTGAATGCGCTCGGTATAAAGTCGGTAATTTTTTTTGTTTTTAACTGGACCAGTTCTCACTAGATGGACCTTACAAGAAATTTTTTAGATCAAAATAGATCTAGATAAAATTTGTGTTTTTCAATTTCGTTCTACAAAAAGAGTAAGTTGACTTGTGATATATAAAAATGCTTCTGTTTCGATCAGATATGAAAATTAATTCCAAATTGATTGATAATCTTCTCAATTGTGAACATATGAGTGCAAAGGGTGACGACAATGGGCTTGGTTTACGGATTGGTAAAAGCCAATCTTTTGAACTGTATTGATCATCTTGTGTTATATTGTCATGTCTTTTACGAATAACATTAATATGTAAATTATTTTTAACGTGAAAGTTTCTATATTCCATGAAACATGGGAGTTTTCCGATTATATCATAGACTTATAGACAGACTGAGCACGCAAACAGTTGTCGACGACAAGATGATTCACGTCGTTCGTTCTCCCCGCCCTCGCTGTCTTATGATGATGCTGAGTGGAAACGCATATGAGAAGAGAGGAAGAACTTTGAACCCTATGCGTAAGACGGAGATAGAACAAACAACGCAAAAAACATGGTGTCGTCTCTTGGCTGAATGAAATGCTTAATCTATATCTATAAGTCTATAAAGTATACCTTATGTTTCTGCTTACAAAGCATAGAGATTATATATAGGACACAAGCCATAAGTCTGTCGATAAGTAAGAACGAAAGAGAGTCTGGCCGAGTATCCATCTCTTATCAGACTTTGCTCTGGTGCATGCGTCGTTAAACTTAGATGGTGGTAGATACTCGGCTATATGCTCTCTTTCGTTATACTGTTGGCGTGGTGTTCCAGCACGCTTTGCCTAACCTTGTTACTAAGAGACGTACGCATATGATTTTGACAAGTACCACAAATACAAAACATTCGGTTGCAGCTAAATTGTTTGGCAACAGCGCCAGATGTAGAGGTACTTGATCGTCTTGCGAACCAATGTCTCTGTTGTGATAATAGTGACCCATTATTTCAAATTTTTAGTTTTCCGGAGTTTAAAAAATTGGGAGAAAATTTAGTGACCTTGTTAGATTATTATATCACAAATGAGCAATGTTTTTATGAACCAAGCCCATTAAATTTAATTGTTTTATTATTTTCGTTTACTAGTTAGTATATGTTTAATAATGTACTGTTTTTATTTGCAGCAAGAACCTATCGAGTCAATGCATTCATCTGACCAAATGCTCAGACATAATCTGTGAGAAATGGATGAAAATGAGAAACGTGTAATATTAAGAAGACTGATTTTAGGCCATACTTAAGGAAAAAAATATGTTGCAACCGATTTTACCTGCACAGGGAAAGACTTAAGTGATTGTCCAATGCGAAAGAAGCTGTGTAGAATTTGTTAATTTGGTGTTATTTGATTAAAATTTGTATATAAAAATATATATATATACACAATGGAACCTGATTATTATAAGACATACTTTTATTTTACGGTTAAATCATATTTAGGACTTGTACATATTTTTTAATACGCTCGTAATATACATTTTAAAAGTTAATTATAGTGATTCTGTGATGACTATTATAGTTTTTACGGTATTTTTGTACACAGTGTAAAATACCAAATAGCAGGGTTAGTTTTAAATGAAAATTTTCTTTTTTAAGTGTTAATGTAAAAAGTATCAATACTCAGTTTTGATCTAAAATTTAACTCTTTGGAATTGATTGTTGAATGTTCAATGTGGTGTCCTATATTTTCTTCTGCTATTTGGTGATTATATTGTGATTTATAACATTTTAATTTTTAACATATGTTTTGTAAAAAAAAAAAGAAATAGCAGAATATTACACATGAAAAGTAAATGACATTTTTTTTAAATTTTGTTTCAAAGAACGTGTGCTGAAACAGGTGCAAATACAATAATTGAATCCAAAAAAAATTTGAAACTTACTATAAAAATTTGATACTTTCACAATGAAGACAGAAATAAAATTGTAATGGTATAAATAAACGTGAATTATAAATTAACTTTTCTGGTCGTGTCTTATTCTTTTTATGCTTGGAGTGCTGGTCTTTGTTGTTTAGCACGTAAATTTTCATTTGTAAGAGAATACCCAGTCCCGCCCTAAAAATATTTTTTGGAACACATCAAATGGTATAATAAATAAAATCTTACCCTTTGCATCACGATGATGTCTTTCTCAGAGAGTTTCTTACCAGTCAAAGGATGGGTCCAGTCCTTTTTTATGATTTTCTCTACACATTCTAAGGTAACAACATCGCCACTAAAAAAAATCGTGTTAGTACCATTTTTTGATAGTAGTCCATAACGAAAAGTTGGAGGAGGAATCAATAGAAGAAAATCTCGGAATCTCTCCACCAATGGTTTACAAACAATCTTATAATTTATAGTTGTTACATCATAAATATGGATGTGGTTTTCGGTAAATTTCTCAGCCTTTACACCTTTTTAATAATGGTCTTATAAACGAAGAAAGTTATAAAACACTCATCTTAGTAACATACAGAAGACCTAAATGACACAAAAAATATATATCTCAACAGATAAACATGACATAAACAATTCGATGTACTTCGCCTTACGCGCGCTGTAGTCTGTCCGTTTCCGGCTGACGGCTCAAATTATGGGTCCCAACGATAACATGATGATAAATCACAGGCGTTACATAACTTACCAAGGTGTAACGAGAAACCAAACCACTAAACTAACCAAAGTGTAACGGACTAAACGCCTGCCTCAACCCTACTCCCAACAACATCCAAAATCCTAGAAAAAACCATACACATCAACCTCGACGACACACCAACACCAGAACAGTTCAGCTTCAGAGAAAAACATAGTACCATATTACAACTAGTAAAACTAACAGACACCATCATGAGAAACTACAACACCAACAAATCGACCATAGTACTCTCGTACACGTCAGTACACTCGACATAGAAAAGACCTTCGATACCATATGGCACGAAGGTCTGATCTACAAACTCATAACACAAAACACACCACACTATCTAATACACATCACACAGGCCTACATACCAAACAGATATTACCAAGTCCAAATAAACGACACAGCTTCTAATTCCATACCTATCACAACTGGTGTACCGCCAGGAACCGTATTATCCCCAACACTCTTTTCATTATACATTAACGACATCCCAAAACATCTACAAACAAAAATAGCCCTTTTCGCAGACGACACCGCACTCATCGACACTTCATATCAAAAAATACAACATACAATACCTACAATGACACATAGACATACTAGAACACTACTGCCACAAATCGAAAATTAAAATAAAAACAGACAAAACCAAAATGACACACTTGGCTAAAAAAGAAGACAGGCCGAAAAATACCTCACAATAAATGGACACCAGATCAGCGACTTGCCTAGTTTAAAGACTATCCACACACTCAGACCCATACCAAAATCCCATCCTGACAGAAATCAAAATACATGCCTACAAAACATTGATCATCAGACCTATCATCACATATGCCGCACCCAAATTCAGCAACATAAACACCACACAATACAAAACGATGCAGACGCTCCAAAACAAAACATTAAGACTTATCACAAACAAACCACGGACAGTGACAACACAAGAACTACAACGAAAACACCAACCTCAAACCATTAAGAGAATACATATACGGCATCACACAAATTCTACACAACAAAAATCAAACGATAGTTTCTACATGTCCCAATATGATGGGAGTTAGTGAATCAACAATTTATAGGTTTATATAGGAAAGGAAACATGGAGATATTAGTACACCAAAACGGGTTGCGGGAAGGATTCCATTAGCAGTCGATGATTGACAGGACCGTCATACGAAGGAAAGTTCACTCTTTTATTTCAATAAGAAGATACCAACAATAAACAAAGTTCTACATGCAATTCAAGAAGATGACGACTTACCTCTATATATATTGCATGTACCTTATATTATGTACCCCATTATGTATGCATGCAATGTACCTTATTTAATTTACTCCAAACATATTTTGCAACTTTGAATTATAAGATTGTTTAAAAATATTGTTCGTTTTTGGAACCATTTTGAGTTTTTTTTTCAATTCATGTAATAAATAATTGTCTAGTATAATTTTCTTTTGGGCAATCAAACTTACGTTGGGCGTAGAACTGCACAGGGCACCGAATTACTCAAGATGTCATGTGTAACAGCACACATGTACCTATTCTCCTTTGTGTGTACTGATTTTTTAACACCATCATCTTTAACTGGCGTGAATTTAACGTCCACTAAGTCTTTCGCTTTCAACGGCCTTTGAGATATTGGACAATAAATAGTCGGATCCTACAATGTACATGCTAATAACAATTCAAAACAAACATAAATAAAATATACTGACAGGTTTTTCTTGCTTGGGTTTTTTTGCAGTGGGTGTTTTCGATGGGATCCAGAAGCTGGGTAAGTCTTTGTCCCTACCATTCGCCATGTTCGAGATTGATGAGGATGATGAAGGTAACACTGAAACAAACACAGTTATCACTGAACTGATATTCTGAATTTACGTTGTAAAACCAACCATATGTTGATGGGCTATTCTCTGTTTTTCAACACAGGGAAGGTTGAATAAAAAGCATGTAAATATAGACTAAAAATAGGGGTAAAAGGAACTAAAGCGTTCAAGGTATTTTATTGTTTCATACGGTCAATTGACCTCTAAAGAAATAAAATCCAAAAGTGCTACTAAATTTAGGCATGCGTTGTTGAGAACGAGGCAAGTTGGACACTTTTCGGTTTTTCGGCTATAGTGCAAAAACTATGCATTTGTCAAAGATATTTGCCGTAAGATTTTTTGTAGAGAATAAAAATTTCCTATCAAAATGATATTTTTTGAAGTCAAAAAAATTGTTTCTATTTAATAAAATAAATTCAAAAAACAAACTTAAAAAATTAAAAAAAAAAATTTTTTAGAAGAATGCTTTTATGCAAACCGAGCAATGAAGAATTGGAGAATTATTTTAATTACGAAATACCTCCACACTCACCTTCGTTATTTGATGGTTTGAATATGCGAAAATATAAAAAATCGGACCTTTATGCTTTTTTCACTCCGATTGCAGATGAATTTCGGGACGATGTTTATTACGTAATTGATGGTGGTTATTTACTTCTCAAAATTGTGTGGAATCCAAGTGAGACTTTTAAAAAAATTAGTGAAAAATATATTAATTACGTGACATACAATTACATTAACTGTACAATGATTTTTGATGGATATCTAGATGGACTTGAAAACGCTTCGACAAAAAGTGCGGAAAGGTTACGCAGGACTAAACAAGTTAGCCCTGCAGTACAGATAAAGGAAGATGCCAAACCAATGTCAAAACCTGACAAATTTTTATGAATGAAAGTAATAAAAGATGTCTTATTGAGTATTTAATTCAAAAATTTAAAGCATCGCGGAACAGGCACAGGAAGATGCAGATGTTTTAATCGTGAAGACTGCCACAGAGAAAGAAGCTATGAAAAACACGGTGTGATAATTGGTCAAGACATTGACTTAAGCCCGCCAGACACGATGCAGTTTTTGGTGGGTGATTGCATGGGAAAAGGCATGGTGAGAGCCAGTGGGGAAAATGACGTCACAAGGGCGAAATTTATATGTTTGCCATCCAGTATATATAGTAGCCAACAAAATACCCTCGCGATTTGCAACCATGTCTACGCACTGAGATAAAAATACCCACAGAACTGAGCAGCCGACTCCACATGCCTTTTTTCATGCAATCACCCACCGAAAAAATGGATCGTGTCCGGCGGGCTTTACTTATTATTCTATCTATGTTATCGGAGGAATTTTCACATGTATATTTGTTAAAACCAAGTATTGGAAATATTGTATCAAAATTATATAACCGCAATAGCTTCAACTTTCAGCAAATTCAAAAATGTACTGGTTTTATACACGCTTTCAGTTCTTGCGATACTACGTCTGCATTCTTCAATATTGGAAAGAAGAAATTTATTTGCAAAAATATATTATTACTACAAAAACAATGCCAATTTCAAGGATATTGAATTTGCTGCAGAAAAAATCGTCATTGCTTTGTATGGTGTGAAAACGGACAGCACAAGCAACTGCCGTTATCAACTGTTTCAAAGACTCTCCAAATATGCTAACTTTTCACTCACTCAATTACCCCCTACACGTTAGTGCCACGAAAGAGCATGGATTGAGGGCATATTACCAAATTCAACAGTGGAAACAAAATGCTTTAAATGCACTTGATTGGGGTTGGCAGAAATTCAAAAATGGTTTAACGCCAATTTGTTCCTCTGCTCCCACAACTTTACTTGAGCAAATTGCTTGTGGATGCAAGAAAGGCTATTAATAAAACTGTGGATGCCGAAAATTGGGGATAAACTGCTCAATGTTGTGCAAGGGATGCACGGGCTTTAATTGCGAAAACGTTGATGTTACAAATATTTTGGAAGAAGACATAGCTACTGATATTGATACTGAAACAAATATGGCACATGAAAATACTTCAACGGCGTAGGAACTATCAATTTTACTGCATATACCTACTTTGTATAAAATAAATTTAAAAAAAAAACGTTAACATTTGTAATTTATTATTTCAATTCTAAACCTCCAACCATTTAAATTAAATATGTCTAGTAGAATAATATCCAATATTATTAATAAATGTTCATAAAATTATTACTGCATAAAAATCTTTTTTTTTTTCAGGTAAAAATATGAATACGCTTTTGAAAGAAAAAGTAAAAAAATAGAGAAAAAAAATGGCTAAATTCAAACGTTTAGGTCTCAATCAATTTTAAACATATAGTCTTATAAGCCACCATTTTAAAGAAAATTTCATAAGCTTTCTTTTTTATGAAGCAATGCCTATACCTAAATTCACCAGAAAAGAGTTATAGTCAAAAATTCAAAAAAAAATTTTTTTAAATTTTTCGATTTTTTTAAAGTTTGTTTTTTGAATTTATTCCATTAAAAAACAATTTTCTTCACTTCAAAGAATACCATTTTAATAGGAAGTTTAATTTTCTACAAAAAAATTTTAAATTTTCATTTAAAACCATGATACACTTTTCCGTCTTTCCTATTATCCAAACTTGATTAAAGTGCTTCTAGGAGTCATTTTTATTCAATGAGGAAAGGCGCAAATGGGATAGGGCAGCAAAAAAGTGAATTGGGTATAACAGCAACAGAAAAGGTAGAAAGTGTGTCGTGGTTATCGAATGTTATTTGAGAAGGCAAGGAAAACCATTTACCATACAAAACTTCAGTTGTACTAGAAGCGAGATAAAATTTTGCACCCCGAATCTCGTGATTTGGATAAAGACCTTCTGACGTAATTGCTAAATTTGTGTCACAGATGAAGCAGTGTTGAAGTGAAGGGAATATTACATACAGAAAGCAAAAAAACTCAAAAAGAACCGCGAAGGTCACATTTGTTTAAATTACTGGAGATACTTTAAATTAAATTAAGTAAACAATGCTTCTATGTTCACCTATGGCGTTTTGAAAAGATTCATTTCCACTTTGAAAATAGTAAAAATATGAATTCGCGCCAAAATTGAAGTAGGTAGTGACACTAAGTATCACTCACAGTGTCTGTTAATAAAAGTTATATTCCTGAAAGCGAGAAAAAGCTAAAGAAGAAAATGACCAATATGTTGTTAACAAGGGTTATGTTTCAGTGTCGCTCAAGTTTTATGGTGGTTATAAAAACCTTATATTGGTGGTGAAAGTATAAATAATTGTACTAAAATATGAAGATGAAAAATATTGGCAATTATTGATTTACACTTGAAAAGGTAAGTGAAGGTAAATTTTAATGACAACCTGTACCTGATTTTGTTGTGTGGCTAGGTTTGCTAACAATGTTGCTCTCATTCTTTACGAACGTCATAACTTTCTTGTACGTTTCACTTGCCGTCCTTTCAGATTCTTCTTCCTCTTCTCGTTTCTTGGACATCTCATATTCCTTCAACTGGCGGCTGTAATCGTTCTTCTTCCTGATGATGTACTCCAGGATTACCTCCTTGTCGAATAGATATCCGTCTTTTCTGAAAACAAACGAGACGTTATATATTCGCAATTTAAAATTAGTTAACAATTATTTTGTGATTCAACTAGATTCTTTACGTTATCACTGGATTCCTACAAGGTTGTAATGATAGAGAGCAACAATCGAAGTCCTTTACGGAGTCTTTACCCAGCCTCTGGGCATTTGTTCCATAACCAGAAGCCTGTGCGTCCTTTTTCTTCTCGTGGTACGTATAAACCGCGCCCGCTGTACAATTTCTCGCGTGTCTGGTCATTACTGAATTTTTTTTGTACGCTAGAAATTTACACTTTTAACAGTTCCGAACTGTACCTAGCGAAACTATCAGAGCTGTAGAAAATTGACAGATATTCTTATCTGACATTTCTCTATGAACAAAACAATGAAAACAAGGAACATTGACAAGAATGTCAAGGCGAATGGTGACACAAATGACAGTTCAAAAGTGTTCTGTCCATGGTTCTGTCGTAGTATGAACGTATGAGCAAAAACGTAAGGTCCTTTCAGTACGAGTTGGTCCAGTTAAAAAACAAAACTGCCGACTTTATACCGAGCGCATTCAAAAAATACATTTTTACTCTATACAAAAGCAGAATATTCATGTAACGTACCGTTTAACCTTCCCCCTTTATACTGGTCCGGAGAAATATTGTCATTACCAGAGAAAAGCAAATATGCATATAGAAATACAAAAATATGCGCATACATATGCACTTGTTTCTCTAAATATATTCAAAAAAATTGACAAGTATGCAAGAAATAAGAGATGGTTTTTATTGTTACAAAATTTATTAAACACAAAAATAATTAGTTATAAAAACAATAAACAATCAAATGTTGCTCAAAATTTTCAATTAAAAACTTTTGTCTCCGTTGTATATACATATACTTATGAATTGAAAAATTTCCTTCCACGTCCACTGATGAAATGGGGGCGTTTTTAAAACTTGACAATATTTCAGAATCTAATACAGATTCATTAAAATTGCCACTTAAAATATCGGCTACTTCGAAGACAAAAATTGTCATCCGTTATTTTTGCCGACAACTGTTTTAAATTTTTGAAAAACTTCCCCAATTTTACCTTTGACATCTTTGATCCTACCTCAGGATCTCTTAGCAAAGGAATGCTTTCTGCAATTAATAAATTAGAAGGCTGTAATTTAGTTAAAATTTGAGGAACAAAACTGTAATTGCATTTTGTGAATGAAAGCTGCTGTTTACTTTCATTATTTTTAAATAATTCCTTTTAAAAGAGAATGTGAATTATCGTCCGACAATTCTGAAATTAAATTTTCCATCAGACAAAAATTGTCTGCATAAAAACTGCAGCTTCCAGCCAAGTACCCCATTTTGTCCAAACAGGTTGAAGTGGAAAGGGGTGTTTGGTAAGCGTTCTTTATAAAATTGTATTTTTGTAGGCGACTTTTGAAATACTTTTTTTATACTTGATTGACTATTTACAACTATTGACATATGGGATTTTTTTTTAATTTTCTTAGCAACCCTATTGAGACCATGTACTACACATGTTACTTGTCTTAATTTTGGGTAAAATATTTTCAAATTCTCCTCCGCCATACCATATAATTATCTTCAATGTCTATAATGTGATTTATGCATTTCCTCCAATTGTTAGCAGTTATTTCATCGGCTTCCCTTTTTATTAAATCAATAACTGAATTAGACAATTCAAGAAATCTGTATTTATTTCCAACCCTCGTCTTTAACTGAGCCCATATTAATTCTATAGGATTTAATATGCAATAATAAGGTGGCAGTCTTAAAATGGTGTGCCCTCTTTCATTAGCCATCTCATCAACTACGTACTTTTTTTCAAAATTTTTGTACATACCACTTCCAAGAGGTCTGCCTTAGGATAGCTTTCTCCAAAACATAGATCAGATTTTATTAAAAACTCTTTTATTTCTTCTTTTTTTGTAGAATTATTTGGTACTTTATCAAATCGCCCACTGTGATAAGGGACATTATCCATGACGCTATGTGGAGTAATGCCGGTTAACAATTTACCGAACCACGATTCGAAAAGTTTGCTATCCACATACTCCCAATTTCTCAAGAAACTCCCTAGAACTTAGTTGTTTATCAGAGAATGAAGCACCTTATGTTTTTATCTCTTTAAAATTTGATTGTTAGTTGAGCATGACCAGAATACATTTATAGCCAAACGGCAATAGACTTCGGTTATTGAACAATTTTGGATGAAATTTCTACATTATTACGATGCTCCACAGAATAAAAGAGAAGCTCCATTTATAAAAGTTTCAAGTATCTAAAGAACAAATATATATTAATGGGATTCTAAAATGCGAAATAATAATCGTATTACAAAACATTTCATATTTATTTATATTGCTGTAATTTTCAAAAATATATATACAATTCACAAAAAATTCTAACTCTGTATAACTCTGGAGTACTGATTAATTATAGACACATCAGTTACATACAGCGTGTAACATTTCATCCGACTCCGGCTATACAATCATTACAATTAATGTTCTTAAAAAAAAGGAAACTTAAATTGTTTAGATGAAACATTACAATATGTATACAAATACATTGTGCCCCGTAGTTCTTATTGTAGCCTAGCAATCTTCTTGTAAACATAAGACAACTCCTTTTACACTTTCTTAGGTACCCAATTCAAGCTACTTTTCACCGAACAACTGCTTAGACATTTACACTTAACAAAAGTACAATTGCAATTGATGCTGCTACGTTTAGAATTACGCGACACCTCGCACGCATATAGTCGGACCCCCATTTAATAAAAGTCCTAAAATTCCAGCGAAGTCAACAAACATAAACAAAAACTTCCACTAATACGCTAATTTGTTTTACAAATTATACACCTACACGTTAAAAGGTGAAGGAATTTCCTATTAAAACAACTGGGCGACATCTTTACAGGTTACCAAACTGTTGAAAAAATGCAGATAAAGTTACAAAGTTCCATCACGCCTGCACAAATCGAGAGTATCCACAGTTACTAATTTAAAAAATAATATCTAATTAACACCACTGAACACAGCATTAAAACACAGAAATATACTTTTATAATGTATTTTCTGTTCAGTCTATTGTGAAAACAATTTCCTTAAGTGAATAATTCATTAAAAAGAGATTCAACTGCACTTTTGAACATCAAGCCTTTGTGTAAAGTAGGTCATCAAGTTCGGCAATTGCAACACATTCAACACGCATTTAAAATAACATTACATTAAAAACACATAACTTTCTGGTTCAGTTTCATATTATCAAAGTTAAATGAGTTAAAGTTAAAAAAAAGTCAAACTGTGGACGAGTTGTAAATTTAACCAAATGAGCTCACTTTTCTGTACTTCGTTTCAAGTCAAATTTTTATAAACTATACAGAAAAACAGGCAAAGATTGATAAAAAGTATAATAAACAATTTCACAATACAATGTACTTACATGTCGACAGGCAATTATGAAATCTGCATTTAAAGTTGTTATTTCTAAGTCTGGTATATTTTATTGAAACTCTCGAAAACCTTGTCAGATTTATGAACTTCATCACGATGTTAAAGACTCGTTTTACATATCATATATGCATTTCTAAAATGACAACTCAAAAAAATAGCTCCTCAAAACGCAATGGCAACTCAAAAAAATACCTTCTCAAAACGCAATGGCAACTCAAAAAAAAATAAAAGATTTTAAACAATATACATCAGATATAACTAGAATATCAGAGTGCACTTACGTAAGAGAAACAAAAGAGATTTTAACGAACTGATTTCCATATACCCAGCCATGCACGGTATCATCTCACTGTCAGTGATTTTTCATTGGGGAGAATTTCCAGATATCAAACCACATATCAGATCAGGAGCTTGGTTGTCATGTTGGGTTTCCCTCATTGCCTGTTGTAATGGAATTTATTTTTCCTGTTTCCCTTGAAAGTCTTTGAAAAATTCCTATTATGTTGATGGTGCCGGAAGTAGCGCCGGTTGTTGTGATGGTGTCTTCTGAAAACCTGATGACTGTTCTGATTGACGCGATGATGGTTGCGGTTCAGTGTAGCGTGGTATTCCTTGAAGAAAGAAAAACAGAATGAAATACAAGGACCTATCTCAAAGAAATAATAGTCACCTTACATAATTTATTGTTGTAATTTAAATATCAATGAATGACGATCATAATGTGAATACTGTGTCTACAATAAATGAGAATAAGGGGCAAATTTATAAATGTTCCTACACACCTACACTAGGATGTTGCCACAATGTAGGATAAGGCACACTTACAGGAAGAACATTTGGCAACACCATAAAAATTCAAGGGATGTCAAAATAATTTTGTATTGTTCACTGCTATTCAGGTGTTTCATACTTTCCATATATTGGAGTTATAATTCAAATGGGGAAAACTCCAAAGGAATATATTCCCGCTAAAGAGAAAATGTTATTTTTTGACTGAATTAAAAAGCACAAATGCATATTTAAAAATAAAAAGACTATTACATTAGTGCCGCTGAGAGAAGAAGGGCTTGGATTGGAATAACCAAGGAATTCAATACAAATCTGGATAATAACGCTTTAAGTAAACAAACTACAAGTATCTTATATTAAATAAAATTCTCCATAATTATTTTTCTTAGTATATATCCGTGCAACTAAACATAATATAGGAAAACGCCAAACTTAAAGAACAAAGGAGTTAACTAAAGAAAAACGTGAGAGGATGGCCACAGGAGGTGTTACTTATATTGTTCCGGTTTCATATTTTCGTTGTTCAGAAGTTATAAAAATTCCATCAGTCTAAACTTCGTCGGCTTACGTATTAAGAACTTATGAAAATCCTTAATAACACTGGTTCCACCGACCTGATTCTAGTCAAATGTGTACAGCAAATAGATAATAAATTAATAAATAATTCCGGAAAGTCTGAACTAGGAGCATTTAGGGTTCAAGGGTAATCGCTATGAGAAATTTTTGGCAAAACACGATCACATTCTGATGTCGGCCTAAGTATTATCGAGACGGTTCGGAAAAGTCGCTTGAAGGGAGAGACATGAATATGTTTGCTGGAAAGGGGATTGCGGGGAGAGACGAGAGGAAGCCGGTGAATTGCCGAAGCGGAATATGAAAAGTGGATTCGCGTGTACAGTTATAGTTTGAGGGTAAGTTAAGGAAATATTCGAAAAGGGAGTCCGCTATCGGGGTATATAAAAGTCGAAAGCAAGAAAGGTAATAAGGCATCCTAAAATTTGACGGGAAACTTTTTGGTGCCTATACTGCGTAACATCCCTAGAAGGATGGATGAAGCGTGCCCCAGAAAGCTTCCCAGGACAGTGCCTACCCTTAGATGATCCACCATCGCCTGAGAAAGGCGAACACCCTGTGTGATAAGTGACTTAGCGGGGGTTTTCTTGAGGCCTGAGGTACGTTTTCTTAATAATCTTGTCGACAAGTATAAACAATATTTAAGTATTAACCGTTTGATTATGTGGTAAATTCAGTCTGTTGACTTAAGGTTGTTCGATACATTAAAATATCCGTATACCATACAATGCAAATTTCTGTGAGCTCTAGAAGACAAACTAATCAGTCAATTATTAAATTTCTTTCATTAGGCAGTTCATATTCTGTATACGAAAAAATGTGCGAAGAGCTTTTGTCAATAATATGTTTAGATTTTCCAGAATTATGATTTAAATATAGAAATAACTAAATACTGCTGTAAGTTGCATGTAAAGACTAAGAGGCAATGTTGGCCCGCGCAGAAAAATAATAATGAAGTAGTTGTTACTGGCAACTAGAGTTATTAATCTAAATTTTTGTAATTATGAACTGTAGAGCTGAATTAAATTAATGAATGACGCCCCTCTACAGCCCCGCTCGCTTTGCGATAAGCCACTTTAGGGAACCAATAGCTTAGGTGTGGGAAGTTTCGACTCGGCCTCGGCACCGGACAATAAAATTTATGACCATTATTCTCATTCGGATACCTCCAATAGATATTTTTAAATACTACACGAAATCACTAACTTTCACACCATAAGGGAGACGACCTTTCTTTATTGCTGATAAAATACAATTTCGATCTACTTTTTCCAAAAATGTCATTTTTATGAAGTCTTTCTTTACACAAATCATTACTTGAAAATAACATAAATAATAATAATGGCACTTATACACACATTCGCAAAGGAATACAGTAAATTTCAATTTTTCCCATTACAATTTTAATGTTCCAATTACAATTCACATTCTTTACCTCAACAATCTTTACCTTTTTTCCAACATATTGCTCATATCTTTCGTTAGCACATAAATTTTATACGTTCTTCCAAAGGCTTGAACACCGGTAACACTTTCATATTTTAAAATGGCATTTTTTTTCATTAATTCGACCGTAGGTTATGGATGGAGTACTTAAATTATTTTTTTTGTACAACAACCTTTTCACTAAATTATGACAGGGTGTTGTTGGCCTTCGTTTTATAACTGCTCCGAAATTGGAGGCAGTTAAATAGTCCTTCCTTAGTTCATGCCATAGTGTGCAATTATGTGGCTCTGTGGTAGAATTCTCTATATCTTTAAGCTTATCAAATGTTAAAACCCTATCCTGTAGTTTTGCTAAAAAGGTAGATTTCCTATTTGAAAGCTGCTCCTCCGAAATGTCTGGTTGTACATTCGGTCCATAATCAAGATCTGGTCCAGAACTCACATGCCGAATTTTGTGAGTAACGTTCTTTCTACTGCTATTTTGTCTGTTAAGGTGTTTTTGCTGTCTGGATTTGAACACTTGTTGGAATGTTCTACCACCTCTCCGTGCATGCAGATGCCAAGCTGGACCTCTACAATGTGAAATTGCAGCCGCATATGCACGTGCTGTATAAGAAAAGCTTCTAGTAAAATTAATTCTTTTACCCCCTGTGCATTTAGCAACTAGCGCCATATATCTGAAACAAAAAGAAATGAAAACAATTTTTGACTCTCATTAACTCGGGAATCAGTTTACGTGTATCCCGGGAATCCTTGGAATAGATGTAGTGAGAATAAAAATTATACATACTTTATAATTTCATTAAGGAATTTAGGTGGTTAAGGTATCTATAAGAAATATTAATATCTGCTTACCTCGCTACATTCAACTTTTTCATAAAAATAGATCGATTAGACCTTTTTCGTACTTGAGATGGCCCAACTCCTGATTTTCCCATGTTGAATAATCACAAATAGTGGTCACAAAAACACAACACAAGTTCATAAAAAAGTAGATACCAAAGAACACTAAAAAAACACTCGATACGTAATGATTTCCCGTTGTCGCTACAAACGCCACGGTAAGAATTCAGATCTTATAAACATCTGTACCTCTTAGATTTTATTGCAGTTCCGAGGATAATTTATGACACCCGGGTGGGCTGGCCTTTATACTCTTATCTTTTATTTCGGTGTTTCTGGTACTATAGTCTGTCTAAAAATGAGGCGAAGTAATAAAAACTCATTATAAATGCAAAACCGATACAAGGTGGCACCCACTAAATGTGTCGAGTTCTCTAATGTTTTGCACGCTACCTCCCCTAATCTCTTTATATTACGAGTGTTTCTCCCTGAACATCTGCTATTTTGTGCGTCTCGACACATGCGAAGAACCACTCACTGGCGTACGGTCGGGAAAAATGACGAAATGTGCAATAATCGATAACTGAAAAAATTACGTGTGCGTGCGTGCGCGCGTGTGTGTGTGCGTGCGTGCGTGTGTGTGTGTTTGTGTGTGGGCGCGCGCTTGAACGAGATAGAGAGGGAAAGAAAGACAACACGTCAGTACATGTATGGTCGTACATTAATTTATGAAATTTTGCGGCCCTGAGAAGGGCCAGTTTATGAAAAGTTTTTCCCAGCCGTCACCTTCTCCTTGGTAACCTCAGTCGTCGTCGTCATCGTCGATTTCTTCCCAAACATCGGAATCTGAAGAAGAATCATCATTTGGGTTGATAATAATTGGTTCTATCAACGACTCCGAAATGTTATCTAACTGAAACATTTGGTCTTCTATTTTCAGAACGTGATTTATGCATTTCCGCCAATTTTCCTTGGAAACTTTACATATTGCTTCTTTAAGCAAATTTTTGACATCTGCTAATTTGAACGTTGTATTTGTCCTCGCCACGTCACCTTTTATTTGTGCCCATATTAGCTCAATGGGATTCAGGTCGCAGTGGTACGGAGGAAGCCGAACCACTGTTATTCCTTTCGCCTTGGCTAATCCATCGACGACGTGCCTTTTAAAATCACCTTTACGTGAATTGGCTAAACGCAAGAGTTCTACTTTTAATAGGTTTTCGGCACATTGGATCTTTTTCGAGGATAACCATTCTGCGATACGTTGTTTTCGCCAAGAGCTATTTGGTAATTTCTCTTCTAATCGGGAATGGTAACTAGCGTTGTCCATAACTATTACGGAACCATTCGGAATTAGATCGATCATTTGACCAAACCATTCTTCAAACACGTCCGCAGTCATTTCTTCATGGTAGTCTCCTGTCTTAGTTGATTCAAAAATTAGTTCTCCCCCTTCAACGAAACCATCCTCGCTTCCAATGTGGGTAATAATAAGCCGTCGCCCTTTACCCAACGAAGGCTTTAAACCGGTGGACCAACCTTCTAGAAAAGATTGCCTTCGATTAGTTACACTGGTATCTTGCCAAAATTTTGGTACGGAATGTCCTGCGTTAATCCAAGTTTCGTCCAGATAGAAAATTTTTTTCATTTCTAGCCTACTCCTTCGAATATCGCGCAGGTAACTTCTTCTCCACACAATGATGTCATCTCTTTCCATCAATACAGATTTTCTATTGTGCTTCTTCCATCGAAATCCCAAATCCTTTAAAATCGTCCATAATGTACATCGGCTCATTTTTGGAAAGTCCTCGTCTTCTTGGACAGACAATAGAATTTTATCTAGTGTTGGAAGTTCGTTGCGGAAAAAGAAAGCGTGAACTTTTCGACGTAGTCCCCTTTTTAGAAATTCGTCTAAGGAAATTTTCGGACGTCCTGGAGACTTTTTCTCCGGTTGAACAGGGCCACTCTTTCTTTCTTTTAATAACCTGTACACTGATGTCTTACCAACTCTCAGCATCGCAGCGGTTAATTCCACGGTTTTATCCACACTCGCATCTAAATTTTGTTTCTTGATGGAATCGAAACAATTCAAAATTAGAACTTTCTCATTAACTGAGAACGGCGCTAATTTTGGGCGTTTCGATGGTCCTGGTAAATTCTCCATACTCCAATACGTATCTCCGTACTTTAAAAATACCACTATGAACACACAGGAAAGTCACTGTCAAAGTCTGTCTAATCACACACACGTACACGTCTATAAGCAATGCTGACTGACTACTGTCTTAGGCTTAAATGGAATAAATGGGCCGATCTTATACACATAACCACCTGATATGTTAACGCAAGCATTAAGCGCAATCAGTTCCTTTAACTTACCTAGAATTACTGAGAAAATAATAGCCGTTTGGTCCCTTCTTGGAATAGTTAATCACATAATCCGAACTTTAGTATTTATCTGCACCTCGATTAGACAGCACCCACTTTTGTACTTCGGTAGGAAATGTTCATATCTCTTCGATTCTTCCATATCCCGAGGATTTATTAGACAAACAGTATGAAAAAAAACATTACCGTAAAATATTATAAAAAATACCGATTTCCAATATTGTAGTATGTTATATTAATGACGAGTTAACAACAATTCAGATAAAAAGGGCAGCGTTCCTGAGATGATAACAATCGCGGTCGTAATACCTACCTTTTAATAAATCAATTATACCGGTTTTAAGGAAACTCAACATTACATAGACAATTTTAATTCATTTATTAATATTCGTTGATTTCTTTAAGAACGCCTCTGGTTAGCTGCGAAATAATCGGTTTATTACTTCGCCTCATTCTTTGACAGGGTATACCACCATCTAGCGGTATTAGTTTGTCCCTACAAGGTATCGAACACCCTTAATTAGTTGTGCGGTCGGATTTCATTGATGTTTAGTCAAGATTTTGTTATCTGTATGTATTAGTAATATCTGTTTGGCGGTATATGGATAACGTCTAGGTAAGAATTGGTTGTGTTGATCAGTATTATTACTATTTATTAGGTTGCATTTCCTAGATGTTTAACTAAATTTGTTCATGGTTGGGAATTACATTACAGTTAGAAAATAAAGTAAATAATTACGTGCAAAATCTAATTGTTTACTTTATTCTACCACGACCCAATTAGAGAAGGAGTTACTCATCCTCAGTTTGTCTAAATGGGATTAATTAATCATAGAGGGGTTTAAGGCGTATCAATATACCACCTACAGAGAACAACCCAGTGGATGCAGTTTTAAATGTCAACATCGAATTATAGAAGGTACAATAGATAGCGACTGTATTTTTACTGTAGAAAAAACTGTCTCTGAAATCAAGGCCTACTTCGACACCCGCAGCCAAGAAACTCATTACTAGAATGAAGGTAAAGAACTATAATAAACATTAATGCAAACAGTAACGTATTTTTGTGATACAGAAAATGGGCCTGAAAATACTTCTTCAGTTAAGACGCTTTCAATCAGGATGTGAACTACATTCAGGAGAGCAGCCATTGAGCTAGATAAGAAATAAGCATCACATGAATAAGAATATTAGAAGAGCAAGAAGAATTATATCAACTATAGCTAGAGGAATAAAAATTAAGAATTGAGGAAGTTAAAACTGAAATCAAAAGAGATCATTTACAGTTCAAAAAAAAAAATAGAAAATGAAAATAATAAAGGTGTTAATAAATTTTAATGCTTGTTTTTTCCAGCAACGTTTCTTCCTCAGATAATAAGTAGTGATTCGAAATAACATACAGCTATAAGTATGCTGTCTTTAGGAGGGTGAGTAACAATAACTCATTGACTTTAAAGTATTGAATGTATTGCTGGATTGTATGATGCTAATATAATATGTTTAAATATTTAGTTATAATTAAAATTAAAAAGAGATACCAGAAAACCAGTGGTTATCAGTTCCTGAAATGTCTTGCAATGAAAGCGTTTCTTATTGTATTTTCCACTATTGTTGGCAGGTATGGGAAGTTATTTGGGTAAAACAATGGAATGTACAAGCTATTCAACGAGAAAATCAAAATATAGGTTGTGTGGGTCACAGTACATACTTTTAAGGACTCAGATATGAGGTCACTATAATTTTCCAAAAACGCGTCAACACTTATAGGAAGATTGTAAAGTGGCACTTAAAATTCCGTTTTAAAGGGGGTAGACGTGCTACTTGAACGGGAGGGGTTACTTGAAATTAGGGGAGAAAGTAGGTGTAGGGACGTTTATAAATTTGTCCTTAAAGTTGATAAAACATTATCATACAAGCACTATGTGAAATAGAAATTGTCATAATTGCATAACTTTTCTCCTTGATTTTATTGTGGTTAAAAAAGTTTTAAAAACTGGAAGGTTTCATCACTGTGAATATATCGCCCAGTAAATGAGATCATGTATCAATTTTTGATGTTTTACTAACCTGTACTGGATTGTAGCCTGGATTTGATCTACCCCCTGTGTATCCGTCCCCCTTCGCTGACTTGGGATACATCCTTCTCTCATCTCTATCTTCAGAACGCCTTCCATCAGTCCTCTCTTTTCTTTTATCCTCTGCGACCTCTTTATCTAATTTCGATCTAGTATCGGACCAGGACGCTACAGGAGTGGAGTAACCCCCGTGACTCATTTTCAGTAATTTAGAGAGGACTTGCCCAGAAGAGGATAACGCGTCAGTTTGTCGTAAAGCCGCTGATGATCCACTGTGTTTTTTTTGATTATTTTCAACGAAGGTGCGATTTTTATTCATCAATTTAGTGCTATCTTGATTTTGTAGTCCCTTTCGTTCATGTTCTACCGCCAATTCAGAACTATCATGGTTTTTAGCTCGATATATTGCATTTTTAGGGCAGTTTTCGTGGATTTCCCCATTTGAAAATCTTTGACTGTCTTGCAAATCTTTGAAACCGTTTTTAAAATTCTCTACTGGTGACTCTTGATTTCCACACTTCTCATTCTCACCATCACGACTCTTGGCACCAAAATGATTAGTTTGGGTTACAAGTCGAGAATTTTGTGGGCCATTACAATTTTTTCTGTTCTTGAAGCCAAAGCCATTTTTATCTATAAATTCAGGATATTGCGATCCAAATTCACAGTTACTAATTCCATTTTGGCCATTTTTTATTTCTACTTTACGACTTTCTACTTCGAATTTATTGTCTTCATTTGAAGAGTCATCGTTTGAACCACTTGTATTGTCAGAATCATAAGGAACTAATGACATGATACTTTTTGGAGACAACTCCAACGATTTGGAAACATTCCCGGCGAATTTCTGGTTCCGCCTTTTTTGGTCACTACCATTTGCGATTATTTTTTTTGAGTCTATAGAAGTCTTGGCAGTATCTGAAACAGCTTGTTTAGTAGCTTTTGAAATTACCTCTGACGATTTTGATTCACGAGAATTAATACTTTTTGAAGTGCATTTATTGGAACCTCTGTCGGACACTTTGGAGATTGTCTCTAAGTCACTGCGTAAGGACTTAGAAGCCTTTTGCATGTCACCAGGTTCAGTACTATTTTTTTTGGGAGACATGTGCTCAGGACTCGACAAACTTGATAGACTCGGAGGTGATTCGACGGACTCGCCGTCTTGGTCGCCATTTGGAGCACTTTCAGTCTGTGGATCAAAGATCGAAGCAGTACGCTGCTCCAAACGAGCTCGTTTCGCATTAAATTGATAGTCAGAGTTATTCTCTGAATTGCTTGGCAGTTTGTTTGGTTCTGGTTCAAGTTTTTTCTCTGTTTTAGGCAGATGTCTTTTCTCTTGCTCTGATTTATTTTTTTGTAATTCTGAGCTGTCCAGTTTTCTCTTTTCCGTCTTTAGGTTCGGTGGTAGTTTTGGTAATTCTGGCTTTAGCACGCCGTTGGAAATGCAATTGTTATTTTTGGGCACCACTGCTGGAATTTGTGGCGATTCGAGTTCGTACATAATGATGTACGCATTAGTCTGGAGGACGGCCTGGTGGGATATCGGTCTAACCTGTGAAAGAAATAGGAAATAATTAGTTTTAGGTAATTTAGCTATTTTTTTTCATTGCTATTGTTTTTAATATTCAATTACTATTTTTATCAACCGACACGGAACAGATTAAGTCAGCCCGCTCTCTTGGATGTACTGATGCTAAAGCAGAAGAATGGCAAATTAGGACATAAAGTATACAGGAAACCTAAACACACGGACTAGTATTTAAACAGATTCTAATCACCACCAGAAGAAAAAATAGGTATGATCAAAACTCTGATGAACTCAGCAGAAAGACGTTGCGAACTGTAGTATATCAATAAAGAGGAAGAACACCTGATGACAGGTTTGAAGCAGAATGGATATTCAGGAAAATAAATCAAGAGAGCTACATACCCTAGAAGGCATTCAGAACGGCCAAGAAAAGAATACAAGAGTAACATATACCTGCCAAACATAAAGCGAGTGAAGTCGTATGAAACGACAAGAGGTTAAAATGATTTCTAAATCGACCAGAAAAATAGCAGAAAGCCTAAGATCAGCAATGGTCAAGAGGGATCATCAGTCAACAGTGGTGGTATATACGACCAAGTGTAGCCCCAAGGGTACATTGCAACATTTACAACGAAACGAAACATTAGCACCAGACTTAAAGAATACAGATGAAATTGTAGATTGGAAGAAACAGAAAAATCCGCCGTAACCGAACGTATTCTAAAGGAAGGAAACAATAAAATATTACTAAAGAAACACAGGTAATAGGTAACATAGAACAAATCATTATTACATTCGGTTCATGTTAAATCGAGTTTTTGTGTGAATTTAGTGAAGTTAAAACCGGGGTTCTCCAGAGTACGATTCTTGGGCCTCTGTTTTTCCTAATATACATTAATGATGTACTAGTTAATATGCCAGAAAACGAACTATCTTTAATTATAAACCAAACAGTCTATATTATACATCGAAACTACTGTAATATTACTCCTCCTAACTCTAAATATACAATTAATGACATCGGTATAAATAGAGTGGAATCTTGTAAATATCTGGGCATATATTTCGATTATAGTGAGATGGGAAAACCATATTCAATATATCATAAACAAAACTAAATATCTGTTTTTTTTTGTTCCATAAAGCTTCAAAATATATGCTAATTGAAACTTTATTAATGGTGTATTATGCATTTTTTCATAGTATTATTAACTATGGAATTATTGCATGGTGTGGTTGCTACCAAACTAGCTTAAACATGTTACAGAGACTTCAGTCTAAATTGATAAGAATTATTTTCAACAATAATGTAATAACTGAAAGAATGCCACTTAACATTTACCAACTACCTGCTTATGTTTCGTTAAAATACCATTACACTAGTCCAGGTATGGGCAAACTTTAACATGTTGTGGGCCAAACTATAGTGTGCAAATACGTTCACGTGCCTGGTAGGTGGTTTAAAATAAAATATCGTCGGATTTTAATGAGAGAGTAAGTATGGCAATATTACTTTTTTTTAATTGGGTTTTTCAAAATGTCTCGCGGGCCGGATCAAATCTTACAGCGGGCCGGTGCTTGCCTACATATGCACTACTCTAAAGGATTCAGTTATTAGTTCTAGTATTAATACTAGAAATAAAAATCTTATCGTTACCAAAGATAAGTAAAACCATTGGCAGTAAAAGTTATACTTTTAAAGCTAGAAGTGTTTTTAATTGTATTCCTAATGATCTAAAAGTTTTAAATAATGCTAAAACAAAAAATTCTAAATTAAAACTTAAAAAATGGATCTCAACTAATATAGTTTTTATACTTTGTAGGTTCCAAATTATTATTTTGAACAAAATAAGACCCATTACAGAAAATACGTATATCGTCACTTGTTGTAAATTAATTGTTTAAAAGGATATATTTTCAATACTTTGAGCTGGATAATTTGCAAATGTAAAAATATCAGGAACTAAAAATTAATTAAATATATGATGGAATAAAAATTCGAATATATGTTCTATTGAATTTTTTTTTATTCATAATAATACGAATAATAATAGTATCAACTTGTTTGAAATTTGCTTTTTGCCTTTGTGTTATATGTTGCTTACTTTTGGGACTTCATGAGAAATTCGTTTTGTGGTCTTCAACCCTTTCCCTGAAGTTTTGGTTAAAAATACTGTCAGTTTCAGATTCCTAAAGGTTGAAAACATAATAGGATGTTTCTTTTTTTTGTAGATCGAATCAAATATCAAATTAACTCGGATTTCAGTGAACCATCTTTTGGAAATCTTAACCTAATTTTAAATGGTGTCAACTCACTATGCTATCATCGAAGAGGTAGAAAGTTCCGTTGGGCGCCCTAGCGACGCAGGTGTAGTGACCACAGCCTACGGTTGGCCCGACATGTGTTACGACAGCACAGAGCCGGTAAAGGAGAGGTACGTTCGCTCGATGGCGGCGCCGTGCATTCACAATGTAAGGCGTCGCGTCTAGGCGCATCCTGAACGAGACGTGGCGCGTGTACTTGCACGATGTCGATGAGAAGCGTTTCAGCTGGACACAGAGTACGGGCGGGGGTTGCTCTATTGAGAACTGCTTCGTAGCGGGCACCTAGAACAACAGCTATTTTGTATTTCACCCAATACTGACCTACTAGACTAAGCTTAATGTTGAACAACTACTCGTTTTGAATTTTTGCGTACATACACAACCGAATGTAAGCGCTGATTTATACATAGAACTGTTTGAATTTCTTAAATCACACATATATACAATACTAATATGGTGACTAACCTACAATTTGTTTATCTCTTTTGGTAAGTGAAGGCAATATCATCTGACACTGAGCAGACTATTAAAGCCAAAGTTGTCTCGAATTGTTTTTTTTTAATGTAACTCTTGATGTGCATGTTACGATTTTCGTATATCTAACTTCCTTACAAATATATAAACAAATTTCTCTCAAAGATTGGTACTCCAAGTAGAAATTGTTAATATTGATGAGATTCTAGCTGCGTTGTACAATAGACGATATTTGACATGAGTGTAGCATTAATCAAAGTACGTAAATGGAAAAGCAGGTATCCATAGTATATACAGGACATCACTTAGGACATACGGTTCTTGCAAGACAAAACTGATATGAAGTCATAGAGTATTAGCCTCTACCTATTAGTAGAGTGTTAGCCTCTCCATAGTTCATGGAGAGGCTAACATTGTTGCCGAGGTTTTCAAAGAGTAATGAGATCGAATTTGCTAAATGTCAATGACCTCCCCATTATTTTTTGGCACACTAAATACACACAAATTCAGTATATTCCATTCACAAATATGTTCTCAAAAGGACAGTTAACAAACTGAACAGTTTTTACGATTGTATTTAATGCAAACGATAAAGTAAAAATCCATTAATTGCATTGTAAAGAAACATTCAGATGTAGATTAAATTGTCGTTCGGTGGAATATAGAATGAAACCGACAATATTGCTCACTCCTGTCAACATGATGCTACCCACTACAGTTGGTTCATGATGTCATTGGGTCAAGTGATAATAGATTTGTTTCGCATGAATTGTAAATACCAACGCGAAAATTTGTGTAGGTGGCTGCATACTCACTCCGATAGATTTAAAGATTTAAGTTATCAATAAATCAAATCAAACAAAAAAATCGATATTGCGCATTTAAGTTTTCTTGATACTGTTTAAAACTCTATAAGACAGGATTAAAGTTAGCTATGGATGTTCATTCAAAATAAAAACTAAACTTCGTATACCTGGCTCTGTGACAGACATCAGGAATCGACTGTGCAACAAATAATAAAAGATGGACAAAACTATTTACAAATATTTGCGTGTCAACAAGTCGCAACATGATAAGATCAGCGTAAGTTAGACTGTGAACTGTAGTTCCACAGGCTTTCTACATCAAATTTAAGTTTTACACATGTACCATTCTTGTATAGTTCTTGGGTGCTACAAACACCCTATATCCTTATAAATTCTTACATATTCAATAATGTGCAATAAATACGTTTATTTTATCACAGAGTTAATTTATTTACATAATCAGATCGCAAATGTCAGAAACACTGGATACACCTGTTGTTGCTGCACAGTCAATATGGAGTAATTCTGAATCCCCGTAATTTCGGAGGAACCCCCGCAATTTGTTTCAAATTGAAATAAAATTATGTAGTGTTTTACTCAACCATACCTAGATAGCTTCCTGGGGAATGACAGAAAAAGCACTCCCGTAATGGGTCTCGGTTTCGGACCATTTTCCTTTTAATGATTGTATTATTAAAGTAAATAATTCAATTTGTTACACAATAAAAGTCATACCAGAAGTTGTTCAGGATATTGCCGACCTCTCAGAAGTGAAGTGAGTACTTTTATAATTAAATATTTCTTGCTAAATAAAGTGGAATATACTGCAAGGCAAAAAAAGGACTGGGTAATTATTCATCTTCTACTTCGTCAATTAGTACGTATGAACTAGAAACAGATTTAGTGCAGTCAAAAAATATTACAATTGATGTAATGTTCCAAGACGCGTGGTAAAAAGGTATATCGTTTGAACGTCCAAAAATACACAACTGAGATTTTCACATTCGATTTAGGAAAAAACAATACGTGAGAGATTTGTTCAGTAAAGATTTTAGACATGTACTCTGATAATTGAAAAAAAAATAGAGTAAATTTGTGTTGATTGCCATGAGAGTGTACTGGCTCTTACCGTCTACTACCTACTTTAATAACAAAAATAATAGATGTTAACAAAATTGTTTTCTCAAGAGTTTACTTTTCCTTTAATGTCCAAACGGCCCTTACTTTATGAATATACTTCGTCTTAATTGTTTAGAATCAACCCTTCTGCTCACCTTCCTTCCACATCCTTCACATCTGTAGGCAGAAGATGAATCACCCACCCCGGCGACCTCCAACTTCTCGACGCCGAAGTATGCATCCATTGCCTCCTCAACGCTCGATGTGCCACCACTCTGCGGTGCTGTCGTAGCTGAAGACGCCACCGATGTCTTCGGACGCACGACGTCGAGTAGAAGGTCCTCAAAATAGTGTCTGCTGGTACGGCTCACATGCCCGCATCGAAGGCAAGTGACCGCCGTGCGGAGGTAACCGCCGAAGATGCGGTTTAAAGGCGTCGTCTCTTCGACTCTCGTTGGCGTCGTCTCATCGAGCTTAGCGTCTCCATTTGTCGCCATTGCGGAAACGGCGGCGCCGCGGAGGTCGTCGAAGCGGCGTCGATGCCGCCTCAGGTAGGCCTTTTCCATCGACTCTATCAGGTAACGGAGGAATTCATGGGCATCCTCCTGCTCGCCCGGTAGGAATGTTCTGCTGATAATCCTGCAGAAATTGTGATTCGGTAAGCTGATCTGCACAAATCTTAATTTTGAAGCTAAAAACGATCTATGCTAATTCGATACTTTTATGAGCAGTACAAAAAACTGTAACTATTTTGCCCTACCAAATGAACCCCAAAGAAGATGAGTACAGTGAAACCCTTCATTTTGGACAGTCCTATGTGTAGAAACCTCTATGCATGGACATTATTTTGTGTTATGAAAAATTTTTCATAAGATTTTAATCAAGGATCCAGCGCACCATTAAAAAAGCGAAGTACAGTACGCTGAATTTTCTGAGTGGCTTTGTTTCGACGAGTCGCCCAACTTTGCTCTGTGTAAAATTCTCGATAGTGATATGCAAAGTTCCTGAAGACATTTGTGGTGTCGGATTTTGTATGGAGTCATTTCCGAAAGATTATTTTACCGCGAACTGTGGAACAGATTTCACTATTATATACCTGCCAAAGTATACCTAGACTACCCTTCTATTCTTATACTTGGATATAAAAACCTACAAAATGACCATAGTAAGAATTCCTGAATTATACATACCAACTTTCCTTACAAGAATAAAAATACAGAATGTTATACTTTTGGAGTTACCCAGTATTAAGTTACTCCAATAAAAGTGAACCTTTAGTAGTCTGGGAGACAATGGCAAAACTAGTTAAACATCTCAGACCACTTGGGATAAATCATAAATTAATTCGCCGCTAATGTCATTACCTTTTTGTAGGGCAGATTTTTACAGGACATTGCATTATTGGATCAGAGAATACTTACCTGTCACAAGTTATTTTTGTATTACAGTTCTTAAAAATGAAATTTAAAAAGTAGTCGAATGCAATGTTTAGTGGCTACACAGTGAGTCGCATAGCTGTACCGAGAATTTTTCTGGATTCCGAACTATTTTAAATACCAAATTACACCAGCAGTTGTGACCTTCCAAAATATGATCATGGACATTATATTCACACCACATATAGACTATTTCGTGCACACTTTCGGAGTACACAACTAAAAAATAAAGAACAAAATGACACCAAACAGGTTTATCGAACTTCTCCAGTCTTTCAAGTGGTCCCGTATAATTGGATGTTCCCTATGTCTCATTATAACTTTTATGCGGGATGTCCCCTTTTTCTTGTTATAACTTATATCTTTTAATGTTCATATGAAATATTTGTTACCTACACTGATTTCTAGAAAACATTTGTTCGAACGGATCTTAGTTTGGTGGTGAAGCTAAATCTATTGCGATTCAATGCTTATTTGACGCAGATTTTGAAATCTTATAACAATGAATAAAAATAATATTATTTCCATGTTTGTTTGTCCATGCTCACTTGTTTATTGTTTAAAATGTGGTGTTCCTCAAGGCCTCAAACTTAGCCCAAATGTTATTTCTATTATTCATATTGATTTAGACGGTGAAATTATATCTATTAAGCTATTTTTTGCAGATAAACTAAAAATCTATTCTGAAATGACTAAGAATGCAATCTGACCTACATAAATTGCTTGATTAGTGTTTCTGCAATAAGTCATCAAATATCAACAGATGCAAAATAATGTCATATACCTGGAGTAGATCATACACTGAATTTTCTAATATAATTGGTTGTACCATATTGTCGCGTCACTCCATTAAATATTTCGAAGTTGGGTTTGACTCCTAACTAACCTGTGTTGTACAGATATATAGTTTGAAACTGTCTGGATTTGATGATATACCTTATCTAATGAAAAATGAAATTACTTGTGCAAATGTCCTTAAGGATGTGTCCATGGTCGATAGCCAGGATTTGCTGATATCTTTGATTATCCCCTTAAGGTTTAAGCCTTAAGGGGGATTAGCCTTAAGCCTAATGGCCATTACCCTTTCTTATTCTAAGAAATTATTGCATTTTCGTTAGAGAATATACAAGTATACTGGTATATTTGGAGTGTATTTTATAAAACTAATGCTGGCTGTGTAGATAATGTTCAAAAGAATATGCTGAAATGTTTTGTATTCAAATTAGTAGAAAATAATTTTGATCATCAGTTGCCCTTGAATAATTTCAATCTAGAAAGTATATCATTTAGACAAATATTAGTCTGCTTGTAGACTACCTGTACAAAATATTAATAATAATAATAAATCAACTGTGTGGATGTGATAAATATACTGAAAATTAAGTTATGCAATTGAATAGTATACAATGTCGAATGTTAAATATAGATATATCGGGGACCGATACACTGGATAACTCCTTGTTTTACACCAATATTGTTAAATGTTACCAAACATACACATGATTATCTTATGTGATCAGTTCTATCATTACCTACTGACTTTCCTGATATTGTTTCATCTTGTTCATATCAGGCTTTTTTATATTTTTCCCATTTCTCTTATTTATAATTTATTTTCATAAGAATTTATGTGAAGTCATTAATTCCTGCAAAGGAATCATTCATTTGTTGAGTAATAACTCCATTAATATTATTAAAAGTTCAGTGCACCATACAAATGATACCAAAAAAATAATAACAAATAACAAACAACATAACAAAAAAACAACAAAAAAATTCTCTTTTCAAAAACCTATAAAAAGTGCAACCAAAACTTACCTCAATTTCTCATAAATTAAATGCGGTCTAAAGGAATGACTACCATTTGCTTGCGATTCGATCAGCGTTCTCCGCATCGCACATATAATACATCCACAGCTGGACTCAGTGGAAGCATGCGTCTCCTCATCTTCATCCCATCGCAACCAATTAACAAAAGCTGGTAGGTGAAAGAGAGCCTGAAGTATGGAGTTCATGTAGCATGTGTTTCCCATATTTTGCATACCACAGCCAACGTTCCAATTGGTACGGACAATACTGCAACCACAATATGATGACCCATTCCCACTTGACAATGATACGCAGCTCTTGCGGCCACAGTTGTTTGGCCTCCATCCGAGCCGGACTCTGCTCGCAGAGTACAGCTCGTACAAGGTCTCAGTGGGTTTTCGGACAACCGAACCACAGCTGCTCGCACAACCTGGAGAACCACAGCTGCAGTCGCTGCCGCTAGCGCTGGCTGCTGTTGCCAAGTCGTCGTCATCGTCTTCCTCATCCTCGTTGTAATCTTTAGATTTACTAGGGAAGAAATTAAAAATTATGAAATTGTTTCAAAACGTCATATATGGTGCAACCAGTTGCGACCAGACAATCTGATTACAGAAATGATGTGAAGTAAACGGAATGAAAGGTGTCAATAGAAAGAGCTATATTTTTTTAAAAAACGGACTCACTTTTATGACTATAAAAATTCTAATAAAACTCCAACCACTAAATTCAAAGAGAGAAGAAACTTCATTATCTTAAATAAGAAATCTAATTTTTATGATTTACCCATCAAAGCAAAATATTTTTTTTTTATTTCCAGAAACAGTATATACCATCAACGGTATAGTTCATTGACTATGCCTACACAAAACAGAACCTTTTCCCTTGTTGATAGTGTATTCCTATCATATCAATTGTCTTTAATGACACCAAGAAACTAACTTCTTTAATTTGTTTGCAACACTTCAACAGTAACATATTTAATACACTACAATTATTTACACACACTATATCTGTCAAGGCCGCATTTGGAACAAGTGTTTGAAAACTACATAACCTGTAGTAAAACATGTAGAATAGAAAAAGGTCGTCCAATTAGGATAAACTTTGAAAGAATAGACAATTTTTGTGGTTTCGTCTTTTATCAATCAAACATAAGACATGTGAAATTTGACAGAACTTCTTCAGAAAATAACACATTCCACTTGACAAAATGATATATTTTCATTCACCTCACTACTCCATTGTTGCTTTTCAACACAACTAAGTAATCAGTAGCTTTACATCCCTCTAAGAAATTTCCTATATTGGTGCTCTGATAAGGTCCTCCTTCTTCAAACTGAACATCGGCTACTAGAGCTCTCTTCGTAGCACCACCAGTCAACGAGTGAAGTGAAGATGAGGAAGCTGGATCACCACACATTTCTCCAGACCTGTACAAAAAAAATTAATCAATCGGGCGAATGTGATTGTTTTGTAAAGAAAAAATACTTATTGCAATTTCTTGGTTGTAGTTTATTTTTATTTCATTTCAATCCATATGATGGTGAAAATGTGAATGTCCTATATTAGTTGTTGTCGAATACTCCTTCATTATTTTTTCAGTTTCATCTAACCATAATAAGAGAGTTTTGAAGAGAGTATATTCCATAGGTGTTCTTATTAATTTGCCTCCAGATTTTGGCTGACCAGTGCTGAGCTGAAATTCCTGTTGCTGCATTGAAAAAGATGAGTCAACAACGTCATACAAGCATATTGTACAATAAAGTTCTACACAATCGTTTTGAAAATGTTTTTGAGAGTCTTTTCCATACATGATCAACTAAATGTATCAGACCTTCTTAGTCCCAATAAGTAGAAAAAAATTTCAAACTGTTATTAAACTTAAACTGTATTAAGTATTGTAAAAATCTTAAATGCTGCCTGTTAAATCATACCACTGTGCAATCAAAAACCTGAACAGGATGTAGTTGTGGCAAAAGTTTATTCGACTAAACATCAGTAAATGTTTTGTCTCCAAAAGCATTGCGCTATTTTTCTGTTAATATTGTTGTAACTTGTAGTTTAATAATCGGATGAACAATTAATTATAAAATCCTAAATCAAGTTGTCACATATTGAATAGTTGAGTATCATCAATAATTAAAATCAGATTGTGTGTATTATTTTAATAATTGAATTCTACAGATTAATTCAACAATAACATTACAATCGATTTTAATTTGAATTATACTCATTACCAATTAAATGTCAAATCTGGCAAAAGTACTAGTTTTTAGCGATTCCTTAAATGCAGCAAAAGTTATCTTTTCAGTTATTAATGATAAATAAGAATATCAAATAGGGGTGTATGAAGAAAGGTTCAAGTATTTAACTAATGAACATGAAATGTAAATTTACAGTGATCATAACAATGTTTGGTTTGTAAAGTTTAGCTTAGGTTCTCAGCAAAGGTCTTATTTTAATTAGGTGTAGCTTTCAAACTAATGGAAACATATAAAAATGACTTAGGCCATTAAAGGCCTAACTACATTATTTACAAAATTGTTTTGCCTGACTGGCACTTTCCATTTTCTTAAAATTTTTTGATGAAAAGTTCAAGTTGTCGTCTGAGGGAAGAGACACAGGTTGCTGGGCAGTTACCAGACCACACCAAAAATATTTACAAATGCTTTTTAGTTTTACTCCTTTCATGGTAATGATCCATCATGAATTATTAAACAGAACTGTCTCATGTTGATATGATTCAATTTAATTGTGTATGTTATTGTAATAAAATATACAACAACAGGGCACAACCTTCAGTAATAGCCAACAATGGACATTTGATCTTTATTTACATTTTTCATTACATCAAATATGACTTAATGAAATTAGTAGAAGTTACTGTTATTTGCAATATTTTAGTATTAATGATTAAATCCATTTTCAAAAATACTTTCTCTACCAAATACTCATTCCTAAACATTCGCAACTGTAGATGACCTTTTCAGGCATAATTTGATTAATGTTTGCATTATTAGATTCTCCTCCATTCTCTCAAAGTTATCCCTCAAGCTTTGAACTGATTTGTCTATCCAGTACAGCATGTAAAATTCTTATTTGTAACCTCACCTTGCAATTCATTTGTATGACTGCACCACTGACTGGAGTATGCATTTGAACTTCTCTGTTGCTTGAACCATAACAATAAGCCTCTATCCAACTCTGGATGATCCAATCTTCTCCAAATTTCTTGATCCAAATTTGATTTTCACCAAATTTTCGACCATCACAGACTTTACGTTCACTTTGTATTTCACTAATTACACTAATGTTTTGGGCAATGTACAAAACTTTTTAGCAGCAAATCTCAGCCATTAGACGCACAACACTGAACTAGAAACAAACATTCCTCTGCTGACAACATACTTTCATTATAAAATTCATTTTAATTTCGCCCTGGATTAACAATTTTAATACATATCTAATCATAAATCTGATGGTAAAGAATGGAAAAGCACCCTGTTAGGTATAATATGACTGTTGATATGCCCAAATACCAAATAAAACGAAGGTCACAATGAGACAGGTAATGGATTACAATTTCTTATAAATAACTGTAAACGAACCAATTGGTAAAGACCAGTAAAATTTTTGATGTCATAATGGAATTGTCATTATAACTGCTGTCATTATAACTAGACGTAAATATCATCATCTTGTATGAGCTTATAGTCAGCTGTGGCAGCTGGAACAGATATGATTTTGCCATTATATCGCAATTATATACAATTACAACAGTTTTAACCAGATTCCACTTTAGTCACAGAAAGTAAATAGTAACTAATATCACTTTTCAAGATTAAAAAGCAATGGACTAAAATTGGACTTAACAGATGTAAGATCTGGTCTTTCTAGAGAGAAATTCCTGATATTCTTTACTTGAATAATTTACTTACTTGAATGTAATTTTTCAATTAGCAAATTTTCCATAGTCTATGTATTCTTCTTAAGGGGAAGGCTAAGTACATGCACACATGGCTGGGCACAAAACATTCCTGAGTTACCAAGCTGTTGATTGAGTTCTGCTGTCACTGATCGCCATTTTGCAATCAAAAATTAAAAAATGGCGAATAATTCTAATCCCAGGTATTTACTCAAAATTGTATTTATTGTTACGGAATTATAAACTGTTATAAATTGATTAACAGGACCCTAAACAATTATTATCAACAACGGTAGAAAAAACTTCACTCCATCTCCGGGAGTGGCGAAAATAAGGGTAAAATATGAAAAATCTTGATCTGACACGAAAGTTTGCCACATTCTAATTTATTTTTCTTGCACAAATTTTTAAATAAATCATTTAATCATATACCACACAAAAAACTTTCCATGGCCATTAAAGGGTAGCAACGGGAAGTTACAAATTCGAACAAGTTAAAAACATGCCACATGAAAGATTTAATTTATTTCGTAAATAGTCATCAAAGATTGTATTCATGGTTATAGATTGATTAATCAGATGCTAACCAATTATTATTGTCAGAAAAAATCCTCCTCTACCTCAAAGGGTGGTGGAAATTGGGGCCAATATCATTTTATTTAAAGTTTGTCACATTTTAATTTTTGTTACAAATTTTCTCAAATAAATCATGGAATCATATAGATTCTTAAAATTTTTCCTATTTACACTACTCTCTGAGGTAGAGGGAGAAATTCTTTTAAACATAATAACAGGTTAGTACCCAGTTAATTGGTATTGAAAAATACAATTTTGAGTAAATACATTAAATTTTATTCAGGGGTATATTCAACTTAGTCAAATTCATAACCTGCCACTCCTATTACCATTCACCAAGGGCCGTGCAAGTTTTTTGTGACATATGATTACATGATCTAATTGAAAATTTTTGGAAAAATTATAGTGGCTCGAACTTTAATAAAAAATTATATATACATTTCCCCAAAATTTCACTCCTAATTACAACACTCTCGTTAGAAGAGATATTTTTTGCTCGTAATAATAAATGATTACAGTTTGATTAACCAACTGATGACCAAAAATAAAATATTTGATTAGTTCCAAAGAAATTAAATCCTTGATGTCTCATGTCACTGGGTTGAATTTAAGTAATATGCACATTGCTACCCTTTGACAGCCATGCAGAAGTTTCTTTCATGTGGCATGTTTTTATAATTCGTTCAGAAATTTCTAGAAAATTAAGTGTGACAACTAGCAAAAAAATCTATATTGTTGATAACAACAATTGTTTAGTATATGCCTAATCAATTGATAAGCATAAATATACTTTGTGATTATAAAACTAGTCAAATTTTTAGTAAGATGTTTACCATTTTTTTGAATTTGTGGGTATGGCTAACTTCACATCCATGTTTGTGACTGGCACAGAACCTTTTGATGATGAAACAGATGAGGAGCAAGTGATAAAGAAATATTTTCTAATCTCGAAATTAGGAGTCATCAGGGTATTTCAGACATATAAGAGAAGACAATGTCAAACCTCAATCCCTTATGCTATATAGACAATTATTTTAGATGATCAGTAACTGAATTCTTTCATCAGCTGCATTTCATTAGAGATAAAATATTCTATTATAGGAAGGATCCACCCAAACAAAAAATGGTAGAAAACCAAATGAGAAAAATGAATCATAAAATAACTTGTTCAACATTTACCCTCATTTTTCGCTTATGGCAAAAAGGTCTACTTTTCACAGAACTTTTGTTCTATTTTGGTAACTGTCATTTTTGAGGGACGATATGGATAGAATATTGGGCCAATGTAACCCAGTATATATTGTACTAACCAGTGAGGATAAAGTACACAATTATTCTTCTTATGCTAGACCACTGGGTCATTTACTCATTTCAAAGGAGGCTTAGGACCACCTCCTCCATCTTTAAAGAGAGGTATTCACAGAAATAATAGCATTCACACCATTCTGGGACATAACCTCAAATCGACATAACCCATATGTTCGTAAACACAGTTACTTTAACGAAGAACTGAACCCCCGTAAACCGAACTTACGATTTTCGAAGGCAGCTCAGGTTAACTCTCGTTCCAAATGTTCCAAGATACTTAGAACTTTTACAAACCCGACAACATCGCCAGGAAATGAATAGGAAGGCCGGCAGCGCGGCCCATGAAATATATGTTAAATTTCTATAATGTCCCTTGGTAGTAACGTTTAACCTGGTCTATTTGTGATTGAATTTCTGAAATCGGGTCTCATAATCATAACGCAACGAGACGAAACTGACGGGAGGGATTTAAACGGGGTGATGAAAAAGCTGTAATAACTAACCTTCCTCCCTTAGAGTCCCCCCTGGTCAGCACAACCCGCAGGGCCGTCCCAACGGCCGCCTCAGAGGACGCCGAAGAAGACGACGCCGGCATCTGCCCGACGGACACTTACTACACTTCGGATTCGCACGCGCGCACCCTCCTTTCGCCCTCTGTGCCCGTCTTTACCTGCCTTCTTCACCCTTTAGCGAACCTTTGTCTGGTCCGTGCACGTGCACACGCGCACCCTCTTACATATTTCAACACGTTCGCAGACTGTAATATGTACCGCCCGGGCGCTTTTCAAAATGTCGCGAGAAACGTGCGGGAACGTTCGACGACGTACACAGTACACACGAAACGCAGAGACGCAAAACGCTAAAACGCCGACCTCTCGTCCAGCACAGGACGATAAATCGGCAGACTGATCGATCGCGATACCCAATTGCTGAACACGGGAGGGATCCCTGTCGGCACGTCGCCGACTTGTACGATGCGTTGAGCGAATCGTCGTTGCCGGCTTGAGTCACGTGGTCGCGTAACGCACTAATCGGACGTCGAGCGCTCTGTGATCGATCGCAACCGGGGTTTTTTCACGAGGGAAAATGAAAACCGTCTTATTTCATAACCTCTAAAAACGCCGCAGCAGTAACCTACTTCTGGATATTTTTCGAATTTAATTATGGCCATATAATTTACATGTTTCGCAGCTGTGTTCATTTTCAACAATTGATCTAACATCTCAAATCGTTGGGTCTAACCATAGGGACGAACACGTCGAAAGGTTAACAGATAAACAAACATATTGAAATTAATCGCATATTAAGGAAGTGTTACTGTAAGGAAAAGAACAAATTTTCTTTTTATAAATAAGAAGACATATAGTAAGAAAGCATGATGTTGCAAAGTTTTGCGGTATATATATTTCAATAACAAATAATTTTTCATGATTAGTCGTAATAATATAAAATATAGATTGATTAAAGGATAAACACTCACTTTTTGAGTCTTTCTTTCTACTTCTAGTTCTTTTTACTTGCACATTGTCGATTTTTATTTTCTCTTATAATTTTTAATTTTTAAAGTTTTTTATTTTATATTTCTATAATCTCGCTTATTTTAACACTTTATATTACATTTCAGAACATTCAATGCATTTCACTAAATAAACTATATATAAATAATTACAAAATAATACATATGTCGATTTCCACGAAAAATCGTCCGAAAAGTGGCAACGAAATGCACAAAATTCAGATCCCTCGGCACAACTTCTGGAGTCGGTTTTTTTTTCAAGTTTTGGGTCCTAGGAAATCATTGAAAATGGTGAACACGCGAAAGAATGCCCCCATGGGGGGTTTTCAGGCGAAAATGCACTTGTATTTTAATTCAAATTTTGCCGAATTCCCGGTTCCTGGGATCATGTGTATATCGGCCCCGGAGTTTCTTTATGGGGGTTTTTGGACCGTGACTACAATTTTGAACCCTTCCTTTAGCACCCCCCTCACCCCACCCACCCCTCCAGGCAATCGACCACATGAGCAATTCCTATTTAAAGGGGATTTGTCATGTCTCAGCTATCTGTACAACGATGTATGCTTTGGATGGGGTTTCATGGTATGAACAAGCGACAAATGCATTTTAGGTTAGTTGAGCCCAATCTACTTGAAGTGTCAATGTAATTGAGAAAGGCTTAATTGCCCCAGAAAATGATTTCGATGAGTTTTCGAGGGTGTCCTCAATTAGAATCGTCTTCTCCATGATGGTCAGTCTTCGTGGTAAGTATAATGTCCACAGCAGAATCCATCTTTGTCATTTGAACCCTCAGCTCTCCGCCAGAGTTGACCAAAAATTGTAAAAAAAATGCATCAACCCCTCTTCTCTGGAGCTCTCAATCCCAGGAGCCTCAGAGGCACAAAATGTCCTGCCGTTATTTCCACCGCGTTTCATTCAGAATTCAGGGCCCCGGGACTTCGGGCTACCGGATGGGGCCCAAGAAATGGGATCAAGGCCCTTCAAAACCCTCTGAATCACTTCCAGAGACCTCGAAAGCTGATAGTTCACTTCCGTAATTTTCACAGCCCTCCCCGACATCTCACCCCCGCCAGGGTCGTGGTGAGTAATCAGACTTCAAAAATGGAATCTGTGACCTTCTGGAGAAACTCCTGAATCAGTATGAACATGAGCTCAAAAATCGGAAAGTTGGCGAAATTTCAGGTAAAATTCAGCTCAACTTGCGCCCGAAAACCCCCCATGGGGGCATTCTTTCGCGTGTTCACCACTTTCAATGATTTCCTAGGACCCAAAACTTGAAAAAAAACCGACTCCAGAAGTTGTGCCGAGGGATCTAAATTTTGTGCATTTCGTGGCCACTTTTCGGACGATTTTTCGTGGAAATCGACATATCAGTTTCATACATATCATGGCCTCGCACTCATATTTTTTTCTCCTTCACTCTCCTCTACTTTTCTTTTTCTCTCTCAGCCTCATATATATATATATATATATATATATATATATATATATATATATATATATATATATATATATATATATATATATATGTGAGGTATTGAGGGATATGTTCAGTTAATAACATACCCCTATTACAACCTTACCTCTATAAAACCCTTACCCGCAATGTCTTCCCCTTTCCTCCTACCCACACCCTTTATCCTCACAGCCACAGTTTTTCTTCAAAAAATCCGAGGGCTCCAGACCATCGGGGCCTTGAGTACTTCGATTCAGGCCCCGTCAAGACCTGACATCTTGCCACTTAGAACTTGCAGCTTACGAAACGTCAAAATGTCACCGCCTCATCGGTGACTGGAGGATTGTCGCATTAGAGTTTTTCTGTGAAACTAGAAACCACTCATCTTGTTCCAAACAGAAGAAATTCTAACAATGTAAATTTTAATAAATGAATATGGAGAATTATGTTCTCTGGAAGGGATTGCTGTTATTCTCAATTTTACTTTATTTTCAAAATGTTTGAAAGCCTTAAGAACTCAGCTACTTACTCTATCCGTCTGTTTGCACGTATTAAGTAATAAAGCTTGTTGCACCAATGTTGATTTTCATTACTCTGTATTTTGTTATTGTTAAAACATTATTGCTGTACTAAAGCAATTTGACCTCGCCTTATATAAATTTCATATCAAAGGTGATCTATGAACTTAACGATTAGTGACTGATAACTGTCATAATATTTTCTAAATTATTCCATGTTCAGTTAACAAATTACTCGTAGACTTAACAGAATTAACACAATGAATATTGCATTTGGAGGTAAAAGGGCGTTAGTTACAGGTGCAACGAAAGGTAAGCATTCACGATTATAAAAGCAACAAATAAACTAAATAAATTTATTTTTAAGGAATCGGTAGAGATATTGCTATACAGTTATCGAAATGTAACGCGAAGGTCGTGGCCATAGGACGGAACCAAGAACTTTTAGGTAGCATAGCTACACATATAAATTTATACGTATAAAAGTGATTATTTTATAGAATCTCTGAAAAAAGAAGCTTGTGGCATTGAAACAGTTCAGTTGGACATCTCCGACTGGAAAAAAACTGAGCAAACTCTGAAAAAAATTGGACCAATCGATTTACTAGTAAATAATGCCGGAATGGGTTGGTTGAAGTCTATGATGGACATCGAAGAAGAGGATGTGGATAGGTGAGGAAAATTTTAAATAGACTTTCACAAATCAAAAGGGACTTAATGCACAGAATTACTATTATTGGTGAAATTTTAATTTGTTCATTCCTAATATTTAAAAGTTTAATACGAGTATGCATTAATTGAAATAACTCCAATAAAGAATATGAAATAAAGGACTCACCATACGTATACTAATCGCGAAATAACAATGTGTAGATATCCGTCGAATCGACCGGGAAGTGTGAAGATCTTTATTAATTCAGATATATAGCATGTTGACATAGTGTTAGTATACTTAGTTACACACAGCGTTAGAAAAAAAGTGTCATATGAACTTTTAGCGTTTCTGGTGATTTAGAAATAAATTTCACACAATGCCAAGTTGGCTTCTGAAAAACAATCAAATATCACACTTGTAAAATCGAAATGTTTTATCTTATGTTATTAAAAATGGTTGAATTTTCTAATGGAAGACTATGACAGACATTTTCTCCGTTTGTCCTGCCTGAAGAGATCGCTATTGAATCCGCTTTCATCATCATTAATGACAAAGCATTCTTTACCTTATTGATGATAGAAGAAATACTTTTTATCAATGTTTTTAATTTATTGTAAAAGTCATATTTATACGATTTTTGGTTGTTGCGCATCTTTACGGATTTATATATTGTCACAAACGGCGGGGGAATCTAAAAAAGGGTTAGGTCAGCACAAAAACGAAAATAAATCAGAACAAGAAGATGGGGGCACAGCGAATCTCAAAGGCTGGAGCGTGAGAGATGAGGAACGTAACTTACAGGATTGCCTGTCGTCCGGACTTTCTGGTTTCCATAGCGGAGGGCCTCTTGGCAGGGGGGTTGGAAGGCTCTTCTTCGGGCGTCCGGCTGGGTTCTGGAGACTTCGATGATCGACCACAGTCTCCGCTCGGGGCTCTTTCTACTCTCCCCTCGACCGGCCGTCCGGCTGGTCCTTTCAGGGACGGCCCTCTTCCGGGCAGCCCCTTGGACAGTACTTGTCCAAGCTCACACGTCTGGACCCCACTGGTCCTCTCAACTACCTTCTTCCTTCTATTTATGTTCGGCTTTTGTTTTGCTTATACTTGCACTGTGTGTTGTTTTGGTAAACTCTTTCTCTTTTGTTATTCGTATTTCGCGCGACTTGTCCTTGTCCTATCAGCCATGTACTAAATCGTTGTTTATTGTTTGTGGTCGTCGAAGTCTCGTGTTCGTGACAATATGCAAAATTTCATATTTTATTTAATGTAAGCGTTTAGTTCCGTTTATGAAATAAATCAAGCCATTTCACTCTTGGTCTTCCATCTTAATGGCTAACTTAATCAGTAGCTTTTATAGAATTTGCAATCGGAAGAAACTTATTAGGCCAACGTGTGGTGAACTGAGACCCAAAGGTAATTTTCTTCAATGATTAATTTAATTTCATGAAGTTTATAAAATTAAATTTTGTTTATATTCCTATTAAAATTTCGTATAAAATTTTAAACATACCAATATGTAGCACAAATCTAAATCGTTTTTTCGTAAAGAAGATTCATCTGGAATTTTCGTTGTGACAAACCTATTGAGATTTTGTTTAAATTTTAGATGATTAACTTTTTTAAGAGGAGTATTCGCAGAAACTTGTGCATCACAAAGTTTATACGAAAAGTCGGTTTTCAGTAGTCTGATTTGTTGTCATTTAATACAGTAGAAAATATGTTTCTTTGGGTTCTATTTTTTTTTTTGTTTAGAGTATAAACGTGTGCTACACTTAGTACCAATACAAAACTGCCATGTTGAGTAACATGCTACTTTAATGTTGTTTTAATGTAAAATACAAATACTTCTAACAATTTTCACCGAAAATAGCAAAATATATATGTAGTTTCAAAAAATCTTGGAAACAATATTTAACAATATGTTAATTCAGTGTGTAATTCAACAATAGGTAATTCAATAAAATAATGTTAACAACTATTTTAGAACAAATCCCGCAAGATCAAGTTGCCCCAACGTTAGTAATATTCTCGTCCAGCTTCAACTAACTGTAAAAAAATTCTATTTGAGATGTTTGCACCAGGGGTATTTTATTTCCATTTAAATCATATAAGAACTTTACACTTTAACGTATGGACTGCAAATAAATTTATTTGGCCTAGTTTTCAAATCCTGCTCACCATTTTCCGTTCATCGATCTGACCCCGGAACTAAATATTTATTTGGAGAATCTCTTAATTTATTGGTAGAAAAGTATATTTACGACGTAATAAATATTACTCAGTTAATTCCTAAAGAAGCTCATTCTCGAAAATGTGAGTATACTAAGTCTGGTGGAATACTCTCGAATTCCAACATCTCATTCACTGAAACTATTCAATGGTTGATAATATTCAATAAACATAAGACGTGTTTTTGGAAAACTTGTACCCATCCTGTCACTTACATCCATGTATCCGGGAGAGGTAAGTGCAGTTAACGTCACACAATATGACACATGGTGTCATAGTCTTCAAAAAAATTGTTAAAAATACATATTAATACATTTAAAAGACGTAGTATAGTATAGTATAGCATAGTACAGTATAGTAGACTAGTTATTTATCTCAACGTGTAATGAGACAACATATTTCTAACCTAAGGGCCCATTAAGGGTCCACCCTAAGAGTGGAGACATCTTCCCTCATTACACCTTGAGATAAATAACTAGTCTACTAACTGTACTCTACTGTATTTTAAATGTAATATAATGGAGTTTTAACAAGTTTTTAAGAGTATGACACCATGTTTGTGTTAGGTGATATTAACGACACATTTAACTCTGCTGTATATATGAATGCGAGACAAAAGTACTATACTTCGTTCATTTGCGGATCACAGCTCGAGTTATGTGTCCCGACAATAAAACGATGATAAATCATAGGTATTACATAACTTACCAAAGTGTAACGTGGAAGTTCAATGGTATGAATTATTGTAAATAGATTTATACGAACAAGTTATGAGTATACATGTTGTGTAGGTATGTGGTTTAACGCTAAAAAATCATGTCATAACTAGTTAAGTGCCTTCGTGAATAATCGATTCCTACGTATTTATGGAGAATAATGACGGCAAAGGACCTATAAAAATGAGGAGAAAGACGAATTTAATGTAAAACGTTTGTGACCTTTGAGCAGTGTTTATGAAAATGACATCGGTTTCACACGTCACTCCAGTTACGCCCAATACAAGTGTAGCATACTCTCTAAGAGAAAAGACAGTTATATGCAATTGAAGAAGTTGATGATTTACCTCAAGTACACAGAATCAAATTGTGGAAAATTTTGCGCGAGTTGGATTTTTGAGGGGAAAACAGAATAGAAAATATATCCTTATTTATAGAAGAGGGATTGTCTGTTGGAGAAGAAATTATTTAAGGACGATCAGGAAGTACCCATCCGAAGAAAGGACTAGCTATTTGGACGAAACATGGCTGAATGAAGGACATACTTTACAAAAATAATGGTTAGACACTAATATCAAAACTTTCAAGCAGTTGTGGAAGGATATCCTAGTGGATTCACTGCACCGATCGGAAAAGGCCGTAGGCTGATTATCACCCATACTGGAAATGAAAATGGTTTTGTAAAAATTGTAAATGATGGTTTGCTAGAATGCGCCTCGAATTCAGCAAAAGCAACATTTCCACGTGGAAATGACTGAGGATGTTTTTGAAGAATATTTTAGGCAAATGTTAGAACTGCTACCAAATTCTGTTATTGTAATGGATTACGTTAGTTACCATTCTAGACTCGAGGAATCATTGCCAACATCATCATGGAGGAAAGCAACTATTATTGATTGGTTGCAGCAGAAAGGCCTCAATTATAACGATAACATGGTGAAAAACGAATTGTTATTTATTGCGAGGCAACATAAAGCATATTTCTAAAAGTAGATTGTTGGTGAAATGGCCAAAGAAAAAGGAAATCTATAGTACGATTACCTCCATACCATTGCAAACTTAATCTTATCAAGCTCATACGTGCTCAAGTAAAAGGAAACGTTGCTAGAAACAACACCAATTTTAAATTGCATGATGTACGTCAGCTTCTCCCATCATTGTTCAAAGTGCCTGTGTAATTGTATTTCCATGAAAAAGACAGTACCCTGCATACAATCAAACAAAAAAAAATAGATAACGGTAATTATTCTGCATTAATTTCAAATTATATATATTCTATTATTTGCTGTTGAAACATTTCAGTTCAACTTCCGACATCCTGCGCAGGACGAAGTTATATATACCAAAGTAATTAAATAATTTATTGAAATAATCGATTACCGATATTATTATTCCAAACTTAACCATTTCTGTTGAATTTTAAAATAATAATTAAATCGTGTTGATTTACTTAAAGTCGAACGCACTTTCACTGACCGGCCTTTTTCCATAGATGCTTCACTATAATTTTATGATGCTATTGTTGTTTGAGTTTAATAGTTGGTAGGCCAAATAAAGAATAAATACCACAACGTGAAACTCCTATTTAAACCTATTGTTTATTATCGGGAAATTCTTTCGATGCACAGTACACAACTGTTCGGGGATTTGCATTTATAATGATGGTTTGCGAGCTGTCAGTCGTAAATGAACGGATCATTGTCATCCCGAAACTGAAAACAAAGAGCGTAGTGGAGGACGTCCGCCAACGCCGGAGTCGTCTATCATTCTTCATCCTTATACTCGATCCGTATTTAACTGATAAAAATTATGCAGGGCTATAAAAATTTCGAGGAGCTGAAACACTCGAAAAAGTACAATAAACACGACGGGTGGTGTCGAAGGGTAAACGAACTTTACTATTGCAGGGAGGTATTTACTAATGACACCATCTTTAGCATCCACACTGATCATTTATTTTATTATTTTAATAAATTAGCACAATTATGATTTGATTGGAAAGGTTAAAGAAATAAGAACATAGAAGATTGGAATTTATAGTATATGCAAATAATATTTGTGATGAAGTAACATTGTTACATTAAATATATTTATTGAAAATGTATACATCGAAGTAATCTATGAGAAATTGGAATGTTTACCATGGTATTTGCATATCATATCATTTCTGATATATAATATTAATGTTTTCGAAAATGTACCATTATGTTTGATTTGACATGGGTGATTTTTAATACATACATGGTATACATTTTTAAATATTTACAATGTTTCATATTTACACCTTACAGTGAAGTAGGGGGTGACAACTAAATAAGAAGAAAAAAAACGTGATCAAAAATGATCTAAAATTTTTATATATTTGATTATCGACCATATTATAGTTTCATTGGAGAGGGTGTAATTTCGAGTTACCTTATCTAATTCGAAATTATTTCAAGATATAGAAAAAAGGCATAATAAAAAATTTGAGGGACTATGCAAATACTCTAAAAGTTGAGTTCAAACAAAAACGCAGATACGAGATAAATACGGGATACGGCATTATAACTTCCATTTTTCAAAACGCAACGAAGCCCACAGTGTAAATCAGAATTTTTTTATTTTTATTTTTTATAATATAAATACATATGTAAAATTTTGTTTCACACAGCATTAAAAATCATGTTATGTAGGTGATGCCCTCATTGTCCATACACTAAATAAGCCGATTTCTGGTGTTTGTCATAACCCTTTTCAGCATGGCAGCGGGTATGTTGGCAAATTCGGCCCGAATATTGGCCTTGAGATCTTCTAGCGTCCTTGGACGGTTGACATAACCGCAGGAATTCAAAAAGCTCCACAAAAAATCACAAGCGGCCAAATCGGGGGAGCGGGGTGGTCACTCCAAACTCCCCCTTCTTGAGATGAGGCGCCTCGGGAAGTGTTCCCTCAAAACAGCCATCGATGCATTGGAAGTGTGAGCCGTTGCACTGTCTTGTTGAAACCAAACGTCCCCTAAATACAATTTTTCAAGTCGAGGGAAAAAATTCTTCCAACATGTTCACATACCGGCCACAAATCACCGCCACTGTTACCTCATTTTCCTCAAAAAACAGAGATTAATATTCTCAGCTGAGGAGAGTGCACACCACACTAAAACTTTAGGTAAATGCAGAGGCCTTTGATGCAATTCACGGGGGTTAGTGTCAGCCCAGTAAGGCAGTTTTGTTTATTGACGTATCCACTCAAGTGGAAATGGACCTTATCACTGTAAAAAACAATCATGTCCTCATGAACGTTTTCGAGAAGTACATCACAGACGTTCCTCCGAGATTTGAAGTCACGCTCACACAATTCTTGAAAAATCGCCATCTTGTAAGAATGGTAACGAAGAGCATCGTGAAGAATTATTTCACCGAACGATCGGAAAGTCTAAGGGCAGACACATGTTTGCACACAGAATGCCGTGGAGATCGCAGTGTTGAGGCTCTCACAGTATCAATGTTCTCTGGTGTTCTAATGGGCTGACGAACCCCAGTTCTTCGTTTTGTCACACTTCCGGTTTGTCTGAACGAAGCCACCCATGTAACAATCCATTTCCGATCTAGGATAGGGCCTACCGGGGCTACATTGAACCGATTTCGAAAGGCACGCTGCGTTGTTCTCATAGAACGTCCATTCGAAAAGTACGCTTCGACGGCAAATGCACGCTGCTCACTGTTCCAATGCATCATGGCAACTTACCAGGGGAATAAAACTATAGAAGTATGCTTGTCGAATAAGACCATTCTCCGCCCACTACGACCTCTATAGCCTGAATGTCACTCATTTCAAGAAAGAAAGTTATGATGCCGCACCTTGTACCATATATACAACCGCTCTTTTCTAATAACTAATAAAAAACCAACAAAATATGTTACAAACAAAGAAAACGGTTCAACATAATTAAAAACTCTATTTGGCGCACCCAGTACAACTCCACTTGAAGACACCGGGTACAAGACTGACTTACCAAGTAAGCAAGTGACGACTAACCCTGTGGGCAAGAAAGGCGTAGGTGAGCCGACTTCGTTTGACTTGGTTTGACTGAATATACTTTGGTCGAACCGAACAATGGAATTCTTTTGAAACTTTTTATGCATTTACTTACTTATTTTGTTATAACATTGCTAACGTTCAAATTTATTACTAATTTAAACTAACGTCAAAAAATTAATTTTTATACCTTGTCATAAAATTTCGATGACGAAGTGAGCACGATTTTTTATATTTTTTGAAATACAGGAGGCCTGTGGAATGGTCGAGCACTAGCTTTATTGTGCGCCCAAGTGACTATTAATGATAATTTTAGTTGTCCCAATGCTGCCTGAAACGAGAATCACACCACCGAGCTAAAGTTGTGTTACTTGGCCTTTACAATTTTGCCATAATAAAGTATATCTTACATATCCTGTTTCAACATCTCACATTGCCATATCCGACTCAAATAAGCTTACATACTGATTTGAAATAATTTTTAGAAATTTCATTTTTGTTTTTACAAATTACACTCTCCTTACATCTGCATTTTACAGCGTTTTTGGCGTCAACATCAAAGCCCTGATAAACATAACCAAACTGATAGTCCAAGACATGCTGTCGAGAAAGGCTCCTGGTGCGATTGTGAACCTCTCTTCGCAAGCGTCCCTGGTCGGTCTACTTCACCACACTGTGTACTGCGCTAGCAAGGGAGCCGTGGACGCCTTCACCAGGGCAGCCGCCCTGGAATATGGCCCGCATGGGATCAGGATCAACGCCGTGAACCCCACTGTGATTATGACCGAGATGGGTAAATTGGGCTGGTCGGACCCGAAGGTCGCGGAACCGATGCTGGCGAAGATACCGTTGAGGAGGTATTAATTAGTACCCATTGTTAGAATTTGGAATGATGTGTTATCATGGATTTAAATCTGGCTTGCAGAGTCGAAAATGCAAAGATATTGTTGGAATTAAATTGTTGTCTTCCTCTTGTTTTCAGGTTTGGAGAGGTGAGAGAAGTAACAGATGTGGTCCTATTCCTTTTGAGCGATAAGGCGAGTATGATTACCGGTGTCTGTCTACCAATCGATGCAGGATACACGAGTAGCTAACAATCTCTTAATTGTGTGGTAATAAAAATAAAATTTCTGTAACGAAAACAAGTGTTTATTTATTATGTACATTCAATACCAATTACAATTAAATTAATCTACGTAATACAGTCAGCAGAGGCACCAAGTCTACGTTGTCTGGTCCCTGTGAATTTTGAATCGAATTCACGTTTTTCAAAGGTTGATATTTTTGAAAATGTAAATGTGCAGAAGTTTCAAAATACAGGTAGACCCAATGCCTCTTAGATCTATCTTATATATACAATATTTACATTATAATACATTGCAGATGATAATGGCATATTTTAAACCAATGATATTGTTAGTAACAAAATTTTTATTGTCATGCATACTTAAAATTTTTGAACCAATAGAGAAACTCAATGTAGAGATAATAGAGACATGAACTGTAAAATAAGGATATTATCTGCTCAATTAGAAGCAACTGGGTAAAAAATCACCAAGAATGTCTACCAGTGATATATTTTCTTGATAGACAAAAGATTAGCTAATAGTAATTTTTTGTACATTCGGTACACTCGTTGCAGAGTATCACCACGAACACAACAAACTTAAGTTCTTGGTCACGAGTTATTGGTGTCTCAAACGCTAAGAAAATTGCTGATGAATTATTTCAGCTTTTTTGTCGTTTCATTTTCATGTGCACCAAGACAAACACTGCTTTATGCGCTTATATACGTTAGGATGTTAAAATAACATTCTTGTCCTCTACATCAGCAGTATATCTCCATATACCTAATGCTGCACCAACTTTCAATAGCACATTCCAAAAAAAATCTATCATTATTTTGTTCAAAATAATTAAAAATTTGTTGTACAAAAAAAATTAAAAATTCTAACGTGTCGATTCGTGGAAGTGCACTGGACAAATTACACTTTTTCCTGGCCCGCACAAACTCTAGAATTCGTTGGAACCTTTCTATCAATTAATTAAGAATAATAAATAAGAGGGAGAACCACCATCGGTTACATTAACCAAATTATTAGTAACTTGACAATTAGCTATAGTGGGTGAAATAGATGTGTTACATTGTCAAATATTTTATTAAACACGTTTAATAACAATGTGTATACTATATGCATACAATTATTCAGGTCACTAAAAAAACAAAAAAGAATATGCCAATATTTTGAAAAAATTACACACTGATTCATAAATAACCGGTTTGAATATCCGGTTAGATAGTTCCCATCCACTTTGGATGATTTGCTTTGTAAATTACATTTAGTTTCAGTAAGTAGATAGTTTCCGAAAATCTTTGTCAATTTTCTTCCAATTCAACCCATCTTAGATAGGTGTATATGAAACATTCTTCACGACTTATAAATAATCCTTCAGAAAATGCAACATAGAGTTCAGAGAACAAATATGAAAGAAGCATTTCATGAAAAAATACATAAGCACTTATGAGAAAGTTTTCCTTGTGACTACTCAGTAACTCGTTTTATTAGATTAAAATTGTATTATCTAACATACAGTAGGTATGTTTGTTACAAGAAACATTAAAAATATTAATAATGATAGATAACAGCGTGCGCGTGTGTTTCAAATAGAAATTGTATGAGATGAGTGAAGAACAGTTTTAGTTATTTGTCACGTGTGCCTAATGTGAACGGAACAAAGGGAGAGAGAGAGAGTTTGGTAATAGAGAAGGCATCGAAAGTCAACATAGCGGCCGTGAAGAGAACTAACAATTAACTTTCGTTCGCCTTTGTATTCGCTTTCCGTGTTTTATGTCGGTTTTTTTTTCTATTAACGTCTCTCCGACAAAGACGACACAAAAAGCTTCGCTTAAAAATTTTGTTATACATTTATTAAAGAAACTTGGTGGTGTGGGGTAAGTCTTACTTAAAGCTGCACACCACATATGCGGTGAAATATATAATGTGAAAAAGGAATGTGCCTGGAATGGTAAAAAGGTTAGAAAGAAACCAATGACATGAGTGACACTGTAGTGGCACTATACACAAAGAAAGAGGGAAGAGTCCATAAAACCAACAACAGGTAACGTTGTCGTTTCCAATAAAAAAAAAACGTAGAAGGAAGTTATTCAAGCAACAGTGGATATAATTATATTGTTACAATTAGTATGTGTACTTGTTTGCTTTTAGGTGTTTTACTATCCTGTGTTTAATTTTAAGTTTTCAGTGTTGTTTTGAGTTGTAAGTAATTTCTACAAAATTAACATTGCTGTATATTTTTGATATCACTTTTAGTACATATTTTCTCTATAGCTCAAGAACAGCTTAAATTAACACTAGCTCAATTTTTTAAAGAAGTTGTTTCTAATTTGTACGAATTAATGGGTACTAAATATATCGTCTCTCTTTCATTTATGGCCTTGTCTAGAAGTGTTTAAACAAGGTTTAAAGTTAGTTATTGCCGAATTAAATGGTACTAGCCTTATACCCATCCAGCATCCCAGTGTTTCCATGAAAACGACATACTTTTCGAGAAGTGTGAAAGCGATGTCTCCTACTGTGCCACCACCACTTTCCCCCAATCCTCCTTAATCATGTCGGCGCCCTTCTCGCCGATCATGACGACCGGGGCATTGGTGTTCCCGCTGACGATCTCCGGCATGATCGAGGCGTCGACGACCCTCAGGCCCCGGACGCCGTGCACTCTTAACCTAGAATCGACAACGGCCCCCGGGTCTCCCTCCGGGCCCATCTTCGCAGTCCCGACCGGATGGTAGACCGTCATGGAAATCGTTCTCGCGTGACACTCCCAGTAGGCGTCCGTGCCGAAGGGGGCGGCAAACGGGGTGGGGCCGTCACCGGAGGGGGCAGATCCCGGCCGACGGGGGCGGGATGACGAGTGGCAGGTCGGGAGGGGGATGGTGTGCAGGTGGGACCCGAAGCGACGAAACGCCGCCGTGCGGCTCAAGTTCAGGGCGATCTTTGCACCTATGGAAGAAAGAAATGGTTATAGGTGAAGACGAATTTTGAGGTTTGTTTTGCAGGATATTGCTAGAATAAAAGACGTTTTTAATGCGTTCTACCTACGGGACGTCTCAGATTCATAACGTGCCATCCCTGTAATTCATGTAGTCCGTGTTACGTACACAAAAGTCTTGGCTCGTTAAAGTTAGATCAACAGTTGAGGATGGTGACAATTTCGGTTAAAAGGTTTAAAATTATTTATTGCTGGGGTCAGACATGTCGGCGGGGCCACATGGTGGCGATCGTAAGGACGTGCGGACAGTTGGGAGCTGGACATTTGAAGTTCAGGAATTCAGGAAGTACAGGAACGTTTTGTGAGATGGTGAGAGAGAAATTCCATCTGGTGAATCAGCTATGGAACGAACTATCACGAAACCAACACTTCGTCACAAAGTTAACGTGTCAAGTGCTTATTATTATCCGGTTAATGTTATGGAATGTGGGTGCCTTAATATCAGACAAGTTCAATGAACTTAGAAATTTTATCACTGCAGAAGTACTGATAGAAGCCTGCTTGAGAAAGCATATCGAAAATCCTGGGAAGCCTTCAAAGAGAAATTTAGCCGTATTCCCAAAGATATCACTAGATTTCAGTCAGTTGTAATGTTTTGCCTTACAACCGGGTATGATTACCTACAGAAATGTCTTAATTGCATAGGGGTAAGAAGCGACCGCTATGTCCTTTTCGCACTACAGAGATAGAAATAGTTGGATAACACATGAAAACCTGCACCGCCGTTGCTGATTCACGAAAAGTCCATACACAGCTACATAATATTGATCACGAATTGCACTGTGCTGCAAGAAAGCGTTTAGCGGAAGCTTGACTCGTAAGGCAGGTGAGTTTATGAATTTCAAGTCACATTTTTATGACCAAAGTAGGTCAGGTGGAAGCTATACTAATCGAAAAAAGTGTAAAAGAACAGTACCAATCTTTGTATCAATCTTATATAAACACTTCTAGTGAGAATAATTGAAAAATATTGTGAAAATTGTAATAAAAGGCAAAGGACCACTAGGTCCCAAAATATGTTAAATGCACTAATGCAACTAAATGCATTTCTCAGTGCATATAAACGTCTCTATAGCTTGTTTCAAGTACTCGACCTAAGCAAGACACCCTTATTACAAAAGACGCATTCGTTTTCCTCAACATGGAAGACAGATAAGCGATTGTTGAGTTTTTGCTTGATAGCCGAAACGTTACAATTTCTTCGTCTTTTTTGTTAAATAACATATAGAACATTTAGGCATCTAAACTGCTCAAGTGATAGCCCAAGGCTGTTATGCAACATGTTAAAAATACTAGTCAAATACTTCTACTTCTCAATTATATTTCCTCACCTTCAGCTAATCTCTTTACGTCCTCTTCCACTTCGAAATAATTGGCGTCGATGATGGGAGGAGAGAAAGGGTTGTTGTCCTTCAGCCAGACCCTCCCCCTGGACTTAGGGCGGAGCAGGAGTGGCATAAGCGTGTAGACGTCCTTATTGGCTATTGGAGCGTAAACGGTGTCGTACAACTGATCAGTCAGTCCCAGCACTTTACGAACGCGGGCGCCACCGTCGGAGCTTATGCTCGCGGGAGCGAAGTGGAACTGAATATCTGGATAGGAGAGATTCCCTGTGGGCATAAAACGAACGTTCGTTTTTGATGTTTGGATTAGTAGAAAATATCTACTCACCGTATTTAGTTGCGACGAACGCTAGCCCCTCTACGCCCCCTAGGGTGGTCATTGGTCCTTCTCCATTTGCAACGTACCTGGATCACATTGCAAGATTATTAGCAAAGGTTGGAAAAATGTCTTATATGATGCGGGTTTTAATGGTGATACAGCAGATATACCATTTTTAAATTTAGTTCGTCCGTTCACTTTCGTATCTAGCCGTTAGTGTACTGTTTAACTAACGTTACTGTACTCCACTTTTAATTACACTTATTCGAATATTGACCTACGACATTAGAGAAGACCACCATAACTATGTAATGATCGTTTCAAATGTTTCTTCTAGCAAGCGTAAAAATGTCATTTCTAGTCACTCGCACATTTTCCGCCTTCTATTACCACCGACATTATTTTCAGCACGTATGAGCGACTGAAAATAATATATTTGTGGCATGATTTTCAGTTATGAGTAATCTAATTAACGACAAAGTAAAAATCTCAATATGCGAATACCTAAGCGTCGCGGCGGCAGCTTCGATGCGCCTCTGGACGATCGCCACCGGTGCCGTCACGACGAACGTCAGCCCGCCGAGAGCGACGTGGTCCTGAAGGTTTTCGCCGACGCCTTCAAGAGGGCGGAGCGTTGGGACGCCAAGTCGTCGGAGCGCCATGGGCGGCCCGATGCCGCTCAGCATCAGCAACTGGGGCGTGTTGATTGCTCCTGCACTCAGGATTGTCTCCCTCGAAGCGGTCACGTGGTGCTTACGACCTCGAAGGGAGGATAAAGGACATCGAGTTACACTTTCATAGAAAAATAACAAATAAAAATGCACAAAGGAAGGTTTTTAAATCATGCTTTCATTTAAGCAACTTAAACTTAGCCATACTGTTTAATTTTGAAAAAACTGGTTATGAAGCTTGATGGACAAATAAAAAGGTCTTTATCTTGTCTATTTTTGGGTGGCGTTTAATATAAACTGGCCTATAAATGCAATGAAAAGCGAATAATAACACAGGCCGACAAAATTAGTACAGTTTACTCAACGCCTCTTACACATGTTGAATCTATACTTTTAAAATTATTGAAGTAAATTTGAAATCTATTTACCATTTCTAACGTACTCCACACCGAATGCTCTCATGTCAGTCGGATTTATTAAAATCCTCGTTACTTGTGCATTCAGAGCGATGTGAATGTTTTTTCTTAACTTTACTGGTCTCAAAAAAGCCTTGGCAGTGGAACATCTGGTACCTGAAGAAGAAATGAAATGAATATTTAAAACAAACAGCGCCTTACTAACACTACCTATTGTTGCCACGGTACCGTTCCCATGACCGCGCACAACCCTTTTTCCCTACCGTCAAAGGGTATCCTGTATTTAGGACACACTTTGTTTCTGTCATTTTAGTTCTTAGTTATTAATAACGAAGTTATAACAAACACGAATTTGGACAGAACATAAATCGCGAACCACTGTTGATTAACATCAATTTCCGTTACATTCTAAAATGCAACATCCCGTTAAGATTCCAGGTATGGCGCCAAGACCGTGCAACTCTATGCAACTCAACTAAAAATTTTTCGTATATCTTGAATTACAACGTCGGACTCACCCCTTCTGATCGTCCCCTGTGCGATCATAAAGCCGGCCTGCTCCTCTCCGTTGATATCTCTGATCTGGTGGCCAAGCTCCTTGCCCGCCTCAAGGAATGCGAGCACCAGAGGCGTACGCCAGGGAGACTCCCCAACCGTCAACGGCCCTCCCGCCCGGTGATAGGGTGTCCTCGCCAAGTAGGGGTTGCGATTGTCCTCGGACTTAAGGAAGTACGGCAGCACGTCGCGGTAGCCCCAACCGGGATTACCTAAGGAAGATAATGGGTAAACGCCAAAGTAATGAACAGAATACTGAGGGTTCTACTCGAGAATTTTGAAATTGTACAATCTAAATGTGATTTAAAAGTGGGTGAACCCATTATTCCGAATGGGTTCATATACGAATACTACTTCGTATATTTAGTGTGTTTAACGTAAACTTTTGACATAAATTAACTTACCCAGCTCCTCCCATCGGTCGTAGTCCCTCCTGTTCCCTCTCACGTACAACATATAATTTAAGACAGAAGACCCGCCCAGCACCCGTCCCCTCGGCCAGTTGCACCGCCCACCCCACATCCCGAGACATGCCCTGCCAGTCGCTTCAGTCTTATAGGTCCAATCACGTTTAGACAGTTGGAGGTAAGCGGCCAAAGAAGGTACGTCGGTGATCTCGTTCTCGTCTGGGCCCGCCTCGAGGAGGAGGATCTAAAGGGAAGGAGGAGACGAACGTGCACAAGTTAAAACATTTAGTTTTTTTCGTATCCTTCTATTAATGATCATTGATTAATGATTTTACCTTCCACTCGGGTACCTCGGACAACCGCCCCGCGACGACCGCCCCCGCCGATCCGCCTCCGACGACAATGAAGTCATATCTGTCAAGTGGTTGCCGAACCTCTTTGATGGGCGTCTCCGGGTCGTGGGCGTCATAACGGAGATACGAGAGGGCGGCGAGGATCAGTGGGACAATCCAGAGGGTCGTTCCGACGACGCCTACCATGCTACTGGAGGAGGCGTCCTGTGAATAATAAGGCAATACCTCTGGAGACTTATACTCTACCCTAAATCTATATTTGGCGCAAAAGGGGAAGTTAGAATGACAACTGTATAGTAGTTGAATACGTTACGTAAGCTCATAAAGTCACTATTATCAGCAGGTGTGTATGTATACATTGATCAAAATTTGATCAGTAGGTCCACTCCCAATTATTTCACATAACGAATCTCCCACCCCTTGCCTACCGAATCACCAGCTCGGCGGGGAAAATGTTGCGACCACTTGATACAGAGTGTGTTCGCAAATTGTGTTACATGGTGCGCACAACAAGTTACGCGAGAATCACTTGTAAAATTATAATTGTTATAATTATAAAATGTCTTCTTATGGGTCGTATTGTAGTGCCGATGGCTGCAAGACGTATCTACTCGACAACGTGTAATTTTTTTGATTCTCTGAGGACCCTATAAGGTATGTATGATTATGTAATGTATGTTGATAAAGTGTCCTAAAACCCATTCGTTTACCAAAACTACCAACATAGCTACTAATGCTTTGGTTGTTACGGTAAGAGGAATTGCACAAAACTGGAAACAACCTATCGCATACTTTTTTACCAAAGATTCCACTAGTGTTGAAGAAAGAAAGAAATACCTGCAAAATTTTAAAAGCTTAAATCCAGGATTATGAGAATTTAACTACCGATCAGAGCAATGTTTTTTGTATGTCGCTGGATATTTTTTAAGAAAATGCCGTTTGAAACATTTTTGCGATATTTGCGTTAATTATTTCAACGTCACTTCGTCGGACCAATCAAATGTACATTGTGTACTTAATCCTAAGAACGCAATGGGACCTTTTGACAATTTAACAATACCTCCAGTTGATTCTGTAAAATATTTTATCATTAGAGACAATATTTGTCTCAAACTTTAATTATTATGGCGCGCTTGGTGAAGTGGGGCATATCAGGCTTAAATTTGCAAGAAATTTTTCACATCCCTGTGTCAAAAAGTATCCTGTATCAGTATCGGAACATAGAATAAAATTTTAGTTCTTGAGTTTTTATGCTATCCTCAGTATCTCCAGTGCGGCATTTCACGAACACCTTGTACATGTTTCATTTGACTCTATAAAATTTGGTGTTGGTGAAGTTCCTACGTTTGCCCCAAATTTTTCAACACGTCCTAATTAATTGTGAAATTCGGCATAATTAATTGTGAAAGTTTCAACTAGGTACCAATACGTGTAAAGGAAGTCTCATCGTTTGGAACGAAAATTATGTAAAGGTGCACGTAAAAGATGAATTGTAAATTTATGTAATCGATTGATGATGCTGTTTAGAGTACTGTAATTACAAGTAAAACTAGCATATCCACGCAATTAGTATAAAAAGTAGTACATATTTATTATTAACATTGTAATAATTAGGCAGAAATTAAATACATTAAAGAAGTTTTTTTGAATTCTTGTAATGATAGTTTTTGTTTCGATGAATATTCTACGTAAGGTATGACTGCTCATAATAATCATAATAACTTAAAACTCGTGTAACATTTTTAATGAAGTGATTTAATAATGCAGTATTAGGTATACAGTAGCCAGAATTCAACGTAAAATAAATTGTATGGATTCCGTAATAATTCAAAAATGACTAAAACTTCTTCGAATGCACTCTTACCGTCTGTTAAAAATTTTCCTTTTCTCTTCCCTGGGGGAGTAGCAATTCAGCTTTGGCTTATATTCCACTAAAATCAGGAGGCCTAATTGTCATCCTCGTCACCCTCCTCCTCCTCCGCCTTTGGTACATAATATACGGGATAGGTCACGAGTCGATGACACCATTTGCGCACATTTTCCAGGTAATATCCTGAAACTAAATGACGAATGATGAAGCACGAGCGTGTAAAATTAACAATAATGACTGTCGTTAAAAGTGAATTTCTCGACCTTAACTGTTTGCTAATAAAGAAAAGAAAATGGTAAAAACCGTTGGGGTCACACAATGTATGGACAAAGTATGTAATTATTTCCGCCAAAAATAGAACAATGATTGCTGTAAATAAATAGAAATTCGCGCAAAAGTAATCAGCGCGATTAGAAACAGCATTAAAGATTAAAATGTTTTATGTCAAGTGAGTTCAACAGAATATTAAAATGATTCCCTATAAGATTTTATAGTTGGTCGATATACAATTTCTTTAGTTTCTAAATTCCAGTGTTTTACAACGGTTCGTTTTAATAAGCGTATTTTAATAGATAATACAACTTTTCCATGGCAAGAACTTCAAAAAGACGTAAACTTATCATCAGCTGGCATCACATTTAATTTTAAAAACAACGTTACTCAAAAGGTACTAACTAGCCCGAATTCGAAAGACAAAAACTTTGTAAATTGAAAAAAGATGTAAATATCTACAGTAGTTTCAGGAAAAATAGAAACACTATGGAACACAAGCCGGTCGCCAAAACATGCAACTCTCTAAGTATATCTTGTTCTCATTATTCAGAAAGTTAAAAAGAGTTAAAAAAACAGTATGTTCTGTTTTCTCTTTGAAATGTTCTGAACATTTTCACTGGATCTACTGTAGTCACTTTATGGTTTAACTAAATACAGTTTAAGAAATCATAAAAATCTACATCCTCTTCCATTCCAGCCGACCAAACAATCCCACCCTGTAGTGATTTCATATCACATACATGAAGATCATGGTGATGAATCACACATGATTAAATTGATGAAATTTGTTATTTATGGTGGTGTAACGATTTCTTGTTATATCATAAATAAACTCTGAAAAGAAGCCATCAATGAAAGCTTTTTCTCGTTTTTTCCTAAACTCCAACACCTTTCTTCCTTTCTTTCTTTCCCCACTAAAGATGAGCGGCGCCAGAGTTCTGCGCGCTCGTGACTTTTCCTACGTGCGATTCGGTTAGAAGAAAGCAGGTTAGCTCGTTACGTAACGGAAATATCGCAAGGAATGCAAAAGAGGAAAGTAAAAGCGGATCGAGACGTTATTTGATTCTTTTATTAAGCTCTAGGGGTCCGTTACGTAACCGCGGAATAAACTTTCTTCCGATGCGTTTACGTAACCCGAGCGAAACGTGACCTTTAACAGTGATGCGAAGGTTATTAACGGGATCCAGAAGGGGGTGACCGTGTCGCTGAAGTATCATCTGAAAGCTGAAGGAATGATCTAGGGGAATTTCGGGGACTCGATCAGGAAGGATTTTAATTTTAAACGAATTATGAAAAAGAGTAAACAAGAAAGTTGAAACTGCTAATTTTTTTAGAAATTCGTAAGTCAGTCTAAAAATATAATAGGATCAATATTAGTGACCAAAGAATCACACCTTCACACAATCCTACTGGAAGAGTGTTTAAGTACTCGTTAACCACTTTAAGTAAGTGATAAAATACTATTTTATTAGTCCTGATGGTTCCAAACAACTAAAGACTTCAAAAAAATCTAAAAGCTCTTGGGAAAATATTAAGATTTTCTTATTACTCTAAACAACAGATCGAGAAGTTCTACGAAAATTAACAAACCTGATTTTCATAAGAATTTAAATTTCTCGAAAAATAGAAAATATGATTTAAGTTTTTTTTATATAATTCAGATTATCAAAGGTTTTAGGAGAGAAAAGCGTTTTTAACGGAACTAATTATGAGGATAGTACATCTAAACATATACATGATATTTATTTTTAAACTGCCGGATTTGAAGTATGTAAAATCTTGGGAAAATCTAGAAATTCTTGGGAACGTGTTAACATTCCATTAACTCCGTAAATTCGTTTTATCAAAAAGGTATCAAAAAGTTACTCAGAAATATAGAATGTATTACAAGACCAAAACTCGACGTTTTAAGACAATCGTATACGTTTGAAGTTATCGAGATTTCCAAATGAGAAAAGGATCCAGATGTCTTCAATTTAATCTTAGGATTCCTGAATGATCAATCGAAGTCCTGCGAGTCCCTAAAACCTGAGAGAGCTCCCGAAATTTTAAATAATGTTTGTAAGTTACAAATTATTTAAACTGTCCGTTGGATCTAAAATTCAATTCAAAGGTTTACAAAACTTTATGAGATGAAAATAGTCCTCCATTGTCACAAAGGGTAAATATGAACGTTACAAGGACAAGTTCCACAGAAATAAAATTTTCGGGAAATATCATTCTTCCGGAATACAGTTGTAGAGAAAATGGCATGGTTAGTTGAATTCAGAGATTATGCGAATTTTTATTTAAGTTCAGAAAATTTTAGCAGTATCTACAAATTGATTTTTTAAAATTTACTGAATTTGGGATTCACAAAGGATCTCAAATTTTCAGTTAGGTAGGTAAGATAAATTTCTAGTTTCCTTACCTTACAAATCTTCTCAGATTCTATACAATGAGAAAATGTTCTTATGTAAGTTTGAAAAAATGAATGAATAATTGGTTTACAAGTTTTGGCTGGCTTCAATTTATCGAAAAATATTTGATAAAGCGCAATTTAATTTTACAAAACTTACCCTTCGCTATTTTACTTAAACCCACTCTCAAGGAACGATAGTTGTCACCAAAAATAGAAATTATTTAAAAATCACTTTTACACACTTCTGTATAGAAAAAATTAATAGACGGAGGCTTTCCCGAAAAGGGTACTTAAGTAACCGTGAAAATTCGCATCTCTACTCTTCGAGTCGAGTTCTTATACTGAAACTGAAAGCGGAAGCGCAATGTTAACCGAGTCTCAGTTCTTGTGCGTTCAAATCTGTAGAAGGAACGCGCGCGGGTGTAGAGCTCTGGGCGTGTGTTCGCGTATATGTTATATATTCTGATGTACAGTTTCCGAATATGTGTGCATTACAGTTTCCTGTCTTCGATTTATGTTCCAGTTTTTCCCCAAATATTTGAAATAAGTTTTCCAATAATAGATTATGGAAGAACATTTCAAATTAAAGTTCTTTATCAAATATTGAAACTGCTATTTTTTTAAAGAGAGGATGAATTATTTTAAACAATGAGCAATAACAGTTACCCTTTGTTTGCTACAGTAGAATTTGCACTCTGGCCTTCTAAAAAATAAGAGGAAGATAGTTCTGTGAACATTATTATTGCATAGACTATTGGCAACATTGCTTTCAGGAGTAAAACTCGAACTCTAAACTTAAAAATGTTTTAAGTTTTCAAATGTTATAATTCAATGCATGTATGATAATTGATATGACACAATTAAAAAAAAAGCATTTAGTCAATTTTACGTTTGAATACTTAGTATTATCTCTTATTTATCCTCATTTAAATATCCAAACCTCTGCAAAAGACGATAAGTTTCCTCGGAATATCCAATAAAATCTCGTTACATTTCACATAAGCCGTGTAACTAAAAAAAATTATCATAACAAATACGTCAAAAATTAAAGTTCATCAGAGTTTATCTTAATCTCTTTATGAACGACAGCTTATCGCTAATATCCCAGTGCTACGTACACCGACCTTGATGTTAATTAATTCCTGTGCTTGGACGCTACATTGTGGAGCTCAGTTCGACATTATAATTTCTCGAGTGAAGGAAATTCGAGTAAAATGGAAATTTGTTTCGCAGGAAAACGTGCTTTGGTGACAGGTGCAAGTCAAGGTAAGATAAGATAATACACAATTCTATTAAGGAGTTATGTTGAATCGTTTTAGCCGGATATAAATACGTCTTTGGGTTAAAGGTTAAATTAGGCTGAATCGAAAATGGAATCAGATGGTGAACGCTATTGAGGGAAATGCGATTATTACCTCTAATCGTGGGTTTAATTCTAATGCTAACTGAATTTTTTGGCAAAACATTTTATGATAGTTATAAATGGGACGCTTCACTTTTATTTTAACGTTATTAAACTCAGTAAATTGCAATTTCTTTAATGTAGACGTACCTAATTCGATTTAATTTTATTCCAGGCATAGGCCGCGACATTGTCAAGCAACTGGACAAATGTGGCGCCAAAGTAATTGCCGTAGCACGGAACGAGAAACTTTTAGGTAAAATCCCTCACTCGATTTTACTATCTTTTAAGTTATGTTACGTCTTTACTTTACGTTTGCAGCGTCTCTGAAGAGCGAAGTTCCTTCGATTAGCACTATCCCTCTGGATTTGTCCAACTGGAAACAAACAGAGGAAGTTTTAAAGGATATCGGTCCTGTCGACCTCTTGGTCAACAACGCCGGTCTTGCCATTTTGGGACCGTTGACTGAAGTGAAGGAGGACGAAGTCGACAGGTTTGTTAACAATAATTATTACTTATAGTCCGGCAACCAGCGACAGATTTCGTTCAGACGCACTTCGGCTGGTATTATAGTATAATATTAGCTCAGAACCAAGAGAAATGTAATTTCGTGAATAAATTCAGCAGCATTTTGGCGCTATTTTCACGTATGGGGGCTAAATTGAACATAGTTCCATTAAAAGATGCAGCCAATTTTGCATACTGAATAGATAAATAATGTTTATATATGGAAAAATTACATTTTCACTTGTATTATTTGCCACTTGGATCCTTCATGAAAAAGTTAAATGAGCAAGTTATAAGTACCAAAAAAATCTTTAACTTGAGTTGCTGCTCATCGAAATCGTTAAATTCTTGGTAAAGTTTTCCTTCATCCAGGTCGAGCTGAAAAATGGGAATTTTTTAGTAAAAGAGGACAGTATTAGGGTGCTGGTAAAAATACTTTTAACTATAGGAAACCACTAGTTTTTGAGAGAGAATCAATCGAATAGGTATTACTCAAAGACGCATGAAAAGGTCAGACTTCAGGACAAAATTTCAAAAGACAAATTATGGCATATGTCGGACGTAACGGACGTAATTTAACATATAACAACTTTAAAATGGAACTGGGCGGGACATATAACATATTTCTCCGAAGATCGATGGACAAAAAAAATCCTGAAGTGGACGCCGCGAATGGATGTACAATGCAACAGGAGAGGCGAAAGAATACAACCCTGACGGACTCCTCGCTGTATTTTTAGGTTTCGTGTTCTTATACTTTCTGTCCTTAGTTCAGCTGTTTGACTGCAATATAATTTTGACAATCCGGATATCCTTGCTATCTAATCCGGTTCGGCGTAGTATGTCTATTAGTCTATAGTGCTAGTCTCAACGAAGCACACCAAAAAATATGTTTGTGATGGTCATGGCATTTTTGGAGAACATTGATCTCAGAGATGGCCGATCCCACTTGAGCGTCATCTAGGTCGCACTGGCACCTGTTTCATATTCTAACGCGAAAGATACTTCAGCAAGTGGTTCGTCAGACTGATTAGCCTCTAATCTCCGCATGATCTAAGGCGTGACTTAAATTCATATAAAAGTTGTCTTTAACCAGTTTTCTGGTATTATTTCGCTGTTATTGATATATTGGTATATATTGATTAAACAGTTGTGATTTTTACATATATTTCATCCATCTCTACAACTTCGATGAGCTTTAAGATTTGAACCGGAATTTCGTCGGGTCCAGTTGTTTTTCTGCTTTATGCAGTAGTTATGGTATGTAGCACTTCTCCGTTGAGTATCTTAGGTTTTCTTAAGGTTCTTCTTAAGGGGTTTTCTTAGGTTTCGGTGTATGGTCTTGAAGTGGGCTGCCCGTTTCTGAATCTGGCCACCTCAAGTCACTAATTTCCATGATGTTGATTTTTAGAATCAGAGTCTCCTTAATAATTTTGTTAAATTTACAAGTGGTATATAGGTTTTTAACTTTGACTTTGAGCCCGTTGAGCAGGGAGATTCTTCGCAAGCCTTGCTCATTTAAGGGCTGCCCAGGACTTTGGTCAGAAATCACTTGATTTCTCTTCATAATAATGTTCTGGGGAAAAATTCACTAGGATGGTTTTCTGATGTCTTTCCCTGCTTCCCCCATTAGATCCATCGTTGTTGACATCCGCCCATTTTAGGTCAGATGGGTCAGAAATGGAGGACATTAGAAAAATTGTTTGGCCGTGGTACGTTTTTATCACAATAATTTATTACTTTACGGTTACAAAGAGGGTATGGATTAACTTGAGCAAAGTGACACACCGGATTTTGCATCAATGGCGGAAGCGGAAATTTTTTTCTTTATTTGTAGCACTGATGGCGTGTAGGTTATTTTATGATAAATGGTCACTTATTGCTAACAAAATGCGTTGGACTTTTTAAAAGACAGTTTCACCCCTAGCAATGCACACTAATATGTGGCACCTAAATTACCAGAAGGTAAAGAAATATACTTGCCCAGGTAGAGTTTTCGTACAGATTTCAATAAAATTCGCAACAAGTGCGTACCGTTTCTCAATAACTGTGATCTACACGTTTCAGGTTACTATCCATAAACGTCAAAGCTCTGATCAACGTGACAAAGATCGTCGTCAAGGATTTACTGAGGCGCGGCTGTCCTGGTTCGATCGTAAACGTTTCGTCTCAAGCGTCCCTCGTCGGTTTGAACCACCACACCGTCTACTGCGCCTCCAAGGGGGCGGTCGACGCTTTTACGAGGGCTGCCGCCTTGGAATACGGCCCGAAGGGGGTTCGAGTTAACGCCGTCAACCCAACAGTCATCATGACCGACATGGGAAAGTTGGGGTGGTCCGATCCTAAAGTGGCGGAGCCGATGCTGCAGAAGATACCCCTGAGGAGGTAGGAATCGGTGAAATGTGTGAACGACCATAAAATGCGTTCAAACTTTTAATGAAACGCATTTTAATGTCAGCACATTCCACATAAAAGCAGAAATTTTCCGATCTCGCCCACTCAATGGGTTTCGTTTGGGTTTTACAATTTTTGTGTTCTTTTTCAAATTGGTAATTCAAGCTTTAACTTTTAAAATATTATCTGGGTATTGGTGTCATGGTTCACCGTCTGTTTGCTTTGATATTAGCGAGATTACCGACTGCGTTTTGATAGTATTGTCCTTCTTTCTTTCCTTTCTACATCTACATGTTAAACGATATTTCGGCAATAATGGATAGCATCAAGGTGAATCAGATCTAATAACGATAACTGACCCAGTTAACAAATACCTGTACTAAATTAGGTTAAAACTTTATAAAAAAACATATCGTAATAACTTTGTCGGCTGTGCTGCATACTTACTTCAGAGACTTTTTACTTTTTCAAAGTTTAAAATTTTTAAGTAAAGTATTTTTTAGGTTTGGGGAAGTGCACGAAGTTGTGGACGCAGTAACTTACTTGCTAAGCGAAAAGGCAAGTATGATAACCGGCACCTGTCTACCGATTGATGGAGGTTATGTAGCGAGCTAATTTGTAAAAATTATTTCTTGTACATTACAATAAAGTTGATCAGATGGACTAAGATATTTAATTAAGGAATGTTAGCTAACATTGGCTCGAAATCTTTCATGAAATAGGCGTATTGCTACCCGCGCAATGTTAGATTTTGAGAAGTTGATAGAAATATCCCTTGGCAAAGTCTCTAGGAGAGTTAGTACCAGGGCACATAAATTCTTAGGGAGAATAGGGTTTCACTCTCTAGTTGCCTTAAGGTAGTTGTAAGTTAGTTAGAAGGAAGGACAGTTAATCAAAAAGCCGTAGGAAATTGCAAAGAAACTGTCAAGAATTCGTGTGATAAAAAATATTTACAATGCTTATCATTTCATGTTCATTTAATTTAATTAATATCATTATCATGTTCAGTTTTAATTTTTGGTAATAGCAACATAAGTTAATGAAGGAACAGTTATTGTTCAAGTCAAAGTTCAAAGTCATTGTCATCATTCACCTACTACCATTTTTGATAATAACGTGAATCAAATAATTTATTAGTTATTATTAGAGGGCGGACTTTTAGCCAAAAAAAAAAACACCCAAAAAGGCGTTGATTAGCTCAAAAAAGGCATTAAAAAAACTAAAAAAGCAATAAATTCTTGAAAAGGGCAGGTAAAAGGCAAACATTGATTGCACAATAAGTAAACCAGAACTTTTTATTAAAGTTTCTATTACAATTATTTCTAATTTACATTTGCTTCCCAGGCTGTTATTAAATATTTTTCAATGTTGTCCGTCAATAAACTTTGTCTTTTATCCGACAGAATATCTTTGTATTTGGAAAACGCCCTTTCAACTTTAGACGAAGTTACTGGAGCATATTTTAGGGCTGAATTTTGTCGAATATTCCATTCTAAATTTCCCTCTTTCACTTCGAGGACATTGGCGATCTCGCAAATTTTCGTGAGTCCAGGATTTTTTTGAATAACTGCTTCCAACTTCAGGTTCACTTTTTTCCCACAAGACCCAGGACATTTCCAATAGAAGCCTTAACGTCGCTAAAAATTTTAATTGCATCCATTAAACTTAGACGACGACTCTGTAAGTTATCCATTGCAGTGGGTAAATAGGTATAGTTTGCCTTTATAAAGATTAACCCATTTCTGACTTTTACATTTGAAAATGCTTCTTGCGATTTTGCAATAAATTGCGAAAAAGATCTATCAAACGAGTTAATCACCTTAAAAAAAGTTTTAGTATTTGTGACATTTCAATTATTTCGAAAAGAATACCTCTCTAATTTCGTCGAAATGGGTTGCGGAAAATATGCATGTAGATATCCAAGTGCCCTATCTTGTAATGGCAGTTCTTAAAGCAAAGGGGCGTTGGGAAGTTTCTCCTTGTAAACAGAAACCCGCAATGGGGCTTTCACAAAAACCTGAAACAATTAAGAGCGGTTAGTTTAATGCAATTAAAAAAGGAAAAAAGAAGAAAATAGTTTACCTTTTTTTGTGGAAGAAATTAATTTATTCACTACACTAAATTCTTCTCGGATGAATTCGCAAACCCGATGAAAGCAATGTAGCTCACATGAAGGAACAAATTTCGAGTAACTGAAATCTGAGAGGGAGATTGGCCCTGACTCTGCCTTCCCATCGTGTTTCTTTTACTGGTTTTAAAGTTAAGTTTGGGACATTCCATTTTAAAATACACCAGTTGCATGGCGAAGCAGAAAAATAAATTGTACAACTTCTGAATAATTGAAATTTCTGAAAAAAATCCAGTGTTGTATGTTTTAAGTTAAATTAAGTTAAGTTAAATCATGGTGTGAGCAGAACAAGGCAAAAAATTGTTTTGGCGTTAATTTATTGAATTTGAGCTTGAAGGCTCACATGCTTGCCAGATACATTTGAACTATTGTCCTGACCCTCATATCATAAAGGGGTAACGTCCCCATTAGTAGAACTCTCTGCGATACCACTTCCGCCCTCTCTCGTCCAACCTCCAAACATTCCGCTCCATGGGAGTAATCACCTACGAGCCCTGCATCACCGCTTTACGCCCAGTCTCGACAATCGCACTTTCCGCACAACGTCAGGTCCTTCCAGTAAAAGTTGGTCCAGTTAAAAAAAAAAATTAACCCACATTATACCCAGCGCATTTAAAAAAATATGTTTTTAACCTATACAAAAGCAGAGTATTCATGTAACATACCGTTTAACCTTCCCCCGTATGTTTGGTGCGGAGAAATCTTGTTAGTCGCTACAATACATACCTATAAATGAAATGCTTATTAGTATCAGGTATAAGAACAGGTCCACTACAGCCATTAAATTTGAGCACCGAGCACGTGTTCATTTTTAGTCGTCACTAGAGTTCAGTGGTGTGTGAATGTATTGGTGTTTTTGGAGACCTTTCGACGTGGACGAAATTAAAGATGGCAATCATACATACATTATACAAAATACAAATAATGCTACAAAAACAAATGAGGCACAAATTTGGGAATTTTCACAGAATGATACACTTTCAAACACAGCGTTTCATTTTAAATATTTATGTTGTTTAAAAGGAGAGTCATCGCAAAACTTTTTGAATTCCATCGCACGGAAAGTAGTTGAATTAAATAAATTGCCATGAACAACGATTTGTCTTGTTATTAAATAAGGTAACAACGCAGATCATCAAGCAAAACGTAAACGTGTCCCGGATTGTAATACAAATATTGATGATGCTTTTGAGGACGTTATTCGGCGAACGATTTACTCTACCTATAAAGAAAATACAGTTCGGACTTTACAAATCATTCATTTAAAATTGCAAAAGTCCAAAAAATACAAGTATTAGTCATTAGAATCTCTCCGTAATACAATTTTGATATGTAGGTTTAAGTATGAGAAATTAGACTCGCGAACGTTAATTATGGAATGACCTCGTATCGCTGAAATAATACAAAATTATCTTAGAAACATTTGGGCACACCTCGACAATAATCGAAGTATTATTTATTTGGATGAAACATGGTTTGATACACATGATGTGGTCAAATACGGTTGGGGAGATAATTCTCAGAATTGTGCCTTAAATGCACCTTGCTCGAGGGGAAAAAGGTTATAATCTTGAATGCTGGAAATGAAAACGGTTTTATTTCAAACGCTTTACTTTTATCAGCAAAAGCCATCACAAAAAGTAGTGCTGACTATCATTAAGATATGAATGCGACTTTGTTTGAAAAGTGGTTTGCTGAACAACTTATCCCAAATATTCCAAAAAATTCGGTCATTGTATGGATAATTCACCATACCATTGCCGGCAACTTGAGAAAGTTCCAAATTCCAATACAAAGAAAGCTGAAATATTAGATTTCATGAATTCAAATTGTTTAGAAGTTCCAAATGCAACAACAAAGAAGGTTTTATTAAGCCTTATCAAAAATCATAATTTTAAACTGGAATATTTTATTGACAATTTATTGACAATTTAGCAGCGGAACATGGACACACTGTTTTAAGGTTGCCACCTTATCATTGCATTTTTAATCCCATAAAGTTAGTTTGGGCTAGAGTAAAGAGTCGTTTGCAAAAATATAACTTTGTCCCCACACTATCAAATGTTTTAGAAAGTATTCACACTGTTTGTAATGACGACTCTTTTAAACTTATTCGGAAAAACAGCATTCGTCATGTCATCCAACGAGAAAAAGAGTGCCATGTTTCAACCGATAGTTATTAATCCAAAGCTCTATTCCACCTCAGATGAATTTTTGGATTAATTTGAGAATATATATGCGGGTATTAATTACACTTAAAAATGTAATCTCCAAGAGGACATTTGTGGTTACGTGTAAAGAAAAAATCAAAAAAAAATCAAAAGAAAAATATATAAAAATTATAAAATGTTACAAAAAATGCTTTACACTGTTTTATTTTACTTATTTATGCTTTACTTGCTAAGAACTAAGGACCATCCTTGCTAATAACTATACCAACCATATTTCCTGTACAAGCAAAGTTTACTCACACCTTCTCATGGTCTTCGTCGGACAATGAAATTTTTTGATACTATATTTATTTGGTTACCTATTTTTTATTTTGTTATATTACTAACTTTTATGTCAAAAAATTTAATTTCAAAATAATGTTTCCACTTACTAAACCCAGTCATAAAATTTCGTTCATAAAGTGAGTAACATTGCAACTTTCGGTGGGTTAAACTCCCCCTCCTCCCGTAAAAAGAAATATTTCAAATTTTGATAATATTTCTTTTAAAGAATTGAAAAGCCCTTTTCCTGTAGTATTCAAATCTTTGAAGAACTCCAGAAAATGTTCTCTAATTTGGACTTCATTAGAAGAACAAGGAACGAAGCGAATTATGACATTCAGATGCTCAACGTGCTGCCATCTGGTGTTTCATCCAAAATTATTGCGTAATGTTTTGCTATTCTGAGGCAGTTTAGAATTTCTCGCTAAAGATTTTTTGGCATTAAATGAGTGATTTCATTTTGGAATAATATAAAAGATATTTTACAGATAGTGAGATGTATTGTGGCTCAACTCCTTCGAATGTTTTTCAGGTGTTCCACCATGACTGGATCGATATTGGTAATCATTTCTACTAATTTTAAAAATTTTCTATTATTTAATTCGTACAGATTTGTGCTGTCACCCCTGAAAACTCAATTTTGACTAATGATTGCACACCATCGCCTTTTGTCAATTTTATAATGTTTTTGTTGCTCTTTACTAACTGTGGACTCTTCACTCAAACGCAGTTTTAATACAAACCATTTTTGAGTGCTTTTCGTATGATCCATACTATTTTCATGGCGAGAAATATTAACAGAAAATTGCCTCCAATTCGAGTAGCCGGTGGTTAATTTATGAGTCAACGTGCAGTAAACTTTATAAAAAATGCAGAATACGCCATTGATATTTATTGAATATACTAACCAGTCTATTAATTTTTTCACCACTTGGCAAATTCCTTAAATATGGCGTGGATGAGAATTTTCTACCAGATTCATCAACAGGAAAGCTTTTCATCAACAGTATTAATATCGGCAATGGACGACGTACCACTTTCTCTGTCTTGGCTTATCGGGTTAATTACTTCAGCCTGTGAATTGAGTGAAATATATGATTTAGAGGAGGATTCGGCGAAAAACAGGTCGGTTTTAGAAATTTGTTCAGCAATTCACTAAGTTTTCCCCGCTGCGCCTCTATTTCCAGTCGGCATTTTTTATATTGGAGTCCAGATATTTTTTCCCTACTATCCTCGCCCATTTCTGAAGAGAAAAAAACACTGTTCAATTAACTGATCCTCTGAATAATTTTAAAACTTTCAAATGATTGTTTGATTTAATAGCAGGTGGTCTTTTTTTACTTGAAGCAGTTTATTTGCCGCCTCACAATAAATTTGAAAAGGATCATTTCCGTATATTTTGCGTTTAAACATTAAACAGACAATTATAATAGAGCTTAATTCCTTAATAAAAGCACCAGAAGCAAAAATTTAATGACTGAATTGAATCTGGACGACATCATCTTTACATATCGCCGCTAAGTCTCATTGAAAAATTCAGAAGGACCGAAAAGGACAATCACTTTCTAGAACCCTAGAGTCTCTACTTAGAAAAGAAGATTTTTTTTGCATCATTCAGGTAGACGCCATGGATTAATTCCTCTACTTCCGCTCCATCTCCCAATGATGTCCGAGCGCATTTTTCTTCCATTTCAACGAAAACTTTTGGTATACACGTTTTTTAGTATCTCACGTCTAGTTTTCAAAACCGATGTTAGAATTAAAGTCGGTCCATTTTTAACGCAAATAGGCACCAGACAAAAAAAGGATTTAAAAAAAAAATGAAACTACAATTTCGCAAAACCTAATCGTCTGGCAGCGTCTGCCTTTTGCATACTTAAAGTCAAAGTAATTATCTACTTCTGTATTAAATTTCAGCTCCTAATATTTATTAATGACGAAGTTATGAATTTTCACACAAAGGCCAAATTTTCTGGTTTTCCAGATATTCTCCAGATATTCTCTATCAAAATTGAGACTGAAGATTATTCTAGTAGTTTTCGTTTTGAACTTAAAAAAAACCGCGTATTTTGCCCTAATATGTTTTATAACAAAAATTATTAATGAGAGTTAAGGGGCGAAAACACATCAGAATGCATCTATGATAGCACAAGTGCTAGCAATTGTTGACTAATAGTATTTTTGTCAAGATATGACTTTTTTGCTATATTGAATGGTCTGTCAAGAACTACAGGTTATTGAAACGGAAATTAATGTTTAAAATAAATATACATCACATCAGTGGTTTTAATTAAAATATATCCCGTGCCGTTTAGGAGTTAATAAACTACACCAAATCTCATATAAATCGATTGATGATACCACCCCTCTAAAAAACAAAACTGTTAATCAACTGCAAACCCCAAAATCATTCCCTATTTACGCAAATATAATAATACCCTTTATTATTCAACCCCACGAGACGTGTGACGAGTCCCGGTCCAATTTTGCCAAAAGCGCAACCAAGGAGGGAGGAAGGGAGAGTGAGTTATGCTCATTATTTTCATCGAGTATTGTGTAATTGTGTGTAATGACACAATGCTTTTCGTCACCCTCTCATGTTACATAATAGAGGATGGGATTAAACCACCCTAGGTAAGAAAAGGGCGGAGTCATATGAGCAGGGGTGGAACGAGAAAATTCGAAAAGTTCGTCCCTGAATTCGTTTTTGGAATGAATTCAGTAATTTTACATGTCATACAAAACATGTAGGGATTTATTGTCATCTATAGGATGATTAGGTCTCTGCGACTTAAAATGAGTGAAAATAAAAATATCGCTACCAATACGCAATTTTAAAAGTTTCTGAAGTTAATCAGATCCATTTTCGTTTAAATTGTTTTTCGAATTAAATCCGTTCCTGCGCCGCCGCCTACCTCCAGGGGTGTAAATCCTTCACACTGATTTTTCGTGCGAAGAGGGATGAGATGATGTTTTGTCGTTTTGGGAGTTGTTAAGGGATCAAAGGGGCCACTTGACAGCTCTCTCTACCGGTGTTACGTGTTGTATTACAGAAGCATAACATCCCTTCGTCCCGTATTTTTAATCTGCTAAATACGAGATCGAGCGGACGGATATCTAGGAATCTGGGAACAAAATAATCTTAATAGATGGATTTGGACATGATTAAATGAGGGGATTTTGAAATTGAACGGCGAAAATGTGCCTAAAAAAATTGTAAAAGACTTGTCGAGTGAAATTGGGTTAAGTAGTTAGAAATGAAGCCAGTAACCTGTAATTTTGAAAAGTGAAATCTAAAATAAATCGGAACTGCTTTATTTAGATTTATGCTACTTGTTTTTTTTTAATAATTCGTTAATTAAACAGAGTATAAGTATGTGAAGTATTTTATCTGCATTGAAATCTAACAAAGGTCATCATTAGCAGGGGTTGTGATTTTCCGGTAGATAAGTTTTGGTGAAATGTAGAAACGGATATACACCATACCTGACCCATTCAGGTAATAAATTTTAGAGGTGTGAGGGCATTCTTGCTTTCAGTGGTCAGTAAAACGAATTGAATTTTTTATGAACATTCAGAATGTGTTTGGGGATATTGACTGTTAAATCGGCGATATGCATATTTTTCTAGAAGAAATACAAGTTATTCTATTATAGCCTAGTTCTTCTTATCTAGGCTGCAGATGGTAATAGATAAGCAGTAGATATTAGATAACCAACATATAACCAATTTTGGCGGTCTGGTCATTATCAGACCTGCAGTGATGATGAAGAAGGGATTAATAACTATGGCTAACAATTTATTCAGTTTTGGAATTTTTTCAACTATGAATGGAAACGAAAAATGTGAAGGTTTTCATAATTTCCTGGTCATCCTAATGCAGTATTTTGTCAGAATGGATTGTCTCAAAAATTAACGAAGGTATCTGCCATTGTGCATTCTAACTTGTTATAAGTCTATTTTACAAGTTGTGTTATAACTGAATTTTGTAAGTTTTTTTTATTTGTAATGGATTAGGAAAATATAATAATATATAGTCATTATGTTTTATTTTTATAATATTGTTATATTACATTATTATTTATTATAAATATTTATAATATTTTATCTATTACATATTAATAATATATTATATATTATATAATATAAATAATATATTATATATATTAATTATATATTAATAATAAAACAATAATATAATGTAATATAATATAATATACAATACTACATATAATGTATAGGAAATATAATAATAATATAGTCATTACGCATTGTAACTTGTTATAAGTATATTTTATAAGTTGGATTACAACTGAATTTTGTTCTTTTTATATATGACCGTCTAGGAAAATATTATGAGAGAAAGAATATTTTGAAGCTTTTGTCTCCTTCCATTGAATATGAGTCATTGGGATACAACTATTCAATATTGAAATTTAAACAAATACTTAACCTCTTTAACAACTATTACTTGGTGATACAATACGTTACTCCAGGGCTTTGAATTACGTGAATAAAAGATTGGCTTAAAATAAATATCTGAAACCTTAACATTTCACATAATATTTCTATTAATCTCAGCATCTACCAATTTCACCATTCGACACCTTCCCCGATCCAATTTAACGATCAACCCCAGACACCTGCTGTCGCATCCAGAGGTCGTCATGACGACGTCGCGACGACGCCCAGATTTAAACCCCCTCCCTCTACATGTAACGCCATCCCTAGCGTCCCTTTATAATTGAAATAATCGTTAAAACAACCCCCATAGGGACTAATTACGCGACTGGAAGGTAACCCGATATCGTTATACTCATTACTCACGGTATAATAAATCACGTTGGACTGGGTGCTATGATCATAAGGGTGGAGCAGGAAAATGTTCTGTAATTATATTCATTACAGGCTTTGAAAATTCAAATTGTTATTGTTGGCCGATAACAGGCCGATCGGTTATGAAATTACCGCTGAATACAAATCAGGAAAAGCATTACGAAATAGCAATAAAGTGTACCTAAAATTGAGGAAATATTCAAATTTAAGTCAACTGTTGCTTCATTTAAATTACTGTACGAAGTGGTGAAACTTGATTACATGTTTGAAATTTGAATTGGTTTTAATTAGATTACATTTATTATTGACAGGATTTGTGAGAACAACTTCAGGTCTTACACTCAGCAAAACGAAGTGATGTCATATGTCGAAGTTATATTACACATTATTTAACGTAGATAAAAGCTCATAAATATAAATACTGCACATAATAACCTAAGATTAAGATGACTGTCCCCCAAATTAATTAGATAATAAAGTAGATTAAACCTTAGATATGATTTATCCCATAACTACTTTTAGTAAAAATAGTTCATATATATATATATAATAGTCTAATCTATTTAAACCCTTTTTTATTCTATAAATTTAACAAATCAGTAACGATCTCATAAGTATATTATTTGCCACCATTGATGAATATGCCATCCGATGCACCTTTGGTCGGTATATATAAGTAGGTACGTTTTTTACGTATCCTCATGTGACAGAATAATTAAAAACGTCCCGTTTTTAATCATCCTCCACACAAATCTTCATTAACCGACGTGACCGATCGGATTTCGAACTAATTGATCCGAGTGAGTTACGGCCCCATAAATTACACGCTCCCGAATAAAAAACGAATATAAATCAGTGGTGTGAAATGTGATATTAGGTATTTTTTTCCCTCCTAGAGGTCGAGTTATAATGCTTTTAAAAAATTTTGAAAAATACCTATACATGAACTCGTAAGAAAAACAATTTGTTTGTATCATCACATATGTATGAATATACATATGTTAATTATTACAAATTATTAATCTTCCACAACTGAATTTCATTTTGCCTGTGTAGCTGTGAAAAATCCAAGTACAATGAATATTGGCTTTCATCGCGACGTTTACCGTTTGGCGAAAGTTTGAGGTAAACTTTGAGGTGAAAGTTTTGAGAAAATATTATTACTTCGGCCTTAAACTGGTGCGTGTGGACATACACCGATGGGTTGCCATGGATGTCATAAAAATGCATATTTTTGTGCTGTGCAACTGCATATACATTATTATTTTCATCATAGTGAGAGGGTTTGTGATTTTAAAAGTGTAAAATCGTAAGTTGGATTTACAATTAGCATAGTTCGTAACGATATATGCCATGTATGAATGCGTTCATTATTTCTGTCTATTTTGTATGAAGCCTTATTTACACTAACAAAGAGCACCCTTACCAACAAAAATAAATTGATTGAAATAATTTAATTATTGTAATAAAGTATTCAAGAGTTATTTACAAAGTTTTAAAAAATATTGAATCTTTAATTAAAAATGGACCAAAAAAAGCAAAATAGAAAGTAAGTGAATATCAAATCATATGAGAGATTTAAAAACAGAAGAACGGTGAATCTGAAGGACTGTATAATTCATTTGTGACAGTCACAGAGAAGAAATAAGGAATGTAAAGAACTGTTTGTATCCCAACAAATATTGTTAATATCCGAATGGATGAATACCTCCAACATGTTCCTTATTATTCTCCAGTTCAGGCCGTCCAACCCGGATGCCAATTTTGGAATCGCCAGTTTTAAGACTTCTCTCTTCAGCAGAGCTTCCCTCGGGTCGCACAAATTGTCCCACACGTACTGGTAAGTTGGTTTGTCACAGACCATAGTTTAGTGACCAAGTAGAACAATGGACTCTTCCGGTGGGATCTACCATGTTCTAGTACCAGAGTATGCCCTACTACAGGCCCTTGCTGTCGCAATTCTTCGATTTTGCCAAATCTTCTTCGGAACTGCGCCGCTATCCCCTAGGACATTTTCAGATCTGGGGCTACACAGTGCGCCAGCGCATACTCTTCAGAAACTCCGAATAGGTTACTGTGTTCTTCTTTTGTGACGCCAAACCTCGTTTCCCGGTGCCCCCGTACGCGTTCATGAACTGGTCCAGTGACGGCTGCATGTCCTCTTCATGAACTTGTCGAACTTGCTCCTCTTGGTCATCATCTTCCTCATATGGTGCTAGCTTTCCATTGAGGATCTTGGCGAATCTACAGATGACGTCATTGAGCTGGGTTTTGACGACATAGGGTCCCTCCCACACCTGCTGTAACTTCGGTGAGAACCCCCGCTTTCTATATGGATTGTAAAACCACACCAAGTTACCTTCAATGTAGAGGCCGTCATCTGTCCTGACGTCATACCGATCCTTCATCCGGTCGCTGGCGGTCTGGAGATTGCCTCGAGCTAACTCATGAATCTCATCCATTTTCTTCCGGAGCTCGGTGACGTAGTCTTCTCCCACCAGGTCTTCTCCAGCCTACACCCGAACTTCAGGTCACATGGGAGCCCCATCTCTCTGCCAAAGAGGATATTGGCCGGAGACTGTCCAGTGGATTCGCTCACCGCCGATCGATAGGCCATCAGGAAGAAGGGGAGGTGCTGGTCCCAGTCTAGTTGGTGTTGAGACACAACTTTGGAGAGGTATTTGTCCATTTGTTCGGTTCATCCGCTAGACCATTCCACTCGACTGGGGATGTAACGCCGTTGTTCTGGTGTTCCGGATGCCCAACTTCTAGCAGAGTCTGTGGAAGAGTTCCCTTTCAACGTTTCTGCCCTGGTCGGATTGCAATTCCATGGGCACTCCAAAGCGGCAAATCAGCTCCTTCATCAATATGTCTACCATGGTCGCAGCTTCCTGATTCGATATGGCGTACGCCTCCACACACTTCGTGAAGTAATCCATGACCACCAGGATATAATTGTTCCCATCAATTGGTCTCGGAAAATGGTCCTGTAATGTAATGTCCAGGGCAATCCTCTTAAAGGGGCTCCACATGTTATATTGTCGCTATGAGGTTATGCTACGAGGACCATTACCAGCGGCGCAAGTAGCACACTTATGGCACGATTCCTTCACGACGTCGGAGCAGTTGGCCCAATAAAACTTCTGACAAACTTTCTGCAGGTTCTTCGTCAATCCCAGATGTCCTCCCGAGGCTTCATCATGTACCAGACGAAATATTTTTGGCACCTTACTCCTGAGGATAACCAACCGCATTCTAGTTCCGTGCCATCATGATTCCCGATCGTCCTTTTCACCAGCCCATCCTGAAGTATCAAAGATTTCCATTGGGCCCAGTAGGACTTGAGGGTTTTCGAGAATGGAGCCACCTGCTGCCAAGTGGGTCATTGACCTTCCGTCCTCCATCCTTTGATCCTTTTTATTTCCGGGACGATGTCCTGATGTTGTTGGATTTCTTTAGGTGACCAGTCCTCACTAACGACCGAGGTGCGATACGTCACTGCTTCCTTATTTTCCACTCTAGTGCAGTGTGGGCAATCCAAAGGGATTCCGAGAGAGGGCGTCCGCATTTCAGTGACTCGTTCCGGTCCGGTGTTCAATATCAAAGTCATATTCTTGGAGCCTCTCGATCCAACGCGCTACTTGGCCTCCGGGTTCTTAAACTGCAGCAGCCACTTCAATGCTGCTTGGTCTGTCCTTACCAAGAACCGTCGGCCATAGAGGTACTTGTGGAAATGCTCCAAGGACTTGAATACTGCTAGGAGCTCTCTCCGGGTGACGCAGTAGTTCCTCTCTGGTTTCGACAAGACCTTACTAAACTAGCCAATGACGCGCTCCTGCCCTCTTTGCAGCTGCGATAGGACTCCGCCAATACCAATGTTGCTAGCGTCCGTGTCCAAAATGAAATAACCTTCTTCAGTTGGATATCCAAGAATTGGGCGGTCGTCAGATATTTCTTCTACTTGTCAAAGGCCGTCTCGCATTCTTCGTCCCACTGGAAGGTTCGTTCTTCTTCGGTCAGTCGTGTCAGCGGTCGAAAGACTTCAGGAGAGAAGATACAATCTACGCTCCCGAGATTTGACCTGAGGATGCCTACCACAGAGAGAGGCGAAACGTCGTCCAACTACCGTCGCAGACCACGGCCACATAACCCGGAAAACTTCACCAGTAATAAATAGTATTGTAAGAATCAATTGTTGAAATAAACGAATTAACCAAAATACCATTTGACAGTAAGCCCAAGTGAGTATTTTAACATAAATGAAATGTATTTTTTCAAAATTTTAGAACGACACATTTTGGATATAACATATCCAAAATATATATAATTGACCAAAATCCAAAAGGCTTATAACATTAAACCCAAAATAACATATATTTGGATATATCGACATATTTTGGATGCTCGGACAGGGCGATTTTGAATTGCGCTGTTCTTGATGTAAGAAAATGTTATACAGCATGTACCATTTTTTAGATATGACGTCATCAACTATTTTTTTAAATGGTAATACTAATTTCTTATGACTATTCTTAAAGGGTATATCAAGTTATACACGCGTACCAAATATCATAGTTTTATTTCTTCTCGTTCAAAAGATATATGACAAACATCAACTAATTCGAAAACTGAATTTAAAAATGTAGTAGTAAGAGGGATTTATTTATCATTTTTTGTCAAACTGGGCTGAAGTTGACAATGTCAAACAAAAAAGTTGAATGAAAACAAGTAAGAGCAGTAGCATGATATCGAGCGATAATACGCATTAGTTTGTCGTTTTGTAAGAAACAACATTTGTTAAAAAATCGAACAGAATGCCATAATTAACTGGAACCCACATGATTGAAATTTTAATGATGATTGGCTAGGGAGATAAGGCAAGAACACAAAATTATTCATTTATTCAGAGAAAAGTGTCCTGATTTACCCATATCGCAGAGTACCATAAGAAAGATTGAACCACAGTTTCGGGAAAATGGGCATTTAAGTAAAACAAATAATCATCGTCAGAGTGCCCTCAATGAAGATGTCAAAATGAATGTACTCATATCTGTTCAAGAAAATCCTCATGTCCCCACTAGGGAGATAGCTAGGGAACTAGAAATTAGTCGGTATTCAGTGACGAGAATTCTTCTAACCAAAAAATTTCATCCTTATACAATGACAATCCTCCAGGAACTCACCAAAGATAATCCGGAGAGAAGTTTCCAGTTTAGACAGTACTGCAGTAGTAGGCAGAAATGTTGTAAACTTAAAAAATTTCCAGTTTTTAACGAATCAACGTTTACGTTAAATGGTGAGGTAAATCGTAAAAATTGCCATTATCGGGCAGACAACAACCCATACTGAATGAGGGAAGGCCATACTCAACATCAAGAAAAAGTCAATGTTTGGGCATGGATTGCTGGTGATCGAGTAATAGGATCAATTTTGTTCCAAGGAAATCTCAGTGGAGCTGGATATCTAGATGGTTTGCAGGAAGAACTAGTTCCGAATTTCTGTTTCCAGTCCGGATGAGATGAAGCCGATGTCCCGAATAGAAACATCTGGTTTCAACAAGACGGTACGCCTCCCCATTTTGCCAGACCTGTCTGTGAATATCTGGATGATGTACTTTCAGGCAGATGGATTGATAACAGAAAAACTCTAGAATGGCTTCCCAGGTCTCCTGATTTAACACCAATGGTCTACTTTTTAGGGGGATGCTCGAAAAGCAAAGTTTTTAAAACCAAATCGGGAAATATTGAGCAGTTACACCAACGAATAAGACAGGAGTGTAGGCTAATTTCCACTGTAATTAGAAATGTCCAAATCGAGTTTCACCTCCATTTTGGATACTGTCAGTTAGTTAATGGACAACATTTTGAGCACTTATTCAAACAATACTGAACTTATTTTTTGAGTTGATATCAGATAGATCAGTTGAACAGATTTCTTCATTTTCGAATTAGTTTTTATGTTTTGAATGTTTTTAAATATCTTTTAAACGACAAGGAATAAAAATTTGATATTTAGTATGCATGTGTAACTTGAGATATCCCTTAAAAAAATGATAAAAAAAAAATTATTATTGCCATTTAAAAAAATAGTCGATGACGTCATATCTCAAATTTGGTACACCCTGTATAACATTCTCCTGCATCAAAAAGAACGCAATTTAAAATACTAATCGACCTGTCCGAGCATACTTTCAACAAAAAACTGTCTTCGATTTACTGAATTTATTCCAAGTTAGAGAATGGCACCGTATTGGGACAGGTAACATGGTGTTGAGTTTAACTTCATTTTCAAGCTGGAAGGCATAATTTGGGTAACTGCAATGTTTCAGTATAAAGTGTTTAAAAATTAAATCTAACTGACCCGACTAGAAATTTGGCTAGGCAAACCCGAAAACGTATCGGGTCCCGATCAGGAAGTGGCCGGGCATGCTCGCCTAGCATTACCTGGCCAGATCCTGGTCAGGACCCGATCAGGTAATGGCGAGGCATGCCCGCCTAGGATTACCTGCCCAGATCCTGATCAGGGCCCGACTAGGCACTGGCGCGGCATGCCCGCCTAGGATTACCTGGCCAAATCCTGATCAGGACCCGACCAGGCACTGGCGAGGCATGCCAGGGTAGGACTGACACTGGCGAGGCATGCCCGTCTAGCATTACCTGGCCAGATCCTGATCAGGACCCGACCAGGCAATAGCGAGGCATGCCCGCCTAGGATTACCTGGCCAGGACCCGATCAGGCACTGGCGAGGCATGCCCGCCTATGATTACCTGGACAAATCCTCATCAGGACCAGACCAGGCACTGGCAAGGCAAGCCCGGCTAGCATTACCTGACCATATCCTGATCAGGACCCGACTAGGCACTGTAGAGACATGCCCGCCTAGGATTACCTGGTCAGGACCCGATCAGGCACTGGCCAGGCATGCCCGCGCAATCTATTACACCCATTATTCATAATATACGTATTATGAATGTGACAAAATTAAACACTGAGTGTAATTAAATGTGATTAAAGGTAATTAAAACTCTGTTACATTGTGTAAAAATCTAAGTAACAAAATATATTTATAATTTTCTGATTTTTCGAATTTTCTTAATTTCGAAAATCATCAATTAAATAAATCTCCGAAGTATTAACGCCGGAATAAAATAATATAAATTAATTTTATTAATTATTTAGATCATTATCCAATATGCTCGAGAAGACAAAGGGAAAAATGTGTGATAACCGTGCAAGGCGAATTCGTGAACTTACTCACCAACGAGTTAGATTGTTCCTCGAGAGTCAAATTGAATTAGAGCGAAAAAATAGTGAATTTGGCATAACTACATATCTCAGTGTTAGTGGAGTAAATTCTTTGAATGACGATTACCGCGATAGTGACTAAGTAGCGCCGAAAAAGCAGTTGACGTAACATCATAGGAAGTACGAATATGTAAAATTATTTCTATCTTTAATATTTCACTTACGCAGTTGTTGACAAAAAAATTTCGCAGCGCTATTAATTCGACAATACCGGCATTTATGATTAGCATAACGATTATTGCTTCCGGATTAACGCTTCAGGTAAAAGCGACCCTTCGTTCGTAACCTACTATTCCGATCAGTTTTTGTTCAAGTCTTGTGAAGTGAAGTTCGCCGACGGTGGATGGTGACGATGCATGATATTTTCTACGACTGTGATGAGGTAATTCATTTACTAAAACGTGAATATTTGTTAGAAAATAATTATTTCTCAATTTACAGAAGACTGATATTTCGAGGTCCCCACTGGATAAAAGAAAACAGGTGAGGGCTTTCTCTTCTACATTAAAAAATCCAAAAGATTAGAATGGGTGCATAAAAAAAATTGGTTTTTGTTGTATTTTAACTTTTTTTGCGATTCTTTGTATTTGTACTGTGTTTTTTAGTATATTATCACTTTATTATTTTATCCTGTATATATCGTTTATATTTCATGTGTTTATATTTGTTTATTTTATTTATTCATGTATTATTATTCTTTAATATGTTTGTATTTGTACTGTCTCTTTTGTATGTCGATTTTTGGTGTATTTATTATATTGTGATATCAATAAAATATTGTATAATATAAATTAAGTTTTCTTGACGTGGACCCGGTCAGGTCTTCCTGACCAGGACCCGGCCGGGATTGCACGTCTAGCACCCTATAACTCCGGCCCGGTCGGGTCCTGGTCAGGATGACCTGACCGGGTCCACGCCAGGAATGCCCGGTCGGGTCCACGTCAGGTCGTCCTGATCAGGACCCGACGGCAGATCTGCGTTACAGTCCTTGCCGGGTGCTAGACGAGCAATCCCGGCCGGGTCCTGGTCGGGTACAGGAAATAATTTCTAGTCGGGGACTAATAAAGTTTTATACCAAAAGGATGATGTTTGAAATTTTTAAAATATTTCCTCTAAAGGATGTCTCCGAGTTTTTACAACAGTAGACATGGAATTTGGCACAAAAGATAGTAGTTAAGATAAGTAGTTAGGTAGATACTGACTTTGCCAAAAAATAATATTGAATTGTTTGATTTTTCTCACAAATGTAATTAGATTACATTCCGTATCTGTTCCATCACCTAACATGTTGAAATTCTAATAATTTTTCTGGCGAGTTTTCATCCTTTAAATTGACATTCCACAAAACATTTTCGATTTTTCTCCAAGTATGGTAAATTTCAAACTTCTTTCGCGCCCCGCAAATGAACAGGTAAATTTTTTTCATTTTCATTTCATTTCAAACATTTTAAAAACAAAACTACTGATTCTCTTAATTTTAATTACCTTTAAATAATGGAATTTCGTTGCTGTTGCCAAATTTGTAAAGTGGAACCACTTATTAACTGGAGTAAAGCAATTTTGACGACAGGACCTTGTACTTACAAACAAGTGCTGTAATATTTTAAAGTGTGTAAAGAAATTCCTAATGGATTACCCACTTATAACTAAAAAAATACTCGTGTTGGTATGTTTGAATATGTAAGCTGGCGGAACTAGAAATTTTAAATTTATTTATTTTTCTGAGGTGTATCAGCAAGATTGTAATTTTTTTATCAAATCATATTATTGCGGAGGGAATAAAATGTACAATATTTGCAACTTACAACTTGTATTTTGTTACTTCCTGTTGTTTCTAAAATTTTTCTTGCGTGGGAAAATGCTGAATGATACAATCTCACAGGATTTTTTTAAATTTAGAAAAGTAAGCAGGAAAAATAAGCTGAAAGTAGCTCTTTTTAATAAATCGACGTTTTCTTACCATTTATCACGTAACCACGCGTGTTGGGTGAACAATAACATGATGTTACATGTAGTAACGTGACACCTTCATATGTACCTTCAGTGTTTTTATTTATAATTTTTATTTTAATTAAAGTAGGTAAACATGCAGGAATGCAGGAACAATTTACTAATGAGTTGAAGTGTTAAGACGTGGTAAGGTTTTCTAATCGTAATTTTTTTAAGGTATCCAAAAAATGAACCAAATTTTCCCTAATGTGAGGTGAAATTTTAAGAAGCATGAATCATGTAATTCACAACTTCAATTTTTGTAAAAGGCGTTTATGTATGTATTGAAAAATATTTAACTTGGTCGCTGCTGAAGAAGAAAGATATTACTTTGCGTTAGAAAACAAATGAATATTTTACAGCAATATTTAAGTAAACGAAATTAAAAATTTCAATCTCAACTTTTAAATATACACTTGAATAACACATCACACAAAGTTACTAAAACTATACGATAAGTACTATACTTCTAAACAACAAAATTACGATAACGTTTTTGTCATGTTGAACGATAAGGGCTGATAAAAAATACATTAGTGGAGTCTCTACTAATAAAAATTGTGCCTCTAAAAGCACAATATATCTTTTCTAAAATTTGAAAACTCAACGAAACTCTTTTGCACTTAGTGCTATTAACATTTTTTTTTATTAATATGTTCTGTCCAATTTTAATTTACGCATTAAATGTAGCAATCAAGAAATTAACATTATTGCCTTTTAAGCAAACCTGATTATTTTTCCTACTAATATTTAAATTAAAAAAAAAGGGAATTTCACATATAGCTCAGCTACACTTGATAAAAAAGTAAGTCATTAGAGAAATATTAGATTATAGATATTAGAGAACAGATTGAATAATTAGTATTAATAAGCACTGCCGTTACTTACCTTTAAATATATCACAAGCTATAAATTTTCTTTTAAAAAAGTTCATGACTCTTAAAAATAAATAAAGGTAAATAAAAATACAGGCTTATGGTAAATCACACCACTGTCCAATAAAATTATCTATTCTTAACTGAAAATAAGAGCGAATTTTGCTTTGAATACAATGAATTATAGGCATTAGTAATAACTATTAGATTCATTTGTCGATGAAAGTTTAATATTCCTTTTTCTCAGTTGTTCACCACAATGTAAGGACGGAATTTATTGCAAGAGCAAGGAACAAACGACATGAGGGACTGAAAATATCCAAAATATCTAACAACCCCTCTATTGACTTCAATCACTCCCCTCGGTTCCCATTAGTCCCGACTAGAAACTAATCACCATAACGATTCCCCTGTTCTCAACTCCATTGGCCATTGCAGCAGTAGTGGCCACGCCTTCGCAGAACAAGGGGAAGAGAAGTTTTCCAGATCTTTCACCCCAGTAATAGTTCGACTCGAACTGCGTTTAAATCGAAAGCACGTAGAAAGTTCGAGTGATTTATAACAATGGAGAAATGTACGTAATTAAAATTTGAAAAAAAGACGGGAATTCCAAAGTGTGTTACCTCTTTACCTAATAGTGCGACATCAGAAAAGTGAAAAGTTTGCGCCATACATCCAAAGATTCATCTCTTCCGGAGGACTCGAAATGGATGGCGACTGCTCCTCCTCGTCCTCGTCCGATTCGGAATCCTCCAGGATAGTGAGTAACGATTATCATTACTACAACGGCGGCGTGAGTTACAACGCCTATTACTTCGACGGTGTGAGAAAGGGCGCCGAGAAGTGCTTCACCGTAGTGAAGAAAAGCGGCGATTTTCTCACCGGAATGATGGACGAAGGCATCGGGTGTAACGGCGGTAACAGCGTTACTAACGAAGCGGTCAACCTGCGGTTAGGAGGAAAAAACATTAGTTTTTCACCGGATCAAGTGAGTTGCTACAAAAATTAATACCTAGGCTACTGTTATCATCAGTACATTCTACATTATACAGACATGTAACAGCAAAAGGCTTAAAGGTGTATTCAAAAGCAACGGAATTTCGCAGAGTTAATTGAATTGGAAATCAAATATTTATTATTTTCGAAAATCAGACTTGAGTTTGCTACAAATTCTCGCATATTTTCTAATTACATCTCACGTAACATGCGTGATAAAAATTTCGAAATGATTCATTTCCATAATTCTTTTTTAAGGTAACCTCACAGAGAAAAAAGTCCAGAGAGGTGAGAATTAGTAGAAAGATGTATAAGTACACATTTGCCAATTCAATCGACACTAGATTTTTCGGACGTCTTAAGACGAATATTGCTGTAGATTCTGAATTTCCCATAATTTTTCGGAGATACTTTATTCATGAGATGATTTTAAATATTATGAAATGCTTCTGTTTGTGCCATCAGATGGACGAAATAGAGTTGTGCGAGCCTCTTCATACATACCTACACTTTATATTGACATGTAAATAATAATTGAAATGTAATACGAAAATAACCGGCATAGTTCAGATAATTTAAAAGCAAACGTGCATAAATAACCAAGTTTTACAAAATTCTTAAAAAAAACCGAAAGAATATTTTAACATATTACTAAGTAAAGTGTCTCTTGGCGCAGTTACCTAGTTACCACTTAGTTACTAGTTGATTCTGGCACGACAGTCTCTCCATCAACGTGATCTGTCCATCAACAGCATCTCCATATCTGTAACGTTTCATCGCAATACGTAATAGACCGCAGTGATTTTCGTCAAGAGTGATTAATTTGAGTGTTTTCAGCGCAATGTAAATTTTTCTAACCAATTTACACATTTAACTTTCAAAATCTCATTTCTAAATTCCCGGTGGAGTGCATGTGCGACGCGCTGAGGCGTCGCGGCGCCGTCGACCGCCTCGCAGCCCTTCTGCGCCTCCTACCGACGCCTTTGGACGACCGCCTCCGCTCAAACGAGACCTTCCTCATAGCGAAAGCGACTGTCGCCTACCACGAGGGGCTCTACCAGGAGCTCTACAGGATAATCGAGTCGAGGCCCTTCGACGCTCGAGCACACGCCGAGCTACAGGGTCTCTGGTTCAGGGGAAGATACGCGGAGGCAGAACGCGTCAGGGGCAGACCCCTAGGTGAGTGGAAATGTAAAACGGTTTCAAAGCGGTTATTTCCGACGAGTCTATTATCATTGATCCATATATCATCCATCATATATATGATGTCATTATATTATCTAATATGTTATCATTATTATTATTATTATTATTATTATTATTATTATTATTACTATATTATCATTGCTCCAGAGGTTCGTTTCAGTGCAATACGAGTATTCTTGAATTATTATAAAGACAGCCCAGAGTTTGACGGTCTTTAAGACTCAGAATTCCTTCGGACAAAATCGACTAACTTGAAATTGGGACAATAGTTAGAGAATTCCTAAAGGAACAATATACGAGTATATTGACGAGTTTTATTACGGCTGTCGCCGCCTCTCGCCTCTCAGTTTTGACAGACGTCGGTTGGGGCAATTTTCTGAGCTTCTTGCTTCCATAACATCCTCGAAGGTCTTGCTCCAGGAGTATTTGGATTTGCCCCTTTTTCTTCTGTTTTTCGGCTTCTTTGGCCATCTTTCGTTTGGCATTTGTCTTAGGTGACCGAACCATTTTAATCTTTTTGCCTCAATTAATTCTATCTCAATATCTATTCCCATTTTGGTCTTATCTTTGTATTTCTCACAGTTTCCATTCTCGTCAACCCGCAGTAATGCCTCCAATAATTCAATTCCATTACTTTTATTTGTGATTTATTTCTTTTATTTTCAAGGAACAAAGGTCTATAAAACCGAAGCACTCCTTTGCCCTGAGGGTGGATGCGACCCCTTTCGGTGAGGGAGGAGCTATCGATAGGAGGAAAATTCTAAGTAAAAATGTTCTATAAAAGTTTATCGTAAAATCAATACTGCTCGAGTTACCTTTCATTGAAAATAATTTTTCACCCAAATTATATGTTTTTGTGCCATTTTTATAAATAACACAGTAACCTTAAATTTTGTCGAAAATGATCATATGCGAAAATAAAGCTTGTAGAATAACAAAGTGATTAGTTTCGTTTTATTTCGGTAGATGGAAAATGAAACGAATTTGGGTCGTTAAAACTAATTGTTCGTTCACTAAAAACTAAAGTCGAACTTTGGAAGCTACGAAATATATACCCTTTTTTAAAGTACTTGAAAGGACCTCTAAAATATGTATGAGTAAAACATTGGTAGCGTAAAAACTAACGGAATTATGATGAAAATAACAGGATTATTTCGCTTTGTTGCAAACAAAATGTAGCAGGATTTAATTGAATGTAATTCACTTACAATTTTTTTTGAGTCCCAGTAATGTGTTTAAGAAGTTTGGCTAGATTTGGACGCCTAGATTAAAAAAATGATTCCGTTTAAAAAAAATCGTTTTTAAACCTTTTCTTTTTTCTCAATAATCCTGTGGTGTTTTCTTTATTCTTCTAGGATAGAAATTAATTGAGAAATCAGCGTTAAAAGATTAAATTTGAGAACAAGGACTGTATTTCCCGAGTCATTTAAATTAAAAAAAAAAAATAATAACCAAAGGTACATAAAAACCTACCTTCACTATAATTGTAGTCCTTGAAACCTCCTGCAACAAGTTTTTTAAAAGGATTAGGTGGCTTTAAAATTAAGAAAATTATTGTTAAAAAAATATCAATTTTTTTAGTAAGACAATATTCATTCTATGAATTTATACAATTTTAATCTATAAAACGCTTGACATTCTAAGTTTTCCAAATTTTTTGAGGGGTAAGTGTTAGGAATTGAAAGTTTGCAACAAATTAATATAATAAACCGTTAATGGGCTTCAATTCATTATAAATGAACAATTAAAACATTGCAAGTTGTTGAAAACTAGTTTTTTAAATTTTGTTATAGACGGTCGTTTCTAGGGGTAAAGACATAACAGAGAGGAATGTTTGTTTCTGAAAACGTCTGAATCTATATACTCCGTAAATCTCTATATATAAAAGATGTCCTGACTGACTGACTGATACATAATCAACGTACAGCCAAAATTATAATAGGTAGCTACTTGAAATTTTAAAGGTAGCTTTGTATCATAGTACACGGGTGCACTAAGAAAGGATTTTGCAAAATTTTAATTTTTCAGGGTAGAAAGTGACCGAAAAACTAATTTTCATTTATAAATTGTATATCTATATATACGCTCTATAGCACTGTACATATAACATGTATACTCTATTCACGGTGCTATATATAGTGAGATGTGCCAGTTGTTGTAGGTCGACGTACGCACCGCAGGAAGTCTATTGTTTTAATTAAGTATGAACAATTAATTTTTTCAAAAACAAATTGCGAGGATTTTTTTACACCTATAATATAAATTTGGATTCTTCATTAAATATTGAATTTAGATCATTTTGAACCTCAAAAAATGGATAATTTATAATGATTTTTAATCAGATTTTTAATACTTATCAGTTAAGTTTAAAATTTTAATTGGTTATAAAATGTATTGAAAACAATCCGATTTTTGAGAACCAAGATGGATTGAAATTAGTATTTAATGAAGAATGCTTATTTATATGCAACTTATTAAAAATTCATCGCAATTTGATTTTTAAAAAATATATTTTTCGTACGTGATTAAAACAATAGAACGACGGAGTATTTATATCTATTATGTATTCCACGGGATACCTATGTCTGTACTGTTCTATTGATACTTAATGAATGAAACTAATAAGTGAAGGAGAGAATCTTCAAAGTCATTTAATTATATTTTTTTAACTAATTTTAATATCTAATTCATATTTTTATTTCATAGATAGCAAACTTTGAAGTAAAGTTAAAGGTATCAAAATTTAGTTATTAAAATCTTATTCGCTTCAGTTTTAAATCCTGAATTAAATTTAAATTATTTATTAAATATTTAAATTATCGTTGTTGTTAACTAAGTTCCTTATACGTAATGGTCTAGATAATTTTTTTATAAATGCATTTATAGAATGAGCTTCTTTTTATTGTAACGCTGACATTATCCTTTGAAAAATAAAAAAGAATCCGTATAATTATCAGATATTAAAATTGCGCGGGCGAAGCCGACGGGGCGTGCTAGTTTTTCAAAAAATTGGTTTGCACCACCCAAAAATGACAAATATCGGGACCATATAACTTTTAAAACAGAGCGTAAAATTATAAATTATTCATAATAATTTATAATTATAAATTTTCATGAAAGCTCATGTTGTCCGAAAGAATTCAGGAATAATACTCCATTTTCAGCGCAATACCGTTTAAGGTTGGGACAAGCCCGACGCGTGGGAGTGTTCTATATATTGGAAATCCGCCTAATAATGGATAATTGATGAGTCCGATAGCACTATCAATGTACTTCTTGTGATATTCTGACGAGTAGGAATTCATTCCAGCGATTATGCATAATTTCTGCCAATATAAAAAACAGTCCCTCCTTTCACTTTTCAACAAAGTATATAAAACCGGAATTATACCAACTGAATGGCTCAAGTCAACATTTGTGATGATCCCCAAAAAGGGTAACTCTAGAAAGTGCTCGGACTATAGAACCATTTAGTTTGATGAGCCACGTCCTAAAAATCTTTCTCCGAATAATACATTCAAGGGTATATGGTAGAATTGAGGAACATATTAGCGAGACACAGTTCGGGTTCCGTAACAATCTTGGAACCAGAGAGGCACTTTTCTGCATCCAGGTCCTTGTTCAAAGATGCAGAGATGTTGATCACCCTGTATTTATGTGCTTTATTGATTTTGAGAAAGCATTCGACAGGGTGAAACATGATAAGTTGGTCAAGATTCTACAGGAGGTGGGCATTGATGATAGGGACCTCCAAATAATTAAAAACCTTTACTGGAACCAGCAGGCAAGTGTTAAGATTGGCCAAAACACCTCTGAAACCATAGCAATCCGTAGAGGTGTGAGACAAGGATGTATTATGTCACCACTACTTTTTAATCTATATTCTGAATACATCTTCAGGGAGGCGCTTGATAAAATCGAAGGCGGTGTCAAAGTGAACGGAGTCAATGTGAACAACTTAAGATATGCTGACGATACCGTTCTGTTAGCCAATAGTCCGGACGAACTGCAGTTGCTGGTAGATAGAGTTACTAATACGTGTGATGAGTACGGATTAAAACTCAACACTAAAAAGACCAAACTGATGACTGTCAGTAAACATCCTATAAATCCGACAGCTATAACAGCTTATGGCGTTGCCCTCGAACAAGTTGATAATGTCACCTATTTGGGCTCAAACATTAATAACAATTGGGATATGAGTAAGGAAATCAAGCTACGCATTGAGAAAGATAGAGCAGTATTCCACAGAATGAAAAAAGTATTATGTAGTCGAAACATTAACTTAGAACTAAAACTGAGACTTACAAGATGTTTACATATTCTCAACTCTACTATATGGAGCGGAAAGTTGGACACTCACGGAGACACTGCTGAAGAAACTCCAGGCTTTTGAGATGTGGGTGTATCGGAGGTTGTTGCGTATAAGTTGGGTCGAAAGAGTAAGTAATGAGGAGGTTTTGCGCCGCTTGCATAAGGAACCTGAAATAAATAAGAACATCAAGATCCGGAAGCTGGAATATTTTGCGCACGTAATACGACATCCTGAACGCTACAACGTTCTTCATTTAATTATGCAAGGCAAAATACAGGGTAAGAGAGGACCTGGTCGCAGACGAATATCCTGGCTTCGGAACCTGCGGGAGTGGTTCCAAAAATCAAGTGCAGAACTATTTAGAGCTGCTGTCAACAAAATTATAATAGCCAATATGATAGCCAACGTTCGTTGAGGACATGGCACTTGAAGAAGAAGAAGAATAAAAAACAGTATATTTTTTCTTCTTAGATAACTAGATAATTCTTAGATAAATTTATTAAATATGAACAAAAAGGTTATAACAATGAAAAAAGTTAGAAACAAATTTTAAACTTTTCACTAGGAACGGAAAAAAAGACTTTCAAGATCTATGTGACGAAATTGATATTTCTTTCTTTTTACATCCTAAGATGAAACCATTTGACATGTTATAGTATTTATTTCCAAATCATTATTTTGATATACTTATTTTTTAATTTAATTGTTGCAATAAGAACTTTTTTAATATTAATTGTATGTTGTTCATGGTTATTTTATTCTTGGAAAATTTGGTTCTGCTATTGACAGTAAAATTGGTTCATACTGGTAGGTGTGTAAAAAAATTATTTTATTCATTTCTCATCTTCTATCATCTATCAGACTATGCATCGATTTCAATGATATTTGGGGACGTCGTCGATATGGACATGAGTCGTGTTTTACAGGTGTTACATCTTTTCCCCATGTTCGTTTTGATATAAAACATAAATATTATGAAATAAGTCAGACGGTAACCATTTAGCAATAAGGTCGTTTGTTTCGAGTTAAATTTTTTATAACAATACCTTTTTATATCTTTACTTGTATTTGTTACCATTTAAACAAAAAAAAAATAAAGTCGCACTAACTGTATAGATATAATTTAATAGAGATTATGTAAGCTAGTGATATGTTATTCCAAGAAACAATTAAATAGGCAATTATCAATCAAACTACTTAAACCACTTTTTGTTAGATTTTTAGATATTTTGAGATAAATTTAACCTTTTTTGGAAACTGTTAGGTACACCTAGATCAAACAAACAGATGTTGCTGCTTTTGGAATATTATAAAGGAAATTTTCGGATGGGTGTAAGGTTGTACTGTGAAAAAATATGATCGTCCTATATTAAATCATAAATTTATTGCAAGAATTGAGAGACGGCTACGTGAAATAAGACGTCTTGCAACAGTGAATATTGATTTTGGAGGTTTTCGTATAATTGTAACACCCCATGTAGAGAAAGAGGGCACTGATCATTTAATTTATAAATATTTACACTTGTTATATTTTAGGCGACACTTAGTCGAACTTTAGTACATGTCCTACTATAAACAATATTTTTAAAAATTACTAATCAACAACTGAATAAATTTAGAGAGTTGAGTTTTTCTTGGTTGTGACAATTGTGTGGCATAGAAATTTTTCAGAGTACAGCAATAGCGCGACTAGATTAGCAAATCTGGTTTCTTTCCTCTTCCCTAAACCTCTACAACTCGCTCATATTTTTGATATTTTACACCGGTTAACAGCTATTTGAAGAAAAAAATATAATGTGGTTCTAATGTAATATCACGCAAGTACATTCTAAATTTTACTAAATATAAGTAACCATTTGACATGGTTATGTCAAATACTTATAGTGTGACACTGGTTGTGTGCTGTACCACTGTAAAGAACCACTACCTAACGGGACTATTTCCTGGTAAACTGGGTACAAATCTGGGTGCTGTCAAATATTTTGTGTATTTTTTTATTATGTTTTCAGAAATATGTGTTCTGTATAGAGGCCTTTATGTAGACGCCCTGCAAAATCTTTCTAGCAATATAACTTGTTAAAAATCAATCAATTTGAATATGGTTTATAGCGAGTTGTTTAGAATTGATCAAAGAATTTGGGAGTAGTGCTATTAATGTAAAACAAAAGAAAGAGAAAAACTATTTCTGATTTAATTTCATTATCAGTGAATTTATACAGATCGAGTCGCCAGGGTCAAATTAGCATTGCAGATTCAAAGCTATGTATAAAATTTCATTCGAAAATGTGTATATTGGAACTACTAAAAATCCATGAAAACGTAAATGATTTTGGAATTCGCCAAAAATAAAATCAAAACTCGCTGCACCTCTTCAGCTTAAAAACGTGTTTTGAAGCATAGACGAGTGAACGGGTACCCTAATATAAAGGATTAATTGGATCATTCGAATTATTTAATTATCTATTTATTTAAATGATGTACCACTTCAATAGTTTAAAGGTAAGAGAGTAACAATTTCTAGTAAATTAAAATTAAATTTATTTTATTCTCTATAGGATGGTAACAAATCATAGATAAAATTTGTTCAGTTTTTTGCCAGTGATTATTTAAATATAGTTTTTTACTTTGATTTGTACTTTCGATACGAGTTATTTAAAAATATTTTCTATTATCTGGTTGTTCTACAGTTCTAAAAATACGTTGAATAAAGTATAATTCTGATAGCAGTGCTGTACTACTTATGTTTTATAAACTCTCTTATCCTCTGTCCTCTTCTTTCAGTGCACTTTACATCAGTAAAAATTTGATATTTGGTATGCACGTATAACTTGGTATACCCTAAAGGGTATATCATATGTATAGTCATGAATAAATTAGTATTGCCATTTAAACAAATAGTTGATGACGTCATATATCAAATTTGGTACATGATGTATAACATTTTCTTACATAAAAAAGAGCGCAATTCAAAATGCTAATCGACCTGTCCGAGCATATTTCCAACAATAAAACTGTCTTTCATTTCCTGAATTTATTCCAAGCTAGAGATTGCTGATAAAATTCCCCTAAAAAACAAAAAAAAACCTGAATCTTCAAGGAATGAAGTCGAGCAAATAAACATATAAATTATTGTTTTTTTTTTAAATCGCTTGTTAATATTTGGGTGGTTCTAGGATAATTTTTAAAACGGACCTCGAAATTGCTAATTGGCTACTACAAATCGTTTATTTATCACAACCCGAATTGTTGTAACAATTGTTAAAATTGTAAATTTTAAGGGCCAATACTGGTCAGAAAAACTTTTTTATTAAAAAATAATACAAGAGTTGTACTTAAATAATAAAAAAATTCCAACAAGTATATATTGGCTTAATCTTTCTACGTGTGCAATTAGTAATTGTTAAGCCCTGCGCTCGGTATTTGCATTGTTTACAAGTCTAATAAAATATTTAACACATAAACAAATACAGGGATGGAACACTAGACATTTCTATTTTAAATCGAGTTAGTTTTTTTCATTAATAATTAGAGCAGTACTGAATTTTTTAAAATTTAGTGTATTCATAAAGCAAAACAATTTTTAGAAGACGTTAAACATCACAGTTCAAATCTGATTGCTTTTTTGAAAGATATTAATGCAGCACGTGGATATGAACATAAACCCTTCACTATATGTGAATTTTAACAAAAGTTACGATAAAACCAAGAAATATTTAATGATGTTCGCATTATGTTTTCTAATACTTTTTGGGTCAACAAATGTGGTCTATTTATTAAGGAGACACGTTTTTATGTAGATGCTAGTCCCGTGGGACAGTAAATGGTGATATCACAGGGCTGAAATGCCTTAAATCTCGAATTTTGCCAAATTTTTTTTTATTGATGGGATGTAACAAATTACCACACTGAACATGGTAATGCAGGCGAAAATCAGCATTTTCAACAGCATTTTCAGTACACATCGTGTAATGTTACCCAATCGCTTAAGTGCAGAGATTTATTTATAATTATTGCACCATTCATTACCAGTTTTATTGGAAAATTTGCCGTTAGTTCTTGGCGCGACATTTGTTATTTACATGGAGGATCTGCACATTTCGCATTAAATGTTCTAAACTTTCATCATGTACAATTTCCTAATAAATGGATTGATTAGTTGGTAGGATTGGTAGTTGACGCGCTTATCGACTGGCCCACCTCACTTACCAAATGAGGAGAATTGAAGAGCAAAGTTTATTTGTTTATTATTTATTTTATTTATGTAAATTAGCACTTTGTGCCGAAACACAAAACTGATATCAATATACAACAAATATTGCAGAAAGTGCAATTTAATTTTTATCATATCGAGCAATATGTAGGACATGTTGAAATTTACTTTAAATCCAATTTAAAATTACTGTTATTCATTTCTTACTAAATTTTCATTTTATTATTCATTTCTTTTCTCTAAAAACATGTTACTAGATTACATAAGCACTAATTAATAATCAACGTATTCAGTGCAATTACATTTTTTGTGTCCAAATGGTAACAAGCACAATAAACAATGAAGATACAAAGAAATTCGTTACTGGCGTCACCTCCTCATTATAGGAAAAAAAATCAATGATACACATTTCATAACGAAGGCTCTATCGATAATTAAATGTGACTACATTAAAACACGACTCCGCACGGAGTACTACACCAAATATAATCAAAATCGGTGCAAGTATTCCAAATTCGGGACAAAGTGACATTTGCATAAAAGTAAATTTACTTAAAATGTCTTATATTGGACCCAATAATTAGTGATTACGCAACGTTCAAACCTTTTAGAGTCCTCTGTATCCTACGTGTACACTATACTCGTCGGAAAACAAGCAATTATACAAACAAAATTATTCTTGTTTCCAAAATTTACACTACAAATGACTCCTTCGCGGAAACATGTTTATCTTTAACCAGTCTACTTTCATGCAAATTTGATTGAACATTCAATATCTTTCAGGTGCAGTAGACAAGTATCGCCTTCGTAAAAAGTATCCTCTTCCGAAAACTATCTGGGATGGTGAGGAGACAGTTTACTGTTTCAAAGAAAGGAGCAGAAACGCTTTAAAGGATTGCTATGCACGAAACAGGTACGTAAAAGTGAACTTTGCTATACATTTGAATATAATGAGAGACAAGACAGAAGCACAGTATGTTCGTCAATTAGTTCACTTGGATTAGACCTGAAAGTACTTATTCAAACAAAAAAATATTTCCCTAATGAAAGTTCTTCAGGAACAAATTGCACTAGTTTCTAACAGCTGTGACAAGTTGTGAACATTTGCTTAAATATTCCGGTACGCACGAACTCGGTCCCGGCTAATTGAAAATACACAAACTGGGTCCCAAGAATTTTAATCTGCCACACAAACTGGATCCCAAGTAATCAGGTGATTATGTCAATTGGTAGTTTGAATTTCGCAAAAGGTAGAAATAAATATCGTTAAAAAAATCAGTGTTATAGTTGTAACACATTTTGCTCAAACTTTTTTCAGGTTTGGAACTGAGAGATATTTGATAAGGCGTGTTTGAAAGGTTTTTTTTAGTTCGTTTCAGAACTACTGTAGTTATGTATTCCAAGTATTTAAAAAAAATGTACATTTAGTAGGTCATAAACCATTGTCTAAATTTCAAGCATGCAAAATATTGTATTTGTAATAATACTATTGTCCATTTTATTACAACAATTTTCACATTTTTTAATCTACACAAAATTATGCGATCGGCACATCAAACAATTAACTGAAGAAGAAATGAAGCAACTAAAGAAATTGAAAAACCAATCGAATATATTACTTGATAAAAATGTTTGTCTACTTTTAGGTATCATTGCGATAATGAGGGTTAACCGTAGGTTAAATGATTCCCTTGCCGGGACCCAATTCCTGTGTTTCCTTAATCGTACCCTTCCAATGTATCTGGTTTAGGTCCAAATTCGAGTGCAGCCAAATATTCATGTCTTGAAAAAGTAAGAGTAACGTTTTTTCTTCTAATATTTGTCTATTCGAGGGCATTTTAGGGTAGAATAGCAAATGGATTGCTAAATAAATTTAGTAATGATAGTGAAATCACAAAAACCAATTTTTGAAGACTGATATTACATTATGAATCTTTATTGATATGCTGGCATACTATAACATACATTGAAGTAACCATCAAACTTATAAGAACCTTTGTTGACATCATAAATATGTACGTACTTCTTTGATATAAGTTGCTTCTAAAAAAAATCTACTTAACTTGGGTTGAAAAAATGTTGCCTTCAACACAGCGTACAGTAAGCCTCCAATATTAAAACGGAGGGCCACAAGCAGCCCTTAAGTTCCCTCAGAAAGTGAAATTTAGGATTGTCGAATGTTTTTAGTCACGTTAGACCATAGATATATTAAGAGTAGGCTAGGACGCAGTGAGTAGAACAATGAAACAGGGAGTCAGCGAACTGTCTATCTACTATATTTCTCTCTAGCCGCGTCGGTGCCGTTATGCTATGTACACACGGAGTTAATTAATGATCATTAGCATTACTGTTCATTAATAGTTACAGATCATTAGATAATGAATGCACGCACACAAGGCAGACCATAGAATATTAAAAATATGTGACATTGGCTATTAGTTTTGGATTCTGTTCGGCTGAAGCTGGTTTCAGGTATCCAGGAAGTTTACTCTTACTTCTCATTTTACGATACGAAAGGATTACGATTATCGGTTTAAAAGCAAAAAAAATATTATTTGAGCAACTATAACGACCCTTTTTACGAATTTTAGTACGTATAATCCGATGGATCATTCTAAGTAAGGCCCTTATAGATGATAATTATTTTCATTGGGTTAAAGTAAAACCATTCAATGTTCGCTGAATAATCGACGGATCGTTTAAACAAAAGGCGCGAAAATGACTAGTACATTTTGTTTCCCATTATGCTTCTGAAGAACGAACTTCCTGCAGAAAATATCTTATTAATATTATTTCTCAAATAAAGCTAATAATGTAATTGAAGTACTATGAACTCTTTTCAATCAATGAAATGCTTTAGTGACACATATCTTATTCAAATTAATATAACAGGATCTAATCAGTCAATATCTCTTCTAAAGGGACTATTTTCTATTTTTAAGTAGAGACTTGCTTTTGGTTCCTTAAACAAACATGTTAATAATTAACATATTACAATAGCAAACCAGTTGAGTAACAACATAATATACAGTGCTACATAATAGTGTTCACTGCATTAACTACCTCATTCGAACATTAGATCATGTTCAATTGAAACCAAAGGCAGGTATTTTCTATACATCACTCATACATTTAATTGCCTTTAAATTTAGAAAATCTAAGATGTAAAAATGAGAGATGGAACTAATATTTTTTTCTGAAACTTGACACAGGTATCCCACGCCTGACGAAAAAAGGGCTCTAGCCAAAAAGACGGGGCTTACTTTAACGCAAGTGTCTAATTGGTTCAAAAACAGGAGGCAACGGGATAGAACACCGCAATCCAGAACGTAAGTAAATTTCTCTTATTTTTAAGTAATATCATTAATAAATACCAAGTATTTATTTATAATTTTTTAGGGAGTTAATACTGGGCAACATGTCATTATCTCAAGGAAACATGATGAACGTGATGAACAGCCACCAGGGGAACCTGGAACTGGCTGCTTTCCAGTCAAAAATCTTTGAATCGAACTGTACAGTAACCTCTTGTTATTCGGATTACTAAGTTTGCTATTTTAGATATTCAGATATATTGAAATAGGCGAATTAGGTAGCTAAAGAAAATTTTGTATATATGTATTTCAATTTGTAAATATATAATTACTTGTATATATTGGTGTTATGATTATGTAACTTGCTTGGTGGCTTTATTTGATGGCAAGTTTGATATGCAATATATGAGGGACTTCATCTTATAATTTGTGAAACCATAACAAATTATAAACACATTTTGTTTTTCGTTTTGAAAATTGTGAGTTGATAACTTTTCCTTTGATTTAATTAGTGTTAGTTTAAAGTTAAACAAATATATACCTGAATTGAGGCCAAAGGGCAAAACATGCCTTTTACAATAAATGTGTACATAGAAGACATTCAAGAAGTTAAAAAATGCTTCTCCTATAAATTGCTATTCTTACCAAATAACATACAATGGGAATTAAAGTGCACTAATTTTTGTATTGTATACAGGCACAGTAAAATTTATTTATTGTTATATTGTTTATTTTCAAAATAAAATTAATAAGTTAGTTTGTTCATACCTTGTTTAAATTATTTTATAATAAACACCTCATCATCTTACACAAATAGTAGAAAAAAATTGAACAGCAATCAGTGCGGTGAATAACATGCTTCTCATTCTTTAAATAAATAGTGTAAGTACCAAACAATTACTGTGTACTTTATTTATTAGCCAAGTAACATTATGTTTCTTTATTAAATAAACACAATAATAAATTTGGTTTCAAAAAATGTAATTTCAGAAAACAACATAATACTACTTAACAAGTACTAATTATGGTAATACTTCATTTATTGGTATCACTTGATAAAAAAGAATCATAAGTTCAACAGGACAATAGAAGTTAAAATTTCACTAATGTAGAAAACTTGCCTATGGGTAAATTTATACAATGATTTGATTCATCTCAACATTATTTGAATCAATTCGTTTTTAAAGACTTTGAGGACGTTGTCAATGTGCAAGCCAATCTATACAATTTGGAAAAATATTCTACAAAGAAGTAAATGCTTAAAAGATATATTACAATCACGATAGTAAGGACCAGATCGAAAACTGCCGGTTTTACACTAAAATAAAAAGAATTAAACGATAATGTACATCTTGTGGCAGCAAACATAGCTTACCTGTAAACATTGACAGTGCCGCTGGTACCTTTGTAGAATTGGAAGTCTGGATCTCTCTTATCAGGTATTGCGTATGTTACTTTAACATCTCGTAAATACTTATTAAAAGTCTCCTTTAAAACTGCTATCAGTACATTGTCTTTATCGCATAAAAGCTGAGGTGAACGTGGTTGGTTTGATAAATAATTCATCCATGCTTTTATATTATTTCTATCCACCTGCTAAAAAATAGACACAAATAAAAACTTTGATTAGGTTTTAAATACCACAGAAATCATCATCCCTACCAAAATTTTCTCGAATATTCTCCCACTAGTTACATTATAGACTTGACTAGCTAACGCTTCAGCTATGAGCTTTGTATTGTGCACCAATCTTTCGATATCCAAACTATCCTCAATATCCAAAATAGTAGATTTTTGGAAATCTCTGTGACTTTTCAATGACGAAAGAGTGAAGGCAGGTAACCTCCGTATGCTGTACCTTTCATGCTCCCATGCCAAGATGTCTTCGGCTAAATTGATTTTTTTATGTACACCTGAAACAAACAGATACAAGGCGAAATTATGCGACCACTAATCCTATCTATTCAATTCTAAACTCATTGTAATTTCTAGTGTATGTATGAGGGCTAATAAATTATTAGGGTCCATTATGTTATGTGGCAATAAAAGTTGCTACCATTCATTCCAATTAAAATATGTTATCAATAGTGTCAAGAAACTAAGCATTATGATCATAACACATGTGTACTGTAGGTTCATTATTTAGTAATTATTGCACCTTCAACATAAATTTCACCATTGGCAGTCGATTTCAATTCCTTATAAAAGACTGCTGTTGCCGATCCATCTTTTGGAGGTTTTGACACATGCATATAAATTGAATCATTTGTGGCGAGCGTATCCAAACACATGACATAAGATGCTTCCTAGAAAACAAAATGTAATGTACTGCCAGATTTGTTTAAGACATCTAATGTAGATAAATACCTGAATGGAAGATCCATCCAAAGCATCTAACTGGTCTTCCAACCATTTCTTACTGCCTTGGTAATTAATTTTACCACCACCAGTTAGGAGAAAGATGATGTTGTACCTAGTAAATAATTACTAATTATAATGTGATTCCAATTAGCAAAATTAAATAAAACAAAAGAGCCTTGAATATAAATTAAACTTAAAATAATAATAATAACCTTCCATGAGTTCTTGATTCTGAATAGAGGGCAGAAAATAATCTAACAAGTTCTAAAAGTATCACGACTCCTGAACCATTTGAATCTGCACCAAAAGACAGTTCCTACAAACAAAAATTGTTCTTTAATAAACAATTTGAAATACATTTAAATATGATCTGTAACATTTGATTACTGATGAAGTAAAAATAAAAAGGTATTATTCTCAACAGCATATATGTAAGAAAACATAACTTACAGGTGCCACTCCAAAGCTATCATAATAAGCTATAATGGCTATAGTGGGAATGTTTCCATCAGCACTGTATCCATTTAAATGCCCTTGCACTGTAGCAATCCTGGCATCTGTGTGAACACCTGGTGTGGTGGCAGACACAACGATCTGATAACCATTGGCTGCTATCGTATTGAGCATTGCTTCAGCAGCTGATTTACTCAAATCATTTGTATTTGAACTAAGCGATATATCACTTATAATATAATCTAATTCCTGAGAATATTTAGAGAAGTATACAGGAATTGGTACCTCTTGTGACAGCATAGCGTTTTCGAGGATTAATAAATGCTGAAAAAAAATTGCATTGAATGAATGGTATTTTCCATAAACATATTAATCTGAAATAAAATAATGTGTACCTGTTTGTCCTCTTCATTTAAATCATGTAAATTCTTTGGTAACATAACGACCAAAGCTCCAGATTTAGATTTTATGTCACGGAAACTGTCAACCGTAAGGTCTTTTAACCTCGTCATCACACAGTGTCTAGGTGTACTGTATGTGGAAAGAGATCTCGCTTCCAGGTTGAAAGAAGCACTCCTACAGCCTAAACGAGATGTAAAATTATATAAATAACACACATAGACAAAGAATAGCTGAGTTAAGTAAAAACTGACACATTGAAGGGATCTGGATTGTAACGATTACAAGAAAACGAAATGTAAAAAAACTTTACTTTAAGCAGTTTCTCCCTATATATAGGTTCTATTTGTATACACATATATATAATATAGATATATAAATTTCTTGTTTTATGTGACCTATTACTAGGGTGACTAGGATTAAAGGGTAACCACAAATAACACTTTCCTTACCATGAGCCACTCCGTGCAAATCGTAATGTTGCATCCTGTAAACAGGGAACTCCGAGGAGGCATACACTGGATTAATTGGCGAAACCATTATGAAAATAGGAAGAAATACAAGGATATAGTAGGGTAGGTAACCTTTAAAAATTTCTTCAATCTCCTCCAGCCACATCTTAAAACTTTTCTGAAGCTTCTCACTCGGTCAACCTAATTAACGAGTGCAAAATGAGTTTTTGAATTCAATTAGAATAGAATATATTAGAATTGAAATTAGTAATTTATTTAAGGTTATGAAATGTGGAACTGTGGGACCTTGGGACATTATTTTTTCAAGAAGCACGAGTGTTCTGAAGAATAGTGGGTTGCCTAACTCACAGTGAAAGGTTTCCATGTAGATTCCTGTAATTTAAGGAATCGCGTTTTTATAATACAAAGACAACAATAAAATATATAAAAAGCTTTTAAGCCACGATTTTATTTAGCTGACATAAATTTAAAATAATTTATTAGTGGCAATTTATGAACGCAAATTGTGTATTTGTGCTTAAATTCAAATGTACTAAAAAGATGAAAATTAGCTTGATGCAATGTTGTTCGAATTGCACGTGGATCAAGGGTGTCCACTAAGATTAAGAGATTTGAGAAGTTACAGGTACAATCCGCTATAAACGGTCACTGAGCCGATAGTTGGAATATTTGAATGCAAATATTGGGCATAACAGGCTTACCTGAAAATTATAAGTGTTCATTAACGTTCATATATGTATACTTACTAAATTCATTGTATATAGTTTCTGTCTTGAAAATGTCCATAAAGTTAAACGAGACGTCCCGTAATTCTTCACATATCAATAAAAGAACACAAAGAAGATAGTTTCGTCGTTATATTTGGATTACACCTATTTCCGTTCAGACGTACAAAAGAACTTCAACTACTGTTCGGACCGGGTCTCCGAGAACCTTTACACTACTAAATAAAGATTTAAACTACTAGATAAAGACAGCAAAGTTTATAAGAACTGGCACCCGAGGAAACACCCTAACTTCGAAACTCCGGAAAATGGAAAAACTCAAGCGCTAATTTCAAAATTGACTACTTAACCGCCCCCTTGGTTCTAGCCGTGCCGCAGAGCATAATAAAAGCGTGCGGAAGACCGTCGCAAACTAAAAAACATAGCTCTTTCCAGACCCTTTCCAAATTACTTCTGCGTAATGGAGCCAGCTTCTGTAGAGGTTAACTTAAGTGACTTAAAACTTTTCGACATTTTGCATTCAAATTTATTAGTGCACACAAATTTTGACAGACACACATTTATAAGTACGGAGAGAGAGAGTACAGAGAAGCATAAACGAAGCAAAATCTTTCCTGAATTCAAGATATTACTGGCCAAAAATGATCGAAGAGACTTAAAATTTTATAAATACTTGCGAAGTGTGTTAAAAATAAATACTATCGCCATCTGCCCTTAATAAATTTCAGTCCCACTTCAACGCTATCAAGACCATTTGAACCTATTCACATCGATTAATTTTAAATATCGAAAGAACCCTCTCTCACTGTTATTGATTTTTTTCCCGTTATAGCCAAGCGTATTTTCTAAAACCAATATGAGGTTTCTCAAGCGTTGACGGATCGTTGAACTTGTCACTCACCATGGCCTACCTTAGAAAATTACGTCAGATAATGGATCTGAATTTAAAAATATCGACTTAGGCGCCTTTAGTAAAGTCCATTGTATTGAGCTACATCTTACGAATTCCAAAGATGGTAATTCTAACTCCTCGGTGGAACGTTTCAATTTGATTCTTATAGAACACTTCCGTTGCTTAACAAAAAAAAACATGATAATAATAATTCCCCAGTATGCCAATGTAATTGCCCATGTGGGGTTGCTAGTCCTCCATCAGGTACTTTCCCAGGTGACGAATCGCTTCCCAGAATATGGGTGGTACCAAGGAAGTGAAATACTTGGGGCGGAATAAAACTAGCACTGAGCAGCAGCACCTGAGGACCACACCGACAGTGAAGGCGAAGAAGAAGGACTTCAGAACGGGGAACCTGGCGCGAGTGTCATCCCCGCGTCTAGGGCTAATTTAAACGCGCCTGGTGTTCTGCAGCGGCACCACCAATATCGGACTAAGGCGAAGATAAATGATGTCGACAAGGCTTAGAACTGAATACTCATGGGTGGAGTTGAAGCAACGGAGAGGCCACAGTATTACTTAGTATTCATGCCAGAACGGAGGAAGTGCAATTTTTATATGGACGACGCTCAGCTTGGATTTATAAATGCATTCGGAACACGAGAGGCCTTTTGGAGTCAATATCCTACTTCAAAAATGCTGCGAGCAACGAAAAAATATGTTTGCCTGTTTTATTGACTACAAAAAAGCCTGCGACAGGGTATCATTCAAAACAGATGGAAATACTGCGCCAAATTCAACTGGATGGCAAGGATATTAGGATTATTGAAAACTCTCATTGGGGTTAAACTGCTGAAGTTAGTACAGGGACAATGAAATCTTCTAGCTTGAAACTCCAGAGTGGCTGACTGACAGAGTGGCGACTGACTGTCAAGGCTGTGACTACTTATCCCTCTTATTCAACCTATATTCGGATAATATTTAAAGTGGCTTTGGAGGATACAGCATATGGAGTAAGAGTTAACGGTGTTCTTCTGAATAGCATTGGATATGCTAATAACACCCCCATTGTCCGCTATGATATGGAAGGTCTCCAACACTTGATTAATAGAGTAAGTACAACTGGAGTGGAACAGGAACTAAACATAATCAACAGCAATGCGAAATTTATGGTATTCAGCAGAGAACGATAATCAGTGTAAGTACTTGATCAGCATAATCATGGAGAGCACGGAAACCTATACTGAAATAAAATCTCGTATTGTGATGGTAGAAACAACGTCTAATAGAGAGATCTTTACTCTGTAATAAGACCTAAACCTTGAATTACGACAACGTTTGACCCGTTCTTCTCTATGGGGTTGTAAGCTGGACTTTGAAAATACCCTTGCTATATAGACTGGAAACATTGGAGATGTGGATTCATGGAAGGATGCTGCGAGTTTTCTGAATTGGTATGTTGACCAATGAGGAAGTCCTGCCACGAAGCAGAACAGAACGGTAACTGCTAACAACAATCAAATGTCGCAAAATGGGTTACTTATGACATGTGCTACATAGAGAAAAGTACTGTCTCTTATAACTCATTTTAAAGGGAAAAATATGAGTAGAAGGAAAACAGGTAGGAAGAAAACATATCTCACGGCTGGGAAACATCAGACAGTGGGCAGGTGTTCAGACACAGTGTGCAGTAAGTAGTATGCAGATAAGGCTGACGAGCTTCTTAGACTGACAGAAGACACACTCTCCACAGTAATCGCCAACGTGTGGAAGATCGGCAGGGCACATAACGGAGACGAAGAATAGTAATTCCAACTCCTCGGTAGAAAGTTTTTATTCGAGTCTTTTTGAACACTACCGTTGCTTAGGAGAAGAAAATAAAGACATGATCATCGACTCTATAATAACATGCTATCCTTAGCTACAACAGTTCCGTTCACTCAGTTACTAAGCACATAACGTTCGAAATAATGAAGGGATACATTAGTACGCCCCATCCATTTTATTTCAATGGTCAGTGGATCTCAACTTACGATCAAGATCATGAAGCCAGTATAAAACCAGCCTGAAAAAGTATGTAGTTTCCATTATATGGAAAAATAAAACGCGAAAGTTAAAGAGAAAATGAATTCAAAACTTTATAAAATTAAAATCGCCAAGCCTTTCGAACGAACAGACTTTTAATATACAAACTCAATCTTGGGATAAACAATTAACTAAATTCAAAAATTTAAATATTTTCACGACCACGAACTCTCCATAATTATCAAAAAACAAGAAATTGGATCACGGCTCAGGCCAAGGTGGACCGATATAATAGAGCCCAGAACTACCGAATATTCAGTTCCGAAAATCCATACTTGGCACAAGGCCGATTTTCAACGAATTCGGAGAAAAACGAATGCCCATCCGTTGAAGTTATCTACTAATGCCATCGAAACTACCTACCAATTGACAACTATGCCTAAAGTCCATCTATAGAAGTCAGTAATTATTATACAAGAAATCAGTCGTGATGCCAGTAAGCAGTACACGGGTTCTATCCAAATGTCAGAGAGATCGATATTTCGACGTCAGCAATCCCATCCTCATCAAATCCCCACTTCGCTCGAAATCCAAGTTAAGCACAAGAAATTCATTAACACACAGCATATTTGAGCATAAAAACACCTAACTCTTCCGAAACTTGAAACGATTGAGTTACTGCTTCCAAGAAGTTTTCAGGTTACCAACCTCAACAAGGCAGATATGAAATTTTTAGAAATCAACTTTTTTAAATCAACATCGTGAAACAAATGATACTGATCCAAAAAGGAAAAAACATCACCTACATCGTACTCCTGTTGTGGTCAACCCTGGGACTGGTGGAATAATCATGATTTTCATCACTATCTACTCACTGGCGAAAAAGAAGAAATTCCATTTTTTTTTCAAGAAAAGGGTTACCACATCCAGAAAGTAATATTTACGTGACTCAAGAAGGGAGCAGTAACTGTCGTTAATGTTAGTTTTAACGTGAGCACAGCAGCCTGAACCGACGGCCGTTGACGGACGTTCTGTTGACCAAGGAAATTCTCAAATTACATGAAATTATCGCGTATGGGAGAGATTGTTTGCGTTTTGCGTCGTTAAAATTTCTAAAAAATAGATTCTTTCAAAGAACCTACATAATTTTCTGGTGCATCTGATTTATTTGATGACAAACACTCCTTAGGTTCTATTATTTATTTAATCCATTTCCTTAGCACAAATTTTATCCGAAGAAAAAAATACAAATACCAACCAATACTTGGGTATCGTGTTCCGACGATCTAAACCACTCTTGACCGTACGGAGGCTTTATAGATAAGAGTTTCCACTTTAAGAAAACGAAATATAAATAAAATCGCAAAAAAATTGTTTTACCAGTGCAACAACTCACAGATGTTTTATCAATCAGTGAATACGAAGTGCGACTTTACAGTGTTTTCAAATAACATTTTATTATATTAACAAAAAATTTATCATTCAATTCCCTTTCATCATTTGAACAGCCACGATAATGTATGAAGTAATGCTGGTTACTATGAAACCGATCATATTATAATTGACCACGAAGAAACCGTTAGCAGACAGCTTAGGGTCCCTCAACGCTATCTGCTGAGCTAGATGTTTTAGTTCGGTGATAATTTGTTGATTTTCCACATCCGTTTCGAAGTTTAATTTGTGGATAATCCGGTAGCAAATCTTGATGGTGTTCGCTGCCTCTTTTGACAAGTGTTCTCCCCCTGAAGCTAAGGCCATCACTATTATCTGAAAGCAATACAGAAATGGTAATAAAATATTGCTAATGTAAAAACGTTTTATTGGTTACACCAGAAAACTGAAACTTCCAATTTTATCGTAGTACAAAACTATACTACAATATGAATACTACATTACTATTATTAATACAGCTATCTTTCACGTATTTATTTAGCTCTGTTAACTTGTTGTATCGGTTATTCTGATCTTTAAGATTGCTCCAGTTTGCTTTTTTCAACACTCGGTCAAATTGTAAAATATATAAACATTGCTCTATAATTGCTCTATAATGGCTCTAATTTCGACAAATATCAACTATTTATCATGTCTACAGATGTCTACAGTAGATGCAATGAGAATATAAACGCCACGGAACACAAATCAATAGCAAAAACAGGAATCTCAAACACATTTCGTCATTATTGGTGAATATTTCATAAAAAATCCAGAAGGAAAATGTGATGTACAATTTCTGCGTTCCCGCCAGTATCAATTATGTTTTTTTGTGTTCGTGGAGATCGATGCAGATAATATGATTGGTATGATTAGTATGATTGGTGCCGCCGGTACTTCCTTGTTAATATTTGAAAAAATGAGCGTATCAGTTCTATGAAATGCGTTGGAACCGAAACTACTTGCGATTTTAAAAATGGATAGGCTTATGTTGCAAGTATAAATGACTAGTCCGATAGTGAATAGTTTTGTTCGAGTTTAACAAAAACTTGATCCAGGACTGTACTGCACAGGCACTTAAGGAGGTCATTTTTTTCATTGCTCTATTTGAAACATATTTGATCAATTGCCCCACCCCCCTTTGAAACAAGACATACAGTGGCTTCATACTTGAACCTTGTTCCTCTTATGGCGCTACATCTTTTTTTGTTTAAAAAAACCCTAAGTACACCTATGTTACATTTTTAACACAAAATCGTGTTCAATGATGTAGTGATATAGCGTTTTATAAAGCTATGCGGCGTGCTCCTGTGCCTGCAAACAACCGCATAAGGTCCATACTATTTTATTTCTTCATTTCCCCGTCTTTGCATGCGTATTTACATTTGTAATGTTTTATATTCAGAAGTTCTGTTGTGTTGTGATAATAGGTTTTAATAGAAGGTAGATAGTGGTGGTGGTTTCTTAGTCTTGAATGTCTCGTCCGTGGGAGGCTACGCTGCCCAGCCCCGTTATTCCAGTAAATAATGAGAGAGAGGAAGGCTGTGGCTGTCTATGAAAACTCCCAAAAAACGAATTCACTTGGGTTTGCAGGCGAAAACAGTTTGTAGCAATGTATATTGCTCTAGTGATGAAATCCAAAACAACAAATATAATAGGATGCGGAAACATAATAAAGGAGGCTGCAAACTTTTGTGGAATATCTTATACACAAATGCAAAAATTAATCAAGGCAGAGTATATGTGCCAAAAGAGACGAAGCGATGCCGAAACTCCAAAAAAATTTGATCCGGCTACAAGAAAAATTATTAGGAGCGAGATTTACGGATTTTATCGCAATAACCAAGTAGCAACACTTGACGTTTGAAGAACCGATTGAAGGATGTGCAATGTGACATCGCGAACTCCATGTCAACTATGAGCAGATGGGTTAAAAAACTCGTATTCAAATACGAAAAAATTGATAAGAGGACAGCCATTACGGAAAGTAGAAGAATAGTGGAATGGCGATACTCCTATCTTTCCCAAATTAAGAAATTCCGAAATCAACATAGGATGGTATATTACTTGGATGAGACTTGGTACGATACACACGATACTGCCTCCAAAGGATCGACCGACCATACTTCTAAGTGTGCACCAGTAAACATACCACCGAATAGAGGAAGCCGTTTGATTATCCTGCGTTGCATATCAAAGGAAGGTTGGGTCAAAAACGGTTTAAAAATATGTGGCAAGAAACTGTAGGATTGCAATGTTGCTTATTATAAAAACATGGAAGCAACCATTTTTGAGGAGTGGTCTGAAAAGTCTTTAGTTCCCAATATTTGACCAGAAAGTGTCATTCTAATAGATAATGCACCTTATCACTCCAGGCAGTTACAGAAATTTCCAAACACCTCCTGGTGCATGAGGTGCAACATTATTTGTTATTTTGAAGAGAGGTATATGAAGAAAGAACTCAGAAGTACTATACACACGAACATTCAAGGAAAAATATGCAATTGATGAGGTTGCGCAAAAATTTGGTAATATTGTCTTAAGACTTCCATCATATTCTTGCAAATTCAATCCTATTGAACTAATATGGGGACAGCTGAAGATAAATATTAAAAGGTAGAACAGCTTCCCGAAGTTTGACGAGAGAAAATTATAAATTTATTAAACTTAGAAGTAACTAATATTACCACAGAAAATTGGAAACAGGCCGCGAACTAGATAAAGAAAAATAATTATCCAGTCCTGTTTCTTCCTACTAACGAATGCTCTAACTTCCCTGTGGTCCTTGTGAGCGATAACAATTTTAAATCACTATCATAAGAAAAACATGTACGATGTAAAGCCCGCCGGACACGATGCAGTTTTTGGTGGGTGATTGCATGGGAAAAGGCATGGGGAGAGACGGTGGGGAAATGACGTCACAAGGGCGAAATTGCTGCACATTTCCGTGAATAGCGCGTGTGCTTATTTTGCTGCAAGTTTTCTCGAGGAATTTGAAGGCCAGCCAATGAACAACGAGCATTTTGTTACGTCGGCCACAGCGCCGGCGCTTTGACGTTATCGGCCTGTCAAAGTGGGAGAAAGGTTATGAGTACGATCAAATATAAACAAACCGAGGTTTTTAATAGGTACTATTTCGCGATCCTTCTTTCCAAAGGGGCCTAAAATTTATATGTTTGCTATCCAATATATATAATAGCCAATAAAATAGCCTTGCGATTTGCCACCGTGTCTACGCACTCGCATAAAAGTACCCACAGAACTGAGCAGGAGACTCCCCATGCCCTTTTCCATGCAATCACCTACCGAAAAAATGCATCGTGTCCGGCGGGCTTAAGACCTAGTATTTAAGTTTTGTTTTCGATATGATCATATTCTGACAGTTATGTCTCTCGGTAGGTTATTGATAGCATACTCTGTATAAGGTCGATGGTAGAGAGGAAGGAGTTATTCGAGACACAAATGTTTAGCGAACTAAGGGCAGGCGGTATAAGTGTGGATAGAAGTGTAAGTGTAAATTTTTAAATAAATTAATTATAGGATTAGTGTTTCTTAGTTTACACAGAACGGTACAACACTCTGGTGATTCATTCTAAGCTACAAATTGCCTGTGCGATCAATTTTGAAGATCCTGATTTGCGACCGGATTTCCTTACAATGTGCTAAGATATATACATAAGTTATTACCAAAACTCTTCAGCAGATTCAGCAGTTTGTATTCGATTGATTGGTCAATAGAAACGTATAAGGTGTTCGGTGACATTTTGCGTTAAATGTTTTTTGGACTTACGAAATTTTGCACGATCCACAAGCAGCTGTCAATCAAAAGCTTCTCGTCGAAACCGATGTTATTTATACGACCAGTCATAGAGAAATAATAGATAGCGGTGGAGGCGTGCTGGATAACGAAGACTATGACGAACAAAACTACGAACAGCAATAACGTGCCGATCATGTTGTTGAGCAGATCTACAGCCTCGCAAAGAAAATCGTACATCCTCGCGAAGACTTTGATGTCCGTAGAGTTAAACCTGATTTTCCAATCGATTTCCGTCTTCACGAAGAAAAGTTTGCCGTTTTCCCGACGTTGCCCCCTCGCCAACCTTACGTTGAGGATCTTGAATCTGATGTACACCTCGATCGCTAACCAGAAATTGAAGAAAACCGCCATGGTGACTTTAAAATACTGCACGTTTCTCATGGCATAGTACGAATACTTGAAATATCCAACCGATATGATCCAAACGTACGAGTCGAATGTTATTATGGATAGGCTGGTAATGCTTAATAGTGCCAGGCACGCCCAGAAAACCTTCCCGAGTTTCGTGTTGCGAATCTTCATCATCTCGTCAAAACTGTCCAAGTGCGCAGCCAAGTGATGCGCCAGTTGCGGATAAAGGAAAATATTGTAAATGGTGACTACCTCCGTTGTAATCGTGAGCAGGATATTCGCTATTTGGTCTGCCAATTTAACCACTGGTTCGTAATCGTCGAACTCCGTACCCAACTTTCCCAAGACCGAATACACCAGACACGTTATCGATGTGATTGAAAACGATATTGTGGCGACTGTGTATAATGGAGATGGCGACGGGGGAGACATAATCCCCAAAATTTGGCTAAGTTTACACAAGTATCTTGCCTTCAAGTAGTACAGTTGTGAAGCCATGATGTTATAACGAAAGATGGTCGCGGTCGTTTAGTGTTAATTCAAATAATGTTTGTTGTGTTTGGGCGATTCATTTGTATTTGTCTCGTATTACCCTGCAACATTTAAACTAACACCATTAGTGAATTACAATGGAGCCAAGCGATGGGATGTATCGGTATTTGTTATTAAGTCTAAATATAGGTAATATTGACTTGTTTTTCACTTCTATTAAGAGGAGTAGTGTCATTTATTTAAAAATTATACGGTCTAATGATTATGAATTACATCCTGAGGGAAATGTTAACAGTTCCCATGCTAACATATTTCCATTACATTAATTAAGTTTCAGTGGGAAGGAAAACTTTAGTATTGTTGGAAAAATAAAGGTTAAATTTGGATTTGGATATATATATATATATATATTTATTTATTGCTTGACAAGATGATTATGACAGTTGTCACAAATTATAAATTGTCGCTTTAAAAATGTAGGCACCCTGATGAAGCCAATAAGCGACAACACGTTTGGTGGTTACCACTTCTTGGAATTCGAACGGCTATTTCATATGTTATCTCTTGTGAGTATTAAACCATCATTATTTTTCTTATATCTCTTACATATTCAGAGTTCTGGTTTCGAATCCTTGTCGTTTGTTTATAAAAGAATTTCACCGCAAATCATTTCTAAATATTAGCCTTATACATAGTTCAAAACATACTTTTGCAACTAATTTGATCACGAGAGCTATGTCTATGCATTACATATAGAGATTGATCATTATCTTACATTCTGTAAGGTTTGTTAATCAAAACTCCGCAATAGTTCCAAAGGATACGTTATCCGTATTATCCGTATTATCCGAATTATTCGAAGGACCTCAGGGTCTCTAATACTAATACCGAAGTTCAGAATTTCCCTGTCTCTCTACTGTTTGTTTCTGTAAATTTCTGGTACCTGTCATCACCCAATGAACTTCTGTCGACGAAGCAAAAGGGCCGCAGAAACCGCCAGGAACAGGAAAAGGACGCACCCTGGACAGCTTCCCCGAGGACCACCACGACGTCATCGCCATGGGCCCTCACATCCCCACTCACTACCCTCCCGCCGAAGGAAGGCAGTCGACGGAAATCGTCACTCTTCAAGAGGGCTCCTCCTGACGCCTGGACAAGCCGAAAGAGCTGACTGAACCAACGAAACATCGTGGGCTAGGAGCAATTCCAGCGCACGATGCGTGGCGCCATAGGACCGATTCCAGTCATCCGGGCTAGGACGGACATGGACAAGTTATTAACGATCTCATACTGGAGAAAAACAGTTCCTGAAGGGGCCATACACAGCATATCCCAACAGCTGAAGCGAGAACAGAGGCGAACAGATGGAGCCGCGAGGTGAAATCGCGTCTTCAGGAACACTTGCAGTAACAATGGGACCGACGTCTGGAGAATCTGGGCCCCAGCAAGCAAGGTTCTGGAACATGCAGAAAGCTTCGAGGAATTGACTACACTTCCCGCGAGGGAAGTTGTTCCCTCGTTCCTTCGTGAGGATCATCGAATCGTTACGAGGCAGGAGGCTGCAAGTAAGGGTGGATCATGAGTTGTCAAATATCCGGAGCCTTGAAGTCGAAGTACCATAAGGAGCCGTCTTCTCGCCGCTGTTGTACTCTATCTACACCTCTGATGTCTCCAAGGTATTATTGATTTCGTATAGGTTTTTGAAATCTATCTTGCCAAAGATAACGTTGAGATATTGATCCCTCTGGCATTTGGATAGGAAACGTTCGCTGTTCATTGGCATCACGATGACTTCTTCTTGCGTGATCCGTTCAATTATTGACTCGTGTAGGTGGACTTCGGGAATGGGGCAGTTTATTGGTGGTTTGCCGTGAAATAACTGCGCCGTGCAATTGTCGATTGATAAGTAGTTTCGATGACATTAGTACATGTCTTCGACGGGTGGGCATTTGTTCTTTTCCGGATTCGTTGAATGCCAGTCTCGTGCCAAATATGTGTACTCGGGAATAAATATTCGGTTGTTCTGGATAAAGTGGTAAAGGTGATAAAATTCCAGAATTTTAGGGTCAATAGGAACGTGAATAGCAAATAACATTTTTTCTTTAGAAAAATGTACTTGTGTTCCCAAAAATTGGTAATATGTCAAAAGGTTCTTGAAATATGGAATGTCTCCCTTATTGTAGATTTTGTCTAGGTATTTAATCATCTCAAGAATTTCTTTTAATGAAATTATCGAATTATGTAGCGAGTTTAGTTTAGCGAACAGTGTAGCGTCTTCTAGATTGTCGAGAAAAGATATAATGTTTTGGCAATCTATATGTATGCCCGAAAGTAAGCTCTGTAAGCTAATATATTGACCAAGTTCAATTATTGTTTCATCGATAGTTGTTTGGAATCTGATCAAATTTTCGTTAAACTTTTCTTGATTTTGTGTTAATTTAGTGATTGTTTTGTTATAATGATTGATTAATTCCTTAAACAGAGTAGCTTGAAGGTTGGCTTCGTGGATCAATGATTTTTAATTTTCTTCCAAGGTTTTAATCGTGTTATCGTATTTGATTCCGTCTTCAGAGTCTAAATTTTACCTATTCCGTTAATTAATCCTCTTTTTGTTGTTATATTAGGGAGGAGATTGTTTAATTTTTTATGGACATTATCGAATAGGAATTTTGCTCCAACTAAAGAATTTTGCGCGAGATTTATATATGACATTAGTTGAGTCATATTAAGTATACCAAATTTGTGTTTTAGTACATTAAAAGGTAATTCTAGTTTGTTAAGTTACTTCACTTCTTCAGTCACGTCTAAGTAATGTAAAAATGTGTGCTTACTGAAAACTACTTACGTTTCCTAATTTAAGCGGTAATAAAAGTTTTTCTAACTTAGTTATCTGAACTTCAGTCCCATTGGTGTTAGTTATTAGTATATGAAATATAAGGTTAAGGGTCAGTAGTCGTCTGTCCATTGGTTACCTCTAAAAATTCGTCTTTATTATTACTGTGAGGTTTCCTAATGATACTTTTATGATAAGTACCTTTGTCTGTTTCTGAGATGACATTATCATCTTTTATTATGTACCCTTTTTTAAATTTAGGTAACTTCTTATCACGAGATTTAGTTTGAAGCAGTTTGTTTGTTCGAAAAGCTCAGAGCAAAGCATTTTAAAATTACCTTTGTTTACCTAACTTTCGCGTTTTGTTCGCGGATATTTTCATACGATTTTTTTTGTACTAGCTTTGTGACGTGTTTAACGTAAGTTGAAAGGATCAAGTGATCATTTAAATCAAAAGGGTCAGGTGTATTAATGTGTCTCTTGATTATCTCGAACGGTGTGTACTTAGTAACTGAATGGATTGAAGTCGGCATTGTACAGATAGGGTCTTCTATGGCTGTATCGACAATTTGGGAATTGCTTACTTCGATGATTTTTGGTGGCTCGACAAGCTCGGTATGCTTATCGGTATGGTATGATCTTTGGTTTGGTAATATCGCCGAATTCATCTCTGAAATTTCTTAGCTGTCGAGAATAAGCATTTCTTGAAGATTGTCGAGTTCTCTCCTCACAATTTCATCAACATCTCCTAAGTTAAAATCTAACGAAGCTGTCTCTATTGCGTTGAGGTCATTTTGCAAAGGTCTGGAAAGGGGGTCAGCTGCTAAATTGGATTTTCCCTTTATGTACTCGTTGGTGTAGTCATATTCTTCTAACTTCAATATCCAGCGAACAAGTCGAGAATTCCGTTCTTTTAAAAATTTTGAATTTACGGCCGAAAAGGCACGGTTGAAAATACTTACACGATGGCCAATAATTCATTTTCGTACGTTGTGTTTTGGAATTTAGTTGCTTGTAACATTGATTTAATGTTACCGTTGCGTCTTTATCTGTAAAGTTTGTAGTTACTATTATCGTGCGAGTGTTTTTTACTAATGTCAAGGGATATAAAAGCTGTCTAAAACCATATTATCAATTAGAATTTCTCCGTCGTATTCGCACGTGGTCATATATCAGCTGAATATTAGTTAAATTTATATTTAAGTTCATATCTATAAGATCGATAAGTCCTATTATACCGTCAAAGTATTCGTGGAAATCGAAGAGTAAGAAATCTAGTTCGTGTGAACAATTAAATTCAGGAAAGGATGGTACGCGTGCTTGATAGTAAATTATTTTGCAACCTAAAGTAGTTGACATTAGTATTTTCGTAATATGAGTTTCCTGGGTCGTAGAAAGGTTGACTCAAGTGGTAAGGGTCAAAGTTTTGAGGGTCATAATCCTGCTATTCGTTAGAGTGAAATTCCTCAAACGTGTAGCTCGGATTACGATCTACGTTTTGGAAATAGTTATATGGTCTATTGAGACCTGGGATATTTTGATTGTTCTGTCTCGTTTGGTTGTCGTTAATAGACGGGATTCTCGAGTTAGTTGACATGGGTTCCGGTTTCGGTAAGGGTTGCCTAGGGAATCAGCCTGGTTTGAAAACGTTGGAGTTTGGTCTGGGAGTTCCGACAACTTCTTTATTTGTGAAAAATCGCCTGGGCGGCATTGCATGGCAAAATTAGGCGCTGGATACCACTAGCAATAAAAGTATTTAGGGCAGTTTTGTTGTAATAATTAGCCTGGCGTGATACGACGTTAGCGTCTCTAGGAGTGTCTTCTAAGTATTGAAAGTCTATTGTCAAAAGTTAAGAGATGTTCACCTTTATAAGGTTTATAAGGTATAAGTCACGTTTGTCTGAAAAGTATTGTTTGAGAGCTTCCTTTAAGGTCACCTATGTTTTTAATTCGATTCTACTACCTACCAAAAGGTTTCGGCTTTGCCTATTAGTTTTTGTGGAATATATTCTAAAATGTGTGCATCTGACTCGAGGTTATTATTAACTCTATAACTATCTATTAAATTTTGGCAACTCGTAAGGAATTTATTTAAAGTATTGCTATTTCCATTATATGGTTTTATATTGTGCAATTTCCATTTGAAAAAATTCCAATCAATTTGATTAGGAGATTCGTCGTCTGATCGTCCGGTAATTTATCAGAAATTCTTATCTTATTTATTTCTGAAGCTAACTGAAATTTCGTAGGCATTCATAAGAGTTTTCGTTTCTTTTGTATCTTCATCTAATCGTACGTCCGTGTCTTGCCTAAATTGCTGGACATAGGGTTTAGGAAAGGCGAGAAAGGAATTTGGCACTTACCGTTTTTCCTCCCTCCGATCCTTCGTTGCTGCGGTAATAGCTGCGATGTTCTGACCAGGGACGAGTTTCCTCAGGAGCAGGATCTTGAGCCGTAGAAAGTCTTTTCACTGCTCCGCATTTAAAGTGTTGACGATGCGATTTTCACGAATTTCGGGACCGCGCGGATCCTACTGACTGCGCCAGTTATGTAGGTTTTTCGATAGAATCTATTTTTAAAAATTGTTTGAAGACTTAATTTGAAGATCGATAACACAACCAACCGCATTGAATGTTAGACGGGGAATGAATCTTAAGATAACAATGAAATAAATCTTTCTACAAAGAGAGATAAGAGTGTGTTACGGGATAGTTTAATCGGCGGAATGTCCGTTGGCGGTCGCAAGGTCGCGACGTTGTGCTCCCATAACTCGAATTACTTTTTTCTTCAATTTGTTCGAATTAACACCGAAAAAAACTTTTAGATAATTCAATAAAGTAGTTTGGGGAACTTTTTCAACATTTTTAGTCTAACGGAGGAGATACAGGGGGAGCGACAGGTCCTCTATAGCGTTTAATGCGTTATTACCTGTCAATATTAGACAGAACTAAGACATATTCTATGTTGATTACGTTTATTTTTTAAAACCTTTTGAATGATATGACTGGCGCTAAAATTCGGATCTAAATTTCCCCAATCTTTGGAGTGCCGCGCCGAACTATCCCAATCTCCACATAAGGGTTCGTTAAGACAATGTTTCCAACGAACCCCAAAAATATAACAGTGCTTAATAATAATGACCCAAATGTCCCAGCTAATGATGAGATGGATTGTGTATATGGAAAACTTTTGATTAAAATATCCGTCAGCCTAAGGGAACTTCAACATCTAGGGTAGTTAATGAAGTTCAAAGATATGTACCTTGAGAATGAAATCCTCTCTAGAAATAGAAGTTGTGTGGACTGGTAGCATATATACAAGTACAAATATTTGAATCGCTCCTTGATTGACATAGGGCAGTCACATCCATTGGTTTCATCGTGTCATGTGAAAGGCTTTCTCTTAGACGGCTTAGACTGTAAGTGACTGCAAAAACCGGTTTGGGCTAATTTTAACACAACGCTTCCTGATAGATCCTGGGTAAGATACAAAGTTAAAATACAAAATTAAAAGCGTTTATAGATTTTAGTTGTTTGACACGTGGCTGTTTGACTCATGACACCCTAAAACGTTAGGAAATACTAATAGCTCAAATTCGAAAAATCCACTCTCTTATAACACTCTTCACTTCGGAAAGTAAAATAGTACTATGTGTTCACTTGTAGAAAAGTTGCATGTAAAATTCATATGTAAAACATTAAACTGTAATAGCCTTCGAACCGATGTTTCTAACAAAATTGAAATATTGCTACTTACGAAATTTTGGCAGGTCCAACTAAAACTGTTGACGCAAAGCTCGATGCTAACGTTGCCGTATATGGACGAAAAGTATATTAACACAACGGCGTATTGAATGGTATAGACGATGATAAAGAGTACTGCACAAAGCAAAAATATACCGAAAATTCGGTTAAGTTCATCGATGATGTCACATAGCTCGTTGTACATCCTCGCCAAACTTTTCATTTGTTTCAACCGATCGTTATTTATTCGTATCAGTTTTTCATCGACAAGGAAAATAATCTTGTTCGTGGTAGCTCCATTGGTTTTCTGATTATCCAGAGTATCGTTTAGCACCTGGAACCTGTCATGTATTTCAGTAGCGAAGCAAAAGACCAACAAACACATTATCGAAAGCTGGTAGTACATCACGTTTCTCATACAACATGTCTTGTAGACAACCATTCCCATCGAGGTGATCCACAGATACGAGTCAATAGCGATCGTTAAGAATATGGTGACGTGAGCTATCACCAAACCACTTATGAAATTCCCATTTCCATTCAAACGTTTTGAATCGGTCAACCTGCCGTCGAAATTTACTAACATCCTAACAAATTCGTTGAGTCTTTCTGGGTGGATCAGTACGTTCAATAGACTGGCCGTTTCAATAGTTAGCACTAAAATAAAAGAGGCGACATGATCGATCACCCTGGTGAAGAGCAAAAAGTTCTTGAAGTACTCAGACAGTTTCGCTTCCACGGTGAGGATGTAAAAGATCACGAATAACAGCATTGATATTGACACTATTACTCTATATACCGTAATTTTTGTTCTTGGTGCTGACATCCCAAGAAAAGTACATAAAAGTAATAATTTACTTATTCTTTGATAAAATACGTTATTTCGATACATTGTGAAATGTTAAACAAACTGGATGGGCTCGCCGCGAATATATAGGAGCGGGTAATTGTGGCACGTTTAATTTTTATCAAGATGACTTATTACTATAACGATTGATTGTATCTTGATGCATGATAGGGTAATTGTCAATTAATAAAACGTTTAGGTTTATTAGTATAACCCCTATTTCGTGTCGTTTGAAAATTTATAAAACATTCATACCATCCTTGATTAAATTTGTTTCGCTTCAGACTGTCACCAACAAAGTTTAATGTCAAAGTGCTGAGAGGTTAGAGGGAAACAAAACCAAAAAATAAACTCATAGGTACCAGTTACATATAAACAGTAATGACTATCAAATACAAAAATTACAAAAGGGAAATATCATGACGTGCAAAAATAGTAGCAATCTACACGTATTTCTGCTTGTTGCTTCATCAGGATGGTTTAGCTACAGTTGTAATAAACGATGTTGGGAACTTGTATAAAAAAGGGACGTGAAATTCAGCTGCAAGCACATTTGTGCATACAAAATTGCATGAAATACTCTTTTTGGGAGCGACATTCATACAATGTGACACTGAGGCTTGTTAATGTCAACTACAACTATCACCTTATCAAAGAATTTAATTTAAAAGTAAAAGAAATTATGACGATCAAATACTTACAAAAGGGAAATACAAATACAAAGGTCATACAAGTTTCTCTTCTGGTACCATAATTACACACCTGTTGAATTACTACAGTCATTAGTTGGTTGTCATATTAGTCATGGTTGGTATACCATCCATTGCGGTTCTATGCTTTAAATCTTACGCCTACCGCTCCTAACATACTTTAATGCTGGTTTAGGTCTAATTGTATAGTTCTGCATTTAATGGCAATGACTACCCTTATGTCCCGAATGCATTCCTTTGTTACTGTCATATTTGGTTTGGATACCAATATGAGGTCGAGATTGTCTTTCTTCAAAGTAGCACAATCCAGGTCTTGTGCAAGTCTTGCCCTTCCCAAGTTAGAGTGGATGCATCTGATTTTTTATTTAGTCATTTCCTCCGTTTAGCGATCCTTATATCTTATGGAGGTTTCGATCAAAGGGGCACTATTTTAGGGTATTTATGTGACTTGGCGCTTTACATCCTTAATCCACTGACATACAGGACCCTCCTCTCCGCATCTTCTACATGCCATAGATTTGCCCTTCCTAGTACAGCTTTGCTTTTTATGTCCAAACCTTATTCATTTGTAATACCAACCAATTCCGATGTTGTCCCTCAGGTTGCATGTAAACCATCCTATGTTTGCCTCTTTTTGTGTGAGTCGTTTGGCCTCTGATCTCCTGGGATCCACTTATCCACTTGGATCATACTCACTTGTTTTCAACCTCATTAATTTTTTTAGGGATTCTTTTATATCTTCCTTTCTGGTGACCAAATTTAATCCCAAAATTACCATGACCATTTCATTCTTGGCTACCTACGCTTCTACATATTGCATTTTTTCTTTGATGCTCATTCCCTGGCCCTCCAGTTTCAAATAACTACATCACCTCTCACTTCTCTTGCTTCGCCTCTTCACGCAAGCATTTATTTCGTCTATTTTTAAATTGTGATTTTTAAGTTCTTTAGAGAAGCATTGTAGGATTCATTTTCTTAACAACCACCCTCTCAGTTTTAAGTTTACATCTACGCCTCTCGCCGCCAATTATGTCAGTTTTATGGTCGTTCTCTATAAATAAAAATCCTAATAGTTTCCTTATCTGTCACGGTCCATTTCCTCTCCTAGGTGTGCTAGCAAATCTTTCGGTCAGAATCGTTCAGCGCTCCTTGTTAGTGTGCCTTTTCAAATAATTCTGCCACAATCCTTACCGGAATTACTTTCAATGCATATCAATTACTCTTCCCCCCGGATTTATTCTCCTGTATCATTAACATATTTTCTTGTAGCTGACTGAATATGCCACCTCTTCTTTTGCATCTCTCATTAACTCTTCGAGAACTGAGTGTCGTGCACTCAGTGGGTCGCCTGTTTCTCCATGTATCCTCATGCACCTAATGGAATATAAGTTGGTTCTTATTATTATCTAGTTTGTCGCTACCTCTCTGATGTTAATATTCCCAATATACCTCTCCAGTCACTACTGGTTGAATATTTCTTTAATGGTCGCAAGCTCCCGCTTTCCTCCAACTGCGTCTTCAATTTTACTATCCTCTTCTTTCTTTTTTATTGCTTCTCCATTTCTCCGTCTGTATCACAGCCTATCTGCTGTCTTTACATGACTCAGTCTCAGTCTCTCTCAGTCTGAGTGGCTGACTCAGTCTTTGTCTACGGACTCACTTCTACACCTTCTTGAGTTCTTGTTTCTTATCTCCTCCCTCCTTTCTTTTGGATTTCGCTCCTCGGGTCTCCTTCCAATTCTGCAGTATCCATACCTTTACGAGTATGTCCTATTTTTGGCGGCTGTTTTATCTAAACTTTGTATTGGTATTATCTTTTACAAGCTTCATTATACATTCAACAATCTTCTAGATGTTTTCAATTTCTATCAGCAGAAACTTCCTCGTATACTTCGCCATGCCAAGTTTCTCCTTTTCTTTTATAGCATAATTTTTTGTTGGATCCCCTGCAGGTGCCTCATTTTTGCTTCGCTTCGCAACTGTTATCTTTGGAATTTGATCAGTTTTTGCACCCGAATGTCCTGCAGTTATTTTTACTACATATGTATTTTTCTTTCTAAATTACAGAGATTTGGTTCTTCTTCTTCTGCTCTGAAAAAAGGACTCTGTGGGCGTTACTTCAATTCTCGGAGGAACGCCTGTGAGGCACTTCTCGAATACGTTCCTGAGGACGCGATTATTTTTTTCAGTGATGAGGCCCAACTTTCCTTGAGTTTCCTTGAGTTCGTTGAGTATCCACTTGAGTGGATACGTCAAAAAACAAAACATGCGTTACTGGGCTGGACTAACCCCTGTGAACTACACCAAAAGCCTCTGCATCCAACTAAATTTATAGTATGGTGTGCAGTCTTCTCAGCTGGGAATATTGGTCCCTGGTTTTTTGAAGAAAATGAGTTAACAGTGACAGTGAATTCTGACCCATATGTGAACATGTTGGAAGAATTTTTTCCCTCGACTTGAAGAATTGGATTTAGGGGACCTTTGGTTTCAACAAAACGCGATAAAATACGCGAACAGACAGTATATGTCCAATATTTCCATATTCGGTTCAAATACTGCATCCAGTAGATGACACATCTTGTGGAAAATGGATATCCATTGGATATCCATTGAAAGTACCTCGAATAATAACGGATGTCCATTGGATACCCAGGATATCCATAGATAATGTCCATTTATTTCCATTGGATTCAACTAGACTCATTTTCAACTCATTTTTCAGAACACCCTATTTTACTTGTAGTAAGTAAATATGGTGAGATGACACATTATCATAGTTATTAGGAATACATGCAACTATACTGGTAGCACTACCTGGTGGTTGGAACATATCGGAGCTGTGGTGCCACAAAAATAAATATGGCGGAAAACGACGCACCGATTCTGAACAGTTCTAGCTAGACCTGTCGCTCTCATCATGTTATTTTCGCACAAATTTTTCCAGTAAGCAAATATTCAGAGAACACACGTGGCACCTATTATTAGAGACATGATGACCTCTAAACAACACTTGATTCAAAAAATGTTGGAATGGTGCCGTTATAAACCTAAATAGTTTTGTTTTGGTAAAAATGCTCAAAAAAATTAGTTGTTTAAACGTTACTTCGGCAGACGGATAACATTCATTGAAAAAATCCTTCATGTATAGAAACAATATAAGCAAATATTACTAGTTAAATCGCCCAAAAATAAATAAGCTGCATAAAAGCTTTTAGCAAGCACACGTATTCTTCATAAACTGAACATCTCATCTCAAACATTTTATATATTTACTTCCTACGCCACTGCTGATTGAAACCTTGACTATCTCTAAGAGTAGTTAACACAAATAACTTAATCTAAATCATCAGTCGCATTAACCATGTCAGCCGGGCTAGATGAAATTAAACTCAAGTTCCAACCATGGATAATAGAAACACTGATAAAGGAAGACATGAGGGACGTCGAGGTGGAAATTACCGGGATGTCGGAGAAAGGCGACAATTACTTGGGCGATGTGATCTTCATGGACGTCAAAGGCACCGATCCTGAGGGAAAACCTAAGGTGATGTCGCTGGTAATGAAGAAAGGAAAAGATAGCAAACTGCTGAGGGAGACCTGGAACGTTAACCTATATTACCTGCGGGAAAACATAGTGTACCAGAGGATCTTCCCGGCATTCGAAAACTTCCAACGTGAAAAAAATGCCAGGGATATTTTCGACTCTTATCCCAAGTGTTACGGGACTCTAGCCATCGACGCATCCGAGGCAATCCTATTGGAAGACTTAAAGAAAAGCGGGTACGAACTCTACGACAGATTCCTCAATATGAACGTCAATCACATCAAGCTAGTGCTGTACACATACGCTAAATTCCACGCGATTTCCTTTGCCATGCGAGATCAAGACGAAATCCAGTTCGAAAAGTTGACAGAGGATTTTACGTTCGTAGTCCAGACAATGCTCGTCCAAGACAGCCTCATACCCTGGTACCGAAAACAAGAAGAGAAGGTAGCGAAAATAGTACAGGAAAGGGATCCGATCCTAGCGGAGATTTTCTTGAAGAAAATCAAAGGGGGTATGATGAGAATCCTGTTGGAAATCGGCGAGAAAAAAGTGGAGGAATGTGTGATAACCCATGGGGATTGTTGGAATAACAACTTCATGTTTCGGTACAAGGTAAGGACCTTGATATTTTATGCGTTGACTTCAATTTAATAAGAGTGATCAGTACTTTACGTCATATAACGAGCGAAGTAATTATGGAGGAGGTTCAGTACTTAATTAACGCCTGAAGGAAAAAAGCAGAAATATACGTATTGAAATAATTGTTTACGTGGGTATACATTCTACCTATAATTTTCTCGTCACTCTAAAAAATATATGCTAATTGATCCAACTTATGTCATTCTCTATAGAATTTCTACTAAAATTCGCATATATTCTACTCGGCCATTTTTGAAGTTTTATTTTTTATAGTGTATCCAATTCTGCCTAAATTGCTCTGTTTGATCTAGACAAGGTGAAATCTTGGCAATCATGGAAGAAATTTTTCGATTCGTTTTTTTTTTGTAAAATCACGTTCGTTAGGTGCCCTTAAACATGAATCCCCGGGTGATAACCTGGTAAAAATTTCTTTCAACAAATTTTTTAAACAAATTGTGAGAAGGTAATTTTTTCGCCCAAGATAAAGTTTTTAGGTTCTTTGTATCATACTAAACAAAAGAGGTTCTTATTAACTTTTCTTTAAAATTAATCCTTTTCGAGTTATAAGCAATATAAAGTCAGGAAAAACCTCAAAAATGACGATTTTCAATGTTCAAAAACTCAGCTAAAAATTATTATATTTGAGCCTAAATTAATGCCAAGCCTAAATTAATGTTCAAACCTTTCTCTACTAGATGCTGAAAAGTTAACTGTTTTATGTTAGAGCATTGATTTTTTAATTACTAACAAACGAACGAAACAAGGAAAATTTAGACACTGGTTACATGGTGAAGACTAATTTATAGTAAAATTCCAAAATATTTCTGAAGATTTCACAAAGTTCTATTCCTTTACACAATGTTCATACATATTTAATCAAAATCGATTGATTTTCACAATATTCTAGAATGTTCTATAAACTTGCACTTATTTCATGACTTTTCATTAGAGTTCCATTCTATTGTTGTTATCTTGAGCTTCCACAATATTTGTAGAGAAATTAGAAGTTATATTCTATGCAGAAAGCTAGCGTTACGTACTTCTTTTCATTTCTAAAATTTTCTAAAAGTTCAGTTAGTCGATACGGAATACTATTAGTTTTCTCATTATTCTACCAAACTGTACTGTATTGGTTCTTTTTGCAACAATTATGGGCTGTAGTATCATTAGACGGTTTTGTTTAGCTATTTAGATACCTATTCATGAACCACTTCTGTGATTTTGAATGTTATATTTCTCCCTCTTATTCAACCCCCATGCGTAACGCCCATCTAATTCAAAACTTGATGATAGGAATTTACTATTAATTATTGATTAAATATTCACCGCATAAATATAAAAAGCATCTAAAACAAATCTGGTTGCACGTCATCAATGTTACTAACACTGTTGCCAAAATTTTCGGAACGAAACAGGAACGGATATAAATGATCATAACATTAGTTTTTTAACACATTAAATACACGTATTCAGTAATCAATTCACAAATACTCCTTAAAAGGACGTTTGATAAACTTATGAGTCTTTACGATTGTATTTAATGCAAACTATAAAGTTAAAATCGATGAAGTGTAACGTAATCACATATTGTCTAATCGCAGTTTAGTCGAACTTGGAGTGCAAGCGATAACACCACTCATATTTGAATTTCATTTAGCAGTTGACTTCTTCTTATGAGGATACATTAACGGAATCGTTTATAATAGACCTCCTACGACACCAGACAATATGAAATATTGTATCAGAGAGGCTTTTCCACCATTTTTTTTAAATTTTCTTCATAATTTAAACTATTTAAAATATTGAGAAATATACCCATATATTATTAGATCTTGGTGTTTATATTAATCATTTCTGATACGTTAAAACGTCATAGATGACTTGATAATTAAAAAATTTCTTAAAATCAGTTTGCAAAATGAAAATGTGCATTTTATTTGAAAACGTGAAGAGTTAGCTATAGGAAAGTGTACTAGTATTCGTTATACAATTTGACATAAAATACTGGGCGTCCCATTTAAATTAAACAAGTTATTGACGTTTAAAGATTGTAATTATTTTTCTTCAATTTTTACACACCTTGTATAAGTTAGTAAATATTCAGCAAATGTAATATAAAGGTTATTCAGTTAGTAGCCACTAGCATTAATTTGGTTAAAAACAAGAAACCACCAGTTGAGAATTTTAGCATTAAAGCTGATACTAGATGTTCACAAAAGTATCACTAGTATCACTATCACAAAAAGCTATTTCAAAAACCGTAGCTGGACTCAACCACGATATACGCTTTAAAATTTTACAGTGCCTCCAAAATTCTTTTTGCTGCACTAACAGTATATACTTATTTTCACTTTCCTAACAATATAAGTACCACATAATAACTTTGTGATTCTGTTGAAGCTGAAGGTGCTTAAAATTGAAAATACCGTTATCATTCCACCAGAATCACTTGAATTAAAACTTATCACAATGTGACATTACTACGTAGCTTCATCAGGGTACTATAACTACAGTTGTGGTAACCAATGATGGGAACTTGTAGGCAACAACACGAAAAGGTACGTGAAAGTAGGCAACAAGCAGATTTGTGCTTACAAAAGTAAAGGAAAGGTTCCCTTTTGGGAGCAATATTCCATACAATATGACACTGAGGCTTGTTAATGTCAACAATCACTAATCGCCTTGTCAAAGAATTTAACTGAAAGGTAAAACAAATAATGATGGTGAAATACAAAATGGAAGTACCATGACGTCTGAAGTGCAAAAACAATAACTACCAACTGCTTTCTGCTTGTTAGCTTTATCAGGCTGGTATAACTACAGTTGTAAACGATGTTGGGAACCCGTAGAGTTACTGTTATAGGCACAAATGTGCTTCTGAACGACGAAAACATAGATAATGTAACGTAAACTATGAAATTATGTGTGTAAATTGGAAACTGACTCGTTTCCATTCCTTCCTCTGTAATTCCTTAGTTCTGTAATTGTAAATAAGTGACAATTACTTTTTTAGCAGTCACAGACATTTCTTTTAAAACTTGATATTGAATAAATTTTACTATTAAAGTACCCTAAAGGTTTTGCAAAGAATACACACAAGAGTACAGAATTTCTTTGCTCTATGGTCGTTTAACGGAAAAGTCTTATTGATCTTCTCGTATAAAAATCCCAGTTTTAGTTGAATACAAATTTTCATCAAGGACATTAGGTTTTATAAAAAGTATAAAATTTTTATAAGTTAATTATAAGTTATAAGGAAATATTATTTTTTGCTGAACTACGAAAAAATATAAATAAAAATAAAATACTGGTGTCTAAAACGACATTCCGTAAATATTTCTAGTAATAAATGAACTTCCTATAATTTTATATGAATTCAAGTCACTTTGAACAATCAACTGATATCCACAAAAACTGTTATACAGTCATAAATATTAGTTTTCTTAGTGTACGCCTCAGAAAAAAAAAGATTATACTAGTAACCCTTATATTGTATATATGGACGTTTCGTACATGATTATACGAGTATTTCTCGTGGACCCAAAAAGGAGCTACTCTGTGGTTGTTAACTTATGACCTTCAATAAGGTTTGAAGTTCCCGCTGATAGTTTTTATAAATAAAAATTTGAAGTCTCCTTCTGTCTTTATTTTTAAAATTTTTCCCATAGAACTAAAATCTGTGATGTTTGCAGAACTTCCCAAATAATCTGCTCGTTTATATTTACTTAGTAGATAAAGTCCGAAAATAAAACGGTTAGTCGACGTGAACATATTGAGTCAATTATTCTACACAACATTCCGCTGAAAAATATAACCATAAAATCCTACCAAAATTGTAAAGCTCCTAAAAATTACTACTACTATTTTTTTTTTTGAATTCCAGGACAAAACAAAAGCAACACCTACGGAAGTCTCTATCCTGGACTGGCAGCTCTCCTGCGTCCATTCTCCAGTCATAGACCTCTCCTACTTCCTCTACATAGTCTCTTCCACAGAAGAAGCCTCCATGTTCGATCAGCTCCTACGTTTTTACCATCGGAACCTCTCCGATTTCATCAGGCAACTCGGTAGCGATCCAGAGAAACTATTCCCTTTTTCCACCCTTGCGGAGCACTGGGAGAAATATTCGTACTACGGTTTGAACTTCCTGATCTCTAGTCTGGAGGCGATGACCTGCGATAAGAAGGACGCTGTAGGGATAGATGAGTACGAGAATTCAGACGACGCTCTGGCCGCCTGGGACAAAGTTAAGCCCAAGAACTACGAGTTGTATAAGGAGAGGGTGTTTGTTAACGTTAAGCACTTTTGCGACGGAGTGAAAACGTAAGGGAAGGGGTTTCCCTTTTAAATAGTGTGTTCAATTACAGTTAGGTTTTTGCGTAGATTAGACATGCGTTTTAATTTAAATGATACTACTAACACTAATGTAAAAATGTGTTTTAAGAGATTTACATCTTCTCAAATTCATGATGTGGATTATTTTCCACCATCAGTTAGACAGTGAGAATGGAATGTTTCAAAACATGGAGAAATTTGTGGGCACAAGAAAGAATATGTTACATAGGGCGTTTCGCTTTCTACTGAATTTTTAGTACCTATTGGATTTTTCATTATTGCTAATTTATATATCATTCGACTTTACTGAAATTTGATTGATTCATTGAAAATTGAAAATTGAATTGAAAATTGATTCATTTTTTCCTTCTTCATGTTCAAAGGTTTGTATATGCTCTCTTTATTTATAACATGCTCTTCCAAATGTTTTATGTTTTCACTACATATTTAACTTCCACTCATGTCTCTTATTAAATTTTCTTCTTTGCTTTTACAATACACATTATTTTTTGTGGCAGTATTCTTCTTCTTCACTTTTTGGTAGAAATCCCTGATATTTGTGCCACAACTTATTAATCTGCTCTTTAGTTTCATCTTCCAGTCTCTCTTTTCTTTCTACATAAAGTTTTGGTAGCTTTCTTTACTTGTTGACATTTTGTGCCATTGGTCATCGTTTTTACCTTCAACACTTGAGTTTTTCTTTTACTTCTATTTTCCAAGCTTATTTTGCATTCTTTACACACTCACTTCTTTCGTTTCTATCCATACGTCAGGCGTTTATGCTGCTTCGTCTTCTAGTTATTATCACTATACGCATATAATTGACCAGATTGTAAATAAGTCATTACCATAAGTCATTGTAATTAAATTTTGATTATACTCTGTTAATTTTAAAAATGGTTTTAAGATTTGCACACCCATCATAATCCATTTATCAAAGGCAAACTCAATGTTTTTCCAGTCAACACCACGTAATGGGCGAATATAATCCATGTTTTGTACCACTTGGTGCAGACTATAAACCTAAAAATATATCAGTGTACAAACGAACTGCCAAAACTGAATTTTTGATTACCTTTTTATCAGTTGACTCATCTACGATATTTGAGAATATTTATGGGCCTGTAACAATGGCAATGTTTTATTGTGGTTCGTAAACCCGATTAAGGACAATGAGAATGGTTAACAATAGACTCCAACACGTATGTGGCTTTATTTTCGATCTGTCACAGACATTTTCACAAGGCGAAAAGCAAATCATCTGCCCCCGCTTCGCATAACGAGCGACGCATAACGAGCCACGCTTTCTGCGCGCAATACTCTCGATGGGGCAGAGGCGTGCGGTTTTCATGGGCTTATCGTGGGGTCACTAAATTATCAAGACTAACAATTCTGGCCAGTTTTATTATGTTTGGTACCATACGTTTTGGCAGTTTCTGAATCTGGATAGTTTACTGGATACATTCTGACAGATGGTCCAGTATATTGAATGTTAAATCGTGTTCAACAGCAAAAGCAGCAAATTTAATTTCTTCATTTTTGACCTGGTTATTTTAATCTTATAGTTTGGCGTCGAAACAAATAAATTAATTTCGAGGACACACTATATGTTACAAAAAGTAACACTTTTATGTTGGCCTTTTGAAGACTCTAACTGAATACAACGTTAGAAGTTGAATCAAGTCAAAATACTGTCACGAACACGAGACTTCGACGACCACAAATAAAAAACAAAGATTTAGGACACGGCCGGAGGCCACGGTCAGTTCGTGTGAAGTACTACAATAGAAAGCGAGAGTGTTTAACAAAACAAAATATAAGCAAAACAAAAACCGAACATAAATAGAAGGAGGAAGTTAGTAGAGAGGACCAGTGAGGTCCCGACGTACGAGCTTGGACAAGTGCTGTCCAAGGGGCCGCCCGGAAGAGGGCCGTCCCTGAAGGGACCAGCCAGATGGCCGGTCGAAGAGGAGAGTAGAAAGAGCCCCGAGCGGAGACTGTGGTGGATCGTCGAAGCCTCTAGAACCCAAGCCGGACGCCCGAAGAAGAGCCTTCCAACTACCCTGTCAAGAGGCCCTCCGTTATGGAACCCCGAAAATCCGGACGACAGGCAACCCTGTAAGTTACCTTCCTTACCTCTCACGCTCCAGCCTTTTTGGGATTCGCTGTGCCCCCCATCTTTATTATTGTGATTTATTTTCGTTTTTTGTGCCAACCTGACCCATTTTTAGATTCCCCGTTTGTGGAGAATAAAGCCTTTTTCTCTGTTTTGTTCTAACGTGTCTTCGTTAATAGCAAGCTCTACCCCCGTAGCTACCGACCCCTTACCTCACGCAGCCGTGACTCAGGACCTCAAGACGCCCCGGCTCGTGACAATACTCGACATTCTCCTTACAGCGTACGCATTAAGTGAAACATTATATCTGGGCAGTAACTGAATGGCCTACTTTACAAGTACTATTTCCTATCTTGAATACTTGTGGTAGAGAATGTAGAGACTACTTATTATAACAGCAGTTACAATGTTGCCATTCTTCACTAGACTTACTAGATTTAGCAAAGAGTGATTAACAATAGAAAGAAAAATAATTCCGAATAATGAAATGTATTCAAAAAAAAAAAAAAATCGTAAGCTCTGTTTATAAAATCCCTCTATTCCAGAGAAATCTCTACACAAAACAGCCCAGATGCAGAGCCAAAACGAAATTGCGACGCTCTCCGCTTTTTAATGCGACAGCATGATTCAATACGATAACCCTAATAAGATAGAATGTACATAATACCCTTTATTTATGCAGTCTAGCACCTCATTGCGTTACAGTTTGTTTCTTGTACCATTTTCGCTGGGCAAGGACTTATCACCTATGTGGCTATTTCTACCTCTGCGGTGGCGCTTTTATAAACCGACAATATTCGGTTGTTCTCCGGACAGGATAGTCCTCATGACAAACATAGGGGGACCCTCACACAGAAGGATAATATTTCTATGGGAGGCTACCAAATTTATTGTCCTTTACGCTGCACCGGTATAAACTAAAATAACTACAGTCGAAAAATACCGGAATATTCTCGTGAAGACAAATGAAAACTGCGCTGGGGACAACTGATCATAGTTAGACATACAGATTTTCCTCAAATGAGGGGATACAAGTAATAGGGGAGTAATCCCCCTAGAGATATGAGTTAAAGAACGCAGATTCATGTGGAATATTGGAAATGGGCACCTGCCGAGAAAAAAGAAAATTGCCAGGAGGGGAAGTTTCAAAAAATTGCAGACGAGTTGGGAAAAAATGTGGTCACGGCGCAGTGGACGAAACGCCTTATAACACACATATTACCTTGGCTGACGTATAACCATAGAACCACAAATTATTTCCTAACACAATTATTTATCGGGCATGGTTACTTCAGGTCTTTCCTCAATCTCAAGTGTTCAAAAGGTCAGAAGAAGACTCCTGCATAAACTACGGAGAAATAGATACGACTAAGTACGTTGTTTCAATTGTCACAGATGGACATTGTAAACAACTAGAACTCAAGCTGGATGTTAATCTACGTACAGAGGATATCATAGAATTCATGTTGCGGTCATAAGGCTGCTGGAGACATGACGTATATAGAATAGGTCATTGAAATGAAAGAATGGGAAGATAGAATGGATTATGCATAAAAAAGGCTTATAAATAGATAGCACACAGAAAACCCACGCAAATACATATTCGAAAGAAGAAAAGGGCTGAACCTCTAATTACCACTGGTGGAAGGAAAACGTAGGTCATCCCCCACCCTAAGAGAGCCCAACGTTATACTTTAGCGCTTTGTTGGGGTAAATCTGGATTCTAAAACGAGGGGTTAGGTATGAAAAGTCCTATTTTACATTCAAGGACTAGAATATCGTTCGCGCCGAGGCAATGCCCGGTGAATATGGCACGGAATTTGTTTATTACATATCCCTGGGGTCGTGAGAGTGTGCGTTTAAGGTCAAGGTCAGAAAAATATATAACCGGCCTTCGGCACCTTAATTATTTCCACCCGGATCCCGTCCATCCCGCCAGATTTTCCGGTTATAATGTACATAATAACATTCATCACCTCCTCCATCGTTATGTGCGGAATCTCCCCGATCTCTTCCCTTAATAGCATTTTGTCTTTTATATGCGGAAAGAGGTCTCTGCCACCCTCCTCATCTTTTTCATACCCATTTTCACTGTGCCGGTCATAGCGAGCTTCTTTATCATGATCCTGATTAGACACAACACGGATCGTCATTCACCTCCCCGCACCTTTTCGTTTAGCATTCCCTCTTCGAAATAACTGTGGGAGTTCTGCCCTCAGTTAAGCCACTTCGTCATACCACCAGAACACCTGCCCACGCCATTTTGCTTCTACATCTTTCTGCCTTCAATTGGCCCGGCACGTCCACTTCAGCATGTTCACCAGTTTCTCCTCAATTTTGGGTGTACAGGTCTCGCCCTCGGACTCCAGCCACTCCCTAAACCTTTCCACACTTTCACTGCCGTTCTTCCTTTCCGTTCATCTATTCAATACGGACCACGCCTTATAGTCCCGAAATCAACCACTATGAGTTTTTGATGGCTAAGAGTCTCTACCTCAGATATCTCCTGTCTCCTCGCCTCGGCTTCCTCGTTCGCCCATGTGTGAGGTTTATGCAAGATCTCTGCTCCCAACTAACAAATGCAGGTCGTCTCCCACAACTGAGGAGTGTCAGACTGGCCGCAGCCTCCCTTTCCTCAACTATTTCCGTCCTCGCATCTCGCCTTCTACTTCCCCATACAGACAACTTGGCATTAAACTTTGCCGGCCACCATCACCGATCCCTTAACCACCCTTGTGGCCCGTGAAAGACCTCCGAGGGTCCCTTTCAGATCTTTCATCCCAATATTAGGAGACACGTATACTCCAAACATACACCCCCATTCAAGCCTTGCCCACACATACCCCCGCCTCACAATACATTCGTTCCTCCTACATCCTCCCCTAAGTCCCACTTCCTTCCATCTACTGTGAAACCCGCCTTTCTATCTTTCTATCCACACTACAACCACGAATCACCCTTCACATCTAACAAATCATCGACAGCTCATTACGCATCCCAATTTACTTCCAGTCCTAGTGGAATCCTTCATCAGGGCTTCACTCCCATCGGCACGTCTTGCTTGATTACTGGGACAGAATCCGCTGGTGGTCTAATTTGTGAGCTTTTAAGCTAATTACTCTTATAATTGTAGATGAATTTAATGATTTTTCTGTAGCACTGACGTTCACTAATCGAAACGATGCTCATATCAATTACGTAATTTTTAACACAATTAAACAAAAAGTTGGTGCGATTGATTGTAAATCCTTCATGTCTGATATATCGGGAACATTTTATATTGCATGGTTACAGGTAATGGGTAAAACTGCACATCAGTTACATGGTTCATTACATGTAGACCGCGCTTGGTGAAAAATTTGAGTAAAATTTTAAATAAAGAAAGAAGAACTGAAGTTTACAAGACGTTAAAATATTTACAAAAGGTTACAGACGTTGATATGTTCCATTTAATTACAAGTTGTCATAGATAAGTGCTAAATGATTTTAACACAAAACTGTTTGGTTTTACCAAACATCAACCGTGATAAAAGCAGTAGTTGATTTTTTTCTCGGCGTCATTTAATTGCTGCGGGTGTTCATTTAGGAGTAAATGCTGTTTAATTACTGTTGTTCTATATACTGTACTCACATTTGTCTGTAATCCTTATTAATTTCACTCGTCTACCTGACATTTGTACATATGTGCACACATGTGTTTTGATTTATTTTACAGGTATATTTACAGGATGATGAAAGTATGAATCATTTTTATATAAAATGTTTACTAATGAAGCTACGTCCCTATAAAGGTGTTTAATTCATGTCTCCAACAAAAGCGCAAAGGTAGACTTTTTAATTTTGAATTAAGTTAATAATCTGTTGTGTTTTACCCTGGAGATATTATTAGTTTGGTATGGTACATAAAAAGTTTTTATTATTACGTACAAAATACGCATGTGGAGTACGCGGTGAGTTCCCGAGCGCGCGCATGCTGCACTTCTAGATAAAAAAACCGGGGCTCATTTTCGAACGCATCCAGAGTGTAGTTAATTGCTATGAAATTATATCACACAACAAGTAAAAGAGCATAGGAGATTCAAAGGTATCAAAATTGCTATTGATGTAAATCTTACTCTTAAATCTTACGGTAAGCTTAATGACGTAACTTTAGAGCACTCTAGTGAAATTTTTCATAATAACCCCATAAATCTTCTTTATATGAGTCGACCATATTTGTGACAAATAACTGCTCATAGAACGCCAGACGTTATTTCAGAGTGTCAGATACACCAAAAAGACTGCAATTTCAGACATCCACCCTGAAATTTTGTTTAGGCGGGAAGGCCAAGCGTCGCTATGGTATCAGTATCCAGTTTTTATTACTTAGAGCGAGCATACCATTTGTGATCAGCGAAATCGAGTGCGAGAGAGAAACCTGAAACCAGAGATGGAAAAATGCTGATTACAATAGTCCAAAGGTTAAGGAATCACAGAAAATTAGTCAGGATCCTAAAAACGAGTGAACTCGGGACGTGTAAGGTTCAACTCCTAAAATTATGGGTAAAGACGAATGTGATATATGTATAATTAGTATGGCGATAAGCACTTCTAAGGAGGAGAAGACACAGGAATTTATAAAAGTTGCTGAATGGGATAAGGAGGTAAACGAGCTGAGGCACTACGCGGGGAGCATGCTGGCAACCACTATAAAGCTCAACACCAGTGATGTTGAAGAACTGAACAAAAAGGGGAACATAAAAATAGGATTACTCCTCTGTAGGTTGATAGTAGAATCGACATTGCACTTTCTCTCATATATGGGAGTATCAGTTCGTATACGACTTATAGTGTATGAATTAAAACCTGTGTAATATAATATTTTCTAACTATTGTGTGTGAATTTTTTTTAGAGAAAATATTGGTCGTTTTCCTCTTTCTGATTTGCTTTTAATCTATTATTTTCCTTTGTGAGATACTCCAATTCATTTTAAATGGTTGCAAGTTTCTTTCATTCCTGCTGAATTACCTCTTTTAATGCCATGTTTTCAGCAGCAAGTTGATTTTTTAGCAATCTCTCTTGTGGACTAAGAGATGATACCTCTGTAACGGTTTCTTGGTGACTTGTGAACTTAGAAGGTACTATTCTGGTAAACAAAGATGGCATATTTTCTTTCTCATGGTCATTTACCTTTTCAGTTGGTACTGCAATTGCATAATCAGAAGTGCTCAAATGCTTCGAACATACCCGAATTAAATTAAGATATGAAACGGTAAACATTTTCATATAATAACCTAATTACTCTTAAATCCTTGTTTGTCGTTAAATCTGTTTGTGTTCGATAAACAGCAGCTAGCCAAATCCTTTTCATTTTATCACACTTCGGAAATTTAAAAAAATGAAATTCTACTCCTTCGTTGCGTTTTCTCCTTACAAGAAGCAACACAACATACAAGCGAGTATCGACGAAGAGTCTTGAAAAATTGGTTTTAGTATCACAGTTGAAAAAATGAAAAAACATGTTATGTGCATGTTCCCGCCATGTCAAAAGGCATGGAACACAAAGCAGTGGACTGTCGACTGTCAAATTTGTACCTGTATTTTTCGGTCAATCCGCTGAGTTTGTTTTTTTATCTCATAGGTATTTGTATAAGTGCCTCTCTCTCTCTTAAGTGGTGAGACGGGTCTATTCTTTCGCAATTTAACTTTAAAATAGATTTTAGCTTAAAATACATATACAAATAGAATGTATTTCACAGATGTAACTAGTGTTTTGTTTAATGTATTCTTAACATTGAGGTAACTATAGTTATCCTATTAAACACATTCTAAACGTATTTTAAGCTAAAATCCATTTTAAAGTGAAAATGCGTTTATGAATAAATGGGTAAATTTACATAGAGTACCAGTCGTTTGAAAATGTGCCTCACGTTAATTCCTATAAGGAAATGCTTTGTGTAGATACAGTTGCCATGGGTACCACCGTTTCTCCAAAATGCATACGTCACACTTTCATCGCGTATTCTATATTATGGCTGAAACGTTTTGGGCGACGATTTTTTTCAAACAGGCTATACAAACATATTTAAATATTTGTATGTAATCATCCATTATTTGAAATACCTCCAGTTGATTTGACCAATCAGACGCCCACACCGAAGCACGTGAGTAAATACCATCGCTTTATTGGTTCATGTGGTAACACAAATGTGTATGTTCTGTGATCTCTACAACGAGCGATACACTATGTTTACAACAAATAACGTTCAAAGAATCTAAAGGCAGTTATTCAGTTTTTATCAAGAAAAAATGGAATTGCAAAAGTAAGAGCGAAGTAATTTCGTGATATTTTCTTTCGTGATTGAATGAGACGGACCGAAACGATATGCCCCCGGCCAGGAGCCAGACACGCAAGTCTCCGCTGTCCCTTCGGAAATCCCAGACCCCAAAGAGGAGCAAAAGCGTCTTTGTCGCTTGCCTCGAGGAGGCCGGCCTGAAGGTCTCTCAGAACGAGGAACCACACGTCTTGACACAGGAGCAGTCATTGTTCGTTAGGGACCTCGAGAAAATCTTGGAATGCTCTGAGAAGAACCACCAGGAGTTTTTGAAGGGTTTGAAGGAGTTATGCGACAAAGAAAACCAATTCAAGAAGGCACTGGTACTGACAAACTTAAGGAAGGAGGATGCAAGCCAGACGACTGAAAAGATCGAACAGGAGTGTTTGTTCAGGTAATCTATGAGGGCAGCGTTATGTAAAATATATGCACATAGATTTGAAATTCTTTAAATAATCTACAAAAATTCATTTGTAGGTTATTTCTTAAAGTTCCGATTGTCCAGACTGAAGCGATAGAGTTCCTCTTGGAAGAAATAACGACTACAGCTTCAGAAGTTGAAGAAGATACCTCATGGCTTCACATGCTATTAAACCCATTGCGATATTTGCCTTACATAAAAGAGACAAAGATGCTCACGAAAAGACTCCTCGATATCTTAGAAATTGCAACTCAACCGGCACAGCTAGAGATATTGGATTCCATTCCAGAAATTGTTCCTGATGAAGAGTATGCTGAAATGGCCAGGGAATTAAGTATAAGGAAATCGCAAATAAATAAAGTTTTGTTTACAATAATTTGTTGCTTTGTTTGTAGGTAAACTCTTGGATGCTAATGACGAGATATCAGGGGGCATAGTGGACTGTTTAAATGCATTAAATTTAGACCCTGCTGTAAGATCAGAAGTGCAAGATAGAATCTTGGAAAAAATTTCTGGGGGAACCAGTTTGAACACATTTCCAGTCTTCTTATCAGTAAGTCCAATACAGTTGTTAAATCTGCATGTCACCAAACTTACTTTGTTTTCTAGTTTTTATTGACCGACTGCAAGTCAGAAAATTTAGTTCCAGTTCTCCTGAAGATACGTAATGCTGTAGATGTAATGCTAGTCTCAGACAATGTGAAAGAAAAGGAATCTTTTAAAATCCTCATATTCAGCAAACTTCAGTCATATACCATGTCATCTAAATTGATCTCTGATGCGTGGTTGAATATGATTTCTATGATGAAGGTACATTCTGATCATCGATCTGTTGACTACCTGATTCTGTTTATGATACACAGCTGTGTGCAGTTCAAGAAGCGACTTGTAGAGGCCATTTTTAAAAAGAGGGTTCGTGATGGTGTCTTCAGAATTGGCCAGCTAGAGAGGGTTTTCGATAAATCACTTCTGCAACAGTTTCTGAAGGATTATTTTAAATCAATCATTGAAATAGGTAAGGAAATGAGCAGATAGAGAAATAGGGCCTTTATAAGTATAGTAGATTGACTTAAAAGTTCTGGAGTTGCCTATAAATATTCTAAATGTTCTAGTGCAACATATGTCTTGACTTGGAAGCTTTTGAGCTTTTTCCTATAAATATTATAAAAATTTGCCTATAAATATTTGAGCTTTGCCTATAAATATTCCAAATGTTATAGTGCAACATGTCTTGACTTGGAAGCTTTTGAGCTTTTTCCAGATGTTATTCCAAATAACGCTTCTGCTTTTTCAAATTTGAAATCGCAGTTTTCTCAAATTTTATTTGGTGACAGTATTCTAGTAAGGGGCGACGTATTGTCCAATAGATGTTAGCAGCTGCTTTCTTGCTTATTCCTGAGTTTTTGATTATTAAACGAGAGGTATTTGCTTCTACATTTTTCTGTATTGTCAGCATATCTTTTGAAAGTTAACTGTGGCCCATGTCTATTCCCATATGTCTGATGTTTACGCAATGGATATAATTGTTCCCTATCAGATCAGGGCAGATCTGTTAGAAAACTGTGTTTTGTGGATGTGAGAGTCGGCATTCCGTTTATTGCAGAAATCCTTTCAAAAAATGTCATAGTACAATACCTGAACTACCTTGCAAGCTGAAAAAATGTGCAATTGTTTACGAAGTGATAATGCGAAAAAAATCGAAAAGGAAACGTTTTCCATCATCTTTCGCTTTTAATTTTATTGATTATCAGTTTCGAGAAAGGTTTAAGAGAAAAAAGTTTTAGAATCCCTCTTTGGATAAGATGGTACTCGTTACAAGTGCTAGAATTTATTGGCGTTTATTAGCGTGGCGTAAAATATAGCAATAAACCAAAAATAGCACCAAACAACTGGTTTTGTTGTTTAATTTTTTTCGACCTCGTAATATGTACTGAGAGACTTCATATTTTGGCAGCGATAACTTGTACTGTACTGTAAAACAACATTTTAAATTTCGTTAAATCAGTTTGATAGTTCTTGCAGAATAATTTTGCAAGCTAGACTCATCCGAAAAAATTGCAATTTTGTTAAATTGTCCACAGATTTTTCTCACAATTCGAATTTAACAAAAAATGCTTCTTGTGAATGTTAGTTGATCTCGGTAGAGTCTGGGTTATTGGCCATTCTGAAAGTAAGAGCAATTGACGCTACTTCGAAGGGTGTCTTATTAAGGAACTCCTTTATTTACCTAACTATCCTGGTTTACGTTAAGATTACCTATAATAACAACATATTTGTATAAGGAATTTTTTGCTAGAAATGGAACATTAAAACTGGAGTTCTTTGAGTTTGTAGGTTGCAGCTTGATTCGTTCCTCGAACGACCAAACCGTCGCCGACTACTCCATGATATTATTTCAATCAATATTCTCTCATAAATACACAGAAGTCATTTACCAACGTGAAATCTTGGACAATCTTTTAATACTCGCTGGAGCGAGCGATAAAAAAACCGTTGGTACAGTTCTGAAGATAATTGCATCTCTAGACAGGGATATATTGAAAAGGCACACCGCTTTGTTGATGAGACTGCTGGAAAAGCTGGATACATTGGAATTGAAGGATGCGAAGGAGGTGTTTGAGATTTTGTGCAGTCTTACTTGTGCAGAAGATGCGGATGAGTCTATGTCGGGTTTGAGGGATGAGATCCATATGATCGTTAGGAAGCAGCTTTTCAGCACCAAAAGACCTATTAAGCACAGGTAATTGTAGTTAAAACTCGAGTAGAACTACTTTCCGAAGCATGGACTTCAGAAAATATGAGCCTACATTCACAAAGATCACCCATGTCTTGATTGAACCACGATAATTTAGTAATGCGAGGCTTGTCATTTATTTTTTCTGGTAAATGTGGCTTTTAGACGCTTTACCTTTTCAGAGGGATCATTTCTGCGGTAGTAATGGCGAAGTACATTGCGAAAACTTCAGTACATCAAGAAGGAGAACTACCGGAAGGGCTAACATCAGTCAGTAGACTCCCACATGGTCCCGCTAGGGAAGCCGCGAGTATCCTGGAATTGACATCCACTTGTACGAAAAGCTGCTCAGAACTCACAGGACTTTATTACGATCAGTTCGCTTCAATATTGGTATTTAATAGCCAGTTTGAGAAGCACTTTTTAGAGTGGGCGTACCAGACGATCGGAATTGAATTCCGTAAAACCTTCGTTGTTAACCATATACCAAGTGTGTCAACTAATGATATAGACATGTCAATGCAGTACTCATTAAGGAGGTGAGGGAGAAATTATGTGATAAAGATTCTAACATAAACTTTATGTAAACTGGAAGAGCTGTGTAACAGTAGCAATTCTGTAAATCAATTTCACTCCAGAAATACTCCCTAAGGTGTCGAGGGAAGTAACGATAGTTTATTATTTTCTAGCCCATCCAGTCCTGAAAAGAGTTTAGGAATCAACATAGCCGGTCACGTTTTATCAAATTCCTCTAAAATCATGATCCTCTCTTCCCATTTTCGTCTTTTGAGACTCCTCCACTATAGGTTACATGATGGAAATTTATCTGGCATAGATGCTTTATTAGGAACACCAGTCATATTACCAAATGTCCAGTTAGATGATCTAGATCCGGATCAAACAAGGATTGTAGCAGATTGCTTGTTTCACTGTGCAAACTGGTTCAGAGAAATAATCAGCGGTTATGTCACACAGACTAATAAGAAGCTAAGAGCTCAAGTCGTTAGAAGATTAGAAGTGAGTTAGATGCAATCTGTGAAATGTTTACAATTTTGTGTTTATTTCAGGATCTGTTAGAAGTGGAAAAAAAGTTGAGTGAATGCCTGGAATCCATACCTGAACATAAACTTCCTGTTAGTTATTTCGATTCTGTTATGGAAATCGGAAGGCAGAATAATCACCAGATGAAAGGTGATGGAAAATCCAAAGGAAACCCAAGGAAAAAATTAAAAACTACTGACTCTAATGAAACATCAAATACACCAGCGGCTCCTTCTCAGACAAAGAAAAGGACAGCCACTAAACATTCTGTCAGTTCAGAACATGCTGTACATTTTAGAGAAGTTGATACAGACATAATATTGTTGATAAAAGTAAAGTAGGTCGGGCAAATTTGACCATAAGTAATTAATGAACATTTTCAGTATCCACTTGTGTTTAATGAAGATAGCCCTGTTACTACACAGACAGCATTCTTAAGTATTGATCAATTGAAGTTTATTTTGAAAGATTTCGTTGGTAAATTATCCACCTTAATCTGCAATAAGAATCAAGGTTTATCTCAATTAGACATGGTAGCGCCGATAGAAATTATGTCAGATGGCGTTTTCATACTTCCACATATCAATTTACATCTAAAGGTACACTTCAAAACTGTTACCTCAAATCAGCGTTATCTAAATTTGTAAACTTCAGGTTATGGTGAAAAAAATTAATGAACTTCTAAGGAGTGCTGATGGAGTGTTAGATTCGCCTGAACTGTTTACAGAAGAGGCGACAGAGTACAAGACATGCTTTGGGTTGATTCTTGAGGCGTTTTACCTTATTTTTAGTTGGACTGGTTTTCAACAATCCAGAAATTTGGAAGTAAAAATTAAATTCATAAAATTGTAGTCGCTGAAAAAAAAAACTGAATAATTTTTAGGTGCTTAAAAACTTGCTGAAGAGCATGAGGAAGGATTCTTCTCAACCGAATTCGGCGCATCTTTTAATTGCTGATTTCATTAATACCGTCTCTGAGTATAGCGAACAGTGTTTGGAACTGAGTCACGCAGTTCATTTAGTTCAATTGATGGAAGCACTGTATTGCGCGACGACTCCCAATCCAGAGGTTTGTAAATTACATATGATGATATCATTATTGATTTTCCATTTCAGATAAAAAAAAAGATCGTTTCTGTAGCAAAATTGCTACTCTCAAGACGTTGGTACAATTCGAAAGGTCAAGTAGATAACGGAAGGAATTGTAAACTGAATATTGACATACTGTTAAAAGCATACCTTAGTAGTGCTAACGTCAAAACAATTGGTGGACTTGTGGCGACTTTACAAAATCAGGCATCGGAAATTCAGACAAAAGAAGATTCATTGCCTATGTTGAGAAGCATTGATAAGACAACTTTCCATGTGTTATACAACGCTTTTTGTAGTGCATTACACAACAGGTAAGTACATCATTGTTACACAACAGGTAAGTACATCATTGTTTTTTTAATGGTCATTTTGAATAATCCCAAAATTAAGAGTTTGAACTTTTAGGGTAAAATCTGAGGTACAGTCTTTAACGAATTCTCAACACCTAGTGTTATGGGACACGACTGCGTTGACTATGCAAAATCTGATGAGTATTGCCAAGGTCCAGGAAACAAGAACGAATCTGGTTTGCTTCCTGAAAAAGTCAATCGGAATTTTGAAGATTTTTATGACTCATGGCATACCGATCCTGGAAATCATGTTGCGGTCTAGATCAGAAGAAGTGGTTGCCGTATTCAAAGCAATACAAACTAGCACCAGATTCTTACATCACTTGTGCTGTTACTCCAAGTTGACTAGAGATGCCAGCTTGATGGCGTTCGTACCAAAGTTCAGGTTGACACTTGAAACACTCATATACAGGTACCTAAGAACTGATAGCTCATAAGTGCTTATTCATTTGATATTTTCTAGAGTAAAAGCAGCGCTTGCAGCTAATAAATGCTTGGACGCTTTTTGGTTGGGGAATTTAAGGAACCGAAATCTACAAGGTGAAGATATTTTATCACAGGCTTCAAGTACGACTGTACAGACCGATGACACCAATGAAAACGATGAATTACCCGATGATGATAGTGATAGCACCTCTGATATTCTTAATGAGGATGGCAGTGACGTGTTCGATTAACAAGCTTTTCCAACATTTTTGATTTTTTCGTACACTTGCGATTTTTTGAGGCATTTTTAGGGCCATATTACTTTCAATACATCACGAAAGCCACTGAAAAATATTAATAATTTGTAATGTGTTAACTTAATTAAATGGAAGTTAAAATTACAGGACTTATTGTGACTGCAATGACAGGCAATGTGTTGATATTCCCCTGAAAGAATTCAATTCAAGTTATTGTCTATATAAAAAGTCTTTAATTTTACATTTTGTTTGATTGTATATGAATTAGTTGCTATTTCAATGAGAAATGGATATTTTTGTATCTTCATATGTATAATATAAATTGTTCTATAGTATAAATAATTGTCCACTTCGTTCTTAATATAACAATTTCCTATTGTCTTTTTAATTTCCCCTATTAATGAATTAATTATTAAGTAGAATCATTTTTTGATCCTAGTGAGGTTTTAATTAACTTTAAGCATAAGATCATTTCACTTTTTGTCATAAAGACTATAATAAAGTTTGTCCTCAGCTGACCTTGAAAGCCTTTAAAAAAATTAAGCTAAATGCTAGTGTTCATCACACATTTCTCAGCCTCTTCAATTCCTCCCGTAAAATTTCTGTCCGAAGTTTCTCTTGGAGTGTCTTTTCCTCTTCCTGGTTCAGTTTCTCTTTTTCCTGTTTCTCTTGCAAACGAAGTATACTCATAACTACTTCATGTTGCTGTGTACTCTGCTGATTACATATTTGCAGTGTTTTAACCCTTTTTTGAGCCAGCATCGACCTTCTTTGACTAGCTAGTAACCTAGTAGGTTTACTGCTGATATTTGTGTTGATGGATATTGTACCAGGAGCGATCCGCGTTTCGGCCATTGGAAAAGGGGACCAATCTGTATGGGATGAATTCTGAAAGAAAGTAGTTAGTTGTTTGTGAGTGAAGGTAACGAGATGGTGGTACTTCTGAGTTATTTTCGAATTGCTCTTCTTCATACTCTTCTTTGATCTGGGAAGACACCTGGCAATCGGTGGAATTAGAATCAGAGTGCTGATCTGTGAAAGTAAATGACAGTTAATGTTAACTCATTTGTGATGCGACTCCCCTCACCAGATATCTTGTATGGGTTTATATCCTTATATAATCCTTCAACTTTTGATGTCAGTACTTCGATGACTTTTTCTATCACTGGATCTTCCTTTGGGAGTTTTAGGGAGTCATCTACTACAAAGGTGTATTTCGAATTATTTAAAATAGAAATGAAGCTAGTGGTATTGTTTAAATTTAAATACATCTTCCTGTTGCAACTTCACTTCTCAATTAATAATTCATATATCTTTTGTGAAGTTCCAATGATTACTCAGTACTAGTTACGTTTTTTACCTGTCACAACTTGTGCCAGGTTCCTTTGGGATATCACCATTCTGGCTCTCTTCTTTAAATTTTCCCACAGCCCCTTCAAAACACGCCAATCCCTTCGCATGAAAGTCGCAATGGAATTGAATTCTTCAGCAACTGTCATCCATTCCTCGTTTTTCATCCTAACCGATACAGCATCCGTTTTCTTGCATTCCAACACTTTGTAGTGTATTGTAACTAGTTCGACCAAATTAAACTTTTCCGATTGCGAAAAGACGGGGTCTCTCTTCCGTTTATAGACGGGAATAACAGACATTTTTTGAAACGAAATTCAAAAAAACAATAAACGCAATTCGTTCCAACTATTCGCATTGCAAGTAAACAGGGCTAAAAGTAATGCTTAAAAAATAATATAGAATTATATCATATGGAACTATAGCGAAACTAACCCCGATCGTGTATATCTGTGGGGGAATTTACAGAAGCAACAATACGCGATTCTCGGTTTGCGACGTAATCTCGGTTCAACACAATTAAAATTGCTTTATGCTTAAGCGCAGTTTAAGTTCGTGAAATGCGATAAAATTTAATCTCAGTTTAAAATAACCCCAGTTCAGCTAAACGGCGTTTAGAACATGGTGGAATAATGACAGAGTAGGAGACGCCTGGATGAAAGTTGATTTTAGCAATGCGGTAAAAATGTCTTTTGTCGAAGGCAGAATTAACTTGCAGTTGATGACTTTTGCATAATAACATTAATAAATAACTGTGGGTTAATAATAAATGGACACAATGTTGTGGACAGAATATTAAAAAATATAGATGGATTTTAATATACGATTTACCTTAAACTAATGCTCTTCGGAAGAAGTGGTGTTTGTTACTGATTTTTTTTTCTTGCAAAATTGAAATCGTTGTTTTGTATGATACAATTACTTGCATTTTGTAAGAATTTTATTGATAACTAATATTAATGATTAATGAATCCTATTTCGTGTTTTTGTGTCGAGGGCAAATGTCGAACTTTTGTGTTTCGTAGTGTCCTTTTGCTTTGTGGTCCAGCAAGGCACTCACGTTTTGATACCAATCCTATTCGTATGTGCCAATATTTCTATTAATAACGTTAAAATAATCCATGTTATAACGCTAATCATGTCCGGCTAGCAGTAGCATATCAGCTGTGAAAGATACATTCAACATTGTCAGCAGTAATTCGCATCTAAAATATTTCGAGGTTATAATCAACATATTGTAGCACTGTTCAATAGAAAGTATCTTTCCTAACTTCATTCTGTCGAGCTAGCCGCCTCTTACTTGGCCACTAATTGTCGGTATTATTATAGGCAATGTCGAGAAGAAAAGCTTTAGAGGAGTCTGACAAACTGACTCGAATCGCTATAGTGAACTCCGATAAGTGTAAGCCGAAGAGATGCAGGCAGGAGTGCAAGAAATCTTGCCCGGTCGTTCGGATGGGAAAACTTTGCATAGAAGTCACTCCGAACAGTAAAATCGCTGCCATTTCGGAGGAGCTGTGTATCGGGTGTGGCATATGTGTTAAGGTATACCTTCATTTTTGTTGTATTTGTCTATAGTATTACATAATTAATTACTAATTATCTTTAAGTGACAGGTCAGTTTTAATTCTTTATGAAGTGAATATAATGTGCGATTTTCAAATTTCCAATGTTTGTTGCATTCCTAGATCAACTTTCATATAGATTCACTAGACATTCGCCTGCTTTAGTTAACATCATTGCATATTGTATCAATACTCTTTCACTTGTTGTTATTTTGCTTGAAAAAAACATGAACGTGACGATATTTAAATACTAATTTTGATCAATGATAATGGATGGATGTTAATGATAAATGTAATATGATATATAATAATTATTTCAGAAATGTCCTTTTGAGGCCATCACCATCATCAATTTACCGAGTAATCTGCAGAAAGAAACGACCCATCGTTATGGCAAGAATTCTTTTAAGTTGCATAGATTACCGATACCGAGACCAGGCGAGGTCTTAGGTCTGGTCGGTACTAATGGTATCGGAAAGTCGACAGCGCTGAAAATATTAGCTGGGAAACAGAAACCTAACCTAGGTAGATACACTGTAAGTCTTCAGTTTTTCTTATTTTAACCAATAGTATTCAGCATATTGGTAGAGATTAATCGAACATATAAATAATTTTATTTAACCTTTATCCTTAGGATCCTCCAGATTGGACAGAGATTTTGAATCATTTCAGGGGTAGTGAGTTACAGAACTATTTTACAAAGATACTGGAAGACGATCTCAAGGCATTGATAAAACCTCAGTATGTGGATCAAATACCTAAAGCCATCAAGGGTACTGTCGGTCAGCTATTAGATAGGAAAAGCGAAGTTAATAATATGGATGATATTTGCAGAATGTTAGGTAAGAATAAATAAAGAAAATGTTTAATATTGTGTTTATTGACCATTATTCAACATATGGTAATTTTATTTTTTTTTACTAGATTTGTCTCATATAAAGGATCGAGAGATATCTGCCTTGTCTGGTGGGGAGTTGCAACGCTTTGCCTGTGCGATGGTGTGCATTCAAAATGGAGACATATTCATGTTTGATGAGCCTTCCTCTTATTTGGATGTTAAACAGAGACTTAATGCTGCTAAAACTATCCGCTCTTTGTTACATCCCAGCAAGTAAGCTTTGAAGCATTACTTCCTAATTTTCTAACTGAGTAATATGAAATAAAAGTTGAAATGAAATAAAAGATGAAATAAAAGTTGATAACCATAGTTAGAAAACCAAGTTGAAACTATCTTGTGTTGACATATTATTTAATATGAACATTACATTTTATTGATAAATGCTTTTCAATTTTCTTTTGAATTTATTTTAGGTTTATTATAGTGGTGGAACATGATTTAAGTGTATTAGATTATCTTTCCGATTTCATCTGTTGTTTGTATGGAGTACCGGGAGCTTATGGTGTTGTTACTATGCCTTTCTCTGTTCGAGAAGGTTCGTTATCATTTCACTAAACGATTTCTTTCCTAAAGCTTTTCTTTTTTAGGTATCAACATATTCCTTGATGGTTTCGTACCAACAGAGAACTTGCGTTTCCGGGATGAATCGTTAGTGTTTAAAGTGGCAGAATCAGCGACTGAGGAGGAGGTACGTAGGATGAATCATTATGAGTACCCATGGATGGTCAAAACGATGGGCAGTTTTGAACTGACTGTTGAAAAAGGTCAGTTCTCTGATTCAGAGATCTTGGTGTTGCTTGGTGAGAATGGTACTGGAAAAACGACGTTCATTAGAATGTTGGCTGGTAATCTGGAGGCAGACAGTGGATCAGGTATGTAGATAAATATGTATTTTGATAATAGAGGGGCATGTAAAATGTTGTTCATGTACATCGTTACCTCGGAGGGTATTTTTTATAGAGGGTCCCAAACCCTCATGGTCATTTTTTACTTTAACCACTTATTTTCAATTATACTTTTTATACCAATTTTATTATTAACCAAACCTATTACCTTCACCTATCGCTTTTTCCTCTTTTTCTACTTTTGATGTCAAGACTTGTGAATCGGTACGACACTCGATTCTGTACTTGAATCTTATGCCGAACATACCTGTTAAATTAATAAGAGGTGACTTAGATTTTTTGATGACTAATGAATGTAAGCTCAATGATTTACTTATTAAAGATTCAAGGTACACAACAGTGAGAGTTGATACAAAATGATTGTTTTCATGAAAGGTGATGAGTACGAACTGTCTCTTAATAACTGAATATGAATTCTCTCTTAAGGTGCCAGGGTACATATTACCTGTTTCCTTCAAAATTACCAAATAAAATTAGCCCCTTTCGCGCCACTCATTGGCTGGTTACTTCGTACCTAGATGATCTTAACTCATGAGGGCAATTTTGGCGGAGGATAATGGGAAACCCAGAATCTGCCGGGTTTCCTTTCCTTATCGAACCTAATCGCCTCGTCGTATTTCACGTCACATTCACTTGCGTTCTAGGATAGAGTTGTCTACTAACCGTGTTTTCTGAGCTCCCGGGAGCAAATGCTTTATCAGTGGTACGGGTAATTTATGGCACCCATAAAGCTATTCCCGCCTTAGTCTTTTGGGGCATTTTGGTAATTTTTACCTCAGGAGATCCAGGGTTGATTTAATACGACTTTAGTTAGACGTGTTTGAGAATTTAGGATTTTATTATTTCATATATGAAACATATATGAGCATACCAAAAATGTTTTTACTTGTTTCTAAATATTTAGTACACAAAACCGTGTACAAGTAGTTAAGTAATTTTTCCCAGTAACTAGTAAGTGTAAGGATGATTGAAAATTAACATATTATTCTTTATTCTTTCAAGGAAAATGTACCCGATGCGTCCTTAAGATCAGAGTATTTGTTTTTTTCCAGTTCTGTTTGTCAATTTTTACTTGAAACGATTTTCATTCCCTAATTTTTTTTTATAATCTATGCGTAATGGAATCAGAAGGGGGGCAAGATTACGATACTAAATGAGGGGATTTATTTGGGGTTTTCAAAATTTATATCACCATTTTATGCGTCATATGTGGTCAAAGTTTTGTAAAATTAAAAAAATATAACATTCAGCTGGATTATCAAAAGCAGTATCAGGATTTTTATAGAGATTTTCCATTAAATAGTGTGTCACGATCCAGAGAATTAAACTTTAGAGCAGCAATATTTCAAAAAAACATCAACTGATAAAAACATTGTTAAATTCAGATATTGGTACATCTACTTAATAAATTTATTTTGAAACATAACGTTACGTATACTTTTCATTAATCATTAATATATAAAAGACGCTAGAATTACTAGTTCACATAGTAATCATTTTAGTATTTACAAAATCTGTAAATTAGTACCTATTTACAATTATACAAGTATTAGGTAATTGCTTTTCATAGCTTCTCTTTGGCAAGAGTTCAACTCGCTTTCTGAGTCCGACTCTTTGCGTGATGTACGGAAACGGCATGCATATTAATATTCCGACATTCAGCTCATTAGGGCCCGTTTATGGTGGGTTGTATCTGTCACTTCGCAAAATCTCTCTTGATCCTAGTGGACATCCTTATTCTAGGAATTTGTCATTACGAGCTTTATTGAGTGCAGTAAGGAAAGGTTCATTGTGAAATTGAACTTAAATAGTAACCCACCATAAAAAGTAAAAATTTGAAAACAATTTCTTTTGAATTCTTTTTACTTTTTATGGTATGTCTCTGCAGAGATTTTATGAGCTTGTTTTTCGCTTAACATATGACGCAAACATTATCCGCTATCTTCTATTAACACTTGACACCTCTACGCCACTCGTGATGCCTAGATGTCAATGTCGCTACTAAAAGCGGATATCATAGTCATTATATCCACTGTTACATTTTTACAGAACATTGATAATTCAATATTTATATCAATCCATACTTTTACTATATTTCTGTAACACTTAAATAACAATGACATGGCATGTTCCACTACATACATATATGGGCCATTTGGCTAACAATTTCTTACATTATAAAACCGATCAGCGCATTTCGAATAAGGAAAAAAACCTTATTTCAAACACTGACTGCATCGTAAAACCTCTTCCCTACAAGTTTGTATTCATATTCTTTGCGGCAACATTGCAAATGATTCCATTCGTGGTTTTATATCGCACATCTTCAACCTGATCAATCCTTAAAGTACTTTACGCACCAAATTCAATTAAAGCACTCGCACTATTTTATGAACCTTAAATTTCCCCTAAAACAGAAAACTATTCCGACCTCTCCTCCTTGGGCCCACTGAAACCGTAACAATGTTTGAGAACTATAAAACAACAGACTATTACGATATACATTTAACAGCTGGTTTTAAATTTAGTAATAAAAAATTCTTACAATAGTTTATTTCTTTAGAAATATTTATTTATTTCTTTATTTACGCAACAACTGAGAAGGTTCAAAACAGTCATTTAAGTGAATTCATATACAATTTTACTTAAACTAGCACATCCTACAGAGGTATAAGGTCAGTAGATTTAAGACTAACGCTTATCACATAACTATCTTGGAAAAAGAATGTAATAAAGAGAAAGTATGATAATGATGAAGGCGATATGAGGAGAAAGAGTAGAAAGAGAATGGACAAACCGCAAGACTGTGCCCCTTAAATTGCCCAAAAATATTTTTGTTTGTTGATATTCAAATACATTTTAGTTGTGTCAAGCCCTGTTTCGAAGCCATTCGCTTAGTATGCTTATGATTATTGTTTTGTGATTTGGGACTGTAGGGACCCGGGCAAAACAGAAATTGTAAATATTGTATGAATTGAATTGTAAACAGCTCTCTTCCATGCCCACAGTCTGTATTTTCATCCTTTCACAGATGTGGACCTTTTTGACAATTGCTCGACAATTGACGTTCAATACTTAGTTATAAAGTATGTTTTATAGGAGGAGGCCCACTATTGAATTTTGTGGGGCCTTATGGACATTGACAGTGTATTAATGCTAACCCAGTCTGTAAAATAGTGTTTTAGTAAATTTGTCTAGTACCCCCAGATACTGACTGCTATTAGAGGACGCACAATTCAGTACCGTGCCGTGTTGAAGGCGTTTTTTTTGTCAATAGTGATCATCATGCACAAATATGAGTACATTAGATTACTTGAAATGGTTTTATTTATTTACTTTCAGGAGAATTACCTCAACTCCACATTAGCTACAAACCTCAGAAAATTAGCCCAAAATCTCAAGGATTGGTCAGACAGTTACTTCATGAGAAGATACGAGACGCTTATGTCCATCCACAGGTATCTTTTCAATCGATGTTATAAAATTAATTTTTATTATTCATGCATCTACCTAATAGTTGTTGTATTTTTTTGTGTAGTTTATAGCGGACGTCATGAAACCATTGAAAATCGACGATATAATTGATCAAGAAGTACAGAATCTGTCCGGAGGTGAACTACAAAGAGTCGCTCTCACCTTATCGCTAGGAAAGCCCGCTGATGTATATTTAATTGATGAGCCGAGTGCCTATCTGGATTCAGAACAACGTTTAGTTGCAGCTAAGGTTATAAAAAGGTAGACCGAAGGGTTAGAATAGTTAGCATTGAAAAATGGTGGTTGCTTTCAGATAATACAAAGTTTATTTCCTATTAATGAAGGCTGGTTGGTTGATTATTTTCAAGATAAACGTTCATAAGGTCCTTCCAGTCCCAGTTGGTCCTGTTGAAAAAAAAAGCAATAAAATTTAATAGCCATATTAACGGCTTACAAAGACCAAAAAGCCGCTCCATAGGCTCGCCATATCTAAAGAAATATAAAAGATTGTTACTCACGTTGTCAACGAAATTTTATGACGAAATCCCAAATTTGTGCCTCATTTGTTTCTGTAGCGTTATTAGTATTGTGTATAATGTCTATATCCTTGCCATTATTAGTTTCGTCCACGTCGAAAGGTCTCCAAAAAGCCATCTTAAAATAATAATTGCAATTGTATACATACATCACTGAACTCTAGTGACGACTTTAAATGAACACGTGCTCGGCGCTCAAATTTAATGGCTGTAGTGGACCTGTTCTAATTCTCGATATTAATAGGCGTTTCATATATAGGCATATCTTGTAGCGGCTAAAAACGTTTCTCCTCGCCAAATATACGGGGGAAGGTTAAATGGTACGTTACTTTGCTTTTGTATAGGGTAAAAATGTATTTTTTGAATGCGCTCGGTATAAAGTCGGTAGTTGTTTTGTTTTTTAACTGGACCAACTCGTACTGGAAGAACCTTACATAGTCGGTTAAGTTAAATTGGTTGAACAAAACAGCTTAAAAGCGACAAATTTTAACCTGGGGAGTGAAGGCAGTATAGGTTTATTTCAACTGAATTAATCGGTAGTGGAATCATTGAGTAAAATCACGTCAGAACTGCTGTTGGAACAAGCCTCATGTTTAAAATCATAATCCTAAAACGATGTAGAGAGGTAGAGAAACTATATACAAGGAAACCTCTCTAAACCAAACACTTGTGGGGTTAAACAATTGATTTATGTAAGGAAATATTATAACATATGTTCTTTGTAATATATGTTATAATATATATATGCCCTATATATATAAATTGTTCTACAATTTATTTACGTTAAAAATTCAAAATATTTTTTGTATTACCGAAAGAATGCTATTTTCTAAATGTGATTCAAAGTAATATATTAACTTCAGACAGTTTTACATTTTAGGGACAGAATCTTTTCTTCTTTTTAGAATATTGAAATGCTTCCATATATCTGATTTTGTTTTCTTGATTATCTTCATCTTCCTCCTTTTCATTTTCTTGACCATTTCCCCCTTGGAAGTTTTTAGCTACGCCTTCAATATCGTATTTGATTTTGCATTGATCATTGAATTGATTGAATCTGATCAATTTCGGTAAACAGGTCATCTGAGATCAAATTTGATACGTCATCTATAGGGAGGCTAACACTGTCGCTAAACTTTTCAAAAAGTAATTGCAACAAATATAGACGCATGTAGAAGTACACTGGCTATCAGTTGAATCTTCTTAGAATCGAGACCTGACATATTAGTGGTCTAATGGTAAAGTGCTTGACTACCAGTCTAATTTTCTTGGGATCGAGACAAGTACATTTAATTTTTTATTTCCTAAATTATGTAATGGGATGTACATTAAATGGAAAAATGTTTTTGTAGTTAAAATCAGCTAATATTATTAAAACCAGTCCATATGATTTATGTACCAGCCATAAGGGTCCAATCTAGTTTTACTATTATTGCACACGAAAAAATGGCGCGATGTACATTAGAGCCTCTAGCGACTGGGTATTCTGAAAAAATGACCGTGGAAAGACATTTTCTCTATTAAACGTGCGCCTGTATATGCATCTATACTCCTTGCTAATGTGATTGAATATAAATAATGACCTTAACCTTACTTTTTTGGCACAATACATATAGACATCTTCAGTATTCAGTTTACAAATTTGTTCTTAATAGGACAGTTGGTAAAGTTAATTGTTTTTACAATTGTATTTAATGTAAACTAAAGAGTTGACGTGGATGAACTTTAATGTAAACAAACATTCAGGTGTAAGTTGATCCAGTCGAAACTAATCCACTTGAACCTAGAGTGGGAATGACATCACTTATTGTCGCCAATGCAAAATATGCGCGCGAATTTACGTCTTCATATAATGGTTTCGTGCCTACTCCCTGCTCCCCGCTACGTTTGGTGTGTGGTGTCCCTGGGTCACCTGTATCAAATTTTTTATGACCTGTCTGTAATATGCTTGTAAAAGCTGCAGTGGAGTAATTATTTACCGCTTTTAATTGCCATTCATTATGTAAAAAGTCTGTTTGTATTACAGAGTGTCCATATTATATAGTTTCATTTACATGTATTTACTAGAACAAAAAATTAGGAACATTGTAAAAGTGTCCTGAGGTAGAGGTAGAGGTCCCGTATTATAGAGATGTCCATAATTTGAAGCTTCATTGTATACCACTAATTTACTTCAAACAGCTTCTGACTACATTCCAGTAGGACCCACTGCCCACTGTGGACATAGATGAAACAAATATAAATGAATCCCTCCTTACTTATGCCTACTTCAAGATGATATAACAACAAAAACGGTACATCAATTAAAATCCACCTCAAAAGAATTAAAATAGATGTGCTGTTTACCATATCTCTTAAAATTTGTATCAAGCTTTACAAATTTCATTGACTCTGGAACAAGTATATTTTGTGATAATTTCGAATCCAAATTTATTTTCTATTTTCTAGATTCATTCTGCACGCTAAGAAAACCGGTTTCGTAGTAGAGCATGACTTTATCATGGCGACTTATCTGGCGGACAGAGTGATAGTTTTTGAGGGTTCCCCCTCAGTCAAGACTACGGCGCACGGTCCCCAGAGTCTTCTAGCGGGCATGAACCGCTTCCTGGAGTTACTCGGGATAACTTTCCGGAGGGATCCGAACAACTTCAGGCCTAGGATTAACAAGCTGGAGTCTGTCAAAGACGTTGAGCAGAAGCGTGCTGGAAAATATTTCTTCCTGGAGGATTAAGACCAATTGTGGCAATTTAAGAAATACTTTATGTTCTCGATGGATTGTAAATGCATTTCAAACAAAAAAAATTTTTTTTCATGTATAAGAACATCTTTGCTTCTTTTGCCGCAGGAGGCAGATTCGTCTTAAGTACGAATAATTTGTGTAGATTAAATTTTAAAAATCTAGAAAATGCATTATGATTTGGATAACACTTGAGCTTTCAGTGTTTCATAAAGTTACTTTATTATGGAACGGAAAAGTCTGTAGTTATTATTGATATTGGTGAAATTTCTTTAAGTATTTTTCAAAAAACAAAGATTCAAGCAACGAGAGGAAAAATAATGCTAATACTAGTAACTAATACTAGTAACTAATACTAGTCTGTCTCTGTGTGGCTACCATCATTATTTAAAAAAGATAATTTAATCATTTTCATTTAATTTTATGTCAAATGTTGGTCATTTGACTAAATGATTTATATATTTGATATTTATGATTTATTAGTTTCAATTTGTAATTTTATTAATATGTTATTATTATGACGTTACATTTTATTTACCTTTTCACACCATACAGAAACTTCATGTATCTACTGAACTAAGCTTCATGTTCTACTACTGTAGAACCAGATTTGGCAATACCTACTTGATCAGGATAAAGTTATCCACCTTTAAAACAAAGTGAACGTAGGATGAAATAGGAGTAGCTATGAAATTTGATGCAAATAAAGATAATTTTGTATTTTCATCTTTTATGTGGGTAGATTAACCCTGGTGAAGAATTAATTTCTTAACTCCAAAGTAAAGGCTATTTTAGAGCTGTGAGTTGTTTTTCTTTTTATGTAAGCGATAAAGGTCAGTCGAATGAAGAAGAAAAAAGTACCATGGTAAAGCTATTTATAAATCGTAGTTTCTTGGTTTGTTTTTGTTTTAATTCAGTTATCTGTTCAATTTTTTTTGTACTGTGCAGCAATCGGCAACCTAATTTTTGTCATTGCCTGACAGTTTGAGGTTATGTTAAATGTAAACACATATGTATTAAATAAAATAATTTCTGATTTTGATAAAACACCTCGGAGTTTGTCACCTCCGAAGTAACTTCCCTAGTAGTGGCATTCTTTTAAATTTCCGTATTAAGTGATTAAGGTATGAGCAAGGGGGTGCGTGATTATGTGTTGTACTAATATGTGTGTTGTATTAATATTTGAAAACATTCGTGTTGTTTTCTTGTTAGTCTGCTGTATTTTAAATTAGATCATTTTCTCTAAATGGATTCATTTTTCTTGCAAACGAATAATTCCTTCGGCATTTTCTACTATATAAAGCTTCTATATTCGTAAGCAATCATTTGTTACTACGCCACTGTTATCTTCATTATTTTTAAACTGAACAAACACTTGTTTAATTTGCCTTCAGATATTTATTCCGTGGTAATTCAACGATTTAAAAGCAATTAGGTGGTTATCTCTCTGCCAGCACTGTACAGAAATCGAATTGAACTGGTAAGTGTTATCGTAATATTGTTAAATTGTTGATAAATGCATTTATAACGCCTATACTATGTGGTTAATTTAATCACATGTATTATAATCTGTCAATAAACAGTAATCACTACCTGTGCAAGAAATCTAACATTTATCAAAGTTTAGAGGTTACCCACCGACAGATGTCACAACGAAACTGTAGAGCTTTCAATTATTCAGGTGTATTTGTCATATATGTAATACTCCTATATCCCTAGAGTCTTATGTCGTTCCATAGTGAGTGGAGCCAAAATAAGGGAGACAGAAGTAAATGACAGTGGATTTAAGCGCAAGCGCATGTTGCAAGACAATGTTACCGCGCCATATTACGAAATCTAAATTCTCAAAAAACGTTATAGGAACCATTAAATTTTTGATATCGCACACATTCCTTTAATGATTTTTTAGTATGATTTGTGCAGCAAAGAAAATAAGAAAATTGTGTAGGATACTGAACGTATTATGTCCTGAAAAATTGACATGAAGAACAAAATATCCAGCATATATCCACGAATGTTTAACAAAATTGAATAGATACTGTTGGTTCACCATATTTTATGTGTTTGGTATGAATGTTATTGCATTTAATTTTTTACTGTACGAATCAATTGAAACGATGCGAGGATCAAGGTACATAAGCCACTTTTTTTTTACAAATTAAGAGATACTTGTAGTAACCGTAAAAATAATAAGTAAAAAACTGGAGAAAAACATTTTATGTGGATAATTCTTGCATAACCGACCCTGCTTTGTTCACCAATTAGAGGTAAATGATATTTGACAATCATTATTTTTTCAACTCTATACCTTACAGAAATAAGGATTATTTCTATATGCTCTATACTATTTATAAGTTTTGACAAATTTTTAAAAGTAAATTGTTTTCTTATCGAATCGAAAAATGGTTCCAATAAAAGTTATTAGTCTTAACTAGCGTTGCAACTTTTTATAACAACTTTTAGTCCAAAAACTTACCTGTTTTAAAATAAACGTAAAAAACATAAAATAATATCAGTAAAGTACCACTTCGTCGTACGATTTTGCCAGAATGCTATTCAGATCATCGCATTCACATTAGAAACTCAAATATAAAAATCACTGCACGTATTGTCTTAACCGAGAGAACGTGCTTACAAACGGACGGACGTCATTCCAAAACGTTCCATACGTTTTTCTGGTAGAAAATGGACATTTATGGAAATCTCCAAAACGAAATTTATAATAGTCATTTACACTTACAAGGAGAGATAAAAATAATGATTAGTATATTTGTTTTAAAAAGATTTATTGTCTTAACATTATGGTGTGAGTGAGAGGAATGATTTCGTCCGAACCTCTCTCTTAGCTAGCAATACACCAAGTATTATATATATGACTACAGTGTAATCTATGCTACAGGGTACTTGTTTTAGGTCTCTTTTTACATCCATTGTACCTTTCAAATATTTAAAATGTACTTTGATGCAATTTTTTTCTGCCGAAATCTTGGCACCAAGTGCGTTAATTTTGACCTTGCCTTACAGAATTTAAAATTAAATATAAATACACAAATTATGTGTATTAAAAGAAACACAGTATAAAAATAGAACAAATAAGCCAAAAAGTGAGCAGCAATTTCGATTGATTTCTAGCTAATAAAATATAGAAAATCTTTTATTGAATTAACACGTAGTTTTCTAAATTTAAAAAACAAATATCTGATTTTTTGCTTTTTTAGGAAATGACGGAATCTTCTGGAAAATTTAAGTTCGCCATCGACAGGGGCGGCACTTTCACCGACGTATTCGCGAAATGTCCCGGAGGGAAGATACGCGTACTTAAACTCCTCTCCGAAAACCCTCAACAGTACAAAGATGCTCCAACGGAAGGAATAAGGAGGATCTTACAGGAGGTAATTAACATAACGCTATACATACGATACAATCATGAACTAGAAATGTTATTAACTTTACCCTAATGAAATCAATTGGTACGTGTATCTACTACAAATATGTTTAACAATGTAAAATTGTAGTTTGAATTTGATGCTACCAGGAACTCTTACTATGTAATGGGCGTTCACTGGTAATTTCGTTTTGAGTAAGTCGTGCCTATCACCACATCAGCCTTTGGTTAAATTAACTCAGTGTTCAATCTTCATTAGATGAACCATCAAGAAGACAATGGTACCTATGACTGACACCTGCAAATTAAATCATCCGTTATTTGATACTTCTCTTTAAATTATCTATCCTAGAGTGTATATAGAATTATAACTTAATCATATGTGCCTAATTTAGCTGAAATTGTGCGCATTTATAATTTTGGTCTTATTTATTTATTTATTTTATGCCAATTAATAATACAATATAATTAACATTTATATACGTACTAAAGAAACATACAACGTTACAATTAAAATAGAAAATCAGTTGTTGGTGTTGCAGCGTTCACAGCGCTATGTCCAGGTTTTCAATCCAATCAGTTACGGTGGTTGGTAAGCTGAAAAACTCCTTCATATTTCTAGGGCACAACCGGATTTCACAGTCGGTTACTACGTGCGTCACAGTCTGACGTGCGGATCCACAGTCACAATGAGGCGAATGAATCTCTCCATTTATGCAACAGGTCAGCATATCTGCCGTGGCCTGTACGGATCCTGTTAGCTGTTTTCCATATTTGCCATGTCTCAAAACCGGTGGATTTACGATTGACACGGGAAGTTCAAGTGGATGTTAGGTGGTATGGACCTCCGCCCACTTGTGATTTACTTCAAAAAAGTTTTCTTGAAGTTTCCAAGTAGCTTTAATTGCGTGTGTTTCTTTGCTAATGATTTAAGAACACCGTTGAATCCATCTTGGCCTGGGGAACGATCTTATGACAGGTATTTGAGTACCACCAGTATGGGGGCGATGTTGGCTTTTAGGGAAGTCATCTAGAACCTTTCTGGTTGGTTGATGGGTTGTCCTTTATTATCACTAGTCACGAATGTAAAGTCTGGGTTGTATTCTCCATTCCAGGCAGCGGATCGGAAGGATACCTTATCTTTTGCGTCAAATACCAAGTGGAGCCTTTGCACTTTAGTCCATTCGTTTCTCCGTTGGGATCGTTATGGCTATAATTCCAGTTAGTGTGGTAGCTGTTAAAATCGCCTGCGTACATGACCGGGCAAGTAAACGAATCGAGTATATAGAGTGGCTATACAGCTGCTGGATGCTTATATACATATACAATATTTGTATTTCCCAATCTAACAGCGATAGGGTGGATATCATCTAGATGAGATTCCTGGGCAAGCGCTAGGTCAATTTGAAATTCTCTGAGAATTTTCGGGAGGGTTTAGCATTTTGGTTTTGGAAGTGGTTTCTTATATTACTAAAATACGTAATATAGTACTATACTCAAAATAAAGTATAAACTCTGATTACTTATGTGGATAGTTTTGCTACGCAGGAAACTGGGAAAGGCTTGGATGAAGAAGGAAATGTCGACAATTCCTTGATTGACTGGATAAGAATGGGAACAACGGTCGCCACGAACGCCCTCCTGGAAAGGAAAGGGGAAAGGATGGCTCTGGTAACCAATAAAGGTTTCAAGGATATCCTTCTCATTGGTAATCAGGCCAGACCTAGAATTTTCGAGTTGGTAAGTAGGCAAATGCAAGATCAACTACAGTTACCAATTTAAAATTTAAATTAATCGTTTTTAAATGTAACTTCAGAATATCAAGCGACCAGAAGTTCTCTACAAAGAAGTTGTTGAATTAGACTGTAGAGTCATCCCGGTGTTAGAAGCGGGAAAATGCGAGCTGGGGGACATCACCAAAAGTTGGAGGGTGAGATTAACTAAACTTTTACCTTTTTACCTTATGAGATAACTGTTACTAGTAGCATACCAACACGAATGTGACGCTCAATTTTTATGTTATGTGAAGAGATTTTCTCTAAGGTCAAGATAGAAGGTCTAGATAAAAGGTCAAATAAAAATTGTTCATACACTGTACATATCGATGAAATTATATTGTGATTTACTTCTACTTCCTGTTGTCAGGTTGTCACCGGGAATACTGGTGAAACATTTTACGTCACCAAGGAATTAGACAAGGACGAGGCAAGAAAGAGTCTACTGCAGGTAAAAAATAGAGGAATCGATAGCATCGCCATAGCTTTAGCGCACAGTTACGCTTTCTATGAACATGAAATTGAAGTTGGAAAGATCGCCGAAGAACTAGGTAAGTACCTTCCTATTAAACTGAAACTACTTGTACTGTAATAAGTTGCTCTTACTGTGTAAAATCAATGGAGGGTAAAGTTATACCCCTCTTCAGGTTTCAGGCATATTTCCCTTTCCCATCTGATAATCCCGATGATCAGAATTGTTCCGCGAGCGTTCACGGCCTGCGCTGACGCTTACTTAACGCCACACGTGAAGGGGTACTTGGAAGGTTTCTCGGCCGGTTTCAGGGACGACCTAAGGGGCACCGAGGTGTTGTTCATGCAAAGCGACGGCGGCCTGACGCCCATGGCGCGTTTCAACGGGGCGAGAGCCATACTTTCGGGACCGGCCGGAGGGGTGAGTGTTAAATATTCAAACCTCGTATTTCTTTCAAGCGAGCAGAAAATTTTTCAGTATCGATTCTAGACACTCGCAGTTCCTCCCTTCCCCCTGTTTATCGTTTCGTTATATCGTTAAATGGGTGACTAGAAATACTATACCCTGTCAAAGAATGAGGCGAAGTAATAAACCGATTATTTCGCCGCTAACCAGAGGCGTTCTTAAAGAAATCAACGAATATTAATAAATGCATTAAAATTGTCTATGTAATGTTGAGTTTCCTTAAAACCGGTATAATTGTTTTATTAAAAGGTAGGTATTACGACCGCGATTGTTATCATCTCAGGAACGCTTCCCTTTTTACCTGAATTGTTGTTAACTCGTCATTAATATAACATATTACAATATTGGAAATCGGTATTTTTTATAATATTTTACGGTAATGTTTTTTTTCATACTGTTTGTCTAATAAATCCTCGGGATATGGAAGAAACGAAGAGATATGAACATTTCCTACCGATGTACAAAAGTGGGTGCTGTCTAATCGAGGTGCAGATAAATACTAAAGTTCGGATTATGTGATTAACTATTCCAAGAAGGGACAAGACGGCTATTATTTTCTCAGTAATTCTAGGTAAGTTAAAGGAACTGATTGCGCTTAATGCTTGCGTTAACATATCAGGTGGTTATGTGTATAAGATCGGCCCATTTATTCCATTTAAAATCATTAGTCAGTCAGCATTGCTTATAGACGTGTACGTGTGTGTGATTAGACAGACTTTGACAGTGACTTTCCTGTGTGTCCATAGTGGTATTTTTAAAGTACGGAGATACGTATTGGAGTATGGAGAATTTACCAAGACCATCGAAACGCCCAAAATTAGCGCCGTTCTCAGTTAATGAGAAAGTTCTAATTTTGAATTGTTTCGATTCCATCAAGAAACAAAATTTAGATGCGAGTGTGGATAAAACCGTGGAATTAACCGCTGCGATGCTGAGAGTTGGTAAGACATCAGTGTACAGGTTATTAAAAGAAAGAAAGAGTGGTCCTGTTCAACCGGAGAAAAAGTCTCCAGGACGTCCGAAAATTTCCTTAGACGAATTTCTAAAAAGGGGACTACGTCGAAAAGTTCACGCTTTCTTTTTCCGCAACGAACTTCCAACACTAGATAAAATTCTATTGTCTGTCCAAGAAGACGAGGACTTTCCAAAAATGAGCCGATGTACATTATGGGCGATTTTAATGGATTTGGGATTTCGATGGAAGAAGCACAATAGAAAATCTGTATTGATGGAAAGAGATGACATCATTGTGTGGAGAAGAAGTTACCTGCGCGATATTCGAAGGAGTAGGCTAGAAATGAAAAAAAATTTCTATCTGGACGAAACTTGGATTAACGCAGGACATTCCGTGCCAAAATTTTGGCAAGATACCAGTGTAACTAATCGAAGGCAAGCTTTTCTAGAAGGTTGGTCCACCGGTTTAAAGCCTTCTTTGGGTAAAAGGCGACGGCTTATTATTACCCACATTGGAAGCGAGGATGGTTTCGTTGAAGGGGGAGAACTAATTTTTGAATCAACTAAGACAGGAGACTACCATGAAGAAATGACTGCGGACGTGTTTGAAGAATGGTTTGGTCAAATGATCGATCTAATTCCGAATGGTTCCATAATAGTTATGGACAACGCTAGTTACCATTCCCGATTAGAAGAGAAATTACCAAATAGCTCTTGGCGAAAACAACGTATCGCAGAATGGTTATCCTCGAAAAAGATCGAATGTGCCGAAAACCTTTTAAAAGTAGAACTCTTGCGTTTAGCCAATTCACGTAAAGGTGATTTTAAAAGGCACGTCGTCGATGGATTAGCCAAGGCGAAAGGAATAACAGTGGTTCGGCTTCCTCCGTACCACTGCGACCTGAATCCCATTGAGCTAATATGGGCACAAATAAAAGGGGACGTGGCGAGAACAAATACAACGTTCAAATTAGCAGATGTCAAAAATTTGCTTAAAGAAGCAATATGTAAAGTTTCCAAGGAAAATTGGCAAAAATGCATAAATCACGTTCTGAAAATAGAAGACCAAATGTTACAGTTGGATAACATTTCGGAGTCGTTGATAGAATCAAGTATTATCAACCCAAATGATGATTCTTCTTCAGATTCCGATGTTTGGGAAGAATTCGACGATGGCAACGACGACTGAGGTTACCAAGGAGAAGGTGACGGCTGGGAAAAACTTTTCATAAACTGGCCCTTCTCAGGGCCGCAAAATTTCATAAATTAATGCACGACCATACATGTACTGAAGTGTTGTCTTTCTTTCCCTCTCTATCTCGTTCAAGCGCGCGCCCACACACAAACACACACACACGCACGCACGCACACACACGCGCACGCACACGTAATTTTTTCAGTTATCGATTATTGCACATTTCGTCATTTTTCCCGACCGTACGCCAGTGAGTGGTTCTTCGCATGTGCCGAGGCATACAAAATAGCCAATGGTCAGGGAGAAACACTCGTAATATAAAGAGATTACGGAAGGTAGCGTGCAAAACATTAGAGAACTCGACATATTTAGTGGGTGCCACCTTGTATCGGTTTTGCATTTATAATGAGTTTTTATTACTTCGCCTCATTTTTAGACAGACTTATAATCTTGTAACATGTTTTCTGTTTGCCTAATGGTATACGGTTTAAGGTGCGCCATATGACCACTATTGAAACCATTATTTATATTATTTATTATTATTTAAATTAATTATTTATTATTACAATTATTGAAGTAGAGTGGCGTAGGTGCCTAGTTTTTTCATACAGGGTATTTATATTTTTGCTCAACTAAGATTCAAATTTCGTAATATTTCAAAATGCGAAATATATGTGCCGAATGTATTAAAATTGCCGTAGATATTCTTAAGGTGTTTTTTGATATTCCGTTGCACCAGTCGTGTAGACTTGTCCAAATATTATTTGGTTTTGACAATGTAAGCTACAGAAGTGGTGATTAGCAGGTCTTAAACAACTTTAATGCGCGATGTTTAGAACAACTATCCGAGTGTCTCATACTTTATAAATTTTAAACAATAATAGTTTTATTAAATATAAGTGTGTACCGAAAAAAAGTACAATGTATTACTTTTCTTTCATTATCATTTCTATTGGATATTAATTTTGTATTAAGATGTTAATAATCTTCTTGATAATAGTTGATACACACTCCTAATGCATAATAATCGGTGGGATCCAACTTTGTACCCTCTCTGTTCATCCTACGTTGATATCTTTTGGGGCAGCCTGTGGTGCCAATACTCGACTCCCGTCGTCATCGCTTGGACCGTAAAAATCAAGTATTGTTTGGAAAAGTATACATGAAGCATATAGGGAGAGAGGGAGAGAGGGAGAAGAGAAAGAGATAATTAAATCTCAAATCAAGGGAGCGAGAAGAGAAGGCATCACAAGTCGAGAGAGTTGGCTGAGAGAGGAATCAAAGCAAAATCTATTAATTCTGTCGAAATAAAACCCATTAAAATTAAAATTTAAAACTCTAAAATAGGTTGGGTTGGTTTTTAGTGATCATCTAATTAAAGTCAGGGCAAAAATTTATGGACGTAATAAAAAAGTCTTGATGATTGAGCAGTTCAGTCACCCCATACCTCAATTTATAGGCTACAGGCAGTGGATCTTTTATTCATGTAATTTCTGATTTTCAATTAATACCTCATAACTTAAACAGTACATCGGGGATACTCTATATATAATTACGGTCAGTAAACTGACAAAATTTCTCCAGAAAATATTCAAGATTGAAGCTCGTCGTGGTGATGTTGAACGTCGCGATTTCACCATTTGTTTGCCGTCAAAAATATCTAATCGCTCCCTTCCCCGAACTTCCTCAAGAACGTACTCACTCCTTTCATAATGGACGTGCAGACAAAAGATAAGTCCCGAGATAAACGCGCCGCGGACAAATTCGCAGGGAATTAAAACGGGTGTACTAAAAGTAATCCGAAAGACAAATACCCGACGAATAACGAGGGGCTGATGGCGAGGTGAGAGCGGGAAAATGAATAAATTTGCATAAAGTCTGCCACAACATGGAGGAACGTAGAGGGCCCAAAAGGTAGCTTGAAGAGTTCGGTTAGTCTTTCACTTTTCTTAAATCAACATTGAAAAGGGTAACGTCGTGGTTTAAATTACCACAATTGTTCCTTGGCCGGATTCGAGGTTATTAAGGTATAATTGGGTGGTAACTGATGGACTGGCAATAAAAAATTATGTAAATGCTAGATTGAAATTACGACGGTATTAAAAATTTAGTAAATTAAATGATTTATTAGGACAAGATAAAACATTGCAATTCAGAAGCTATATTATAGATATACACCAAATTAATTTTACAAGATTAACGATTTTGATTAGAAATACTATGTAAATAAATAAAAAAGTGAAGGGTGTGATATGTGCATTTTTAGAACGTCGAATTAGTCATTCATGATGTCTATCTGTGGCATCCTCTCCCTTTGTTCCAACGTTGATAAACATAAGATAAAAGAAAATAAAAACAAACGTTCAAACGGTACGAACAACTAACTCACTATAAATAAGGGACTAGGATTCTTAGCAGATCATTCAGTATTTAAAATTACACGACATGTGTCTCAAGAACTACTCCCCAGCTCAACTTGAAGGGTTGAGGGTCATTCCTCAACGACAACTACCTAGTACTCAGATTAAGGTGTTTCTTCAAAGGGTTTGTAGGGACTTGGATTTCATGGGGTCATCGTCTTACACCCGAAACAATCCAAATGATCAGTCTAAATGCCATGGGCGGTTGTCTGAACAATTCTATGGATCAGTTCCATATCTCTGAATTCATAAGATCGCCGGTTGAGCCTGGGCAGTGGGTCTCCTATCCGGCTCGGGCCTGGACGGCTTGCAGTAACTCGGGTCCCTACATTAATCGGTGCGTGCCTTCCTGTCTCAAACCTGGACTTTTATTTGATTAAATCGTCAAAGAGAATTAAACTAGGATTTATTACATACACTCACCTTGGTACTATATTTATTTATTATCCTTTATCTAAATCGCGTACGTTTCATTCAGGGCCGTTTCTGACGGGTAGGCAATGAGCGACCCGCACACAGGTGCCAAATTTGGTTACCGTTACAAAAATTCTAACTTTTAAAACAATAAAATGGTTCAAATAAATGTATCGATAATAAAATGAATAAGGCGTTCATCATGGATGAAATCATGTGGACTATCATATGTACTAAATACTAGATCCGTATTTTTACTTCTCATTGATTTGATTATTGCCGCATATATTTTAACCATATTATTACTATCTCTTTCGACAAATTCGTAAGTAATCAAGAGAGATGGCGTTCGTCCACTCATTACTATTCACTAAGAAATCCCAAAAACTTAATTTTAGTTAGTTCGCCATCGCTCTCGGTTCGTTTTTGAATTTCTGTCGAGGATGTGGCCGCCTTTGACGAATTCGCCGATTGTCCGTTATGTACAGTATTTCCAGTAAGAATTAATCCAGTTGAAAAAAAGCAATGAAATTTAATAGCCAACCTACCTCCACACAAAGACCGCGATACCGGCTTGCCATATTTAAAGAAATCGAAAAGAATGTTACTCACTTTGTCAACGAAATTTTCTGACGGGGTTTAGGTAGTGGAAACATTATTTTGGAGTTGATTTTTTTAATATAAAAGTTAGTACTATAAGTAATAAATAAGTAACTAAATAAATAAAGTATCGAAAAATTTCATTGTCCGGCGAAGACCACGAGGAGGTGTGAGAAAACATTGCTTGGATAGGAAATATGATTGGTATAGTCATTAGGAGGGATGGTCGTTGGTTGTTAGTAAGATAAATGGAAGTTAATTTAAAATGCAAACCGGAAAAAAGTAATTATAACTAATGCAAGATGAATAGCAACAGCAAATAGAGCATAAATAATTAAAATAAAGCAGTATAAAGAAAGTTTATAATATTATATATATATATATATATATATATATATATATATATATATATATATATATATATATATATATATATATATATATATATTGTCACGAGCCGGGGCGTCTTTCCCTGAGTCACGGCTGCGTGAGGTAAGGGGTTGGTAGCTTGCTATTGACGAAAACAGGTTAAAACAAAACAAAGAAATAGGCTTTATTCTTCACAAACGGGGAATCTAAAAATGGGTCAGGTCGACACAAAAAAACGAAAAATAAATCACAATAAGAAAGATGGGGGGCACAGCGAATCCCAAAAGGCTGGAGCGTGAGAGGTAAGGAAGGTAACTTACAGGGTTGCCTGTCGTCCGGACTTTCGGGGGTCCATCACGGAGGGCCTCTTGACAGGGAGGTTGGAAGGCTCTTCTTCGGGCGTCCGGCTGGGGTTCTGGAGACTTCGACGAACCAGTACAGTCTCCGGTCGGGGCTCTTTCTGCTCCCCCTTCGACCGGCCGTCCGGCTGGTCCCTTCAGGGATGGCCCTCTTCCGGGCGGTCCCTTGGACAGCACTTGTCCAAGCTCGTACATCGGGACCTCACTGGTCCTCTCTACTAACTTCCTCCTTCTATTTATGTTCGGTTTTTGTTTTGCTTATACTTTGTATTGTTAAACACTCTCGTTTTCATTTATCGTTCTTCACACGAACGCTGTAACTGTAACTGTAACGCAGATGTGCCGTCGGGTCCTGATCAGGACGACCTGGCGTGGACCCGGTCAGGTCATGCTGACCAGGACCCGATTGGGCCGGCGTTATAGGGTGCTAGACGGGCATGCCCGGCCGGGTCCTGATCGGGAAGACCTGACGGAATCCCGGAAGATAGTATCGGAAAGGTCCAAATCCTGAGATTGAACGTTCACACGGAGAGCGACAATTGGGCCATCTTGAGCGAAATACACATACCAGACGAATTGGCGACGAGGTGACCTATGACAGGCAGAACAATCTCGTATCTTTATCGACGCTAGCTAGCTTAGCTATATATATATATATATATATATATATATATATATTATTGTAATACATATAATTTATATAAAATTATATATAATACAACTTTTGTACTTTGTGTACAACGGTTTTTGCAGTATACTAAAGCGAAAATTAAATTTTCATTCCTGTAGGAAAAACTACCTTTGACGGATGGTGCGGTTAAGCAACATGCTTATCGAGTACAACAATGGCTCCAAAATGAAACTGTAGACGTAATAGATTGGGGTTGACAAATAAAACATGGTTTAATTTTTCCAGTCACTTCAGAAGATCCTCCAGTACCAGATGTTAAAAGAAATAGCGCGTTCTTGTAAAGCTGAATGCAAAACGTCCGCTTATACCTGCCGGCAGCATGGTTTACAACGTAGCTTTGTATGCGCTCACTGTGAAATCGAATGTTGTGAAAATTATTCTGCTAACGTCAAAATTGTTGATAATGGAGATGACGATAATAGAAAAGAGTGATATTGCTTATGAATATAAGATAGTACATTTTTTTAGCGCCCATCAGATTTGAAATCACTAGATGAGTTTTGGTGCGCGCGACTTTCTTCTCTCTCCGTCATCCCCATTCCTCCACCCAAGTCGTCTGGTTTTGGTATTAGTTTATATTGGTTAACAACTGCACATTTTAATAGATGCATTGCTGAAATTTTTATAACCAAAAATTTTGCTTCTTCTATAAAAATGGCGCAAGTTACGTCTCTTTCTAGAAATACACAAGCCCTGGCGAATCTTTGAAGAAAAAGTGCTAACTTTGTCCCATATTTATCAAATTAAGTTTTTTTTAAATTTAGGTAAAATTGCTATCCAACCGATTATAACATTGAAATATTAATTTGTGTATAAAAAGTTTAAAAAACAATAATTTGTTTATAAAATTTTTAATATCCAATTTTTAATCGCTATTTTAAGAGAGTTCAATTCAAAGTTTCAAAAAAATGAGACGAGGAATGTTTAGAGCAACTATTTTACTTTCAAAATCCACTTTAAAAATGTTGATAGGGTCACTCGCTGAAGTAATATAGCTCTTTAAAGAAAAGGGCTTCCTATGGTTTGGTTTCACTTTTGCAGGAAGGATTGAAGCTACGATGCTCATTATCGAAATTAAATTTAATACATTTTACAGGTTTTTAAGTTTCCTACTACTTTTCCCATAATAGCAAACGCGGTTTTGTAATTAGAGTTTGCGCAAAAAGCAAAAAACTAAATTTTGAGCGTTTTTTGATGTTTTTGGTTGCAAAAAATTCATACGGATAAAATTAGTGGAATTTTATGACATTTAGTTTTATTTTACCCCTAAACCGTGCTCCGGTTAATATTATCCTGCTAAAATTTTTGTCACGTATATTCGTATTTGCCCTGGACTATAAAATAGTGTAACTGCAACACGTAGCAAAGTTATACATCATATTAATGACTTGTTTGCTATTTGTTAAGCTTTTTAATGCGATGCCGACAGGAATCTGTTTCAACGGTTTTACTCAACTGTTTGTTGAAACGAAAAGTCAATCTTGTGCTAGTGACGCACACATTTTTTTTAACTCGGAAAATCTTTCCTACTTCTCCAAGAAGTAATAAGGTTACTGTATAAGTTCACTGTCTAATGAAACTTCACACTCACCCCGCATTAAATCAACGACTTTGAGTTGGTTCGATAAATTCTTTCAAGGGATGCTATTTGTATCCGTGTTGAAAAGAATTTCGGCTTTCTCATGTATATCTTTCGTTACCAATTCAAACAAGTTATCTCGTAAGAGCACACCTTCAGAAGGTAACACAACCTTCTATTTTTTTATGACTCCAATTTAGATTTTTTTACTAAAAGTGTTAAATAATCGGGATGCGTATCTGTTTGTATCTCTGCTATGGCACTACTGGTATTGTTAAGGTGATCAATATACATCATTTTTAAGAATGATAAAAAACAGCTTCCTTTTTGCTTAAAAATATTGTCCCTCACATATTGGCAAATTTGCTGGTACGCTTGCTTATGTACGTCTCTTATAGTATGCCATTCGGTATTCTCTTGAGCAGCATTTTCAATTGATCTTATTTTATTCATATAAAATTTTCTGCATGCAATTTAGCTTATCTACTGCATCCCATTTAGCTCACAGTGCATAAACTGCAGCTTCATCTGATTTCTTCATTATTTGTTCTAACCTTTCTTTACGTATAAGAGATTCTAACGCTTACTTTTTACCTTTATATTTTTTGCGCTGTTTTTCACAAAAAACACACTAGCATATATTACTTTCACATTGGGAACTGCAGGTAAATGTTAGTGTTAAAATGAGAACTAAATATATAACATAACGTTCTGTTTAAGTTTATTTTCTTGGTGTAGAACAGGATTCTAAATCTAGATTTTCAGCTAGGTTGCGAGTTGTTTCTTCAATAGTTTCATTGACACTAGTATGCACGAAAATAAAATCAGAATTATTCACTTAATTTAAATTGATGTTGTAATTATAGCGCACAAAAATTATAAAAATTATGAGATTTACAAAAGTGCTTTAAGATATTCATTGGTTTAAATTTTAAAAATTATCAAGAAATTTGCATAAAAGATATGCATGTTTAACTGTATAAACATAATTATTTAAATTGTATTACAATATTATATTTCTATCTTTGAATTTCCGATTTGGACCATGTCTAACGATGCCTACATGTCCGACACTTGTCTTCTAATTTTGTAGTTAGGCTTTGTGTTTTATTGTTTATAAATAATGCCATTCAACTGTTTTAATGACAATAACTGTCGTTAACAATGGTCAAATCAGTGGGCGTGGCTAGTGAGTTCGGTGAGTGATCCTGTGGTTTATTTAATAAAATTATATTGATTATCAATCCAAGAGACCAAGTACCAAGAAATCGACGCACATTGTGACTGCCTTAGATTAGTTTAAAAGTTTCGTCTATTTACTCATTCGTATTTATTTCATAACAAGTGAAGTTACAACAATACTCTAGAAGTGTTTCCATTCAGGTAAAATAATTGATTTTTACTTTAATGGGTTCTGTCTGAAACGCCAAAAATTAAAAGGTATAAACGGCAATCAAAACCGTTTTTGCTGATTTATTTACTTTCCGAAAAATGTGTGTTAAATTCGTATTGAATTCACCGAATTAAAGCAATTTAAATAATCTCGATTCCTCTCTTGAGCATAATCAGTCACGTAGGCACAATGTTTCACTCTAGAACTAGATAGAGACTTCACCCTTAAAAAGATGGCATTCATGCTCCAATCTCCATAGAGTGATGAATTTTTGTTAAAGTTCCAACCGTGGACGGTAACTCAAGGCTACCGCAACTTTAAATTACTTTTAAATTAGCTCTATTATAAAAGAATTCTTCGTTAAATAATACGTCTTTTATTTCCCTCTGTTCGGAGTAACATTCACTTAACCCTACTAACTGACCACGCTAGGTTTCTAGTGCTACGGACGACCCACGAAGAAACAGCTTGTGTTATAGAGCAATACATATGACTGCCACTTCCATCTACAAATCTTATCCAGCAATACGCATCGCTTACAATTAATATAGCAAACGGACCAATAGAAACGATGTCCAGCGCAACGACGACTTTGAAACCAATCATGAAAACATACATCTCATGTGCCGGGCTATATCTCAATATCTATGATGCCTTTTGACATAAATCACTTTTAATTTTCTCATGTTTCTGTACGGCAGCTAATTTAGATATATTGCAGGTCGTGGGATACGCCATGACTACCTGGCAGAAAGACACCGACCTGCCTGTGATAGGTTTCGACATGGGCGGTACATCCACGGACGTCTCGAGATTCGCGGGGCAGTACGAGCACGTCTTTGAGAGTACGACCGCAGGTGTTACTATACAAGCCCCGCAGTTGGATATCAACACCGTGGCCGCCGGCGGAGGTTCCATGCTGTTCTTTAGGTTAAGTGAAGAGCCTCCTGTCAAATAATCATTTTTAACTAAGACAATTGATAAAGACGGATACTTCGATGGCTAACACATGTTTATCCTGTACTCCTACTTATGTAGGTCTGTGGCATGATAGCGTTTCTAATCTATTTTATTGACTGTCTTTTCTGCCAGTTCGATATAACCATTTTTCCATCTTACATTCAACTGAGTTCGCGGTCTGCTTATTCTTACTGCCTTTACTACGTTTATTATTGATGGCGATATACAGTACTTGCAGTTCACGATGCGCTTTCCTTACCCATGTTTCCATCATTACCTTTCCTTCGCTCAAAAATTTTATGTGGATTCTTTCCTTTTAGGATCCGTCTCCATACCTTTCTGCCTTATATCACTAAATTCTTGTTATATTTTATATGCATCGTACTCCCTTCACGCTTTCATTTTCCTTTCCTTAACTTCTTTCTTGCTTTCATTTGTTATGAATTGATAGGTCTGGTATGTTTGTCGTCGGTCCAGAATCTGCAGGGGCCAATCCCGGACCGGTCTGTTACAAAAAGGAGGGTCCTCTTACAGTCACTGATGCCAATTTGGCGCTGGGAAGGTTGCTGCCGGAGTATTTTCCTCGCATTTTTGGCCCGAATGAGGACTCCCCGCTCGACAAAAGCCGGACGATGGAGGAGCTCGAAAAACTAACACAGGAAATTAACCAATTTTTGAAGTCGCAAGGAGGACATAAGGTTGGTAAAAAACGTGTAGTCTTCAAAATAGGATAGAATTATTATATTAAAAAATACGTGCAGTAACAGAACGTTGCTTCCTATTTTTGTGCCAAATAATTTTTAATAGTGCACATTACTAGAAGATACAAACCTTATTACACGAAAAACTTCAATCTGTTTTCTTCGAACTAGACTAATTTTTGGATTAAATTTCCTTTTCTCATTTCCCACTACTAAACCTAACTTATAAAGTCAACCAGTAAAAACGGCAAAGGTATGTTTTTTAGCCCTCAATGAGCCTGGAAGAGGTAGCAATGGGTTTCATCAAAGTCGCGAATGAGACCATGTGCAGACCAATACGGGCTCTAACACAGGCCAAAGGTTACGATACTGCCAGGCACGTTTTGGCCTGTTTCGGAGGAGCCGGGGGACAACACGCCTGTGCCATCGCCAGATCATTGGGGATGAGCACTGTATTTGTTCATAAATATGCAGGTAAATTTTAACAACTTTTAGAGACTCTAGTTAACTGGTATTGCTTGCATGCTTTTCCGTTACTTTACTTTTTCGTATTGTGATCAACACTAGTGCGTCCATTATTCAGCAGAGTCAATGGCATTATATTTAGCGTTCCATAAATTGTTTATAGAGACAATGTTGGAATAATTTTTGTATATCGTCAGATGTATTACGTGTAATTGCTTGCAGTCATAAAAAGCTTCTCAGTGTCTGGTATTTGGTTTCAGTATTTAGTCCCATCTGATTTTGTTGGTTTTTACGAATGCAACTTTTGTTCTGGCTCGGTTTAATGTTGGCCAAGTTTGCCACTCCAGATGTATCCAGTTAGGTGTTCCTAGACCTAGTGGTATTACTATGGTAATTAACAAATTAATATGTGAATTTTAATGTAATTTTTGTAATTTTTCAATTCACGTTAAAAATGAGTGTTCCAGTTCCAGTATTTGCCTGAGTAATGTGAAACAGTTATTAAAAAAACAATCGGCTGGAAATTTATTGGCAGATGGTCTGAAACTACACCAAAATCCTGACTGCTCGTTGGAAATTTATAAATTTCTACCATCTACATCTTAATTATTACAATAATTACGTCATCTTATTGTGCAGTAACCATTAACAGATAAATCTATCGGCTCTGGTATTTTTACGAAAACAAATTTTCTGCAAAAAAAGTATTAGTATCTTTAAAAAAATACAGGATGTGTGCATTTGAATAGGCAAAAAAGAGATATCATTGCCCTAAAAGTTTGAATTAAATAGTGGCAAACACAGAAATAACTTATGAAGACATATTTTCGAAGGTTTGCCAAAGGTCTACCATATTGACTCATAATTATTACCTAACGTTTGTATGCAATAATCACCGGCATACAAATGCGGCATGTACAACATTTTTTACGGAAGGATACAAAATTTGTAAGGAATATTGTTTCTGAACAACCATTAAATGTATGCTATATATATATATATATACATATATATATATATATATATATATATATATATATATATATATATATATATATATATATATATATATATATATATATATATATACATAGTTTTTTAAAAGTTACACGATTTCAGAATATTTGATGAATCTTCTTCTTCTTGTAAGCATTGTCCTTGTTAATTTTCTGGTTCCGCCTGTCGACTATCAGCTGTTTCGCCATATTTTAGGAGGGCGCCCCGATTGTCTTCTTCCTTGTGGTCTTTCATTTTGTACAGCCTTTCCAGTTCTTGTCTCTGTTATTCGGTTTAAATGTTTGTTCGAGTTTCTTCGACGTTCCCTCGTTACCCTACTATATCTTTAATTTTATTGCTCAATGATTTCGGAATTTTGCATTCTCTCTAGTAGTAAGTAACTGGTAATCGCTCTCAAGGCTGTCATTTCTACCGTTTGTAGTGCCCGCTTCGTTACTGATGTGTCTGCTTGGGTTTCTGCTGCATATGTCTTAATGTATCTTCATATATGTATGTCATTATATCGACAAGCATTTATTTTTCCAGATGATGTTATTTATTCCCGATATTCTTGATGTACTATTCGTTTGTTGTTTTACATCTGTAGTTAGATCTTCCCAGCTCGACATTCGAACGTCTAAATAGTCAAATGACTATTTGACATTTTGACTATTTGACATTGTCTGCTCCATAAGTTTATCATTTACAATGAGCTTGCAGCATAATGGCCCTTTGGCTAGTCATTCACTTATTGTTGCTCGAAGCAATGGCCATGTTGAACTGTTCTGTATGCCTGCTGAATTACTGCAGCATGTGTTGATGACCGTCTTTTGATTCCGATATGAGGGTCACATAGTCTACGTAGCAAAGCATTTTGATGTTATTTCTCAGTCGATATCCCCTACCTTCAAGTTTGCCTACTTGGATTTTCTTGTTCATACCCAAGTTAAAACGTTGCTAACGAGTTTAAATATTGTTGGGTTTAGGTTGTCCCGTTGTCGTATACCTAGGTTTGTGCATATTTCCTTAGTCAGGAGTTCTTCACTTTAATGTTTGTTGACGTGTCGAAGTTTTTCTATTATCTGTATATAACTTTTTTCAATTCTTTATTCTTTCGGTATATTCGATTCATCCGTTATTTCTACTCGTTAGGTCGCACTTTTTGGCAATTTGGCGGTCAATGAATCTATGGTTGATTCCACGAAATTTTGTAGTTCTTCTTCTGTGGGTACCGATTAGTGAGTCATGTTCTTGTATGTTTTCTGTTATTTCACACATTGTGTGCTCAGTACGTTGGTTTACTGAGCGTTCGTCTTTTTCCTGCATGTTTTTTATGTAGTTAGCTAATTGTTCTGCGATTATGTCGTTGACTTACTGTTTCGTCACATGATCGATGATGTCACCGTTTCATTCACCTGCTTTTTACACCTTGCACTATTTCCATATCCTTTTCTGGGTTTCATGTATGCCATGTCCCATGTCTGCACAGAATTGCTCCCAGTATTTTGTTTAAATTTCTCTAAATTTGTTATTCACTTCGCTTTAAAAACCTTATGTAGAAATTTCGTCAAAATTGGAGTGACTAAATATTTTACACGGTTAAGCAATCATGCCAAATTCATCAAAAACTTTGTACTTTCAATCCATCACGAAACAATTTTCTAACCGTGAAAGCCGTCGGCCCTTTATATTTTACGGTAACACGTATAACCCAGTCAAATAAAATTTTAATACACGTAAAAGTTTAGGTAAAAAGAAAAGATATTTTTCAAGAAGTATCAGTTTAAAATGACGGCGTCATTATTTAAACAGTGTTTCAATGGTGAGTAATCCAAAAAATGGGTTTTTTAAATGTATTAAAAAAACACATATAAGAGGGAGCATTAAAGTTTTTTCTTATAGTTGCTTGAAAAAGGCTTCATTCTAGACCTGCTAAGAAAAAATATAAAGGATTTATATAAGTAATTGCAAAAAACTATTGAAATTAGAATTTACAATAAACAAAAAAAAAAGACAAAAAACATGTGTGTGCGTGTGTGCGTGCGTGTGTGTCTGTGTGTGGGAGTGGTTCCTTTTTGAAGATAATTCAGATCAAATAACGTTTATCATTAAACGTTATAACGGAATAAGATGATAATGATATGTGAGTAAGAATGGTGAGAATAATACTGATGACGAATGTAATGATGGTGAAAATATTTTTTATGTGATAACTGTAATTATGAGAGCATGGAGTTGCTTGAACCACCGTCTAAGATAAGAAAAATGTAATTTCTCTAAAAATATGTATGCAAATAGCAGTAAAAATTGTGTATGTAAGAAGGTATCGTTAATAACGGGCAAATTTATAATCGCGCCTTGAGGATTCCTCAAACCTTAAAGCGTACTTACTCTGCCATCTGTATTTTATAGCCAACTAAGTGCACCTTAAGGATGAGATGAGGCTGAGGTTGGTTTGATCGTACCTTGAGTATCCTTCAGAAACAATTAAAAGTTAAGTTCTCCTTCGAGACGTGGATTTAAGATGAATGACGATTATTATGAATACGTCAATCGAATTATTAATAATATAAATCGATTAACAAAACGATATTTGAGAGACGGGCAAAATCCGTTAGATTTATATAGTGAACGTGAGTTTATAAGGAGGTATCGCTTTTCTAAAAATACAACTCTACATATTATTTTGCCTATGATTAATGATGCTATTCATAAACTCAATAATAGGGGTTTGCCAGTGGTTCCACTGATCCAATTATTAATCAGTTTACGATACTATGATACAGGAAATTTCCAAACAAGTTGCATTTTTATATATGTATTTATATCTATAAAAGGAATGATTACTTATCCTTTATTCAGGTTTTTGAATTTTATTTATCTGTTCCACTATTTCGTATTTATTTTAGACCGTTGCTGGTGATTTTAGGGGAATTTCACAATCTACAGTGTCTCTAATAATAGAAAAGATTTCAAAGTCATTAGTAGAAAAAATGAGGAATGTCGTAAAATTTCCAGAACACCCTTTTCATTATCAAGTTTTTATGAATAAATTTAATCAAACTGTCAAGTTTCCTGGTGTAACATCTTGTATAGATGGTCCTTATATCCCAATAAAAAATCCTGGAGCTGCTGTGAGTGAAATATACAGAAATAGGAGAATTTTCTCCATTAATTTACAGACACTTATATTATCGCAGTAATGATTGATGAAATTGTTTAAAAAGTGTTATATTGTTCAAAAAGTATTATTTACAGGTGGTATGTGTCCCAAGAATGCAAATATTAGATATTGTGCTCTAGGAATCCACTCATGATAACACAATATTTCAGAGAAGTGGAGTTCGTGTTATATATGAAAATAATGAAGTGCCAGGTCAACCTATAATTATTTGTTCAACATCAAATTTGCAATATGAATCTCTTATAAATTATGTGTTGTTACATGTAAAATATTGGGTGACGATGGCTCTGCATGTAATAGGTATCTTCTAACACCAGTTGTAGATCCTAATACACATGCAGAAAGCAATTATAATAGGGCTCATAGAAGCACCAGAAAATCTTCAAAAGATGTTTGGGAATCTGGAAAGAACGATTTAGGTGCTTAAAAATAGGATTTAGGGTTTAAATTTACTTTTTCTTATTTTAATTACAAGTTTTAATTTGTTGTAGTTTATAACCTCACCTTGACACGATCATAGAACCATAGAAATAGAAATAATATTCCATAGACCGGTTCCTTATTCACGATTTGTGCTGTTGTCAGAACTTTTAACTTCTTAAGTGCTCCTTGGCGAGGGCAAGAAGATTTTGTATCTATCGAACAGTTTATCTGAGGTTTCACCAAGGTTTCCTCCACCAAGGTCTCCTTGAGTATTCCTTAAGTGATGGACTGTAAATTGGCCCCTAAATTACTGAACTATATAAATTTAACTCTTATATTTTACTGTACTTACCTGCTTTAACATACAAAATATGTAATTTGTATACTAATTGTATTCTAAGAAGTAATTTTTCATTTTAATGATATTTGAATATTAAAAAATCATGATGTTATTAATTTTTGCAATGAAAAATGTCCGTTGATATGTATATCAAATCAGTATCGTTGCTAACAATTAATTCTCGCAACGATAAAAAAATAATTCAAAAATAATTGTTTATAACAAACTAATAAATAATTATTGAAAAAAGCATCGTGCAATTGTTATATTTTTCACGTTCTACTCCAAATTAAAAAAAAAACCGTTAAAATTGGTTCATAATTGCCCGAGATATCTTAAAATTTTCAGACGATTTGGATTTGAAATTTTGATATTCACTTTTGAACGCTGCTGACTGAATCTCCCACCACTTGGTACATGTAAAATTTTTTGGAACACGCTTTTGCAATCGTTATTTATCTCAATAAAATAGATGTTTTTCGATACTTACAATGATCATTGTTAAGTTAAATAATTGATTTATTTACTCGTGCAATTTCATGTCTTTATCTTGGTAAATAAAGATCTGGTGAATTTTTTAAGAAAAATGGTTATCTCGGTTGAAAATGGTCCTAAGTCAACTTTTTCTTTAGATTTATGAAAAATTACCAGGAGAACAAATATCAAAACGAAATTAAAATAAATTTATTCCTTGTAGTGTTATTAACGAAAAACTTTATAAACAAATTTTTTAAACTCCATTTTAAGGGGGAGGATCTTCGAAATTTAAATTTCCAATCGAATATTTTGAAAATATAGATTAAGACGAAAAAAATGGGCTCTTATGAAGTTTCCTACTATGGCAGCAATAACCGCGTTTTTTAGGCTGCAAAAAGACACATTTTAATAGACAAATAGAATAATTTATAAACTAATTAATATTTTTGAACCAAATTTTAACGGAATCTTAAGGATAGCAAAAGTCAACTTTCTATGTAAGTTTCCAAATAATTTATGTTTTTTCTTTGTTTATTGTAAATTCAAATTTCTATGGGTTTTTGCAACTATCTAAATAAATCCTTAATATTTTTTTTCTTAGCAGGTCTGGAATGAAGCCTTTTTCAAGCAGGTATAAGAAAAAACTTGAATGCTCCCTCTCATATGTGTTTTTTAATACATTTAAGAAACTCATTTTTTTTTGCAATTTTCACCATTTAAACAATTGCTCCTCATTTTAAACTGATACCTTTTTAAAAATATTTTCTTTTTACCTAAACTTGGATTTTAAAAAGGTTTTAACCTGAAAAGAATTACTTTGCTCTTTTTTTTTATTTGATTGGGCTAATAGCATAAATAGACGATTCTCATCAAAGACCGACGGTAAGAAATCATACTATAACGGATATTTTTTTTGCAATAACAAATGGATTTCTGGGCTATTTATAATCGCGCAAAACATCGTCGGATGAGCATTTGCCGGAGCTCTTTTCATCAATTATTGCCTAAAGTCGTCGGCCGAACGGTAAACAAATATTGTAGTTTTTTAATACAATTTCGCATAACATCACGCATTGATACTTGATTATACAAAGAAGAAAATTCTTTCGGCCGACGGTAAACAAGCATATCCAAAAATCTTTTATTAACATAAGTCTATTAACATAGTCGTTTTCTGTTGAATCCTGTGATTGGTGGCTCTGCTCTAACTCTGACTCGCATTGGAGCGAATGTGCGATCTGACTTATTCTTGTGATCTGCGTGGGGTGTCTATGAGTGTCTAGAATACACAAAAATACGCATCTGGTTTTGGTACAGAAGGGATGATATTAATTCCCTTTGGTGAGTACCTCTATGTTATGTATGCTATTGCCATGGTTGATTCTGACAATAACTTTGCTGGTTGTGGCCTTCTCGCTTACATTTTGATAAAAAGCTTTATTCGGTCGTTTGATAGAATGTTAGACAGATAAAATAGATAGAACTCGATTTTTTTTCTAATCTACACAGGTATTCTCTCGGCTTATGGCATGGCTCTGGCGGACGTTATCCAAGAGTGTCAAGAACCTAGCGCCAAGACGTACTGTGCTGATAACTTCTCCTATTTCGACGAACGTTTGGACACTCTGGAGGAACAGTGTCGATTGGAATTGAGGAGGCAAGGTTTCGATGACGCTCATGTCACGCTTGAGCCTTACTTGCATATGAGGTAATAGATACTTAATTCTAGATAAAATGTCGCTCCATTGCTCCGGACCAGATATAATTAACGTATTTTTATTAGTTTTTAATTAATTTTGGTAGTAAGAGATCTGCCATCACCCAATGGTTTACGAAAACTTCGAAAAATTTCGAAAAACACAATATTTTACATTAACTCACCCAAGGGCGTCGCCAGCCGATGGCGCAGGGGGGGGGGCAAGTTGACTTTACATACTACAATTCATACTTTTCTCATTCTCTATGAATGAGAAAAGTAGGTATGAATTGTAGGTAAAGTAGGTATGAATTGTAGGTATTCTGTGACAGTACAGAGTCCAATGTGTAAAGCTACACGAGCACTTTGGTTGCATTATATTTGGCAACTTTTTTAGAATCTCTAGGGGGGGGGGGGCAGCTGCCCCTCCCTGCCCCCCCCCTGGCGACGCCCTTGAACTCACCTTTCATTGTGTACAATGTACTGTTTTTAAAATTATTGGTTTAAAATATTTTTTTAAGTATTCCGATTTGATTCACCCAAACAAATTGGTACCTAGTGGATTACTGTGAGGGAGAAATTGTACTGTTACCATCTACCTTACATATTTATTGGTTCATTTCAGGTATAATGGTACCGATTGCGCATTAATGTGCAGTCCGACTGCAGGTGCTTCAAATACTCCGAAACACGGAGATTTTCTTCGCACCTTCTTGGAGAGATACAAATCCGAATTTGGTTTCGTCATACAACAAAGGACAATTGTAGTAGATGACATTAGGGTAAGAGGGATAGGTCGTACGAACTTAGACCAAGAAAGTCCGATAAAATCCACAAATAAACCACCATTGGCGCATTCGACCACCGATGTTTATTTCGACGGGGGCTATCGGGCCACCAACATATATCTACTGAAGGATCTCATGGCTGGACAAGTCGTAACTGGTCCTGGTGTAATCATGGATGACCTGAGTACCGTTCTGATCGAGCCGGATTGCTTTGCTTCCATTACCAAGCGCGGCGATATCAAGATCACCATTGGTACCGGTTTGGTTAAAGAGATCGGACCGGAATTGGATTCCATCCAGCTTAGCATTTTCAGCCACAGGTTTATGAGCATTGCGGAGCAGATGGGCAGGTATGGAGGAAGATTTTAATTGCAGTTACTTTAACTGGCGATTTTTGGTTGATTTAATTTCTTTTAAATACTGGTAGGATATTGCAGCGTACTTCTATCTCCACAAATATAAAGGAACGTCTGGATTTCTCCTGTGCGCTGTTTGGTGCCGACGGCGGTCTCGTGTCCAACGCTCCACATATCCCTGTTCACCTGGGGGCGATGCAAGAGGCTGTGCAGTACCAAATGAAGGCCAGGGAAAAGTTCCGCGATGGAGACGTGATTCTCACCAACCATCCGGCGGCCGGGGGTTCACACTTGCCGGACTTTACTGTCATAACTCCAGTTTTCTATGAGTGAGTCATATCTCAGCACCTCTGTCATTATATCGCCATTAATTTCATTTAGGGGTAGCGATAGGCCGGTGTTTTTCGTGGCAAGCAGAGGCCATCACGCAGACATAGGAGGTATCACACCTGGATCGATGCCGCCTCACTCTACCAGTCTAGATCAGGAGGGAGCTGCGTTCAAATCGTTCCTCCTGGTCGACAATGGTGAGTTTCAGGAGGAAGATTTCATCGATGTAATGAGAAAGGCCGGCGGGAGGAATCTGTCGGATAACATCTCCGACCTAAGGGCTCAGGTGAATATATGGAATAGTTAGAATCTTCACCAGTAGAATTCGTAACTGTTCGTCAGTTACTTGTCAGGCGCAGTTTAGCAGTGGCAGCTATGCGTTCTGTTGTTTATGCTTGAAAATAAGTAAATTTGCAATAATTATTAATTCACATAATTGATTTGAGTCAAATTTTGACCTCATAATAGTTAAAAAACCATTTATTGTTTCTGAAAATATGAATGCAATCACTTTAAAATTACAACCGTAATCGGATGTTAATTAAAACTGTAGTGTCTTAAGTCATAATCCTTATATACGATTTACGAGACGTCAAGTTAGCAAATAAAACGGCCATGTTGATTCAGGCATTCAGTTAGAGCGACTCAGAGGTTGAGTTATGATATTAGTTAAGTAATTAAACGTTAGTTTAAATAATAAGTAAATTTAAGTAAAACCTCGTCTAATCCTGTACCCGTATATAAATGGGGAATTAAGTTCTCAGGAAACTCTAAATCTGGAAACATTTCATCGACTAAGGGCGTCCATGATTTCTTAGAATAATTACTAATTCGTCTGAGCAACTTTTAAACGGCACGCCTATGGATAATTTTGGTTCAATGGACAAAAACTGTATAGACATTTACCTCTCATGTAAAATACTTACATGCGACGTTTCTACTTACATTACATACTTAAAATTACTTCGAAATATGTAATTAATTACAGTTACAATTATTTTCGGTAAATTGAAAGTAATTGCAATTACAATTACAAAATATGAAAATGTAATAATCTGTAATGTAATTCACAGATTGAAAGTATCAAAATAATTTTTGTAGAATGGACTTCGTAATTGTGAAAATGTAATTGTAATTGTACCAAAACGAGTAGTTGAATTACAATTGAAAAACAAGTAATTAATTACTACTTCAATTACAACAGAAGTAATTCAATTACTTTTGTAATTAATTACTTAACGACACTGTGCTTACAGATATCCAGGTTGACATTAATCCCGTCCACATAAAAAATTCAACTTATCTACAACACACGTAAACAATACATCTATAGTTTATTCAAAACAGATCTGATATGGCGTCATTCATGGAGAGGCTAACACTGTTATCGAAATTTCTAAAAGGTAATGAGATAGAATTTGCTTAAGGTCAATAACGTTACAATCCATGAATTGTAACGTAAATTAAACATTTAAAATCACCGTCCGGCGATCGCTCACTTTTACCAACAAGATTAAGTGCGCCAATTTGAATTTGATTGAAACAGGGGTTTGTCTACGCCTCGCTACAGTTGGTACATATATGACGTCGCTGTGTACGCTTGTATTTCATCGTATATTGTAAGTAGTGTTTCCAGTTTGCATTTTTTCTATGTAAAAATAATTTAAAACTTTCCACAATGGGCTAGAAACTGTTGTGCCAATCATTCTGTGATTAAAAATGCTTTAGCAGATCTGTTCTTCCAAACCATCGAAACATCATCTTAGAGAACCAGTTCAGATACCAAGTATATTGTATTTATTTATGTGTTGAAATTGTACACCTACGACATGGGAGCCACTGTCAACTATCATATAACCTCCCTGTTCCTTACTGACAACCTTTCACAAGTAAATTGTCGTTCATACTTCATGCCTAAGTTTGCCATTGCTGAAATATTTTATATGGTTTATTATCACCATCTAATACATATATTAAAATTATAAGCAAATTTTTGTTCACGGTAATCCCCACTATGGCTGAACCAATTTGGATGTGGTTTTCAGTAATGTAGTTAAATCTGTTACAACATTAGGGCAACTTGCGCGCGCTCGACGGAGAGTCATTGACAAACTGACTGACAGTTTATGACCGTAGTCTATTTTCATTTAAACTTAAATTTTAAAGTGCACCTCATACGTATTCAACCTTACACGTGCCCAAGTCGGAAGAAACGATTGGATACATCTAAAAAAATGTATTATTGCAAAAATCATTATTATTATGTTTATTCTAATACGTAGGTGATATGTCTGGAAGTATGATAGTTACTGAATAGCTATACCCTGTCAAAGAATGAGGCGAAGTAATAAACCGATTATTTCGCAGCTAACCAGAGGCGTTCTTAAAGAAATCAACGAATATTAATAAATGAATTAAAATTGTCTATGTAATGTTGAGTTTCCTTAAAACCGGTATAATTGATTTATTAAAAGGTAGGTATTACGACCGCGATTGTTATCATCTCAGGAACGCTGCCCTTTTTATCTGAATTGTTGTTAACTCGTCATTAATATAACATACTACAATATTGGAAATCGGTATTTTTTATAATATTTTACGGTAATGTTTTTTTTCATACTGTTTGTCTAATAAATCCTCGGGATATGGAAGAATCGAAGAGATATGAACATTTCCTACCGAAGTACAAAAGTGGGTGCTGTCTAATCGAGGTGCAGATAAATACTAAAGTTCGGATTATGTGATTAACTATTCCAAGAAGGGACCAAACGGCTATTATTTTCTCAGTAATTCTAGGTAAGTTAAAGGAACTGATTGCGCTTAATGCTTGCGTTAACATATCAGGTGGTTATGTGTATAAGATCGGCCCATTTATTCCATTTAAGCCTAAGACAGTAGTCAGTCAGCATTGCTTATAGACGTGTACGTGTGTGTGATTAGACAGACTTTGACAGTGACTTTCCTGTGTGTTCATAGTGGTATTTTTAAAGTACGGAGATACGTATTGGAGTATGGAGAATTTACCAGGACCATCGAAACGCCCAAAATTAGCGCCGTTCTCAGTTAATGAGAAAGTTCTAATTTTGAATTGTTTCGATTCCATCAAGAAACAAAATTTAGATGCGAGTGTGGATAAAACCGTGGAATTAACCGCTGCGATGCTGAGAGTTGGTAAGACATCAGTGTACAGGTTATTAAAAGAAAGAAAGAGTGGCCCTGTTCAACCGGAGAAAAAGTCTCCAGGACGTCCGAAAATTTCCTTAGACGAATTTCTAAAAAGGGGACTACGTCGAAAAGTTCACGCTTTCTTTTTCCGCAACGAACTTCCAACACTAGATAAAATTCTATTGTCTGTCCAAGAAGACGAGGACTTTCCAAAAATGAGCCGATGTACATTATGGACGATTTTAAAGGATTTGGGATTTCGATGGAAGAAGCACAATAGAAAATCTGTATTGATGGAAAGAGATGACATCATTGTGTGGAGAAGAAGTTACCTGCGCGATATTCGAAGGAGTAGGCTAGAAATGAAAAAAATTTTCTATCTGGACGAAACTTGGATTAACGCAGGACATTCCGTACCAAAATTTTGGCAAGATACCAGTGTAACTAATCGAAGGCAATCTTTTCTAGAAGGTTGGTCCACCGGTTTAAAGCCTTCGTTGGGTAAAGGGCGACGGCTTATTATTACCCACATTGGAAGCGAGGATGGTTTCGTTGAAGGGGGAGAACTAATTTTTGAATCAACTAAGACAGGAGACTACCATGAAGAAATGACTGCGGACGTGTTTGAAGAATGGTTTGGTCAAATGATCGATCTAATTCCGAATGGTTCCGTAATAGTTATGGACAACGCTAGTTACCATTCCCGATTAGAAGAGAAATTACCAAATAGCTCTTGGCGAAAACAACGTATCGCAGAATGGTTATCCTCGAAAAAGATCCAATGTGCCGAAAACCTATTAAAAGTAGAACTCTTGCGTTTAGCCAATTCACGTAAAGGTGATTTTAAAAGGCACGTCGTCGATGGATTAGCCAAGGCGAAAGGAATAACAGTGGTTCGGCTTCCTCCGTACCACTGCGACCTGAATCCCATTGAGCTAATATGGGCACAAATAAAAGGGGACGTGGCGAGAACAAATACAACGTTCAAATTAGCAGATGTCAAAAATTTGCTTAAAGAAGCAATATGTAAAGTTTCCAAGGAAAATTGGCGGAAATGCATAAATCACGTTCTGAAAATAGAAGACCAAATGTTTCAGTTAGATAACATTTCGGAGTCGTTGATAGAACCAATTATTATCAACCCAAATGATGATTCTTCTTCAGATTCCGATGTTTGGGAAGAATTCGACGATGACGACGACGACTGAGGTTACCAAGGAGAAGGTGACGGCTGGGAAAAACTTTTCATAAACTGGCCCTTCTCAGGGCCGCAAAATTTCATAAATTAATGCACGACCATACATGTACTGAAGTGTTGTCTTTCTTTCCCTCTCTATCTCGTTCAAGCGCGCGCCCACACACAAACACACACACACACACACGCACGCACGCACGCACACACACGCGCACGCAGACGTAATTTTTTCAGTTATCGATTATTGCACATTTCGTCATTTTTCCCGACCGTACGCCAGTGAGTGGTTCTTCGCATGTGTCGAGACGCACAAAATAGCAGATGTTCAGGGAGAAACACTCGTAATATAAAGAGATTAGGGGAGGTAGCGTGCAAAACATTAGAGAACTCGACACATTTAGTGGGTGCCACCTTGTATCGGTTTTGCATTTATAATGAGTTTTTATTACTTCGCCTCATTTTTAGACAGACTATAGAAACTGGAAGCTGGTACTATTATACGGGGTGTTTGCAATAGGTTTGTACAAAAGCTTACCACGTTCATTGTGAAATTGAATGATATTAATCATAATTTTGTTTTTTTTTTGTTTTAAATTTTTGTATTTTAAATTTAATACATAAAACGGTTTTAAAATTGTTACTTCAGAGCCGTATTATGCCCAATCAAAGCAACTTTGTATTAAGGGAAATTTACTTAAATCGACTAATTTCAATCAAAAGAACATGTAGTAGGCTCTTATACAGACCTCTTAATAGTGACCTGATGACACTAAATTTTATTGTTTGAGGGGGTGAAAAAAGGAATGAGATTAGGTCGACTTCCATGCAAAGTGGCTACACCAGCTGTTATTAAATAAAATTATATCCATATTGTTGTTTTCTAGGTGGCAGCCAATAAGAAAGGCATCGATTTGGTACGTGACTTGATAGACCAGTACGGCTTGGATGTCGTCCAAGCTTACATGGGACATATTCAGACAAACGCCGAGATCGCCGTAAGGGATATGCTGAAAGAAGTCGCCAGGCAGGCGAAGGAGAGGACTGGAAAGTTGGAACTGGAAGCGGAGGAAAGGATGGACGACGGCACTCCTATAAGGTTGAAAGTGACCGTCGACGAGATGGCCGGGACAGCCGATTGCGATTTTAGGTACGTGACAGCAAAAAAGTTAAGTGATTTGAATACTCAAAGAAATTTCAAATCGGTTGTGAGAAAATGTAGTTAATGACTCTCCAGAGTAGAAGAGACATTAGAGGCAAATCATTAGTTATGCATGTTATCTATTACCAATTTCATCGGCTATCGTCAGTTGAGTGTGTTGATATATCATCGGAATAGCAGAGAATGACAGCATTATGCCCAATTTCTATATTTGCGAAACGCATCAAACGATAATGAAATATGGTAACTATACCCTCATGTATGCAATTTCGGTATGGGTAAACATTTTTCTTATTGAATATTGTGCCAGAAAAGGACACTTCTTTTAGTAAAAGAGAACAGTATTAGGATACTGGGAAAAGTAATTTTACCTTGAGAAGACCAGTAGTTTTTGAGAGAGAAAAAAAAAGGACAAGTGAGAAATTTTGCCAAATTTGACCATTTTCATGCTAAATTTTTCAGTGTTCACGTGTGTTATTTTTACGTGCTTAACACCAGTATGTTGTATAATGATTGAAATAAATGATAATATTAAATTTTTCGTGAAACAATAAGAGGAAATAGGTGAAAAATCGATTACGAAGAAGTTTTCACGTTTTCGCTATATTTAAATTGTGCTGACAGCTATAGTAAGTAGAATTCACCAAACTACGGAGTATTAAATGGCGTGATACCGTTGTAGACACCACCGATGTCAAATGTTAGGAATATATTTGGCGTTTGCTTATTTAAATACAGTGGCGGACGTCTTTTGTTTTTTTAATGTTGCTTTTGTTTATGTATAATACCACAACCATCCGGCACAAGGAATAGTGTGTATTCCTAGTGTGTACTAGGAATAGTGGAATATAAAGTGTATGGATTGTGTATAAAGTGTCTAGATGAATTCGTCCTTTCCGCACCAAGCGGTGCGTTTATTCAAAGAGCTTATTGTTTGTGTTTGTGGAACGTGAGAGTAGAATTTTAAGGTTTTATGTACATATAACGTTTGGAGAGGGGACTTACTATTTTAAATACGGTATTAATAAGTATTAAAAAGGAATTTAACGGGCATGATCCTACAATAGAAATTAAATAGGTAAATTTCTTTCGCGAATGCGAGGTTTTCGCTGTATCTATTAGTACTTTTTTGGTACTTCATATTGATGTACTAACACGTAATTATAATAGTTATATTGTCATATAAGTGAAGTATTTAATGCATAGGAACAATTTAAACATAAGCACGGGTTGTAGATTCCTCATTATATCGCCGTATGGAAGGGGTACAGCTGGCATCAGGCTTGTGACCCCGTTGGAATTTTAAATTTAATGGATTTCTTTCATTGGGTTCTCAGTTTCTAAAAAAATTGATCCGTATAACATGTCACTTAAAATTCGTAATAATGAGGCGTCCGCCACTGGAATATAGCCATACATTAACTTTTTCAACCTTTGGCGAATTGATATAAATTCCGCCATTTCGTTCCTGCATAGCTTCGTGAATCCCTGTCTAGATCAAGAGACAGTTGAAGAAGTAGTTGAAGTAGTTGAGGAATTGTAAGGAGTATATTGAAAGTAAATGTTTAATGTAAAAAAGTAATTTCGCAAATGTGACGGAGGTATAAAAAATGAAGGTAGTTATTTCAAGTAATTTCCAGTTATATATCATTTTTCCAATTTAGATGTTCAGTAAGAAAAATATCAGCCGCAATTTCTTCATATCCAACAACGACACAAGATACTTCTGGAAACTAGGCTTCTTTTCTAGTTGTAAAAAAAAATAACTGTTGATATCACCTAATATACCTACTGATGGATGTATCGGGTGTGATTCATTATTTTAAAATAGGCAGTTTTGCTGGCATATCAAAAGTAAACTTTCATTTTTATTTCGTGATTGTTTAGCATGTAGTACTTAAGCGTACTTCTCGTTTGTGTTCCAGCGGCACCGGTCCAGAGGTGTGGGGCAACTGCAACGCCCCCAAAGCTATTACTTTGTCCGCATTGATATACTGCCTACGATGCATGGTGGGCCACGACGTGCCTTTGAATCAGGTAAGAGTTATGAACGTGACTAACTTTTCGGGCGCGGAGGATCATTCCATTTTATACTCCTGTCTTAACGGCGTCATGTGGTTTTACGCGAGGGTTTCTGGAGCTTTTCCTTTGCGCTCTGGAATTACACACCGAATTTCGCGCGTCGAATTATAATTAATTTTCGGGGGATTTATTGGTGAAACAAGATGACTTCTATAGTGTAATTTTTATTTTGTTATCGACAATAAAAGTAATTAATTCTTGTTCAAATAAATGTGGATTAATGGACGGCTTTGGCTTTTCGTAATGGTAAATTTACTGCCTCGTAGTAGTTCACTTATAAAAACAGTAAAATACACTGAAAAAATGGTCACAGGGAAGTAAACTTCGAGAGATGATGCTATCGATCATTTTAGGTCCTAAAGTTCTAATCGATGTATGATGCAGAATGCATAATTTTCGCGATTAAGGGCATAAACATTAATACTTTTTCCGTTAAGTGTGGAAATTTGTTAAGGAATTTTGAATCATTTATAGCTTAGAGGATATTTATTATAGTGGCAATTAATGTGGGCAATTAAGAAGAATTCGCGATGATTTTAAAGTTGTTTGCAAAATATCTCAAAATCTCAGAAATAAATTTGGCGGCGTTTTCTTGAAAATATCCATCTCTACAAATTTTGTTTTGCACTTTTTAAACTTTATAGTGATATATTAACACGTAATACTAATTTTTATACCATGGTATAATTCAAATACTTTTACACAGGAACGGTTTGCACGTAGCAACACGAGTCGTGGATCGCTCATTACATGAACGACAGAAGAGAATGCAATTGGCGATACAAAGAAAGGGCGGCGATAGGCTTTGTGTCGCCTGACGCGGCATGTTTAATTACCCACAAGAAATCATGGGATGCTTGTATTCGTCTTTTTTTTATATTGACTTTTTACAACAAGCTCTAATTTAATGACATCATTTGGGGAGGTTCTCGACTGTTGTTGACTGACATTGGATTAAGCAAAAACTACTGGGTCTTCAAATGAGATCAAATTGAAATTGAAAAATTGCGTACCACTTGAGGTTTATTCTCGCAGAAGTTTATACTAGTCACGAGTCGTAATACGTCGTAATGGTAAATACATTTTAGTCGGTCTAAGGGGTCATCATCATTATCATCCCAAAAGGCCCGTTTTTGGCAGGTCTGCAATTAAACGCCAGTAGAACTTGACTTGCCCGAAGAAATTCTCCGCAGCTGTCGGCTCCAGCGCACCGTAATTAATCAGGTGATCCGCCGTTCACTCTCTCTTCCGGTGTATGAGGCAGATAGGGAAGTCAGCTATGTCATGCCTAACCTATTGAAATATGTTTGGAGGTAATCGTGGCTGTGATCATTCTAAAGGAGACGACAGCGATGTGCCGCGGTAAGTTGTTGAGGATGGCTTGGTTAATCGTAATACAGGTCACTGAGTAACTCACTGGTTTCCCTTGCGGTAGAACACAAGCGGCTTTTGCGAGACGATTGCGTCCACATCGCCTTTAAGGGCATAGTGGTCGGGTATCCACTGTAGACAGAATTCCGTTTATCCTTACAATTTGTGGAGCCGCTCTTGTCATTTCCGTACTGTCTTCCTCTTATGGGATCTGGGAGGTGGTAGCTTGCAGTGTCGCGGTTGAGTCGGATAGAAATACCACCCTTTTTAGGGCGGCACGTTCAATAAACTGTTTTGTACCCTCGTGGATAGCGGCAATCTCACCGTTGAATTTTGTTCACCCCTACCTACTGCGATATTCTCTGCAAATGTGGTGTGGTAAGCTGCGCCATATTTCTGGCCAATTACTGAGCCGTCAATATAGATATGGGTCTATTTAGCCTATATAGGTCAGCCTTACGGACTTCTATGTTAGATAAGTGCAAGCAAACTGGGATGTCATTTGTTTCTCGGGGGCGTGCCGGCCGATGGATGGGAAACTTTCTCCATGGTTGATTTGGTATTTCGCCTGAATGCTAACCACGTTTTCCAGAGGGATGACCTGGATTTATAGGCGGGCACTTGCTGGTATATATCATTCCCAGAAACTATTTCCAGTACGGTGAGATCTCTCGAAAAACCGTAGGGTTGCTCTTCCTCACCGAGCCTCAGGGGGTTCAGTTTGGGGTTAATTTTTTTTACCATGGAGGTGGAAGTAGCTGCTCTACTAGCGGCTTAAGGCGTTTATTTACATAATTCTGTTTCTTCTTGTTCATCTCTCGAAGATGTCTCAGCCATATTCATACACTGGGAGGATGTAGGATTATAGAAGGAGATTAGAACGTCCTTGGTTGCGGCCCATTTGTTACAAGTGACTCTTCTTAAGATACGTAGTCTGAAGTTCTGCTTACTACGCTTGTTATATGTGTATTCAAGCTTAGCTTATTATTCAAGATAATGCCGAGCTATTTCGTTTCCTAGAGGAATTCGTGGGTAGTGAATTAAACACATGGTTTACTGCGTGGTTCCCTGTAGATATTGTGAAAAGTTAGGCTGTAGTTTTTTGGTTAATGATAACTATATCATTATCAGTGCACGTTTTCAGATGGTGAAGGAAGTTATTAAGGTACTGTTGTATAGGAGGGACAATACTGCTAGTTGCCAATATTATGAGATCATCTTCAAAACACAGGACTTCGATGCCAGATAGTTTTTCCAGGACAGCTAGTTTCAGATTTAGATCAGATCGTTTGTCATAATTTTGAATAGGAGTATAGATAGGAATAAGCTTGCGAGCTATTTTAATATATTGTTATGGATACGTTCTCAGGTAGCTTGTTAAGTATAGTATTTTACAGCTGACTGTGGCGCAGGCGCCCTGAAAATCAAGAAATTACGCTCTTTTTAAGATGGATGCCGTTATTTGTAAATTGTGTAAGCTTGGTTACTTTATCCGCAGTAAACATATGCTTCCGAAAACCGACTTGCTCTGGTATAATACGTTTGTGTCTGTCCAGGACAACTTGGAAACAATTGTTTACCATTCGCACAGCAAACTTAGATGTTGTCCATGTGAGACTGATGGGCCTATAACTTTTAGTTAGATCGGGGTCTTTGCCTTTCTGGAGTATGGGGATGACTTCTGCTAGGGCACTGAGCTGCCATGTTCGGTTGATTGACATCAGGATACAGTCAGTGCTTTATTTCCGAGATGTGTGATAAACTCTGAGAAGATTTTATCCGTTTCTCAGCTCTTCTCTGTCTTTATTCCCTTTGTCCCGAACGGTTGGGGTTCGATTGATTTAGCTCAAGGAGGGGCACATATGACACACATATAGGGCAAGATGATAATTCTTTAAAGAAGACCTCTGCTATTTCTTTTTTGCGCTTAACTAAGTTGGCACCTTTAAGCATAGTAGTTACTATATGGGGCTATTTGCTATTATTTAAATTATATATATAAAGTGATATGCTTTTGTTCTGATTTTGCGGTAGTCTAGTTTTGAAATGAAGGGTGTTCCGTTTGTTTTGGATGATCTTTTTCAAAAGGTGGCTTGAGCCCTTTTGAGATTTATACAGTCAGCCGGGTTCCCTGTTCGCTCGAAAGTTAGCCTTGCATCGATTCGCCTATATTTTCATGGTGCTTAGCGTTGGGGTCCAGAAAGGTGAAAATTTCTTCACTTGGCCTCTGGGAACGTGCCTAGTGGCCACAGAGATAATTGTTTCGTGATATTATTAAAAGTGAGGTTAGGATTATTCGAAATCAGGTTTTAAGTAGCATCGGTATTAGTGGCATGTTTTCCCCATTGGGCTTTCGTAAAGATCCATTTGGTGACAATTTATTGTTTCTCTATGTTCTCTTTAGTTGTTACTTTTGCCATGATGATGCATCAGAGGAGTTTATGTTCGCATCGTAGCATAGCTCGTATGTAGGTCTGGCCTAATAGATCGTCCGTCAAATGAGAGAAAAGTGGGTCTAGTATCCATAGAGTCGAGAGAACAGCTATCGATTAGGGATTCCACTATATTAATCATCGCAGATGTACTTTGCTATCCCCAGGGAGTAGACGGTGCATTAAGGTCGTCAATAACAATAGAGTGGTTAGTGACCGCTTGTTCCAGAAGTAGATGTTCAAACTTGTACGTCGGGGGGCTATAAGATGCGACAATTTTGTAGTAGTTTTATGATAACCATATATCAATTTGTATTACTTCCAGATTTTCTGTGGAATTGATCGTATGTAGGGTTTTGATTCTAGCTGCAGGTTATTAATAATTTCTATAATCATTCCGGATGCAAATTGTTCCCGGAGGAGGTACCGTTTCGGTTCTGAGAAGGACGTTCAAAATTAGCTCTTACACTGGTGAGCCTGTGGCTCTGCATTGGCACGGTTAAAAAGCCGAGCTGTGGTTCATTTCTTGCTGTACCTGGAATTGACGGGTGAGTACGTCTCAGTGACAACCGTAGTGCATTGAATAGAGGCTGTGCCTCTTTACTCATAAACGGGTACAATGCTGACATTATGAATGGCATCGTTTTCAGGAAAGCGCGTTGACAATCCGGTGGCTCGTCCCGACCCTATGTTTAATACTAAAAAAGTTTTTTTGCAGCCTATCCATCCAGAGCCCAACTTGGCCTTTCGGCTTCTTAAACTATAGAAGTTATTTTAAAGCGGCATGATCATATCAAAAACTGCTTGCTGTAAAGGTTCTTGTTAAAGTGCATCACAGATTTAACCACCGCCGTTAGTTCTCTTCTGGTGACCTAGCAGTCTCTCTTCAGTTTAGGTAGGACCTTGTTTCAATAGCAGATGACGTGTTCCTCTCCGACTTGTAGTTGTACCAGGACTCCTCCAATGTCAACATTGTCGGCGTCTTTTTTGTTGACTATCTTCTACTGGATAACCAAAGATCGAAGGAATCGTAAGACATTGTTTCATGTCATTTGCATTCTGGTATTTCTTGTCCTATTGGAAGGTTCATCTTTCCTCAGTCAGATGTGTCTAAATGGCTTGGCTATGTCTGAGAACACTCAGTCGATAGTAGAAGCACAGTTCGAGGAAATTCCTCACTTGACTTTTGACATTCGGAATGGGCCACTTTTGACATTGTCAAATGTCGTCTTCTTCTTGCCGGCAGGATTCATTTCGATTTGAGAGTATCTACCCTTCAAGTTCAGGTTAGAAAAGAGTTTGGAACTATACATCGTGTCTAGCCTGTCATCTATGTGAGGAAGCGAATAGCCGCCTTTCTTCGTTACTGGTTATGGAACCGATGCAATAGGTTTCCTTCTCACTTTCTTCCTGTGAAGAGGTGCAAGGTTGTGGCAGGTACTCTAGGCCACCTTATCAAAATTAGTGGAAACTTGTGCCATACTCGCTGCTACCTGATGAATAATTGATGCAGCTGATATACAGGTCTCTATTCTTCTTCCTCGTTCTTGGCTTACGGGGTATTCGTTGACATTGATCAAGCGAATTGGATGCCACCCACCAGGATGTCTCGGCCTGTCTCCACTTCGTGGTTCCACATTCCACCATAACGGGACATCCCTTCTCTACGGTACACTCGAGTCTAGCCACCACCACTGACTCACTCCTTTCAGGCATAGTCGCGTTTTCCGTCACAGTTACTCGTCTATCTACTTACCTCTTACGATGGAGCAAGTTCTCTTTTGTCTACCCCTAGATCTCTGTCATCGGCCTTATATATGCCTTATAACCAGATAACTTGACAGCTGAAGCGACCTTTTAAGAGCTTCGATTTCGTACGGGTTTGTTTATGTCATTTTTCAGTATATTTAGGTACATTTTCAGCTCGTTTGTTAATGTTTCTGCTCACGTTTTAATCTATAAGTAATCATCAGGAGTACTGAAGTGTTGTGTGCATTTACAGTTACTGTATTCGTCTAGTTCCAAGTCTTAATGTTGATAAATACACATACGATATGTCTTTTATAAATAAAATCACTATCTCGGTTGAACATGGTCCCAGGCTAACTTTTTTTTGAAAATTCGTGAAAAATTACCTGGAACGCGAATATCTAAACGAAATTAAAATATATTTATTCCTCGCAATGTTATTAACGAAAAATCTTGTAAACAAATTAAACAATTTTACAAACTCCATTTTGGAGAGGGTGGGCGAGGATCTTTGAAATTCAAATTTCCAATTACTTATTTTGAATATGTAGGTCAATGTGACTAAAATGGGCCCTTATTAATATCTTTACTACGACAGCAAGAACCGCGTTATTCAGTTTGAATAAAAAAAATATTTAAAGAACAAATGCAATAACTCTTAAATATATAAATTTTGAAGAATTTTTAATGATAGCAAAAGGCAACTTTTTATGCAAGTTTAGAGATTATTTCTGGTTTTATTCTTTGTTTAGTGCATATTTAATCTAAGTTGAAGCCTTTTTCAAAAACCTATAAGAAGAAAAAAGTGTAATACTTCTTTTCGTATATGTTTTTTAGTGCATCTAAAAATCTCATTTTTTTGGAATTTTCACCATTTAATCTGTTTAAACATTGATCCCCTCATTTTGAATTTATACTTTTTGAAAAATATTGTTTTTCAGCTAAACTAATTCGACATACTTTACACTTTTTTTTTATTTGACTAGGCTATTGGCTCACTATACTGAGTTAGCATTTTATTGGCATCTCTTATTTTGGTGTTCTTTAGTCTGGAGATGAGATTTCTCCAGATTCTCCAAATTCTTAAATTTCAATAAACTGTATTATGGCTACTTTATTAGGTATTAAACCTAATCTATCTAATCTAAAAAATACTAAACCTCTGGTTAAGTGTTATAGGATCGATATACAGCAACATATACTGCCAAGCTTCCATATAGCCCTTTTTATAGTACCGAAACAAATATTTCATTTTTGAGAGCCCGTTCTCGAAAATTATGAAAATAATCCACACAGTCAACTATTAAAGTTGGAAATATTTGGAAATTTCGTGATGTTCTCTAAATCAATTTACTATGTTTGACATAATTAATCGGTCAATTTACTATTTGTATTTACTATCGTTTCACTTTGCTACTGTTATTTACTATTGTTTCAATTTACTAATTGTGGCGATTAATCTGCGACATACGTTTATCAACACGGATCACGACGAAGGTACCCATTCAGCCAATTTTATTTTCGTTTTATAGTGATTTCTCTTGTTTAATCCAAGTTTAATTTTTGTTCATCATTTACATTTCACTGTAGAACACTTTAAGAAGTCGAAAAATATGCTAATATCTGTGACATTGACCTTAATGGCCTAATTGATTGGTCTATCTGAAAATTTTATAGGTGTTAATAATAATGTGTCTCGCATTATGTTAGCCAACTTTTTTTTTCAAATTATTATGAAGTCTGTGTTATTCCAGAACACAATTCCGCCACAGGTACTTTACTCGACCCACTTTAAAACGGGCCTTGATTAGTACGAGGCGGATTTATTGCTCGCATTTCACAGAATATAAAATTTCCTCATCCTAATGATGTTTATGAACATCAACACGACGCAAGGGGCAAGGAGGGCCGTGATGAATCCTCCGCTTTCAACGAATGTGTTTATGTTTCGTGAAAAATAAAACACGCCCTACAAGAGGGACCTTCTGTGTCCGGGTGGTTTGCGGTAATGGGCCCGATTTACATCGACTCATGTAATAATTTTGCGTCCACACCTAAAGTCCTGCTTTTCGCTTTATCCGACCCTCCCTCTCGTCCTCGCGGGAAAGGGACGAACAGGAGCAAAAAAGTTATAAGAATTAAGTTGTCGCGAACGTCCGTTACGGTCGCTTTCTCTCTCCTCCCCTTACTTTTCCACTTTTTCCACCATCGCGTTGAATTATTCGATTTCTTTTTCTGTTCGACGGTTTCGCGCGACCGTAATTGCTAGACGATTACTTCGGTAATTTTCCCGGTTTGCGCTCGTTAACACTTTTTTCCAACAGTTAAGAACGTTTTAATAACGCCGGAAATGCTCTTCATCATCTCGCACTAAGCGCTGGAGAAAGACATGTTAGACGGAAATGGTTCTCAATTATTTGTTTTCAAACGAAAGCTCACGTGTATTAGAGTTCGAGCGAAGTATTCGTTTTATGTGACTGTAACCTCCTATTTTGTCGCTAACCGGGACAAGATAAGAACAAAAGGGTTTGTTACTATTCGAATGTCGCGCTTTAACGGATTTAGGTTCCTCGGAAAGAAATAAGTACAAGAGGGCTAACTCAATTTTCCATAGAAAAAGCACTACATTTTGCCTTTAGGAATGGCATATTCAATAACATTATTATATGGAAATATAGTCTCAAAATTTTTTTACCAAAATGTATGACTAGTTTCTATGATTTTCTCTAGCGGAAAAATTAACTTCGTTACATAGTGATAAAAAATTGTTGACACTGCTTCTTTCGTCTTGTTCTCAAGTGAATTTTCTCACAATGTAGTGTCGGGTGAATGTTGCTATGACCATGTTGTTTTATGGCACCAAACAGATTTTCAACTGGTCTTGTTAAAAGTATGCGTTCTTAAAAATTGACAACCTGCATCCCAACACACTTCCCAGATCATAGTCATCTCTTGAGTTGTAGTAATTCAACCAGCTCAACATCTCATAGGCATTGATTCAGATTCAGGATAGGGGTCGATAATTCGGCAACATTCCAACTTTTTCATGTTGCAAAATTTGACATGTCGGCTTTCTCTGCTAACACAGCGCATTATTTTCTTCGCAAGATTTTATGACCGGCTGCTTAACGAATTAAAACGTTGATCAATGCCCTTCATAAATGTGACGTCGGGAGTTAAATCAGCATGTGTCAACGTAGACACTATAGCTGCTGAAACGGTATAACTAAGGATCATAGCCGCAACTGAAACTTTCCCTTTTAGACGTTGATTTTTGAAAGTGGGATACTTAGATTTAAAGTTATTCAGAGTTCGGAGAAATTGCACCATGTTATCAATTAAATGCAACGAATAAATGTTTCCACTTCGCCACTTTAAAATTGTCAAATTGGTAAAAGTTTTTAAAGCGTTACGAGTATTTTAATAAATGAGAAGATTCTTAGAGAATGATGAGTTTTTTATCATTCATTATGAAGATAAGTTTTGGCCTTTCAGTATGAAACATAGATGAAGTCGTTGTTTGAGCAACGGCTTAATGGCAATTTGATTACTTGCTGTACAGAAATTACTCCCTTTGAGATGTATTATTGTAAATTTGTTGAGATGTAAATTATTAATTTCGAATACGGATCCATTATAAATAAGTCATAAACTAATTCGCTCCGACCGTTTTTCTTTCTTGACACCTATACTTATAGGGAGTGGAGCAAATAAAAAGACAGTTACACGCTTCAATATAACTCATATTTCCTCTTACTAGCAAGAGAACATGCGACCGTGGTTCGACATAGAATGGAGTGATTTGTCAATTCCATAAATTGGTCTCGCGAATTAGGTAAATCCTGAAAACCCCATTATTGCCCCATTTAACTTTGCCGCTATTTATTTATTTATTTAATTCACAATCTTCTGAAAGTCTTGCTATAGTTTCGGATTTTAAAATATCCAGTACAAATATATCGGTTAAAACCCAGAGTAAAAGGCGAGTTTTCTATAACTCGAATGAAAAACATGACAGCCGGTAAGTAGATTACTACGGCCTGTTACATTTGGAGTTGGAGGTATAGACTGTGTAAAGTCCTCAATTATGGATGTTGAAACAGTGTGTCCCCCACTCTCCCTATCTCTAGCTCTCTCTCTGATTCTATTTCGTGCATAATGTGCGTGCATGAGAACTAACTAATACTGTTGCGCAGTCAGCTCATATAATTTCTATTTGAAAAACACCAATATCCCGTTATCTGTTATTATCTGTTATACACGTAAATGCATTATCATTAAACATGGGAAATATTTAATGCAAAATACATACTCCCACACATGTGAAGTTTCAAAGAAATTTTAAAAATCTGCAAAAATGCAAAACAAGTAAATCTTATTACGTTTTATAAAATTACCCCAGAGTTTTACGATGTGCTTCTTAAACAAGAATTACATATTCATTTATCTTATCACTTACTAAACGTGGTATTCACAAGTTATTTATAGTGATTACATAATTTCAGTAAATACTGCCTAGTAAATTGCCAGGTGAGAAATACCAATATATAATCATTTCAAATAAAAAATGATGTTATTCGTTGAGGTTAAGGTATTTTTGTAAATCGATAATAGGTTAAAATGCCCATAAATCCACTGGAAGATCCAGAGAACAGTTTAAATACGTTGCGCGGGTTTCGACAAGTCTTGACCCAGGTTCTGCCTACTGTTTCAAATTGACCCATATACAATATACCCCGTTTTCCACTATTTATTGAAATTTGACAGGTTGTGGCATTTCTTTTTACTAACAACCTTTTTATTGTTAAAACATATCTCTTCTTTCCTGTTACTCAAATATTAATCAAATTAAATCAAACTTTAGGTCGTAATAAGTATTTTTACAAAAATTTTTTGTTTGTTTTTAGGGTTGTCTCGCTCCGGTACATGTGCGCATACCTCGCGGCTCCATCTTGGACCCCAGCGACAAAACCGCCGTGGTTGGCGGGAACGTGCTAACGTCGCAGAGAGTTGTCGACGTCGTCCTGAAGGCTTTCAGGATATGCGCAGCCTCACAAGGATGTATGAATAACATAACATTTGGAAATGAGAACTGGGGTTGTTACGAGACTGTCGCTGGAGGTAGCGGGGCGGTAAGTAAATACATCATTTGTCTATTTAGGACAATCAATAAGGGCTTCTTGTGTAACAAAATATTACCAAGGAGCCGACTGTGCCATTACTTGAGAGACTCTGTATTTATATCCCATTACGTTTTTCACTCACAATAGTCAGCAGATGTAAATATATTATGTAGTAATTTTCTTCTGTGATTATATTTATGTGCAAATCTTGTGTATGCTTCAAAAATCGACTACATTATCCAGTTTTTTAAATCCGTACCTACCATTTCCTCTTGGCCTTTACATACCGCATATATTCTCAGTATCTACAACTGTTTAGAGTATATCGATTTAAATGCACATTTTGGAAATTTTTTTAATGGATGTTACACGCATATGTTATCCGTTTTTCAATGCTTATTGTCCGTCGCTACTTATCACATTATTGCTTTGAAAATCATTCAAACCCGATTTTCTGCCTTTAAAGGGATTAGTCAAACGTAGTCCCTGCAAAGTCGTAAGCTATAAAATTTTTATTTTCTGAATACATATGTATCATTTTACACTGCAATAAAAAATTGGAGAAAATTAACTTCATAAATCTTTTTAAATGTATGTCCCTGCAACGCTGTTTTTATTATTAAAAATTTTATGGTTGGTAACATATTGTGAATTTTTCATTACCGTTGTGAGTTGTTATTGTGTAAACTTTTTATAGCAGTACAAACGTAAAATTTCAATAGCGAAGATCATTAGATTTGTAAAGTGTAAACTTTTAGTGCAGGATTGGTATGAAAAGTTTGCGCACTCTAGTCGCGATTCGAATTAGGAGAAAGGAAGTTGTAAAACTAGATGAAAGAGGGAGAGAAATGAGGAGAATTGGCGAAGTTAGCGCTTAACTTTCAATTTGAGGAGTTTCTATTAGAATTTTTTTGTTTGTAGAACGTTCACGTAGTATCTAAATGAAATGTTGAAACTTCCTTTCTCTCATTTGCAATATCGCTCGTACTTCACAAGGAATCACGTCGTATCATCCGGAGGTTTATTTGGATTCAGAATTTAAATATTTATGAAGTTTTTGCCGGGTCGCGAATATGTTTACATTTACTGACCAACTACGTGAAGAATACACACGCACACAGTCGGAAAAAGCAATTTTCCTAATTTACATTCGTAATTAGAAAGGCTACTGTAAAATTTAATAGAGAAACCGCCATGGGAACATTTTATATGCAAATTAATTAATAAAATTTTCGGATAAACGGCCTCGCTCCCGCGAAATTCTAAACGATTCACCTGTGAGCATTACTGGCGCATAATATTGTTAAGCACTTTTAGGAATTAGGTTAGGTATGAATTTTCGTTAAGACTATTGATTTTATATCACCATGTTAGCATGATATATCAGCATTTTATATCAGTATCTCGGCAATGAAACAATTTGTTTCACATTTAAAATGAAATTCCGAGAAAAATTTAAATTGTGAGTTTACTTGAATTATGTCTAAACATACAGTAGTCATTTACACAAGTTCTTGACTAATTTTGTCACTGATATAAATCAGATTCTATGGTATTATGATATATGAATATCATGGAGTTATGTTGTCTTTGTTGTCATATTTTCTCAATTTAGTCATCCCTTTCGTTCGTTGGAATAATCAGATGCAGACACAATTCATTTATGTCGGTTTATGTTAGGGTAATGCGCAAAATCGTGTAATTTTTATGACTGTTGAAAGCTGTTCGATACGGTAAAATATCCCGATACCGTACAACCCGATTTTCGTTCAGATATAGAAGAAAAATCGATCAATCAATTTTTAATTTTTTTTTCAGAAGGCAGTTCCTATTTTGTTTACAAAGAAATGTATGACGTGCATATTTCAATAAGAAGTGTAGAGTTTTTTTATGCATGATTTTAATATAGAAGTTACTAAATACTGTTTTAAGTTGCTTGTAAAGGTTCAAAAGCGATTTTAGGAACATGGTTAAACGAAGAATGAGGTGATTTTTTATGTTAGCCCAGTTATTACTGTAAATAGTTATAACTAACGACCACAGAGTTTAATACGCTCCTTAAATACTCGCCTATTTGGGGATAAATCAGTTTAAAATGCCAATACTTTTATGAGTGGAAGGTTTTCCGATAAAATAGAGGAAATAACTTTTTCTGTGTTATAAGGTCGGACTTAAAATGCACCAAGCGGATTATAGCACTAAATATAAGTAGGTTCCGAATAGGCAGACTACCTGTCCCGGCCATGTCATCAGGTTTTAATTGTATCGAAATTAATTTTCCTGCTCAGAGTAAATCGCCTAATTTGACTTATTAACTCTTATACTTATTATTACCTTCAGTTGACGGAATAACATAAAGTAAGGTTAATATCATTCAATATCATTCTGGTAAGATAATAAAATAGCACAAATTAAAACAGAGGTAATGGCTGTAAATGGATCAAAATTAATACAAGCATACGCGGACGACATTGACCTTGAAGGAAACACTGTTATCACTGAAAAAGAAATTTTTAGCAAAATATAGATAGAGGCAAAGAAAATCGGTCTAATGTTCAATAAGGAGAAAATACTTGTGCATAAACAGACAAAAAACGAGATAGAATAGGACAAAATGTCACAATAGACATAAAACTTTGAAAGAGTGGAGCGTTTTAAATATCTCGGAGCCACAATCATCGCAGGTAACGATATCACAGAGGAGATAAAAGGAAGAATTCAGGTGCCATACAGATATATTGTCCCAACCATGAGATTTCCACAAAAACAATAAATTGCATCATGGCTCAGGCCAAGGTGAAGCGATACAAACCTTTATAAACGCGCTGACCAAACAAGGCGAGATGTGTTTATATAAACGACATGCCTTACACCAACAAGCGTGCACAACACAAAACAAATTATGAATATAAATAGAAAGAGTGGAGAGGACAATGGGTTCCAGACAGAGTTGCCCAGAGGGGTTATCTAGCGGGTCGTCCCTGAGAAATCCGGCCTGAGAAAGTGGTCTGTCAACGATGGGTCCGAAAGAGAACCTACCGACCCGTCGCGTTCTGTGGAAATTCGAAGGTCCGGACGGCGGTCGTCTGTTATGTAAGTCACCCTCCTCACCTTTCACGTTCCAGCTTTTAGAATTCGCTGTGCCCGAAAATCTCATTTTCTCGCATTCTTTTTTCTTGCATTTTTAAACTATAAATCGAACAAACAAACACATCAAAAAACCTCCACATAGTAGTAAATGAAATATCGATTTTTTAACTATTTACGTTTTACAATTGTCTACTTTTCATTGATGGCTGTTGATGGCAGAAAAGTTCTACTTTTTTGTGTGTTCGGCTTTGTTCTTAATTACCGTTTTCTGCAGATTTTATCACTAAAGATGAAGGGTGAGTAATGATCGCATTTTTCTTTTAAATTGGACATAACTTTAGGTAAATTTGGGATATTTTATAAACTGGCTCGCTCCCTAGCAAACTCCTTTTTATCACCCGCCTTCTGGAAATCTGATAAAGTTTCTCCATTCTCTCCGGTTCTTTTTTAAATCCAGTACTTCTGCCAAAAATAAAATCCCGCAGCAGCGGTCCTTTGATCTCCGAAGATTATTCACTCCCTAGCGGAACGTTTATACTTTTCACCGGCGATAAATATTCATGACGGCGGAATTTAAATAAAAATCCGCCACAACAAACGGGAAGAACTTAAACCCCTTTTTTCGGGACAGGCGGGTTGGCCGTCGCCGGGCCACTTTCTCGGTTTTCTCACCCTCCGTCGCTCGCAATGGTTGACTGCTTTTTCCAATGTAGACTGTGTCTTTGATTTCTGGCTTTATTCTCGCAAATGCAGTTCTTATCGTAGTCTTAAAGCGCAGAGTAGGGAAACTTAACAGAAGCCGATAAATCTTTTCGTGTTAAGAAAACGAAGGGCGAAAAAATTCAAAATATTTTCAAAAGAATCTAATGAAGTGAAGAATATTTCAGGAGCCCGACAAGAGCAATCTAATTTTTCATCTGCCGGTATCTGTGAGCCAAACGTTGTTCACAAAATTCATTTCGCCGATTAAAATCATCTACCGATAGCTCATGAAGTAGACCGTATCAAGTAGCGATGGTATTTCTTTGTTTCCAGTATTTCCACTGTACGTGGCCCTACATTCGTTTCCGAAGCAGTCTTCGTAATTATGGAATTAGGATTGCCTGATTAGAATGTTGAACTGATCTTCTTCATTTATTGCCGGTCGACTAGATTTTCCCACATCTCGAACATGTCCAAACAATTTCCAGAGCTTGCCCGAGTTTTGCTAACCATGCTTTGGCTAATAGTCGGCTGGCCAATGAGAGTGAGTTGCATTGAACAACTTTACAACGCCTTTTTGAGTGGGAGACTTCGAGAAAATGTCCGAAACCAATCATACTATTCAATTCATTTACGTTCGGTTAATTTTATCATTTTTAAAATCATTAACGACAAAGTAATACAAGTAAATCGAAATTGGCATTGCTTTCGCTAGTCAAATACACTGGACACTACTTGCCAATGTACTTTATTTTTACTTTTTCAAAAACAGTAAACAGCTCTAATAATTGTGATGTTTTTGTTGGTAAAAAAGATGAAAGATAATTAAATTTACAAATCCGTCACAGTGGCTACTGTCACGTTGTTGAATTGTTGCTATTGGGACATTTCATTTAGATAGTAATTTATGGAATTGGAGTGTTTATCACGACTTGTTCCCACATTTTCTTGATTTAACAATCATCCATATTTTCCATATCGTATGTAAAAAATGTGTTATTTTTATGTATGCAAGAAAAAAAATGGGGGTTGCCATTTAAATAAAATATCGATGCCCCTATATCTATTTTCTGAGATACCCACCCCGCTTATTAAATTGTCATGTAGAAAAACTCTAAAATACACATAAAAATTCGACGTGTCGGAGCGTTTTTTTACAAAACCTTACATTATAATTTTCATTTAATTTAGCCCCTACTTTACGAACACGGTGTATACAATTCTTCTCTACAGAACTGCTCCTAAACCACTGAACTGATTATTATGAAATTTTTTGTGTGTTTGTGTGGATCCATGGATGGATTAGATTCACAATTGGGCGGGATAGATGGCGCTGCGCTAAGGTTCCAGATATTTTATCTAAATTTTTAAATATTTTCAAAATCTTAGTTCAGAATTGCATAAGGTTGATTGTGCTGCGACAGAGTTCAAAGAAATTTTTTTTTGATTTTTTTGTTTTATTTTTATTTCAATTAAAATTATTGGAAATTAAAAATATATAGTAAAACTATTCTACTTCTCCCTTTTGAAAATAAATAAAAAAAGAACAAAGCTGGCTTCTTGTCTGGATAACATAAATAATTTAGATAAAAAGGTATGAGGTAATCCTAATTATAAATTGATAATGACATCCAATTAGTGAGTCATACAAATATTAAGATTTTCTGGTTTGTTAAGACAATATACAAAATAATTTGTCAATGAAATACAAATGACGTACACCTCAATAGCTTGGCGTTGTTTTGATGTTTCAATTTTTAATTTCATTATATGACAAAGCCAAGTAGAGGACAAGGTGGTAAATTATTATTATTGGTCGACGTAGTCCGGATGTCTAGTGAATTTGTAGTTGTTGTGATCTCATAGCATTTGTTTTATTACTGAAATTAATTATGCCACCCAAAAGAAACGCCAACGTTTGGGCATGACAATGTCGGTCGGGAGTTTACTATAGAAATAAAATGGAATTTTTAATTTTTCGCAAATACCTACTTTTTCGTGCTTTAAAAAAAATGTTAGGTACAAAAATTGTAGAAGGTTTTATGATCAAAAAAACCCTTTCTTACATATCTGCATTAGATCAAAAACAAAAGAATTATTATATATAATATACATTTCGGACCAGGGGTTATTTTCGCATCTAGGGACCCCAAAACGAAAAACTGCAATTACATTTTTCCGATGTCCCGGCATGCTACTCTCTGCATAGCCTATATTTTGATCGAAATAATATTAATGATATGAAATTTAGGGTTTAGGGATTTAGGGAAATTATTGAAAAGGGTTTTTAATTCCTAATATACTGCTGCTTTGTTTTTGCGGTTCGGTCTAATTACAACATGCAAGGTTTATAAGATACAGAGTATTGAAATGTCACTAATTTCGTTTTCAGAAAATACAATAATTATATCAACTTTACTTAAAAGCTTACATTGAAGTACATGTTGATAATGCTTAAAGAAGTCCTTAATCCTTCTGTTTTTGTCGAAATTTTGTCTGCTCATCATGCGTCATTTTAAATATTATTTTGCAACATATCATCCTAGATTTTGCAAATATTCTAAACCAGGTCCATCGTGTATATAGTCTTCATATTCTTGCGTAATGGTTCATATTCTAGCTAGTTTGAAGTAGTCTCTATTTTTTCTCGGTGCTGCTCTTACCCTTCTTCCTAGATTGAATTCTACACTGGGGGTTCTGTTCTTGTTCCTTCTGAAACTCTGTCAAGGCAAAATATAAATCGGGATGAAACTGTTCTACAACCAGTTGCAATTGGTAGTGGCAACTTTCGCTAACGTTATTTGTCCTGTGTAATCCTTGTAGTCGCCTCATGTTGGTTCGATTGTTGAATTGAATAATGTGGGGTATAGCTCTTCTTCTGCCCGAGCTGGTCGACCATTACTATAGGTCTCTTTAAAATACTGCAATATTGGCATTAAGTATTCCGGAATTTCGTCTGCAAGCTCTTCGAGAGTTTGTTGCACATCGTTGACTGGTACTAGTACTGGTACTTTTCTGTAAAAAGATTGTCCCAAGTAAAAATAGCAGCAAGATACTTGTACATCTGGAAGTTTGATTTAGGATGCGTTGATAAATGCTTTTTGAAAATCTGAAACGATTCTGAGAGGTTTACGGTGTCCAATACCATAACGAAGAGAAGCATAATTCACAGCTTCTAAGACAATTTGATACTGCACTGAACCTTTGGAAGCTAAAACTGCGAATACAAACGGAAATGTTACTACTTCAAGACAGTGTTCAGGGTTTTCGGCTTTTCTCGTCATGACATCGATTATGGTGAATACCTACAATATAACACGAGTAGTAGTAGTAGTAGCAGCAGTAATATCTATTAACAAACTCTTAAAATTTATATTCATTGCAATAGCTGGGTAGAGGCTTGTGTAAATATTCCTGGACATACTTTAAAAGTTCCATCCAACAACAATCTAGTGCTGTTAACTAAACGTTGAAGATTTTTGCGAGTAGAAAAGACGAGGAATCTGCCAAGTTCATTATTGACATCCCCTCTCGCATCATATATTAAAAAGCTATCCCCTTCGTGTGCTACTTTAAAACGTTCAGGCATGTCTTCTAGTTGAAGTAGGGATATCAAATTTTACGGCATATCCAAATGCCGTTGCCTTCGCATCATTTTTTTTATTGATTTATGTTCCGGAAGTCGAATCATGGACCCCATCTTGTACTACTCGACTCTCTGCGTTAAATCTGCGCCAGATGTAACTCAGCATATTCTTAGGTTATTCTCTTCAAGTTTGACCTTATAATTTCAGCTTCACATTCCTCTCTGTTGGGTGGATGTGCGTGAAGGGATTTCCTAGGGCTTTTCAATACCGTAACACAATCGGGAGTTGGTACTGTAATTTTGACCCGACAAGTTTTGCTTTTGCTCCTGATTTTTCTATACTGAAAACCCGTGTCTTTATATGTAATGGTAGACGTTTTCTGTGGAATATACTTCTTTTCAGGCCATCCCTTTGAAGTTCTTATCACATCACCTTATTAATCGTTTTATAAGCAATAATACTTACGATTTCTGCGAAGTATGATAAACTACCCGCAGATTAATAATAATTAGACAATATATTTTCGGGAATTTGGCTATTCCGGTAAATGTCCTTTCGGAGAAATGGCCGTTCGGGATTTTAGATTCGAGAAAATGGATTCGGGTTAATGGACGGTAACGCACGGAAGTGTTTATGGTAAAATGGTATGTGAATTTGTGGCAAAATTTCGGGACATTGGTTCTATTTGAAATAAAAAGAGGCAGGGTGAAAATCCAGTATTAAAAGAACCTGTGGAAGTAGCAGTGTGGGGCCAAGTTTTAATGCACACAAAACAAGACAACTGGCCGATGTGTATGTTCCGTCCATATAAAATTTAGTTGGTGCAGGAACAGAATGAAAATGGTTTTAATCTTCGCTTACAATTTTGCGAAATCATAACTGAACGAACAATGAATAACGCTCATTTTTTTTACGTAATCTGTGTCTTTCGGATGAGTGCACATTTTGTTTTAACGGTATAGTTAATCGTCACAACTTTCGTTACTGGGGTGATTCAAATCCGAGGATATTTCATGAGGTACACAAGACCACAAAAATTAAAGGTATGGACTGGAATTTTTGGAAATTGTCATGTTGGTCCTTTCTTCTTCCTAGAAATTTGACAGGTGACATGTATCTAAATATCTTATATCAACCTTACATACATTGAAGAGGAAATCGTATTCCAACAGAAAGAAGCATCACCACCATTGAGTGACGTCCTCGGTCACCCGACATGAGTCCTTTGAATTGCTTTTTATGGGGACTCATAAAAAGCAAAGTTTATAACACTCTACTGAAAGACCTGCGCGGACGCATCGTTAAAGTTAGTTGCGCAGTTACGCCCCAAATTCAGCAGAATGCACAACAACGGTTTGAAGATAATCTCTATCATTGCATGGAGGTTGGTGGAAAATATTATCAACATTTACTTCTATGATACGGTAGTTTTCTAAGTAAAATCGATTTAGTTGTTGCAATTTTCGGGAAACGTAATTAATGACATTTCAATATTCCATATCTTGTAAACGAGTATACCGAATTTCACTAATAGAGCAGCTGTGTGTAGGGAATTAAAAACCCATTTCAGTGAGGCATCACATAACCCGCGTTCCCATCTGAACAATTTTGGCGAATGGCACCTCTGTTTAAGGGGGTAAAGTTTGAACTATAATTTTTGTGTCAAAAGATGTTTGCCTCACAAAAAACTTAATGTGTTTCTGTTTTTTTTTGACATGATATTATTCTGACAGTAATGCTTTCTGGTACGTTTTCCATGGCCCACTTTGTACATATATACTCTTTCAATATGAGAAGGGTGATTGATTTGTGATAAAGGGACCGTAAATCGAAGAACTGCATTGAAATTATTTACAATATGTACTGACAACGTATTCACCAAAATTTTGATTTACTTACATAAAGTTTTTCATGGCTTTTTTATCAAATTCCTAAGACGGCTCTCCGTAAATGAATCAAATTACAGGTACTTTTCCATTGGATTTTTCCCGTCCTATTACATTTAATAACGAAAACAGGTATAATAATTTGTATTTCGTTCCACCGTCCGAAGTGTGCCAGCCTCCTCATAAAACAGCCAGAAAGTAATTACTTTTAAGGGATCACTATCACCTAACAAGACGTTTCATCAGTTCAGTAATAAGATCCCCATCGCGCCCGACGAGTTTAACGTTCTGTAAAACAATTAACGGGCCAATTTGCGAGATCACCCGTTATCGAAGTGGATCGCTCGGATCTTTCACAAGCAGGGGGAAAATATCTAATTTAAAACATTTACATTTAATCCCCGTAATTTAATACGATAAGCACGGGGAAATGTAGTGTCGTCGAAATTTGAAGTTTGCGTTGCATTAAAAAGGCATCCATGGTCTCCTTTTGAAGTAACGAAAGCACTTCAGAGTAATGTTCAGTGAGTTTATTATTATTATTTTTATTTTATTAAGAAAACTTGAATTTCTAAAATGGAATTTTCTTTTAGCGTTATTAAACAAGCCTGTCATGCAATCCGTGCACTTACGAAATTTAATATTCATCACGTTTCTGGATATTTTCCTTGGTTGACATTTGCCGGGAATGTTAATTAAATATATTGCCATGTTTCTAAAATTTAAATTTGACATTATAAAATCTGTATAAATTCATGGATGGAACGCTACAATGTAAAAGTAATTGATTTCTCTTCCTACTTCTTGTATTTTGGAAACGTGTTTTGTTTTCTTGCCAGCCGTAAAAAAATCAGCTTATTAAGATGAAGAGGATTCGTCTTCCTACAGTACATTTTCGGTATTATCTAAATACGATTGAAGGTCACTCTATGTGAAATGATTAAAAATGATTACGGCGAGTTGTTTGATCTTAACGTTATTCAATTTTATTTCCAAAACTTCTTACAGCTATTTTATTAGGAAATGTTTCCTTTCATTGAATAACTGTACCATATATCTCCCCAAAGGTTAGTATAGTTGCAGGAAATGTTGAAATATACTGGTTCACGGGAACAGTGCGATATCGAGTAAAGATTAATGAAATAATTCAGATTGAAGCCAAAACGCGCACTTCACTACTCATTAGGGAGCTCTAGAGATATGCTTTGTGAAGCGAAATGCTACCACTCACAAAATTACTTTTCGAGTTAACCTATAGGGACTTCACAAATTGATTCAATATATTAATTTTGGACACGAGAATACATTTTGTAACCAAGTAACTGGGGGTTACTTCTCGCTTTTCCTCTTACTATGTAAATTCGTATTTTCTTTTGTGTTCTTCGCGTTTGTTGGTCTTTAATCTTTAATCTTTTGTTGGTCGCGTTTAAGGCCTGTCGTTTATCTAAACATTTCTCACCTTGATTGTAAGCATGTTTATAAAAGTTTATATCGCTTCAGCTTGGCGTGAGCCGTGATCCCATTTCGTATTTCGTTGACAGTTGTCGTGATCCCATCTCGTGGTCGTGACATTGCCCCCTCCTACTCGATAACCGGTCCCCGGGTGTTTTCTACTCACCTCTCGGGCTCATGTAAAGCTCCAGGACCTGGGAATTCGCCGATTTACCCAAGAAAAAACAATGCCTATTGGAATTATAATGTTTCTTATCCTAGATATACGAACTTCACACTCGTTGCAATCTTTTTAGCTGAGTCGTCGGGTTAACTGTATTTGTGTCGTACGAGTTTTTTCGTCGCGGGCGCGATCACTTCCGCGGTCACGATCCCTGACCAGAGATTCGTTGTTCAAAGTCTCAAGATTAAAGTCCAGTTTTAACGCCTTGGTGTGTGACCGAAGTGTCCATGGCGCCGACATATATGGGGTATGGGTGGGTAGGACGGGATTCATAGTTAGGGAGTGACAGTAGATGATTTAAGGAGTGCAGAAAGTTTTACTGGTGGGAAATTGTGCCCACTGCTGTGCTGTGTGATTTTCTGTGATTTTGTACCGAGTCATACTACGACGCAATATGCCGACTAGTGTTCAGAGTGTGCGCCGACTCCCGCCAAACCGACAGACCAGAGATGCGACTGGTTTCACTAGTACACGAGATGAACCGTGGTTTGTCACTCTCCTTATGGTACGTGTTGTAGCTGCAACCCTTTGGTGACTCCTGCAACTTCTTCGATATCTCCTCAAGGCCTTCTCCTCTCCAGGTCCACGGGTTCCGGTCGAATTAGGCTGCATCGGCTTTTTCTGTCAACAGCACCCTTATTTAAACCCTTTACTAAACCACTTTTGTGGAGAGATTCCGATTTGACTCTCTTTACAGGTTGTAACTACAAGTTTCCTGCGTAACACTTCGTGGGTGGTTCAACCCCTGACGGTTCTACGAATTTTCCGACCTTCGCAAATACCGCGTATTTGCAGATTTTCGCTATTTCAAATCGCGCATTTCCTGACCGCACCGTGTCCTTATTATCTTAATCAACTGACTCAAAGTGTCAACTGAAAACCTACGAGTTTCCCGACCATCGCGATTGAAGATTCTTTTTCGGCCTCACTGCTCTTGTGATCTTAATCAGCTGATTGAAGTGTCATCGGAACATCAGTGAAATTTTAAACTTTGCCACCCTGGATGGAACATCTTCCGACCACTTCCTTCTTAGAAGCTTAATCAATCGATTGTGTCATTTTAAAGTTTGCTAATTTCCAGATCTCCGTAGCTTCAGATAACTCATTTTCCGACCGCATCGCACCCGTGGGAGTTTATTTAACCGGTTACAAATGTCATCAGAAAATCTACGAATTTATCATTCTACGTGGATTATAATCTTGCATTTTCAGAAAGTACCGTGCTAATGGAATCCTTATTATGTAAATCTACGAATTATATTAAATTCGTCCCGAGCTGCGGTCGCCCAACGTAACTTGGCATACCCGTCATACATATTATGCAATTAATCCATGCGAGTATTATCATTTTCATTAGTGCGGTGTTCAGGTGGCGGAGGTACTGGGAGACCGGGGGAGCGGTCATTACCTCCCACTTGGTTTCCATTTGTATCTATCGTCCTAACGAAGCGGTGGTCGGTTGAAGGGCGGATGTGTATGTATACACTTATGGAGCTGTCCCCAGTCGACCTTTTATTCTTAAATGGGTTCAAAAATTACAAAAAACCAGGGATATAAACAAGATAAGTCACCTGAACTTCCACGAAACGCTCGTACACAGGAATCTGTTGAGGGGGTGTGAGAGGCGATGATAAACATTTCGCGCCACGCAGTTGCATCAGGTTTGTCATGTGAATTAACAAGAAGAATTTTAAAAGTCGACCTAAAGCTCCATCCATACAAGATTGTGAGCGTTCAGGAAGTGCAAGAAACGGATTTTGCCCAGCGGGAAGATTTTGCAAACGAAAGTTATTCTCTCTGTTGAACCTGACGCCCTAATGTTTATGAGTGATGAGGCTAATTTTCACTTCAATGGGTTTGTCAATAAGCAGAATTGCGGGTAGTAGGTACAAGTAAGTCCTATGGAGCTTCAAAGTGACTGTGTGGTACGCGATTTCGAGGTGGTGCGTTACTGGGCCCTTCACTTTTGAGGAAAATGGGATTGCGTCCAGTCACCTCTCACGATACATATATATGATCATCTATTTTCTGTGCCACATCTGCAGAGGCTGACTGTACAGCAAGACGTGTGGTTTCAGCAAGACCCGACAGGAGCCCCTTTAAGGAGCCACCAGCCGGAGCCTGCCCAGGACCACCCCGAGAAGAAGCCCCCCGACGCCGACCGCCCAGCACCGTCAAACGGATCTCGAGGGAGTCCAACTGCCGTTCCCAGCCCCCACGCCCCGACGGCCCCGAAGTCTCTCCAGGACGTAACGGGCCAACCCACATGGCTGAGTCGCGTTTTTCCTCGGTTTCCCGCGACCGTAACCAGAATTGACAGCCACCTCCCGGAGGATTCACAGGGCCGTAGCCTTCCCCCTCACAACCTCCCGTACATATAATGTACCACAATTATGTTAACTTTTGTATATTGTATAACTTAGTTAGGACGATGCCATAGGCTTATTCTTGTATATACGTAGCGTTAGTAGTAATATAAAGATTTTAAAAGTCAAGTTTCAGCAAGACGGGATTACGGCCCACACTACCGTCAATGGTCCTTCTGCGATACTTGTTTTCGTGTCGCGTAATTTCAAGATTCGGAGTTGTGCCCTGGCTTTTACGTTCCCCGATCTGAACGCTGGTAATTTTTTTCTGTGGGGGTCCTTAAAAAACCGGGTGTAACCTACTGAAGAACTGATATCATACATAAAAGAATTGAAACCTGCTATTCAGAGAGAAGTCGGAATGGTATTGAGAATACATTTGACAAGAGTCTGAGGAAGCTTGGAGGACTCTCTTGGTGAGTGATTGGAGGTTTGCATCATAGGAGACAGGCGGCACCTACTAGACATAATTATAACAGTAATGACGTCTCCTCCTGAACATGTACACTTAATTTATTATGTTATTATAGTTATATATTCTTTTGAAAATTGACTTTGTTATGGTTTATTAAAAACGGAAAGGTTCCCGTGGGTCACCTTGTACTTACTGCACTGGTTTGACATAATTTTCAGCTTTATTAAATCTGGTTAAATCTACAGGTACTAGACGTACACAGTACCACAAAGGCTGCAATATTTGGAGTAGAAATTTGGGCGAGTAAATTCAAATTGGAAATATTGAATTTTATACATTGTTTATGCCACGTTTGTTATTGTACAATGCTTATAATAACTTCACACAATCGATTAATTGCTACTATTACTAATTATTATTTCAAACTCAAAATATTTATATGTACTTCACAAATCCTTAATGCACATGTGGTTGAGAAACTAAACCAAGCCATTTCTGTTTTCTCTCAGAATCTGCAGATATTGTAATTAATCTGTATTCTTTTTTGATATCTTTTTTGCATCAATTTACACAACAATTATGACTTTTTTGGATTTGTGCAATAAGGTCTGTCGCTTTTCACATAACCTCCATAGCAAACAGCAGACATACAAACTGTTATATTTGAGGAAAAATGAAAAGTAACTGTTTAAAATATCTTTCTCCCTCTCCCTCTCCCTCTCCCTCTCCCTCTCCCTCTCCCTCTCCCTCTCCCTCTCCCTCTCCCTCTCCCTCTCCCTCTCCCTCTCCCTCTCCCTCTCCCTCTCCCTCTCCCTCTCCCTCTCCCTCTCCCTCTCCCTCTCCCTCTCCCTCTCCCTCTCCCTCTCCCTCTCCCTCTCCCTCTCCCTCTCCCTCTCCCTCTCCCTCTCCCTCTCCCTCTCCCTCTCCCTCTCCCTCTCCCTCTCCCTCTCCCTCTCCCTCTCCCTCTCCCTCTCCCTCTCCCTCTCCCTCTCCCTCTCCCTCTCCCTCTCCCTCTCCCTCTCCCTCTCCCTCTCCCTCTCCCTCTCCCTCTCCCTCTCCCTCTCCCTCTCCCTCTCCCTCTCCCTCTACCTCTCCCTCTCCCTCTCCCTCTCCCTCTCCCTCTCCCTCTCCCTCTCCCTCTCCCTCTCTCCCTCTCTCCCTCTCTCATACCTACTCTACTGATGACTTTGTATATTTTCACTGCTTTTCCATATAACCACTTCAGTTTAAACTACTCGTAGCTTTAAAGGAGTAAAGCTTCTAAAGTTCCGTAGCATTCCCAACCCTATCCCAAAAAGTAACCTCGCGCTAATTTGCTACGGACGACTGTCGATGTGCAGAAGATGCGTTACCAGCTCTTAGTTGCTGTGAATAGGAAATTGAGATTTACTAACTTAGATTGTTCCTCGGATGTTGAAATCTTTATAATTTACCCAAAATTCATTCATGCGAATATGCTTCTAATATAAGATCAATCTAAGATAAACAATAAGTTAGGCATAAAGTTTGCACTCTTTGTTGCCAACATTTATCTTCTACTTATCGATCTATACACAGTATTAATTTAGTCATACCCACGGTTAAAGATGGGTATTCGAATTCATTTACGTAAGCTAGCTCATTAGTTCTCGTTCACCAAAAAGAATGTCTTTACTGCATAATCATTCACGAATATTTTACGCTAGCCTAGCAAACAGTTTTTGATTTACGAACAAGTGCGAGTAAACTTTGAATTCGAATCTAGTAGCCTAGTTTAGTTCGATAGCGAGTAGGTGCAGACATAAAAAAAATTAAACATTTTTAAATTATCATTTGAAATTAAAAAATATGTTTTAGTAGGAATATGTAAAATATCATTGTAAAATGTAAAAAAAAACAACACAGAATATCGAAAAATAAAGTATAACTCAAAATTTAAAAAAAATACACTCGAGAAAACTAAAAAGTAATATTTAATGATACATTGTTTAACATTCCATTTGTGACCTTGTAATGACTGTTTATCACAATTATTCTCACAAACAGGGGGTCGGTGCTCAGATGAACTTTGGTGGAATGAAATGGAGGGACTCACACACAATCATAAATTTTATTAACAGTAATAAAATGTAAATTCCCACGAGCCCAGAAAATAACTTGAATGCTGCTTCTAATTGACCGTTTAATAAATGTGTAAATGTAACTCTCGTTAATCCCAAGAAAACCGAAAACAACATACAAGTCTCGATGTTCCGCGTTGAGAAGCCTTAAGTACTGCCGTGGCCAAAGGGTTTCTAAGATGGTGGCGAACGTACACCGCTAGCATTCTGACGCCACCACAGGCTGAAAATGCTGCGTTGTCGGTGGCAAGAACCTCGTCACCGACCTCCAATGGTCTTAACCGATCTCCCAATGTTGGACACGCTTATTTTCTTTAACACGTTCGGGCCATTCAAGTGTTAGTCTGCACATTCAAGAGTGGCAACCTATCCTTTCGGTCTCGATCGCTGAATTAATATTTTCTTTTTACTACTTAAACTCAATGTCCCCACCCAGTTATCGCCGCTCCGTTGTTTATTTTTCGCGGTAACGATCTATACCAGGCGCTCTACAACTTTTCTTTTGTTTTAAGAAAATGCGTTTCTAAAATCGAACGATGCATAATTCTGCAAAATTCTTTGCTGACACAGCAAAGTAGTCTTTACAAGTAGAGTTTGAATGGAAAATACATTTTTTAGAGATCTGCACCGGACATTCATCACTTTCTATTTATTTGCAGGGACCAGGTTGGCACGGTTGTTCGGGCGTCCACACGCACATGACCAACACTAGAATAACCGACGTGGAGATCCTTGAGAGACGCTACCCAGTCCATGTACGGAAATTCACCCTACGTCCAGGGACCGGGGGGCGCGGACAGTTCCAAGGAGGCGAAGGCGTCGTCAGGGAAATAATGTTCAGGTCCTCCCTTATGTTATCGGTGTTGACCGAGAGAAGGGTGCTACAACCGTACGGGATGGAAGGTAAGATGCGCAGAGAATTCTATAGAAGACGACGTCAGGTGACGTAAGACAGAAAATTAAAATATTAGGGTAGATTTAAATTTGTATCTCTGTTGACGAATGTTTACGGTGTTACATATTTGTTTCTTCCATTTGTGCTCATCAAATGAAACTTATCTTAACGTATTTAATTCACGCATATAATTAACCTTACACCTGTCGCCTATATATGGATTCCTCCATATCACACATTCCGTTTACAATCTCATTGAGCCTTTAATAGAAATTTAACGTTAAAATGAATTTTAGCTTGAAATGCGTTTAGAATGTTTCAATAAGGTATCTATAGTTACATCAATGTTACGAATACACGGAACAGAACACTGTAGGTACATTTGTGAAACATATTCTAAACGTATTTTAAGCTAAAATCCATTTTAACGTTAAAGACCTTTAGGGTTTAAGAGGATTGTAAGATAATTGCTCCATCTAAAAAATCTCCGTATATTATGCGCAGGTACGAAAATCTCCCGAGTAAAGACGCGTTCGAAAATTATTAACATTTCAATCAAAAAGTTGGAACTTATGTTTTTGTGGAATCTAACCTTTTTAAAGTTATAAGGGTCTCCTGTACTTCCTTCAGTTTTTGAATTTTCCTTATATAGAAGATATATTAAATTTTATTTTCCTCGTCAAGTTTACTTTCGCCGTACGACCAGTGCCAAGATTTCCTGCGTTAAATATAAGCAAATAATCTAGAAAACATATTTTCTGAAGCTCTTTAAACGAAATAAGAAAATAACTAAGTCATTCGATTAATCACACGAGTTCACCCATCTACCTTTCTATTAAAAATTGACTGTGGTAAAAATTTGCCCCACCCCAGCTGATTGGGTGAAGCTCCAACAATTTTGAATTTAGGTCTGTAGTTTCAGTAGTAAATATCTCAAAAAGGATACTCGTTAGGTATACCTGAACACAACAACCAGCTCGAAGTATGTATGACAATTGCTTTGATCCCATAGTGTTCTATTAACTGTCACTATTTTGTAGTGCTGTTGGGAGCAAGCGTGTAGTACGTGCACCGTGCGCATGCGGAACTTTTAAGTGGGCGGCAAACAGAACAATCTTGTTATTGAAATCATTTTCATACTTTACACATATATTTTTTTTAGTATTCCATAACACGTCATGGCAGATGACCATATGACCATACCATATGACCATACCATACCATTCTCAAAAAACATCTAAAGCCTCCCCATGCAGCCTGGCGATAGTTCCCCAGTAATAAATACCTTAACAAAAGTATATTCGACATTATAAACCTCTATAAATCCTATAAACGTTAACATTTTTTTCTGGCGTGAATTGGATGTCACATCATGAATACTGCAACGAGAATTGTCAACTAATGGTAATGACAAGGTACTATTACATTATAATAATTGTGTATGGTCGAAATCTCGTCAATGTATCAAGATCACGTGTTTCATATTTAAATAAAATTATGAATGTGATAGAATGATTAGGGTGAGAAATAACAACACTGGTTTGGATGCCAATAGAATTTATTCACCTCAGGAGGACAACCAGGCCAGTGCAGAAGCCAACTTTTATTTCAATGGGTAGGGAAAAATCTTCTAAAGACACATCTCTTCAGACAAATTTTTCTAAAGAAAATTTTTATTTAATCATTCTAAAAAATACTACCGAACAAATTTTAATAATACCGACAGACAGAACAAAACCTTATATACACATCATACAAATACGACCGAACAGATATTAATTATACCTACAGACAGAAAAAATCTTAAATCGATATAATCGAAATAAGACTGAACAAATATTAAATCCACATACTGAATTCACAGCTTAATTGAATAGTTAACGCTGAAGCATTGTTTATACTTGTTAACAGGATAATTAAAAAACGTACCTTAAGACCTAAAAAACCCCACTAAGTCACGTATTACACAAGATGTTCGCCTTTCTCAGGCGACTGGTGGATCTGCTAAGGGTAGACAACTCATCGATGCTTCAAGGGCGAGTACGTAGCACAGGCACAACAAAAGGTCTCTCCTCAAATTTTAGGATACCTTATTACCCTTCCTGGTTTCGACTTTTACACACCGTAGCGTACCTCTTTCAAATTTTTATCTAACTTTCCCTCTAACTATTTGCCTTAAGTCGACTGACTTTCTCGAGGCATACCGCCCGAATCCCCTTTTTCATTTTTCCCATCTGCTGCCAACCCGACGAAGTTCACCTTTTCTCACCCTCTCTTGCCTACCTCGAGTGCGGCTTTTCCCTGTATTTTTTAAAAGAGAAAAATTGCGAAGAAGCTACAAAGTCAACGCTTTTTGCTGAAACTTAACGAACTCCAGAATTATGGAATATAAAATTATAGCGTAGAAACATAGAAATGTTTACAAATATAACGAAATTTGATAAAACCTACAACGCTGAAGAGGTGTACATCAAAGTTTTATTTGCAACCATGATAAATCACAACCATATTGACGGAGAACTATAGAAAGTATTTTATAACAGACGACAACTTGGTAGCAAAATCCAAGTGGATTAAAGATCCATTTCAAAAGCCCCCTGAAGGTTCAAGAAGATGATCAATTTATTGACTTCAATGCCAGTGACTACATTACAGGACAGTTCGCTAATAAAACCCTATTTGAGTTTTGATCTGGCGTGGATGATGAATCTTTGCACTACTGAAGCAAGGGGCTTTTCGTATACGTTCACCGTTTCTTACACTTTATCTTTCCTCAAACGGATTTTCTGCAGTGGCAACATTAAAAACAGAATATATCTCTCAGATTAACACAAACAAAGAACTGAGTTATAAACTTAATTACAAAGTTACAGACAAGAACTCAATTACAACACCTTCTTATGAATTGCTTTGCTCTGCGAAACAGGGCCAAGGGAGGATTAATTGTTATATTTATTAATTATTTTAATCACTTCATTTTGGAGTGTATCTACCTACTGACGTGACATTTTGTTTTGTATTTCATAATGTGTTTTAAGTCTTAGAATTGTATTTCTTTATAAAAAGTGTTTTCTGTGGTTTCCTGTTTAATTCTCACGTCTTCGCGCCACCTTTCCATTATTTCGCTCCCCCTAGGGGGGCCTCACAGGTTGAGAATCACTGCTTTAAGTCGTCTCCAACTCCTTCTAGTGAATCTTGGAATACTACCTCGGAGGACATATTAAAAAGAATTAGGCTAAGCAAGCGTCCCTATTTGACTCCTTATTTGATAGATACAGCTTGATTTAGTGCTTTCTCTCCCAGTTGCTCTGTGATTTGCGCGCAGACGGTGAAACCTCGCTTATATTGAGAAGAGAAATATTGTTCTAACATAAAAAAAATTTGTATCGTATATGATTAGGAGCAAATGAACGGATTTTTCATTACACTCTTATGGTCTTATTCATAAACGCTTATTAACGTTAATGTGGGTTTTAGCTTAAAATGCGTTTAGAATGTGTTTCAACAAGATAACAATAGTTACCTCCATATTAAGAATATACGAAACAAAACACTGTAGTGACATCTGTGAAAACATTCTAAACGCATTTTAAGCTAAAACCCACATTAACGTTAATATGCCTTTATGAATAGGAGCATAAGTTATTACTTATTACTATTAACCTTGTACATTATTCAAAACATGTTATTGTAAATAATTTCACAGTGTGGGTAACGACCATATATTTGTATTAGTAGTTTAACTGATTATGTTATTCCCTTCATTTGCTATACGTTTATTGACGAATGTCGGTTCGTTCTGTTTTTTTTTTAATTGTTCCTAGTACGTAACTCCTCTCAATGGGGGTGCTAAGAAGCTGCGGTCATTGATCGGAGCAAATCATTCCTTCTGCGAGAGTTCTAGAAATGGTTGTTGTGTTCAGTCGTACTTTAGGTATAGGAAATCCTCTAGATTCCAAAACATACATAAAATATAGGGTGTTCCATTTAAATTATAATTATTTGATATTGTTCCCTTTTTATGAACAATCTGTAGCGCGAGCAATGTTTAATTGTATTAATAGATACAATTGCGTATGTTACGCAGCAAAAATAATTTAACATTGTGTACTAGTTTCCATATAAACAGCTTGGCCTTACCCTGTGTATGTTTATTTAGAAATATTGCTGATAAGGAAGGTATTTGAAACAAACTATTGCAAATAGTATCTAAACACAAAATAATGGAAGTTCAAAGAAACATTGAAACATTCTGTATGAATATTTCGATTATTGTAAAGCAAGGCTGTTACAATAACTGCTATCGTATGGTGTTTTTAACGCTTACTGTGTGTTATACACTATATGAACTGTTTAGGGCATAAAATACCCATTCGCTTTTTATTTTCAAGAATTGGAATTTAATTCTGTTTTCAAAGTGGTTAACGGAACAAAATGATGTTTTAAGCTTAAGCAAATAAAAAGTGAACGGAGCATACGTTTTTTTCATTTTTTGCCAGATTTTTTTCACAAGCCAAGACCTCGCAAATTTCCTCCTCCCCCTATCCTCGTACTCCCTCTCGCTTCGATTTTCATTTCTCTCCCTTCCGCCCCTATTATTTATGGTCGTCTAAGTAATTTCTTTTTTTCTCTTACTATTTCTCTCTCTCTTTCTCCTCGCAGGTGGAGAACCCGGATCCCGAGGTCTCAATCTCCTCATTCGCGCCTCCGACGGCAGGACCATCAATCTGGGCCCGAAGACGGCCGTACCGGTCGGACCGGGGGTGAGTCGAGACTCCTTTTACATTTCTCTCTGTATCGGGTGCCGTTGATTTACCGTCCTCGTTAGAGGGATAATGTTTTCTCTTCCGGGGGCGCGGGCCATACGTTTTTTTTTTTTCGATAACTTTCGACTGATGTTTGAGTGCCTTGGGATGTCAAAGCTCAAACGCTTTTGTTTTACTTTTTACTTTAATTTAGCACTGGAAAATTACAGGATCTGAACTAGTGCAGATCGGGTGAATTAAACAAAACATAAAGTAAATAGAACAATTACGCTAAAACTTTAATTTAGATGCAAAAAAATTAATGAAAGGTTTAAAATATCTTGTCTTCCTAAAAATACCTTAACTTAAAGGTTGCCACTAATCCGAACAAAGTTTTGGTCATAGTAAACTGAATATATATTATATATATTATATATATATTATATATATATATTATATATTATGAATATATATTATATATATATATATATATATATAATATTTCGAATTTTGAATTAACGAAAAGCTTTCGATTTTATTCAAAATTATTTTCACTCACTCTATAATGACGGATTAGTATTAACTATGAAGATTCATAAAATGAAACAACCTTGCCGTAAGTGAGGTTAACCTTAAAAATAACAAAATCATCAAATTGATCCAACAATTAACCTGTGTTTAACTTGTTGATGGTCTTTGTCCCCGTCAACCAATAGTTTGATATTCAGCTATTCAACCACGACTAACCTTCAACTATATATATATATATATATATATATATATATATATATATATATATATATATATATATATATATATATATATATATATATATATATATATATATATATATGTACGTGTGTGTACGTGTGCGGGTGTGCGTGTGCGTGTGCGCGGGCGTGGGCGTGTGCGCGTGTGCGAGTGTGCGTATGCGCGTGTGCGAGTGTGCGTGTGTGCGTGAGTGCGTGCGTGCGTGCGTGCGTGCATGTGTCTGTCTGTCTGTCTGTGTATCTTTCGAGCCATCGATGATCGGTAAAATGTTGCTCTGACATTTTATGTAGCTAAAATATTGATATTTCTTATAATATATCTTGCGGTTGTATTATAGAAGTATGAAATATGTATATTTTTTGCGAGTGTAATTGCTTCCTTTAGATATTTAAGAATATTTTAGTTATTTAAAAGGTGGCATAACTTGGGATAGGAAAGTTTCGAACAGAAATTACATTTAGTTCCGTGTTGAACGAGAGAAAAGATTTCTTCATCGCGTTTAGAGTTAACCAGTTTTATACGCTTATTTCAATACATTATCCTTAAAATATTTCACAAATCGTCGTTGAATTTTCTGTAAGGTATCTCGTAATTTTTAAAATGATTAAAATTGTGGATTCAGATTTGGGAATTTTTGCTTTGAGGAATTTGTGACCTATAAAATAATCGTCTTGAGCGTTTAAAGTAGAGTAGAGAAGTTTTTGGGCTTATGATTTGATTAGATTTTGTTGTATTGGTTATTATGTCGCCTTAAGGACATATTAAGGACATAATAACGGATTCCATTATTACAATTATCATCATCGTTACAGGAGTATATGGTTTCGTTCATGTCGTGTACGGTGTAGGAGAGTGTGCGGTGTCCCTGCTGCTGTCCTTTCTGAGATTTCAATTTATTGTTTTTTGAAAATATGGAAGCAGTTGTGTATCTAAGAATAACAATCTTTTCTTTTATAATTGAATTTTTGTTAGATGAGGATGTGTTTTTGTAAATAGTGAAAAATCTTCTTTTCTATTTCCTTCAGAGAATTCATTTAAATAATCGATTCCAATTATAAAAATCAAATGACAGTTATCGACAAATCAGAAAAAATAGATGAAAGCCTTTAGTAATGACTATCATGAATATTATAGGGAGGAATTCTCGGTTTTATTTGGTTACAAATATACGTCACAGAATTTAAATGGGAGCATATGACAAAGATATTGATAGATAGATGAACTTATTTTATCGTTAAAATGTTTGACATGGTACCACAAATATAACCCATAGATGTCAGTAAAAATAGAACATGATAATAGATATAAATACAAGAACACTGATTAGATTTACATCTGCTGAAATAAATCTCTATCAGCCAGAAAAAAGTAAAGCAAAAAATAAATAAGCCACTTGCAAAAAGATAAGGCTAGAGTCAGAGTTACAAGGTAAGAAATGAAATATCAATGCGCGTACCTACCATAAACTATATTGTTAACTTAATCGGAATTGAATTACTACGTATTATGACCTACCACTACATCGACCTGGTGCTTTCATAAAAGTTCAACATCCAGATTGACAACTGTGTCGAAAAAATAGTGAAAGACGCACTCAGCTCATTTTGTTATGCGTGACATATCAGCAATGCTACCTGTAAGTTGATCTCTCTTCACCTGTACGAGGTAGTAGGTGCCTTCCTCTATCAAATCTTCGCGCTTATGACCTAGGGGTCGCTAGTATAGAGGGAGAACGATGAAGGTCCGGGAATAGAGCTTAGTGGTACATCGAGATTGATCGAGATAGCCACTTGGAGCGGCCTTCTGTCTTCGTGATTGCCTTCTGCCTCCTACCAGCAATATGGGAGGAGATCCAAGAAAGCGCAGCCCTCGAGAAACCGATGCTTCCAAGTGCCTTAAGTAAACTACGCGGCGTGGTGATTTCAAAAGTCTTCACCCCTTTCAGGAGTAATAATATTCAAGGATGCAAAGCATCTATTGAGGACTTCCGGAAATAAAACTTCTCGCGCTGATGAGGAAGTGGACTACCTTTTCTGGACCTTTTCTTACCTGGAGTTCATGCCACACAGCGTTGATGTTGTCTAGTGTACTCGAGGGCTTATTTTGTACAATCCTGTTGCGTCCCTGCTCAGAGAGCAGGTTCGCTTCATTGCGTAAGTGGACGTATTTTCAAAGTATTTAGGATGTTTTGTCCCAAAGTAGTGTCTAATCAAAATCAACTGGCCTTCCTATTATGCCTCAGGCGGTGACGTCGATGGCAAGTAATCGTTCTCCGTGGGTGGTGTCCGAACCTTTTGGCCAAGAAAGGCTTCGCGTCGAAGATGAAACGAGGGGGTCGCAAATACGCATGGAACTTTTGACTCTGCCAGTTGCCACTTTCTCTCGGGACAAACCTCTATCTGGAACCAGCGACAACACAACGTGTCGTACAGAATTAACAGAATACTGAATTAAAAACACTTGTATTCATTTCCACTACAACTGTGACACTTTCCCCCATTCCGATCTCCCATTACCACAAATTCCATTTAGGTAACTCTCTGCTGTTGATATGTATTTTTTCCTTCATTTCGTCGCGCGGTTTATAGTTTCATTTAACCGTGGGCGATAAATTTTCGTTCCGTTATTCCGAAAAAGGCAAAATAAACTTCCATAGGTATTATTTTACAGCCCGCTCGGTAACTGCTCATAAATTTCAATTCCTCGAGAAAAATTCCCCGTGACAACTTACCCGAATGAGCTGTCGGGCTGTATGAATTCCTTCGTGGCGATGGCAGTGAATCAATTCGAGGAGTTGCATGGATGAGCATGGAAGAGGGATTATGGGAATAACTATAATAGTAGTTGTATCGGGTGGGATAAACTTGGGTGGAAAGTTAAGGAGCGAGTGCAATATGTTTGAAAAGTAGATAAACTGCATGGATCGATTTACAGGATTTCTGATACCAGATTTCTTTTTAGAGACAGGCAATCACTAGTTGTACTATTTTGGTAAGTAATTAAGTGACATATTTAGATTACACATCGATAGGGGCTTACACAAACTATGAACGTAGCTAATGTAAGTAATTCATAATAATGATAATTAAGCTTAGGCATCCATGCAATTTGCATATTTGATATATTTTGCATATGTCTTATTTCATGATGATTTGCATATTTCTAAAGACAACGCATATATGGCATTTTTAGTGTAAAATCAGAATGACTAAAAATATTTGTATTTAACTGTTTTGAAAAGGTTTCTCTTCGGTGTTGACTAAGTATACAGTTAATTAACAGACTTTGGAACAAATTTTTCATTTCACAGAGATTAATGTTAAATACTATGTCGTTTCTAAGAACTGTGTACCTGAAAGTTACTTACGAGAGTGCTTCCCTAAAAGCCCTATATTATTGTAGGCATAAATTTGCGGGTCGTGCTGATAGCGACTGTGCTCCTAGCGACCGGTCGAAAATCGTGTTTCTAGCGACCCGAATTTTTGCGACCGTACATAAGTACATCGGCCGGTACATAAGACCGACTCCCTAATCTACCGCCTAATATCGACCAACCCCTTCTAATCTTAAATCCGTAACGAGTTTAATTGTTTTAAGTGGCGTACCTGTGCCAGTAGATTCGAATATCTCATTAGTTGCACCTTTTCTTTCAAAATGGAAACATCGAGATCCTTTGTTTAACTCGTGAGTGTTTCAATTACGAAAAGAGGTAAACCGTCAATTATTGTAGACGCTTAGGTTAGGTTAGAAATATATCACTGAACTCTCCAATATTTTTAAAATATCAACAGTTCAAAATCTGCGTGGGAGTGTGAGGAAAGACTGTAGATAGAGATATTTGTCAGAAAACACATACTTTCATTTGTGTAAATCTCTAATTTAATATTCCTGATGGATCTTCATTAAGAAGACATACTGTTGAGCGCATTTATGATGAAATTATGTATAAAATGAAGGAAAAACTGTAAAACATTTATTTTATATTTCTTTGTTGATGGAACCACTGACCTTTGTGGTACAAGCTATATGGCATCGTTGATGCTAGGGTTGCTTTGTATAAAATGAACCTGGCACATCTTATTTTATTTCTTCAAAACAATTAAATGAGACAAATAACGTTACAATTGCTAGACTCCTTAGCGAACTTTTTTGTACCCGACACCATTCCAGCTGAAAATATTATAGAGCCTATCTCATTTGATATACGTGCTTTACACGATGAAGGTAGGACGAAACCTGAAAATAGTTTATTCAAATATGATTCATGTTACTTGTCTAGCGCACGAGAGATTAATTGAGTAGCAGAGATTATTAGATGTGAATTTCTATTGGTTAACGAAGTAATTGCGAATTTATAAAATTTTTCTTTAGACTCCATTAAGAGTCCAGCACTATACTGAAAAGCTTTCTGATATGCCTTACCACTTAATCCAATTATTACCCAGATGGGGAACGTAGTTGGAGAAATTTTTCAAGCCGATTATTTTGAAGAAAATTAAAAGAGTTAACCCACAATCAGTTAAGCAATCTCAAGAATTGCTGTAGAATAATGACGTCGCGCAACAATTAGTTTCTACTAAATAGTTTTTTAGTAAATTCAATATTGGATTCTAAATAGAAATTAATACCTTTAGAAAAAATTGTTGAAAATATTTATGAAAATTGTAAAAGGGAACACAGAAAGGGAAACAGAAGAAATAATATTGGATAAATAGTTTGTTAATGTTATTAAAAAAAATGAAGGATATAAAGTATTAAGTAATGTTTCAAAATTTTTTCGAAGGGAAACGGTAGATAGCACGGCCATGCACAGACTGCACAGAGATGACTTTGGCCTGCCGCAGGGATAAGTCGGGATAATTATTCAGGTACCGCTGTCGAAAACTAGATGTTGCGGTGGCTATTTGTACACTAATCAGTGACGAAAAATATATATTGGTTATATTGCCTCCAGGAGTATTGAAATATCCAGCAAATGTTATTATTGGGACATCTCAATAAAACAATACCTCTGTCAAGCCTATAAAGCCGTGTCAGTTTAAAAAAAAACAACTAATTCCACCTAGTATCTGTGTAAAAACATGCTTATGTAATAATAAAGAAACAACACCCTTGGCAGCCTGGAACACCATGTCAATAAAAAAAAAACAAAAACTAATACTCCTTAGTATACAGAAACGTCGGTATATAATTTTAACATAATTTTATTTCCATAATTATACTTAAATAAATCAAACGAGCCAGTATCTTTTTGTCGTCTCTACTGACATACATCTTTAACATATTGAAAATGCTCAGTTTGCCCGTTGTCATATGCGTTGTTGCGTTACATAATGTAATTTTTCACGAACGCGAATATCTCGACTCCTTCGTAGTTCATTGGCACTGTTTAATTTAATGTAAATTAAAGTTTGAAACTATACAAATGTAAATACCCGTATATTTGGATGGAGTTCATAAAAAGATCGGATAAATTTGCCATGAAAACTCTTACAGCCATTGGTGGCTCTGTCGACTTTCCCACGAAGTATTTAAACCGGTGATAATCTAATGCAGGCAATTCTACTAGCGCTCAAAAAAAGCAAAATTGACACTTTTACTACTCTTTAATGTTACGGTGAACAAAGGGAGCCCTTTCTCTTTAGGAATAGGGAAATTTAGTAGAAGCACAGGAACGGATTGTCAGATTAAGCTCGAAATATTTAAACATAAGGTTGCAGTATTGTAAAATGTTGAAATAATCTAAATATAAACGTATACTATAAAATAATACAAATATAAAGTGTATATATATATATATATATATATATATATATATATATAAATAATTACTGTCTACCTTCTGGTAGAGGTACAATACACCTTTATCTAGTAGCAGGTGGAATGTAGATGGTCCCAATCACTTCACTTATTTGAAAAACAACTCATTCTAATGCTATCAACATTATCGTTATCCTACCAGAAATAATCCTTCATCCCTTCACATCGTCCCATATCGGCATATACGACATATATGTAGATAAATAATATGAATAAACGAATATTCAAATTCAATATTCAAAAAACTTACAATTGATTTGAGAAGTGCTTATTTGCTTACAGGGTTTGCCTTTTAAAGTGTGACAATTATGTGTAACATATATAAACGTTCTACCTTTTACCTTCTACCTTCAGGTCAACATATTTATGTGAATCTGCATTTTCACATATGTAACACATAAAGACTCGTTTGAGATCGAATTCGACAGATTTTCATTTAAAAAACTCTATAAGGGTTGTTACATCATCCTATCAACCTAATTTGAATCAAGTAACTGATAACTTTAAGCTCCGTGCTTGCACGTCAAATGCATTAAATATATAATTAGTCATCGAATAAAATCCGATCCAAGACAGATACTGTCATTGTCAATTGTCATTGATGTTTTTCTAAATTAATTCTACTGCTTGTGATATTTGTGGTAGCATTTATTTCAACTTCAAAATCTATGCCTGTCTTAGATCACCTAAATCAAGCGATAACTATTTCGACTTTTTGAGCTAGGCCGTGCCTGATCTAATGTTACGACCTAATCAAATGTAGCACCACTTGAGTTATTAATTATGGGCAAAGCATGTACTTTACAATACAACGTTTCCTTGGTATTTTCAGGCTTCCTAGAAATGGTTTGCCTTTTCCGAAAAGTTAGGCCACTTAGAGGATTTTAGTTCGAATTATCTTTAGGAGGTAAATGGCTACAATTTAATGATACTTAAATATTAAATATAAGGGAATATTTACTAATTTAATTGATTTAATCATTTACACCAACAATTTTTAAGAAATTCAAAAGCACTTAAAGCAAATTGTAAAATATTTATTTAGCACTAAACGCAAAAGCACTTCTTTTTAAAAGTAGCTAGTGTAATTTATTCTTCTGACAAACGTTTAAATTATTACGCTTTTTATTAAATTTGTGGCACATAATTTAATGCATACAATGTTTTGTTCATGTATAAAAATGAACATTTTTGAACTTTTGGCGCCTTGCTTGTTGAAATGGTTTTTCAGCGCATATTTCCCAGCCCTAATTATTACGAATTAAAACTGTAAGAAAATGTTTTATTATTTTTTAATTAATATAACTTTCTAGTCGGTTATACATTTAGTCAGAAGAATAATATTAATAACTAAATAGCAATTTTTTATTATCAAAGCAGTTTTCAAATAGAATTGTTTAAAAACAAATTGTAAGATATTTCTAGATATGCAACTAACCATATTTTTGGAGTAATATGCGTATTACACATATTTTTAACTGCATATGTATGCGCCTATTTCAGCTGTATTACATTGCATTTATGTCTAAACTAAATAATAACTAATGATAATAATAAATGTACGAGAATATACAAATGTAACCTATAACATAATATAGGTTAATTCGCTAGGTAAAACTGTTTTAGGTTTTTGTTGATAATTGGAGTATGTAACTTTTCCTGAGTGCACCGCTAGATCTGGACTATAAACCGTTGGGAGAAACGATCAATTTTTGGCATGTTCGTATACCAAGGGCAACAGTCCTCTCTAAACCTTTCTGTCACGTCTAACATTCGGACATTTTCGGACTGCCCGAGTATTTGCATTTCTACAAGCTTCTTAAATTGGTTAATCCATAAATGAGCACAAAGATAAAACATTCTTTTCTATTGCAAATGGCATTGATTCCATTAACTGTCGTAGAAATTCAATGTCATTCCCTAGTGCAAAACCATATCGGAAACAACTGTCATTTGTTTCTTGCCTTTCCAAAGAATTTTATCAGCCACGCCATTATACTGTGTATAATTTCATTAAATTTTCTCAAAAACTGGATCAGTTTTAAAAAGTTTAAGTTGGTCTTGAAGGCGAACCAATTTGCTAAAGCTTATTGTTGAGAGCAATTACTAAACTGTATAGTTTTTCGGGATTTTCGAAATTTTCGAGAAGACAAGTAGTAAAATTAGATTCTTATTTAAACTAAATATGAAATATGTGTTAGGAACTTCCCTACAGCTCTTATATGTCAATCGTGTATGTACCGCGGTGTGCCTACATTTTGATGAAGTCTCGTCTGATAATTCGCCAAAACATTGAACTATTCTCACATTTGGAGGAATGCATTGGTTTTTAGCAAAATTTCGGTAGTTGGGATTAGTCATATTTATTTGATGATTCGTACTTATATTATGTTCTTATGCAGACAAACAAATGCTTGGCTTGACAAACAAACGGAATGCTTATTCCGATGGAATACACCAAAACTTGTAGTGGAGAAGATTTCTTACTATACGATTCTGGCGAAGGAGCAAATAGTGATTCAATACGCAGGAACCTTCCAGTACTAGCCACGAGCGAGCACTAGTACACTGGTGGGACTTTTAAAACCGTTCTATCTTTATTTTATCAGCTCTACACGGTTCAAGGTTTAAAAGAAAATCAGTCAGTCCCACTGGTATTTGCTCTCCTACCCGACAAATTTCAGATGCATATCTAAAACTTTTAAAGAAACTATGAAATTTGCAACCTACATTATCGTCAACAACAATGATAACAGTATTTTCTAAGCACGATTGAGGGGATGATTTTTTTTCACTTATTCCAAAGTATTTTTCGGTCAATTCGAAGCCAAAGACTGAAACGAAAATACGAAACCGATAGTCAGTTTGCTTTGACCATGCGAATGTTACCAGCCATTGAATATGTCTCTACAGATGCAGTTATCAATAATTTTTGAGACGCTATGAGGTAATAACATTTTCCCTGAAGAAGCTCAAGAAGTAGTGGACCATTTTGAGGACGTTTGAATTGAATGACCTAACAGAATACAGCGCCGTGCTCTTCAGTAACCTCATGAAATGTACAACTTATATGAGACGACGTTACAACGTCTCCCAACAACAAATAACTGCGTCGTAGGTTGGCGTAGATCATTTGAAGACCAGGTTCGGGCAAGCGATCTAAATATATGGAAATTTATAAAGTGGTTACAAAACGAATAAAGTTCAAATGAAGTTCGAATGGAGTAATACGTTGCCTGATTTGACCAACAACCAAAGATAATGGAGATATAGAGGCTGTGCTCAACGTGTATACAACATTGTGGCTCAGTATCAGCCGATAATGTACTTGAGTATGTGAGAAGTGTATTAGTTATTGAAATAATGAGTGATATATACCATACTTAAATCTAAGATGTATAACAAAAGAAGTTACTCACAATGACAGAGTAGGATCAATTTCACACACAGAGATTTTAAGTACATTGTAGATTTTCTCTTGGCGTTGTTTAAAACCAAAATTTACGTGATCGTCAAAGTTCACTGTGGCTTTTTAAGTTAGTTCTTTATCTATTTTTAACGTATGAATATGTGATAATTTCATTTTATGACAAGTGAACAATGTTTGTTGAGCAGTATCAACCTGGATGTTTCTACATATCGTCACAACGGCCCATTGCGACCTACTTTAAAATAAAGCAGGTAATAGAGGGTCTAAAAAAACTTAGCGTAAAAAAAACCTTGCTTACATTTTTATGAGAATCCTCTTGAGAGAACACGAACGTAAATTAAATTCCTTTGACAATCTAGTTTAAAAGAACCACGGAGTCACGCAAGTTCAATACTAGACCTTCGAAAATATATACAGAATTAGGCGCAACGTCAAAGTCGAGATTATAAATATACGGTTTTAGGTGTGGTATACCATGGTCATGGTATAACCATCGGAGTATATATTTAAGAAATAATTATCCAATCTGCAGCTAGCTTAAAGAGCGGCCTTCAGAGATGTTCAGCAGAAGTAATAGTAATATATAAAGCAGTTAAAATGATATAGAAGTATGGGAGTATAGAATATCGGATTCCTAAAGTGCATTAAAAATATCTTTGAAACAAAATTTTAATCAGTGTAGGAAAAAATCCTGACCATTAGGGAGTTCATCATTGGTTTACGGAATATTAGTTGACTTCTACAAAAACCTATACTTCTGTTAACAGATTATTATCAGGTCATACCAATAGTCCATTAATTCTCTTTAGAAAGAATCAAGCATGATCTTTTTTTCATTTATGGTGAAGTGAGGAGTTAGACCTATGTCGCCTTTGAATGCAAATTGAGCAATCTCGACGTCTTCTATAAAAAGATGGTTAAGTCGATAAATACTCCCATCTTCATCATCTCGTTACTTAAAGAACTAAATGTCCAAGTTATAAAGTCCAAGTTCCATTTAACGATATTTGAATCAGTTTTATGTTTCATTAATTAATTTTCAATAATTAAATTTATGTATTATGTAAGTGTTTTAATAAAAATCACCGACTTAGATATCCATCGGGTGTCGTAGGAGAAGAATCTGAAGGGTAGGCTAGCCCAAATGAAACCCTAGAGAAAATAAGGCGAAAGATACGATTAACCAAAGAAAAAGGGGAGAGTTCAATTAAGTCCGAAGAGAACTCACCGGATCTCGTCCTTACAATAGCGTTGTGACTGCCCTGTCCGAAAATGCTCACCCTTCTAATCCAGAGAATAGTGTAAGTTAAAGTCGCATAACTCCCTTTTCCTTAATCATTCCTGTCATTTCACTTTTGTTATAATTTTGCACACTTGTACCAAGAAGTCTTTCATTGTTTTAGCTCGACTGCCAATAGGGCAATTTGTATTAAAATTTATTAAACTTCTTCAGTCTTTGGTCTCCTTCTTCTCACAGTCTTTGTTACAGCCATTACCACCTGAGTTACACTCTGAAAGCGTACACTACAGCCCCCTTAGCGCTACAAGCTCTGACAGTATCTTGTACCTACATCCAATAGTATTAACTTGTTTTAACTAAATTAGCTCGTAGTTTGCCAACCACCATGACTATGCACTCCATTAGTTCTAATAAAGTGAGTATCATATCAGTGAAAGAACGTAGGCTTCTCCCTAATTAAAACCGAATTTGTAGTACTCCTGATCCATAATAGGCAGTGAAAAATCAGTTTTAAATGATTACCACGATTACCATGCAGTATTAATGTATACCCGCACACACATACACACCACATCACACATACACATGTTGAAGGTCCTCCTTTCTTTGAAATAATTTGTTATTCGCGCTACCTCTCACTAATCCCTCAAAACTAAATAGCTAATTATTCATTCGCATACTTCTCCACACTTCCAACATTTCTCTCCTCTCCTTTTTTCTCCGCCGTGAAAAATGCTCACGCGAAGATAAGACCGACAATTCTCAGCCGTTTTGTATCTGTTTCGGTATCATTAATCTTCGGCATTTTCCTCTCGGAAAACGCGACGCGATAATATTTTAAATTTAAGCGACGCCGCCGGGCCGCCTGTTAATTTTATAAAGCAGGCGTCGTATTATTTAATTTCGGCCGTCCGTGCGTACGTGTGTCTGTCTCTCCGTTTTTATTAGAACGTTAGATTTCGATAAGGGGCTTGAAGAAATTGAACATTTTTAAACGTTAGCAGAAGTTTCGACTTGGGAAGAAAGAAATTCTTTCACGGTTCAGGTTCGAATTTATAATGCTGACAACTGAAAGAGGGAGAGAATAATATTACAGATTTCCTAAGTGAAACCAGCTACAATCTATTAGGTTGTAAAATAAATTCTGCTCGACCAAAGGGATACCGAACAAAAGTAGATGTTGTTTTGAATTCCTACCTGATATATATACAGTGGAAATAAAAGGCTAGTGACTCGTGATATTCGTAGAGTAAGAGGCTCCACTAACTAAAGTTATTGAAGTACTTTGAGTTTTTCGTGTTCCCAAAGTACAGGTAATGCTAAATGGAATTTTTATTAATATTCTATCTGGCGCTTTTCATAAATAGAAAATATATTCTATCCCTAATAAGTGTTGAAAAGATACACGTTTTTTCACATTGTAGTATATACTGAACTTAACACTTATGTAGTTTATTATGTTTTGCATAATAAATATATAATATTTAATAAATACTTTGGACTGGATTGAAAACATTGAAATAAATGTCGGAGTAACATATGTATTACAACAAAAAGGGCCTGTTAAAATTATTAAATATTCCACCACACACTTTCATTTTATCGATGACAAAATATTAAGCTTTTTAATTGATCCATCTCATATTTTTAAAGTACTTCGCAGTGCCGTTTTAAAATGTATCAGTATAAAAATAAATTAATAAATTAGCAACATACACATGTTGTAGCACTTTACCAGAGGACAAAAAATGCAATGACATAGTCTATACATACATATAGTGGAGTCACTCCTTTGATCTCCTCGAAAAATCGGCATTTTTGCTACCTATCATAAATCGTTTTATAGGCCCCGTAAACGATCCGAAACCGCAATGTACGGGGGTAAAGCGACTGTGAAATCGATAATTTCATTAAATCGTCGACATACGAGTAGCGGACAAAAAGTTATTCCAAGATTCAGACTAGTTGAAATTTTGTCGGCGGAAGATTATTTACAAACGTATAAGGTCGAAGTATACCATAAACAATTGTAATCAGAAATTTATCAGTACTTCTTGAAGTAATTGCTGTTTGCGAATTGTTAAGGATAAGGATTGAAATCATTTGCAGGACTTGAAAAAGGTTCGCGTAGTGCCGGGGTTGCGAAGATTGAAACCTACATATTCGGAATCCTGTGTGTCGAAAACATATTTGCAGCCAGGTTAGATCGACGATGGAGAAAATCGAGGATCAGGCCTCGTTTCAGTGGCCTAATAACACTATTACTAAGAAAGAGAGCATCGGTGTCACATCGGTGTTAGGAAATGAAAGTCTGTCTAATTTTATTTATTGATTCATTTTACATTATGGTTTTCTATTATTACTATTTATTTTTATATCATTACGCATTTATATGTTTTTCTCTTCTGTTATTACTATTTGTTTTTGCGTTCTAGTAATCAATGACATAAAAATGTTCCTCATACGGGGCGAAACGTCGACAGAACACTTTTTAAATTAAAACAATGCTAATGACGAGGGCGTATTTCTGAAAAACTTTTGGCCGTTCCTTTCCGCTGCTCTGAGAACCACTACACTTTTCATCAAATATAAAACGCACTTTTGGCAAGTATTAAAACAGTATTTATTACAATTCTATTCGATGTTTATTAAGAGGAAACAATGCTAGATTAAGGAAGAAAAGTAGAAAGCAATTAATGTAAGAATAATGCGATAACAAGTACTGTACTCGTACTTAAAAGGACTATTATCAACAATTGTTATCTATGTATCTCTATTATCAACTATTATATGTCTTGAATATCTCCGCCCTAACTTGAATGGATTTTGCGAATTTGCTTGTAATAAATATCGATGCTTATAGGAAATAGGAGACACTTCGAAAAACCGCAACTACAATAACAACAACAACAACAAAACAACTTTTTAATCAAATCGATCCTCGGACATGGAAATCTCATGGGGAATGCGCCCACGATACAAAACTGAAGTCTGGGCTTAGCGTTGACCAGAAGTAAGACGTATTTCGGTTAAAGGGGATAGGGTCGTGAAGAGAGGTAAACCGATATGTCAAAGGAGAGTTCGATGAAGATTAGGATCGAAATAAACGCAATATGTCGTTGAAATTTCAGGATGTTGCACTGTAAAATATAAAATTAAAGTGAAGGAAAAACGCTATAAAGGTGGTTATGAGTTGAGTATACGCTTATCGAATATGTACCTAAATTGATTAAACCGTCCAAATAGAGATTATTTCATAGGGACGTGGTAAAGTAATATTAAGGTACTCAAACATTGTGCTATGGTGCCAATAAAATGCTGTCACAATTAACTGTTTGTTAATTCTCTCTCACAAATATTTGAATTTTTGTCAATAGAATTGTGAAGATTGATGACGTTTTTCGTTTTGATAAAAGCTATCAATCTGACAAAGGTTCAGAAAAGATTATAAGACAAATGGGACACTTTAATCAAATATCCATAGTGGTTACTTGGTTAAAGAAGCTCAAAATATTCATTTATGTGTTATCTATAAGATCAACGCTAAACAGTATTGAAAGATTTAACAATATTTGATTTAAAAACATATAAAAATGCAAATTAAACTACTTTTGGGAACATATCCCTTAGTCGGCACGTTAATGTGGTACAACAAAGTTGGCACCTTGACGTCGCTAACGACTTCTGTCGAAGATCGCTTAATGTAGATAATTCAATAAACACGGTATATCTACGGATATCCACCTCATATTCATCACTGGTCCATTGGATGTTCATTGCCTGACATTACAATGGATATCTGTTGGAAGACATCCATTGGATGTCCATTTCTAGTTAAATCAAACATAAGAGTAATTAAATGTTATCAAGACCTGACGTCCATAGGTCCATCTTTTCCCGATTCATTCTGTGTCGTCACGATTTTAGAACTATTACTATTATTAGAACATTGACCGTAAAGTCTTACCTATAACATCCAATTGACGTTCATAATGGAACCAGTTCATATACACAACATGCACAGCTCTAAATAAAAACTCACTTATAGTTTGCCAAATCTGTAAATAAATGTAATATAAATATCTTTTTTATAAAGTATTAGCATGTGTACAAAGAATATGTACAAAGAACCGAATATTCTATTCCTAGTCATTGTTCGATCCCGAATTTAGGGACCTAGTTTGACCTATATTTCGTCATGTTTCTCGACGTCGCTCTTTATGCATTAGTTCTTTCAGAGGAAGGTTTGTCATTGGTTTTATTTGATAAAAGTATCGATTAGGGGATCGTCCCCTACCTATGAACTTTCCCGTCAATCACTAATTTTTGAATACCATACCTTTTAAGGAGGTGAATAAAGAACTTCAAAATTTGCCGTTGAATTATTGGGATCTTGCTGCGCATTTCTGTCGATCTTAATAAAGCGTGTCATCTCGAAAGTGTCTATACGCCTTCGACAGGCCGCACTTATATTCCAGGATTCAGAACTATGCATCGCTAGGGAAGATAAGTATTTGCAGTATGTATTTCTTTGTCTCTTTGCTAATGTTATGATCTTTCCATATTGTGCTTAGAGACGAAAAGGCGTTTTTAGCCATTCTCTACCTATTCTACATATGGTATTTACCTCTTCGCTTTGTTATTTCTTTTTCGCAATTTCCAATATTCGAAATTGACACTCCTAGTCAAATAACCTCAGCAATGAGTTTGTCAGAAATATGTTGAAGAATTCCAGGGAATACGTTTCGCCTGTCGATGTTCATGAGGCAGCATTTCGCTATATTCAATTTGAAGCTGGCTTTCTCGCTAACTTCTTTACACGCCGTAGCAACTTCGCCATTTCCTCCTCACTATTTGCCAATGCGTGTCTGCGTATCGGAAATTTGAAATTTTTCTGCTACTTGTGAGAACTTATTACTTCAGAACCTTCAGTAGGTTTCCTGGTAGTTAACGGCGATTCACGAGCGAAAATTATATAAATATAGAGGAAATCATTTACGTTCTGTTTTTGATATTGCTTTGATAAAAATAATTCCTGAATATGCCCGCAATGTTCTCGCCATGGGGTCGTTTCAAGACCATCAAGACGAAACTCAGACTTTCTAGTATCCTTTTTTCATTATTTGTTCTGTGCTGGAAGTTTCTTCGAGACAGAAAATTTCTATTGAAGGAGTGGTAGGGCTATCACTAAGGGCCAAAAAGATACATCAGCACCTTTAAAGATCATTAAAATATCGTACTCCACCAGTACTGAGACATTATGTAATATACCAAATCACTTGTAATGAACGTACACCGGAAACTATTTACGTTGGAGCCACCAACTTCATATCAGTAAAAATAAATTACATCCCGCATTAGTCGAACTTTGACAATAGTAAAGTACTACAATCAGAATCTTGTTGGTATGAAAGATTAATTATTGAAACACTACATATAAACTTCATCAAACAACATTAACAAACAGAATGATTTTCAAAATGTTGTATAAAAATATGCTTATTTATTTAAAATTGAGAATTTATGATAATGGAATTTGATATTGCATAATGCCGTTTTAAGTCAAAATTAATAAAAGTCAGAAGTATTATCTAACTGAATAACTTCAAAAAATTTTATCGTAGGGATTTCTAGTGTTCCGAATTGGATCCAATGAATTTGAACAGAGCATATTCTGAATAATTTCTACGCAAAAATATTTATTACCGTTGAAAATACAAACTTACAACTAATGAGCAATTGACAAGAAACTAATTTGTTCATCAATAATGTGTAAGGTTGTTTTTAACTAACCTTAAAAAGCCTATACTCCTATGTACCGATTTCTATGCAATAATAAGAATATAAGCGAGTATATAGCATGTAAGCGAGTATAAAATTCGAAAATTTATCGAACCATTAGATTCTTCACTGCAGGGATCCTTAAATTAAGAAAAATGGTTGCTATCATCGATTGGTTCGTTTTGTATTATGAGTTATTTAGTTTCTATCTAAGGTTGCTATAACAATTTTTGAAATGGGTCCTACCCAATACCGAAAACTAGTGACCGAAATCTCAGTGAAGGAAATTCTCGAAATTGTACAGATTTTTCATAAATTTTTAATCAATATTAATTTTGAAACGCCCTAGAATTATCAGTGTTTGAGATATTGAAATTTTGAAGAAAATGCAATATTCTCTAGGTTGAATATTAACAATTTTGATAAGTTGGTTCAGGCTCCAAGAACTTTTACCTATATTACAATGTGAAAATTTTTCAAAAGTTCAGTGCATAATGAAATGACTGATAAAGTGACAGCGAAGTAACTTAGGGGTTATATTACAGTCTAGTTATTATATATACAGTCTCATAAATTTGGTTGAATTTTCCACATGGTGACTCATTTTATTTTTCCTATGAAATATTCTAGCCCACGAATTAATCAGACTTTTCGACATAGCTCACCCCTATGTAAAATTGCATGAAAAACAAAAAATTATCAGACAATTTTTTGAAACAACGCTTAGTTATTGTGATTTTTCTGAAAATATCTAAATGTGTATTGTCACACTAAGTATTTAATAAAAAGTTTCGCGTAGATTTTACGTCAAAAGGAAAAAGATTATTATTATTATTTTACATCACATTTTAGGCTTATTAAAAGCTTTTTTCACTACATGAAGATTTTTGGGCTATCTCGCCCAGACTATACGGTGATAGAAAGGAAATATAAATTTTTGTATCGAGAAGTATACTAACAAATATCCAAAAAATCTGATCGTTCATAAAACTTTCGTTATGTATTATTTCCACAAATGCAAATATGCTGCAGTAAACCAAAATATAGAAACATAATATGCAAATTTTATCATAATACTTCAACAAAACTGAAGTAGCCACAGTGTTTAAAACTTTATAAACAAAAGTAAAATTTTTTTGAATATCAATAAGATTTGTTACATTATCAAGTTGAAAATAAGATTCAACTTATCTACTTAATAGTTTATAATAGCGTACTCGTGCACCACACTATGCTTCAAAACCCGTTTCTATACTAAAGTGGTGCAGCATATCTTCCTTCATTTTTGTGGAATTCTCTAATCCGGTCCACTTTTCAGTTCAAATAGGAACTTTGAGTTCCAATAGAACTCAAAAATTGTTTCACATTATTGATTAAAATTTATAGATAGCTTTAAAACCGCAGTTCTAATTTGATCTTAATCATTCAATCTAAATAAATTCACTGATTATTTAATTAACGCAGCACACTCTCTCTTTTTGAATTTGAAAATATTAATAGCAAACCCAAATTCTTTTTTGAACAATTTGCTACAAACCGAATTCAAAATGATTGATTTTTGAGCGAATCGTATTGGAACAACCATTTGCAGTGGTCCTCTTTTTTACTCTTTTCATGAAATTTTGATATAACCCGTCAATATTCAGTTCTAAAAATTTAAAGATCATCATTCTTGATGCTACATATGATCCATTTTTGATTTACCGATATCACCTGGGGAAGGTTTGGCCATCTTATTGGCTACCACATTTGTGACCCATGTATGTGTACATTGGGCTAAGTTTTGAAAAGACAATTCCCATCAATTATTTGCGACTTTAGAGATTGTAATGTTTGTTACTAATTGACAACCTTTTAATACAAAGTGCTGCTCACGCCGGCTTAATTCTTTCATTTAGTTTCTACTTTTTGCACTGGAGATAATACCTTACCAGTATTATTAGTTAAAGACCCCGTGGACGATCCTATCGACCTACCAAAGCCCAGTGTATTCATTACCTCCTTACGAATTGATTTCTACTTTTAATTTATCGATTTCTAAAGTATGTAACTCGTATCTGCTTTTTAAAAGTGGATAGTTTATTTCTCTTAAACTGTAAACTTTTTAGCATTGATAAAGAATAACTTTAGTTCCAAAACAAAATTTTCAGATATGTCACGTGTACGAGCTGAGAAAGTTAGAGTATTTGAATTGAAGTGACTGAAAACTAAAATAGTACTCACTGTTATTTTAGTGGTTGTTTTAAACCATATTCGCTATTAATTACTTCTCAAATGTTCTTCACTGCACAAAGCAAATTACTATGCACTCGCGCTTTCCGTCAATCAGAGTTTCCAAAGTTTGAGAGATCATTTCAATTAGAGGCATCTCCTTCACAAACCTTTTGAAGACAATTATTAAGCAGCTTTTGTAGAAATTAAATTCATCAGTGCCGCCCAAACCACAAGGAAATATGCGTTCAACGATATCCGTAACATTTGCCACATCTTACCTAAAACAGCGATGTTATAAAGCTAAATTGCACTTACAATTAAATTGCTACTTCTTCTCTCTCTGGTACAATATTTTCGTACTCTAGCAATCTCTCCCCCTTTAAGTCCGTTTTTCCTCCACAAAATCACAGCGGTGGTTCATGACAATTAATGATCGGCGCCATCGGGGACGATGCTTGCAAGAAATGTAAATAACTTCAGTGGGATTGTCTCTAAATTTAATAGAAATAGCGCACAATTCCTCTAACACAATCAGTATTGTAAATCTAAAGGAGATGGTTTTCCCCGAAGGAAATTGCGACGAGGGACGAGGAAAAGCCGCAGATTTTCTTTCTTGTGAAACCCAAAACCACCGAGGAGGAGACTCGGTTAAAAACTTAATAGAAATAGTGCAAGGTTACAAAGTTTCATGAGGCGACAATGGAATACTTTAAGAAGTAAAGTTAAAATATGAATGGTCTTTCAGAGCTGATTAAATGATAAACGCTGATGAAAAATGACGTTTGAGAAATTATTATCATTTAGTCCAAGCAATGCAATTCATACAACTTCACTTCAGAAATATGGTTTATATAGTCACAGTCTATATGCTCAATGACATGGAAGTAGGGAGCTGTGTAATGGACTCGGGACTCAAGACGAACTTCGGGTGGTTTTTAAATAATTTTATTTCTAACTAAATTGACAGAGTAACTGCTCGTGAAAAATGATGTAAAATAATGGCTGTCGAACAATAGATACAAGCGTATTTAAAATAGAGAGCTTATCGTATTTGGTTGTACATTAACCCGAGGAAATAAGGGAAACGTTCGAACCGAAAGTAAACAGTTAATGATCTTGTTTTGAACCAAGGGTAAATATTTTGTAGGAACTAATAATTTGGAAATCTTCAGATGATTTCTAACAACAACAACAACAAATATGTACTTCGGACAATGCAATACGATAAACTTTCTTATATACAGGGTGTTGCATACATTACAGCTGCTAGGGAAGTTAAAGAATATTTCACTTCAATTAACTGTTTCCTTGACCCATAAGGATAATAAAAACAAAACGTGTTACTGTATTAATGGTTCATTTTAATGATTAGGAGGGGGTGTCACATCGTGTACGATTTTAGAATTTTCTTTATTGAAACTTCTTCGCTGTTCGTACACTTCACACACCAAATTAATTTTGTGTGAACAGTTCAAATGATTAACAATAATTTTAGTTTGATAAATTTTACTTAATTGTGAATAGTGAATAGATTACAATAGATTACCGCTTTGAGGTTACAACATAGACTGGATCTTAAAACCTAAACTTCACAATAAGGTCCTTTCGGGTTCCTACCTAGTAGGAACACACATCTGTTAGCCATATATTTCCAAAACTACACTTCTCAAAAGTCAGTAGGAAGTGCAGTCCCGTCCCGACCGCCAACCGGGAAACGGGTCATTCCTGACCGAAAGGCCATTGTTGCCCTTACAGAGGGAACAAAGGCAAAAGCAATACCCTGTTGTTACCAAACACAGAGACATAACACATGGACGTAACCATAGGGCGATTCTTCAGTTTTTCCAATATAACTAAAAAACTAGGCAGAGTTGGATAAAAACCCAGAATTTTATAGCAGCAAATCGCATTTACTATTAAATTAGCTTATTTCAAGCATTGATCTTTTTTTAAAGACTGTGAGCCAAAAAGTGACGGGAAGAAGTAAAACAAAAATTGGAAATTTTCTGTTATCTGAACTTTTTAACTAACTATTTTTGATGTTCTTGGACGGTAGGCTCACATGATGATCCTTCCTCTCCAATCAGGGAGAGTTCTTGGACTACTGGGCTTCGGTGTTCTTGACAGTGTTAGCCTCATATTGTCACGAACACGAGACTTCGACGGCCACAAATAAAAAACAAAGATTTAGGACACGGCCGGAGGCCACGGTCAGTTCGTGTGAAGAACGATAAACGATGAAAGCGAGAGTGTTTAACCAAACAAAGTATAAGCAAAACAAAAACCGAACATAAATAGAAGGAGGAAGTTAGTAGAGAGGACCAGTGAGGTCCCGACGTACGAGCTTGGACAAGTGCTGTCCAAGGGACCGCCCGGAAGAGGGCCGTCCCTGAAGGGACCAGCCGGATGGCCGGTCGAACAGAGCAGAAAGAGCCCCGAGCGGAGACTGTGCTGGTTCGTCGAAGTCTCCAGAACCCCAGCCGGACGCCCGAAGAAGAGCCTTCCAACCACCCTGTCAAGAGGCCCTCCGTTATGGAGCCCCGAAAGTCCGAACGACCGGCAGCCCTGTAAGTTACCTTCCTTACCTCTCACGCTCCAGCCTTTTGGGATTCGCTGTGCCCCCCATCTTTCTTATTGTGATTTATTTTTCGTTTTTTTGTGTCGACCTGACCCATTTTTAGATTCCCCGTTTGTGGAGAATAAAGCCTATTTCTTTGTTTTGTTTTAACCTGTTTTCGTCAATAGCAAGCTCTACCCCCGTAGCTACCAACCCCTTACCTCACGCAGCCATGACTCAGGGAAAGACGCCCCGGCTCGTGACAATATGAGTCTGCGCCGAATGTCTAATTTCTGTTTAGTCATTTGTGGAAAGAAACACAACACATCTGAACTCAAAATACAGTACAAGTAATGTTCTACCGCCGATTACCAAACAATCGATTCACATAAGGACACATTTGCATAAAAAGTACGTTGCAAGAGAAACAACAATGGAAAAGAAGTTACTTTGCTCAAATAATCTCTGCGCCAAGATGCAGAGCATAGACCTGCCTAGATAAGTATAGTCTTGGGCTGTAAGTACGGTTTGCCTGTTTGGTGCACCGAGCTGGGCATGACTCGTACTAGAGGACGTTGAAAAGGATATGAATGAATACATTGACATTGAAATTACCCATAATCGGCCGGTGTTGTCTAACAGAAGAGGAAGAAAAGTGGAAGTTGCATAAAGTTTAGTGCACTATGTTTTCTGTGTGTGTATAAAATTTTTAATGTGGGTGGTTAGTCTTGTAGCTTGTGAAATACATGTTTATAATTTATTTAGTGACTATAACTACAAACGACAAAAAGATATTAATTTCAATTGCGATACTTCAACCAATTTTGATTGTAAAAGTTTTGTCAAAAGATGGCGGCTATACAATCTCATTGTTTTTGTATGAAAATCAAAGAAAGGTTAATTTTGAATTTTTTGTTTATTTTTCATTAGCAGTGAAGATAATCTTCGAATCGATGGTTCAACGATTAATTTTGGTAAACGATTAGGGGAAATATGGCATACCTACAAAGAACATCTTTGAGAAATATTGAGATTGTGTTACTTGTATATTAAAAATGACATATATCGGAAACACAAGGTTTCTGGTAATTTATAATGAAAACAGTTTCTTTGTTATTATATTTAAGCAAACCAATTTTGAAATTATGTGCCTTTTGTAGGTATTCTTTACTTCTTTTTGAATACAATCCACTCTTTAGAATGTAGTTAATAAATTTGTCAAATACAGTGTGAACATTGTGCAGCATTTGCAGTGAAATGCTGCACAATATTGAAAATTGTGAAAATTAATTATCTTCATTAATATTGTTTCACAACAATTTCTACATTTTTTTGCAATTCGTAGGTTCACTTTATCTAATGCCTAATGCAATGAAACAAAAATTATATTATACGGATTTGTGACTTTTACGTTTACCCTTTTCTTATTAACTCTTACGTTTCTTACGAACGTTAAACTTTCCTGCTATACAACGCAAAACGACTAAAGTGAAATAAACAAGAATTTAAAAAATCATAACCGTTAAACTTGTTATGAGACTACGAACTTTCAACACACTCCATAAAATATTATTATCCCGCTTCCCGCTACGTTTCACTTCACTTTTTTTATTTTGTTTCAGGATATCTTTCAACTCAATACGCCAGGCGGCGGCGGTTACGGGAATTCTGGAAGATCCAGCGACGGAGACGCTTTTCCGGACGTAAGCAGCGCTCCTAAGGTTTTCGTCGAGAGAGGCAGCGTCTTCGAGTATCGACAGGCGCAGGAAGGCGTGTGAATCCCTTTATTTCCTTGTTTTTATTTATTTTTGGGTAAACAACTTAGCACGAGGTTTCACAATTTATCGGTAAAAGGGATAGAGAGGGAAGTTAAAATATAAATAAATAAAATAAGAAATGTCGAGTTCCAGCAATATCGATACGTGTTTTTGTTATTTATTTTCTGCATTGAATTTCTGTTTCAGTGGACTTGTCCGTGTATTGGAGGTGCAGAACAGTTTAGTTTTCAGTCTAGGTAGTTTACTAAATTGTGTTTTATTATATATATGACCAGCATTTTCTTAGCAACTCTCACTATTTTCAACGTCTGTCATTAGTATTTGTCAATTACTAATTTTTCAGTGCATTGAAATGATAAGTGGGCAAAAATCTAAAATATGTATTAAAATCTGATATATATATCCTTTTGACTTTAATAATACTTAACGAATATTTTTTAAAATTAGATTACGTCAGTTACAATAATATAATTGTTCAATAACCTCCTATTTAAAAATTATTTGCGTTAGTTTAACGAAATTGCAAACATTCCTGGCATTTCAGTGGATGTCACAACTAAACTATCAACCATTCTCTGTTAATTTGCAGAATGTGGGTTTGTAGTGATGTCTAATCGAATCATAAAGCAGCTTTTTTTCTACAAATGTTAACTGCCTGGAATGTTAGTTGTTTTCAAACAAATACTCTAATGCGATCAGTGCTCAGCTATATTAATTTAAACATGTTTTTAAAATTACATCATTGGATACTAAATATGCTAGATATAGTGCTGAGTTATCGTAATAAGAAGCAAAACATTGGAATTAAACTAAGTGTAGTGCGTCTAGTGAACAAGAACGATTTTAATTTTTGTTCCTATTCAGCAAATCAAATGTAAATGTGGTTATTATCTTTTATTCACTATTGTGAAATTTATTTTAATTAAACTTGATGATACAGATACAGACGTAAAAATATTTTTTGGTGGTGGTGGTGGTGGTTAATAGGGTGTCCAATTTATTGCTTGATATTATGTAGTTTTAGGAAATATATAATTTTCCTGAGAGTCTGGTGTTGTGACAGCCTGATAAGTTACAGTGAAATTGTCCGATAAAGTAGAAACGCTATTTGACTTCTTTTATCGTATTTCTGGTGGTAGATTGTACAGAAATAGGAAAGTAAGCAAACTCGGACTAATCCCTTGTCACTTTATTGGACAATCGCCTTCGAACTCCGCGTAATCTGCCCTCTTCTCGTGTCAACGAGGCATTAACAACAGTGGAGAGTTTGGTGTTTAGGAGCGTCTCTTTCTTGTTCTCTCTCTCCGGCTTTCCAAGATTCGACTGCTAATTACCATTCGGAGCCATTAACATGTTACAAATCCTGTTGGTGCCATGAATTCAGAGAGAGAGAGAGAGAAGATCGTGGAATAATTACGAGATGAACAACAAATCAGTTTTGTTTGTTATCGTGTACAGCTCGGATTCCGAGCGGAGGTATGTATTACACAACGAGAGAGTGAGCAAGGAAGCTGTTAAAATTTTGATAGTGTATGTGGGAGAGGATTTACGTGCGCTCGTGGGAGAGGATTACCGTGGAAAGGATGAAGTCAAGGATTTTAGGCATTTTTGAATTTAAATGCACTATTCTACTGTGATAGAAAATAACCAAAGTTAATTTTGCTTGGGAACTTTTGAATTAGCTCATTATGGCACAAATTATGAGGTTATTAATTTTATTAGGCGATTTGGAATTATTTTGAAAAAAGTTTGAAAGATTTCTACAAACCCACAACCCTTTAGCAGATAAGTAGATTATATTTTAACGAGTGGAATTAAAAAAGAGTAATAGCGATATACATTTATAGAAATCTTGTGTCAATATTCCAGTAACTGATACTTTTATTGAAATATTGCAAATTTTCTGGAAAACCTGACAGAAAATACAAACTTAGAATTTAAGAATAAATGTTTATAATGTATGGAACTGAATTTGGAAATTTTGGAGATCATTAAAAATTTTAAAAACGAAACTAAAGAGTTAGGTAAACAAACAAAAACTTTTGGCTTATCTAATATTTTAAATAAAAGATCAAGCAAACAAATTGAAAATGGAAAAATGCTATTTAACATTAAATAAATAAAAGGCATAGGTACACAGTTATGTTATTTTAAATAAATAAGGAATTGAAAGAGGTTCAGACGTCAAGGTTGAGGCGTTGACGTGAAACACTTGTTAGATGATAGAGTAGATGGCACTTTTGGAACAAAGAAATTAAAACGTTTTGAGGGACTCATCAACTCTGTAAATTAATATACAAGCGAATGTTCTATATTTCTCGTAGGAATGTCTAACTAATTACTTCAATGACAATAGAATTTTTCATTGATTTTGTCCCGATTTTCGTCTGGCTTGTGCAATAGGTATTAAGAAAATCGCGCGCGAAATGCCCACCAAACCTCAAACATTATACAACTGTGTGCGCAGGGGAACTAGGGAAATCACGCGCAAAGTGCTAAGTTAATGCCGCGAGAAATACTGGTCAGTATTCCTAGCAAACGCAGTATATCAGCATCAATGGTACCAAGGAAATGCTCCAGGTACAGCTCCATCTCTTTTTGAGGAAGAGAAATTTTTATAATCTGCTCCTTTGATACCTTTCTTTGTCAGATTTCGATGCGCAGGACTGTTATGTTGGATTCGTGTGTTTGCATCGGACATCACAACTCTTCAAGAATTTTTGGTGCCCATCCGGTAGACCAGCCTTCGGCGACCTCGGAGTGGGATTGTAACTAAGTATGTTCCGCCCGTTTCAACAGGTCGAGTCCTCGGAGAAACCTTTAGTTCAGTGAGCAATCTTACCCTCCTCTGATCACGCGCCTACCAACCACAATTCCTTTGGTTAGATGGACTCCAACCCGTCGATTACGGGCCTTTTAGGTGATATTACTAATATTTAGAGCTGAAGAAGAATGGTCTCGAGTTACAACTCCCATGCCGTCTTTTTGAATTGACGGGGTGTATTTGCTAGTCTGCATAGAATAAGGTGCTAGGATGAGGGACGAGGGGATTATTTATAGCTGCCATGAAAAGAATGCAACTGTTCTTTTTTGACTTCCGCTTAACTGATATTATCCTTTTTATTGATGTGGTGGAGTGGTGCTGACGTCCTGATAGTGTTGGTGATGGTTTTATGTGGCGAGCAGATGTTGATGTTGAGACTCGAATGTGACTGCCCTTCACCCTAGGCAACCTATTTGACCAGCCACTATTCCGCTCTCGTATTGGGTAGGAATCGAGGCTGATTAATAGCAACCTGTGAGCGTGGTGAAGCCTTTTAACTCACTTGTTCTCATTTCCCTTTTTCTTCTCTTTCTGAGGGGTCGTCGAGATACTGAGGCATTTTCGCTTTTACCCTCGGCTCGGATGGCGTTGGTTGCGGGCATTAAGATACACTCCCAGCAGCCGGTATAGCTTATCTTCATGTATCTTCTTTCCCCCTTAAAGGGGGAAGACAACTATCCCCCGACAAACTACTAGGTCTCCTGGCTCTGTCACGGGCTTCAGCGGCTATTTTGTTGGGGTGGCTACTTCTCCTTCTGCATTTTCTTGCTAATGCATTAAAATGGGGTGAAGCCTCTGAGCTTGTCTTGAGATGAAGTCTGCTTCCCTTTATCTGTGGCCATCCTATCTTCTAGGTAATGCCTTCTTGTGTTATATTGGCTAAAAACTAATAAAAAACCAACACCTCAGCAAAAATTTAAATGCGTCGATCTTAATTTTGTCACAGTTACGTTTCCCAAATTTTGTTCAAATGTTGGTAAAATAGAGTATTATAAGTTTTTCATGATAAGGATAATGTGACGTCCGGCTCTCAGGTGTCAAGAATGATTGATTTTATTGATTATCTCGGTAAGTATTGATCGGATGAAACTAATTTTTTGAACGGCTTAATCTAAATGGCAGCTTTAATTAGAGCCGTGACTATACCCCGATCGTTCAACAGAGAGAAGTAACACGTAAATATCACGAATAGTTTAAACCTTGAAGGGTGCCAAACGGGCTGTTTTTTACCGCATAGGCGTAACAAGTAGCTATTAAACTAAGGATATAAATGTCATATAATATATTAGGTTGTCATAAAAACTGAAGGGAGAAATATTAAAACCGAAAGCAATAATAACATTATTAAGAACATGCCGGTGCCAGTTATCAATACACAAATAGTTTTACAAAATACAAGAGTATAGTTTTTACGGCCGGTGTCCGCAAACTATTTCTTCTAGTTACAGAGAATAAGGAACTATAACCACAGAAACAATGATGTCACAATGAACAATCGAAATGTGGGGTAAAAAGCAATTTACTATGATAAATGAATAGAATCTGCTTTGTGTCTGCGGTATTCTAGATTATTTAGACTATTTTCCGCAAGTACTTTATATACAGTAGGGCAAGGTATACCTGTAAAACAATATTGTTGTCATACAATGATGTCATTGATATTAAAGAAATGTAAAACAGATTTAACATTTGGGGGTTATTCCTCATATTATACAGGTAAAAAAATTCATTATGCACCCTCCCTAACCCTCATTACCGAAGCTGTCGACCATATTACATTCGTCTCATATTTCCTAAAAAGTTAACTTTGTCTCTTTCTTCGAAATGAGGTATTCAAAATACTTTACCTGTAGCAATTGTTGTAAATTATACTGCATCCATCTGATTAGCCTCAGGATTGTGAATTTTATACGTCATATACGTTTATGATGTTCCCCCAACGGAAACACGCCTTTTCACATCGGAAGCGAGGTTCTATGTTATGGAGCGAGTTGATCAGCCAATACTGAAAACTAGTAACAAAAAAATTAATCAGGTTTTTCTATACTTTTTTATATACAGTACATATATTGAATAATTAATAGGTACGCACCGTTTGTTAAATAGTAATTCTTCTTGAAAAGTTCATATTCACAAATTCGCACAATTCACAGAAACGCAATGAAAAACAAACGCATTTGATGACCCCGCTGTAACGAATTCATCTAGTCCACGTGATTTTATCCATCTAGTCCATCTAGGCCTGTCCACGTGATTTTATGACTCTATTTGCCTATTGGACTATAATACCGGTTTTCGCGAGTGAATACGGAGTACGGCGGTGGTCCTCCAGAGGAACCACGAGGCGCATTATTGTAATTGGTTTACCAGAAGTGATGGACAATGCTAATTAGTTTTGAGATTTTAATTGAGATAAGTCATTTGTAGTGTTTTTTTCTGAGTTACACAATTAAGAAGAAAGGTTGATCAAATGAGGGTGGAAGGTGCTAAGTTGTCAGTGAGGGGTGTGTCCCTGAGTAGGTGATACCTACTCAGGTGATATCTGATGCCTTACTTGTGCAAGTGGAGGGTGTCGCTGCTCACCCCTGTTCGTTTCACCTCCGTTCGTGGGAATCAAACCGGCCCATTTGATTAGGGGTTCGTTGATAGTGCCCGTTTGGCACTTTACTAGATGGCTGTGCAATAATTTTGTGTTTTTGTTTGTACTCTTTTGGCACTTCGTACAAAAAAAATTATGTGTAGTTAGCAAAAATGTGTAACTTAGAAGCGTCATCCATAGATGGAGGATATAGTAAAAGTGAAACGTAAGTTCTCAAGTAGCAATAAGTTTATAGCAAATCGTAAGAGATTTAGCATACACAGCTTTCTCCGAAATGTCATTTTTTTGTTCTGCTTTCACTAGCTCTAAAAGGTAGTAATGCTATTGTTGAAATTTATAGGATTGTTAAATAATATTGTTTTGGAGGAGACAATGACGAGACACGTGAAATGAAGAATAGAATTATTAATATTTTTTTATCCATTTGTCAATTTATTTATTTGTCAATTAATATGGTATACAAAATAACTGATCTAAACAGTGGAGAAATCCTCCCTTTATTTTGAATGATGACAAAACATATTCAACACCACTCATTAATTTTGTCGCTTTTAATGCTATATCTTAATAGAAATTCCATACCGGTTCAGCCCCCCAATTCCGTAAATAACCTCACTTTTGCAAAGCCGGAACGACCAACGTGGAGCCCTGCGGCGGCTGGGTGGCGGCTCTGCCCCGAGGGCTCGTCATCCTTCCGGGGGCCCCTTAAATGGTCTTCTGGGATCCCAGAGCAGATCGTTCGCGCCTGAATGTGACAGCCTCACCATTTAATTCTACTTTATGTACAATTGGGTCTTATTCATAAACGCCTTTTAACATTAAAATTAGTTTTAGCTTAAAATGCGTTTAGAATGTGTTTGAATAACGTAACTTTAGTAACACTCATGTTAAAAATACATGGAACAAACTACAAAACTTGTGGCCAGTTGTCATGTTCACTAAAACCTGCATTCGTAGGTTTGGGATTAAACTATACATTGAGTGTGATTGTGGTAACGCATAAAAACTTTAAACAAGTTCTTCTCGAATTGACATTTTCTTATATGGTGGACTGTTAATTTTCAGATTTACTAAACCCACTTTCATAAATCAACTCACATTTTCTGTATTCACATTTCCCACGGATGAATTCACCACAGTTTGGCTAAAAAGTCTATTCAAAAATTTTTGGGAAAGAAGATGATGTAAAAAATGAGATCGATTTTTCATGTTTTTTATGTTGCCTCCATTAGTTTTCCTCCGTCGACTTTACACTAAGAGTGGCGAATGATAGCCCATTGTGAAAATAGCTCTCCGCCATGGAGCAAGTCATTTTTGGAGATCTCTACTTCGGCACCCGGCATAAAACTGACATGAAATCAAATTTGAAATAATTTTGTTTTTTATTTGTCGAATACGATAGTCTTGTATAAAAAGTTTTACCTTTATATCTAATAAACGGACTGACCGAACAATTTTTAATTCGCCTTTTTGGGCCACGTTGTGATAGCTGGCAACACCCGGATTTACACCAAATTGCTAGGAAACACTATATATATGGTCTTCATATCATTTGTGGTTAACCCAGGTGAGGAAAATCAGTACTTTTGTTTTACTTACAATTTGAATTTCTGCTTTCCGAATGTTTACAAATCAGCCATTGTTCACGTCATAGAGGGACGGAACGCACGGAAAACGACAATTATGACCACGGAACGGTGTCTTTCGCACTACTTTTTCTGTTCCATTGGAATACTTCATGTGAGATGTCAAAATTCTCATCACTTTCTTGCAAAATGGCGAACGCGGTATTCCCTCGGCTCTTTGGGAGTTTCCAGGGCTTTTTGCAGATTCTGACTTCCTCGGACGCTCAGTTACTTGCTACATTCCAGAGGCGAGGATTATTGCCCGTGGCGAAGACGTGTACGAAACGTCAGTGCAGAAGGCCTTGCACCATTATTGCGCTTCAAGATAGATTTTTGGGCCACTGTTTCAACTGTCGTTCAACTGTCAAAGATATCCTCTTTAAGTGCAGTAAGGGTGCAACTCTTCATGGGCAGTAGGAGCTGTTTGGAGTGTTACCATTTCAGCGTCAACAAACGGCCCTTTTCAGGGCTACAAAATTAACACATATTTCGATAAATACATTTGACTTGGTTTGAATGTACAGAGTCAAGGTTAGATTGATGGAGTTTGTTTGTATTATATAAAAATATTTGAAGAATGGAGAGAAGACACCATAGTATTTTAATATTAATTGCATAATTAATGTTGGTATGTCCATTTATATTCTTTGCAGATGTGAAAATTAAGTGGCGAGTTCACCATAAATCGAAATATATGCAGTTAGCGGCTCGAATTCGCCAAAAATTGGAAATGTTTAAATATTTATATTTCTCAATTTATGCATTTTACTCACCTGGCACCTCCAAAAACGTTATCTACGGCAGTATACAGTGTTTCCTGTAAATTCTGTGGAAATCCGAGTGTTGCCGGCTATCCCAACGCGTCCACTTTTTGTATTTATAATCTGTAATTCAGTATGAAAAAACAAACTGACCTGGTGAACACAACAACTATTTACAGTATTTACATTCATATCCAAATGAAATATCCATGTCGTTTCAGCACATTGCAATTTATTAGGGAACCATTTTTATACAAATATATTGTAGCGGTTTCTTATACCAACAGATTTAGTTCTTCCGAAATTACAACAGTCTTTACACACAGAGATTTTGTACTACACTGACGTCAGTATTTACATTTCACAATTTTATAAACAACTACTTGTTTGTCCATAACAACGACCTATACGAGGCATTCGCTACACTATCCCTCCCCGTCTTCAGGGTCGCCCTCGACCCTCGGACGATCTACTTCCACAGCAGTCCATATCAGCGAATGACTACCATATCAGCGAACTGCTACTGCTACGGCTACTGCTACAACTACTGCTACTGCAACTGCTACTGCTCCTGCTACGGCTACGGCTACTGCTACGGTTACGGCTACTGCTACTGCCGCTACTACTGCTACTGCTACGGCTAATGCTTCTGCTACTGCTTCGGTTACTGCTACTGCTACTGCTACAGCTACGGCTACTGCTACTGCTGCTACAGCTACGGCTACTGCTACTGCTGCTACTGCTACGGTTACGGCTACTACTACTGCTATTGCTACAGCTACGGCTACTGCTACTGCTGCTACTGCTACGGTTACGGCTACTACTACTGCTGCTACTACTGCTAATGCTACGGCTAATGCTTCGGCTACTGCTTCGGTTACTGCTACTGCTACAGCTACAGCTACGGCTACTGCTACTGCTGCTACTGCTACGGTTACGGCTACTACTACTGCTATTGCTACAGCTACGGCTACTGCTACTGCTACTGCTGCTAATGCTACGGCTACGGTTACTGCTACTGCTACAGCTAAGGCTACTACTACTGCTACTGGTGCTACTGCTGCTAATGCTATGGCTAATGTTTCGGCTACTGCTACTGCTACTGCTACTGCTACCATGTACACCGCTTCCCGCTCTCCCCTTCTTCAGAGATTCCGCCTGATCCTTGCCAAATCCACTTGCTATAAATTGCAAGTATATGTGTAATTGTGTGTATGTGTATGTGGGCGATTAACTCCATTGAGCGGGTTGGACTGCAAATCCTGTACAAAAATTCGTCAGCAGAAAATCGAAACCAAGCAGGCCAATCCTCTTTCTGACCATGAAAGACACCAGGGATGACCAATCCCATCCAATGCTCCAGGTAGAAGAGGGACCTGTCTATTGAAATCCTCCAAGCAGGCCAATCCTACTTCTGACCATCAGAGACACCAGGGATGACCAATCCCATCCAATGCTCCAGGTAGAAGAGGGACCTGTCTCTTGAAATCCTTCGCTGCTCCTGCAGTTACTGAAATCCCCAGCAACTGCTTCATGGTTCCAGACGCACAACCCAGTGGTCAACCATCACCAATTCTTGTACTAAAGATGAACAGCGCCCGTCTCCCAATATGAGTTACAAATGTGAGTGTAGCACTCAAACGGGCCACGCGCGCCAGCCGCACGCAGTCAATCCATTCGAGTGTTATCCTAAATGTAACTTAGCTGTAAGTCCTGTGGAATCTCGAGTCTCGCCAGCCGCTCAACAACTCCATAACGCCGCACAGACTGCACTCCTCGCCTCTCCGCCGCGTGCCATCGCCATCACTTCTGTACGCCATCCCAGGTCCACCAAAATTTTTCCGCTACTTCGGTTTACCAAATCCCGGACAGGCCCCCAAATTTGTAGCGGTTTCTTATACAAACAGATTTAGTTCTTCCGAAATTACAACAGTCTTTACACACAGAGATTTTGTACTACACTGACGTCAGTATTTACATTTCACAATTTTATAAACAACTACTTGTTTGTCCATAACAACGACCTATACGGGGCATTCGCTACAATATCAATGAGTATATAGTGTCTATTTGATCCATTCAGAGTGAATCGTTTTAAATGCGATCAGAAAATGATATTACATCCAACGAATAGTATGTAGGTGTATGGCATTTGATTCGGTTTTTTTTTTATGAAAACATCACGTTGTTAAGAATTTATGAAGCATCAAACAGTTTTTTCACATAACCGAATTTAAAAGAGTTTTTATAGAAAAAATGCTGAGAGAGTCTCTGGAAAATTCCGAACAACAACTTTCGCATTCGAATCCCACCACCCACACTCACTATTCACTCACGTTTACCCTCGGAAATATCAGAATTAATTTCCTAATCGATGGGTCCCACGAGGATGTATTTTTAATCCCACAATCCGTAGTAATAAGCATCCAATGTTAAGATGAATTTAAAGTGATTCTTAAAAACGTACGACGCATCTGTTCGTTAACGTTGCCTTTTATTGTAAATGGGTTTCCCTTTAGCAGCTTCCCATCCCGATGTACTATAATGCTACAATACAGCGACGCTCCGAGGATGAATCAATATTTTATTCCATTTAAAAATGGGATTTTTTAAGCCTGAAGAGTAACCATAATGTGATAAGAAAGGGGAAGAAGGGAAAGAGGAAACGGATGTTCTGCGCGAGGGAAATTTATTTTTCCTTTGAATTTCGGTATAGAAGTGGAAATTTGAAATCTTGCTCTTCTCTATTATTTATAAAATTCATTTTGACACGCTTTTGCTTTTATTATATATAAAGGGTATAGGTTGTTGATATGAGGGTTTTAAGGGTATTCAATGATTAGCTGTAATTTCTCAGTGTAGCAGAAAGGTTTAAAAATGGTGCGCACAAACGGAATATTGTTCAGACGAGTCCTGTCCCCAGTCGGTGTTGTATTGCGTCAAGACTGTTAACTGCTTTCATTTTCCGTATTTTTTGCACTGTTGTGTTTTAATTCTGCGCCCTTCGTATTATGGGAGGTGTTATGAAAAGAATTTTGGAAATTGTTAGTATTTCTCTCTCTCTCTCTTTCAATAGCGCGACATACAGAAATTGTAATTGTTTCATCTACCGCTATTGGTTGCCATTTTGTGGTCGCCGGTAATGCCGCCAACTAGTCGATTGAGGGAAAATCTTCCGCCCGGATGGTTGAAATCTCTTGGTTTCGCTAAAACCAGGAGACAGGAGAAAAATTGTTTATGAAACGAGGAGTCAGTCTCTGGAGATCTATGTAGGGAGAGATTGTTAAATGTTTTTCCTGCGTAGACGAAATGTGATGGAATTTCACGAAGTATAAACAATTGTTTCACATTAGTTAATTTTGCTGATTTTAAATATTAATAGTTAATAAACATGGAAGTAATGAACTCTACCAAGTGCATTGCACCTTTACCTACATAAATGAATGTATGTGTTAGATTACATGAAACCGCTCATTTGGCAATTATTGTAAGGGCGAATTCTTTTAAACATAGTTAGTTCTTTTCGAACCGTAATATAATGCAGAAATAAAGATAAGTTTCGCTCTACAACTTTAGTTATACTTATTGGACCACCCTTTAAGAACAATTGAACACATAACATCACAGCAATTTTGGAATGTAATCGTATATTACTATACAGGTGTTAGTACGCACTTCGAATATTAACTGGTTTGGAAGTGACAATTTGAAACCGTGCGTGAGTGTACGAATGTAATTTTTTACTCCTGAGTATTTTCTGTTACGAAATTGAACGTCTCTTTCGACGAAGGTATTACTAAACCTACTACGGACTGGTGGGTCATCTATTCCGGATCTTTTGCCGGCCTTTTGTGCCAGACATTCTTCAAGTCCTCTGTTCCGAATATTTTCTGAACTTCTAGAGCCGGCTTTTTCGCTCCAGCTTCCGACAACGTCGTGGGCGTTTCTTAGGCCCACGTAAAATTGGCCTCTAGGTATTGTACACTATTTGTAGCACTGACTATAATCGTATTGGTTAACTACCGTTTTTGTGCCGTAGAATATGACCCTGGTTGATTAAATAATTTTTTGAACCCTATGGGCTCTAATTATTAAACAAACAAAACTTAGCTCTGTTGTAGTGATCACGTCCCCTTGTTGATTTCGTTAATTAGAATTGTTAAAATAGATTAGTAACTTGGGTAGGAAATTGATCATATATATTGTCACGAGCCGGGGTGGGGCGTCTTTCCCTGTGTCACGGCTGCGTGAGGTAAGGGGTTGGTAGCTACGGGGGTAGAGCTTGCTATTAACGAAAACAGGTTAAAACAAAAAAAGAGAGAAAAGGCTTTATTCTCCACAAACGGCGGGGAATCTAAAAAAGGTCAGGTCAGCACAAAACGAAAATAAATCAGAACAAGAAGATGGGGGGCACAGCGAATCCCAAAGGCTGGAGCGTGAGAGATGAGGAAGGTAACTTACAGGATTGCCTGTCGTCCGGACTTTCTGGTTTCCATAGCGGATGACCTCTTGGCAGGGGGGTTGGAAGGCTCTTCTTCGGGCGTCCGGCTGGGTTCTGGAGACTTCGACGATCGACCACAGTCTCCGCTCGGGGCTCTTTTTACTCTCCCTCTTCGACCGGCCATCCGGCTGGTCCCTTCAGGGACGGCCCTCTTCCGGGCGGTCCCTTGGACAGCACTTGTCCAAGCTCGCACGTCTGGACCCCACTCGTCCTCTCAACTACCTTGTGCTTTCTATTTATGTTCGGTTTTTGTTTTGCTTATACTTGCACTGTGTGCTGTTTTGGTAAACTCTTTCTTTTTTGTTGTTGGTATTTCGCGCGACTCGACTTTGTCCTATCAGCCATGTACTAAATCGTTGTTTATTGTTTGTGGTCGTCGAAGTCTCGTGTTCGTGACAATATGGTGTATCGCAAAAAAGGTAAAATTGTTATATGCGGATTTTCGATACATCTAATTGTTCCTTGGATTTTCTTGGATTCAAAATGGAACGATAGTCCTCACCAATTTTTATTTCTATAAGATAAAAAAGCTTGAGTATTTAACCAACATTCGAACGGCACGAACCACTAATTCAGTAATAATGAACTATAAAAACCAAACCAAAGTGAAACCTCAAAGTGTGCATGAGGCTATACTTGTATCCAGCATCATAGGGTCGTCATCTTCATCCGAAATAATCCAATGCTCAGTTCAAATAACTTCGGCGGATGTCGAGATTAATTTCGGTGATCACTCCTAGTTCTTGGAATCTCTTGGAATACCGAACCAGCCTGGACAATTGGTTTTCGCCTTAATCATGGTTTGGATGGCTTAACTTGGGTCCCACAGGGTGTACTTTTCTGTCTCAAGTTTGCTCTCGTCTTTGCCTATGCATTTCACCAAAATTAACCTCATACACCCATTACATGCAAACGTACGGTACTAATATTTAATAAGAAAAATGAATTAAAAATAAAAAATTAAAAATATTTCATTAAATTTTGAATTTAGATAATTTTGCACTTCAAAAAAAAAACCGGACAATTTTTAATGATTTTTCAACAGATTTTTAATACTTATCAATTAAGTTTAAAATTTTAATTGGTTATAAAATGTATTGAAAACAATCAGATTTTTGAGAATCAAGATTGATTGAAATTAGTATATTTCTGGATTTTCGCGACGTCGATGGTGTGTTCCTCCAAAAATTGCTGCAGTTCGTTCTTCTCGTTCTTTAGTACGTTGGCGTTCCATGTCATAATTTTAAGTGCTCCTGCGGTAATCCTATTCACGTGTGGGTCCTCTAAGATTCATCCTGGCGGCGATCTGCACAAATCTGCTCTCGAAAATGAGTACTTCGTTCTGGACTCTTGGTTCCGTCTCCCTTTCTGGTGTTGTACCTGCCATTATCTTCCATTATGTGGTCCTCCGGTCTGTCGTCCTGTATGTCTTCCCTGGTCCTTCTCTTTCTTTCTCTTCCTTCCTCTTCGGGTTCTCCTCGCATCCTCTGTAGCTCGCTGGGTGTTTTCCTCCGCCGTTGCAGCACTTGGCCTGGTTATCCTTGGGTTTCGTTCAGGCTCTTGACTTGTGTTGAGCATTTTACGCATCTCGACGGAGCTATGCATCTGACTTGTCCGCATCCGTATTACTGACATCTATAGTAATGTTCTATCATTGTCCTCGGTCTTTGTATCTCTACCTTCACCCTGCAGTTCATAACTCCGGGTATCTGGTAAATCTCCTTGTTTTGTTCTTCCTTTTTCGTTGGTCCTTGTTCTAATCATCCTCGTCACCTTCATTGGTTCGAATCCTTTTTCCATGTTGTGCTCTTCGATCTCGTTCTCCTTAATGTGTTCCGGTACTCCTTTTATTACGATCCTCATTGTCCTATCGTCCTCCAGTTGACAGGTGTGGTGTAGCGTCTTTTCATTCTCTTGTAGCCTCGTCTTTCCCCTGAAATCCTCTTCCGTATTTACGTGTAGTCTTATTCCGTTCTTAGTGTTCGTCGACCTCTCGAATTGTATTCCATTGCTTCTCATCTGTTTCGTGATCCCGGTCCATTTTTCTTTTTCCCGTATGACGATTGGCGGAATCCTCTTCTTCTTCGGTTATCGTCCTCATCCTCTCCTACCTTCTGTTCCTCGTTGTTGCTATGTCTATTGTCCTTGTTCTCGTAAATCGATTGCTAACCCTTACCGCTTTCTTCTTCGTGTTCTCCTTAGACGTGCTCTGTCGTTTCTGGGGAACAGAAAATTCCCCGCTGTCAATTTAGCTATTCGCAACAACAACAAATTAACAGCAACAAATTAAAATTGTTACGTTACTGATTTTGACTGTAATTGGCACTGGTTGCCAACACCTGGGTTGATGTAAAGGTAAACTAGTAAGCGGTGACTTAACTATTTTATTTACATCTATTTACACAAGAAATATAGGAAGAGGCCACAATTCCTCGTTCCTAAATTGAAAAATGTTAATGCGTGTTCAACAGAGTCTTCGAAGTGAGTGCCGTCCTTTTTGTGTTAGTCTCCAGGATTCTGGCGATGTGAATGGGGGTGGTCACCGATTTCCTTCATGGTAATTGGTCAAGTTATCCACCCTTCTCACCTTGACATTTTAATCGGGTGGAAAAACCCGCGGTACCTGAGTCAACCATTCGGGTAGATTCCTGGAGACCAACACTTATCGGGGTTTGTCCCGACGTCGTCGTTAAATTAACAATATGCAAATAAGAAGAAAAGATATTTACAAATTCACAATATAGGTAAAAGAAGATAATAAAAGAGAATGTCATTTGATTACTTTAGAGGTGATTTAGACTAAAATTCAAGGAATATTTATACAACAGCACAACACAGAAAGAGGGTAACAAAAGTAATAGCAAGGCTAACGATTATACAACAGTTGGGAAAAGTTATTTACAAAATATTTACAATACACTGAATAAAAATAATAACTTAAATGTACTAAAAATGTACGTCCATCTGACGTGCAAATGCTATCCGATGGACGTTCAGGATTTTTTGCTTTGACTCACTTATGGACGACCGATATATGTCCAGTCAACATCGCATAGACATTCAATGGACATTCAAACGCCATCCAGCAAACGTACAAAGAATATTCTGAATGAACGTCCCTTGGACCTTCAGCATTTTCTCCTTTGAACCACTTATGAACCACATGTAGAATGTTCTTCTACACCCTTAAAGTGCATTTCAGAAATCCATGCTGTCGAAATTTAATTGAATTAAAGTTGATATAATATATTGATGAATCATTTGAAATATGTAATTCGTTAATATTGCAATAAATTTGCAGGATTGCCGTACAATCACCCACGAATGCTTCACTCCGTTATATAGGGAGTTGCAAAATTTCTGATATATTAAAGTAATCCATTTAGAGTGTAGGTATACCTTTTCAATGTAGTTTTGAGTAGATGAGGTGACTGGATTGAGTATTTTTTCACAAAAGGAAATCTGACAGCGTAAGTAGAAGAATGTTCCTACAATTTTTTTGATGTTATCGTTTAGTACAAAATTTATTATATGTAAAACTGAAACTCTTATTGTTTGATAACGGTTTAATTCGTTGAATTGTTTGAAAAATATTTTCCCAGTTAGCCGCTGGTCATTTCATCAATTATTGCGTTGAATGAAGTTTAGATGACCATTTGATTGCATCCATTACGTTGCCAAATTCAACGGTGTTTTCATTTGCAACACTCATTTTCGTTAGGTAAATGCTGTTAATAATTCATAAGTGTAAAATATCAAGTGTCAAATTAAGTGTTACGAATTTGTCGGAAAGTTCTATACCAACAATACATCATTCCCGTCAACAGATTTATCGATTTTCAATATATCATTTTTCGTTAAAATACGTATTACACAAAAACGTTTTCATTACTACGTTAAATTTTTATAGGATATATAAGAAACTTATCACACTACGAAGATTAAATGTGGTGTTAAAGGCATAATCGCTCTACTGTAAAATAACACATTCGATTTGCTACGTGCGTTACTAGATTTCGATTATCAACTCAGATTTTCAATCGAGATTATAATGATTCTTGACTGGTGAAACGTTTCTAAATGCACTGAATAAATAAAAGCGGATATGGAAGGTCTGACCAGAGCTCAGCGAATGGTATCACGAACAACGCCGGCTAGCTCCTGAGTTCAATTTGTAAAGCGTCACTTTGTTTTCTGAGAAAACAAAGAAACCCTCCGATTTTTCGGACAATTCGTCGAACACGCCACCTTCAAAGGTGGTAGAGTCAAACGGCCAAATAAAAAAAATGAATATGCATTAATGTAAACCAAAAGAGGATGTTTTCTCAAACTCGAGCGTAAGAAACACACAATCATTCTAGTTAGCACGAAAAACGCAGGGCCCGCAATACATATCATTAAACAAAACGAAAAAGGGAACAACAATAAACGTGACCTGAAGGGTCCAAACAGCCAACTGCCCGAAGGGCTTTCAACCAAATCGCCCGATTATACGAGTCTTCGCAGTGTAAGGGTGATATTATAAAAGAGTTTAATAAGTAAATATCGCAGGTTATTTACTCCTAATTTAATTTAATTATATTTGACCCGTGGCAGGCAGTGAACTGGCGTGACCTATAGCAACGTGTTGCTGAATGGTATGAAATACTCGAGGAGCGTTCACCTATCACCATAATACCACCGGCAATACGTTGATTAAACAGTCGCTATAGGAAATAACTCTTGCGAAAAAACGAAAGACATAGACAGTGATCACGAATAAGTGAAGACCGTTGTTGTACATGTTCAGAAGACTTTCAATAAAGATAATCTTCTCGGTAATTGCTCTATCACTGCTGGTTTTATTTTGATTTCTTTAATACCCACAGTTTGTATCATAAATATTATTAGTAGTACCATAATTAGCATCTGTAAATATGTCATTATGGAACCAATTTTACTCGTACAAATTTCCATCTTGCACAAATAAATATTTCTCATCAGTTGTAAATCCTGGTTATAGACCAATAAAATTAGATAATTTTCTTAGGAACGTTGCACATATGTTGAGGTGGAAGAATGTAAGTAATATTCACGTCGAGAAAGACTGTAGAAGTTTATTTGTAAAGATACTTTTTAATTTTCATTTTGCTGCTCCAGAAATTATTCTTCTTTCGTTTATTTGTATTCAATTCTTGTGGCCTTCGTAATTCGTGCCAATGAAACTCCTGAAAAATAAACAAGAACTTGCCTTGAAATAGCCAATATTTTCCCTATTCGCTATAAAGCATGGACCCCAGGTGTCTTATTTACTCTCTTACCAAACGCTTCGAAAGGATTTCGCTTCGAGCAGGCGCTCTTATTACGACAGAAAACGGAATTCATTTCTTTTTTCTTTTTTTGAAAAAAGTAAATTGATTAATGGACATACCGGATGGATAGAAGGAAAACAATATCGAATGAATTGGAATTCGAAGCAATCAGATTAAACACGCTTTAGCGGAATTCCACTTTCATATTCAAATACCTCTAAAATTTCGGAAAGAGATACTGTAAGCCCGTGACACATAAATTACCTATCGATTGTTCGGACACGAAACGGAAAATGGACATTAACGCTACCTTTATTGTGTATGTTTATGCCATATGACAAATGGCCTATTAGTTTGGCCGTTTTGATTTTCCCTGAGTTCCTAGTGGGTCGAAACATTAAACGAAAGCTACAATTTGAAATGTTTTTAAGTGAAACTTTTATCCTCTTGTGCGATAATATTATTCGTAAGATTAAATATCAAAGTTTACATGTACAATTTGGGCATTTCCGATAGATACGTTGTCATTCGACTCGATTTCATCGTTGATAGAGAAATCAATCTGCCTCGTTGTCGCCTGTCTTTCTTAAACTAAGTTACACGTGGTCCCTCTTTGAACTCTCCATCACCCGCGTCTCGGTCAACGGTTCCTCAAGATAATATGTTGAACCTCGTCCAAAGGGACGAAATTTAAGTCACATTGTTTGAGAAATTGTTTTAAGTGGAATAAATAAAATATTTCGTTTTATTTCTACCCCATGCCCAACAAAAAGGCTTCCTAGTAAGCTAAGGTGTTTAAACACCAGAAAGATTATCGGCCCTATTATCCGACTCACTATATTTTTAACTTTCAACTTAACAGCGTGCAGTCCATCCACGGCTCTAATTTCCACAACCAATGTATTAAGTAGAAAGGCCAGGTAAACTGAAAGAGTAACTATAAACTGAAAAATAATATGATTTAATTTTAGTTGTGGGTTGATAGGGGCATTGGTGCAGATAGGTATTTTCAAAGACCCGAAGGACCCGAAGGCAGCAATCACCTGCTGCCGATGCCCCTTTGGGATGACGTAACCCTGGCCCCCGATCTTCCGCTGTTAACTTGTCTCAGGAACAACTAATCAGGTCTGAAGTTCAGTTCAGAAAACAGTAAGTCAGCTCAATTTTAACTAATTTCAACCATTTCTATATATGAAGTCTTTTGAATGAATTCTTTTGAATGTCTCTACAAAATGTACCCAAAAATAAGCGAAAAAACTGTATACAGAATTTTACAAAGGAGAAATAACGAATATGACCATATTCGTTGAACCGATTGACATCGGGATGCTACATAACAGATTCAGATGACTTTGATTTTAAATAATATAGTTTTAATTGTAATATTTATAGCACTTAATGATTGTGATTAACTTAATTACTTAGAACTTAACAAAATGACCTAAGAAAATTAAAAACCTAAAAATAAAAAAAATTATAAAAAAGATTACAAAACCAAACAACTAGAAAATAGACAAAAACAGTTTAGCTTATAATCTCGCTATTTTCAAAAAAGGCCATTTCGAAACCTGAATAAAGTGACACGTTAAATCAGACGTAATATTTTATGAAAAGCATATAATTTAATCATGTAAAGATTATTAAAAACAATTTTACATTTTCACCTAACTGTACACCGCTGCGCTACTTTTATCGGCACCAAACCCATCTGTTCCTTTGTATAATGCATCTTTACCGAGATATGGACAATAGGATCAGAATACTAAATATATCTTTTTTATTAAAAAACATTGCATTGTTTAAATTTTTTGAACCACCCTTTCGCGTTTCGAGGTGCTTCGATTTGCGTGTATAATAAGGTAGCTTGCTATCAATTCCAATCATATGGATAATAATATGAATATTTTTCGGACATTACCATTGCGTTGTTTTTTGTGTACTATCGTTAGTGCTATAATATATTCATGCCCTTTTATAAATTAAATGATATGGAAATGGTGGCGTGCCTAATTCCTATTAAAAATTAATTCACAAAATTTACAAATAAGTTTAACATTGGTTTGTTACAAAATACTGTACCTACCTGTTAAGAACATAGTGAAATTATTGCAAGATCACATTTTGCCGTTTTTCGTCTCATAGAGCGTTGTGTCACTGCTATCCTCTTGCTACACGCTTGAAATTATTGAAACGATTTTTTAAGTAATAATACTTCATGATGGGAACGTCGGAAAGTATGACAAAAATTTCAAAATTTTTATTATAACATTAAATTGACAAGATCTGTACAATTATACATTAGAAATATTCAGTATATGATACTGACAAGCTTTTAGTATGGTCACAGTTATAATCCCATATCTTACTAATTTATTTACAAATTAGACTAGATTTGAAAAAAATACACGCCTTTTTCGATTGAAATTGAACCATTTTATAACAAACACAATAAAACTTTGGTTGTTGGTACATTCCTAAGATAAAGGGAATAAGAAGTGTTTGAGCAATAAAATGTGAATAAAACTCACCACTATTTAGAATACGTTTTTGGAAAAAGTAAATCCCTCATTTATAGATCGACCAAATGACTAAATCACATAACGTATTTAATCACACAAGCTTGAATATTAAAAGAATAGTAAATTCTTTGAAAATGTCTAGAGTCATAAATAATCTTTAGTTTCAATAACTTCAATAACACAGCCGATGGCATTTATATCAACAATTAACGTAACAAATGGCAGCATTAAACAATTCGAAAATGAATATTTTTTAAATCTTACTAATGTAACGAAAACGTATGCTAAATTAGGATGAATAAAAGTTTGTTTTTCAGAGGAAGTTCACAGGATGACATTGATGTGTTTCAAACCAATTCAACTGCATTAAGTAGATCTCACAAGCACAACCCCTAGAATAAATTACTTAACTTTTCACCCTCATTTGCTTTATATCGCTGGTTTAGAGCAAGATGGTGACATCTCAAAATGTGTGTCTAAATGGGGACACCTCTTTGTGTGCGTCTACAAGGTGACATCTCAAAATTGCTCTCAAAATGGGGCATCTTTTTACGTTTGTCTAGAAGGTCCCAATTCGAAGATAATTTTATTTTGTCACAATTTGAGTCTTGAAAAGGGAGTCTTGGAAAAGGCGTAATAGATATGAAATAAAACCGGGCGTTGATATAATAATTTCAGAGTGGAGCGGGTTCTGCAAGATAAAGAAGATTCTCTTGAATAGATTTTCGGACTTTTGATCATGTTTTTAATCCCTACATTTGAGCTTCAAGTTGCGCCAGGGTTTTTTACATTATTCCAGTTTTAGTAAACTTTACCAAAACTTCATTCGCATCCGTGTTCATAAAACCATTTGCCCGAAAAATGGAAGGATACCGATGTCGCCGGCAGTAAAGAATCCTGAAAATATAATCTTCCCTCACTATCGCTTTTCCAATCAGAGAATGAAGAACTCATGCTTCGTCTCCTCATACTAGAAGCAGTGCTACCACCAGGTTTTTTTCGTTTCCAGAGATGGCACCTTTCAGAGAAACGTAAAGAGATGTCCCCATTTCGAGAGCAATTTTGAGATGTCACCTTGTAGACGCACTCAACGAGGTGTCCCCATTGAGACGCACATTTTGAGATGTCACCATCTTGCTCTAAACCAGCGATATTTTGTTTCGCGGCGAGTAATAAATAGTTTTACCTAAATCAGAAGACTGACTGATTTATTACAAACCGAAATATAAAAATCAATATCGTTTTTAATATCGAATGTTTTCGGTATGCACCGAAAACATTGTTGGTCGTATCAATCAACGCAACAAAGCCCTCAAAACGTCGATTTAGCAGCATTTTTTTTTTACAAAATTGATCGCAATGCGCATATCTATTATGATTTCGAAAAACTTTTGATTGTTTCGTTCAAAAAATATATTAATTGCACTCATAATCCTACAAACCGATAAAATTTTTATCAACGAAACAGTCTCACCGGTGGCAATTCAGATCCCTTCGCTAATCAGATTCCAGACTTCCTGACACTTAACAGAAAATCCCCTTCATTGAAGTTAAAATTGATGGCGGGTCTCATAAATTAATTATCAACTTACTTAGAATGTTACGGGGGCGGTTTCGTCCCTAATTTACGAAAGGGGGCTCGGCGACGGAAGTAGTCAGAAAGAGACTTTCTCATTTTCGATCCTAATAACGCCCCCTTGGGCAAATGAACGTAATTGGAGAAAGTCCAACGGCGCTTTTATCTATTGTGGCCGGATCGACAGATCTTGTGTCACGGTCTACGGTTAAATCTTAATATTAATTTAATATTTAAACTAAAAGATGAAGTGGTATATTTCATGTCAACGGTAGTTCACTGGTTTACAACTTAACAGTTCACTACGTTTCGCTTTTGTTACTGGTAACAATTCTGAATTTGATATTACGTATATCGACTATTATTTTATGTACTAATAGACTACAATTTGAATTTAAATTGGATGAACAGGGTCACGTACACCATCCACGTGTCAGCAAAAATTGAGTAAGAAATGAAAACACGCCCGACCTTCTTGATAATTTTATTTTGTGAAGTTATATAAATGTAAAATCCGGCGAATCGTGTGTTCATCGGATTTGGGTAATTGTTGTCGAACCTTCACTTAGGTGTAAGGTCAAAATATCTCGAGGTTATAACCATCATCTTTGTAACAATGAATGAGTTTGTGGCTTTAGCCACAGCATGTTACTGCAAATCGTCGTCTTGGGGCGTTTAAATATGAGAGCGTTTGGTTTAATTTTGGTATTTTTTGAGCGATTTAAAAATGATCGTCTACGGATGTACCGTATCAGTGTAACAAACGAAAAGAATACCTAACATGTCCTGAAATAAGAAATTTCGTTAGCTATTTACAGTTGCATTGAATTCCATTTGGGTACCAGCCGGCGCCGGCGTCGTTCCCAGGGACCGACGAGGGTGGCGCCTCTTGTAGGGTTCCCACTCGTCGACGTTCTGCGATCGTCAGTGCGTCACGATGACGTCTGGCGCCGATTTGGTCGTTTGGACGCTGTATGGACGTCGTTTCTCCTGCTGATGTTGCTGCTGGACCATCTCGATTTTCGCCTCCGCTCTGAACCTGACACCAAACAAACCAGTAAATGAGCTGGGGATAAACGGAAAGCAAAGGAAATGAACTAATTAGGATCTTGGTTCCGATTTATAACTTTGACACGATTAATTGATGCTCAATCGGAAGGTAATCAGATTTGAAAAAACTGTGCGTATCTAGCAAGTTGTCTATAATAGCCAGTCTATTGTAACCTGTGAGTTTCTCGTCGGTTTTAAAGGTTTTCGTATACATAGCTGAATTCTGCTAAGTGCCGATTGGGACATGTCTTGCAAAATAGGCTAACTTCCACTCACTTTATGATTTATGATGTGAAATCGCACGGACCAATAGATAGAACACATATTTTAATGTTTATTTTAGGAAGGTACGCAGAGGTATTATCCTCTGATGACAATTTAATTACAAAATCGGATTAGATGCTGAATAATTGGCGAAGAATAATTAAGCGTAATTTGAAAATAGGTACTAATACAGAAGTTGTGGGGTATGGTCCTAATTAGTACTTTTCAAAATGTTACAAATATTTTATTTCCGTACATTTCTCTTACTAATTATTTTGTAAAGTGTTTGTTACTTATTTTTCTCAGTATGAGTTCAGAAATTTTTACACATGAAATATATTTTAGTAATTTAATAGTTGTGTATTTTTGACCCGATTTGGGTATATTTAATTGTTATATTTCTTTCAGTTCGCTTCAGTATCGTATGATAGTACGTAAGAAAATTTAGGGTTTAGTTATACCGTTAGAAAAATGTAATAATTTCCATCGATAGTAGACATTTCTTTTGCTCATAGAAGTACTAATTTTAAATGGTGTAATTTTTGAACACAACAAAAAATTGTAGTTCCCTAGTAGGTAAGCTGGACTAATCAATTTTATTCAACTTTCAATTGAATTCCAAGTTTTAATGACTAAAATACCGCCACACAATAGAATTGGAAAAAGACGACTTGAGGGCAGCATAGTTATTGTATCAACTCTAAAACACATTGTCAGTAGTAATCGTGGCATTTCTCTTGTAAATTGAACATTTAGGAAATCCAAATTTTTCCTAGTTCCCCTTAGTTAACTGTAAACCTCATGAAGTGTAACGAAGTGCTGATGATTATTGCTATTAAGACTTCGTTTACTTAGTAATTGGGTAGCTATTAATATAGATTTTTCTTAAATAACCTTTGTGAGAAAGTGATTTCGATCAGTGACATTTTATTTTAACAAATAAAAAACACATAATAATACCCTTTTATAATGTTCAAACTTCTTGGGAACTTCTCATCAATTATTTCGGGTGGAAGTGTAAGAAATGGTAACTATCCACACGTGTTTCTGTTGTCAGCTTCACAGGGGTAGTATAACGAAGTTTTGGTAAACGATGATGAGAACTTGGAGACAAGAACACATGTATAGGCACAAATGTGCTTGATGCCTACTGTTCATCTCCATATTGGCGCTGTTGTCTCTAAGTTTCCCAGATTTCCACCATCGTTTACTTTATACGTTTATCATTTCTTGGTTATATCACTTTGTTGAAATTAACAAGCAAAAACATGTGTTAACTGTTATCCATTTTTTGCACTTTTGACGGCTACAAGTACGCGTACATAAAACGCGATCAGGCGCACGAGATGGACGGCAAAAATGCAACATGGCACCATAGTCTATACATTACAACTAGTCGAGTCACTCCTTTGATCTCCTCGAAAAACCGGCATTTTTTGCTACCTATCATAAATCCTTTAATAGTCCCCGTAAAGGATCCGAAACTGCAATGTGCAGGGGTAAAGCGACTGTGAAATCGATAATTTCATTAAACCGTCGACATACGGGTGGCGGAGGAATTTTAAATATATTCGAAGATTCAGACTATTATTTACCAACGTATAAGGCCGAAGTACACTATAAACAATTGTAATCAGAAATTTATCAGTACTTCTTGAAGTAATTGCTGTTTGCGAATTGTTAAGGATAAGGATTGAAATCAGTTGCAGGACTTGAAAAAGGTTCGCGTAGTAGGTACACCCTAAACAGACAAAGTACTTAGAGATACATATATTTCATCGCTAAGATAACACATAATAGCAACCAACATATAAGTACATACGTAATGATCGTATTAGGTACAAATATAATGAAGTACAAGTTTATTGTGTATTTGCATGTACTTACTCCAGTTTTTACATGTTTTTTTAATACATTTTATTTAGAGTTTTCCTTATTATTTTTTGATGCTTTATTTCTTTATTCGCAAACTTTAATGTATAGTAGGTTCTTAATCTTGTGTATAGAGAAATAAAATAAATATGAGGGAAATTGGGACATGGGTGTGAAAATTTAACGTATTTAACTAGATTTAGCAATGCAACGCCCTCATGTATACAGAGGTCGTTGAATTTGGATGTAAAAATTTCTTCTAATGCTACTAAATAATTAATAAAATCAATTGGAGGGACGTTCAAACCTCCAAATATCCCACTATGACTGCCTTTATATTTCTTTAGCTCGCAAAATTTGGTATTTCTATCCAATTTTTTTATTGTTGCTGTAATTGACACAAATGTCACATGAGTGTTTTAAAATACACTTACGTAAAAAGTATCCACCGACATATACAAGTGCGTTACCTTCTACAGTTTGTAAGTTTCGTTAGTCAGAAGTTTCAATGGCTAAAACTGATTTTTGTTTCCACGATGACGATTTATTGTGCTGCAAAAAAATCCTTTTTTCCAATAAATTTAGCGTTAGTCGTTGACGGTGCGTTTGTCGCACCGTGTATAACCTTACTCGAAGACACCGTGTACAAAATGTCCGTCCGGACAGAAGGAAAATCCGGACAGAAGGAAAAAAAAGAAAGGAAAATCTAGGACAGAATAATTTGTTGATGTGTACCAGTGTAATTACGAATATATAATTTATCAGTTATTATTACGCCTTCCACCTTGCACGTCTCCTAATTGCTAATTCACAGTACGTTTCGGGAAAGCGAAATAGTATGTGAACTATTTTCCGATTGCAAGGCTTGTTGGGCAATAACACCTCCATACAATGACCAAAAAACTTGCGAAATACTAAAACGTTTATTCCGCCGGTACTCAGAAGCGTTCTTAAAGAAATGAATAAAAATTAATAAATGCATTAAAACGGTGTATGGAATCATAAGTTTTCTTAAAACCCTTATAATTGTTTTAATAAAAAGTAGGTATTACGACGAATTTGATGATGATGATGATGATGAATGGTGATGAATTTTTGAAGTCTAACTTGCAAATTTGACGATTCAATATTTGTGAATTGTTAGTTGTTCAAATAATCAGTTTTCTTTGATTCATTTTCAGAAATCAATACGCATGGAGAGATTTGCATCAACTATTTTGTGCAATGTGAAATCTTGCATCACATAAAAATTGCAATTATTTTCATAACCAAATACTATCAATTTCTTTCTAGCTTCATTGATTAATACACACTCATTAATTCTATTAAAGTTCGGTAGCTAACTTTAATTTTGTCAGTTCAGGAAGTGACTGTGAAGGGGCATAATAAATATTTTTCTTGTTTCCTTTAGTGAACTGTACCTCGCTTGTATCTTCCCTCAGGTCGAAATCTAGTAAACATCAACGGGCTTAGCTTTTACATGATAGCACCCTGTTAGATATTGCTGCAATATTGTCTTCTACGAATGTTCTACTCCTCTCAGAAGAGGAGTCGGTCATGAAAACAAGCGAACGTCAGGCAGAGCGGTTGTCTCGTTTGGAAAGTATTCCTATTTTTAAGTGGAGTTTCAAGAAATTTTGTGGTAATGGTAGGATATCTCTTAGTTCATTCCTGGAGAACACTGAAGAGTTCCGAGTAGCACGGAATGTGTCAAAGGAGACTTTATTTTGGAGTGGTGCATTTTGGTGGTTTTGGGTGGTTTTTAAAAATGGTTAAAGTGCACAAAAAACTCAAACCGAAAAAATTTAAAAATTAGAAAAATAAAATAACCAAACTAATTGCAAATACTTAATTTATTAGTTCTTGGTTTTGATTATGAAGGTGGATGTTAGCCAAGAATGAGTAAAAGACATCTTTGGACGCGTAACCGTCGATTCAGTGAAAACATGTACAACAGTCCCAAATGCAGGAATATCTCTAATTTAATAATCGGTCTTACACCTTGGAACGGACGCTGAATAAACACCGACAGGTTCAGCACCATCATCAGGAAATTTGATGTCTGCCACCCTAATGCCTTCGTGAGGTACTGTCCAAATAGCAGATCACCAGCAGTTAATATCAATTCTGGACGAATATAAAACGATGACATAACATATTTACATTCCGAAATACTCCACACAATTTTTGATCAATTAATGCTGAGGGCGATGATCTGCTTGGCGATGGAGGAGAGGCCTACGGATTCCTTCTCAAGAAGTGGCTCGAACATGAGATGGGACCAATGGACCATATTATTGGCGTTAAAAGAAAATGTGTGCCACCCTTATAAGGCACAACGTGTTTCCATAGTGACTATTCCATACGACGGATGGAATTTTGTGAAATTGTAAGTGAAAGAATTAATGTCAATGACGATTTTGTCAGAAACATTTTGTTTACTGATGAATAACGAATTAACTTTTCCATTACATGGGAAGCATAATCCATCCGTTGTACGTAATTGGGGTCGCAAAAATCCTGGTCTGACTCATAACGTTAACGTCTGACCCAATACCGGATGGTTGGCCGGCTTATAACTCGTGGTCCAAAAATTTCTCTTTAAAGTTTCTCCGACCGAGTTGTATTGCTTAGCCAGACTAGATCGCCTGATTTGTCGCCACTCATCACAGCAACTTTTCCAATTCCTATACAATATATACGTTTTAAAACCATGCATAAAGAAATAATATTAAAAGAGTGCAAGGATTTAGAAAGTACTTTAACTAATATTGGTTCTGTTGACACGAATGGGGTAGAATTCACAAAATAAAAATTCTGTCGTATTTGCTCCTTCGCGCAAAAAAGGAGGCCCAGTCAATGTACTGAAATTAACAGCAATGTTAGATTTTAACCCCAGCCATCGTGTTTTTTAACTAATTTCTAACTATGCTAGTAAATTTTGCATGTGGAGAAATAAGTTCCTCTAAATTAAAGTTAATTATGAATTTAAAAAAAACACCTTAGTGGGTTAATGAACTTTGCGATCAAATAGAAATAAAGGAGGTAATAAATTTTAGTAGTAATAGATTACTTTATTTTTGTTTAGTTTTCTCTATAAGGTTTTTATTTGCTCAGAACATTTTTCTGATATAACTCAAAATGCTTCAATGTTGAACTACTTAACTGCTAATATTTAAATTTATAACTTTTCTAAATATTCGTTTTTGTTTCAATTAAAGGTCGATTGAAATTTATTTCAAATAATACATATTATTAAAGACACAACAACCAATAGGTATCCGGGCATCCCGTAGTTTTTTTGGGTCAAGGTATCAAGTCTCATCCTCACATTCACGGTGTAAAGATATTAAAATAAAACGACTTGCGGGAGACTTAATATTGCCACTTAGTAGGATAGTAAAATCTCTTTGTGCATGTAAAAGCGCTACAATATGTTACTTATCTGAATTTTAATTCTATATTTACTTTATTATAACCTTTACAACTTGTTTTCGAAAATAGCAGATAGGTGAGTGGAGCTATTACATTCTATAGGTTACAAACCAAAACTCCCAAACCCACATAACCTGGGCGCAAGTTATCGCAGGTTATCCATTTCTTCAGCACGGACGGATGAGCAAGCAATTCATTATACCGACCACAAGCTCCCAAACCACATACTTTACTCCCCAGTCTGTTGTAAGGTAAATGTGAATTTCTCAACGTTCAGGGTATCTGGATATGGGAGCTGGAATGAAAACCATGAAACAAACCACTTTCGCTCGGCTGTGTGCTATGTTGAGAACGTGGATTCGCTGTGCTCAAGATATGTGGGTTTATTCAAGGAGCAGCCATTTGCCTTTTCGCCCTAGGTGGAAAAACGCTAGGGCGGGCGCTGATGAGATACAAGGAGTAAAATTTTAACTATACTTTTTTGTTATTTTTTAAATTATATACGCATCTGAATGTGAAGACAGTTAATCAGTAAAATTTAAGATGCATATGCATAATATATCCGAAAATCTTTATTACATTTTACAAATCGTTTTCATTCATACAATGCGTAAAATATACCAAGAATGAAAGAAATCTAAAAGTTATAGAATAAAGAGAGAAACTAGGTTTCCTAATTTATTTTTTAATCTTTCAAGATGTTGTTCATAGTGAGACATACCAAATTCCAACTAATTAGCTAAATTCAATTTAGAGTAAAGGATAATTGCAGTTGTGTAGTTTTGATCAGTAACTTCGAAATGTAACTATGTGCATAGCTTTTGTTTGCAATACCTCTTACATATATTCTGCAGTGACCTTTCTCTAAAAGATTATTTTGCAGGATACTTTATATGACTTTCTAAAATGTCTCGTGTCCAACTTATCGTATCCTTTATTTATAACATACTTCGGTACGTAGTTCGATATCAATTTTGAAGTGATACATTGAGACCGACATATGTATTTTACTTCAAAGTTAGTTTACAGCGTTTATTTTCTGGTCCAAATAAATTAACTTATGCTTAACTCAAGTTCACTTAAATAAAAAATATTTAAGCCTTTCGAAGGTTACACATAATATTTGTTAATGAAAAATATGAACATATTAGATAAGAAGATAAGGAATGTGGAAATAAATAATGAATATTCACAGTTAGCTGCTCTTCGAAATAAATACTTGTGTAGTCGAGCAAAAATTGAATTTCAGTGTATTTATTCCTTGTCGAATATTTGTGCCTAATAGTGTCATTTTTATTTACAGTTCATTCAAATAATGAACGAAAAATATTAAGATCCACAAACATGGAAATTTTCGGAAAAATGAGGTGCTAAAAAAATTAAAAAGCTTTATCAAAATAACATTCTATCAGCAACAACCGAAGGAGGCCTTCCTTAAGGTGTGAAAATTAGGAATCCCCCGTAAACACGTAAAGGCATCTGTGTGATGTGTACAGCGTACATCGCAGAATAGTGTAACTTCTTTAGTTTAACTAAAAAAACTTACCCCCCCACCCCGTCGGAATATTTTTTTCCAATCCGCTTGTTACAAAATAACCGAGCCATCGTAAGAGCGTAGTTCTTAAATTTCATTAGTCTATACTTGCAAATTATAACACCATAGAGTAATAACAGGGCTAGCTGTAAAAATCGCTTCCTTTTTTGTTTTTGATGATGTCTGAAACCGTTTTTTAATCTACATGTAACTTACACTAAATTAGAGTTTTGTAAAATCTAAACCTTTTTAAAAATGTTCTCGTATACAGATTATGAACTCTCTAATAAAAAAAAAAAATTAAAAATTAATCGATTGGCTTTTCTTCCAGATCTCAAAGAAAATTTTGTTGTATAATATAGGGATATTTTAATGTATTCGACAGTCTTAGACATTTCTGTCACTCACCTGTTGTTGTCCTTCTTGTAGCCGAAGGTGCTAAAGGGCGCCGGCGGTGAATTCGTGGTGGTCGTCAGGTGGGCGCTGTGATGGCTGGGGCTGCTGTTACCTGAGCTGTATTCCTGCGTCGTGAATAGACTCTCGCGCGTTTGACACGCGCTATCGCACATCTGAGGTGGGCACTCGTCATCCACCTGAAAGTATAACAAAGGGATTCAGGAAGTGAACTATCGAAATTCAACCGGGCGAACACCCGGCCCTTGCTGGGTGTTTGTTGTATCGGCGCAATGGTTCTAAGAGGCTGAATAAATCGAGACTTATTATGCCAGGCGGTTCTGTACTCGATGAGTCTATGACCCCCCTGCACACTAGCGGCCCAAGGCGATCAGGTCGCGGCGGCCAAATTTTACTCTTTACCAAGCTATGCTTCTGCTAGTCTGGTAAAAGTTTTTCATTGTCATCGATATTACTTAATTAGCTTAGGCGTCTAAATTTTGAGATCGACTGTACTACAAAAAAAAATTACTTGTGTTGTTACACAGTGACGAAACTAACATTATTCACTGTCATATTTAACGCGTGTTACTGTTTTACTCAAGAGAAGTTATACTGCCAATCTAATTTGTCTTCATTATAAATCGCTATCTGGAAGTTTAAAAGTGTACCGACTAACCCTACTGACGGTTTCCATCTTTTGATCGAATAAAATGATGTAGGATGCAGCAAGTATTAAAAATATTGATTGCAAACCTTCTATTTACATCTAGTGGTTGATGAAAAATTCGCCTTTTGTTCGCCAAAATTCCAAATGTGCGTTCGATGGACCTCCTAGGTCTCGTGAGTATGTAATTGGGGACCACTTTTACTTCAGATAAATTGTGCCCTCTATATGGACGCATCACCTGTTCTGTTAGGCCAAAACCTTCCTCTCCAACTAACATGTAGGGCATCGATATATTGTTACTTGCACACAATGGACCTCTTTCCGGAATATTGAAGTCTCCTTTATCAAGTGATTTGTAAAATTTCGAGTCCTTGAAGGCAACTGAATCCGCCTCTTTTCCATCAGCTCCCACATTAATGACAATGAATTTATTATCGGTATCACAAATGGCAAGCAGCACAATAGAAAAGAAGTGTTTGTAATTAAAGTTTAGATGTTCCGAATGTTAGGGCTTGATAACTCGAATATGTTTACCGTCGACAACTCCGATACAATGATGGAAGTTAGCAACAGGATGAAACCTTTCAGCAACTTTAAACTGTTGTAGCTTCACAAAGTAGACACAACTAAATTGAAATACTTTATTCCAAGTTTTAGGTGCAAGTTACAATATACTGTATGTGTGTCATAAGCGTTTAGGACCTTACATAATAATAATGAAACAGAACAGATTCAGAATGCACTTAACTAACATCTAATGTCAAACATATATCGCGGTTTATTTTAACACGCTCATTTGTTAATTTAAGTTCGAACTTATATAATACAAAATAAAAAAAGCATTCATTTTAGTCCGTCATATTGCAATAGACCTTCAGTTTAGGCTCTGCTAGTGGTTTAGTCATAACGTCAGCGATTTATTTTTCTGTTAAAACTTTTTGAATTGCTGGCAATTTCGTTGACACTTTTTCTCTGATGAAGAAATGTTTCATGTCCATAAGCTTCGTTTTTTGCGATGGAATTCAAGATTTTCGGCAAGTCTTAGCGCTGCTGAATGGTCTTCATGAATAATAGGCATATGCTTGAGATGCCTGATTTCTTCAAAATGTCTCTTGAGTCAGATAGCTTTTTTCGTTGATTGTTGCATACTAAAACACTTAAGCATAGGAGTCGACCCTGGATTACATTGCGAGAAGATGAACAGCTCCAATGTGCGCTTGACATAGTAGTTTGATTTATCTTGATACTACGACCAGTCATCTGAATTGACAGTCCTAAAAAGAAACTCTCCTCTCGATCAGTTGCAGCTCCTTATCCGTCATCAACATAAAGTGCTACTATCAATTTCTCTTTATTCTTGACTCGAACGAAAAGACAGGGAACTTCTCTATTCGGTGTAAATCAGAGATTTGAAATGGACTTCAACTCGGTTGTACCAACATCTTGCCACCTGCTTTAGTCCATAGAGACTTCTTTTTAGTTGACAAATGTTACAAGTTCCGTCACTGTAGTTTTCTGATTGTTGAACGTAAATAGTTTCTTCAAGCTCACCATATAAAAATGCTGATGCTACATCGAATCGTATTAAATGAAAATCTTCAATTGCTGCTACGATGAAAATAGAACGAAACATAGCCATTTTCGTGATTGGTTTAAAAGTCTCACTGTAGCTAATACCTTGACGTTGAAGAAAACCTTTTGCAACTAAGCGAACTTTAAACTGATCCATCTGCATTCGTTTTTAAATGATATACCCACTTACAAGGTAGTGCTTTTTCTCCGGAAGGTAGGTTAGAGAGTTTTCAAGTTTCATTTTCTTCAAGGGAGGATATCTTATTGTCCACTACTTTCTTCCATTGGTGACTAAACGGACTGTTTCTGGCATCTTCAAACGTTTGTGGACCTTCGGTTAAATCTACAGAATCTTCTGCAATCATTATACAATCATTCAAATGTACAGGTTTCTTTAACGTTGACCGATCTCGAAGACTAAGTGGTGACGTTGGCTCTGTCGCATCTTCAGAAGATGAATTCACTGTTTCAACTTCAGGGTGGTTCTCAAAATCACCGTCGTCTTAATTTCTTATCTTGTCGTTGGGGACTACACCTGGTCGCTTTTCAGGGCCGATGTCAGTAAAAGGAGTAGACTTTTTCTTGAAATTGGACGTCTCGTCTATCTTTGCAGCTTTTTCTTAAAGATATTCAATATCTTTCAATTTCATAGTAGCCAATTAAAAATCCTTCGCTAAGATATAAAGTGCAGTACTGACTAACTCAGTCCAAATGGGGGCTGAGGATTCTGGAAACTTTATGTCTGGGTTCGAATACTTAAACGTTCTTACTATTTATTTCGACCACTGTTTAATTATCGCGCTCGCTGCCGCCATTCTTCTCAGTTGTGTAGTGCGCTGTCAATGGGCGACTGATTCCGTGCCCTATGAGTATTTCTTATAACTCGGCATTATAAAATCACTTCTACCATCACTAAGAACACCTGAATGTCCATAATTCTTAGCACAAGCAAGTAATTGTTTTAATGCAACTTTGACTTGAAACTTTTCTTTTATGAAGAAATCATATCGGAACTTGGTATAGCTGTCCTTGAACTCGACGAAGTACTTCTTCTTGCCAAAGAATTGTGAAAACGGACCAACCACATCTGCAAATATTAACTCGCCTGGAGTTGTTGCTTTCTATCTTGATCCGAGAGGTAGACGATGCCCTTTCCCGGTGATACAAGGCTCAGATAGTCTAGTCAAACCTTAATGCCCAACTCTTTGTCATGCACTTCTTTCACGTGTCTCTTGTCCTGATACCCCACCTCTCCTGACAGAGCTCCAATTTTGAACTATCTCCAAAAACAACATTTAATGTGTCTTCTGGAGTAATCGGACTGATAGCTATTTTATACAGCATTCCAAATGATTCTTGAACACCGCATAATATCAAGACACCATTGACTTTTAGAGAGCAATTCAAAATTGCTATTTGGATTATGATTATGAGCTATTAGAACAAAGAGTAGATTTCTGGATATAGTTGACACGTACCATACAACTTTCTAGGCTTTAACTATATTTTTACCATTATTTTGTGAACTGAACCTAATGGTTCCTCTTCCAAAGGTTTGCAATTCATCTTTACCAGCTGAAGTAATTATAGAGTGATTTCCAAACATGATAATCTCAGAAATATAATCTGGATAATTTGTAACATGTTTTGTTGCTCGAGGTTGTTTTGCTCACCTCAACCTCATGAGGGCTGCAAGAAAGAAGTGGTAATGTTACAGTTACGTCTGCATAAGTTACTTTCCTTCTAGTCTTCTATTTTGCTTCTGGAAGGTTTACCAGCAGCTATCCACATTTTAAAATCAAGTACCCAGTGATCAGGTATATTGCAATAATTATTGCAATACTGATTGCAATGATTCGCTCAAGCCTAGGATGTCTCATTCGCCTCGTTACTTTACCAGGTGTTTTTGTGATTTCAAAATTGCCACGTTAAAGCTGTTAATAAATAATTTCGTTAGAATAGGTTTTTGTTCTTATTTAGATGAGTTTTTACCTCCACCAGATTCAACGAAGCTTCCACCTTCGAGATGTGGGACTGCGCACCCACCTTGGTACCAGTTTCATATGTTGTAAAACTCATTTGGGGTATTTAATCATAACTCGTCACGCTGGTTAGCGTGTAAGTCAGTGTAAGGAGGCGAGGGGAAAGCCAGGTGCGAGTGGGCAAGGTCGCTTCTTTGAACCAGACCTTCCCTCAGCCGGGATCGTTGAAGAGTGTCTACTCGCTGTTGTCATTGTAGGAGTCTAGAAGTTGCTCATTTAAATGCCCCGTATAACGTTCATCTTTTCAAATAATTGTAGAATTGTGAGATACGTAAACGAGTGACAGATCCATTGCGATGAGGAAATTAAACGAAACAATATCAGTACAAGTTTACAGATTATAGAAGTGTTGAACTACTTTAATTGTACTAGAAAATATTTATGCGTATGTAAGACATTGATTAAAACCAACTCCACCGATCGAGTCTGTAACAAATCACATGTAGTAAATGAGTCCTCGGATTATCTTAAGTTGCTAAGTATAGAGTACAGTTTCCTGTCTGCCTTTTGACTGTTCAGCGAAATTTTGCCTCTCATAAGAAAACCATAAGGTATTTTAAAGGGTGTGATTCAACATTGAAAGTTCACCTGACTTAATCTTGGGGCGTATCTTTTTCAAGGTGTGAAATTTCACATTCAGGGTTTCATCATCTTGCAGATAAACTATTTTTCGTTATGTAATTCGCTACCTAAGGGGGTTATCATCTGCAACCTTTCCGCATTGTCTGAATGTTTTCTATATTATACGTACATTTTTAAATATTAAAATTCGGTAAATACCTAAAAATTGAACTGAATATAATAATAGCTTTTTATCCATTCGCTAAATAATCCAGAAAGGGGTGCCCCGCCATGGAGTGGAGTTTACGAAAAATAAATTCTCCCTGGCGAATTTGAGGAAAACAAAATTAAACCCACGTACCTATATACATGCGTGTACTCAAATACGCTCGCATAGTTACAACCGCCATATGCTTTCTGATCGTGTTCACCAGACCACCGCTTATTTATATTGCGGCCTTCATGAATAAAGGGATTTATTTATTTTTTCTCGACGTTATTCAAGTGCAAAACGATTTCCCCCATTGTTGTTGTTGGTACTTTTTGTTTTCGTTCTGATGTGCCTCGCGGCGGTATTTTGATTTCAAAATAATATTCACCTGTCGATGATATTGCACGCATAGTTCGATCATATGCAATAACATTCCAGTGCCCTTGGCCGATCGTGCCTCCATAATTGGCTCATGTTGTAAAAACAGTACATTTATCGTCAACATAATTAATTGGTCTAAATAACGGGAACATCACTTTGCTGGAATACGAATTTTCGGCCATTATCCAGAGATAATGCAGCCGTTTTCGCTGAAATTAAATGTGATTCATTATAATTGTCGCTTTCAGGATCATAACCTTTGTCGTGGTCTGAGTCTTCTGGTTGCGCTTGATTGACCATTTCTACAATTTCTATATCAACAAGGCGTTCGGTATCAATTATATTTTCATCAACATTTACGAAATCGTCAAATAAAATTTCTTTACAATTGAATTGGTCTTGTAACAGACATCATTCTGGAGGTTCCTGCGATGTTTCAGCAGCGACAATAACATCTGCATTCTCACTTGGCTTCTTAATAAAGCCTGCTTTTCGGAAACACTTAGAAATAGTTAATGGATTCACATTATTCCAGGCTTTCTGTATTTCCGTGATACAATCTAAAAGATTCATGTCGATTTGATCGCCCCTTTCATCCAGATTTCTGATAATTTTGTGCACTACTCTTTGCCTGTAATGACGTTTTAAATTTTGTATTATTCCATGGTCCATGGGTTGTAATCTCGAAGACATGTTTGGTGTCGAAGTCAGAATGGTTTAGGGGTTTAGGATGTGCTGGACAATTATCAACGAGTAATAAAACAGTCCTATCCTCTCTATGAAATTTGTTGTCAATCTTCCTTAACCAGTTTTCATAGATTACACTTGTCATGCGTGCTCTCTTATTATTTTCGTAAATCACTGGTAATGATTTTATTCCTTTAGAACGGCGTGGATTTCGATATTTTCCAATGAGACGCAATTTCAGTTTTTCAGTGCCAGACATATTGACAGCAACCATAACTGTAATCCTTTCCTTGCTCTTCTTTCATCCTTTACAGTTTTCATGTTTAAAAGTGAGACTTTTCTCTGGGAGGGATTTAAAAAATAATCCTGTCTCATCAGCCTTAAAAATATTGTCCTCCGAATATTCCTTTAATAAATTCGGTAGAATTTCCTGGCAATATGTTTCATATTTCTCTTCATAAACTGATGCACTTTCTCCATTTATCATTTTCTGTACTATTCAGTAGCGTTCCTCGAAATTGTTGAGCCAACCGATGCTTTCTTTAAAGTTGTTACATATATCCTAGTTTTGAAGCAAACGTTACAGCTTTTTCCCGGAGGAAGGTACCTAGAAAGTGAGAAAATACTCATGGATATATCACAATTTTATTGACTATTGTGTTTTTCTGAAAAAAGCGTTGTTCGAGTATTATGTTCTCAAATCTATGACAAATTGATACCAATAGGTTCTACATTGTAATCATTTAAATTAAATGTAGAAGTAATGAAAAACTGGAAACTCGTATAATTACCGGATAATGGTACTTGATGATCTCGCCAATTTTTTGTCCATTGAATCATGGCTTTTTCCACTTTCGGTACATTAGACATTTTCATTCGTTTTCTGCCTGGTTGAAAGTCAGTTTCCACAGTAGAAGAAAAAATTGCTGCTTTATTTTTTATTATGGGTGATAATGTATTCGGTGGAATTCCGAAATTTAACGTGATATCTTTTTCCTTTTTGTAGCCGCTTTCCACTTCGGGAATAATTTTTATTTTAGTTTCTAAAGTTATCGGTTGATGATGTTTCGGATGACTGATGAAATCGGATTGATGAAATCGGATGTTTTTGGCACGTTCCATATTATTTCCCGCACTAACACAATCCGTACACCACCAAAACTGCATTCAAAATGATCACAAAGACGTTCAACCCGGTAGGCCCTGTCCCAGATCTGAAATTGTTACATGGTTGGCTTCGTTCAGATAAACCGGGAGTGTGACAAAACGAAGAACCGGAGTTCGTCGGCCAATTAGAACACCAGAGAACATTGATGCTGAGAGATCCTCAATATTGCGATCTCGACGGTGTTCTTTCCGATCGTTTGGTGATACGAATTCTTCACGATGATCTTCATGACCATCCTTCAAGTTGGCATTGTTGAAGAACTCCGTGGGTGTGACTTCAATTCTCGGAGGAACGTCTGTGAGGAACTCCTCGAAAACGTTCCTGAGGACACGATTGTTTTTTACAGTGATGAGGCCCATTTCCACTCGAGTGGATACGTCAATAAACAAAACATGTGTTACTGGATTGACACTAACCCCCTTGAATTACATCAAAGGTCGCTGCATTCACCTAGTTATAGTGTGGTGTACTGCCTCCTCAGCTGGAATTACTGGTCCCTAGTTTTTTGAAGAAAATGAGGTATCAGTATCAGAGATTCCCGAAATTGTGGCAACACTCTAAATAGACGTGTGATAAAATGCTGATGGCGTGGCGCAACTTTGTTTAGGCGTTTAGCATATTTTGTCGGGGCAGCACTCACCGTGTAGATGTCGGTGGAGTACGCGTCACCGTTGATCGGGCTCGTGCTTCGCTGCTCCCTTAACGGCATTGGTAGCACCTCCCCGCCGGGCACGTAACAGTTGACGGCGATCGCCGTCGCGTCCGCAAAGCGTCGCGACGATCCGTCCGACGGCGAGCTGTGGCTGCGCGATCGACTTGCTGCCTTCGACAGCGACTTCTCCACCTGCTGGTCGCCGCTATGCTTGTCTATCTCGTGCAGCTGGTCCTGACTGCGCATGAACTCCTGTGCGAAAACAAAATAAGTTGATTCACTCTCCTAATCATATTAACGGTAGATGGGAGTTTAGATATTTAGGACACCACGATGAGTCATTGCAGTAAATGGAGTTCAAACATTTCTTTTTTTCTATTTGCGTTGCTCATGTGGTGTCATCGAACACGATGGTAACAAATTTGTGGCCCGTTTAATACTTTAGAAGATTTGTTAAATTTCATTGTTTAGTTACTTTCATGAATCTTACATGCAATAAATTAACCGGTAATTCATATAAACTTTCTCTAATTTCAGGGGAACGAGTGCGAACTCCATAGAATAACGATTGTTCTAATCAATTAATCTTACCTTGGAATTTTCAATTTTCCACTAAAACGCGGGGGTTAATCTTGCATTCTAGACGTCGAAATGAAAAGTATTCGAACCGACAACCTGTTAATTGAACGGATTCTTGCATTGTTCCACCAGTAATATATTTTTAAATATAACTCAACACTTTTTTAAGTTGAAAGAAGTGATGTCATATATGTGAATCATTTTACTATTTTACTGCAGAGCTACCGTTACTTTTCCAATTTAATTGATTTCATATAGCAACAAGAGTACTGGGATTTCATGAAATATGGGTAAATATTTGGCATTATCGTTTTAACACGGTATATAATTTCTTACTTCAAATGTTGTTTCTTAATAATTCAATGTTTTATCCCTACTTTTCAAATTTTTTTAGTGTTTTTCTGAATTGTCTACAATTATTCTTCCAATCCGTTGATTTTGTTTCCATTTTACTCATCTCTTTGTTCAGTGCTGTCTAATTTATCATCTTAATAATTCATTAACTAGTTTAACTGCTGTATTAACAACTGGAAGGTTTTTTTTATATTTTCCCACTTAGGGTGGAATCAACCTAGTATTTACTATTCTAGTGGGCTTCTAGGGCTCTTCTAGGGCTCTTATGGCTTCTAGTATTTAGATATTTTAGATATTGTAAATACTATGTAGACATATTGAAAAAAATAAATAAACAAATAAATAATAACGTTAGTTTTTTCTCATTGTTGCTTCATATGACTGAGTGGATTTTGTACCGCTGGTTAAATTGTGGAGAACGTATGGAGAAAACTCCCTCTATCAATATGGCATTGGCCCCTGTAGAATCTGGCGTCCTTTAGTTGTAGCGAAAACCAAATTGCTGTCGTCTAACTCGTCATTGGCAAGGAGGCAGTCCATTCCGTCTACAAGTTTTAACGTTCATTGGCAATATTGCTTCGACGAACTCTTTTATGAAGATTGGTGGTATTCGTTTATTAAATTTGAAAAATTTAAGGGATGGTCGAATAGTTTGAAATATAACGAAAAATAAACGTATTTCAGATAGGACATGTATTTACGTCGTATATTAACCGAGTTATGGCGCCTCCAATTTAACGACAACAGTGGAAAATTTTGTAAGGAATTTTGGCGAGAGTGGTCATTCGAAAGGTATCGAAAAATAAACGTCATCGAGATAGAACCTGTCGAAATTTTGTGTTATATTAACAGGGTTACAATGCTTTAAACATCATCAGTGACGGGTTCAAATTGTTGAAAAAACTACCTAATACCCTAAACTACTTTATCGAATTATTTAAATACATACTTCTGCCAGTTTTTGGAAAATATTGCTTCGTTTAAAAGAAATGATTTTTTTAAATTTTGGAGGTTCACAAGGTAATTATTTAATACTTTAAATCAAGTACCCGCCATTAAGTTCTATATCACATAAATTGTAAGGAACAAATCTTTCATTCTTTCTTATTTGCAAAGTGTACATGTCTTTTAGTGGAGTATTGCATGTTTCATCAAATAGCATGGGATTTATTGTTTTTTGATGTTTTAAAATAAGCAGAAGAGGATACACAAATTCTGAGTAAATAGATTATGGAGTATTCCCGTAATAAGGTTTGCACATCAGGTTTTATATAAGCTGAATAAGATAGTTTACATCATCATCTATGAGAATTAATATCTACTAAATACAGAAGTTAAAGGAATTAATTCTCAAACTGTTGTTGCTCTTGAAGTTAGTAGCATTTTGTACATCCGTAAGTGACCTTACAGCCACAACAAATATTAACAATAAAATTTGAAACATAGTGAAGAGTATTTTAAAATATGTCAAAGAATCTGTTTCTACTACTATATAGGATCATAGTTTAACAGGTTACATATTAAAAGTTAAACAAATTTCGGAATTTTTAGTAAAATGTTCACTTAACCACATAATTTGTTGTTTATTAATTCAGTCATTATATTTCATTTTTTTCTTTACAAAAACCTAAAACACAAGGTAAGATGACAAATGTTAGATTTTATGTTATAGAAGTATTTTAAGTTAAAAAGAATTTTAAAATGTAAAAAAGATTTATATATATATAGCCCAGTGTTATTTATAAATAAGTGTCACTTTCTTCTTCAATTTTCCCAAAACATGGGCATACTCATTCTTTGGACTCTCGATATAGACGTTCCGCGTAGTTTTGTCTCCAATCCACTGGTTCGGGTTCCTGCTCATCACCATGGTATCTGTTATACATGGATTTATTTGCAGACTCACCTGATCACTACAGCTGATATTCTGTGTGTTAGTCTTTAAATATTTTAAGATTATTCGCGTTTATAGCTGTCTTATGCGTACCTTAGGCCACCAATCTACCATTTTACTAATTTACCTTTTAAACCGTCCTTGGCTCCTTCGAATGGCTGTTATAATACATCCACTTATAACACAGGGAAGATTGTATTCTCTCATGACTGTGAAGTTTATAGAGATCTAAGAAGTTTTTTTGGATAGAACTATGGTATGAGAACAATACTCGACGCTCGGACTATAAGACATATTTTGCATTTTCTATATTTAAACAATTATGTGTGCGAAAGCGGTAATTTTAACAGTCGTGTGCTTAGAGAATAAACGTTATGAAATATTTGGTTATTTTTAGTTGACATTCTTGTAGGGTTTCTCGAAACCTACAAAATGAGCCGCTGTAGAAATTTCTCCGATAATTTGTTGCTCAAAATTTCTTTGGCCACTTTAATTTTGCACCTAATCATGTTCTGCGTTTCTCTGTACCTTTGCGGATTTGTTTAATTAAAGCTTCCCCGCTTCGCCATTAATTGCAGTATTGGGTCATCCATTTTTGTGAAACTTATTGTTGTTTTCCCTCATTAACTTTTCTTGCGTCTCCTGTAGAACATGTTTGAGTTGTGTCCACGTTTCTTTCATTCGATTTAAATTTCTCCTATTTGTGTCGTGTAAATTGTTATCCAGTTGGACCTTCTTAGGGTTTTTGTTTAAACTATCTAATATGTTCCTTCATTGTTATTCGTTTCCGAGCGCTGTCTCTTCGGGTTTTCCTGAGTGACCTCTTCTTACCTCGTGCCTTCGGCTTCGTGCCTTTAAGTCGTTGTCTCACCTGATTTATCACTGGGTTATGATCCGAGCCAACATCCACTCCTTGATAGGACTTAACGTTGAGATTCCTGAATATATTTGTGCCTAATAGCTAATATAAAGTCGATCTGATTTCGGACTGGGCGCTCCATTTTATCCTGTGGGAAGTTCCATCCGTAAAGCTGTCTTAGGAACCAACTGTTAGAGACGAACAGGTTGCTTTCCTGTCAAAATTGGATTAAACTTCCTACGCTCTCATATCTGTTATCCATCTCATATTTACAAACAATGTCCTCGTTTTCTTCTTTGTCCTCTTTCGGAGCAAAGTCTCCTAGAATGGATGTATTTTGGTCACCTTTGGTGTAACATAGTGGTTACTTTATTTCAGAGTAAAACGTATGTACTACTTTTTGGGTTTCGTCGGTGGTCGAGGCATAGACTTGGATTAACGCGTTTATAGGTGGTGTAGGTATATTGTTCTGTTCAAAATAGGTATTCAGATAAGGAGGGACTTACTTGTTCTTGCGTTCTTGCGACGCAATTCGCATGACTGGGATTATTATCACCAGCGTACAGTCGAGTTACTTAAGGTAATATTATCGGAGTTGGCCCATCTTGTCACATTTATCCTTAGAATATCCATATTCAATTTGTCCATTTCTTACTTGAAGTTATGTATCTTTGTCGGCATGTAACGGCTTTTTATGTTCCATTTAACTGTTTTCAGTGGCAATGGAAAATTTGTTTTCAAATTATATTCGTGGGGACTCTTCGCACCTCCTGACCATATAAGATTTGACGCGGATTAGGGGTAATGGTATTTTTTTCCATTTGCCAAAAATGGTTTGCCTTGACGATCTTCAACGACATTTAATGCAGTGGTTTCTCCTTGACTTCATTCCCACGCCGTTGACTATCTTTAGTTCATCTGCCATTTGGAGCAATTTTTTATTCCAAGGGAAGGAGAGTGTCCCACCACTCGGCGTAGTTGTCACCATCCGAAGAGGCTGATGGCCAGTCAAGGATCTGCTTATTTCGGTGGATATTGGGTCGTCAGAGTCTCGCTAGTTCTCTAGCAGGGTGCACCGGATCATGCACAGTAATTATCGCACGGGCAGGTGAGGTTAAGAGTAGCTTGAGTTGCAGGCATCTTTCCTTAGACCCCCTTTTTCAGGGTATAGGTCATATACCTTTAATCCTATGTTGTGTGTCGAGAAACACATATCATGTTAAATTATTTTGAAATTATCGAACTATTAACGTTAACTTGGGATGCAATGTATTTTTAAGGAGCTTCCCTATTTCAATAATGCCAGTTTCTTTATTAAAATTAACCAAATAAAATACTGAGTTTGTTTAAGCAAGTAGAAAAATGTGTTGCAAACATTTTAACTATTACACGTTACTTTCAGTCGCTCATTGGGTCGTTACAATAATATAAATGAGAAAGGTGAAAACAATCGGCAAGTAACTAGATGTAATATGTTCATACCATCATATCGATTCACTTGAACTCGAATAGGACCTACTTAATAATATAAAACGAATTGTAAACTAATTTATTATCAATAAATAATGATCGTATCAAAATTCCTCGTGGAGCCGTAAAAGGCGACCTTGTATCAAAAAACCTAATTCGCAATTATCGTCGTTCCTCGAAATTCGTTTAGAGAGAAGCTATATCGAATTAAAAAGCGAAGAGTGAGGAACATAAGAATAAGATAAAGTGAAACAAAGATAATTGAATTATTCGGTTGACTTGGCGAGAGTCATTAAACATAATAAATATTATTGCCAACGAACGGCTGGAGAAATGGGCTCTCCCGCTGTATTGCAAGAGAGTTTAAAAAATGACAAATCGAAATGATCGATAAGTTCTAATCAGTCAAGGAAGAGCAATTTGAATTATTAAGAAATATATTGTAAATTCAGAGAATAATGAATATTGTCTCTCAAGTGGATATCCAGCTCGGTAGTGACACTCAAATTCATTTTATTTTTCTCCGTGGAATATGCCTAAAATGAGGATTTGATCTGTTCCCATCCGTATTATCAATTTGTACAAGATTCACAATCTAGAAATAGTAAATTAGCCTTAATGGTCGCGTATAGTGAATCGTTGACGAATAAATGAACATGTAATGTTTAAGTACCAAGTCAAACTCACACGATTCTGTGAGACCGGTAAAGTAAAACATCTGTTTCCAGTCGATTTCATTTCATTTATGTATTTCAAATATGTAATTATATTGAATGTCCTGCTGTTCAACTATTACTTTTTTCATCTATTTTCCCATCTTTCCTGTTTTCGTATTGGGATTTATTCAGTTTTCCGTTTTTCTCCCCGATTAATCTCTGGAACAAATGGATTTCCTGCTCTCAGATTCAATTTCGCCGATATATAAAATACTCGACGAGGACTTTTGTGTCGGGTCGTGTAAATTCCAAGTCAAAGCCGAATGTGAATGCCCCACCCTTTCATTTAAACCTTTAAAAATCGCCAGGAAAAAAATACCAACACAAATAAATCCCGCACTGCCTTTTATCCCGAGGCCCTAATAAAGTTCCCTTTGTTCCTTTCGTCGCCCCATACGTTCCCCGAGTCCACGCGGAATGTTACCTACCTGGCCGTATTAAAACAAAATGTAATGCTGAAAAGTTCATGAATAAACTCGGACGTACATAAATTAAAGTTGAGGCATTTATTAAAATCTGAAGGAAAAAGGCTGGCAGGGTGTTGGAAAAAAACAGATGGCGTTTTCGACATTACGGCTACTTCAGTCTGAACAGATTTGTTTGAAGTTTCAAATTATTTAATCCCTGTAAAGTGCTGTATTCATCCATTGGATTCAGTGGACCACCGTTGACGAGTGGGATAAAAACGTAAAGGTTTTGTGTTACAAGTTATATGTATTGAAATTTGCATGAATCTAATTCCTCGCAATAGCAAATTTCTGGTGGTGCTTCCACTGCTTGCAAGATTACAGCAGATTAACGATTATAACTTCTTTATCTTTATTAACATATTCTTTAACTTTTTATGGTCTCTACGTAACAACATCCTGAGCAAAGGAGCAAGTTTCTCATTTTGAAGCTATAGAAATCAAATTTCCCAAGAAACACATTAATCAGTAGGGGTGGAAAATAGAATAGTGATTTTAGTGAACTAATGTGGATTAAACTTAGCAAGTTGTGGTGGTGAATCATATGCAACTGGTAATTTTCTTTATTAGTGCAATTTCTCCACTATTTTGTACCTTCCCTTATGTAAATTTGGGCCTTTTTTGCTTCGCACTGATAAGTCGGTAATTCACAAATTATAAATAAACTGATAAAGAAGACCAACACCATGGTTTTGATATTCTACAATAAAACACTATTCCACACTGCTAGAATCTGTTTTAAAAGAAATTTTTTTTTATAGGACGTGTTTCTCTCTAATGATGAAGATAGAAAATTTTATAGTGAATCATGAACTTCATTACTCGTATTAGTTGGAATTGATGTTATTGTTTTAGTAGTGTTTTTCTTTTTGCAATCAGAATCATAACTGGAGGGGCATTTTGTCTCTTTCCAAACACTAATTTTTCCTCACTGAATTCAAATACTTTTTCTTCCAAATCCTGTCTTGTTCTTTCCCCCGATGTAATTTTTATATGCGCGTTCTAATACATAAGTGAGAAGTTAGTCTTGAACATCGCATTTTTCAGGAATAATTGCAAACAAATTGTCCAAACTCTTAACTGTTATTATTTCTACTTTATTCTTGTATTATCCATAAAGCTATAAAAACAGTTTTGTGGCATTTTTTAGCCCAACTTACATAGTTTTTTAATTCCTCCATCGAGGTGGAGGTCGAGGTTGTTTTGTGAAATGGACATTATAATAGCATGGTACATGTATATAAGAACTTATCGATGTGTCAGAGCGTCTCGTGAAGGAAAACCGAAGAATTTAGCTAAAGCTTTTGAGTACTGATTTTAAAAGAGAGCTAAGTGACAACACCTCTATAAAATTAATAGCCGAATAACCGTGTTGACTGAAGATATTGCTTCTTTACTCTACATTTCACCTATGTAAAGGTTGTCAATATTTTGAGTTATTTTTGGTCAAAAACGTAACCGAAAATATTGTGCTTTAATTATGAGAGAAATGGTGGCGTTAGAGTAGGAAAATAAGGTGAATTTTCAATCGCGTGGTTAATTTGAAGCCTACCGATTAACTTCATTGGAGAGTGTAACTTCACAAGTCAATTAAGATTAAATTTGTCATTTTACATCCTTGCCGTCAGAAGAGTGGCATAATTTGAGCATATTTGTACCGGAAAAATTGATTTTGTAGCACTGCTTCTTTCTGAGAAACATTGTCTACCGCACCCTGGGTATCTTTGAAGCAGTTCGAAATATCTAATTCTATTAGACAAAAGAATTTTTGGCCCGGAAATGAGATATATTGCACTTTGCAAAAATCACGCCTTTCTTCTTTCTCTTATATTCCCATTCTAACGCCACTTTCGTTCGAAAGTTGGTGGCGTACTATTTTCCATTTCACTTTTGTACAATTTAAACTTCTACTTTATATTATCCGTATAAATTTCTACTTTATATTACCCGTTGCTGCAATTCCTTTGGACAACGTGTCAAGCAAGTAGACATGTTGGAAGAAAGTAGTGATTTTTAGGAAATTCATTATTACATTTACTTCATACAAAAATCACATATCCACGGTTTTTCCACTTTCCGTGATTATGTAGTTTGGACGTTACATATTGAAATCAGTAGATTTTGGATCCTCCTACTCTAGTTTACACGTAATACATGTATATATACATAACTAATATTATATCATCACTCCCAATTTTTCAGTCCGTGCAAAATTGTATAAATAAGTATAAATTGTATGGTCAGAAATTGCGAAATTGCCATTTTGGCAAAGGTGTCAATTTAAAAAAAATTCTTTGTATGCAATTTCGCAGATATGGACCCAAAACGAATTACCGCTCTTATAATTTTATTCGATTCTAACTTAGTCAATAATATTTGTAAAATGAATGATTATTTGTTAAATGTTAAATTTGTTAAGTTTAACAAACGATACAACACTAACATGGAACGTACATAGTGTAGTTATAATGTGAGGCTGCGGAAGTCGTATCCTATGCAACGGAGATGTCCGGTCTCATATCAGACAATTATCCCGAGAAAAACTTCTGGTTACATTTCGCCGCCAGTTTGTCTCCGGCATTTTTGAAATAACAATGGACGTCGTGAAAAAGAAAAACGGAAAGAGAAAGTGAGAAACCTCTTTTAAAGCATCATCCCTCTCCTTTGGAGCTCCCTCGTAGCGTAAGCGGTAGAGCGTCGCGTCTCAAATTAATCAAAATTAAGTTAGCCGTATCATTTTCGACATCATTTTTCATATTTCACTGATATAAAAGAGTCATCAATTCCTATTAACTCGGGTGAATATGCAAGATGCGTTTTTCGACTGCGAAAGTAACGCTTTTTCCTTTGTTTTTTAAATGACGAATACGTCGACCAGTCATCAAGATAAATTACACCGTGGTAGATCTTTTTAAAAAAATTAATCTTTCCCTCCTGCAAATGAGGAAGTTTGTGTTACGATTAAATTTTACAAAACGATTACTTGCATTAGCGGCAGTAAAACAATCCATTCAAGATAATGTGATTAATTATTGTACAAAAAATGTTCGTTCCATTGTGTGGGACATAAAGTATTCAATGTTACATTTATTATTTGTTAGGAATAAATGGTGAAACAATCGTTACAAAATTCGAAGTAAATAAATGTAGATGTCTATATCCTCATACCATAAATTTTAAAATTTAGAGTAGCAAAATTTTCTAATGATTATGTCTTATGTATGTATTTAATTATATTATTCTGTAAAATAAAAATTTTGTACAAGTGGAGCACTGGCGACATACAGAAACTAAGATATGTTCCATATTTTGATTTGAAACAGGGAAATCACTCTCTCATTCTACGATTTTGGTATAATCTTCTAGAGCTTTTAAATTTTGTTAGTTATACTTAATAACACATACGGTCAAATATGTCGGCAGCGCCCCCATACCCCGATTCAAAAAAATGAAAAACGCTATCTTGTAGAAAACAATGGTTTGGTTTTTTGCACTGTTAAATGTGTATCAATCAGAATTGGATTTTTGTGAAACGCCAATTCGTTTTATTTCCCATAAAAAGCTTAGCTTCTCTCGGTCATTTCCAAGACGGCCACACATGTGGTTTTTAGATAACTTACGCAAAAAAAGTATGTTACTTTTCGAGTTTGAAGAGAACCACACTATTTAAACTAGTTTCTAATAATATTAGTAGTATTGTGCAACTGGTGTTCTACGATGGCAACAACGTCAACTTTTACCCCGAGAAAACTTGTAAGTAAAACTCCTTATTCCATACGGTAAAAAACAATTGTTCTGAAGGTGTATGATGGGTTGGTTCAAAATACTCCAAACATAACGGTTCGGGAATTCGTTGGAATTTGTTCAAACATGACAGGAATTGGAGAAGCAACAATTTACCGTTTTTTCAAAGAAAGAAAAACTCATGGACAGAATTTCGAGCCAAAAAAACATACCGGACAAAAAACTATAAAAATCGATGGTTTTGGGAAAACTGCCATTCGTCGCTTCGAAAAAAAAAGTTCATTTTTTTATTCAAACAAAGAAATACCTACTCTCTACAAAATACTGAATTGTATTGCGGAAGATAACGAACTACCGATTGGTAGCTTGATAAAGACGAGATCGTTTGTTGGAGGAGAGAATATTTAAGAACAATAAAAAGGTTTCGAATAGAAGGAAAAAGCATTTAATATTTGGACGAAACATGGTTAAATGAAGGGCACAGTGCTTCAAAATGCTGGGTTAATAAGAATATCACAAATTCACGGCAAGCTTTTATGGAAGGTAATTCGACTGGCTTGAACCCACCTGTAGGAAAAGGTCATCGATTAATAATTATCCATATCAGTGGTGAAACTGGTTTTGTAAATAATGGTTTATTAGAATTTACCTGAAAATCAACCAAAGATTACCACGACGAAGTGAATGCGGACGTGTTCGAAGAATATTTTTTTGAAATGCTAACTTACATACCAAAAAACTCAGTCATAGTAATGGATAACTCCAGTTACCATTCGCGTTTACTGGAAAAATTATCAACTTTTGCTTCAAAAAAGGGGGACGTAGTTAATTGACTAAAAGAGAATAGATCCAATTTGATAATATAATGGCTAAAAAGGAACTAAAGAATATTATTAGGAAACATAAACGTAATTATAAAAAATATGTAATAGATGAAAAGGCTAAAGAACAAGGGATAACTGTACTTCGCATACATCCATACCACTGTAAACTGACTGCTATAGAGTTAATATGGGCCCGAGTTAAGGATGAAGTAGCCAGAAGAAATACTATATTCAAATTAGAAGGCGTGAAGAGACTTGCATAAAGCTATAGAGAAGGTGACTGCGGAAAATTGGAAGAAATGTATACAGCACATAGTGAAGGAGGAAAAAAAGCTATGGAATTTAGACAATATTATTGATGACCATATAATAGAACCCGTTATTATTGAATTAAATGACAAAAAAAAAGATTCCGATTATGATAATGAAGATATAGTGTAGGTATTGAAATATTTAAAACTGTCTTGCGATATTTTATGTAATTGTAGTGTAGTGACGAATCATCTTGATCAGAGATTTAAGTTGTATATATTTATTGCTGTTTTATAGTTACAAGTACTGACGAATTGCCATTTGGCAAAATTTTAACCATGCAAGTTTTTTAAACTGTCAGTTCTAAGCCTGAAAAAAGTGGAAAGAGAATTTTATCTAACCTAATTAAAGAACTATCATTATTACTACTATTACTACTATTATTATTACTTTTTAATTATTATATTCCTGTAAACGCTTCTAATTTTCTTAGTTGTTGGTTCTTAGTAGTTTGTTATTAACTAATAATATTTGACCGTTGTATAAACAAAGCATAAGTTTTAATTGCTATCAATAACTTTCATAGCTGTAATAATGGCATATCTCAGAACAATTTGCTGGAACCAGCGGAAAACCTAATATTATGATTATCAAACAAATGCTTAAAGATGTCAATAACTAAAGTTTCATATTTCTTGACGAATGTATAACAAGCATAATACCTGTTTATAAAACTGAAGACATTCGATTCACTTTCCTCAGAGTGGGTTTTTGAGTTATGTAAATAATTGGACTTGATATTTCTTAACGACAAAAACGTTATTCTTCTTAATATTACGTTATTATTATTATATTACATATTATATTATAATTGTAAACGTATATATTGTAATATTACAATATTACAAAAACGTTATTCTTTCTTAATATTCACTGCAGTTACACGACTTTTTTAACTTAGTACCAACTTTAAAGGCGTTATTTGTTTAAAATGAATCTAATTGAAAAACGAAGTATTCAAACTCTAAAATGTATATTGCTGTGCCTACATTCAGTACGTAGGGACTTCAAATATCAAAATAAAAAATTTTAAACACGGTTATAAATTTTTACAGGTACCGAATAGTACAATGGTTTTTAGGGTTTATTTCATAAGTTAAATGAAATTGCTGCCAAAACGTACAAAAACAGGCAAGTTGTCACGAGTAGTTACGCAACTTCAGTGTTAAAGGAAGGCTGGTTGACAGAACAATGATCTATATTTGCATTCGGCCCCTTGAAACTACACCAATATTTTCTAACTGTTTTCCTCTTTTAGTAAACGGGAAAAACCCACCCAAAAAAATGAAAGTACAAATAAAATCTTCTCCGTTAGCTTAATGAAAGCTGGAAAATGTCTACGCACCTGTATAGTCTGATGGTCCCTTATCAATTTCGTGATGCAATTGTAGATGAAAGTGATGCACATTCCAGTCAAAATCAACGAGAATATTACCATAATGATGATGATGTGCTCCCCGTTCCACGCCATCGGTACAGCGCTCTGAAACAAAGAGACAGTTATCAGGTTCTAGTTTTATGTCGCCGAGCCACTCCTAATTACTTGTTGTTGAAGTTTCGAAATTAAAGTCATGTGATGATACCTCCGGAGAGTTGGTCGCGAGAAGCTTAAAAGGATGATAAAACTTCGATGGGTTTTATGATTTTTTTTTTATTTTTGTTGAGTAATCAGCAGCCCGGCTTATTCGACTTTGATTAATTGAATTTTAATCGGTATTAAAGTGTCATTAGACAACGTCGGGGTGGAATGTCGTACTGCTTCGTCTATGGTTTAATGAGGAAAAATGTGGGTCAACATCACACAGTATACTGTGCTGATAAAGTAATGCACGAAATCGATAAAATTGTGACAAAATTTGAGACACGTCACCAAACGAGCAAAAACGTCCTGGAGTTTTTTTAACAACAGCTCCCTCCAATTGTTCGGTGAATTCAGTTCAACATAATTTTCTTACTTTACAAATAGTAATATTTTACGTCAGTATGACTTTTCCTCAAAAATTTATGTGTGTTGATTTAGCATTAGTGAATTATTATTTTTTAACGAGCCCCAAGATACTTCTGACACGAAAAGGACTATAATTTTATAATCTTCTTTTTTATTATACTGCTATTTTCCGACAACTTTTACGCATCCCTTTATTCACCCTCTGCTCGTTTAAGTATCTGAAGTTTTCAGTATTGAGTATTAAAAGTATGTAGTTCTAGATGAGGTAGAATGCTGAAATATTCTGTGCACTCAGGGATGAGAATATACGTTAAACTTCTTTGGGGCCGTTTACATTAATCTGTTTTTCAGTGAACTTATTTTCAATAATACATATACAAACCATTATACACTATTCTTTAATTTACTTTGGTATTGTTGGTGATTTGATTATCCCGATTCTGCGATTTGTTATATTTCTTGTGAAATATAGCAGTACAGTGCGAGGTATTTAGCAGTCTCCTCGGGTTGCGGTCAATATTGTGAACGAGGCGGATGGCGCGAATTGCTTATTATTCGATCAGCCAATAAAATACCAGCATACATCGAGCACCGTTACTTCAGACAGAAAACCTTTTTGATGAACGCCATAATTATCTAACAATAATGTAACAATCAGAATACGTAGCCGGCGTCGGAAAACAAGCGTGCGCATCGACGATTGAGATGGAACTCTCCAGATGCTGGAGGTGCTCAACGTGGTCGGCAAAGGTAATGATGATGTCATCTTGGTAATATCGAACGAACGGCAGCTTTTTGAGAAGATGGTTCATTGTGAGCTGCAAGGTGTGCGCGGCGTTACAGAATCAGTACAAAGATGTGTAGTTTAAAGTATAGACCCACCCAGTCAAAGCGCCATAAAGCAACTGAAGGTAACATCAGTAGATCTAAAAAAATCGCAGTACGGTATGGAACATCGGTAGTACCATAGACAGCACCTGTGGGACAGCTCTATTACAGTACAGTACATAAAAAATATTAGCAAATTATTCAGCAATATTAAAGATGTAACTGAAACTTTTGATAAAACAACTGTAGACTAACAAATGGTTTGTTTTGAATGTGATTTATCGTAGAACATGATGACATCCATAGACATTTACCAACGAATTATTTCCACCGTAATGATATAAGAAAAAGGAAAGACATCTGTGCTATCTCATTACATTCATCTGCTTCTATGTATCAATCTAGATATCATCACAGTAATGTACTTACCGCAGAAAGAAATACTTCCTAGAAATGCTTTATAGTCAGAATATAGTCTCCTAATCTCAATAATACTTAGAATTATATTTTTCATTAAAAGAAGCGGCTAGTCAATAACGAACACGCCAGGGTTCTAGTGAACACGCGTTCTTCGCCAGGGTTCTAGTGAGAGTAACATTCGGAAGAGGTTGTTCTACAACAGTGGGTGTTGACTAAACATAACAGAAACATAACGAGATAAAATAAATAACCCATTCACAATTTCGCAGCTGGCTCTTCTAAACTTCAGTGGCAGTGGGACTCGGAAGTGACACCTCAATAACTGATTTCTAACAAACCAACTTAGTAATTAACTCTAAATTTCGTTTAACTTAACTTAACTTAACTACTCTTTATCTAATCATTTTTACAGTGTACATTAATATTCAAAATGCATATTTAAATAATGCAATTTAAATAATGTAGATTGCTTGCTTTAACTACAATTCAGTAGTTCAATAGTAGTAGTAGTGTAGTAGTTAACTACAATTCAGTAGTTACGAATGATCGAAAATAGACTACTACCTAGACTCTTAGACAAGAAAAGAGAGTGAACCACTAACGTTAAAACAAAGGCCAAAATCAATTCTGCGTCATTCCCTTTTATATTTGGCTATTCCTTTAGTCATATATATGGGCCACTTTGTGGTTGACGCATTAACACACTATTAGATTTTGATATAGGTCAGGTTAAATTCAATTTAATTAACTGTAAAGTATCATCATACAATTCTATACAGATTTTGAGGTTAACCATGTTGAAGAGGAACTTATACTGTAAGCAGTTCCCCGTCCTACCTCGTCGACAGGACCTTAAGAGCACTGCAAACGCACATCATACCCCGTACCTGCCTCACGGCGACATGACCAAACCTTTCCCGATCAAGTGCCAGCCCCCGGGCGGATGTACTCGTCCTCTTTTTACACCGGGAGGGGGTTTTAGTGGGTAAGAATCCCACACTGTAGGGCCCGGCGCACCCACCGGGTCCTTCGCCTATTGAAGGTTTCCCCCTCTTCCACAAAAAAAAATCATACCCCGTAGGGGAGCAAGGAATCATCTACACTTCCCGCGAGAAGGCCGACTGCCTCGAGTGGGAGTGTAGGGAGAACCACCACCCGGACAAGGACGACGACCACGAGGACATGGTACGACGTGAGATGGCGAGGGTCCGGACGACCACAGCAGAGGGGACGATGGAACCTGCTACGACCGACAAAGTCTACCAGATCGTCCACAGATTCAAGCAGAAGAAAAGCCCCGGAATGAATGAGTTGACAGTTCCCTTAAGTACCTCGGTCGTAAGGGTGTGGTCGTTCTGACGAATATGATTCATGCAACGAATGATGCACCTCCACTACTGGGGAACTAGTACTTCGAACTACTAGTGAATTACTAAAACCTAATAATGATTTTCTGTTTCCACAGAATTATCGACCGATCAGCCTCCTACCTGATATCAGCAAGATCGCGGAGAGTGTGATATACAGGAGACTCCTCGAAGCTACCGAAGAGCTGCAGGAACAATGAGACGATCAGTTCGTCTTCAGAGGTAACACTCGGCCGAACACCAAGTGTGGATGTTTATCGAAAAAGCCACAATGGGGCTGAACGGAGGGCAGGTGACCGGAGTACTGTTGCCAGATGTCGCCAAGGCCTTTGATTGGGTATAGCACGACGGCCTCGTGTACGAGATGTCCATCTTGGGGTACCCAGGACCCCTCGTGAGGATCATCGATTCGTTCTTGCGACGCATGAAACTGCAAGTAAGAGTGGGACACGAGCTGTTAAATATCCGGAGGCCGGATACCGGAGTACCACAAGAAGCCGTCTTGTTGTTGCTGTTGTACTCGATCTAAATCTCGGATGTCCCCAAATCCGAGAACACCGCGCTGTCTCAGTTCGCAAATGACACCGACATCGCTACAAGCTCTCGCAGAGTCGACCTGGCAACCCGCTATCTCCAGCATGCGGCAGAGAAGCTCGAGGACTAGTGCATTAAGTGGAAGATGGAGACTAACGCTTCCAACAGCCAAGCACTTTTAATACAGCGAAAATGACAGCAACCGACGAGACACGTCAGATTGGGAAACGAATACGTCAAATGGAAGGAAACGGCCATGAACTTTAGCGTCACGATGGACAAGGGACTCACCTTTAAACACCACATCTAAGCAACTGTGGGACACAACACCGATTTTGACGACGTTGATTTGATCGGCACAGTCCCTCAAAGGAACCCTAAACACCGCTAGACCCTCCAAGGCCTGCCACGCTCCCGATCGAGCCTAAGCAGGAGCCCCGCAGAAGCCCGACCCGGACCACCTCGAGCAGGAGACCCCGACGCGGCCATGCCGATGCCCCCAGGACCGTTCAACGGATTTCTAAGGGACCCAGCTGCCGATTCCAACTCCCAAAGCCGCGACGGCCCCGAAGTCCCCCAGACAGAACAGGCCAACACATATGGCTGAGTCACGGTCTTCTGCGGTTTCCGCGACTTTTACCAGAATTGGCACTCTTCTCCCGAGGAATAAGAGGACTGCAGCCTTCTGTAATGCCCTCAGGTCGCCCCAAGAAATTCAACTGGAAATGAAACATACACCAGATCATTCACCTCGTCATATTTACACCAATTTACTATTAGGTAACAAACAATTACTAAGTAATCCTTATCACCCGTATCGTATTGGTTACTCTGTGTTATGATTCTCGGTGCAAGTCATTCACCTGGTTTTGCATTCGATGCTGTTTCGAGTAATATTGTAAGAAAATAGGAACAACCATTTTCGATAAATACTTGTATTCAGTCATTCTACCTATAAATAATGTTTCATTTCAGGAGTAAATCTTTATTATAACACCGATTCCGGTGAACGGTGGTTGCAAGAGGTTGCGCAACACTAAAATGCCTTAAGTTACAAAGCGGCATTACTCCCAACGGCCTCCCACATATTACGACCGAAGGCTACCGGCTCATGTATTGTACAGAGCGTTCCGTAATATAAAGATTTTCGAATTGTAAAAAACCATCAATGATGTGTATTATTATTATGTTATTATTCGTTTTCGTTTAAAACTCTTATGTTACTAATATTTCATGAGTTACAAAAACATTTTTCTTTAATTGGTATTTGCTGACTTTGAACCGAGTTTAATGAAGATTTATTATATTTTCAATAGAAGGAGTTTAGGGTAATAATCCAATATACCAGCCGCCTGAGGCGTCGAATAACGGAAAATTGAAAATCACCAATACCCTACTTTAAAACCCTCCTAGGGTATTTAAGTTAAGTGGCAAAAGTGGGACGAGGGATGAACTTGATAAATTATCCTTATGAACTCCGATCCTAGTATAAACGGACGTTAATAAAAATCCAGGAAACAATCAATCGAGCTGCAACTTAACCAAAGTGTTTATCAAAGCATAGTTTGTAAGCTTGCAAAGTTTCATGAATCTATGTCTATACACTTTCGAGAAAGGATAAATTGGTCTTAGCTCTTGCTTAAACAATTTGGTCTTAGCGAAATTTAAATTTTTAAAAAATCGTCAATTGGACTGAAACTGGACTGGAAAAAAAAACAATCAATCTAGCTGAATCCCGACCAAATTGTTTATTAAAGTGTATTTTTTAAGCTTAGAAAGTAAGTGTAACTACAACCTTGTGAACCTCGAAGTAAATGGAAAAGTATTTTTCTTGTTTATCGAATAAATATATTAAAATTTTGAGTGATTGATTTTAAACGTCTACGACACATAAAAAACGGTTCTAAACAGAAACAAAAAAACTTCACCACTTCACGGTGGGACACGTTATGAATTCGGTGATAACGGTGAGGAATCAGTCTCGTTGTAATGTGTATTACGATATATTGCTTACAGAATGTTTATGACCCACGTTTTTATATTTAGTTACGTGGTGACGACTTATTGTACCATTTCTCAGTATATTTAATAACATGGTTTTATCTGATTAGAGCATGCTTTCAACATTTTTTTTTCATGAATAAAGTCGGAGGGCGCCAACAACAATCGAATTGCTCAGTAAGAAAGGAAGAACGTAATCTCTCTTCCGAGTGGGAGTTATTCAACGCACAAAATTTCACATATCCTTCGCTGTTCTTTCCAAAATTGATTCCGACAATGTCGAAGATTTCTGGAGGTGGATTATCGCGTCGAACATTACCGTAGAACAAGATATGTCATAAATCATGCGGCCGGCGACAGCGGCGTAGAGTGCGTGAGTGCGTGCGTGCGTGCGTGCCTGCGTGCGTGCGTGCCTGCGTGCGTACGTGCGTGCGTGCGTGTGTGGGAACGTGCGTGCGTGCGTGCGTGCCTGCGTGCGTACGTGCGTACGTGCGTGTGTGTGTATGTGTTCGCGGCACATTTAAATTTCCGCCTGGAATGATAAATGATGAAATTTCCATTAGGGGATCCACCGTGGATGCACGTGAGCATATATGTACGTGGATGTTCGCACAGGTGTATATCTGTACATGAAGAATGTGTGGGGGTCGCTTTCTCCGGCTGTTCCGTTCCCATGCTTTGCATGTTCCGATTGAGCCCACACATACATACGCACAATGTACGGTCTGGATGAAAAGGAGCGAATTAAAAGGAAAAATATGCGACGGGAAGAACAAAAGAATCGCGTGAGAGATCCCGAAATTACGTGTAATACGTCGGACCGATTTTTAAGCACCCTGCGGGGATATATGTATATATTTACGGCACGATACCAGGGCATAATTGTATCGAATAAAAAGCGTTTGGGACCGTATGGAAAATGGAATAATGTGAAAACTGGTTTCCATGAAAAGGGAAACACTGTATGATTGTCGATTAAGTTGCAAACAAGGAGACTTCAGTTTTGGATAATTTTGACAAAACTACTTGTCTATTACCAACAAATAGGCGAGTCAATAAATTGCTGAGTTTAATCAGTAAAATTTTTACGAGGCAAGTTTTATTACCAGGTCGATTATGCTGAAACTAGCAAAAAAGTGAAAACGAAATTGTTTCGTTTTATAAAATCGTTATCGTCACTTTTTACTAGTATGTGATGTCATGAGTTCAAGTGTTTTGAAAGGGAGGTCCAATAATTATAACTAAAGTTGTAGAGCGAAACGTCTTTATTTCTGCATTATGGCCACGTTGTGATAGCTGGCAACACCCGGATTTCCACAAAATTGCCAGGAAACACTATATATGTGTTCTTCATATCATTTGTGGTTAACCCAGGTGAGGAAAATCAGTACTTTTGTTTTACTTACAATTTGAATTTCTGCTTTCCGAATGTTTACAAATAAGCCATTATTCACGTCATAGAGGGACGGAACGCACGGAAAACGACAATTACGACCAGGAACGGTGTCTTTCGCACTACTTTTTCTGTTCCATTGGAATACTTCATGTGAGATGTCAAAATTCTCATCACTTTCTTGCAAAATGGTGAACGCGGTATTCCCTCGGCTCTTTGGGAGCTTCCAGGGCTTTTTGCAGATTCTGACTTCCTCGGACGCTCAGTTACTTGCTACATTCCAGAGGCGAGGATTATTGCCCGTGGCGAAGACGTGTACGAAACGTCAGTGCAGAAGGCCTTGCACCATTATTGCGCTTCAAGATAGATTTTTGGGCCACTGTTTCAACTGTCGTAAATACATTTGACTTGGTTTGAATGTACAGAGTCAAGGTTAGATTGATGGAGTTTGTTTGTATTATATAAAAATATTTGAAGAATGAAGAGAAGACACCATAGTATTTCAATATTAATTGCATAATTAATGTTGGTATGCCTATTTATATTCTTTCCAGATATGAAAATTAAGTGGCGAATTCACCATAAATCGAATTATTTGCACTTTGCGTGGGCGCATTCGCCAAAAATTGGAAATGTTTAAATATTTATATTTCTCAATTTATGCATTTTCCTCACCTGGCACCTCCAAAAACGTTATCTACGGGCAGTATACAGTGTTTTCTGTAAATTCTGTGGAAATCCGAGTGTTGCCAGCTATCACAACGCGACCTTTTTGTGTAATTTAACAAACTTTCATTCATGTAGGCAAAAGTGCAATTGACTTGGTAGAGTTCATTAGTCCCATACGTCTATTAAACTACTGGTATTTAAATGCAGCATAATTTACCAATGTGCAATAAAGTTTATACTTAGTGAAATTCATTACACCTTCGCTTTTTGCCTATTTATTATAGAGTTTCACTCTGTTTTTATGTAGTTCGACTAACTTATTACCTCTACATGTAATCAGATTTCTCCTTTATCTTCTATTACAACATAAGGTCCCTTAAAAATCTTTTCGCTTCTATTAGTTGAGGAATTTCTTATTAAAATTTTTGTTCCGGGATTATAGTAAATAAACTTACATTTACCGTCACTTACCGCCGCTGCTTACGCTTTTATTTCGATGCTAGCAAATTGTCTCTAGCTTCTTTATTAGTTAATTGAATTCGATATTTCAATTCAATAGGATAACTATAAAAATTGTACATGGGGTCAACTTTATCATTCAAATTTGATGGTAATTTGCCAGTTTCCAAAAATTAATTCATAGGGTGTGTATCTCGTTTCTGAATGAACGCTCGTGTTATACGCAAACCACCAAAATTGTAGCCAGGAACTCCATATTTCGGGATGATTTGACGCATGAATTCGCAAAAAAATTCCCAAAGTCTTATGAGAATTTTCAATTGCGCCCAAGGATACGTGGTGATATGCCGTAGGATTAAGTTGCTTTATCTTTAGTGTTTTGATTGCCTCCTTAAACATATTAGCTAAATTTCATCTATTTGCAAAGGTCCAACAAAGTACTAAAAGTACTTTACTGAACGCTGACGATGCAGTTGTGGTTATTGAGGGTATCATAACGAAATATTTTCCTTTTTGACATAGTTCACATTTTTTGATAAAATTGGAAATATCTTGGTGCATATTTGTCCAATAATAATACCTCTTGATGTTATTATAGGTGCGATAAATCCCAGCATGCCCATCTGAAGGGTGCATTTGAAAATCATTAATAATTATTATTTGAGTTTCCTTATCATCAATCGTTTGTACTTCTTTTAAAGTTGATATTTTAATACCTATATTGTCACGAACACGAGACTTCGACGATCACAAATAAAAAACAAAGATTTAGGACACGGCCGGAGGCCACGGTCAGTTCGTGTGAAGTACGACAAAAGAAACCGAGAGTGTTTAACAAAACAAAAGTATAAGTATAAGTTATGTAAAAGGGAAACATTTGTTACTTACGTGGCATTCTTCGTCTTCCTCATCGAAGCGAGTCCTGCAGTTGTATCTCTTGTTGCACCTCAGATCCTTATGGATACACGTGTCGTCCTCGCAGAAAAACTCATTTTCATCGTTGCATGGATTATCTGAAACATAGGAAGGAATCTTGAAAATACAATTGGAAAGAATTCACTGATTGGAATTAATATTTTCTATTAAATATATATACCTCATCTACTTCGCGTTCCAATTGAAAATGTAATTTCACATTTTAATTCTATTAAAATTCACACGAATACGCGTAAACGTGTAGTTTATTTTCATTATTATTATTTTTATTACGCCGATTTGACAACGTAATAAAACAACTGACGACTCGCTTTTGAAAAACACGGTCATCTATATTTTTGAACGGTTTTCCCTAAAAACAAACGCAATTAATTTTGCCCATAATTCAATTTGACGCAGGCAAAATAAATACACTTTTATTTAACAATATCACTCCCACTTCCGCAATATGTAAATATTTACTTATTCCACGATTATTATCGTTACATAACTTTCACGTTTCATTTGATGCGAGGTATCGATATATTTTGGGCGTTGGAGCGAAGATTTAAACGAATTGGTTGAAAACTGGAAAATTTAGTGGGTGTTCGAGAAACAATGACAAATTTAAAATTCGAATGCCAAAATTGGTTTAGATTACATAAAGTCTTGTTACGTAATCAATTCTAAATATGTATATTCTGTCACTAATACAATACAATAGAGCTGAATTATATGACGGCATTGAGTTACTGTCTATTTCACCATTGTGCTGACCACTGACATGACCATACTGTATGCTACTGAAAGCTAAGTCCTTCCAATCAGAATTAATTGGTCCAGTTGAAAAAAAAAAATGGAATAAAATTTGATAGCCAACCTACCGCCATATAAAGACTGAGATGCCGATCCATAGGCGTGCCATATTTAAAGAAATATAAAAGATCGTTACTCACTTTGTCAACGAAATTTTATGAGGGGGTTTAGGTAGTGAAAACATTATTTTGTAGTTGATTTTTTGACATAAAAGTTAGTAATATAAAAAAATAAGTGAAATAAATAACTAAATAAATAAAGTATCAAAAAATTTATCATTTTTATCGAAATATCATTGGTCTAGTTATTAGGAGGGATGGTCGTTAGTTGTTAGCTAGATAAATGCAAGTTAATTTAAAATGCAAACCGAAAAGAAAGTAAGTGTACCTAATGCAAGATGAATGGCAACAATAAATAAGCATAAATATTTAAAAACAAAGCAGTATAAAGCATTTTCTTATAACATTTAATAATTTTTATATGTATTTTTTTTTATTTTTTTTATTTTTTCTTTACAAGTAAGCACAAATGCCCTCTTGGAGATTACATTTTTAAGTGTAGAGTTAGAATTCGCATATGTATTCCCAAATTAATCCTATAATTCATCTCAGGAGGAATCGAGGTCAGGATTAATAACTATCGGTTGAACAGGTGCGGAAACATGGTACTTTTTGATCTTTGGATGACATGATGAATGCTGTTTTTCCAAATAAATTTAAAGGAGTCGTCATTATAAATAGTGCGAATATTTTCTAAAACAATATTTGATAGTGTGGGGATAAAGTTATATTTTGGCAAACCACCCTTTACTGTGTCCCAGATCAACTCTATGGGATTAAAAACGCGATGATAAGGTGGCAGCCTTAAAACAGTGTGTCCATGTACCGCTGCTAAATTGCCAATAAAATATTGCGGTTTAAAATTATAATTTTTAATAAGGCCTAATAAAACTTTTTTTGTTGTTACATTTGGAATTTCTAAACTTTTTGAATTCGTAAAATCTAATATTTCAACTCTCTTGGAACTTTCTCAAGTTGCCGGGAATGATACAATGCTTTATCCATAGCAATTACAGAATTTGTTGGAATATTTGGTATGAGTTGTTCAGCAAACCACTTTTCAAATAAAGTCGCATTTATATCTTGATGGTAATCAGTACAACTCTGAGTGATGGCTTTTGCTGAAATTAAGGCGTTTGGAATAAAAAAAATTTCATTCCCAGCAAGCAAAGTTATAACCCTTTTCCATCTCAAGCAAGTTGCATTTAAGGTACAATTCTGAGAATTATCTGCCCAACCGTATTTGTCCACACCATGTGTATCAAACCAGGTTTCATCCAAATAAACAATACTTCGATAATTGTCGCGGTATGCCCAAATGTTTCTTAGGTAATTTTGTCCTATTTCGGTGATAGGATGTGATTCCATAATTATCACTCACGAGTCTAATTTCTTATACTTAAATCAACGTTTCAAAACTATATTACGGAGTGATTCTAATGACTGATACTTGTATTTTTTGGAATTTTGGAATTTTGAGTAAATGATTTGTAAAGTCGGAACTGTATTTTCTTTATAGGTAGCGTAAATTGTTCGCCGAATAACATCCTCAAAAGCATCATCAATATTTGTATTACAATCCGTGATACGTTTACGTTTTACTTGATAATCTTCGATGTTACCTTATTTAATAACACGACAAATCGTTGTTCAAGTTAATGTAGTTGATTCAACAATTTTCCGTACAATGGAACTCAAAGAGTGTTGCAGTGACTCTCATTGTAAACAAACGCTGTGTTTGAACATGTGTCATACTGCGAAAATTCCCAAATTTGTGCCTAATTTTTTTCTGTGACATTATTTGTATTGTGTACAATGTCTATATCATTGTCATTATTAATTTCGTACTCGTCTAAAGATCTCAAAGAAAAAAATTTAAAAAAAAAATTGCAATTTACTCTAATACATACACACACCACTGAACTCTAATGACGACTAAAAATGAACACGTGCTCGGCGCTCAAATTTAATGGCTGTAGTGGACCTGTTCCAATGCCCGATACTAATAAGCATTTCATATATAGGCAAGTATTGTAGTGACCGACAACAATTCCCCGCACCAAATATACAGGGAGAGATTAAACGGCACGTTACACAAATACTCTGCTTTTTTATAAGGTAAAAATTTGTTTTTTAAATGCGCTCGGTATAAAATCGGTTAATTATTTTTATCTTTACCTGGACTAATTCTAACAGGAAGGACTGTACATAGCATTAGAACTCGTAAATTAATATATGGTAAATGTCATTGGAAAAAATATAAAATGAAGTATCATGTTTTGAAAAAAGTTCACAGGGAATAAATTTCATTAAACCAGACCGCAGGTGCTGGTCGTGGTTTATAAGTAAACTGTTGTTGATCGGTCCTGATTTATATTACAAATTTTACTAAAATGCCACAATAGTTTTATATGCAGCGCTTCAGTTATTTTGAAAATATTACCCTAACTCTGCTTAACTTTATAGCAACCAAATATTGGTAAATTAGTCCAGAGGGCAACTTCAAAGTGAAGACCTAACTAGTTTCTGTATTTTTGGCTAGTTGCCTGAAGCTCTGAGCGAGTTATAACACACTAGGAAATAACAAATAACTTAATTCTCACTTGTCGATTTTGATGAAACTGCATATGTATAGTATATTCACAAATAAGACAAATGTGTTTTCCTCATTCCAAAAAACACTACTAAGAGGTAGATTCCATCACCAAAATTTCTTCCAAAATTATTTTTTAATTTTAAGAACAAATATTTTAAGAACGAGAGAAGATTTTTTAATCGAACTATTGCCAATATTTTTGGATAAAATAAACCATGCAACTGCAGAACCTTTAACTCTAAGGGTTACAGCCCTTGTTTTATAATGTAAATTATAATTTTTTTAACTGATTTTGCCTTAATCCCCTAAGAATTTTCCAAAGTTGTCAATTAAACTTTGATAAGGTTAATAGTGATAGTTGGTGAGTGAGGTGAGTTAATAGTGATAGGTGATAGTTGATAATCTACTTTGTAATTTTTTATTATCTTGTAATAAAGGAAAACCAAGGTTGACTTGTGGAAGAAAACCTGCAACATTTATTTACACTTGGGAAAGTACTTGGAAAGTGTTCGATTTATAGAATATCCAAAGAGAGTGTCAGAAGATCATCTTGAGAAACTAAGGTTATTGGAGTTCAAACACAAGTCAAAGTCATTGGAGAACGAAATGCAAGGAAAAATCACATTGGAGATGGCACTTATCATGCAAGAAATCATCAGGAGTTGATAATACATCGCTAAATGGAGTAGATGTAAATCACAACAACAACATAAGTAATGTGCTAAGTTGCAGTGCTGTCGCATGCCCTTCTGAATGTTTACACAGCGGTACAAGTAACGCTTATAGGCATCAAAGAAGTAGATCTGCATTCTGTTACAAGTCATGAGATGTAAAAATCCCTTCAAAAATTTTTAAGAAGGAAAAGACACGTTCAGTTTAAAATGGGGTAATTATAAAGAAAAAACGCAACGAAACAATGGTGTATCTATTTTCCTAGGGTGTTTCAGTGTCAGGCTCGGTTAAAAGCATAATCAAGGGGTTAAGAAAAGAAGCATGTCGAAAGAAATGATGGAGCTATTAATAAAACTTTCAATAAACATTTATTAGACTGTATTAGATTCGATACAGTACAACTCTATTGAAGAAGGGTAAGGTGGTTTTTAAATTTATTGAACTAGAATTATGGGTGAAGAAGAAACACAGTTCAATTGCTTTTAATTTTACATCCTAAATTCTTTAAAAAACAACAGAAACCGAAATAATCCGAAGATTCTTCACACATTACAAACCGCTGTAAAATTAAAATGAAAAATTTAGCAAAAACAAATTGAATCAATACAAAAGTATAACAATTTTAAACGTCAACAAAATAGACAGTTATGAATTTATCATCGAAACAATTAACAAACAGAAAAGGGTATATTGTCCAATAGACTGAAATTTGCAATAACTGAATAAAATATCCAAATTAGAGATTATTTCTGTAATTGAAGAACCAAAAAAAAACCAAATGTCGCAGAAAAGGTAAATGAAGCAATCGCAGACATCACGTCCGTGAACCAATAATCGACCAACGAAGAAGACACTTCAAACAACTTCAGAAGCGTCTCTGTAACGGTCACAAACAATAAAGTGGAAACTGGAAGAAAGCATGGCCACTTAAAGGAACACAAATGAATGAAAGAATTCACCGCATAAAACCCTGCAAGTTGAATATTCTAAAGGAAAATAATATTGTCACTACCACGAGATTTCCGCAACTATCAACAACACAAGAAATGGGATCACGGCTCAGGCCAAGGTGAAGTGATATAAACTTTTATAAACATGCCGACAATCAAGGTGAGAAATGTTTAGATAAACGAAACGTTTTATATTGACAAGCGCGAAGAACACAATACAAAATGCGAATATAAATGGAAGGTGGAAAGGAAAGGAGAGGAGTGTTGTCCGAAGGGTTGTCCACATGGGTCGTCCCTGACGGTTGGGACAGCCGATTGAGAGACAGTAGAGAGAGTGGCCGACCTGAGAAACTTGCTCTGTCGACGAAGAGACCGAGGAAGACCTACCGCCCCGTAGATGCTCTCTGGCCTGCAGCACACTGTGGAAATCAGAAGGTACGGACAACAGCCCTCTATTATGTAAGTCGTAATTTCCGCCTATCATGCTTCAGCCCTTAGGATTCGCTATGCCCGAAAACCTTTTCTTCTTTTTTTGTTTCCAATCTGTTGTTTGATTCACAGCAAGCTCTACCTTCTGGGGATACCAACCTCCTCACGGGGCCGTGACATACGGATGAAGACGACCGACTCGTGACATATGATAGAAGCGCCGTGTCACGTAGCCGTGAAAATATCTCTGATTTCAAGGAACTTCTCTATCATTGAAAGTGTGTACGCTACAAGTTCTACAAAAGATTAAACAAAATAAATTGAAATCACCAGGACCAGACGACATAGACATTGAGGTAATAAACCTGCTGGATGATAAGAATGTAGACGTCTTGGTGGTATTCAACAACATATATGAGACAAGCGAAATACCTCAGAACTGTCTTGATTTGATGTTCGTACTGATCTCGAAAAAATAAAACACAAATCGTTGTGGTCAGTTCCAAACAATCTCTTTCCAAATCCTCTTTTAAGAAATATTTTAAAACAGATGTGAAAGAGAAATTGGCCGTACACAGTTGAAATATGTGTGTTTAGAATGGTGCTGAAAATACCATGGACGGATCACGTAACGAACAATGAAGTAATATATTAAATAGGAAACGAAGAAGAACAGCAACAAATAATTACAAGAAAATAAACTGAGAAGGAAAACATATTTTCAGAAATTTCAAGTACCAATTCCCAAAGTTGAAGATGCTCGAACATATAATGACTGGACCCCACCACAAAGTAAATTAATATCGACGTTTATTTATTCGTAAATGAGCCATGTTTATTCAATCCAGAAGAAATGAAAGTATTCGACGGTTCTATTAAGATTTTTCATTATTTATTTCACGGTACTAAAATAATTGTGTGGTTTTTAAAAGTCAACTGTCTTAAAATATTTGCCGAAAATTCACATTAATGTTTCTTCAAAACGCTACAAGCCGCTGACAACAAACTGGGGAACTTTAACATTGGGGTAAATATCAACGTTCTCAAATATAATGTGGCCGAATACTATAATATAACTTCCGCTAGAAAACAATTCCTTATGAGGTAATTTGGATAAATCCACATAAAATTATCTTAGAGTATTTATTATGTAATTTATGTAAGTAATTGCCGGAATAAGCAGACCCCCTCTATCTTGCCAACAGCCTCTTCTGTGGTTGGAAGAGAAAATCTGAGGGACACTCTCTTGTCCTTGGAGCAAAAAATTGCTCTCAAAGGCAAGTGGGCTAAAGACAGTCAACGGTATGGGAATACCTAAGGTAAGGAAAAACCAATGCATTAAGGACCCCAACGGATTTCTCAAGATTCTCAAGACAAACAATTCATGGCCCCTAATTCGTGGCACACCTTAAATCGTCAAGTGGTGCAAAGAATTTCCACGAGGAAAACAAAAGCCATGAAATCTAACAGTACAACAACACTTAATATAAGTACATGGTGTCAAGAGCATGTATACGCTGAGAAAGATCCATAACATAAAACAAGAGATGGACAAATTGAATGTTGTCATCTTGGTTATCAGCGAGACAAGCTGGCAATGATGATTCGAACCACCCAAATAGCGCAGGGTATTATTTTATATTAAAAAAGGGCTCATTCTTTCTTAATGTCATACCTGTCCCCGACAGAACAATGCGGATTCAGCTGGGGGCAAAACCTACAATCTTAAATATTATCTAGGTCGATGCTCCAATGCCGATAATCCAGAAAGGAGAATACAAGTTTTTACTTGGAAATAAAACTTTTGTCCTACACTAAAAATGGCGAAGTTACCTTAATTTTAGATAACTTTAACGCCAAGGTGGGGAAGGGAAGGAGTGAGAACATCGTAGAGAAACATGGCCTAGGAGTCAGAAACGAGAGAGGAGATACCTTGGTTCAATTTTGCTAAGAGGAGAAACCATTTATCTCTAACAACTGGTTCAAACTACCGCCAAAACGATTAAATACATGAAGTACTCTCAAGACACACTGTTTTGAGACCCCAGTTTGAAACCAAATCGACTTCATATTGGCTTAAAAGAGATTTGGAAATGGAGTACTTAACGCTAACATTAAGAGGAAAATCATTAAAAAGTCTGACGTACTCTTTCTAAAATAAGAACAATAACAACAGGCTATATCAGACGAGCTAAATCAAAAATTATGTAAGATCCAACAGACACAGAATATACAAAATATCGATGAAGGGGAGTGCATAGAGTGGAGGTGATATGGAAACAACTTAAAGAATTTATACTGGAAACCTAAGAAACGGCGACAACCAATAATCAAGAACATAGAAGATGGATGACTGACGAAATATTGTCATTAATAGAAAAGCCACGAGGGTTTGAACAAAAAAACGTGCAGAGATACAAAGAAATTCAACAAGATATTAGCGATCGGACCAGAGAGGCGAAAGAATCTTGGATGAAGGCAAAATGCCAAGAATATGAAGAACCTGGCGGTAAATGTGATATGTTCAACATCCATCGAAAAGTCACAGAAGCTACTGGAAATAGAAGGCACCAGTCTGTGACAAAATTCTTAGATGCGAAAGGCAAGCCAACAACAAGCAACTAGAGGAAGTCTGGATAAAATATATATCGAAGCTGTTTATTGACACAAACTTCTCTTACGACAATCAAATTCACACAGAATTGGGACATGATATAATCGCAGCAGAAGTTGACAAATCACTTACTTGTATTAGGTCCGGAATGGCGGTTAGCCCAGAGAATATCTATCCAGAAATATTGAAACTCATCAATAAAAGAAATCAAAATATTGTAGTTCATTTCTTCAATATTATCTACAAAACTGGAGCTATACCTTAAAACTAGTTGAAACCAACTTTTATTCCCATCTCTACAAAACCTGGGACGAAAAAGATGTATGAGTACCACCCAATCAGCCTGATGAGCCAAGTGCTGAAGTTGTTCTTAAAGATTCTCCACACTCGTATAAGGAAGAAATGCGAACAGATATAAGCGAGGAACAGATGGGTTTTCATAAGGGACTAGGGACCATGGAGGAACCATTCACGCTGTCGGGAAATGCATTCCCGGGAATGCTGCCGAAGGCATTTGCCTGTGTCAAACATAGAAACATGAAAATCATGCAGAACTTATAAGAACACCAAGTGGCCTCAGTAAGAATCCAGAGCTCGGAAGAAGAGACGACATCTCTTAAGCGAGGGTCAGATAAGGGTGCATATTTAGTCCAGTGTTGTTTAATATGTATTCCGAAGTAATATTTCAGTATGCACTTGAGGGAACAGAATATGGCCTAAAGATGAACAGAAGGTACAGTTATAATTGCTAACAGATCTGAAGGCCTTCAAAGACTGATCAATAAACTGTCAGCGGTAGGTGATCGGATGGGTCTGCAAATAATCGCCAAGAAGACAGAAAAGATGGTGATAGATCGAAATCCGAACTAGCTATTGGAAATTAAAATACGTGGAACAATCTCAGCGTGGATCAGAAGTTTAAATATTCGGGTTGCTGGATTGGAGAAGATTTAAATCCAGATTTCGGGTTAAGAGGTATAATCGAATTTCCCAGAACAACATTTTGAACATGCAAAACTTGTTAAGTGACTTGATATATATATATATATATATATATATGTATATAATTGAACTAATATAATGTAGATAAGCTGTTTGAAAAAAAGAGACGAAAACATGAACCGCTTTAAAATAGATCTTACTAAAACACTACGGAATAAGGCAAGTGGAGACATAAATTAAGAGGTAAATAAGTATCCTATTATCCACCTTAATTGGAGGTGGGTCCTCCATTCTATCTTTCTTCTAAAAATATCTATTTTACTTTGAAAATGTTTGTGACTCTGACTATTATTTACAGAACAACTTTTAAATGTAATTTATTTACGCTTTAAGTATGGGGTGATATAAGAAAAAGTAATTAGGGCATGTACCCTCCCAAAATTATTTCATTGTAATTCTTAAAACATAATAATTTTATATGTACCAAGTATAACTTGAAAATAGGAAGATGTAACAAACGACAATGTTTATGACGAACAATATTTAATGTAAAAAAATATTTTTCAAAAGCTAGTGATTGATTGATAAAAACCCTGTTTTTTATGTTACATTCAGATTTATTTATTTGTAAGGAATTTATCTTGCCGACTTATTAAATTTTTATCGAACCTTAATTTAAACAAAAGTTTAATAATGGTAGTTACACTTGAAACGGTATTCGGGAATTATTTCAGAAAGGGGAAATATTTCATGGTCCGTGTTTACTAATGGTTAAAATTATTGTTCAGTTCACAATTCAGTATTTTACTTTTTGTAGGTTCCTATTCATGGCTAAGCTAAAGTCTATTTCTTAATTCGCGCACTCAACTATCCAGCAAATACGAAGATGCAAAATGTCAAAATTGTTGGTATTTTTAATTTTTGATTTTTTTGATTGCAAATGTAAATTTCTATTTTAAATGAAATTTAGTATCCTGTATTCAAATCTAGCCAGAATACGGTACCGAAAAAAAATTAAGTATCCTTACATTTACTTGAAACACGGTTTGTGAAATTTTGCATTATTTTACGCAGCGATATATATTATATCCAAAATTTTTATTTACCTGCGGTGATTTCTCTGAATGCGGTAAAGTTAGCGTGAAACTTTGTCTTAGAGCTCATGGTGGTGGTGTAAAACCTGACGTACATCTTGTTCTTCGCTGAGAGCATAGTGTCTGCCAACGAACCGCAGAACTCCTTATGCTTATGTATGTACTCAACGGGTCTGGAGGGGAACACTTGGACAAAGTTGCTTGTACATTCGTTGGGCTTCTCCAGGTTGAACTGCGCGAACTGCAGGTAAACCTAGAAGAGAAATTACGCGTGTTTATGCAGTGAGCCGAAGTAAACAGTTCGTCCATTTTTCAATTAGGAAATATTGGAAGGTCTCCAAACTACTTAATTAAATTCATACCACGAAATTTTCAACTCTTCTTGTTTTGAATCATAAGAGTATAGTGATGTGAATAAATTTATGAGGTTCTCCCTTCTTCAAATGTTTCTCGCGTAGCACAACGCGATTTTTCACATTCGTCGGATTATATGAAAGGGAAACTTCATTGTTCGCGTAAAACGAATAAATAGCTCACGTCTGGTTTTACAAGTTCGCTTTCGACCCGAAACAACAATATTCAGTCATTTTTTCGGTGTACATGGAGCGGAAGAATAATCCACCCACGGCAATAAATAAAACCATTCGTCATGTTTGTTTCGCACAACATGAAACTCCTCCGATTGGAATTGAAATGCAGGAGGGGTCGGGCAAGGAAAGCAAGCTGGGACTTTGTTACGGTAATATAGAGAAGAAGGAAAAAGGAGTCACCGGAATTACTTTGGAAGTTTAAGAAAAGAAGAGAAAGCAACGCAGTAATACTGCAATAAACAAGGAAAATATAAGACAGAGACCAACCTTTGTAGTTCATCACTTTGAGACATTTCAATACTTATTTGACGATCTTTCAGAATACTGGAATTTACACCATTTAACCTTTTCCAAAAGGTTTTAAAATTTCATTTCATACAACTTACAAATTCATAAAAATCGTGAAATTATAAAGTAATTCTATCCCAACGGATAAAATCTGTGAATTCAGTGTTTCCAGTTGATTCTTCTAGGAAATGGAAATCCACACGGTAAACTTCATCAATGTATTAATACGCCGTAAACGTTGTTCAGACTCCCGTTTACACTTTGCTCGAAAATATTCCTTCATGGAATCCTGGTGGAGTCATACCAGTCCTTTTTACGTTCATCTGTAATACAGTATTATATTGCCAAAATTCTTGCTACAATGGGTGTCAATTAGCGCAGATAAAATTATTTTCGTCGAACATTTATTTGATTTGTTATTACATAAATAATAACCCAACCGATATACAATAATTTATTATTTACGTTTACATTTTAATTTACGTTATTTAAATAAAATGTATGTCAAATTACACGTAAACTAGTTATCATTTCGAAAACAATCTGTTAAATATATAAAATGTGCAGCAATTTATGGTTACAGGCTTTTAAAAATCAGAAAATAAAATATGCTGCATTCTGCGAAATTAACAATGATAAAATTCAAAAATATATATATTTTTAATCTATTTATCAACGAATCAAATTGATACAACAAACTGTCACGGACTACTTTCGTGAAAGGAACGGAACTAAAATTGAAATCACGTTCCATGTACAGTACTACAGAACATAGTGTAACGAATTTCCACGGACAAGTCGGCGCCAGCGGGTTCCGTGAAATCGTTTAATAGTGCGAGAATCTTCTGGAAGCAATACGGTTCGAATATAAAAGGCGACCGGGAGATAAGGGGGTCAGTCGAATACAGGTGTAAAAAACCGTCGTATAAAAATTTCCGTTTACATGAATTAGAAAAAGTCTGCATAGTGTTAGTTTTAGTTAAATAAATCACGACTAATTAGTCATAGTTAGTGTTATCAATTATTAGGAACCCATGAACGTAACAAGTGGTGTCAAGTGGGATTAGTTGAAAGTAAATTAGGACAATGAAAAAGTTAAGTGAACTAACGGTCGCCGAATTGAAAGTGGAGTTGCAGGAACGAGACGTAGATTGCGAATGTAAAAAGCGGATACACAGAATAGACTCTAAGAGGACATTAAGAGCAAGGGCCAAAATCCTGACGTGTATCTGTTTGAGGGAGCAGTTTGTGTGAATCAGCTGATTTCGGGTATGACAATGAAAATTACAACGAAAATTACAACACAAAAAGGCGAAATCATGACCCAGATGGCAGCTCAAATCTCATCTCAGGAGGACAGAATAAGGCAGCTAGAGGCGCACCTATTCACTCAGGGAGCACCATCGGAATTCTTTGAACAAGGCTCAAGAGAAGGGTTGACCCAAGAATCGACTCCAGGGGCGGAACTAGCGGGGATGAGTCTGGAGGCATCTGCACGACCAAAGCCACCGACTTTCGACGGTAAGACATCGTGGTCGAACTACCTGAAGCAGTTCGAAGCCGACAGACGCAAAGAACGATCGAGAACCATGGTGGCACAGAGTGAAGAATGCAGTTGGTCATCCCCAGGAGTAAGACGCCAGAAATACTTCGTTTGGTTCATGATGAAACCTCAGGAGGACATTTGGGAGTGACGAAGACGCTGCAGAAGGTTCGCGACAGGTTTTATTGGGCCAACTGCTCCAACGACATGAAGGAATGGTGCCGTAAGTGTGCGATTTGCGCCGCCAGTAATGGTCCTCATTTCAAGCCATGGGCCCCAATGCGACTATATAATGTGGGAGCCTCTTTGGGAGGACTGCCCTGGACATTACTGGACCTTTCCCCGAGACCAAGGGGGGAACAAGTACATCCAGGTGGTCATGGATTACTTCCCGAAGTGGGTGAAGGCGTACGTCATACCGAATCGGGAAGCTGCGACCGTGGCAGACGTACTAGTAAAAGAGCTGATTTACTGCTTTGGAGTGCCCATGGAATTGCATTCCGACTAGGGTAGAAACACTGAGAGCGAGCTCCTCCAGAGGGTCTGCGAGAAGTTGGGCATTCGGAAAACCAGAACTAGGGCGCTACATCCCCAGTCGGCCGGAATGGTCGACCTGATGAAACGAACACTGGGCAAATACCTCTCATAAGTTGCGTCTCAACACCAGCGAGACTGGGATCAGCACCTCCCCTTCTTCCTGATGGCCTATCGATCGGCGGTGGCCGAATACATTGGACAGTCCCCGGCCAATAACCTTTTTAGCGGAGAGATGAGGCTCCCATGTGACTTGAAGTTCGGGTGTAATCCTGGGGAGACCTAGCGATAGAGGACTACGTCACCGTGCTCCGGAAGAAAATGGACGATATTCACGAGTTATTGCAAGGCAACCTCCAGATAGCCAGCAACCAGATGAAGGATCGATATGACGTCAGGGCAAATGACGGCATCTACAGCGAAGGTGACTTAGTGTGGGTTTACAATCTACAGAGAAAGCGTGGGCTCCTAGCGAAGTTACAAAGAGTGTGGGAGGTACCCTATATCATCAAAACTAAATATGTGTAAATTTTATTTAAATAAAAGTGAACGTAAATAATTTATAAAAAATAAGTTTAGCCCCAGGCTGGGGTAAACAAAGGTTGCGGCAGACAAATATTAAAGTGTAGGGAGCTATTGTTTGTTAAGTTCTCACAATTATAATTGTTCGATCTGGATGTAATTTATTGTAGTGACAATTGCAAAATGTATTGTTTGTTGATCAATGTAAATATTGGACAAATATTAATTTTGCCGCCGTTAGTTAACACCTATTACTGCAGATTTTTTTGGCAGCCTTAGCGTGGTATACTATCAATGGTTAATCATCAAGATTTTAGCTAAATAACAGATGGGGGTAGAAATCTTGCAGTGCAGGAACTCTGACACAACAGGGACATTATAAAATCCCCTCCTAGTTAATGAGAACAATGTCGTGATAAAGTATTTAAGAATCGTGGCAATTAAAGTATACTTACCCTCCATCCTGTCCTTACGGTAATGGTCCACAAGCAATCTATCGGTTTAAGGGTTTTCTTGTATTCGTCGATGCTTCTTTTTATGTCATCTTTGCTTAAGTCGCCTTCCTCTTTGCCTACCCTATTTACTACACACGGGATGATCTCCGGAACTGAAAAATAGAATATATTTAGAGAGAAAATACAACGAAGAGGACATCAACAATTAAATGAATAAATTTAAATTCGTTGATATTTTGTATGTGTAGATACTTTGGAGATAGTTTTGAAGATGTATTTAATTAAAAATTGTAGTTGTGGGTTAGTTTTATAGAATCTTCGTTGGACTGTCTAACTCGCCATTTAAATTTTGTGATGCTGACATGTGTTCATTCAGAAAGAATAGAATCTATCTTAATTAATAAGTGACAGCTTGATAAATGAGTTTTCCTACCACTAGAATCCTGTCTCATATTGGATTGCTTATTGTCTGAACTCATGTCCTTGGCGTCAGATGTGTATAAGTAAATCGCAAGCGAAGTTAATCTGCTTACTAGTTAGAGTGATTGTGTTGCCATTACATGCCTGATTGATACTATATTATATATTGCTTCCATAATCTTTATGTATGCGTATATGTGCCTATATATGCTTTCCATAATCTTACCATTGGAAGCCCTGTCGATAAACTGATACACCGCCTTAAATCCTTTATATTCGATCGTGCTATCTGACTTGAAATGTATCCATAGATGTCGATCGCCGGAGATCATCTCATCGGGGAACGTCTGGAACCTGCAGATTGGCTTCTTGTTAATGAGCTCGCTGTAGCCGTACGGTCCATCCCTGACCTCCAGGAAGTCGTGTTGGCACTCATCGCTCTCCTCAATCTCGAAGTAGTCACGGAAGTCCAACTTGATGACTTTCCCCCTCGGAGCTGAAATATACCACATCCGATTTAGCTACGGCGGAGAGAGGATTGAAATCCGCCGCGTTGATTGGAAAGGGCCGGAAAAGCCGCGCGACGTTGAAAATAGGAATTTCATCGGCAAATAGAAGGTAGTTAATTGAGAAATATTGCAAATGTAGTGTATTGGTGCAATATGTAAGTTAATTTCAATTGAACGAGGATGTTGCAAACTTCGTAGTTGATAAATAAACAAAACATTTTAATTTATACCTGTTAGATATAACAAAAAAATATATAAGGTAATTCAATATTAAAAGATGTTTGCAGAAAGTAATGTTAATGTAATTATCGAAATGCAAAATCATCCCAGTGCCATGTAAGAGCACATATCGTTAAATGTAAGGTTCTTGGTAATATCTAGTGTGCAATTTATTTAGTCAGACCAACATTCAAAGAAGTTCTAAGCGATAATAAAACTGAACTGGCTGGCAAGAATTAATATATGCAATAGGAAATTTAAAGAATAGAATGAATTAAAGAATTACTCAGAAAAGAGAATAGAATAGTGATAGTTTCTCAAAGAAAATACAAGAACCTTACATAAAACTATTGAATACATTGTACTGACAATTAAAGCTATAGACATTTACAGCAAGGTAATAAAAATCAAACATTAAACGATTTTAAAAGAGATGAGAAGAAATCAATCTTTTTGTAAAAATGACTGACCAGGACTTAAGCCCGGACCTCTCGATTTGGCGTTGAGGATTTTACCAAGGTATCACTAGGTTTTTTAACACAATAGATGATTTAATAGAGATGTTTCTCGTATGGTAAAACCCCAAATCCAAATTTATTGGAGAAAATTGCTGAAAAAATGCTTAGGAACATTTTCCTTAGCAACAAATTTTTAGAAATTCCTGCAATATCTGCAAATGAATAAATCATTCTGCAATTGATACAAAAATTTATGATATCGAAATCAGTCTGCTAGAAACGCTTGACATTTTTAAACAATTGTAACGAAGTTAATTTATCGCCATTGGAAGTTTACTACCTCAATTCAGAATAATTTGAGAAGAGCCAGAAGAACCAGTAATATTTGGTTTTCTAAATTACAAACTTTAACTGAATAATCACTAGCTGGCACTTTTCGCCGAAGCCGTTTTTACGTAGCATCTGTCCAAACGTTACCATTCATGAATGAAAGTGGATAAAGAGAGAAAATAGATGAGAGCCGAGACCGCGTATAGTGCAGACCCACGTGTGTACATTTCTCTACGTTACGTTACTTGTATTAGTATATCGTGGTGTAACTCACTGGGGAAATTTTACACATGAAAGCCATGTGCAGTCATAGTTTCTGGGGTGATCCAATCGAGGCAATTTTTGCAAATTAATGCCCCCCGTATTAGACCTTCAAGGCTATTATAGTGACCTACATAGGGACGAATTAATACAAGTAAGTCCATTTTAAATAAACACATTCTGGTGTCATCCACCCAAAGGTAAAAGATTATTGTCCGAGCTCTACTATGACAAGGGATCTAGGTTTCCACTGCTATGTTCGATATTTACTATGGGGAAACTTTATTACGCTCCAACATATACACCTCGTTGGCTTAACTTTCGCGACAAACGATCGTTAATAATTCTAAGCTCCTCTTCAAAATTATCGCTACTCGTACACACTTGTTCCGCCTTTTTCCTTAAAACCACTTTTTTTCAACTTCTCCGCCGAAACCTCTACCATAACTGCTTGCTTTAGCTAGTTTCCTTTTTTCTTTATTGTAGCGATAGGATGAAATATACGTATTTCCTGCAGTAGTTACACGAATTTGTTCGGAACAAATGTTCGCGCATGGTAAGTAGTATGTTTCTTTAAACAAACTATTAAACTTAACTCAATTTAATTGAAATTAAACAGAAAACAAAAAAAGTTAAGCTTACTAACCACATGTAGGATATTGAGAAAATATTGTGCAGAAGCAAGCTACGTTGACAACGTTTAAGGTACTCGACATCAAAATCTCTAAAGCGCAGTGCGAAGAACATTCCAGATTGCTGTTGATATGCTTAATAGTTTGCACATCTCCGCAATCACAGAAGTCGGAGGTTGTAAAGTAACCCCACTATTGTTGATTATTTCTTGATCGTGCCGTGTTGGTATATAGTCAATATGATACTGAAACCACCTAGTCTTCATTGTAACTTAGTGACAGATTCTCTTTGGTCCTGGATCCTGGTTTCAGCCAGTACTGTTCTCTCGACTGCGCCCACCTCTCCACTCTAGATCCAGATTGAACGTGAATTCAGTGCTTTGGTAGCTGACTGAGTGTTGTGAAGAGAGTATCTCCTGGAAGACTCCCTCACCCTTTTTCTATAAGAAGCAAACTTGCTTCGCACATACGAAAGGGAAATTCCAGCAAAATGGTTTAGCATGTCAGTAGGAATAGGTTTTAAACATCCTTTAGCCCAGTTGCTGATGTCGTTCAGAACAACGTCTGCGTAACATCTAGTGTGCTCGAATTGTACCAATCACTACTTGTATACTTGCTTACTGAGGAGCAAATTCTTAGGGTAACAGTCCTCACTACCTCAGGTTGACCGCCCCATGAATAGTTTGTAATTCCCCATAAAACACTATTTATGCCGTTTTCCATCATTTTGATGTTAATGCAGGGCTGTTTAAAATTGCAGGGTTCTCCCCAAGGTTACGACTAATTATTTAGGTTGCTAAACAAGTGTGCTTGTTAGGTTAGATGTACTAACAGTGTTTAAGAGTTGGGTCTTTCCAAGAAACGCGCAGTCTTCGTGGTACTTACGGAAATGAAAGTTTTTAGCCGCTGAAGGTAAATATTTTTTTATTTCGATTACCTGCACGCGAACCGATCTTGAACACCATTGCCAGTACTTCTCCAAATTCCATATCATGGTATATCTTTAGGATACAGCGTTACCAACACGTTCGTGAAGTCTGAAATTCATTGAATTTTGTACATGGTTACCGTTAGTTTACGTAATTCAGTAAATAATTCCATCATTGCATATGCAGTTGTGAGTATTATTGGTACTGAAATAAATGTAATTACACTTCTTGTCTGTTTCTGTTATTATTTTCACGGACCGACGATCCTCTCCCGGGTATAAACTAGCGCCGCAGATACTAAAGAGACTACCATCAATAACACAATAGGAGCTGGCGCGCAAGAATTCTATAACCGTTTTCCGCCTTCCCATTGAGTGGACGTTTGACCAACGATATGACCCAGCACATCTTTTTCTAGAGTGTTTGACGCAAAGTGAACAGATGAAGCCCGATTTCCACACCCTAATTTGAAAACCCGTCCCGCAAGCGCCAACGGGAACAATTAACAGCGCTTATGTCAAACTCATATCTGCCGAAAATCACCCAAAGACCGTTACATATAACACACAACAATAAATATAACGGAATAAATCAACAAAGACACCATTCGCTTTTGTCATCTCGCCACTTGACTATACTACATCGTGATGCCATCCTTGCCCTCAGGATTATGTAAGAAAACCCCTCAATATTTGGTAACAAATTTATCTTTTTCTTTTTCATAACTGTTGCTCTTTCTATTAGTTCCAATTGACTTTTGTGTCTTGTACATTAAAAGTTGTATTTACTGTCTGTAAACTGCAATAAACTCATATTTCTTCTAGTCGATTTTATTTTTTTGACCTGAGATTCGCCCCAGTTTACCGTTCAGGGATACTTAAATGTCACAGGACGTGATAATATCATAGAATAATATTGCGACTCACTCGAATTCTGGGAGACTATCGCAGAGAGGAGTGACGTGCACTGATTTTTTCCAATATCTGGGCTATCCATATTTTAATTCGCTCCAATGAGATAAGAACATCTCTGTCGAAACCTTGTCAAATTTAGGGTGGTCGTCGTTGTAGGAAACCCGTTATGATGGAGATCTTTATTTGCCTCTATGTTGCTACGTCAGTCAATTTCAATTCAATCGGGGGAGACCACTGATTGGTTAAAAACGTCTCCCGCCTGAAAAATAAGAGTTCATAAGAAGCATTGGGTATCAGAAAGGATGAGATGTTCAGCTGGATCCAGCAAGAAACTTGAAATAAGAAATTTAGAAGAGGTTTGGTTGGTTGCCAAGCGATATAATCCTGTTCGAGTTCGATCTTCCGGACCTGTTATTCAAGAAGAGAAGAGAATGTACCGTGCAGTACGTTGTTCCAAAGGAGACATCAAACATTGAATTCTCAAGTACCCTATTTCACTTTTAAGGACTGATAAACAGCGGCTTACATATTTTTCTTCAATATCGTAAAACGTTATATGATCGACCCATCGCCATTTTTTAGATTTGGTATCAATTATATCTACATTTACAAGTTTTTGACTCCTGTGTGCATCACCTACATTACAAATTTCATATTCCAGTTCAACAAATATTTTTTGGACGTCTTGAAACACATGAATTCAAGAAACCTATTTTTGGAAAAGTGAGTGCTTTTCCGCATGAACGGGAATATCGGCATATTGAATACCATAATCGTTGTTGAATGATAAATCGAATGCCTAAAGGGCCCTTTACTCTGAAGAATGTTCATTCTAACTCTAGTGATTCATTAGAAATTTGGCAACTTTTATCTATCTAATACCTATATCCTTAGTTTGAAATATTTCTTTCTTACTAACAGAAATTTTAAGAAGCTTGTACACTTATTTAGAGTGTGTGCCTAATAGGAGAAATTTATACGATGGCATGTCGCCAATTTTTACATAAAAATTATAAAAAAAAAACATTTCTTTTAACAAAAATATTTCTTTGGAGGAAGGTTTAATGCAACTAAAATTTATCGTTACTCATTGTTGGATCTCGTATTTGTCTTTCTATGGTTGTTTCTTTAATTTAATTACCAACTTAATATTTCCAACAAAACGTTTGCTTTACGGTCAAATTTTTGCTTTACGGTTTATTTTTCGGAAGACTCTCTCTTTCCTTATGGGTTGTTACGAAGCCATTGTGTTATACTATTTTTGGGGGTAGTTATTCTGCTGATTTTATGATTGATTTTAGGTAATAAAACCACTACAAAATTCGGGCGTTGTCTATGTTTCTAATCCATTACACTACACAGGGATTCATGAGGTTACGGAGAAAGTATTTGCGAAATTTAGTTCCATCCGCCAAAGATTCCAAATTTTACATGTGAGTTATATTACGATACGAGCCGGGAAAGTTTTTAAAAAAAAACTTTTTATTCACTTTACACACTTAATTAACTACAAGATTACAACATAATGTTATGATGTTATGCGCCTGACGTCTCTGATGCAAATCCTACCGTGCTGTCGCATGAACCATATTTATATGTTTCTAGTTCTGCTGACTACGGATGTTGTCTTCTTTAAAATGGTCTCATTGTTTGGGGCTGACGTTACTTGTGCCTATGTTCCAGCAGCAGTCTCATGATTATTTTAAATCTTTCGGCATCTTATTTTTTCTGAAAGTATTTTATACCGAGATTCCGACGAGATAAAGGCGGTAAACTTATTGCAAAAATGTGAATAGGGGAATGCGATGATTTCCTGTTGGTAATAATACGTACCGTGCTGGTTATAAAGGCTACCGCCGCATTTTCATACCGGCCTGGATCCTTTAGATGGGGCGATATAGTGAGGGATCCGCCACTCGTGTTTATGCTTGAATTGTTGCTTTGCGCTAAGTACTTTAATTATACCACAGTATAATTGAAATTACAAAATATTTAAAAACAAATCACACATCGAATGTCACTATAATTAAGTAAACAATATTTTTATATCTCGTAGCTTGGTGGATTCTAGTACAGTACTGAACTTTTAGAATTCCTTTGAGAACCTAGGTTAACGTAAAAATACTGCTCTACCACAATGTGTGCAGACTAAAAATCAGGGACTAACTTTATTAAACAACACTTTTTTCTAAAATGCAATTGCGCCCGCTTAGATTTTAGACTATGGTCTGTCCTATTTACCATATGGCATTTTTACACACCTTCAACATCTCCTAAATTCCACTGTCTAGTCCTGTTTCCACACCTACCGAAATGGGATGGGTAATTTAGATGGATGGACTCAATCAATGCTCGATAAATCAGGACATTCGATCGATTGGGGGAACGGGCGGCGACTGAACTGCCATGGCTCGTGTTTCGTAAAATCAATTCCTAATAATTCATTTAAAAAATGTGGACGTGCCGATAGTCAACTTCGTTATAGGGATCATTTCACACCACATTGACGCCACCACACATAATTTATTTTCGAATTCGATGGTTTCGACTCCACGGTAATTACTATGCTCAATTATAAGTAGCCTCGTATTAACATAAAATTACACGGTACGTGTCGCCATACTATAGGTTAACCTCCCCAGGCCACATTCACGGTGTGAGATTGCTTTAACAAATTCTAGTGACTTTTTGTTGTGAAAATTTCCTTATTTTTAAATTTCCAACAACAAAAATTTCACCGGTTAATAAACTTTTTATAAACTATATAGTGAGTAAATCCATAGAGTCAGTATTTATATGAAGCTTGTAATTAGTTGCTGGAAATTTTGAGGTCAGGAACAGATTTTGTTTTGAAAGTAATGCAAATGACAACTTCTTTGACAAATCTGACTTATTTGAAACATACTACAAAAATCTTGTTTCCTCTCAAAATTTTGAAAAACACGATTCGAAAGATAGATCCACCCTCACGATGTGAGAGGGAAAACGTTATTGAGTATTGGGAATGAAGAACAACCAAAAAGGGATCAATTATCTAAAGCAGGAACGGTAATAAATAAACTTAAGCAACGGTAAACTCGAGCATCTCTGTCCCTTCCTTAACAATACATGAGGAAACATTGAAAAACAGGTAGATTAGGTACGGAGCCGATCTTTAGAACCGTATGTTTTTCGGATACTGCAGGCATCTTGCAAACTAGTCGTCTGAAGGGCGAGCTCCGAAGATTTATTGCCGGAAATGTCGGCCACCGGGTCAATACAAACCGCGAAACAAGCCCGATTTATCCTGAGGGAAGAAGGGCGTTAGGAACAATAGTGTAAATTAACGTCTTATTCATGCGGATTTATCGTCCCACGGCGAGGGAGCCGGAATAAAAGTAAAAGGAGTTGCAATACAGATAACTTACACTGTTGACTAGAATTTGTTAGGTCGATTAACGAAGACGTTGTACTTAAAGTGGCCAAAGGGATCCTCGAAGGGATCTGTTCACTGTTTAGTCTCAGTGCGTTGTCTTGAATTAATGAATTTACATCTCTGAAGTGGGGAAGGACAGGTTGAAGCGCAATTACTGAAATTCGGGCACTGAAACTGATGACGTCGGTGAAAAAGTTTGTCTCAAAAGGAGATGACTAAATTTCATTTTAAGTTTTAAGAAGTTCGTGATATACAGAGTTTAATCGACACTTACTCGACTCAAATGAATTATTATACGTGGCTTGAAACTCTCTGCATATCTTTCCTTGAATTTATACTAAATGGTCTGATAATTATAGATAGTGGGCTCATGCAGTTTCTGGAAACAAAAAAAAAAAAGATCTGATGATCTAAAATTGTTCACTACAGATAAAAACTTACGCTTACGGCTTGTCGACGTTTTGCCTCTCATCTGAAATGTTTTCAACTAAAATCACTAAAAAGACAAGTTTACAAAAGATTAAAGTTGCTGTCAAGAATGTTCAAAAAGCTCTATATGTTTGTGTATATATAGCACCCTAATATACAAACACAGTTATGAATTGTATCACCAATATGAATTTATCCAATGTAATGGTTGTCATGAATTCGTTGAACTTTTCTGCTTAAGGAGTAGCTATGAGTGGCAGGCTACTTCTTCTTCTCCTATATTGGCAAACCTCGCAGTTTTGTAATTGTAGAAGGGAAGATTTTTGCCACATCAGCACTAAATATTCCGTTCTGTCCGTTCCTTCCGTTCCTTTTTTTCCTTTTTCCTTTTTTTTCCGTTCCTTTTATTTGATATTGCCATTAGGGTAGACTGGGTACGGTTGTGACAGTTTTGGTTTGATCGCCAATAATTTTGTTAATTTACAAGTTAGCTTACTTCTGAATAAGGGAAAGCCTGCTAAAATTACCTATTCAGGGCACCTATTCCTGAATGTGGGTAATTGTAATTACCTAGAGAAATTTTAAAATTACCGTTCCACCAATAATTACCTAGATGATATTCTTGAACTAGGACGGAACTACATTTACCTGAAGTATTGAAGGAAATTTTTTTGGGACGTTGCCAATTATTTTCTGTTCATTTGAACCAATAAACATGCATTTTAAGGTATTTTAATCTGTTTTGTGGTTACGTTGAACTGTCAACTTTCGTTTATAGGTTGTAGGATAAGGTGCTTTGTTAATGTGGTTGTTTGTAATAGCATTTAATTTGTGATATCCAGAAAACAGTTTTTGTTTTTATATTGATTGATTTAAGGTGTGATAAGTAGAGTGAAAATAGAACGTACGTTTTCGACATTTTTTAAAGCATGTAAACAAACTTCTATTTTACATCTATTATAGATATGAAGCCACAAAAAAGGTGTTCCGTGTCAAAAGCGCAGAGGAACACCTTAATTGCATTTATAAAAGAACACGAAGAACTTGCCTCAGGCAGATTTACAAGTGATTTTATTAGAGTGAAGGCTAATGCAATGTGGGGCGACTTAACGAACATTTTAAATGCGATTCCTTGGGCCTCACGAAATGTTCTGCAGTGGCGAAATGTAATGTACAATTTCATTGACGTCTGACGCTTGTCTTCTTAAGTCTGGAAATATAAAATTCTGTAATGGTTTTATTTCTAATTAGCTGGGTGAAGGCAATTACATACATATACATGTGAGATCACACAAAGGTAATCATTGTCATAATTACGCATAGACGCCTTTATATAATAAGTAACGTGTATATCTTGTTTCCCAAATAAAACAACAATATACTTACCGGAAACATTTAATAAACTTTGTTTCATTTAAATGGATCCACTTTGGTAGTACGGCATTTCAGCATTGACCTCATCTTCTTCCAACTCTTCAACAATATTTAATATGTTGATAAAAAACACCTCGTTAAATTCTTCTTCCATCATACTCAAAGTATTAAAAACAATGTAAAAAACCCCCAGACTGATTTTTTTTACAATTTACGTAGATTCGCACATTTTAAAATCTGAATTCCCCTCAAGAAACCTCAGTTCTCTCTACAAATTTCCACTTATATTTACCTATAATTTTTACCTAGAGGATTTCAAGAATATGACTGAGGTAATTACCAAGGAAATTGCAGACATTTCCCTAGGGAAATTACTTTACCTAGTCTCAAGAATTGGTGCCCAGTTGGGTATTGAATTTAGAGGAAATATCATCGATTACAATTCTCATGTCCAAGGGTGTAAAATCAAATAATTGATGCTTTATTGCACTGATGCAATTGTAATTAATCTATCAAATGATGGCAGCGAGGAGCTGACTTCTGATTGGTTAGATCGATTTCATGAGGACTTTTCTTGTTGTAATACTTGCACTCTAAATTGCTTTCTCCCTCTTATTTGACCTATTCGTTATGATTATTGGCACTCGGTTCTCTAACGGGCGTTCTTATTGTTAGTATATATTTTTCCTTCTTTAGGTCGTAAATTTTGTATAAGATTCGTTCTTCCAGATGACTGTAAGATCGCAGGTCATTGATAGAAATGGGTGTTCCCTAACTGATATTTATAAATACGGCACGGTCGCTGTTGGCGGTTGAGGGAGTATTCTTTTCTATGTTCCACTACTGGGGACCGCCCGTCATAGGACGTGCAAGGCGTCTTGAAACTCGGTCCGAAAAATCACAAGAAATTTGCTTACCTTCCAAACACGAACGAATTGCTGTTACAATATTGTACCATATTCATTATCATTGCAAATACTTTTTAAAAAAATTCAAAACTTAAAATACCATAATAAAATTATATGTTCACATTGTTTTAAATAACAATACTGATGAAAGTTCTAAAAAGATATCTTTCGAGTAATTAAAGCAAAGGAACAGAAGAAAATTAGCAATTTAGTGATCCAGAACAATACCAAATGGATAGTACTCTTTGACAATTTCAAAAATATGCTCTTGGAGAGTAATATAACAAAGCAGTATAATTTCAGTAATAAAACAGAAGTTAAGCACATGACTTTGCAAAAATATCGCATCCACATAAAATTTAACAAGTATAGTAAGTAAGTAGCAGTAGCTAGTCTGGCGTAGTAGTAAGAAATAGTTGCTTAAAACAATAACCTGTCAAAATAATGAAGACATATCGCGAGAAAAAAATCAGAAATTGTAAATTAAACCTAGGGCTGAAGCTAAGGATTATTTCAGTATTAGGTTTCCAGTAGGAGAATCCAGTCCATTAATAGACTTTTTTATTCATCGATTACAATTGACAATGAATAACATTCCACTACAAACTACTATTATTCACGATACCGCCATAGTTGTAGGATGTTCAAGGTATCAATGGTATCAATACCATTAAATAAAAACCCTTCGTACCTCATTTCAGTTATGACACAATTATTTTGTCAGTATATATTTTGTAAATAAATTACTTTTAGGAATGCGACAATAACAATGTGGCTGCCTAATCCACAACCGATCATTTATTGTAATTAATAATTACAAATGAATTAAATAAAAACTAAATAATGCGTTTTTATTTTATCGCTGGCGATTTATAAGACATTCTCAGGTGTTAAATCCATCAAGACCAAAGTTATCACGACGAAATTGTAAGTAAAATAAATATACTTTTTTACTCATATACCATATGCACTTTGGACCGACATGAGCTTATTTAAGTAAACACCTTAGAACAAAGCTGCTTAATATGAGCAGTATATTGGCTGGGGTAATAATTTTGAAATTGTTTTATTGCATTAAATGTAAAACAGTCCATACCATTGTGCTAAAATATGGTATGTTGACATAGCCATATGAGGCAAAAAACCTATAACAAAATTATGACCAATGTCAATGCACTGGCGTAGAACTTGAGTTTTCTAGTAATTACATATTTCAAACTTCTACGCTAATCGAACCGGTTTAGGTATAAAATTTAAATTAACCAAATTATTTACTACAAAAAGGTGCCCTTGATAGGTTTCGAATACCCTAACTGTATTTTATAATTCACCGTTTCTTTCTTACAACAAAAAATATTCAGTTAATAAAACGAACCCAATTTTATATATATATATATATATATATATATATATATATATATATATTTATTTATTTATTTATTTATTTATTTATAGTTCGAGTCACTAACTTCGAATAATTTCAGTAAATCAGAGAGTTATTTTGTTGGAAATATGTTCAGACAGGTAGATTATTATTTTGAATTGCGCTCTTTTTGATGTAAGAAAATGTTATACAGCCTGTACCAAATTTGAGATATGACGTCATCAATTATTTTTTTATAAGGCAATACTAATTTTTTCATGACTATTCCTAAAGGGTATATCAAGTTATACATGATCTATACAAGTTTTACGTAATGTGATCATCTGATCTATCTCATATCAATTCAAATAATATGTTTCTTCTACCACCATAAGAAATAGTCCACTGGTGTTAAATACGGAGAGCCGGGAGGCCGGGTGGCTAGCTATCTGCCTAGTGGGGACATGATGATTTTGACATCTACATTGAGGGCACTCTAACGATGCGTGCCCTCGATATGAAACACGATATGAAAACGACGATATGAAACATATTATTTGAGTTGATATTAGATAGATTAGTTGCTCACATTACGTATAACTTGTATAGATCATGTATAACTTGATATACCCTTTAAAAATAGTCATAAAAAATTAGTATTGCCATTTAAAAGATAGTCGATGACTTCATTTTTCAAATTTGGTACACGCTGTATAATATTTTCTTACATCAAAAAGGGCCCAATTCAAAATACTAATCGACCTGTCAGCAAATTTGTAACAAAAAATTCCTCTTTGCTAACTTTATGCCAAATTAGTGACTCGCACTGTATACAATAGATTATAAAAAAATTAATGCAACACAATTCTAATATGAAGTCATTCATGGAGAAACTAACAGTATCGTATAGGTTTTCACAAGGTAAATAGATCAAATTTGCTTAAAGTCAATAATCTCCTCCTTACTTTTTGTCACATTAAATATATACGTATTCAGTATAATACATTCACAGATACTTTCGACAGTTGATAAACTGAACAGAATATTTAATGTAAAGTTAAATCGCCGTCTGGTTGAACGTACCAAGGAACTGACAATATCGCTCACTCTTGCTAATAGGAGATACATGTGCGAATTTGAATCTGTGTCTAACAGTGGCTAACCCACGCTGCGCTAGAATTGGTACCTATATAACGTCACTGGATCACGTGGTACCAGATTTGTTTTGCATGAACTGTAGATATGTTCCCACACATTATAAATTTGTGTTTTACTTCGTAAAAACCACAAAGCTTAATACGTCTTGCAAGTCGCGTTAACTCATTGTTAACATGGCAATTTCATAAAAACTTTCGCTTGCACTCAGTACGTACATACATCTAAACAAAATGTGTATTGAGAACTCATCTTTTTTAGTTTAATTGGGTCGTGTTTCAATATTATTTAAACTAACCTTGATGTTAACCTAACATTACTATGTTAATTGATTCTTTTATCCGTTCATGTGATAAGATATTAATTATTTGTTGCGAATTTTGGTATAGTCCTTCCATACTTTGGTGTTGAATGACACTGTTTATTTTTTAATTTTAATATTTAATAATTTTAGCGGTATCTGTTAATTTAGTAACTGAAACATCTTTCAGCTGAAATGGTTTACTGGTGCTCTGACGACTAGGCTTAGAGACGTGTGTCGATTTTCTTAAAACATGGATATAAATTTATTGTATAGCCACACGGCCATTACTAAGTGCTGTATTTCATATTTTGCCATCATTATGTAAAGTTTGTTAAAAGTCGATGACGAAATAAATGAATTCCAGTTATTGATAATAACAAAACGGAACATTTTCCAATTTCCCATATTTCTAATATCTGTACATTCTATACACCAAAAGAAGCAGTAGAAGTATAAAAAAGCGATAAATGCACTTCTCGAGAGGATCGTACGAAAAAAATATTGAATTCAAAATACTCGCTAAAAGTGGCCAATTTGGAAACTGCATTAATATAAAACAATATGGTTGGTTTTTTTATGTACGTGAGCTTTATCACAGTTAATCTCGAATTAATAATATTCACTATACTGTGTTCCCACATACGAAGATTTATTTATGTAATATCGAGCCCCACGGATCAAAGTTTCCTTTATATGTTTTTATGGGAGTCTTAGGGAGGACATCGCACTTTCAGCTTTCGTTTAATGTCAGGGAGGAAACGTAGCCAGCTAGGGGAGATGATTTATCTCGAGAACAAACCTACAAAAATCACCGAAACCCCTCCTGAAATTTACGGCACGTACATGCATTATTTGTAGCTCGAGCTACTGTGAACTATGCCATAAAGCAGTTTTTTCCGCAGGACAAAATTTACGTCGAAGAATGGAGCACTTGGGGTACTCTTTCAGGCCGACATTTAGGGATTTTAAAGTGAGAAAAAAGCTTTCTAGTGTGAATGCCTACGAAATTGTAAAGGTCCACTAAATTGCATTAAGTCGTTGTAATGGAACGCAACCCTTTCAAAAGCCTCCCGGTTGTGCACTTTTCTACCGTTATGGAAGTAGTTTTGCTTTCATGGGGAAAAACGCAGGAAAATTCGTTTTTGTGAGGATTATTTTAGAGTTCTAAATTCTAGTTAAAATATAAGAGGTCTCCTCTAGTTGTTTTTACCTGACAAAAATACGAAGATATTAAGCAAGACCATAAAGAATTTTGAACTATTGTGCACCTTCTTATTACCGTTAGTATTTTTTATAAAAATCTGAATTTAATATTGGATTAGTAAATATAATTTAATGTCAGGAGCAACGATCACTATCTTAGAATATAATTTTCTAATACATACAATATTTGGAAACAAAATACCAACTTTGAAACGCAAGTTTCACTACCTCTCTACTTCCCATCTCATTATTTTCCCTAATTTGTTGCCTCTTCGTCGGTAAATGGCCGCAAAACGTACAACACAAAATCGAAACTAATTTGAGGCTTGAAAGGATCTTCTAAATATCCCGTATTATTTAATTTTCATTTAATTCCGAAAGTTAATCAAAGTTCTAGCGAATGAGTTACGGTTTAAATGGAAACGGGAAGGAATTATACGATTTTCCGGGTAAACATTTTATAACGAGTATTTTGGATCGTATTATATTGAATGCACTTGTAGATTTTATTAAATCGAAAACGTGATTAATTACCCTTTTGTTGAAATTTCGGACGGCGATTTTCGGATCAATATCTTGATTAATTATACTCGACAGTAATGTTATATACAGTTACAGGCGGTGAGCTAGAAAAATAAATTTTGAAAAGTACACATACATGCGTACGAACATTACATGTGCATGGTGGTCGAATTACTTTCCGTTTCGTTAATGAGCAATACAAATTTAACAACTTCAATATTGTATGCTCCATCTATAACTGATATCAATTAGTTTTTGGATAGAGGTATTTTGTTTACGCTGAGTCATCTTATTCCAAAATGAACTGAGCTGGACAGAGTTGTTAGAGAGGACAATGTAATTACATTATGGGTGCGGAAAGTTATACGTCCACAAACATATGATATTCACATTAATCTATTTTCGATAGTTTTACCTTCAACTAACATCAGTAATTTTAATATCCATAGGCCTTTCCGCAGAACTCATTGATATGGTTATGTTCAAATATTTTAATACTGACATGTAACATCATCCAACAATACATACGTCAACTAGGTTAGACTATTGCGAGAACATTTAATTTGTTACCTTGCCATTAAGCCTTAAACCAAATGCCATAAAGCCGTTTCGTCTCGAGACGTACTTTCATTTTCTCGATGTCGTTACCTGAAGCTGGACACCTTTTTAAACTGAGAGACCTGATCGAAATAACAGTTCACCGTTTTTCACCATTGATGTTCACCAGTAGGGTTCCAGTGTAGCGTTGACACCAAATTCTGAATTCCGATGAACATGAACAATACCTTTAACATGTTCTTTGCTCAGGTCGCACAGGCTATCCTACAAGACCTCTTAAGTTGGTTTGTCACAGGACTTTGATATAGTAAGCAAAAAAAATAAAGGATCCATTCGGCTGAAACCGCCATTCTCAGTTCGTCTGTGCATATTCTTGAGGCACCCCGAATAGCTCACGATGTTCTTTCCCGGTAACGCCGAACCTCGCTTTTCCGGTGCCCCCGTACGCGTTCAACTGGACCAGTGACTGCTCTATGTCCTCTTCATGAACTTGTCGAACCTATTGCTCCTGGTTGTGATTACCACTAATGTACCACCGTGGGTTTTACATTGGGGACCATAGCGCTACGATAAATAACGTCTTTGATCCAGGTTTTAATGACATAGAGTACCTCCCACACCTTTTATAACTTCGGTGAAAGCCCACGCCTTCTCCGTGGATTGTTAAGCCACACTAAGCCACAGCCTTTACTGTAGGCGCCGCCATCTAACCTGACGTCATACCGATCATTCTCCGATCGCTGGCGATCTGGAGGTCACCTCAAACCAACTTATGGATATCATCCATTTTCTTTCGGAGCTCGGTGACATAGTTATTTCCTGCCAGGTCTTCTCCTTGATAACGCCCGAACTTTAGGTCACATGGGAGCCTAATTTCTCTGCCTAAGAGGACATTTGTAGAAGACTGCTCAGTGGATTCGCTCACAGCCGATAGATAGGCTATCATTAAGAAAAAGAGATGCTGGTCCCAGTTTCGTTGGTGTTGGGACGTAACTTTGGAGAGGTTCATGCCCATTGTTCGGTTCATTCGACCGTTCCGTCTGAATGGAAATGTAACGCCACAGTTCTGGTTTTCCGGAAGCCCAACTTCTAGCAGACTCCCCTCCCCCGATCGCAGCTTGCTGATTCGGTATGGCGTACGCCTCCACCCACTACGTGAAATAATCCATGACCACCAAGATGTACTTGTTTCCACCACTGGTCTCGGGAAATGGTTCTGTGATGTCCAGGGCAATCCTCTCAAAGGGCCTCCCAACGTTATATTGTCGCATTGGAGCCTTTGGCTTGAGATGAGGACCATTACTGGCGGGGAAAGTCTTGCATTTGCGTTATCATTCCAACCCGTCGTCGGGTTGGAACAGTTAACTCAATAAAATCTGTCCCGAATCTTCTGCATGGTCTTTGTAACACCCAGATGTTCTTTCTAGGTTTTATCATGTTACAGATGAAATATTTCTGACACCTTACTTCTGCGGACGACCAACAAAATTCGTCGTTTCGTGTCATCATGGTTGACGATCGCACGCTTAAGCAGTCCATTTTGAAATATCAAAGATTTCCATTGTATCCACTACGACTTAAGTGTTTTCGAAAATGGAACCACTTCCTGCCAAGTAGGTGGCTGCCCTTTCATCATCCATCTCTTAGTCATTCCCGAATCGTTGTGTTGATGTTGATGAATTTCTTTAGGTGATCAGGCGTCACTAACGACCGTAGTCGTTTTCCAATTATATACAGTGCAATGGGCAAGGTTTTCTGGAAAGGGCGTCTGCATTTCAGTGACTTGTTCCGGACCGGAGTTCGATACCGAAGTCATATTCGTGGAGTATTTAATTGCGTATTAATTTGCGCGTTTTGAGACATTTAGAATCGAGCAAAAAGGGGCATTTGGGTACGAGAAGCTGGCGCAGCTGTAAACACTTTGACTAGAAAAATGGGATCAAACTTTTAAGTGAGCCATAAAAATGAATTTGAGGCGATGTGTAGTAAAGATGTGGCAAATCCCTATTAGTCTTATGGACACTTTTAAAATGCCACATAGAACATTTTATGTAACGTTGCTAAATTTTTTTCTAAAGAAATGTGGTGAAACCTTTATATTACATACATATTAACAATATAGTATTATAACAGCTCATCCTACCTTTGTGTCAGTGGCCATTTATGGCTAAACGACTACAAAAAAGAGAGTTGACGCTCGGTCTATAATCGAATTGCTAAGTATTTGGTTTGGAATACGTGGGAGCCAGATTTTAGAGGGTTTATTCCCATAAAGTTACAAGTGGTTTTTATTGAGAAAAATAAAAATAAAAAACCATTATTGGAGTGAACTTAACCTATCTATATTTCTATCTACATAACAGAAACCATCAATTCTCACCAATATTTACAGTGCGTTCAACATGGAATTAAGCGAGTTCTTATCTACAGGTTACAGGGGAAATCAAAGACCAAACGGTAGCCATCCAAGTTTAGCTATTTAAATAGGATAAAGAAATGGATCAAAAGATATCAAAATAGAATATGCGGGCCAATGTCAACGGGAGAGCGTATGCAAAAATAAAACGGATTTAGGAACTATTTTTAATATTATATAAACGGAGACATACAAAGCGTCGTAAGCGATCATAGCTTGACGGGGATTAAATATAATTCACGAATATAGTATAGTCTGCGGAGGCTCCACGAATACGGTGCTGTCGGACAATGAATCTGATACCGCTAATTTCGGAAAAATCCTAAGATTTTCCGGAGCACCCGGGATCGGATAATTAGATTTCCACATTTACAGCGCGGTCGAAGAAAGTGTTATCACAGCGAAAGTCGGAAAATTCGCCACATCTCTCGAGATTGATAAAATCATTTAAGTATAATGATACGGCGAGGTGGTGAAATGCCTGATAAAGATTTTCGAAATAGATTAATTATACGCCCCGGATACGAGGTACCGGAACACGGGGAGTATACCCTCGGTCGAAGAATGTGTGATGATAAAACCAAATTTCAGACGATTCTCGGTTTTTCGGAGACTGTAGAAATCAGTTAATAGTACTTCCAACGAAATTGACTCTGTCCTTTGGATAAATCTTTCACATTGCAAAAATCTCTGAATTATTCAATCTAAAAACTGAGTTCCAAAATGTTCAAAAATACATTCAATCATGGAGACAAATAAATGACAACAATGTCGCTAAAGAAGAATTATAAAATTGTACCGTCTACTGTCTAATTTGGAATCGAAACTTTATATTCAGCCTAGCAATAAATCTACATTTAATAAACAGAACGCAAACAGGATCATCAATGTAGTACATAACAGGAAATTTGGATCAAAGCGGTGCTCAAAAATATAACGATGCCATAAATATGCCTTCTAATAATTAAATAGTAGTTAAAATAATATCAAGCGAACAAATTACATTGCTGGAAAGATTTATTCACACCTATGAAATTAGTATTAGTTCAATTTCACGTAACAAATGAGTCCTCGTACCTAGAATGATACAAATAGAGAAAAAAAATGGAAATCGTGAATGTAGTAAACATTAATTTTTGATTTCATATTCAGCGTTCCTATCAAGCAATTTAGGATATTTTGGAGAAAATCGCTGTTGCACTATCATTTTCGAAAATTAATACTTCCCATAACTCAATAGTAAGTCGTCGATTTATTGGAAGAAATTAAATTTATGGCTACACAACTTTCCGGTAACCAATTGGCATTTGAATCATGACTACAAAATCTTTTAGTCTTTGAAATGTTTTATAAAAATGAATGTTACTGCAAGAGCAGTCAACAGAGAAAAAACTTATACCGAGAAAAAAAACTTATTTCCTTTTGTACCCTCTTCCAGATTTCCACGGAAATTTCTTAGAAGTAATAATTGCAGAAAGTATATACCTGATCATAAGTAAGCAGAAATTCACCCAAGAAAGTAATAAAATTCGCATCGACCAGAGAACCCTTTTTTAGGAAGTCCAACTCCTGACATTTAACGTGTTCGCCCGTTTCAACACAAATCAGTAAAGCGTAAGGGCAAAAGGTTGAAAATAATAAGTGGATTGTATCCGTTGCACGATAATTGGTTGTATTTCCCAGAAGGACTAATGTTCTCGTCAGTTGGTCTGAATACTGAATAAATTATTTCAATTTAGGATACTTTTCGTTTATATTTCATTGCATTTCGTAAAGGGTCGGAAATTCTTAAGCTCCGCGTCTACAATTGTATTACTTTGTTTTTGCATTGTGCTTCGTTCTGGTTTTAATTAATTGGTTTTAAATTCAAAACTTTGGATAAGAGGCAGTCAATAATGGAGTCGAGTCAACTAATCGAGTGGAGGTTTGATTATCTGCAAAGTGTTGTGCGCTTTAGAGATGATGGAAAATATTTAAATTGGACAAGATGTGGTTCGATACACACTACGTTGTAAAAAATTGTTGACAGAGGGCAGTAGAAGATGCATCAGTACTGTACCTTCATCTAGAGGAAAATGAATTTGTATTTTGCACTGCGGTGGTGAATCTGATTGGGTAGAATTTGCTTTTTTATTATCCGGTAATCATAAAGGCGATTGCAACTTAGACTATCATCAAGATATTGAGAGTTCTGTTTTTGAAAAATGGTTTGAAAGTAAGTTGTTACCCAGGTTGGAAGCTGGGAGTGTAGTTAATTTAGATAATACTTCTTAATCTACTAGACAACTGTGGAAAATTTCAAAGAGTAACTCCTGGAAATCTCCTTTTCTAGAATTAATAATGTCAATGGATATGTATTTTGAGGAGACGTATACAAAAAACAGCTCATTGAAGTTTTATCTTTAGTTAGTGTCAATGCAGAATATGTAATGGAAAACGTTTAAATTAATTTTTTTTGTTTCCATAAAGCATATATGATCCCATGAAAGAAATAAAATCGATTTGATTTTAATTGAGATATACTAGGACGCGTTTTTAATGAAGTACAAAGCGCTCTTAAGAGATCACCGCAGGAGATTACGCTTTCTGTAAAATTCAAGGTTGCATGCGGAAGAATTATTATGCATTATTCCATAAGTTTAGTAAATTCTCAAAGTTTAGTGATTTGTTACAGTCTATTTGACTAAGCTGAAGGTGCTGTCTCTACTAACTGTCCCTCTCTAATTTTCTTGAATTGTTTTAATTCCCTGATTAGACCTATAATGCTTTGTGTATCAAAAAGGACAAGACCAAATCACCCGAATTTTCCAAATTTAGTTGTATTGAAATATTAACAATAATTTTCCCAAGGTTTCTCCAAAAAACTCGTCCTTTGTTTCTGTTGGACTGTCCTTCGCAAGTACAGCTGACACAGCTATCGATCGCTTGGGCTCTCGCAACGACACAGAAAAGTTAATCAAAAAGGATACGACAGAGGCTGTCAATAAACTTCAAACTCAGAAAATCACACGAAGCGCAGTAAAGACGCCTACTTCGTGGTTTCCTATACTAGTGACGCTATACTGAACCTCCCCACGTCGAATAAAGCAAGTGGAGTCAAACTTCAACAATTCTTTAAAATATAAATATCTGGTTTTTTAATAATATAACATAATAAAGTATATTATATTACATATATATTATTTAATAATAATGTAATAATTTTTATACAAATAATTATAATATTCATATGACAACAACCCTGCAACTCTTGAGAATTTTTTTCTCGTATTCTAGGATTTCCTAGGATCCTTAGGGGTCCTTTCAAAATCAATTCCTGTAAATCACTAGTGAATTCCCTGCACTTTAGACTACTCTACACGTCTACATGCAGATTTTTCCAAAATTCTTGTGGGTTTTTTGAAGCGTCCTAGTAAAAGGCGAGGATTAAGTATATCAACGATCCAACTCAAATTATTTATCTAAATCAGACTGTAAAGCTTATATGTTCTTAACTTTAATCACTAATGTTCTTATTCATAAACGCATATTAACGCTAAAATGGATTTTATCTTAAAATACGTTTAGAATGTGTTTCACGGAAGTAACCTACTGTTACCTTAGTGAAACACGTTCTAAGCGCATTTTAAACTAAAATCCATTATTAACGTTAAAATGCGTTTATGAATGAGAGGGTAAGTGTTTAATATTAATTTTTAATGAAAGAATTTCATGCCTGATCTATCGCTTTGAATTATTTGAAGCTACTTTTTAACATGATGCTTCTGATTTAACCAATTTTTCGTTTAATCCTATTAAAAGGTCACTAAAAAAGATCCTAAAAAAATCACTTTGAGATAATTACAAGATTTTGTTTTGAATATACTGGATAAATATATTTAGTTGTATTTAATTTCAGGGGTGTTCTCTTGAACGATTTGTTAAATATTTTTTAATTACTTCCTTATCCTTCTGTTTTCAGTGGGGCCGTGAGATCAATAATCGGTTTAAGCTTGAATATAAAATTGAAAAAGTGTAATTTTGTCCCATAGATGTTTCTTGATCATTTTCTAACAAGAGATAATGAATGAATGCCTGTTACAAAACTGCCTGTTACAGATACAAAAATGTATCTAAACTTATTACTCATAAATTTACATCGTCTGTTTGGCATTTGAGCCTATTGGAATAAGCATTTAAACTCGCTTCTTTCCGCATAATATTCTATATATACAAGATATTCAATGTCATACACACTATTCCTCTTTGTGGATGTGGTTCCTTTCACGTTACATTTTGTTCAAGCTATATGATGCACCCAAAATGTCCGTATTTTCAAATCTTTCGTAGTTTATTCAACACTGAAGCTAAATTGTTAATTTACTCTGTACACAAAGCGTTGGCCCGTTGGATTAAAGGATGCCGTTTTGTAATAGACCTAACTAACGTTTAAAGACTAGCGTCACTACAACGTGTTTGACGATACAGATTAATACGGAAATTTAAACTCTATTTTATTAAAATATGAAATATTCAGCAGAAATATAAGAAATAATGAAAACTGGCACAACTATTTTCAACAATTCTCCTCTTTACAATCGATCACTACCCCCGTTGATTAAATTGTTTACATGCCAATATTTTTGCCGCTACCCTCGCAATGTAGTTTATGTAATAAACAATTTACATCTGGATTCGGGCCAAATTCGTCTAAATTTTTTTACTAGCGATCATACAAGAAAATTGATTATTATTGATGAATATTCCGTCGAAATACTTGCCGCTTTTCCGTCATTAATCAGCGGGGAGTCGCATCCAAAATTTGAACGTCCGCCAGCGACGCACTAAACTTTCCATTAAAGAATATGGTAATCGGGGCAGAACCAGATGCGAAAAACATATCTTGGAGTGTTGACAAAAGTTAACATGTAAAAATACTATCGATTTTTCGGTCCTACTGAAATTGTTAGTTAAATGTAGCGACACAATTAGTCGAAAAAGTCTAGATATACTACATATGTTCTTCCTATTCCATTAAAAAAAAAATCATGGCAAGTAAGGAAATATGATGGGTTGAAACAATTTAAATCGAAATAACGCATTACTATGTATTGATGGAAATAAAATTGCAAAAATATAAATTAATTTATCTGCAATTCAAATACCGGTTCATTAAATTTGCGCTTTTTGATACGTAATGATTTTTGGTATAATCTGCTATGGAAAAATAATGTAGAGTAATACAACTATTCCACTAGTATATCAAATTCAAATCAAATGTAAAACCTTTTAGGTGTATGACAAATACAAATACAACACTGATTAATTAATTAAGCTATAGTAAGTCGCATTTTTCGGTAAACTACCAGTGTCTTTGCCGTAACTAGAAATGTGGGCATCCTGTCATCGACTAATTTGTTGCAAAAATAAAAGGCAAATAGGATCACTCAACAATAGACGTGTAAAGAAACGGGGGAATTATATTGCTAAGGTGGTACGAAACGGTGCGATATTAAAGAATGCACATGAATTAACCAATTATCTGGAATTTCTGCGAAAATACTTATGAAACTGTGATGGCTTCGAATTATTTTGACATATCAGAGTCCATGAGCGGATGAGTAGCAACAGTATCAATTATCGCTACAATTCAAGAAATATTCTAAATAAGTTGTACGCCGCCAGAATTGGCAAAATTAGTTGCAATGGCCAGGAAACACCTACTATAAGAGATATCAAAGAATAAACATCATAGACTGTACAAGCCCTTTATGGATTGGCAATCCAAGAACAAGCGACTTAATATTCTAGTATACTTTAATGAACTCATAAAAACTACATGTCGTCGCAAAGTCAGGTACAGTCTATGCTTAATAGCACCTTAATTATTTATCATAATTGAAATTATAAATATGATCCAGGCCCAAACAACTACTCCCATGGTTAATACTCCTCAAAGTATTAAATTATACGCAACGATTCATATTACAGACGAGGTAGTACGGGTTTCACTTTCGATATGCTCGAGTAAAACTGCTGAAATTCTACGATCAGTCGTACTTCTTGGCTACAAGGAACTTAAGTCAGGGCATTTCCACAAAGAATAAATAAGATGCTAACGTACAAAGCTCGTTAGTCGGATACTGAGCCGATCAAGTAACTTCGTTACAAAGCAAATAGTAGCTTTACGAAAAATTTTGGGAGATTCAAAATCAATAGAATTTAAATAACGTTCAGCAGTTTTTGTATATAAAGCGGTACATTTTTTTAATGTCATTGTTAAGAATATCACTCTCGGTTGTCACCACTTCCAAGTCTACAGTTGGGAGGTGAGGCTGACTGGCGGCAGTATCTTCTTTCAAATATTTAACCTCTCATCTATTGATGATTAATCCCAGAGCTGCTCAAGCCCTCTTGGCTTAGCAAAGTATGATCATTCATGATCTGGTCTGATCAAGTTCTTCAAAACACAATTTTGAAGGTATTTTCAATCCTCTACAGGTATTCCCTTCTCAGTAATGAGATTTATTCAACATTTTTCTTACTACAAACAAATAATCAAACCTTTTGGTTATTTTGTTTATAAGGAATTACCCAATGCAAAATTTTGGCTGGGCTATGAGTTTTAAACATCTACAGGATACTTAAAAAAGGTGGCGCAAGTGGATTGCTGTTAAATGTTTATTAGGAAAATTCTCTATTGCCCGGAGTAACCCTCAATTTTATTCAGTCGAGTGTGTAAAAATTTGTTATAAGATGTCATATTCACGTTGCTCAGAACTTAGTAATAATAGAAAAACGGTCACACGGAACTATGGATATACCAATTAAGTTCCTTATTTACATTTAATTTTAGTTTAACGTATAAACCACTTAATAATTTGAAACTAATTAAACTAGTGCTTTGTTCACAGCAACTGTTTTGTTTACTATATTACTTTAACGATGTGTACAGTTTTCATCAACGTTAATATTATTCTTACAGCCATAAAAGATTTAGTAGGCACCCCCACTACTTGTTACGCTCCTTTAATGTACTGTCCGACCTTTTTCGTAATTAAAACTTTAAATATTCCTTCTATAATGAAAACACCGATTCCGCCATTCTCCTCGTTAAAAACCAAGAAGCACAAAAAAGAGCGAAATAGCGCAAACGTTAAAGCCGTCGTTTACATTTACGCTAGACTGCGCCGGGATCTAAATTGGGGATTATCATTAAATCGGTTTAAATTCGAACACAATCGGGAATTATGCAAGGCGCCCCAATCGTTTTTATGCGAAAGTGCAGTTGGGAAAAATTTGCTGTGTAAATTTGAGAAATACTAGGGTTTTCATAGCTTCATTAGAGTTGTAAGTTTTTTGAACTCAATTTGAAATGAACCGTCTGTATTAGTTGTGTGTGAGACCTGACTGAAACATATCTAGGAAAATAGAAATAAAAATGTAGGAAATCAACACCTCCGTCTGATTCGATATTCGATGTCTTTAATTAAATTGCCAGTCTCTACAGCCAACTTTAATTAATATTGTTCGCCGCTAATTGCAAAGAGTACAATATTGGCTTCTCAGTTTAATCCTCATGCCGGACACAAACGGTCTTCTGTCGGTGTGAAGCTTTAGACTTGTACATCTTTCACAAAATTTGGACAAATGTCACCTTAATTTTGACTGCTGATATCTCGTATTAATTGACCATTGACAATATTTTAAATTGAGGATTAATTTACAACACACATTGCTTACAGTAGGAGTCAGGAAACGGGGGGAAAGTGGTGCATTGGTCGTTCGGTTTGTGGTACAAAATATGACTTACTTAAATTATTGGTCCATGGCAAAATAGAATGAAGACGCTAGAAGAAGTTTTCGTGGCTTCGCAATATTCGCCTGTGAACTAGACTTATATATCAATATAGAAGTATATACATATATATGTATAGAAGCTTTTCTTGATAAGCTTGATACAAGCATAGCACGCAAAGAATGGAAAGTACTAGTAGTAGCAGTAGTAGTTTTTTTTATTGGAGAGAGGCATTTCCTGTCCGAAACAAGGTGGCACGACTGTATCAATTTCGTGTAACAGTGCCTCTGAACAGTACACCTGGCCAACCTTTTTGGGTATTTAAGTAGGAGGTAAGCAAGGCTACATCTTTACTTATTTTTCCTTTCTTTGGTTTTGGTACTCTTTCTTTTTCTCCTGATTTTATGTTGAATTGTTTTTATGTTTGTGTATATGGATGTCATACACCCCTTGTAACGACTATGTCGTTCGCCTTTTTCTTTGTCGTCATTGTCGTCACAATCATGACGTGTAATACTTCCATTCATGTTGTGATATTATCACATTACCTATCACATTCCATTTGTCCACCGTTGTCTTTAATTTAACATTTACCTCCAATATGACTTCTGCTCAACTCACACACCCAAAAGTTATGTGTTGCATATCATCTATATCGCCGGAGTACCCGCATGTGTCTGTTTCACTAATAGTCATTTTTTTATATGTATTTCCCGAAATTACCATGGCCAGTAACTCAATGCTGTATTTGCACTCTACTGATTCTCTCACCCTTGATGTAGCTCCTTTGTCTATTCTTCCTTGACATCAGTTTTATTCCATCTTCGTTCACACTGGGCTTTCTGGCGATTTTTCCATTCCCTTGCATTGTATTCCTTATATTTATGTGCTATATTTTGTTTGAGTATTAGAAGGTTAATTGATGGTACTCCTGTTATAACATTTAGGGTCTCAAGGCCTCAGGCGCTATGCCAGGCCGATGCCGAATACGGCATAATTTTTTCCACTACTTCATGTAAGATCGAGATATATTACTAATGGTCTGTTATTATCTCGGTGTTACCCAAATTAAGGGTTATTTTACCGCTAGCTCTTTTACCGCCCTTTATCATTAGCGCTTCTATTTTATGCGGTGCGACTATATAGGCACTCATTTCAATTCTAAAACAGGGTTTGCGGCCACGATCAGGGAAAAATTATCAACAAACGCTATGGTGGACACTTCTCCCGGTAGTTCCAGACCAAGGACGCCGTCGTAGAGCACATTCTGCAAGGTTACTCCTAGGTCTGAACCCTGAGGCACTCCGGCATTAATTTACTATGTCGTTTTTGTGGTAGGTGACTTTTCTGATAGTTAGGTAAGTTCCCAGATCACCATATAGAAGGATATTTTCTTCTCCCAAAAAGCATCCATTATGAGGCTATATTTTGCCGTGCTAAAGGCATTTTTCACGTCGAGTAGTAGCAGTGGTAGTAATAGTAGTAATAGTAGTACTATTGGTTCAGGTAGTAATAGTGGTTGTGTATGGAGCATAATAAAACATATCTGTGTATATATGTCGATTTCCACGAAAAATCGTCCGAAAAGTGGCCACGAAATGCACAAAATTTAGATCCCTCGGCACAACTTCTGGAGTCGGTTTTTTTTCAAGTTTTTGGTCCTAGGAAATCATTGAAAATGGTGAACACGCGAAAGAATGCCCCCATGGGGGGTTTTCGGGTGAAAATGTACTTGTATTTTAATTCAAATTTTGCCGAATTCCCGGTTACTGGGATCATGTGTATACCGGCCCCGGAGTTTCTTTATGGGGGTTTTTGGGCCGTGACTACATTTTTCGGTTGAATGAGATCATGTCAAGCCTCGTAGGAGGAACCCGGGGGTGGAGGGCAAGGGCAAGGGTTGGGGGCGGAGAATTAGCGGTGACAATTACGTGGGTGGGTTGTGAGCCTCTGAGGGTTCAGAAAATGATCATCTGGGCCGCTTCGACAGACGCTGAGTCCGTTTTTGGACTTATCCTGGCCCTTGAGGGGGTGGAATCTGGGGGGAGGGGGGTGTCCGGCGAGTAGATTTTGAGCTCCCGGGGCTTCAAAGTATCTGTCTGTGGATTTAGAAGGCCGGTCATCTCATTTTTTGGGTTTAGTGGATCACCCGTACCTCCTTCAGGCTGAAATTGAAGGGGAGAGGGGTGGGGGGTGGTCATTTTATGTCTCCGATGCTCCCAGGATTGATTTTCATAAGGGGCGCCGATTCCATGTTTGGTATTCAACGGATCATGGCAACCTCGAAGACCTCGAAAGCTGATAGTTCACTTCCGTAATTTTCACAGCTCTTCCCGACATCTCACCCCCCCGCCAGGGTCGTGGTGAGCAATCAGACTTCAAAAATGGAATCTGTGACCTTCTGGAGAAACTCCTGAATCAGTATGAACATGAGCTCAAAAATCGGAAAGTTGGCGAAATTTCAGGTAAAATTCAGCTCAACTTGCGCCCGAAAACCCCCCATGGGGGCATTCTTTCGCGTGTTCACCATTTTCAATGATTTCCTAGGACCCAAAACTTGAAAAAAACCTACTCCAGAAGTTGTGCCGAGGGATCTAAATTTTGTGCATTTCGTGGCCACTTTTCGGACGATTTTTCGTGGAAATCGACATATATATCTAATATTTATCAATTTATATTCATTTTAATTTTTACAAGTCGTAGTTTATTCCCTGTATAAAAGAAATTGTTTACTTTCATGGAAATTTATTTTTAACTTGATAAATATTACTTCTAAGGTCGACCCTGCTGGGTAAACGGGTTAAGAAATTTCGAATCAACGAGGGTTAAACGCTCTATACTTTTGGTTTCAGAAATCCCTCTCTTCAGTGTAATAATTCTATTGTAACTATTTGGACATATTTAAGTTAAGGAAAATAAATGGTGGTACATTCAATTATGGAAGTCATAGGTATAGGAAGTTAAAATAGTTCATCGTTAAAGTACCACCTGCTATTCCAATATCAAATAAAAAGAACAGAATGATAGAATACGTATTTATGTATACATTGATATGTAATTAGACAAACCGTCTATAGTATTCATCGTTTGATGTTAATCTACCGGTAGCAATTAAGTATATATACACAGGATAAAATAATAAAGTGATAATATACTAAAAAACACAATACAAATACAAAGAATCGCAAAAAAAGTTAAAATACAACAAAAACCAATTTTTTTTATGCACTCATTCCAATGTTTTTGGATTTTTTAATGTAGAAGAGAACGCCCTCACCTGTTTGCTTTCATCCAGTGGGGACCTCGAAATGTCAGAGTCTTCTGTAAATTGAGAAACAATTATTTTCTAACAAATATTCACGTTTTAGTAAATGAATTACCTCATCACAGTCGTAGAAAATACCATCTACACCGTCCACCGTCCACCACCTACACTTCACAAAAGTAAAACAAAAAATGGTTGAACAGTAGATTACGAATGAAGGGTTGCTTTTCCCTAAAGCGTTAATCCGGAAACAATAATAATCGTTATGTTAATCATGAAACCCGGTATTGTCGAATTAGTAGTACTACGAAATTTTGTTGTCAACAGTTGTGTAAGTAGAATATTAAAGATAGAAATAGTTTTACAAATTCGTACTTCCTATGATGTTCCGTCAACTGCTTTTTCGGCACTATTTAAGTCACTATCGCGGTTATCGTCTTTCAAACTATTTACTCCGCTAACACTGAAATCTGTAGTTATGCCAAATTCCCCTTTTCCCTCTAATTCAAGTTGAATCTCGATGCACAATCTAACTCTTTGGTGAGGAAGTTCACGAATTAGCCTTGCACGGTTAGCACAAATTTTTCCGTTTGTTAATTCTCGAGCATACTGGATAATGATATATATAATTAACAAAATTAATTTATACTATTTTATTCCGGCATTAATACTTCGGAGATTTATTTAATTGATATGCGAGGATTTTCGAAATTAAGAAAATTCTCAAATCAGAAAATTATAAATAATTTTGTTACTTAGATTTTTACATAATGTAACAAAGTTTTAATTACTTTCAATGACATTTAATTACACCCAGTGTTTAATTTTGTGACATTCTTTTAGGTATGTTATGAATAATGGGTGTAAGCAACATTTCCATATTCCATAACCATAAGGAAATCTATTTTGTTCTAAACGAAGTTAACCGCAAACAGGTCCCGATCAGTTCCTGACAAAATAAGATTAAGATTGTGCGGACCAGATCGGGTCCCGAACAGGATCTGGCTAGGTAATCCTGCGTGGGCATGCCTCGCCAAATCCCGACTGCGTCCCGAACAGGATCCGGTCAGGTAATCCTAGGCGGGCATGCCTCGCCAGTTCCTGACCGGGTCCTGATCAGGATCTGGCCAGGTAATCCTAGGCGGGCATGCCCTGCCACTTCCTAATCGGGACCCGATAGGGTTTCTGGTTTGCCTACCCAAATTTCTAGTCGGGATCATTTATAAAATGATATGAAAAAGGACGAGAAAAAGTTTTTTGATTACTATTGTATGAATCAGAGTACATTTAATTATATTTTAAATGCTATAAGAGAACAAATAGAGAAAATATCGAATTTCTGTGAGAAAATTTCACCAGAAGAACGACTGAGTGTCACTCTAAGGTAAGGAACACATATTACAACAGTTACAATACTAAATTGTATTATTGAGAATACAAAGTATTTTATTCTCTGAGGTTAGAAATGAAATTCTCAGTTGACGGTGGCTGTTGATTGGAGAGAACCTATATGTTTATGGCAGTTTGAGAGTGAAGTGATGTCGCTGTTGAATATATTTACGGTCTGGAGGAATCTTCAATATTTGTGTATACTGGAGACGACGTTGTTATAATTGTGTTGTAAGAATATCCTGAGGGCACGTGACTGTACATAATTGTTGTTCGTCAAGAAATACTTGCTGCAATTTGTTTCTGACCGCTGTTAATCTATTCAGTATTTTTACGTTGGGACATTATTTCCAGTGTTGCCTTTTCTATTTCGAGGAACTTGTCATCCAAAGTGGTCATGGAATTTTTATTAGATTTTGGTGGCTCGTATGTATTTTTCATACGTTTCAAAGTTGCTTTACGGGGTACATTCGAAGTCAAAGTACTTGAACCACATTCTTCAAGATCTGCAGCCACCAAAGCCGACTTTACCTACAGAATCAGGACTATGATTGACCATTTCTTCTTTTTGAGGGATACATTCCCATGCAGTTTTCTTCTTTCCATAGTTTTCGATAAAAACAGCATTATTTTATAATATGCCCAATAAAAAGAGGTCACTATCGATTCCGCGCCATCACCAGATTTATTTTTTTTTACATTTATTGAGTTCTTTCCGGAATGTGTTTCTCAGTCCTCTCCATTTATTTTTCACTTCACTAACTACAGCAAAACAAAAATTGTTAACACATAAAACATACTTTTTTAGGTATTTGGCAACGGGTTCTTCGTTTAAGATATTGGGATTCATTTCGAATATCAGATGTTACGGTTGGAAAAATCGTTCCTGAAACGTGCGAGGCTATTTGGGATAAGTTGCATTATGTACATATACAATTTCCACAAAACGAAGACATGAAATCTATATTAGAAGAATTTTGGAATAAGTGGAGATTTCCAAACTGCGTTGGATGTATAGAGATGGTAAACACATACGCATACAGAATCCGAAACACTCCGGGAGTATGTATCGAAATTATAAGCAGTTTTCTGAATTGTTTTACATGCTGTTGCCGGACCAAACTACAAATTTATTGCAATACATGTAAGAGCGTATGGAAAAGAAAGTGACGGTGGAATTTTTTCGCATTCAAACCTTTCCGGGAAGCTTGAAAACCGAGGATTGGGGTTAAAAGTTTTCGTTTACTGCCGGGAACAAATATTAAAGTACCTCATGTTCTTTTGGGAGATGAAGCTTACCCACAGAAAACTTATTTAACGAAACCTTTTCCAGTATTAAAACTAATAGGACCTACTGAAATAATTATCAATATGCCTTTATCTCGAGCAAGACAAGTTGTTGAGTATACATTTGGGAGTATTTGTAGCAAATGGCAATTGTTACAAAAATCAATTGAAGTAAATTCTGAATCAACCGATAATATTATTAAATGCATATGCATATTACATAACATTATAATTGATAGAGAAGGAGAACGACAAAGGGGATGTACCTTAGAACAAATCTCTGACCAATCACAGTTAAAAACGAGAAGATATGGAACCCTGGGTGGAAACAGAAGTACCTGTTCCGCTTATGACATCAGAGAAAAATTTGAAACTTATTTCTCATCTCAAGAATTGTATAATACTTAATTCGAAACCAAAAACACCATCTATTTTGAGCCGATGTAAGAAATTCGATATAATGTTAAATAAAGTTAATGTGTAGTGTTAAAATAAATTTTTGTTTTCAATGTCTTATTAACTGTCTTTTCCTCACACAATGCCATAGCCAAGCAATACTTATGTATTTTTTTTCATTTATCTTACATCAATAGCTGTCCAGAATTGATTTGAACACACAAACGCAATCTAATATGTATATTTTAGCTTACCTTTGGTACTCATTTCAACCGCCACTCCTTCCCACAATTTTCCTTGAACATCTCTCACGTGATATGACTTATCAGTTATATCCCACAAAGGTTTTTTGTCGTACACCAGAATAATTAATTTTTCCGTATCCATCATACCGTCAACCGCTCACAAATTCGTCAGAACAAATGCGAAAAATACCAATTATTTCCGATGAAATCGCAATCGCATGTTTTCGTCCGAATTCGTACGATGATTTCGGATACACTGTACGACCGTCAATGAATTTCACTGAAATGGGAACATTCGCACCTCTGCGTCCGATTAATTCGTACGAAAACGCACCCAAAGGACGACCGGCCTAAAGGTGCAGATGGATGCATTAAGTCAAAATTTCGAGAAACATGGACTTATATGGCAAAAGCTTATTGGGTTTTATACGGACGGTGCTCCTTCTACGCTTGGTTCCCGCTCTGCTCAAAACGACTATTGCGATGAAAATGGCTATAAAAGTAGTTAACTTCATCAAAAATAGTGCACTTAACGCTCGCCTCTTCAAACAATTGTACTTTGTTATGAACTCGGAACACGAAACTCTGCTTTTCCACACGGAAGTGCGTTGGCTCTCGAAAGGAAATATGCTGTCGAGGTTGTAGGCACTTAGAAGGGAAATACAGACATCCTTAACTGACAAGAACAAAGAGTTGTTGGATCAGTTCTGTGAGTCCAAATTTCAAATAAATTTTGCTTATTTGATCGATTATTTTGCACAACCAAATAAATTGAATCTTTAACTGCAAGGTTCAGGAAATTTGAAGTTGCAAGGTACGAGCAATATATTTGCATATGATGATAAAATCAATGCAGTTGTCGCTAAAATTGAGCTATGGATCAACAAAGTTGAAATATAAACCTTTTCTGCGTTTGATACGCTGTATCAAATTATTATTCACACCCAGTGTGTTAAGGTTAATGAAGACATATAAAAAGATATTAACATCCATTTAAAAAAGCTAAAAAGTGAATTTACTCGCTATTTTCCTGACTGCAAGAACAGAGGCATTCGGAAACTCATCCGCAATACTTTCATTGTTAATGCTTCTGAGGTGGCCGAGAAAATTCAAGACGAAGTGATTGAAATGCAACACGATAGTAATTTGAATGAAACATTCGAGGCAGGAATTAATCTGAAAGATTTCTGGAGCCAAAGGCAATATCTTTCCCAAAGATTTGAGACATTGCTGCACGTTATCTAACTTTGTTTCCATCGACATAATTATGCGAGCAGGGGTTCTCGGTGCTACTGATAATTAAAAACAACATCGAAATCGGTTGGATGCCAGTACTGACGGCTTTGAGTGTTACTGAACAAAGGATTCAGAAGTTAGTAAAAAGTATGCAATGGTACGCGTGTCGCCCGGAACCCAGACGAGAGATACTGAGAGAAGGTAGGGCGAAAAGTATCGAGAAATCTAGTGAAAACGAAAATACGTCATTTTAAAAGTATTAAGTGATGTTTAACGCAGTGCTGGTAATCTTTAAATGATAATTAATAGTCCAGGTGAGAAATTAAGTGTTGGAAAATAGGAAGCTGGACTAAAACACGTCGTCATAAAAATAAGGTCAAGAAATTAATTTGGAATTAAAAACGTTACAATGAAACTGTTTTGGTAAACCGTTTTTCAAGGCGGATATAAGTTTCGACGAAGGCATAGGGGCTTGAGTGCACTGTGTTTCACACTGCGTGTGGATTTGCACGAGTTGCCTTTTCTAGTTGAGCCATTGTGGTAATATATAATAAATACTTTTATGCTTGGAAACCATGATAACCTCTCTATCCGGGACAAACAAGAATTTTTTTTTGGGGTACATGTCAGAAACGTGGGAGAGATGGAGTTACATAACCTCAAACTGATAACAGTATTTCGCATTACTTAAGCTGTTTTGAACGGGGCTACTATTTGGGCCACGGTAGTATGGACCAGTGTTCTGAAGGGGGCGACCGTACAGGCCACGTACCACTGTGGGTGTCAGTTTGCTCCTGCGTCGCCGATGAAGTGGATGGACTAGTCCCTATGAGAATCAGGACTACGAAGACTCGTGAAATTAGATGTTTTAGTTTAAGACCCTTCAGGCAATTGGTTGTTTAGACCCTTCAGGTCACCTTTATTATTGTGTCATTTTTTTTCTGGTAGTAGGTATTGCGAGCCCTGCGTTATTAGTTTTGTAAACTCGAACGATTGTGTTTTGCGTGTTCGAGTTTTGGAGTTGAAGAAAACTTTCTTTTTGATTTGCTATAATATATGTCCGTTTATTTTTTTATATTAGTTCATTTGACACCAACCCTTGAAGGTGACTAGTGCTCAGCGAATTGTGCACAAGATCAGAGGGTTATCTTGTTTTTCCACAAAACAAGCTAGCCGACATTGTTTGTATCATCCAATTCACGGACCTCTGGCTAGTCCACTTTTTTTTTTAAATTTAGAACATTTTAAACAGTTCCACCAGTCAAGAGTCGTCATACTCTGGTCTGAAAATCTGAATTGATAATAAATATCAAATTCTATCAATGCACACAGCATAAGAATAATTTGGAGAATTGTGTTATCGATCGAGAGTCGATGTGCCCTGTTGTTTTCTGCTGCTTACTTCTTACTTGTTAGAATGTTTCAGAATCTGCTTCCCATTTAGTTTATATCTGTATATTTTTAAAGGGAAGTTAGACTTCCTTTCATGTAATTTTCAAAACACTGTCAAGTTGCCGGATAAGTTCGATGATTCACGAACAATCTGGTTCTTGTAATTCGACGTAGATTAAACTGGTTCCGACTGCAGATCCTGCATGATTTTCGTCTGATAAATTGGGTATAAAGTTTATCCTCCCGGTTTCAGGCCGTACAAACACAATCGCCATCATTGTTACGGTTGGTGCGTTATTGCACGAAATGTGTTCAGATTTGTATACAGTACGTAAACAGTTTTGTTCCGACAATGTGTGCTGATGTTACGATTATCCCACATTACCTGATACAGAAAGATCGGCCTCGCAGTGATGGATATCCTACCTCGAGGTAGATGGATGTTTCCGTGGGTAGGAGTGCAATTTGCTATTCAACATTTGTACGTGGCGTGAACGTCCGTTACGCCGATTAGCACAGGGGCCTAGTCCTTCCGATATCGCTCGTGTGAATGCGTAATAATCTCCTTCAGGACTGTGTCAACGTCGATAGCGACCGGAAGACCACATCCAATAATGCCCCCGGGTTCGATAGCTGACGAAACACCCCCCGATATATAACTATGTACATATTTAGGTTGTAGTGTTGTGGGAATTGTGTGATTAGATATTTACTGGTAAACCAACTAAAAACAGACACCCTAAGCAAATCTTTAGTAATTCTTATTATATATATATATATATATATATATATATATATATAATATATGTATATACTTACTATTTTTGAGTTTTAATTAATTCCTTATCATTTTATCCCACAGCCATTTTTGGTTATGCTTATAACCCAATCCGGTTTAATGTAGGTTCAGGCAAGCTACAAAAATTTTTGCCATAATAAACTTTGTCTTGCTCCTTACCTGTCTCCATCTAGCTCACCCGATATGTACATATATTCTTCCCAGTTGTCCACGGAAAGGCACAGTATCTTTAACACCTTTTAATTATCACGCATTGTTGCTGTCATATAAACACTACGATAATGATATATATCACGCCGAGATCATTTACTTTTATTTGGAGCCGTAAGAGCACGGACATATTTTATTAGGGTCCGTGTCAACTGACGCTTGAAAACTTCGGCTAGGGAGACGTGCGGGCAGCAATCCCTTTACAAACGTTTCGCAGAGTGCATTCGGGTCAACGGCATATGGTATGGCTTTTTCATACCAATATATTGAATGCCTGCCTCGGATGGAAATGAAATCTGCGAAAAGTGCCTTGTCAATAAGATTTTAGAATCTCGCTCGAGGGTAACTTGACTGTGTGGATGTCGCGTATGGAGTACTGCATCGCATGACTTTTTTGTTTTTACAATCTCTTTTTCGTTTCGCCTGTTTTAAATTCAGATTCAATATTTTCATTTTCATAAATTGTCGATGATTGTATGATTTCTATGATTCTATATTTTTCTGTGATAAAATATTTTACCTCAAATGAATGAATGAAGAATATCTCAGTTTTGTCTTTATTTTATAGTAGTAATAGTAATAGTGTAGATAGATTTAACTTTGTTTAATGTGTTTGCAACAAATATGCTCCTATTACCGATATGTAATTGTTATGTGTATATATTTATTTGTGACAAATACTAAATAATATATGTAATAAAAAGGATAATTGTCGACGCTTTCTCTAAATTACTTTAATAAAATATTTCATTGATTTCATATTACATTTTTTATATTTTAATATGTAATACATTTCACCTGTAATTATACCAGAGCTGTTAATAATATGATGTTAATAAAAGTGACTATCTGTGATTCTTCTTCGCCCAACTCGGTCGCAGGCTTAAATATATCTGTACATGTCCTCGACTGTAATCAGTAAAATTCACCCAACTCGGATACGCCCAAATCTTTATCACTTTATGACTATCCAAAGGATATTAAAATATTTTCCAATTCAAAGAATTTAGTGATATTTTATTTGAAATCAATATTAAAATCCCCCATTACAACCAAGTGCTTCCCTGTTTTTTGTAATGTCTGTCAAGACATCCTCAAAATTGTTTGAGAAAACGTCCCTACTACCTTTGAAATGTCTATAGAGCACAATTACAACATTGTTCTTACCCAAAATTTCTATTGCACAAAATTCACAAATACTGCACATGCACTACCCCAATTTTTATCTTTTTTGTATTATAAATTGCTATGCCGTCATAAATGCTCTGGCTTCTGCAAAAGGTCTGCTAAGGTATACTCTTCTAAGTTCACCCAACGGAGATCCAACTCTCTTAACCAGTGTTCTGAAATACATATATCAAAATTATATTCTATTGAAAATGTAGTAAACATTTCAATTTTGATAGATATTAATTAAATATTTATATGAAAAAAGCTGAGCAAATTTAAATCTTCAGCAAAACTTTTAATTTTATGTTTACCATTAGTATTGTCTCAAGTTACTCCCATAAGTATTATTCCATAAGTATGTACCAAGTTATAAGAGAATGGGTTAACAGCTAGGGAGTATGGATCTTGTATTAAAGAATACCCGTTTTATTCGTTGAAAACTTTCAAAAATCTATTTGCATTATCAGTAAAACTGGAAAATGGGTAGGTTAAGTCAAAAATCGGAAATTTTATATACGATAATATTTACCCACGGTAAGCGAGGTGTTTTTCGGTGAAACTATTGCACAACATCAGATGAATTATTGGATGCTCATAGATTAACACATATTTAAATTTTTAAAACATTTTTCTACTTTTTTAAAGCTATGTGTAATTAATCGCGGTTTCAACTGCAATCAAAGTTGCCTTCAAAACTTTCCGACGCTCGACGTGGCATTCAGCTTAGGCTTGTCAATGTGTATGGGTTTGGGTGTGCACTTTTCACTTAAAAAAAATCTAACCACCGTTTTGCAAACTTATACTTATATTTATACAAATCCAAATAAAGTCCCAAAATTTTACCACATGGAACTAATAGTTGAATAGAAATTCATAATTAAGTATTTTAGACTATAACGGTTTGCCTGTATCTAGGGCAAAGTAGGAACTGAATCATAAAGAGGTAGGTATATACTTAACTTACTTCAAAAATCTTTAGCCAACAATGATCTGTTTGACAAATTAATTTATATTCTCGACGAAACTGGAATAAAAAATACGGCAAATCAGTTTTTGAGTTGTTTGCTTGCTTTGAAGTAATAAGTTCGATAAAGTCCTACCAAACTTCGATGACCATAACTCAAATTGTTGTTAGTGTTATCGTATGTCATTGCTTACTACATATACCTTTCCATGGGTATTCCTTTAACATTTTTGTAACCTTATACGAGAGCCAATTAAGGTTTTATTCCTCAAGACCGCGTATAATCGTTTATTTACACCCACTTATTTTCAGCCACGACTCTCACTAGTAGGGACTCCCACGATCGATTCCCACTAGCTGAGACCCTTAATAATTCATACAGCAAGCAGCCGCGACTCTCACTAGCTGGGAGTCTTGAGTCTTGAATAACACCTGAGTGGCCGTTTTGCTCATTGCCATTAAGACATTTTGGAAAATACTCGATTCCTAGAACAGAACAGAATAGAAGGGTATTAAAATAAATTCCACATCCAGGGAAATTCTTTAACATTTAGGTCATAAAGCTTAGTACCTACTAGGGAATGTTTGTTTAATCTTCGTCTTGTCATGTTGACATGTTCTTATTTCACCTCATCAATTCATTATATGCAATATTGCACATTCAATGCAAGTGAGCTCGTGGAACTGGCAACAAGCAATAAGTGCGCGTTTGGCCACTCCATAGGATACAGCATTCTTTAAACACTTAAAAACCTATACCCCTTTTATTGAAGAAGCAACAATGGATGCTTCTAAACAAGAGTAGAAAGTTGTCAAAAACGACAATTGTTAGATTAATATGAAATGCATGAAATATATCTGCAAGTGTTAGAAATGTAACGCAAGATTTATCAACGTGATACATTTTTGTAGCAGGAATTGCTTCGGTAGCATCTTCACTGACAGAAGAAAAGCCAGAACTTACGAAACAGCGACAAAAATTAATAGGAGAACCTGGGGTCTCGAAGTAAGAGAAAACCCTAGTGGCAACATAAGTCGAATGCCACAATAAGAAGGAAACTCTTTCAAAATATCGGAAATATATTCAACCACTTTCACTTATCCCTGATACAGGTGTTTGAAAGAATATAATCGGCCCTAGTACTAATGTCTCAAGAAAATCGTATAAAACGCACAGGGCTTTCTGAACAGAAGGAAGCTCATGCGAATACTTTGCGAGGGAAAACCAACAACTGCGCAATCAACAATTAGGGAAATGACAAATCTGTTTCGAATAATAAGAAAAGAGATGCCAAGGAGAATAGAAGACAATTTTCCAATTCTTCGGATATTTCTTTGAATGATGACCCAAGTTTTAATCCCGTGGGATAAAATTTTCTTACTTATATATATATATATATATATATATATATATATATATATATATATATATATATATATCTTATTACTATACAACTAAGTCAAAAGTTCCCTACAATGTGACATGTGTTTCGGCTGACTTTATGAAACATGTACCAGTAGCAAACACATTCACAATAAGTGTAATAAGCAATTGCCAATGAGAACCGACCAAATTAAACCATTCATAATTGGTTGTTTTAAAGATTTGTAACTGAGAAAAACATCCGAGTTTATTTACATATTTTCTAAGAACTTATTGCCGCCTAGCATAAACTGTGTAATAATTGTAGATATTAGACAAATATGTTAGTAATTATAGATTTTCTTTAATGTATTTACTAGGTTTCTCCTTAATTCATAGAAATAACTTATGGTTCTAGTGTTTCCATTACCCCTAAAAATATTTGTTTAATATTGTAACGAACGCCCCGTATAGGTTGCTGTTGTTATGTATAAATAATTGTAGTTGTTTATATGTTTGTAAATGTTAATATTGACATTAGAATAGAGTAAAACTTCTTTGTACATGAAACTGCTGTAATTTTGGAAGAGTAAAACCTCTTTGTATGTAAAAATGTTAAAATTACACTACCCCTCCCCTTCTTCTGTAAAGAAGACCGTTCTTGATAACCAAAGAATCCCATTGTAAGAGATACGATTTCAAGGCTTCACTTTCTTCAGAAATGTGTTGCCAGTCTGGACGCTTTTCAATATGATCAATAAGTTTTATTGATTGGCAAATGGAGGGGGCACAAATGTGACCCTTTACATTCCTTACTTTGAATTAATACGTTAATATAAATATTTCTGAAAATAAAAATTACTAATCTACAACAACAGGCTTTGGGTTGAAATTCAAAAGGAAACAGCAAGTTTCACAAACTTTGGTAAACACACAGTACAAAAGGTTTTATTACGATAGATAAAGTGATTTTAATATAGAAGAAAACCTAAACACGTGCTGTGAATTTTTACTAACAATCAATTATTTAAATACGATCTCTAGATGTTAAAATAATTATTACATCGGTATTATTGGTGGATTATTAAGTGAAGCGGTGAATTTCCAATATTACACGGTGAATTCACCTCTTTACGCCAGGAGACGTATTAGTAGTATATTCGGAAATTTGGGCGCATATTCTAACATCGACCTTTGTTAGGAATGTCACTATGGAAATTTACGCCTATTAGAATTCCATTGCTTATAGTTGGAGTGATTATTCTTAACACCGCGTTGTACTATCTTTAACCTGTTTTCTTTATTCAAGTGCCCCAAAGCTTCCTGGCACAATTCCATTTATAAAATAATTTATTGTTATACTGAGTCTTAGTTACCACTTACGTACGACTCATAAATGAAAGTTTGTTTATTTTCCTTTCCATGCTGTCTCCCTATCAAACCCTTCCCCTTCTTTATGAAAATAATTTGCGGTTTCGGCTAAAACGCCCCCAATGTTCCTTACGTTATATACTTTTAGGAGCGCTTAGTTAAATAACCTTACCCACGTTATAAATTTAATTTGTTAGAGGGCATAATAACTAACCTACGGCCCGGTAATAAACCAAAATGCAAAGTCCCAAGACGCACCTGCAATAAATATACACTCGCGTCGCGCACACACCATCAGGTCCAACGGCGGACCCGAGTAAACTTTCTGATAACTTGAATTTGCATGAAGTTGCCCCGGTAATCAAATGTGTAACTACTACACGTTGATTTCTGAACAGTGTAGAGGCGGCTGTGTTACATGCCCGGAGCGTGTTCGCGTTTACGACCATCTCGATGGGACTCAGGAAACTTCGCCCCTAGGCCTCGTGTATCGCAAAGGGATGATTATCACGGACGGAGATGAAATGTTACTATGGTGGAAATATCTAACGGAAAATTGTTTTTTGACGAATTAAAAGTACTACAGCGATCGAATTAAATAATCGTGATACAATGAGACCTATCATACATATTAGAGTAATATAATTCACAATATTACCAAGCGTACCTACCTTCTGAAACGGATACAAAAAAAAGGGTTGTAAGTGCTGTCACAGATAAATTTTATCAATCGATAGTATATCAACCATTCACTATTTCGGCAAATAACTTCCATAATAACCTACAGGTTCTATAGTGCGAATTAATCGCAATAGTATCCAAAAATACCTAACCTCAAAATCAACATCTCCGACAGTTACCTCGCCGCGAAGGGTCAATTGGAATCCGTCAGCGTAAGAGAAAGCAGAGCTTTATTATCTTCAAGCATCCCTTGAATAAGCGAAATGAGATTCATAACTTGAAACCTATAAGTGTAATCATTAGTAGTTATACTGTTCCCGCAGAATTAAGGTCTTAAGAGAGACAGGGAGGAGAGAGAGATCCTTTTGGTTGGTTGATTGGGATTTATGTTGGTTTTGGTTGGCACTGGGGTGTAAACATTCTGAGTTGTACAGGTTTAATTTTTAACAGTTAGCATTCTTTAACACGGCATTTTGTGTAAAGCGCATTAAACATAAGAAATTTGCATCGTCTCCGCTCGCGCTCTGTTATCGATAAAACGTCAGAAATGAAACATCTGTGAGGAGGAAATACTGGATGATAGAAAGCACTATTGGACCAACCGGAAAACCTTAGACTCCGAAATATCGGGCACATCAGACCAAAAACACATGAAGAAAACATAGAGAGAAAAATTAAGAAAACCTGAGAAAGAGACAAGAATTAACATATAACGAGAATATCTGGAGAGCTGGAGAACTATGTAAGCAATCATAGAGTCCAAGAGTTATATGACAAAGTGACGCACATCGCACGCGCGTTCAGGTCAAGGACACTCATAAAAAATTATGACAACAATAAAGTGGCTAACGCAGAGGACAACAAAGCCAAAGTGCAGTGAAAATACTGTGGAAAACCATACAAAGAATACGGTGCGCTGGCTAAATTGGAAAATATTACTTGAGGAATAGAAGCACCACGTATATTCACAGCTGAGGTAAAGACAGCTACTGAACCTTAAAAACCTTTAAAGTGCCTGGTGTTGATGAATTCACAGCCTAAGTTATGGAAACCATTGGAGAACTGGACATTGGCACTATTCATGAACTTTGCTCTACAGTATGGAACTAGCCTCCATAAAGGAACACTTCTTTATTGGATGCACCAATTACGGAACAATGCTATCAGTTGCTAACTATGTCCGCAAAACATTGGTGCATATCATAACAGTCGTTTTGAAATACGTTGTTTTGTTTGGAATGCCAGAAAAATCAGGGAGTATTGTACCAGCCACAAGTACTAGAGAGTAAATACAAAATGTATGGCAAATTACCGAGAAGGCGTTTGAATTCAATGTCACAATTTACCTGCACTTCGAAAACTACAGAAGAGCCTTGCTCTGCATTAAGTGGAATAAACTCTGGTCAACACTAAAGAGAATGAGAATCCCTCAACACCTTAATAATCTAGTTCGAGGACCCTACGAAAGCAGCAGAGGAAAATGAGAATGAGCAGCAACACTTTAGACTTATTTGATTTGGAAGCAGAAGTAGGGCAGTGCTCGTTACTTCTCCTTTGCTATTTAGTATATATGGTAAACATATAATGAGAAAAGTCATGGAGAATTTCAGCAGGTGTGTCCTTGTGGGAAGTAAGCAAAGGCGGATTTACACTCTCATACTCACATACACGGAGGACGAAATGCAATACAATGCAAAAATGATAGGTAGTGAACGAAAATTATGGGCTGAAAGTTAATAAAAAGAAAACGAAAATAATGAGTGTCAGTGGGAAACCCACAAACATAACCAAAGTATTAGGTTGTGAAGTGGTTCGCCAATTTGTAGATCTCGGCTCCGCAGTCATGAATGGAGAAAGAAGTGATGTAGAGCTCAAAAAGGAGATTTCTATTGTCCGCAAGGCGATGACGAAAAACTGAATAGATAATGAAGATATAGAACCGTCTCAGACTCTTAAAATCCCTAATTTTCGTTATCCGTTCTTATGCGCCAGAGTCAGCATCCTCAAATTAGCAAGACGACGAATAATAGATGCTTTCGAGATATGGTGTAATATGCAAAATGCTGAGAATAGGATGTACAACGCACAGAACAAAAGTATCAATCCTCGAACAACTTATGTCAACAAGGTTCACTCTAGTCTGCCCAGCAAAGTGGATTAGTCTTACCTGAGATACTTTGACCATACAGCTAGAATAACGGAAGGTCCCGATAGATTAATTGTCGGAGGAAAGCTGGATGGGAGATGACTCCGTGTGGATCCCCATATTCATGAGTGGATCAAATGAAATCCATAATAAGTCATATTCTGCACGAGCATTGCTGCACAAACGCATGGAGAAACATAATACAGGCAATCGCTCCGTAACGCCACCACAGTCCTACAGAATAATAGAAATGAGAATGAAGGAAGGATATTGCCATGCCCAAAGGTATGAAATACACAAAAAGATGCACTAAGAGCAAAGGGAAATAAGTGACTCGAAAAAAAACCCATTTGTTTACGCAATACATGAAATAAGTGCAAAGTGCAATATTATTAGAGTTACATTGTAATATTTTTATTTCAATAAAATTATTTGGAGAAAGACGAGATAAATACAATGATTAAATAATTGGAAAACATAAAAAAATTAATTCGTTAGAAAATTATGAGGGTTCTCTATATAATCCAAACGGATACAGGAAGCATGTGGAATCACAGGGGAGTCAAGCCTTAAATTGGAGAGTAACCTCGACAACTGGCGGACATCCGTTGTATTTACATAGCGTAAAGTGCGGATTGGTCGACATAATTATTCAAGTTAATAATACATCGTTTCAAAGTCTTCCAAACGAATCATATTGCTACTGTAGCTCATTATTTTTGGTACCCGGTTACTCGAAATTTTAGGTCTTTTAAGGCGATTGACTAATTTGTGTTAATCATTGTTCGATACACCATATATATTGAACCAATACTCTCTAATCATCTTTTCTGTGGAGATGAGGTACTAATTAATTATCGATAGAAGTAGTATTTCATAAGGGTTCTATGTGATATACACAGCTATACAGAAAATAATGAAATCTGCCTCGAAACTCTGCATTACCCAGAAGGTAATCCATCTAATCCGCGTAAGTAAATTTCAATTGAAACGTCTTTCCCTCAAGCTTCCTCATCCTCTCCTCATTACTCTATACGAGAGCGAGCGAACAAACGCCTTGCGCGATCTACTACTGCGACATCAAACGAGTTCATTAAAATTCAGCGACAAATTATTTCGAATCTGATTACTCTATAACCATTCTCGTCATCGTAAAATTGAAAGGCGAGCGGTGCAATTTTCCGGGAGAGATTATTGTGACACATTTGAAGTAGGAAACTTTTACCGACTCCATTCGCGCTTTTAATGGGCCACGTGCGGCGATGTCGTTGAAATGGATTTTCCGGGACGAGGTTTTTGATTACCGCCTACGAGATGAGGACATTGTTCGAGTGTAACGGCCAAAGCGTAATACTTAGCGATCAGGCATTGGAGTCGTTAAAATAATTTCATGGAAAAGTTAAATATTGCACTTTCGATTTATTATTCTTTCTTTCTACACATATTTGGTGAGTTTTACCAGAGGTTAATTCTATACTTATAAATAAATAATAGGTAATTCTACTATAATTGTAAGAAAACACACAAAATTAAAATAACACTCAAATAATAAAATCAAGTACGCTATTTGCTTGAAGAATGTCAATATTCCAAAATAATTTAGGAAAAAATATTTTTCCTTTTTTGGACTCATTTATAATTATTTTAGTGGGACTACAAAAACAAACAATAAAACTAGAACATTAAAACAAACCTCTAGAAAAAGCAAGAAGTATAATTAAAATGGAACGTACAGCATTGATTTTTTATTCAGTTTAATAACAAACACACAATTGATACTTTTTTAGAGGCAGAAAAAAATTAATAGCAAAAGTTCTAATAAACAAAACAGAAGCAAATTATTTCTTTAATAGTACATTTTAATTGAAACTTTTACCGCTATTTGTTGCAATTTATTAATGGAATCCCTTTACCATTTTTATAAAATGAAGGAAACGAAGGGAAACTTATTCTGCAGGATTTTCCTTTCATTTTCTTTCGTAAAACAACTAGACGGATTTCCTTAAAGACCTGTGATAGAAGAAAAGATGTTGCTAAGTCTCCACACAGAGGTCACACTATTTAATTTGCGTTAACTGCAAATAATAAATCTGTAATATTTTTTGATATATTCGTCTTAGTTTTCGCGTACCAGATGGTCAAAAGTTTAGCTTTCAGTGTACATTTTAACAAAACTACCAACAAAGATTATATAAAATTGATGAAATCACATTAAATATTGTGATATGTACATATGTACGTATATGACTATATATGTGATGAAACACCTTTAAAAACATCTTTTAAACGTTTAGAACCATCTTTAAAAAAGAAATGAAATATTGTATATTTAACTGTTTCATGGTTTTCCAACATTTCTTCAAATAAAAAAATTTGTAAAAATAAACGAAGGAAATCGTTGCATTTACTTTTGTTCAATATAAGTACACACCCAAAATTGAAATTATCACATTGTGGTACACGAAATATAAAAGGCGCACATCAAAAGCATAGGTTCGGTTCTTAAAATAATTTTATTTGCTTATTTGAGAGATGATAAAGGGGAAATCCTTTAATTCCTCTACAAATCCATAACTCAAAGCCAATTGGATTACAGAACAGTTGTATACAACTTCTGCTGCTCTTAGAAACCAATTAGCTACTGGAGCGTTTAGATATAACCGTGTAGCGGCAGTTCAATGCGATGCAAGAACCCTACCTCTGAATTTGAGAATAGACTCAAATTATAACACATTTCATCGAAGTTCTCTCATACCCATCTCGAATGAATTATACAAACTTTACGTTTGACATGGATTATTCGAATAGAACAACGGTATCTAGACCAGCACAAATACGTTACCATGAAGTTCATAGAAAATACACAATTGACGAGTACACCATTGGCAGTGAAAAATTCTCTTCAATTCCCCGATGCCAACTTTCCCTACCTGCTTTCAACTTCAGGTTACCTTTATGGATAAAAAAGACACACCTGTCTCAAACAACAGAGTTTTTCCCTCATACGAATTACACTCCTTCAGTAGTGCGTCATAATTTATATGGACGGATCGAAAATGAATGATGGAGTTAGAGCAGCATTTGTGATAGGGACAATATAACTAGGTGTTAAGTTCACACCACACAATTTTTACAGCTGAATTGTATGCCACATGGCAAGGCATTTGGTTCTTCTCATTTTCCCAATTTCAGATATGTACTAATCGTTCATATCTATTGAGGGTAGTAGTTAAGTATTAGTTACCCAAATATAATCATATTGCAAACATTGGATTATATTGGAAACATTGGACATTTCTATGGATCCCCAAATCATTGTTATATATCTGGCAATGAGATAGCTGATCCCTCAGCAAGAGATGCAACGCCTACTTGAGTGTAGTGAGAGAGTAGTGAGGCAGGTAATCAACTTTTCAATCAATCACCTCATAACTCTGCAAAATTACAGTCGTATACGGCAGGCTGTAGAATCTTCATCAGTTATTATTTTATATATATCAGGTTTTTACTCACACCTAAATTGTTTATTCTGAAAACAAACAATAATTTCGTGGCTTTGAATGTTACTTGGGGTCACAAGATGGCTAATTTAGTCAAATCTCTGCTTGCTGGTTTTTCGTAACTTGTGGAATTACTGTTCTGTTGTTGAGTGCAAATAACCAAAATTTTATTAAGTACTAATAACGTTGTATGGATAAAATGAACTCGCGCGACAAGCTTGCATTGTGTTTGCAATTTCCCGATCAGTATAGAGTCAATAGAGAGGAAATTATATAAATTAGTTTTAATATAACTGATGTGGTTGTATTACGGTCCTGGAGAGTCGCGTATTCAAGTAGGTTGAAATATGTAAAAAACGTTTATTTATCATTTGAGATTGGCATTGTCCCAATGTCCCGTCTTGGTGTAGAATAGCTTTAAGACTGAAATAATTTTTGTCGACGGCGTTTCACCATTCCTCTCCGTAGCGTTGCTTCAAGTTTCAGTTATGACACCACTGACGCATCGTTCATCTCTCTCTCTCTCTCTCTCTCTCTCTCAAATCTGGGTAAGTAAGATCTTTTACTTTATACTGTCCTATACTGGTTATTGCGCAGCGAAAATGAACTCATTGCTATTCAAACACGTTAACGTTTTAACTAAGAACGTTCGTAATTTCATATTGCAACGAAGAGTTTTCCTTTTTTCGGTTGGATAGTACACTCTACAATTGTTAGCAAATAATATTTATCCCAAGTCCTCACCTGCAATTTTCTATTGCCAATGCAAATATTTTCCTCTCTGTTCTGTCCAATCCCGACGAAATGAATGTCCGCGACCCATGAAAAACTAGTGTAAAATACAATATTGCGAAGTGTAATAACAATAGCCCCGCCTCTGCGTCAAGAGAATGCAGCCCCCTTGTCACGTTACGAAGTGCACGACAGGGTTTTATGTAAATTTCTCATCATATGGCTTTTAACTCGGTTGAACTTGTATTCTAGTCAGCTCTGTTGTCGCAATGAAATTTTAATTAGTTAATGAACGGGAAGAGTGAAGCACGTATCATAATTTTGAAGCCGTTGCAGAGCCATGCGTTTCTTTGTTGTACTAACATCAAGCCGGTATATTACATCGGTTATGCCGGGCGCGAGTGTTTTAACTTATTTCATTCTGGTTTTCGGTCATTTCCGAGAACACTTTAGTGTGGTTTAGTTTCTAAACGTATACCAGAGGAGGTATAAAATATACGCTGAAATCGCTAGTTTGAAAGAAATTTAGAACCAGTAGAATTAAGTAAAGGTTTGTAATTTTTATACACCACCAAAATTTACCCTTTTTGCTAAGCATTGGTGATGCTTCCATGGTGGCGTAAAACATATTGAAACTTTTGTCTCACTTACTGGACACAACCACTCACATTTCGAATAAATGTAACCACTTCTAAGAAAATTTTATGGTTGTTTCACGGTAGAGTATAGTTTGTTTCACGTTATAGTAACATAGATAGTGGAAAAATTCTGCTGTTTAACGTCGACCACCTCCAGCGACCCTCTTTGTGGCGTCTGGGCCAATTACCTGATAATGTTGTCCGGTCGGATTGTGTGAGTAGTGTTTGGTAAATACTTTTCGGAAAAAGTTGTAATCACATCGTTGAATTAAATGCATTCTTATTGAAATTACGAAACGTCACACGAGGGGATTATAATTATTAATCATTTTGAATTAATGAAGCATAAAATAATTCATATCATATTTTAAGGCTTTATTGTTATTACGAATATATCGAGTGAGATATTTGTTATAAATAGCATAAACATGCGATTCTGGCGTATATGATTTATTTGAAGATAAACACTTTTGGATTTTGTTATTCATGTACTTATTTTAAAGATTTTATTACAATTTTTTTCGAGAAATATTTACCAAACGTTACTCAAACAATTCGATAGCACAACATGATAACCTAATTGGTTGACATTAAATTGTAGAATATTTTCACTGTTTATGTTATTATAAAGTAAAAACAACTAATTTACTAATTGATACGAAAATAATCCAATAATACCAGTACAACCGCTTGGGACCAGATAATCCCTCTTTTGGGATATTGCAGGTCCAATCGTAATGATTCATCTACGACCCCATTACTGTACGAGTACTTACCTAATTATTAAAAACATATTAGGGTTATGAATTAATTTATTTATAAATAACTCAATTCTACTAGCCTTCAACATATTTGTAGTAATACGAATTGCAAAACAAAAATTATTTGTAGGAAAATACTCTGTAGTGTAGGTGACACACTGCGGATACAAAGTAGGTAATTACAATAGTTAATAGCGTAAATGATTATATTTATATTACACACATATGTATCATTTTGTTTAGTTATGATTCTAAATCTAAAGTACAACCTATATCACTACTACCAGTATTTCGTACATCAACTATTAAATTATTTATCTGGAAATATTTATATTGAAATTTATTTTCAATATCTAAAACCTGGTCTATTGCCTTCTCCTAACATTTTGATGCCATTACCGCACTCACTCCCCTTATAGCTCTAATCACTGTGTTTTAAAAATGGCCAAATGTTTCTTCTCCGCTGCTTTTTTGCTGTAATTCGATACAAATTAATTCGATGCTAGGTTAGGTTAGCTTAGTTAAATTCTCGCCACACACCCATGGCTGCGCTTTAATTTGTCACTTAAAATGTTATTATATTGTAGATCAATAAATATAGAGGAACATATCGTTTTAAATACAGAATTAATATAGCGTTGTAGGACCTTAACATTCAATATCTGTATTATCTATTTAAAACTGTGTATACATTTGTAAAAGGAATAATCAATATTTAATGGCTTTTATTATAACCCTCTCTTGTTTACCGAAGCTATTGGCAATGCTGTAATCCTATGGTACGCTTTTGCGAAACTCTCCCAATTAAGGGAAGATTGAGGAACTTGGCACACCACGGAATTTCCTATTTCCTCCTGGAATAATTTTGTTTTTCAAATAAACGAACTACTGTCCAATTTTGACATTTTTTTAACTACCTACACATTTAGAATTGAAAAATGAAATATGTTAGATTTTAATTAAAAATTAATGAGTAAAGTAGATTTGTAAATTAAAGAAGCAGATACAACCAACAAGTTTCTTCAAATATTTGTTTGAGTTTTCTACTTTTCGAATTAAAATCTGTCATTACTAGACATAAAACTTCAGTACGTGCTATTAAATGCGAAGATCAGGAAATAATAAATTATTTATGGTTACTTCTAGAGCTGCTTAAGCAGATAGAAAAATTTAATCATATCCCAATTAAATGTACTTATAACTACATTCTTTCTGTGGATTTTTTTTGTCATGTGATTAGATCATATAAATAAATGTATATTTACTTAATGAAACTCTTATATTCTTAGGGGATTTTAACGCTCTTGATTTTATGAATAACCATACTCACTCGACGATTTGTAGCACTCTTAGAGATTTTTGTGACTCATTACACCTCGGTTAGTTTAACAGTATTTGTAATAGCAATGATGGTATACTGGACTTGGTTCTATCAAATTGTTGTCAGTCGATATTGGTGAGTAGGGAGAAGACGCCATTTATGTCTGAATATTTATATCATCCAGCTTTATCTGTATGTATAGATCTCAAACAAGAAAACAATTTTTTGTGGTTGGTGCTCCACGATACAACTTTTTTAAGGCTGATTTGGCAACTCGTTACCAAAATCTATTTGAAACTTACTGGACCTGTTTAAATTCTTTCTCAAATGTGAATAACTGTTTAGACGCTTTTTATAAAATTCTTTACTCTCTTTTTAATGCATCTATTACTCAGTCTCACAAGCATAGATTGTGTTTTCCAGCAGGATTTACTGTTGAAATTATCCAGTTATTAAAAGAAAAACATCGTCTAAGGCAAAAATGGGTAATCTACTAACATTTTAATGTTTCATTGTCAGCTTAAACTTCTGCGAACTCAATCTAAGCGTCTAATTTCTCTAGCCTATGGCAAATATTTAAAAAGAATAGAAACTGAAATTTCTGAAGATCCAAAGCAGCTATTCAAGTTTATTCGCTCTAAAGAGGGACGATAACAGATTCCTGGTAAAATGTTATCCAATCACATAGAGTACAATTCACCGCAGGAAGTTGTGAATGGTTTTGTAGAACACTTCTCCAAAATTTTTTTTGTTGCAGTCACAACATAATAGAAGTTCATTACCTTCGAAACACCTCTCTTTTGGACTTGATACCGCCTCAGAATCAAAGATTAGTAAAATTATGGGCAGGTTTCCTTCTAATACGACTGCTGGAGGTGATCTTATAGCAAGTTTAATTGTTCATGGTACGTGATCGGTTTTAACTGTGCCACTTTGTAAAATTATAAATCTGGCTTTGATATCTCTGGAGTATCCTGTGTGTGGAAACGAGCAAGTGTTACACCGATCCACAAAAAAAGTGATAAATCTGACCTAAGGAATTATAGACCAGTGGCAATATTATTTAACTTTGAAAATTTATTTGAACAAATCATCTATGTATGCTTTTACACAAATATTCTAAATTCTTAACAAACATTGCTTTCTTCCGGGCCGATCTACGTCGACAAATCTGGTAGTAGTAACACAATACATTTCTAAGATTCTCGCTGACAGGAGACAGGTGGACGTAGTTTACACGGACCTATACAATGCATTTGACACTGTTGATCATGTTGCGTTGATTAATAAACTGGATGAATGAATAAATGAAACTGGGGTGCCTTTCGGTGACACTTAGACTAGAGTCGATTGTGTCATCCCCCGCCGCTTAAGGTCTCAGCCTAGTCGCACTTTCCCCATGAAGGTACTTATGCTTCCCAGTGAGAGGTTCCTCGCACCTTCCGGGAAGATCTTTTCTACCCGAAGGTTTTCCACCTGGCTCCTGAGAGTGCTTCGCAGGAAGTTTCATCTTCCTCCCAACAGAACTTGCACAATGAGTCTTTGTGGTCTTTCAGCCCTATATTGTGCATATGGTAATTTAGCGTTCAGTGCCCTGTCCGGACCCCGGTTATCGTACGTATATGTTTCATGCCTAAACTAAGCAGTTCTCTCGTATTGTTGTGTCCTCGAATCTTATCTGTCGGACAGATATAATTATGTTTTTTACAATGGTTATAGATCTGAAGAATACCTCTTTTCAACTTCTGATGTTCCGCAGGGATTTAACCTGGGTCCTTTATTATTTTTAATATATCTGGATGATCCACTTTGTACTGTTAACTGTCTGATACTGGCTTACACTGATGACTTGAATAATTATACTTCGATCAAGTCGAAAAGTGATGTTGATCTGCTGCAATGTAATCTTAATCCTGTTGCAAATTGGTGCGTGACAAATCATCTTAACCTTAATGTCTTAAAATGTTTTGTTGTTAGTTTTACGCGTAAGCTTAGTGTACACCAATCGCACTACTTAATTAATGGGCAATCCCTTGAAAACCAGGACATCGTGTATGACTTTGGAATTCTGTTTGATACCAAGTTATCGTTTGCTAGTCATAGAAATTTCCGATTTTTTTCTAACCTTGTAACATTTGAAAGACTTTATTATTCGTTCATTCGCTCTAGAGTTGAGTATGGTAGTATCCTTTGGTCTTCTATATACATTTATCACCAGCTTCTTGTTGAACAGGTTCTGCGCCACTTCTTAAAATTTATATCTTTTAAAATGACGGGACTCTACCCCATGAGAAATGTTGACAACCTTTAACTCTTGTTGTCTTTCAGCTTTACGTCACTAGAAGAAAGACGTCAACACCAGACTGCACGTTTCATATGGAAGCTGATCTACAATCGCGTCGACTGCCCTCTGTTGCTCGTAGCTCTTGACATAAAAATGTCACGCCAGAATTCTCGATATGCAGCGATATTTAGGATCCCGATTCCGCGTGCCAACGTCCATCCACTATACAGATATATTTTTCAATAATTTATAGATATTTAACATTTCAAGACGTTTGTCCTGTAAATGAGGTAACTTGTTGGGCAATAAATGATTTTTATTATTATAAAAAAATGCTTATTGGCCTTTGACTGGGCCATATCTGTAGCAGGTCCAAAATTTCTAGTAGAAGATCTCCAAGTAATTTTTATAAAGCATTCACCGGACTGGCAATTTATGAACCAAAAGTAAAGAACTTTTATAACTATCTTAATGAGTCACTTGGCATGTTTCTTTCCTTCTTATGGTCTATCGTTAATATCTTTTACCTAATTTTCATACTTCTATACCTAATTCGACTGGTTTTAAATTTCTCTCGAACTAGCGATTTCAGCGTATATATCACAACACTTCTGGTAAAGGGTAATACAGGTAGAGGTTAATATTTTTTTAACTATTATTACTGAATAACGATTGCCATTCCTGCAAATTTATAGTCTGCTCCAAATTATTTGTCCAAATTTTATATGACCATTTGGTCATATATGGAGACGATAAAGAGGTTTTGAAGCTGTTTTTTGCTCGCCAGGATGGGATATCTGTGTTTGATGTATGAAATGGACCTACTTAGACAACAGGTATAAAAATTTAAAACCTTTTTTCATAGGTGAGTCCTGCAGTAAAGATTAATAACCTTTTAAAGTGTCATGCGTTTTAGAACGTAGTAGGGAAATGTCCCTCCCTCCCACAATGGTGGGAGAACGCGAAATATTATCCTCTTTAGAAGTATTGAATAATTGGTTGACGAAGGAAAAAGTGGGAAATGAGAACACATTTGAAGAAGTAGTTTGTTGAAACAAATTCAGTTTACTGTGATATTCACAAGTGTTCGTTTACATAATAACTTCTAACAGGTGGCGACAGTAATTAAACAGCAAATTGCGATAAATGAAAAAAATGAACTCAAGTTACGAGAGCCGCTTTGGCAGAAACTGCAAAATCATCAAAAGATCACATAAACGCTGCGACAGCAGACCATCCTAAGATTACTACATTTTCTGTTTTTAACTCACTTTCTGTTTAGCCTCCTCGCGATAAACACCTATTGTAAATTAGTCGTGAATAAAATTCTTTTTAAAAACAATCTCTGGATTGCCGAATTTATAACTCTCAGATGAAGAAATGGCGGTGAATGACAATGTGAAGATAAGTGAAAGGGCGAAAAATCGATGACATAGAAACCAGATAGAAAAATCTTAGCACAACAATATAAAATAAAGAAATGGTACCATAGAATACCATGGTATACCGACAACGTATTTACTATAACTGTTTACCTATTTTAAAATTGCCTGTTCCGGCAGTCTTCTTTATTCGTTATAGTTCGGTAGGAAATTAGTTTGCCAATTTATTTGCACAGCGTATGATGTGACAAAGGTCAAACTAATTTAGGTCGAAAATTAATAGGATAATATCAAGGTAAAAGGCGCATTTACAGAAAGAGTGAGCTTGAGTAAGAGAGTTTGCGGCGTGACAATATTTTTCCGAGTTGGTTAATGACTTTGCTACAATGAAATATTATGTAGCAAAACAACACTTTGGAGATTTTTATGAAATTATGGTGTAAAATTAAATACGAATAATAGAAGAAAAGCTATTTTGAAGAGCAGCCATCTGATGCACTGGAGAAACGAGTATTTGGATGAAATTGACCGCTACAGGAAAGAAGGCAGAGATTTGTCAGCACATTGAGCTTAAAAACGAGTGCGCAACCTATTAGGAAATATGTAAATAGTTTTTACAACGCTCTTTTAATATTCATGTTACCTTTTACAATCTAGTGCTAAAAGTTGACATATGCTCTTGATGCCATCTTGCGTCAGCTAGTTGTAATAATATGTATTGTAATAATATGTATTTCGCCACCCCTCATCACATTATTATTTTTGCTTCCCCCAACCCGGCGCCCCCAGGAGAAACCTGGGGTATTACCCAGGTTTCTGTTGAACCCTCTTAAGGTGTTCTCAACAATTTCACGCGCAGCCATTTCATATAGCGCGTAAAGCTAGCGGTGTTAGATTTAAATTCTAATCATGAGTTTTTACATGTCAGTTTTTAGTTAGGTCTGCATTTTCACTAAAAACATTATTTGGTATTGTTATTTTCTTTAGCAAACACGCGCTTTTACATTGCATCCGACAAATTCGACGTATTTTTTAAAATTCGTCTGATGTGTTTGTAGACGGTTCCCTACAAATAAAATTTCATTTCGACGATTATTAACATTTCCTTCCGTCAGGCCATTAGCGTTACCGCCTTTTCCCCCAGTCAAAGGCGAATTTTCGAAAACTCCCGAGAAGAACGCCCTTTTCATAACTTCCATCCTTCCGAATGGGTCCAGAATTACTCCTGAATGCTCAACTTGGAAATCAACGTCTTTTTTCATCAAAGGGGTCGCGATTCAATCCTTTGGCTTTAAACTTATAGCGATTCCTGGCATCAGATCACAATGAGAGCACTGGAAGGGAGTCGGAAGGACTCTTTCGATTCCGCAGGGGAAGATTATTGGGGGAATATAGCCCCGGGAGTGATTAGGAAATGCACGTTTAATAGACGTCCCCTCCGATGGTTGTTTATTTATGAGAATGGGAAAAATGGTTAATAGCAGTTTTATTCTAATTTTTAATAACTTGCTACAATTTTGTTTCTTGAACGTCGGTTAACAATTTTAAAAACAGACGAACGGGTGATATTCGCCTGCATCTGTCATGAAATAATGATAAAGGACGTACGTTTTCATCATATAATTCTAGTCAGATAAACAGTAACGCCATACAGGCAAGAAATATTCTTAAGAATTTAGAAATAACTAGCAATGCCCTATTAGGTATCTCTGACAGATTTTGCTTAAATTTTTAAATCTATTCTAATTGAACAAAAATAAGAACGTCTAAGGAATAAAATAGTTTTCAGGAACCACCTGTTATACTTACAGTCAGTCCGAAATCAGGGTATTGCATTTGGACCGAAAATATTAATGCCTCTTAATCCTATATTGCAACTGGGCCGAATACTTCGAGAGGAGGGATTAAGTCCATTAGACACAATACAGTATCTCAGTAGGATAAAAGATATGCTCAGGGAATAATTCTTGGAAGTTTTGGAATCTCCAATATACATACCAATTAAATTATTAAAATTAAATGATTAAAATCATCGTTATATTCTAATCAAATTGTACAGAGTAATTGGAGATATTGAAAAGCTGAGGAAAATGTATATTTGAAAAATTTTTGGGAATGAACTCAGTGTCGAATCAATCTCTAATCCTAAGGGTAAAAATATTTATTGAAATAATTTTACGTGATCAATGCAAAACATATTTCATTGTGATTCACCTAAGCTGATAAGTACATAGGCGATTCTTTAATTCAACCAAATACTTTAGCTTCATTATTATCATCTTTAAGTAAAATTACAAACGCCTGTGACTCATTTCACTCTAGGTTCCATATGATTTTACAATCCGCATCCTAATGTATTTCAATTTATGGATACTTGATTAAATTTTCGATATGTAAAAATTATTACTTTCAATAAAATCAATGAAATATTAAGACATGATACTAAAATAACACAAATATGTATTTGTATTAGGCCGGCAACATATTTCTGAGATGGCACGCGACGCGGTAGCATGCAAAGCGACGCTGTAAAACGCCCGCTATTCACCTCACAACGCACCTTCAAAAAAGTGGTTTTTCAGTAACTTTCAAATGGAGAACATCAAAATGGACAACTCAAATGAGTTTATAAAGAAATGACAGAAGTGGCAGCTGCAATCTGGGTCCCATCTTTGGAATGAAACAATTGCGTTAAGACACAAAATATAGACGAATTTCACACTATTTTTCACAACTTAATTAAAGATGATATCGAAAAAAAAAACAATTTTCCACTGAATGGAAATAAAGATGACAGGATAATAAATTTTTATTGATATATTTTAAACGAAGGATAAACACCGAATAGTAAATTTCAACAGGTAAAACGGTCAACTGTAATACACCCATCGGAATAAGGAATGATTTTTAATGGAAAGTCGTTAATTATTAACGTTATCTAGTGAATGATTTATTAAAGTTAATGATTAACGTCATTATGTTTTCTAGATTTTGCAATAATACGAGTATACAACCAAACGATAATAAATGTGTTTCAAAAAATTATTAATTAGAATTAGGGTCAAGAAGATATACCCACGGAAATATTCTATCAAGGTTCTAAAATCTTTTCGAGTAAAATTTCCAGTCGAGATAATTTAAGAATACGCACCATTTTAAAATAACAACAATAAAAAACAACTGACGTTACCCAAATAAACGAGCCCTCCAACCCCGCTCCAACGACTGATAAGTTTTAATGGGGTTTTTAAAAGGCTATTAAGGGATTTATGTCTCGACAACTTTCAAAAAGGTGCATTTGACACCTCATCATCGGATTAACTCGCGTTTCACGTGTTTTATCTACCAGGAAATGGCGCTTTCAGCACACGTAAAAATAAACAGAGGGCTTATCTAGCTCATGTAACGAACACCTACTTTCCTACATAATAGGAACATCGGTGGCCCTATGGTTATGTGAACACGTTCAAGTTTATATTTAATTAAATTGAAATCTAAATGTTTCCTTGAAAAGATGTTTATGAATATTTAGTTGGTAGAGTAAAATCTCGACTAATTCTTCGAACGTGATGGTCGGATATTACATGCAAGATGATAGTAGGTCGTAAGGTGTCCAAGGAATTTTCACATGAACTACAGTGAGGAGAGTGAAAACTACAAGGTATTCGACAGAACGTTAAGATATTTAAATGCAAAGAGAATATGGCAGACTGCCCTATACATATATATATATATATATACATATACATAACTCATATAAACAACTATATGAGGGGGAAAACGTTATTTATTGATAGTAAGGCGAGTGTAATTAACTAATTAAATAGTGATTGTTTGCTTGAATTGTAATTGAGAAAAATGATTCGAGTGATAGAGTGATAAATTGTTCGTGTAAGTATTTGGTTAATAAAAGAGTATAATTAATTTTCTATTTGTAAGGGGGGCCATTCGATGTACAGCTAATTTATAATCGGCAACGGCTTAATTTGTTATTGATCAAAGTAGTTCTATGATAGACAATACGTAAAATGATTAAACAAGGAAATATCATGGATCATTCGCTAGCAAGGAAACATAGTTTCGAAATTGAAGTGGGTCGCGGGGAAGAAGCTCTAAAATAAGTACTAAGTAGTAAGTCTACGAAACATATAAAGAAAATCAAGTATAATGGAATCACCCCGTATCATTTCATTGCAGTAAGATTACTTAAGATTTTGGCATACCGTCGTGACAATAGAAACAACGTATATTTAGACGAAACCTGATTAGATACTCTCGTTACAGTCGAATAGGGTTAAGTGGTTAAACCACAAAATTTTACCTTGGATGTTCCTTGTTCTAGAGGGAAATGAACAATCATCCTGCATGCCGAAAATGACAACGGTTTCATTTCGCATGCTTCATTGCTTTCAGAAAAAATACATAAATTATAGTTTCTCTTATTATCAAGTTTTGAATGTGACTTTGTCTGAGAAATGGTTTTCCGAGCAGCTAATTACAAATTAACAAAACACTAAATTCTGCAACTAGAAAATCTGACGTTTTAAATGTCATGACTGTTGATCAGCTAAAAATTCCAACCAAATCCACAAAGAAATATTTATTATTGAGATATTGAGTGAGAATTTTATGAGTGAGAAAGAAATTTATATGAGTGAAAATTGTTTGTAATTGAATATATATTATTGTTGGATAGAAATCCATCAATTGACCCATCAGCTCGCACAGACCTTGTTGCGATTGCCGCCATATTACTTTTGACATATTACTATTGATCCGATTGAACTCTTTTGGGCAAGTGTTAAAATCCGTTACAAAAGTAAATTAGCAAACCAACCAACAGCATTCTTACTGTCTTCAACGGTGATACTTTTAATGCATTGAAAACAGAATGACCCACGTTGTCAAAAAAACTAGAACACCTCGGATGGATTTTCAGAAAAAATGATTTTGAAATATTTTTATTCGATGTACGTCTTCCAGTCCCTACCTAGTCCCTATCCCGTCAGTTCGTGTCAAAGTGTACTCTAGGAGGAGAAGGAGGAGGAGGAGCAGGAGGAGGAGGAGGAGGAGGAGGAGAATAAGGGAGATAAGTGGTTGCATTTGATTGGTATGGTATAACTGACCGTTTTGCGCCATAACCCATATACTAGTTACGGGAACTTTGATGTAGTAAATTGTGTTGACTCTAATTTTAGATAATTCTTTTTAATAAGCGGACGACTATTCACCGAATTGGGTTATCCGATATGAACCCTAGTATATAAATTCATGTCCTTCGTATTTTTGTTAAATGCTATTGACACCTACTGGTCAGTATTTTGTGTAAAATTGACTTGATGCACTAAATCCGAAATAAGTTGTGTATTTATCATATTATATTCAAATTTAGGCAACACTCAGTTCCCAATTAAATCAATCAATTTTGAAAAATTAAACCCAATCAATTAAGAAATATGACCGTTAAGAACGGAAAAACAAAATACATAACTTATTATCTCTTTTACGAGCTTAGAAATCTGTGAATTCCGAACATCGCAAGTATTTTATGTTTCACAGAAAAACAACGCTGTTATGAATTTGAATGTACGTGATAACGTAATAGGGGATAATGGCAAGTCTAAACTAAAATCTCATTGGTGAAGAGAAAAGTCAGTAAACTAAAATTGGTATGTTTATTCATGTTAGAGCAATTGTCACTGGAGGACAGATGGGACAGAAATGACCGAAAGAAGGCGACTGGGGTCTTGGCTTTGGTTGAGGAAAGACGTAAATAATGAAGTAAATAACAAGTTGGGATTACTTTTGAATTTCGTTAGAAAAGTCAGTGAATACCCTTTACCCTATAAGAGAAATAAAATTTGTGAAATTAGTTGATTGGATTGTGATCTGGTGTTACGTGAATATATCACATGTGTCGAGGAGGAGTCCATTGGCTGTGCCTTCATCCTGCATTCCGGTGGGACTTGCTGCCAACTGAGATTCATAAACTAGCCTGTAAGGGTGAATGTACCGTGACGTAGATTTATGGGGTGCAAGCCAACCCTGGCCAAGTGAAACATATACACTTTCGTGTCGCCATGGGCGTTAAACGTTTCACTAATCAGTTCAATGGTATTTGAATATTATTGAAGTAGTTGTTATTAAAGGGTCTAAGGACATTTGATATTCAATATTGCTAAACTATTTAAGTGATGATTGGTTAATGGTAATTTGATAATTTGTTTTGGTTATTTTAAACATTCATGTTGATAATTTTGTTCTGTTTGTTTGTTTGTTTTGTTGTTTGTTCTTTTGATTATTAACGTTGATAATTAGTTACAGTTTTCTTGGCCCTTGATGTTAATAAATTGTTCTGGTTCTTTTCGTCACTAATTAAGGATCATTCTGTATATTTTCTCTGGTAATACGGTAATTTAACAAATCATGTTCAGTTAGCTATTGACTACTATTTTCCCAACGTCGACTCACTATTAGCACAGAATAAGGAAAAAGTAGAATGGAGTCTCAGCATTTTCTGAGCAAATAAGCTGAGGCACAGTCCTTATAAATTGTATTGGTAATAGGTTTCGGAAGTTCCCACTGTGTTGCCTTATTGAACCGAAAAGGTTTTCTAAGCAATCTTGGATTTAAACGGCGTGTAAACAAATATTGAAGCCCTTCAATCTTAACGGCGTCCCACAGTTGAAAAAGACCATTTATTGTTATTCGAAGGTAACTATAGTCTGTCTAAAAATGAGGCGAAGTAATAAAAACTCATTATAAATGCAAAACCGATACAAGGTGGCACCCACTAAATATGTCGAGTTCTCTAATGTTTTGCACGCTACCTTCCGTAATCTCTTTATATTACGAGTGTTTCTCCCTGACCATTGGCTATTTTGTACGTCTCGACACATGCGAAGAACCACTCACTGGCGTACGGTCGGGAAAAATGACGAAATGTGCAATAATCGATAACTGAAAAAATTACGTCTGCGTGCGCGTGTGTGTGCGTGCGTGCGTGTGTGTGTGTGTGTTTGTGTGTGGGCGCGCGCTTGAACGAGATAGAGAGGGAAAGAAAGACAACACTTCAGTACATGTATGGTCGTGCATGAATTTATGAAATTTTGCGGCCCTGAGAAGGGCCAGTTTATGAAAAGTTTTTCCCAGCCGTCACCTTCTCCTTGGTAACCTCAGTCGTCGTTGCCATCGTCGAATTCTTCCCAAACATCGGAATCTGAAGAAGAATCATCATTTGGGTTGATAATACTTGATTCTATCAACGACTCCGAAATGTTATCCAACTGTAACATTTGGTCTTCTATTTTCAGAACGTGATTTATGCATTTTTGCCAATTTTCCTTGGAAACTTTACATATTGCTTCTTTAAGCAAATTTTTAACATCTGCTAATTTGAACGTTGTATTTGTTCTCGCCACGTCCCCTTTTATTTGTGCCCATATTAGCTCAATGGGATTCAGGTCGCAGTGGTACGGAGGAAGCCGAACCACTGTTATTCCTTTCGCCTTGGCTAATTCATCGACGACGTGCCTTTTAAAATCACCTTTACGTGAATTGGCTAAACGCAAGAGTTCTACTTTTAATAGGTTTTCGGCACATTCGATCTTTTTCGAGGATAACCATTCTGCGATACGTTGTTTTCGCCAAGAGCTATTTGGTAATTTCTCTTCTAATCGGGAATGGTAACTAGCGTTGTCCATAACTATTATGGAACCATTCGGAATTAGATCGATCATTTGACCAAACCATTCTTCAAACACGTCCGCAGTCATTTCTTCATGGTAGTCTCCTGTCTTAGTTGATTCAAAAATTAGTTCTCCCCCTTCAACGAAACCATCCTCGCTTCCAATGTGGGTAATAATAAGCCGTCGCCCTTTACCCAACGAAGGCTTTAAACCGGTGGACCAACCTTCTAGAAAAGCTTGCCTTCGATTAGTTACACTGGTATCTTGCCAAAATTTTGGCACGGAATGTCCTGCGTTAATCCAAGTTTCGTCCAGATAGAAAAATTTTTTCATTTCTAGCCTACTCCTTCGAATATCGCGCAGGTAACTTCTTCTCCACACAATGATGTCATCTCTTTCCATCAATACAGATTTTCTATTGTGCTTCTTCCATCGAAATCCCAAATCCTTTAAAATCGTCCATAATGTACATCGGCTCATTTTTGGAAAGTCCTCGTCTTCTTGGACAGACAATAGAATTTTATCTAGTGTTGGAAGTTCGTTGCGGAAAAAGAAAGCGTGAACTTTTCGACGTAGTCCCCTTTTTAGAAATTCGTCTAAGGAAATTTTCGGACGTCCTGGAGACTTTTTCTCCGGTTGAACAGGACCACTCTTTCTTTCTTTTAATAACCTGTACACTGATGTCTTACCAACTCTCAGCATCGCAGCGGTTAATTTCACGGTTTTATCCACACTCGCATCTAAATTTTGTTTCTTGATGGAATCGAAACAATTCAAAATTAGAACTTTCTCATTAACTGAGAACGGCGCTAATTTTGGGCGTTTCGATGGTCTTGGTAAATTCTCCATACTCCAATACGTATCTCCGTACTTTAAAAATACCACTATGGACACACAGGAAAGTCACTGTCAAAGTCTGTCTAATCACACACACTATGGGAATAAATGGGCCGATCTTATACACATAACCACCTGATATGTTAACGCAAGCATTAAGCGCAATCAGTTCCTTTAACTTACCTAGAATTACTGAGAAAATAATAGCCGTCTTGTCCCTTCTTGGAATAGTTAATCACATAATCCGAACTTTAGTATTTATCTGCACCTCGATTAGACAGCACCCACTTTTGTACATCGGTAGGAAATTTTCATATCTCTTCGTTTCTTCCATATCCCGAGGATTTATTAGACAAACAGTATGAAAAAAAACATTACCGTAAAATATTATAAAAAATACCGATTTCCAATATTGTAATATGTTATATTAATGACGAGTTAACAACAATTCAGGTAAAAAGGGAAGCGTTCCTGAGATGATAACAATCGCGGTCGTAATACCTACCTTTTAATAAATCAATTATACCGGTTTTAAGGAAACTCAACATTACATAGACAATTTTAATGCATTTATTAATATTCGTTGATTTCTTTAAGAACGCCTCTGGTTAGCGGCGAAATAATCGGTTTATTACTTCGCCTCATTCTTTGACAGGGTATAAAACACTTTGTATTACTAACATTTATGTTTCCCTTAAGAACTTCAATTGTGTCAAAGTCGTAGTGATAATATCATCAATATATGGATTTTATAAAAACCTGTACCCGAGTTTTTTTTCTGAGGACACAATACATATATGTAGGTATATAAAATTATAATTATGTATCCTTACCTCATAACGTTCTTCTGGTATTTAAAGAAACTATAATAACCCGAATAATTTTTGTTGTTATAGTCTTTCGCCAAACAGGTACGTCGACCCTTTCTTTTGGAATCCATATTACGTAATTCAACAGAAAAACAAACTCTATAATACTCTTTAAACACTCTACGCCACTTGCTAACAGCGCTGACAAAAATAAATAGAAATTAAGCAATGAACACTAGTGGGCCAGTATCCGGCTGATATCCCGAGATTGTAATGCGCAGGTGAATCTGTGTAAACATCGGACCTCTCTCTCTGTTACCCTTCTGCTCTCTCCTTATTCTTGTGCTATTAATTGTCAAAGTCTTTTGTGCTCAAGATAGGTTCTTAGTCTTCATATCTTTGCTAAGTTGTAAATCATTTTTATTATCGATAATAAAAAGAGAAGTATAAATAATTACAGTAAAACTGTAAACATCACGGAGATTGGAGGTTTTCGAGATGTGGGTGTACAGGCGCTGGTTGAGAATTTCCAAGGTGGACCGAATCACGAACGGAATTGTTTTGTTTAGAATTTGTATTCACTATAAAGAAATAGAAACTCGAAATTCGAGAATACATTTTCTGTAACAAAAAGTATGGATTATAATAAGTAGAGCTCGGGAAATATGCAAAATGCATATAAAGTGCATATTTGCATATTCCGACAAAATTCTATAAATGCATATGTCGATTTCCACGAAAAATCGTCCGAAAAGTGGCCACGAAATGCACAAAATTTAGATCCCTCGGCACAACTTCTGGAGTCGGTTTTTTTTCAAGTTTTGGGTCCTAGGAAATCATTAAAAATGGTGAACACGCGAAAGAATGCCCCCATGGGGGGTTTTCAGGCGAAAATGCACTTGTATTTTAATTCAAATTTTGCCGAATTCCAGGTTCCTGGGATCATGTGTATACCGGCCCCGGAGTTTCTTTATGGGGGTTTTTGGGCCGTGACTACATTTTTCGGTTGAATGAGATCATGTCAAGCCTCGTAGGAGGGAACCCGGGGGTGGAGGGCAAGGGCAAGGGGTTGGGGGCGGAGAATTAGCGGTGACAATTACGTGGATGGGTTGTGAGCCTCTGAGGGTTCGGAAAATGATCATCTGGGCCGCTTCAACAGCCGCTGAGTCCGTTTTTGGACTTATCCTGGCCCTTGAGGGGGTGGAATCTGGGGGGAGGGGGTGTCCGGCGAGTAGATTTTGAGCTCCCGGGGCTTCAAAGTATCTGTCTGTGGATTTAGAAGGCCGGTCATCTCATTTTTTGGGTTTAGTGGATCACCCGTACCTCCTTCAGGCTGAAATTGAAGGGGAGAGGGGTGGGGGGGTGGTCATTTTATGTCTCTGCCCTCTGAATCACTTCCAGAGACCTCGAAAGCTGATAGTTCACTTCCGTAATTTTCACAGCCCTCCCCGACATCTCACCCCCCGCCAGGGTCGTGGTGAGCAATCAGACTTCAAAAATGGAATCTGTGACCTTCTGGAGAAACTCCTGAATCAGTATGAACATGAGCTCAAAAATCGGAAAGTTGGCGAAATTTCAGGTAAAATTCAGGTCAACTTGCGCCCGAAAACCCCCCATGGGGGCATTCTTTCGCGTGTTCACCATTTTAAATGATTTCCTAGGACCCAAAACTTGAAAAAAAACCGACTCCAGAAGTTGTGCCGAGGGATCTAAATTTTGTGCAATTCGTGGCCGCTTTTCGGATGATTTTTCGTGGAAATCGACATACGTACTTATTAAAAATGCATATTTTCAGCGATTTTCGGAATGAAATCCCAAAAAAATAAAAATTTTGGTTTTGTAAATCTCTGTGTAAAAGGGTATGTATTATGCTGTAACCTTCAGCTTAGCGTTGAGCCGGCTGCCTTCTAAAAATAGCATTAGGGGTTGTTGTTGAAAGGTTGTTAATATTAATGGCTGGTACCGTCTTGTTAAGAATAGTTGTCGAAAGGCTGCTAAAATTAAGCAACGATTAAAGGTGGGAAAATATGCCCTACATTTTTACAATTAGTGTAACAGGAAATTCCAAAGGCGAAATCTTCCTCGACTTTTATGAGTGGGAGTAAGCTCGTTGATTTTAGCTTTTAGCCAATGAAATCATTTGTTGCTACCACCCATTTAAATGTAAGGTTTGAAGAGCAAACTGGCATTTAATTTTTCTGTTATTCAATTTCATTTCACTGAAGTGTTTATTAGGAGTGTGTGATAATGCCTAAACAAAGTAAACAAAACGAAATCTTCCACCGGACGAAAGTGTTGAAGTCGTTAACCCAGTACGCAATAAAATTAAACATCTTGGAAAAGGTAACAAAATGTACGAAAAGTTCTGCACTGTTTTTTTTTAAATGAAGGATTTCAAAAACAGTGCATATAAATAATATATTAATGGGAAATTTCTGCGATGATGAAAATTTTAATTCAAATATAGAACCATCTCTAAGAAATAATTTTTAATTTGCTCCATTGACATCCAGAGAAGTAGAAGTAAAAATTAATGTTGTCAGGTAGACGGCAAAGTTTTACTTTAAACAACTTAGAAAAACACTTAATAGCGTATTGTTTCCATTTTGAGAATTAATGTATTTATTATAATTTATAATCAATAAATTATAATATCTCTATAATATAATATTAATATTTATAATCAATATTTGTGTTATACTTCATTAATACATAATAATGATACCAAGTAATTGATTATTTTTTGTTTTTTATATGTATGTAGATCTTCAAATAAAAAATACATAGTAAAAAACTGCACATTCCATTGTTTCATGAATGCATATTTACATATTAATTGCATATTTTGGTGCATATTTTGCACATTTGGTGCATAATAATAATTACTGTGTAAGAAAAAATCGTAGGACGAAGTAGTGTCGGATGGCGCTGAATTTTGCCTGTTCTACACAGCGAATTAGTACAAGAAGAATACAGTAGGCTTATAAATTTCAACAAAAGAATGATGAAATTTCCAGTAGACAATAATATCATGCAAAGGGATACGTTGTCACTTAATATTTTCACGATTCCTTTAGAGTATATATTGATAATAATAAATTGAAAGTTGGAACATCGAAGGAAGAAAGCTCAGTAACATTTTAATTGAAGGTTATTGTCCACATTGCCAGCGGCTTCGAAACGCGAAACAAATGGTAAAAGAATTGTATTGTATTGTAGAATAGTGCAGGATAATGCAGCAGTTAGATTGGAAAGTCGTTTCTAAATTTTTATGAATTAATCGAAAAACATTGTTTTGGAGAAGAAATAAAGTTAGGAGTTAGGAATATGGAAGTGGTAAAGAAATCCAGATATTTTGGACATGGAATAAATGTGGAAACATGCCACTAAATAGAAGAATTCCAGGAAACTATTCTTAACTGGACTGCTCATGGTAAACCAACGAATGTTTCAATAGTGACATTCCTTATTGTCTCCAACGAAGACTGTATCATCAATGTGTGCAACAGTTATGGAGCTATCATTTACAAATAAGTTATCATAGATTAAAAGTCTCCCAAAGGAAATCTTCGAAATAGAAATCAAAATAGAATAGATGTGAAATATAATATAAGCAATAACCAAGTTTAAACGGAATTAGGAAGACATGTAGCATGATTCTAGAATAACATATGGAAAAATAGGCTTCTTATGTGAAGGCCACGTATAAATGCCACTTTCTGCCCGAAGAAGATTACCTACCATGTGGGGAAACGACATCAAAAGGATCTTGGATGCAACTAGGTTTCTTGGCACGTTAGGATAGACATATGCCTTACAGTGGGCTTCATTATAGATGAGAAAAAGAAGATGGCATTATTTGAACGTAATTACTGAGGAAATAAAAGCCGACACAATTACTACGACAAACAATGAGAAGCTTTTATAAGCTCATCTACGGGTGCAAGTGTTCAAGGCACGAAGCTTGCATGTTGATCCTATCGTCAAGATCAAGTGGAGGAAAATAGATTGACGATAGGGCGAATGAGACTAGGAAATTAAACATGCCAAGCTACATTTGTTTTAACGATTACTATATTACACTGAATTGAAAACAATGGATATTAATTCCACTACAGGAAGGAAAGGTAAACTTTAACTGCCTACTCCGAGCGAGATAATGGTAGTAAAAGAGAATAAGTAACTTAGGTTGAATAATGTGCGCAAGGCGACTGCACGACTCTGACATGTTACCCGTGACTTTTCGAGTTATTTAAATAAGATACTAACCTGCTTGTTTATTATTTACTCGTATTAAGATAACACTGGATGCTTTCATGGTCACCGTAAGAATTGTTATGTATAAAAAATTATACATTGCTAGTCTCTAACTTGGAATAGATTCAGTAAATCAAAGAAATTTTTTTTGTTGGAAATGTGCTCGGACAGGTCGATTAGTACTTTGACTTGCGCTCTTTCTGATGCAAGAAAGGGTTATACGGTACCAAATTTGAAATATGACGATATCGACTATTTTTTAATTCGCAATGTTAATTTCTTATGAATATTCCTAAAGGGTATATCCAGGAAAACATGCGTATTAAATATTAAACTTTTATTCCGTGTCGTTTTAAAGATATTTAATAAATATCCACTAATTCTAAAATGAAGAAATCATATCAACTTATCTATCTGATATCAATTCAAATAATATGTTTCTTAAATAAATGCTTAAAATATTGTCCATTCACTAGTTGACAATATCCTAAACGGAACTGAAACACATTTTGGACATTTCTAATTACTTCGGAGGAAATTAGCCTACACATCTGTCTTATTCGATGTTGTAACTGCCCAATGTTTCCCGGTTTGGTCTCAAAAACTTTGCTTTTCAAGTACCCTTATAATATATGTCTGTGAGGGCATTATAAAGCCCTCTTCTACCAATCTATCTGCCTGGAAATGCATCATTCAGAGACTCACGGATAGGTCTTTGCAAAAAGGGGAGGCGCACCTTCTTGTTGAAACTAGATATTTCTATTCGGGACATCGAATTCATCCAGATCTGGAAACAGAATAACCAAATTTGGAACTAGTTCTTCCCGCAAAAATTCTAAATATCCATCTCTCTTAAGATTCCTTGGAAGAAAATTGGTCCTATTACTCGATCACCGCCAATCCCGGCCGAAACATTGACTTTTCTTAATGTTGAGTGTGGCCTTCCCTCATTCAGGGTGGGTTATTGTAAATCAATGTAAGCGTTGATTCGTCAGAAAACGAAACATTTTCTATGTTTGCACTATTCCTGTCTAGTAGATCAATAATTTGTTCGCCAAACGGGAGTTTTCTATCCGGATAATCTTCGGTGAGTTCCTGGAGGATTGTCATTTTATGAGGATGAAATTTCTGGATTTGTAGGATTTTTGTCACTGAAGACTGGCTAATTTCGAGTTCCCTAGCCACCTGTCTAGTGGGGACAGGATTTTCTTGAACCGAAAGGAGTACATTAACTTTGACATCTTCATTGAGGGCACTCTGACGATGATTATTTGTTTTTCTGAAATGCCCATTTTGGCGAGTGTTTTTTAATCTTGCTTATGAGACTCTGCAATATGGGTTGTAAGTCAGGATACTTCTCTCTGAATAAATGAACAACTTCATATAGTTCTTGTCCTATCTGCGTAGCAAATGATCATTAAAATTTCAATCTTGTGTTTCAGTTAAGTATGCCAATTTGTTCGATTTTTCAACAAACGTTGTTTCTTACAAAACAACAAACTAATTAATATCGTCGTCAGGTACGATGGTACTCTCCTTACTGATTTTCATTTAACTTTTGTGTTTGACATCGTCAACATCAACCCAGTTTGACAAAAAATGAAAATCAAATACCTCTTTACATTCCATTTTTAAACTGCCCAAATTATTTCAATGACTTGAATGAAATTCCTCCATTTTTTGTATTAGTTGATGTTTGTTAAATATCTTTTAAACGACGAAGCAATAAAAATTTGTTATTTGGTACGCACGTGTAACTTGATATACCCTTAAGGTAAGACTTAAAAAAGTAGTATTGCCAGTTAAAAAAAAATAGTCGATGACGTCATATCTCAAATTTGGTACAGGCTCTATAACACTTTCTTGCATTAGAAACAGCGTAATTCAAAATACTAAACGACCTGTCCGAGCATATTTCCAACTAAAAACTGTCATCAAATTAAAAAAAATCATCTGATTAATAAATCATTTGATTTAATGAATTCATTCAAAGTTAGAGACTGGCACTGTATAGACGACATAATTTTTTGGGGTAATTTCACGTGAGTTTTAATTGTGCCGAGAAATGCCGACAGAAATTTCTTTCGTTTGCATGGTTTTTAATTATGATGCCGTGTCGTTGGGACCTTATTTAATAAGAATTTCGTGAAAACAGTTGACAGTTAATTTAACGTTGTGTTATCAAACATTGATATAAATACATTTGGCAAATAGTTAATTAGTAGTTGGCTCTATTAAGTAACTAGTGATAATTAGTAACTATAGTAAATGGCGTTAAATAATACTTCCTATTTAATTAACTACTTTAGGCATACACCGGTAAATCACGGTGCATATAAGACGGTAACAGACAAGTAGAGGAAAAAATTATACACAAGTCTATAAAAGTTCTACGTAAAAATTGACGGGTACGTCGTTTCGAATACAATATTTGTATTTCGCCATTTGCCGTTAGGATCTACTCACCTTTCACTACATATAGATAAATATACATGAAACTGTTTCAAGTGTATGGTTATAATTAATATTTAATGCACATTTTGATATCCTCTTAGTGCATAGTCCATTTTTAATACATATTTTTCAGTGACTAGTCGCCACCTTAGATTTATGGAAAAGCAAGAATGTGATATAAATCTACTAAGCTCCCAAAGTTCCTCTCTGTTACTGGGTAGGTGACGTAAAATGTGATTTGGCCAGTTTCTGTCATTACAAACGAAAGTTAGTCGGGAAAGTAGCAACTTTATTCAATTTGTACATAATTTGGAAATTGAAGACGAGACCCCTTCTTCTCCTCTTCTCCTCCCCACGTCGTTCACACGCATCAACTCGAGTTTTTATAAGAGTATTACGCGTTTCCCGACGGAACACTTACCTGATTTGAATTTACCTAAAAGCCTTAAAGATCGAATGTGACACTAAATCTCTAACGGAATATTGTAGGACGTAAGACGACGGGCCAAAATCAATTTTGTTGCGACAGCCGCCATCGTGCAAAGCTCTCGGTGTGAAATTCGTCATAGTTTTATAGCACTCGCTACACTCCGAGATGTCAATGTATTCTGCCTGAAAACCGTACTCAGCTTCCTCAGAATTCTCAGCTTTATTTAATCCCGGTTATTGCCTTCATAATAATTAGGTAGCGTATTTTACTGCGAATTACAATAATTAATTCCACGTATCAATTAAGTGGAGAGACCCGATTAGACCTACCGAGAAATAAGAATTTCCTTATTCCATAAATTGTTTGTGAAAATATTCAAAAATGCTGAATTTGAATTCAGTGTTGTTGGCATTATATGTTGAGACATGAGATTTAGTACGGACGCGCATAATGTTAATGAGGTAGACGTTATGAAATATATGGTGTTATGGGATAGAATACTTCATCTTCACATTAACGTAAAAATTTTCACGGAAGACAAAATGGTAGAGGTAAAGAACAGAGGAACAAAAATTATTCAGGTTCGGCTTCCTGTTGAGAAAGAATGTGGTTTGTATTTGAATCAGTTACTAATAATCTTGTAAATTCTGGTTCGATACTCAGATGAAGACGGATGGTCTATATTACCTGAAATCGAAATTAATATTCTGAATTTTTGGGAATCAGTACGAGAAATTAATATTATACACTATATTATGCCTTATGTGAACGAAAATTGCAGTCTTTCATATAATAAAAACAATAATAATGAATTTTCTGCCTCATTCAATAGTAAAAAATGGAAGAGACGCCACAATCCTGATCTGCTCCTTGTAAGTTAATAAGTGAAGCCTCAATGTTTCAAAGGAGTTTGCTCACAATACCAGACACCCAACATCGCTCGATTACGTGCCAAATTGTATTACATAAAGTACAATTCCATTGCAGGTACAATTTTAAGAAAGGAGACCCCGAAACCAAAATTTATGAAAACTTTGTAGGCAGGTACTGTGTACACACACTGCAAGATTATGCGAGTAGTGTTTGGTAGAATTCAACTGGCGCTAATCAGGTAAACGTTGTTTTGCTAGACTCTTGCTAAATTTGCCCTTCATCTGTGCGAAGAAACTATTCAGTCTACAGAGAAAAGGCAAAGGCTAAGTCATCTAACGGAAACATTTCCAAAATATTTAACCAGCGTTTAAGCCACTTAATATCTGAAATCGAGCTGAAATTTCCTATCTACTTGTCCTCTGTTCTTCTAGATTTGGGCCATGGGCCCCTTATTCCGTTTCACTCCTGTGTTTGTTTTTGTCACGTTGGTTTGGAACATTTAAGGAAATTACTTCAAAGCAACCGAGAACAAACTAATCTGTGGGAGGGCGGTAGACTGACCAATCGGACCATAGCTCTATCAAAGGGTGGAGAGTTCGCTGGTGATGAGAGAAGAGTACAGGATGGAACCAAAACAGGATCTCTCACCAGGTTACAATGAGGACTAGGTTGTCTGGAGGTCACTAAATAAACTACAACTACAGTGGTGGGGATACGCTGCAACGTCAAACCTATGCGATTGCAGGGATGTGCAGACCCCCCAGCATATCTTTTGCTGCCCTGAATATTTTTCGCACATGAAGAATATGATGTCCACTACTTAAAACACTATTGAAATAGCTTATTCTAGGCAAAGTTTTCTTGACCTGGACATAACACGTACCCTCTTATTCATAAACGCATTTTAACGTTAAACTTAAGCTTAAAATACGTTTAGACCGTCTTTCAATAGAGTACCTATAGTTACTTCCATGTTAAGAATATACGGAACAAAACACTGTAGTTACATATGTGAAACACATTCTAAACGTATTCTAGGCTAAAATACACTTTAACGTTAAAATGCGTTTAGGAATCAGAATTGTGACCATTTTCCTGTTCTCATGATCATTTCTAAGTTTATTGTAAGGCGACAAATAAACTGCTACAAGTCAGTAAAAACCATCCGGCTATTAAATCAAACAATAATTTGAAAGTTATAACATTATTCTTCAGGTCAGTTACCTAAAAAATGTTTTTTCTCTTTAGAAATGAACGAGGGGAGTGGGAAAAAATTATCTGGAGTTCAATTTAAAAAAGCCGACTGGAAATAGAGGTGCAGTTGGAAACACTTAGTGGATCGCAGAACAAATTTCTAAAACAGAGCTGTTCTTCGCCGAATCCTCCTCCGTCGAAGGAAGAGCAGCTTGTTGCAGACGCAGAGCCAATGGTTATTGATTATCAGCAACCACTCCATGCACAGTCTGAAATTATTAACCCGGTAAGCGAAGACAGATGCTGCGCCCATTGCCGATATTGATTTTACTGCTTCCTATATGCGATCGAACCAATTAAGTCATCACCTAATTCAATCATTCGTGACAAGGAGCGGTGTTCAAATAATGGAAAACCTCCTGTTGAATAAATTGATAGAATATTTTCATCCACGCAATATTTAAGAAAGTTGTCAAATGGCGAATAAGTTAATAGGGTAAAATTAACCATCAAATACTCTCACTGGAGACTCCTTTCTGTTAATATTTCTCGTCATACAGGTAGTATGGAACATATGAAAAGTGCAAAAATGACATGAAATAAAATTGCACTTAAGTAGAGAATGTACCTTTGATAAAGAGTAACAAAAACTATATGAAATTGATAAAAAGAGGTTGATGTGTAATCAATAAAAGATCCATTTGTATTGTGCAGTATTTACTGGTCAAAATTTAGCTTTCAGGGTTGACAGCTCAAATCTTAATGAATCAAATATTGAAATATTTTGAAACTACTTGAAATGATTGTGATGGAACATCTGAGCAATACTGAATGGTCTATGGAGTTGAACACAAATTTGACACATTATCTATAAGCTATCTTATTACCTCATTTCAAAATGAAATAATTTATTTATTGTCAAAAAATATTCAACAAGAAATGGACTGCCTCCGGATGGAAAAATATTACTTAATAATTGTGGGTAAGACTCCGGAGCTATATCGAGCAGCTGACTCATAATTCGCACCTTTCATTGGTCTTTAACTGAAGTCGAACATTTCCTGAGGTTTTCCAAAGATTTAAATGCTATAGTAGAATGTCTTTTCATTTTTTTTTGAGAGAAATATTAACAAAACTTGAAATATTCCTTTATGACATGAGAGCCTTCAAAGTCAAATTCAAAAAATTAATGGCAAAGCAATGCCATTAATTGTTGTTATTACTAGTTATTAATAATACCAAATTAATGGCAAATAGCTCACACGTTCAATTTAACTCTCAATTATGCAGCTAAAATTTTACATGAGACTGTAGTGTTCAATTATTCAGAAGTTGTACAATTTTTTTCCTTCACCCTTCAAGTAGAATAATTTAAAATGGAATGTCCTAAACTTAACTTTGAAGTCAATAATTGTAACACGGTGGGAAAGCAGAGCCAGAGCTATTAGCTTTTCTAAAGATTTCTATTTTCGAAATTTGTAAGAGTTTAAAACATTTGTTGGAAGACTACTCAAAAATTACGAATATGAACACCAAACATTCAGCAGGGTCACCATTAGACAAAATTATAACGTGCAAATTCATTTTTTCCATAATAATTTGGTATGATATGTTAACAAAGGTTAGGTTATCCATAAAGCGATAAAAAGTCTTATTATTTATTTCACTGAACATGAACAGACGAATATTTGTAGATTTTTATGAATGAAGCTGTGGCAGAAACAGACGACTGTGACGTAAAGCAGAGATTTCCTTTATTGAGGCAAAGAAAGACGAAGCATCAGTTCTCATATAACAGTACAGATTGTTTTGGATCAAAAGCAGAAATTTAAGATGTTTTTTTTTTAAGTTTTCAAATCCCTGCTTAAAAGCTTCCAGGGTATAAATAAATGCGATAATTTTTTTTTGGATTTTTGAGCGATTTACAAAATTTAGTGCGGTTATTGAACGATCATATATAGATTGAGATTTGGTTTTGCAAATTTAACATGAAGGAAATATATGTGAAGATGGTCTTGATTTACATAATGAAATTCTGGCATAAAAAATTCTTAACCCAGTTCCAGACACTAGTAAAATCTCAGACTCGCCAATAGATATACTGTTTGGATTTGGATAACAAGCACAGAGGAAATTTATTTTTTTGCAAAAAAATGAAAGTCACGTTAAATTTTTAATGGCAGACTAAACTAGTTCCATGGAAGTTGCGTAATTCAATCTCTACGATAACTCAGTACTTGTAAATTAACTGACGCGATACAAATGAAATTAGAGAAGGTTTTAAAACTAAATTAGCTGCCCGAGGAACTTTCCGTTACTTTCAGCCAATAGATAGCATTAAAATGTGTCTAGTGTAGGTACATAAGTGTGGATACCTTCCGTCGAATTTTCTCTAACGCTCTTATTAGGTATGCCAGACGTAATCCAGGTCGATCACATTTTCGATGAAAATGCGGCGTTACGCCTCCCTCACAAGGTCACTTCCATCCCCGGAATCTTAATTTGACTCCCTCTGAACCTCGTTCTCTTTATCTCTCGAAACTTAATTGAAATTCAACGATTCACGATGCAGTTTTTCCGGGCCCCCAGACGAAATTCGGTTTGCTTTTATTAAATCATAATTTTAATTACGCTACGAATAACGCGTGTTATTTTATCGTTAGATCTGCGATGGGCATTTTCGTTTTCGTCTCGTTTTCTGGTTTTTCCCTTTTGAAGATTTATGTGCCTCTATCAGGGGAGCGAACAAGGTTACTCTTGCACAAGGAAATTGTCTATAAAGGACCCCTTAACCGTCGAAAGAATTGCAAGGAACGGGTGTTCCCGCTCCGATTAATTTTACTCACGGGTCATCGGGTGATTAGTTAGGAGAGGAAGTTACATTACAGGGATTTAAACCCGAAGTAAGGGTTTTTAATTCCGATAGATCTAACAAGGGAAAACTTGACGCAAGTGGAATTTCCAGTGGGGCAATAACGAGTTTTTTCTATTCGGATTTATTGCGTTCCTTACATTTTATGAGATTTTAGTATACCTTGTAAAGGTAGGAATCTAGGCTCGTCGTCGTATGTTGACTTGTCCTCTTGTAACATATTTTGAACTGTATTCTATGATTAAGATGATTTGTGACAATGAAACTTCTGAAAATGGCAAAAGGCGGGAAAGTCAAAAAGGTTTTACAAACCGTTTATTGCTTGAACCTTAATTTTTATGGGAAATCACTAAACTTTGTAGTTAAATGTGTATGACTGCATTCAGTGAGATATAAATAGGTGTAGGCCAATTTTCTCCCAACTCTCGTATATTCAGTTTTATATTAAATATTTTGTTTTGTTAAAATGGAATTTATATACTCTCTTTCTAGAGACAGTTGGAAGAGTTAAAAAGGTCCTCGACATATGGAAATATCGTCACGGCTAACTATGCTGGTTCATCAAATGAAACGGTTGTAAAATTTTAGTGGTAATAGTGTTCCATTGAAACACAATATGTCAGTATAAATTTCTATTTGGCCGATTATGCCAGGATCTTTGCTAGAAGTATCGTAAATAAATACTATGTTTTGGATAGCAACAGGCCACTATTTAAATGTGCTCAATATATTGTGATTTTTGTCATCGTATCAACTGATAGTGAAAAGTGCGTACATGATGCGACGCACAGGGCCCTTCAAGCCAGTGCGTTTAAGGGTGTAGCTCAGTGGGAGGGTGCGAAAAGGAAGGCAAAGATCACAATCAAGAAAGGTGTGTATATTAACGCACATACATAATCATTTAAATGGCAATCATGAGTTGGAAAGAACAGAAAAATAAACATCACTATAACTTACATAGTCTTAGGGGGTGGCTTCTGCGAGGGTCATCAAGACCGCGGTCCGAACGATGCTATCAGCAAGTGACGACGACCGTGCGATTCATGAGCAATAAGCGGTGAACCGTGAATAATTTCACATCCGGACTTAGATAGTTTCAATAAACAACCTCAGTAGATTTTCTAACTTTTGTACTACGAATCATAATTTGTAAATCGTTCCACAAGCGTGCGTTTGAAATGTAAAAGGATTGAAGCAAAATTTTTTGAGACAGTCGTGTGAAGTAACTAGATATGAGCCACTTTTAGTACCTGACTGAATTCATGGTCGAAATTTTTACATATGGAAAAGATACAAAAACTGTCAAATTCACAACACAGATGCTAAAAAGCACAATCAATAATACTTTACGAATATAGCACAGCATATCCAGATTGATTTAATTAGCAGTAATGTGTTCACTTTAACAACTGCCAGTATCAATGCGATCGACAGCATTTTCCGTTCCATTGCCATTTATCGGCACCAAATAGATTCGAATCAGAATAATGAAATAACTGCGGTAATCGGAATACGTCTGAATGAGCGAGTTCATTAATAGTAATCTCCTACTATATGTTGAAAATTTAACATGTTTACGAAAGCCATAACGACCCGCGGATTTACTTGGTGTAATGGTTGAGTTAGCCTGGAATCCAGGGTGATATTTAAGATTTTCAGTGAATCACCAACTCTTGATAAAGGAAACTCTGGAACCTGATAAGTAGTTAACAGGATATCGAGCATGTTAACTGAATGGCCCCAGCTGGTAAGGTTAAGGTAGCCTAACTGATTTGGCCGACATTAATTGACAAGCTATTAACTCCTCCAACCCGAGATATTGCTTACCTTCTTTAACATGGCGAGTATCACAGATATTACCACATAAGTATGAAAGATGTACACATATTTTACCCATGAGCGTACATATAGTATGAATAGCCCTTAAGTACACAACTAAAGTCCCTAATGAATAATGAGGAAAGCAAAGGCCCCGAGGTAGAGCGCTGAGATACACTTGATGATAGAACTAGAGGTTCTGAAGACGCGACAGAATATAAAAAAAGTAGTATACCTTTGTGGCAAGAATGTGCGCAAATCCAGCAAAATTTTTGGAATCGTTGCTATCTAGATTATTGAAATCGATTACAAAATAGACCCAAATGGTTTATAACATGTAATAACTTGGAAGAGAATCAAATGGACCTAATAAAGAGTGAAAACTCCCCTCCTCTTAGGAGGTCCTTTGGAAGAGTGGTACAGATAATTCTAGGTCATGATGGTCGAGTAAGAGTAGTCTAAGTAAGAACATCGGACGGATGCCACATGTATCCGACGCTTAGAGTGTGCCGAAAATTATTACCTGTTTTTAGTGAAATTTTGAAAAAGAAATAGTTTTGTTTCGGAAAATACTATAACTTCGAATATGTATTTCGGAGGGTGTGAGAGAGGAGGGTGAAACTGATTTAACAATTACTGAATAGCTAGAAACTTTATGTCGGTACGTTATTAGCTGAGGTCACCTATTGGTTAACATTCCAGTAAATTTTCTCGAAACGAAACTGACACACAAACCATCCAGATCCATTTGAAGATCCATATATCCATATCCGCCATCCGATACACAGTGATCCAGACATCAGGAGTTTTCTAACTGCAGAACTTTTACCAAAAATCTCATGATGTGAATTTAATTGTCCAATTATCAAGTGGCATTTGTTCTAGAAACTAATACTTTTTTCAATTTACCAGATGCTGGCATATAACTATGAAACTGATTCATGCATCTAACTGTTGCGAACTTCAGTAATTTTTGGAAAAGTGTAATTTTGAGTCATTTTATAAAAAACTATTTATGATTCAAATATAAATCCTACCAATAAATTTATTTTTATTATTACATTTATTTTCTACCTGTATCATTATTTTGCCCTAAACCACATTCTCATTAAAATGGAAAATTTGCGAAATTATATTTTTCCAAGTAAAAGCATGCACATCTCTCGAATCATAACGTTACCTGAAAACAATTTTACCATTTTTCCGATAGATATACTTCTTTTTGGTTTTAGTCTGATGCAGTCATAAGGTATCGTTTTTACGTTTATTAATACGTAACTTATTTCTCTAAAATCAGTTGTGAAGTTTCCTTTAGTAATTAAATTTAACAATGAAAGCGATCAATTAAACTTACGTCATTATTTTCTAGGCAAAACTTTGTCAGTAATTGGTTGCAAGTAATATCTGAATAAATACTGTATTATTTAATATTTCATTTAAATATGCCACACTGATACATATACATTCAAAATCCATATTGTTCAATTTATTTAATATTCATCGTAATATACTCTATAAATTTTAAAATAATAATATGAAATTTAATTTTTCGTTTTTCGCAAATGTAAGGATATTATTATGGACGTCACAATTCTATTTGGGTAGACTGGGTGCGGTTGTGCCAGGGTACGGTAGTGACAGACGTCATAACAGCAAAACTATACGGAATTCAGGAAAGGGTGCAAGGGGAGAGAGAAGCGGCATGCATGCCTAAACGCTGTCCCCAGGTTGCATCAGCCAGGGTGCGACGCTAACGTAAGCAGGAGTCTACATTGCTTTTTAACAGTCAAAAGTAAATTTTGTTGTTTAATTTCTTTTAATATTTACTGTTATTTGTATACAGGTAGGTTATATCATATATTTTTTTGTTATAAGTTGGATAGTAGTAGTTAATTACGAGTGATTAGTTTTTACGTAGATTACTCGGCCCAGTCATGGCGATTGTTTTTTTTTTTTTGGAAAGTGTGCATTGGGTACGGTTATGACAAATATTTTTTTTTAAATTTTTGCTTTTAGATGCCCAGAAAACCTTTGCGTAAGACGTAAAGAACGCGGTCTGACATAAGTAAATATAAACATGCTTACGCAGAAGTGAAACGCGGGACTTCTTTACGTAGAGCTGCGGAAATGCATGACTGGAACAAAAAAATCAACCATTTGCACAGACACCCCAGAGAAAAAGGCGGTTAGGAAAAAACACGAAGAAAAAGAAAAACGTTTGAAGGCTAAGCAGGTAAAGAGAAGCCTTGCTGAAGTAAAACAAAATAAGAAAGGGACAGGAAAAGAAAATGTCAATAACATGAGAAGAAATACTTCAGAATCGTCATCCGATGAAGAAGAGTATTTCTGTCTGGTTTGTGTAAGCGCATATTCTGAAAGTAGGGCTGGCTAAAAATGGAGCAAGTACCAAGGGACATGTGGACTCTGGGCTCATGTAGAGTGCGCAGGTGATAATTACCATTACATTTGTCACAGCTATGATGATGAATTTGATTAGAGATCAGTATGTTCATATATTCATAAATGTTTAGTTTTTGAATAGTTTTTGTTACAGTTTAGTATAACGTTTTCCAGTTGCCTACAGTTGATTTAGGTTTAGTTAATGTTATAATAGAATATAATAATAAAGGATACTGTTATAATAACGTTAGATGCTACCAAGTTATGAGTATTTGTTAAGCATCTTGCCATAATTACGGTAATTTAATTTTAGTGAACGTTTTGAGTGATTCGAAGAAGACTGTTATTATAATGACGTTAAATGTTACAGTCTATGAATATTTGTTAAGCATGTCATAGTTACGGTAATTTCGACCGATAAACAAAACATTTTGACTGGTTTTAAAGGACATGATTATAATAACAGATGTTGCAGGGCATTATTAATTGTAAGAATAGAAGTAATTATAGATTTAAGTTCATTTGCTTTAACTATGAATGTTAGATAATTCATAGAACACAGTTATGTTGTATTATGTTACATATTTCTAACAATACAAGCGATTATAAACCATTTCTGAATATGTTTATATCTGTCACTACCGACCCCAACCACTGTCACAACCGTCCTTGAGGTGTGGTCGGTTGTGACACTTTCTCTTTTTTTTAAAAATTTTATGCTATAACTAATAAAGCATATTTAGGGAAAACATTTCTGCATTTTTACGTAGACAAAAGTACAAATTAAGATTTAAATTACTTTTCTCGCAGCTAACTTGTAAATTAACAAATTATTGGCGATCAAACCAAAACTACACAACCGTACCCAGTCTACCCTTCTCGTAAACGGGTTGCATATTCAATAAGGTTTAAAAACTAGCAGCAGAGATGTGTTCGTTTTGAGAGATCCGTTTTTGTGTACGCCTAAGTTAGTAAAACAGAATTTTAAAAAAAATAAAAATAAAAACCTGGTAAATGACGACTTGGTCTAACGGTTATTGAAAAACAAATAGTACATTAGGACGCATGTTAAGCGTGTACGTATATAGGGCGCATGTAGATTGGTAACTTGGTTTTTTCTTTTAATTATAAGTGCAACAGTATTCTTAGATTTAATTTTCGTGAAAATAGTTGCTGAAAGTGATTTATATTAACAGAACTTTTTTCTGTAAAAAACTGTTATTTAGAAAGTGGTGTTCAAATGTTTGAAGAGGCAATACTGTCCCAACCCTTGTCAAAATGTATACATCTTGACGGTGTTAATTAATGGGCAAAATGTATGCAAATTTATAAATTTCATCAAACTGTCTCTTTCCTTTCAATTCACCATTTAAAAAATACTACTCATTACATTCTTAGTGCAAATTTTCTCCGAGCTTTATGACTATTATTACTACCAAAACTTTTCCTATACGCTTCACAATTTTACAATTATATATATTATATAATATACTATTATATAGTATTATATTGTGTAGTATTATGTTATATACTATATTATATAATATATAATATACTATTATATTATATAGTATTATATTATATACTGTTATATTATATATAATTAGAACCCATAATCAGAGATTTTGTATTAGGCGAACACAGTGACCGATGGGATGAACTTGTTTAATTCTGCCAAAAGCATAACCAAACAGTGACAAATGCTTGGTATAAACTAAGTTTGTATACAGTCCTTCCTCTAAGAGTTGGTCCGGTTAAAAAAAATTCACCGACTTTATACGGAGCGCATTTAAAAGATATGTTTTTTCCCATATACAAAAGCAGAATATTCATGTAACGTACCGTTTAATCTTCTCCCGTACATTTGATGCGGAGAAATGTCAGTCGCTACAATACAGGTCTATATATGAAGTGCCTATTAGTATCGAATATTAGAACAGGTCCACTACAGCCATTAAATTTGAACGCCGAACACGTGTTCATTTTTAGTCTTCATTGGAGTTCAGTGGTGTGTGTACGTACTAGGGTAAGTTGCAATTATTATTTTAAAATATATTTTTGAAGACCTTTCGACGTGGTCAATACAACTAAAGCTACTGAAACAAATTAGGCACAAATTTGGGATTCTCTCAGAATGAGAATATATGTTAGTTTAAAAGGAGAATCACCTCAAAACTCTTTGAATTACATTGTACGGGGAGTAGTTAAATTAACTAAATTACCACGTACAACGGTTTGTCGTGTTATTAAACAAGGTAACATCGTAGATCATCAAGCAAAACGTATAGGTGTCGCGGATTTTAACACAAATATTAATGATGGATTTAAAGACGTCATTCGGAGGACAAGTTACGCTATCTATAAAGAAAATACAGTTCCGACTGTACAAATCATTTACTCAAAATTACAATACTCAGAAGGATACAAATATCAGTCATTAGAATCTCCGTTACATAGTTTTGAAATGTGGATTTAATTATAAGAAATTAGAGTCGCGAATGATAATTATGGAATCACCTCGTATCGCTAAAATATGACAAGATTATCTAAGAAACATCTGGGCCTATTGCGACAATAATCGAAGTACTATTTATTTGGATGAAACCTGGTTTGATACACATGATGTGGTCAAATACGGTTGGGTAGATAGTTCTCAGAATTGTGCCATAAATGCACCTTGCCTGAGGGGAAAGGGGTTATAATTTTGCATACTGGAAATGAAAGCGGTTTTATTCCAAAAGCCCTACTTCTTTCAGCAAAAGTCACCACTCAAAGTTGTGCTGACTCTCATCAAGATATGAATGCGGCTTTGTTTGAAAAGTGGTCTGTTGGACAACCTATATCAAGTCTTCCAACAAATTCGGTAATTGTTTTGAATAGTGCACTATGTCATTCCCAGCTACTTGAGAAAGATCCAATACAAAGAAAGATGAAATATTACATATTATGAATTCAAAGGGTTTCGAAGTTCCAAATGCAGTAACATAGGAAGTTTTATGAGACCTTATCAAGAAACATAATTTTATTGACAATTTAGAATTTTATTGACAATTTAGCAGCGGAACATGGACATACTGTTTTAAGGTTGCTACCTTTTCATACCGTTTTTAATCCCATAGTTAGTTTGGGCTACAGTAAAGGCTCGTGTGCAAAAATATAACTTGGCCCCCACGTTATCAAATTTTGTTTTAGAAAATATTTGCACTATTTGTAATGGCGACTATTTTAAACTTATTTGGAAAAACAGCATTCGTCATGTCATCCAATGAGACAAAGAGTAACATATTTCGGCATTTATTCAACCGATGGTTATTATACCTAACCTTGGCTCCTCCTCAGATGAATTTTCGGATTAATTGGGGAATACATATTCAGGTATTAATTACACTCAATATGTAATCTTCCAAAGGACATTTGTGGTTATGTGTAAAGGAAAAATGAAAAAATATATTTAAAAATTAAAAAATATTATAAACAAAATGCTTTTTACTGCTTTATTTTACGTATTTGCTGTTGCTATTCATATTGCATTAGTTACATTTACATTTTTTTTTTCGGTTTGCACTTTAAATTAACTTGCATTTATTTTGCAAACAACAAACGACCTTCCCTACCAATAACTATACCAGTCATATTTCCTATTCAAGCAAAGTTTACTCACACCTCCTCGTGGTCTTCGCCAGACAATGAAATGTTTTGATACTCTGTTTATTTAGTTACTTATTTTAGTAATTTTGTTATATTACCAACTTTTATGTAAAAAATCAACTCCAAAATAATGTTTCCACTACCCCGTCATAAAATTTCATTAACAAAGTGAGTAACGATCTTTTATATTTCTTTAAATGTGGCACGCTTATGGATCGGTACCTCAATTTTTGTCTGGCGGTAGGTTGGCCATTAAATTTTATTGCATTTTTTTAACTGGACCACTTCTGATTGGAAGAACTGTACGCATTCTACGCTGGACTATTTTCATAAGAATTGCTTGTATAAGTGCCCGGAATGAAGTAATTAACAAGCATTAACAGCAGTATTTAAATAGTACAAATTTTTGACTTGCCGGCTTTTGTTTAAATTATTTACGGTCGCTGAATTGCAACTTCGCATGTCGCGATGATCAAGTTCGTGAATAGTCAGCGTGACCTAAGATAGGTTTTCTGGGTAAAAATTAAGGCGAAGTAACAATATTTAGTACCAAATGACATCTGTTCAGTTGTACAATGCATTTCAAAATTTTATTTCTTGTTATATGCCAACGTTTTATGACAATTAGATAGCTTGAAAACCCGTTTATATTTGGAAATGGGAAACTCTCAGTCCATCCAACTTTAAATTCAAGGAATTCGTCCTGTTTTCCGTTTTTCATTTTTCTCTTTTTGTCATGCAATGTCAAATAGAATACACTTTTGTGACGTAGCCACAATGAAAGAGACAAACAGAGAGCCGCATTTAGTTGATCACTGCCTCCAATAACTGTAAAACTTAAGTTTCCATGGCGCCATCTTTCTAATTTCAACAAATCTTCCTTGATTTGATATAACTGCCCACAGTCCAACGATTTTGAAGTTTCTAATAAAATACCTATTTATGATGCAAGTCTATAATCTCTAGAGGCTACATTCGGGAGATGATAAATAAGGATTACTTACTTCCAACCATTAACTTAAATTATGGAACGTCGAAGTAAAAATGAAATAGTTAAAGATGTTCCATGGTTTTCTGGCTGGCATCCAAAATATTTACGAAGTGCAATAGTTTATAATTCGTATATGTACAATATATCATGGTTCGGCCATATCAAGCTCGTAGATTATACATCGAATTTCGGCTTTTTAGATGTGTGCATTTTCCTTCGCTTGTCACAAGTATAGGTGAAGTTAAGGCAACTTAAATATTCAATAAGTATACCCTGCCTAGCGAACACAATAGGTATGGTATTACTGGCTCGATCTTTATGAAAATTGGCTGGATTTAGGTGGAAATTAAATTTCCGTCCGAAATTTAGGGCTTCGAAAAGTTTTTGCTTGCGCCAGGCATTCCTCGATTCTTCGTCGGCTGTAATACGGGCCGCCGTTATCTCCGTCTCAGCAAGACTAAAGGGATGTGAACTAAATTATGATAATGCAGTTGCATTAGATGTAAATCCCGGTATCATGGCGTCGTCGACGTTGAACGGATACCATTGGCGTGTCGAGAATCTAAAAGAAGGTAGTGGGCAAAAATATCACGAATTAATCTGAATGCGGTAAACGGAGCGTTGATACAGTGAACTAACTGTTTATGGCGTAAGCCTGGCGGGTTCTTATCGCGAAGTACTCGCTAATGGGATAAAAGATAAATCACGAAAAGCAGACTTAGATAGTAAATTATACGTAATAACAAACTTTATCCGGTATTATGAGTACACTTTGCTCGAGCATGATAATACCGCTTGCAAGATGCACGACGTGGCATCTCAACAAAAAGGCACCATTACGGTATTTAATACAAGAGGATTTGAGGAACTGCTTCTACTAAAACTAAATTGGTTAAGTAAATAGACATAATGGGGAAGTTTGTCATACATTAAATGGAATTCGAAGAACAAATAATTTTTGCTAATGTTACAAAATGTTACTACATTGGCCTTGCGATTTAAATAAAAACGTTTTCGTTTTTTGGCGCAAACTCATGAAATTCTTGTTATTTGCTTCATTGGGAAGTTGAAAATTTTATATCTTGTACTGTTTCAAATTTCATGCTATTTCGACGGCATAACAAGTAGGAAAGGAGATTTTGCCGTATAAATGAATTCCTAGTCCGTTTAAATACATTTGTGACTACGTGTGAACCAAAACTGAATCTAACCGTATTTATTGAATTTATCATGTACACTTACTTTTCGTTTTGAAGTTAGAACTGAAGAAAATAAAAGATTTCAGGAAAAAATATTTTTATACCAATCACGTTGCAAGTATTTCCATGGTGTACTATTAGTGTAATCATATCAATCAGAATTAGCTTGAAGGTATTCTTCCCCATTTGCTATTCATTTGTATACTACTATATATGCATCCAATTTTAAAATTGCTTATTGGGTAGAGTTATTCCTCATTTAATTTAAGTACATTTCACGATAACCATGTAAACTTTAGAAATAGATGGTCCTGATATATGCCAGCATTGCCAAATGACAAAATAACTTAGGAATCTGCCCAAACAAACGGTGGAGAGAAACAGATATATATGATAACTACAACAAAGTAGGGTTAGATCTAGAGGAAGGGCTGTTATGTGAAGATATCTAATATGGAAACATCGAAGGTACGTGAATATGTTGAGGACAACTTTCATCAGAATCAGCAAACCACTGGAAAACTGGGTGTGTGATAAGTGTCTACGCACTCACAATACAACCAACAAGACAACAAAGTTGGAGCTGTCAGGTGAATATACTATTGCGGACATGATGGCAAATCTCGAAAACATGGATACAAAATATCAACATCTTATCTAGAAATATAATCAATAAATGAAGTCAACGGCCAACTTAGAGAGGAGCTAAAGTAGCTTAAAAGTCAGGTGAATGAAATGGAGCAAAAAGAATGAAATACAATAGAACAGGATTTCAGCGTCATACGTATTGGCAGAGATATGGAAAAAACAACTCAATAAAGGTATTATTTTAAAACGAAAGCTTCATTTAAAAACAAAGTAATTTTATCGCCCGGAAAATTACAGCTAGATACGCAAAACATTCCTTATGATGTTAAAAATAAGATTTACATCATTTAACAAAAAAAAAATTACAATTTTCCAAAATGGTACAAGACTTCAGAGAGGCAGAATTATGTGGTTTTTATGATTAAATATAGTTTATATGGTTATTTATATGTATGGTTATATGGTTATATTTAATTATAGTTTTTATGGATAAATAAGAGAAGAATTATGCTGAGAAAGGATGAAAACACTAAGATAATTCTAATTAAAGATGAATAGGACTAAAAACTGAGTGATTATGAAGAATTATGATTATGAGGAAGTATGCAAAGTGTACGCAATAAACTTGATGAGCTTTGCTATGTCGTGAGGAATGATTGTGATATATTGGTACTAGCGGAAACTTAGTTGTGTAAAACAGGGATTGCATACTACAATCTGAGTGATTATAATTCATTACATTCCTGTCGGGATGGATGAGGTGGGAGTATGTCAACAGATATGAAAAAGATATAGAGTATCGAGAACTAGAAGAATCCCCTTCTAAAGGTGATTCACCTAAATTACAATTAGATGTGAGCGCAGATTTGAGATCTTAAATTTAGTACAGTATATAAACCTCCGTCATATAACAACAACGAATTCATCAAAAAGTTGGAAAACGTTATGACGCAATATCCTAAAAATCATAAAATAATCGGGGATTTTAATATTAATGTATTAAGAGTAGATGACCTACCTAATAGATATTATATAGATATATAGAATACGTAACAACTTTCTTATTGTAAATAAAGTGTGTATAGAAAACGCAAAAACGGCTGACGAAGATAACAGGTAAAATTAAAAAAAAATTTCCTATCGGATTATAGGTGACTAGTTGTCGACATTACAAAGAGTGTAATAATACTGATCAAAAACTATATATGAGGTTATATAAATCAATCACAATGAATTTAGGATGATATTCTATGAAGTGGTTAACAGAAACAGCATGGAGACATTACAACAACTGATAGAAACAATTTCAAAATGCAGGGACCGAACTACTGGAACTCATGAAGAAGAGGGATAAATTGTATAAAACTTCTTGTCAACAACGTAATAAACAAAGTTAAAATGAATGCAAGAAGTTAAAAGTTAAAATAAACAACAAATATACGAAATAAAAAACGAAAAAGAAAGAAAGGGGTACAGATCTTAAGAACCAGTATAATTTAATTACGATTTCATAAGAAGTAAAAATGATCAATCTAAGATATCTTACAATCGAAAATGAAAAAGTTACGAATAGAACAGAAGTAGTAAACCACCTAAATCATTGTTTTCATTCTGTATGGGAAAACATTGTAAGCAACATTAACCACGGAATACTAATGTTAGGTACTGAATTCAGAAATCAAGTTGGTAGTGACAAAACTGTTTACTTACACACAACTAGTGAGCATGAGGTCAGACTATTATGGAATTGAAGATAAAACCAAGGTATATGAAGTCATTGACTTGAAAACTATGCCAGTTCGTATATTTGCTAAATTTATTAACTTTGGGTTGACTAGAGGTAAGTTTTCAGAGGAATTGAAAGTAACTAGAATTAGCCCAATTTGTAAGTCATTTGATAAAGATAGTGTTAATAACTACTAGCCACTTACCGTAGTCAGTCTGTTTCCAAAGATTATTTAATAAGTTAAAAAAAAGATGTTAAATTGGTGAGTAAGAACTTAGAAATGAACTTAGAATGATATTAGAAATGATGAATTTCAGTACGGATTCGTTAAAAACCTTTCTACTTTGAGTGTAACATCTGACTTGATAAATAAGATATCGACTGAATTGGTTATTAAGAAAATTGTAATTGCTGTATTTATCGGTCTCAAGAAAGCCTTTGATGTTGTTAGTATAGATATCCTTCTACACAAATTAAATATCATGGGATTGAGACGAGAAATTTTTAATTAATTGAAATCATATCTTAAGGATAGGAAAGAAGATGTACAAATTGATGACAGTAACAATATTATCAAAACCAATAACACCGGGGTCCATTAGGGAACGGTTCTCGAACCACTCTTTATGCATGTATTAAATTTTAAAATCGCTGTATTCAAAGCGGAATGTTACACATTTGAGGACGATACTGTACTACCATACAGTGCAGAGAATATCGAAAAAGCAATATAATCATAGATTGTATTATTAAATGGAAAGAGCTTATAAAATATATAATGAGTAAAATAACGCCACTAATTGGTTGCTTATTCAGCCACGTATTAGTTAATGCCTTTTGTATGCCACAATTTAGCTACCTAATCCGAGTGTGGGGAACGGGTGGGTCGGTGGGATTTCAATAAAATGTAAATTCTGCAAAAAAAGAAACTAAAATTCCTCTGTGAATATAATAGACTAACTCACTTGGAACTGCCCTGAAGGGAGTTTGGACTACAGAATTTAAATACAATTATGCAGCTGGAGTAATGCAAATTAATACATAATAGTCTGATTAAACAGCATAAAATTAATCTAGAGATTATATGTTGTAATAATATCTATTAATATATTACACGGGCATGAGATTATATACACATGACAAAAGTAAGAACAAATAAAGGATTATAATAACCAAAGATATGTAGGATCAGAGGCATACAACGGACTGCCGGTGGAGATTAAAAATATTGAGCAGGAAAAGAAACTCTATAAAGCAATAAAAGTTATTCTCTATAATAGACATTAAGTTCACATATATTATTAGTTAGTATTTTTATATATTATTATAAATAATAAATCACTAATAACCGATATTCGGTTGAAATTAATAACATTAAGAAGTTAAGGAAATTTATATTGATGTCAAATGCACTTATTATTGTTATCATTGTTGATGTTATTATTGCTATCATTATTAATATTGATAATATTTAAGATTGACATTGAATTTTACATTGCTATTATTTGTTGGTGAATATAGAAATGTGTGTTATATTGTTATTTGAGGGATCATTATGTACGATGTAGATGATTTAGGGAATTTAGTAGCCTAACAGAGAACCAAACAGTCATCGAGACCAGTGCATCAGCTCTGATTAGGGGAGTTTCTTTATTAATTTATATTGTGCAAATATTAGGTGCGTAAATGAATTTTACTAAAAAAAATGTTGTCATCGGAAGTAAGTAACCATAGATACGAATAAATTGTCAAGTTTACCGAAGGACACATGATGGTGAGAATAAGGGATAACCTGATTTGTTCATAATTGGATGGAAAAACCAATTTTCTGGAAACATTTCGAGTTATACTGATTTTATTTTCAACATTTGACATTCCGGAACCGGGAATTTTTTGCTTAAACAATCAAAGAGTGTAAAAGTTGGGGGTCAGCTTCACTCGATCTCTTTTATCTACCGGTCAATGTCATTGTCTTTGACATGTTTATTAGTGCTGCGCCCATTTCGTTGTTATTTTTGTAGATTGTGTAGATTGTTTATTGGTTTTTGGAATGTGATATAACGGACCACAACTTAGAAGATGCAGTCGCCTATGGAGTAATCATCTGCGCTCCTACCAAAGACATCCGAGGAAGATTAGATGTTCTGTTCCATTGCCGGAGACTTCCGTGGGAGGCTAGACAAGATTGTAATGCGTGAAATTCCTTTTGAAAATATCCTGGGAAGGCCACGCCGCTAGGATCCTGAGAATCTTAAGTGAGTGTCTAATACGTGGCACAATAACTGGCAACAATATAAACACTTTGGTATATACTTTTTCCTTTATTAATTTGATTCGAGTCTATTACTTTATACAATGTATAGTTGGATTTAGTACCAGATTTCATTTCCCTGTTTTAGATACATATTACATATATTACTTTCTTTTGATTCTAATCAGGATTACCACTATTTAGGAAGCAGAATATAGTACCATTCAAATATTGATTTATATTTCGAGTGATCAAAGCTGTTATTATAGATTGTCTGATTGAGTCTAATTTCTGTCTTTTTCTGTCCCACCTCCTTTGTCTTTGGCGTTGAATATTTTGAACTAGACTGCAAAGAAAAATGGAAGTAACATCAACTATACTCACTTGCCATAACTTTGACTACTGCAGATATTTCGTTCCCTAAATGTATCGACGTGTGTCGATTTCTGAAATATTAAACTAAAATATATTACTTTACTACCATTCTTAAGTTGACTAGCTGATGTCCCCCATTTCTGGCATTGTCCATTAAACTTTTGTTAAAAAAGTAGGACGGCAATGTATTTTGAGAAATTGGGGTCCGGTTAACGGTGATTTGATTGCTTTTATACTTTTCTTGTATTTTTCAAATCAAATGAAACATTTACCTCTCAGTTTATACATAACCCGAGTTTCTTGCTTCTTATTGCCTGAGTTACGGGATATTGTAGTTTTACGTCAGCATTTTACAAAGATGGGGTTTTTGATGGTGTTATTACTTTTCCACTTCCGATATCATAAAAATTTGGTGGTGTACAGTTTTGTATATTTGTGCTAATATATTCTGCGTGATAAATCAAATAATTTTTGATGATAAGACTTTAAATTATATTAGGATTTTCTCGTTGACATTGACTTTATTTCTAATTAGTTATGTAACTCTTATCTGTGATTAATTTGGCAAGTATATGTAACTTTTCTAGGTATAAAATCAAAGGAACCAATAGATATCTGAAATTTTAACAGTGGTTGGAAATAAAATTACAATGCAGTCTTTTTCCAGTTTATTGAAAAACAAGCACAGAAAGTGTAGATAAAAATTTATTAGGCATTACCACATATTTATCTGGATTTACACAGAACCTGAGTTATGTAATGAGCCCTGTTTGTTACTGATATCTTAAGACTGGTGCAGTTTCAAATCGATTGCCCTATTTCACGTGGGAACATCGATAACTGAAAAAAAAGAAAGGTAAGGTCAGTTACATATAGTGTTGCTGGGGCTAGAATTTAGTCAAACGAACGTTTTTAGTTGTTGAAGTAGCAATATTAAATTAGAAATTCATAAAATCCAAATAATAAGGGTATGTCTATTTGCGTTGCTCTTGGTGGGAGTGTGAACCTACCAATTTTGGCATGTACCTGGGCTTTGTTATCCTATTGCCTGACGGTTTTGGTCTCTAACATGCCTTGTCAGTCTCAAAGAATCTGCTAGTTAGTTAAAACATATTTTTTATTCCGATACCGACCATCTACAGAAGAGTCAGTTCTTTCCGCAGATCTTCAATTAATTTCTGATTGAGTAGTAACTGTCTGCCCATTCAAGTAGTTATTTTTTCCATTTTTTAAGCCGCTCTATGTAAATCCGTGGACATCCTGATCACGTCCCATTATCGAACTCTCCCATCGAAAATACCGTCGATTAAAATCATTGATTCTCCGATTTTCCCCAGTACTCAACCGCTATCGATTAATTTCGGAAGCCGCCAATAAAATCGTCGTACGGAGAGACCTCCGCAGGTTATAACCCCCGACTCCTCGACCATCTCATGTGATTACGAATAGCATTAGTTTTAGTTGTGACTCTATATTGCTTGCTATTGCACCGCTCCTTATTTTAATTCCTCCGTATTGCATACTTCCACTTCAATATCACGTTCTTCCTTTTGACCGCTTTATATTTAGTAATTTTTTGCGTTCACGTAAATAGCTGGATCAAACTGGGTTACGAATTTCTATTTTAGACTAACTAAAAATATTGTAATGTAATACTAACATAATTGTAATCGTCACGAGTTGTTCAAGCACTCACTAGTTGGCGCCGAGAATAATACACTTCGTCTTAGTCTTTCATTAATAACGAGAACGAGAATAAAGTCCCGAGATGGAGGGGGTTTAACCAATCTCTGCATGACGTTACATCTCGGAGAAGGGAAGTAAAAGCCATTGTTACATAATATTTTACAAGTCGGAATATGCATTTTCCAGTGTAGAGTGATGGATTTTGCCCTATATGATGAGATGTAGAACCGGTATCTCTGTCCTCGCATTGTATGTCACATATACTCGAGCTTTCTACACTATCAGCTCGATCACCTCTTTTTTGTTGACATTGTTTCCAACTCCTCTTCATTTGTAATTTTATCTGAGATATTCGAAGAGGTTTCCATGAGATTTTCTAAAGCCACGTTTCGAATGCCTAAATTTTTGGAGTCCATATCTGTATCGACGGTTACTGCTTCTATTCCGTACAATAAGGTATGTTCCATGTAGCGTTTCCACCTCCGTACTTGTAGGTCCATTGTTGAGATCTCTGCGACAGAAGAATTTTTCCATTCTGAGAAATACCTTTTGAGCTAGTTTTATTCTGATCTTCATTGTCTCTATAGAATCCATTTGTGTGCTGGTCCATGGTCCCAGATCATGTATTTTTCTACTTTTACAATAGTCGTGTTGTTGATTATTAGTTGTTCCTGGTTGTGTACCTTAGTAATATCATAAATTTGGTGTTTTTCTGATTAATTTTCAGTCTAAATGGTTGACTAAATTCCTTAACCTACCATATAATTCATTATAGGATATATTGTCCAATAAGCACTATTCCCTTATCACTATTAAGTACTATTTATTTTTTAGGTTTATAACTGGGAGCTAAACCGTAACTTTCAGTTAATCTGCCTAGTTCGTACTTTGTAAATTTGTAAACAGTTAAGGCACTAGTTCCGACTGCACTGCCATACGATTTTCAGTGATCAGATGATCAGTCAATGGACTAGAAAATGGACTTATGGAAAACATCCACATGACATTTGGTTGACACTACGATGTTCCATCCATTTCTTTCGATTTCTTTGATTCGTGATGAACGAAAAATTTGCCCCAACATTAGCGACTTCTCCTCCCTTCCTTTCCCTGTCTAACGTCGTCCGAAATCCGCAGTTCACTTTTCATATTCGCGAATAGCTCCCGACCCTCTTCAACTCTTCCGATCGTCCAGAATTCGATTATCCCGAAAGGGACCTCGTCCTTTTCGTTATTCTTCTCTGGTAAAAATGACATCCCGACGCCGGAATTAATGCCATTGTCCGAAATTAACGATTCCTGACACGATGTGACCCATTCTCACTGACACACACATCTATTCTGCATTTTAATGGGTCGAGAAAGGGATGAGACAGAGAGGTGGGAATGGAGAGCCGGTACGCGTACGCCTATTTAGAAGCACAAAAAGCGGAAACGATAGCTTTTAAACACTAAATACGTTGAAGCCGAAACGTTTAAACTGGCTGAGAGTGTTGCTTCTAATTCTGATATAAAAAAGGCACTCTTAGGAATTTAATGGATATCAGTGTATTAATAAAATTAGGAATGGGGTTGAAGTCAGGAGTAGACAGCGTAAGGCCATAGAGTCACCTACCAGTCAACGAATGATTAAGTGTAACGACTGATCATTAAATGATAATGTATAGCTTGACTACATTGTTGTATAGCTACTAATGAAAAATTTGACAGAATTAAATTTAAGGTAATTATTTTCAGGGAATAAATAAAAATAAATTCAAATAAAACTATGACAGACTGCGTTGGAAGGCACGTACGTTGGTTTTATGGTTGGAAAAATGTCTACCAGCCAGTTATTTTTAACACAAGGTTGCCAATGGTTAGTTTTGTCAGACCTTGTTTTATGGTTGGAACTACTTTCAGTGCATTGAACGCTAGAATATAGACAACTGATAAAGCTTCCTATTTACCCATGCTATCGAATTATTTACTTAGGTTTATACAGTTTTATAATTATAAGGTTTGTAACTCCTAGAATAGGAGAGCTTGATAAACGAATCAATATCGAAAATACTCTTACAGCCATGTAAGAAGCGAACAGTGTTTTGTGTTTCTCGAGTAACATTTGAGTGGCTGAAGTTTTTTCGTTTCCGCTTATGCTGCTTAGTATGTATTAATTGTTTTTAGGCAGAAATATGGAAGCTAGATGAGAAATTGTAGCATTGGGCTTCACAACTGCTGGATGATGATATCTTAAAATCAATGGTTTTTAATAAACTGTTTTAAAGTTAACCTAAAAAATGAATAAAGGCAAAATAGGAGCTTACTTCTGATCGATCAAAACCAGCGAAAATGCGAGTGTCCACCCACTGGGGAATTTTGAAATGATATGTCTCTGTTTAAAGAGCATTTTATTCTTTCTCCAATTACTCTATTTTTGAAGGCCGTTTTATTGAGAATAGTATGAAACGTAGTGTCTCTTTTCGGTCAATTATTATTACTGTACCGTTAGTCTAAACTTTCGAGACATGCATGGGAAACGTGAATTCCCACTGCAAAAACGTACCATCATCCTGCATACATCATCAGTGCATACAGTAGTAGACTGTAAATCTTAAAATGAGTAAATGTGTAACAATTCATATTTTTTAGGTACGGCGCTAAGAAGATTTCTGAAACAAGTTGATCGTAAAGCGTTACCGTCAAAAGTAACTCCACTATATATACATACATATATTGAGTATGTATCAGGAATTCTCCCAATCGTTATATGATATATGTTTCCTAAAAGAGGTATCGCTTACTAGGGGAGTTTGCTTCCTAGGGGAGTTAGTTTTGATGGTTGCGCCTACGATCCACTTGTTTCAAATATCTTTCAAGGCCATACCTGAAAAATACGAAATTTTACACATTTACGCATATATATATATATATATATATATATATATATATATATATATATATATATATATATATATATATATATATATATATATTGATATCTAATAAGTTATGACTTCCGTTAAATTCATAAGGCGACCTGACTTCCGATATAAGGAAACAATATATTTCAGTTATTCTTGCATATATGTAATGAGGGGAAGAGAGTTTAAAGGTTTTTCAAAAGAGGGGTAAGAATATGTTTAATTTTAAATGACAATTACCGATAAGACGAAGTGGCTTCCGTATATGCGATAGCGCGGTGTTGTCAAATGTATGGAAGTCATAAGGTAGGTATTATACACACATAGTATGTGCTACACGATTTGAAGTTATTTCAATGTTTCCGGAATGGATTGCACTGCAATATTTTTGCTTTTAAGCTAGAAATTGGAACTTGGTACGGTGATAGATGGGGTTCCCAGCTGGTTCAGAAAAATCCGATAATCCTAAATTTCACTTTTTGTAGGGGCGTAAAAAAGGGGTGGGGTATGGTTATGCCGACTTCCGAGCGAAGGCAGATACATCGGCTAATTGGTAAATAAATGAACAAAATAATTTGACGGAAAAACAATTTCAACGATGAAAAACCAGGCAATTACATCTACTTAAAACCTTAAACGAAGAAAGAAAAAGAAAACCTCATTATTAAGGCTATGTGATGAAATATTTCTGAGACAAGGTGAGTACCTACGGAAAACAACAAGAAATGGATAATGGACATGAAGAATATATAAATATTGAGTATCTGGTGACATTATTGTGAACATCGAGGCATTGTATGGTTGACGCTATTAAGACTGTTTAATTGATGTTTCATCGGTCCTGCTTACAGTAGGAAATACTAAAGATAGTACAAAGGAGAAGACAAGGAAGGCACCTTCTAATACTTAGAGCGACAGCTCATCTAGGAGGACGATGAGTTGAAACAAAGCGGCTATGGAAAAATCGAACGATCTTCCGTGCCACAATTTCATACATGTGACAAATTATTGACTTGTCTTTTAAATTCAGTGCAAGATAATTTGGTGTCAGCGGAATGGACAGCAAAGGTGGCGGAGCGTACACATGGAACAAGGGCGTCATCATTCGGCGGATTGTAAGACCTTTAAGGGGTAACGCTCGCTAATGGTACGGGGAAAGCGTGACCTATGACTCCCCCTGGAAAGAACGGATTGAAGTGCTCCTTGATCAGTGTTTCGTAAGTCCGTTCCATTTGCTAAATTACTGCAACTTACGGGACTTGAAAAGGGAAGTTTTACTATTTCTTTTACACAATCAAACAATATAAATTGTTATGTTTATTTGATTAATTTTACACATTTTTGGTTTTAATGAGATGTTGAATCTTTGATTTGATAACAGCTACACTTCTCTCCAGTCTGTATTTGTCAATAAATGCTTTGATTTCACTTGCTGGTGGATAGGTCCCGGATTGAATATAATTTTGGAAGCTTAATTTTAGTCTACTTATCTCATTATTAGTCCAACCTATAACAAAGAATGTGATGTTTAAAGGTATATTAACAGTTGTTAATAAACTGCTTACTTATGTGATATTTTATAAGTAAAATCTTTTAATAGTGTGCAGATAATCGTAAATAAACTTACATTTTCTTTGAGTCCCTCTCTTGGAACTGGTTTCTTCTGGTTTAGGATTTGTAACTGCTATATCTGACAGACACACATTATTTTAATAATTGAAGTAATTTTCTAAATTAATAATTTTTACCTGTTGAATTATCAAGAGTTCTGCTCTCAGCACGTGACATTCTGGTTTCGTTTTCTTCGTCATTTTTATTTAAGTTTGTTGTTTCTTCACCTAAAAAATTATTCTGGTTAAACTGTTCATAATGAATATGCGTAGTAAATAATACAGTCCAATTCATCTTCTTCTGCATATTCTAAATCAATATTGATTTCAGATAGTGATTTTCCTTTATGTTCTAGAGGAAGAGTTCCTTTCTCCATCATGAGAAGCAGTTTGGAAACTCTTGCGGTCTGATATATGTCTACAGGTAACCTGAAATTTTAGGTGAATAAAAATCAAATTTATTTTTAAGCATTCTTAAATATTAACAATTATTTTATTTTAAGGGTAATAGTAGTATCTGAATAAGTATGAATATTTAAGCATTCATATTAATTTACTAAAAGAGACACTTATTTCACTTACTCATAGAATTCACTATGCGTTTTTTCAGTATGCCCCATGAAATGGGAAAATTGCTTGGCTTCATCGTGGGACAAATTAAGTATTTGCATTACAGTAGCAATATGCTTCCTTAATTTGTTGCTCGTAATTGCTTCTGGGTGTTCTAAATTAGCCCTTTTTGTTAAAGTTCTAATTGCAACATCACCTTTGCCCCATTTTATTTTACTTCCTGGTATTGCAAATACGTAATCATTTTCTATGGGTATATACTTTCCTCTGTGTTTTATTAAAATATTAATAAATTTTTGTAGTGTTTCAGGTATAAGTATTACAACTACCCTCGAACCTTTCCCACTATTTAAAACTCTTTTATAATACTTTGTTAATTTTTTTTCGGTTTCTGTTAGAATATTTTCAAAATCAGTATGGTTGGTTTTTTTGTCAATGAGATAATCTTGAACTTTTAAATACTGTACGTCACCAATTCTTCTTCTGTTGAATATTATCAAGAGTGATATAGAACACTGCACTAGTAATTTATATGTTTGTTGATTATCCTTATTTTGTAGAAATTCATTGTAACATTCATTGGCAAGAGAAAGGATTTCATCTCGAAATTTTTTAACATCTTTAACCAGTGGTAGAAGAAGAGATTTATTCCATCTCTTTTCTTGGAGGTCTTTGTTCGCTAAAGACGCCAATTCTGTGTTCCAGCGTGTTTCAATGAGGGTCTTAAAGTTTTTTAAGTTTTGAATCAAAATTTGAGATTCAGCTGGAGATGTACATTGAAATCCTTTACTTTCTTTTAAAATCAAATGAATACATTCATCACAAGCGAGTTTAAGGGATGTACCTAAATGCATAGCTAAACTAGGTGCTTGAAAGGTTTTCTTAAACGGATCATAACCCACCAAATTTCTTGTTGCAAAAATTACATTATCGAAGTTTTTTGGCTGCAGTAAGTCTTTGAGAGAAATGTTTTCGGAATTCACAATTTTTCGATATTCTATTAATAATCTGGAAAACTCCCTCATTCTGTTGCTACACGCATGTGTTACGCCTTCTCGTCGGTGTTTTTTTAAATATGATTCACCAAAGTGAGCAATTAAAAGATCCTTCTTTGCCTCAAAAGCTATTTGATCTGCTTTCATGTTATCAAACACCTATAACGAAATAACTTCTGTAAGTTATATTAATAGACATAATCAATAACATCATTATATGTATAACATATATATCATTAATATAAGAAAATTAATTACAAACATATACAGGGTGTTCCATGGTATGTGGGCAATCTCTTGGGGACGTAAAGGACATCTAAAAATAACACTACATGTTCATATAAATTATTTTCCTACAGGGCTTCCCTAACTAGAAGTTGACTGTCAAAGACAGGATACAAGTGAAATTTATCAATAATTTTTTATTTTCTTATAAAAATTTATAAATTTTTTTAGAATATTTTAATTACAAAATTTAACGAAATTTTGAGGATTTTCTTATTAATTAGAGATTTTTAGAACAATGTAAATGTTGGTGTGATGACATATCTGTATAACCGATGATAAGCAATTCTTAAAGCTTTTTTTTCATATTTTTATTAGCAGTAAGATCATTTTATTCAAATTGGTGATTTTCCTTGTATCTTGAGATGAAAGGTGCTTAGGGAAAAATTTTATATGAACATATGGTGTTATTTTTAGATGTACTTTACGTCCCCCAGAGATTGCCGACATATCCTGGGACACCCTGTGTAATTAATTACGTTGGTAGTAGCTTCAATTTACAATAGAACCAAGAAAAGTCAAAATAGAAAATTAATATTGTGAAATTTTCATACAGAAAAACGAAACTACTATTTTATATAACCTACTGGTTATATAAAATATAACCAGCAGTTGTAATTTATGCTTTCCCTCTTAACTGTTAAACTTCAATAAAATGTACTCAGCAATAAGGCAAGTGTGCTATTAAAATCCATATACTATACAACCAGATATTCCATAATTCTCACTAAATTATGTTTCAAATGTTAAACAAAAAAAAAGTGCGGAAAAAGAAAAAAAATTACCTGTTCTTTTACATTTAAAGTTGATATAACCTTAGTAGGGTCCATAGCACATGCTGTTAAAGTTTGTGAAGTCGATAAATGATTTATTTTGTTGTCTTTGTCAAAAGAAGTTTGTTTAATGCAAGATTTAACGTGGCGATTTAAGTATCTTTTAATGAAAAGACCCTTACAATAAGCGCATGGATAGTAAATTATATCACCATCAGAAGTAGTACTGGGACGTAATCGGTTAGGTCGTGTTAGTCCTTTTATGTACAGCTCAAAATTAGTTTCGTTTATTAGTAAAGAAAGCCCATGACGTCTCTCTTTACTTCCTATAGGAAATTCTAAGATACTTTTTATCTCTTTTTCATTAGCATGCCTTCTTTGTAAATGTCTCATAAAATTTTTGTTAAAAATGTCATTGTTGCAATATTTACATCGAATAACTTTTTTCGTTTTGTCTCTTAAGTCCTGTAAAATGATGATTAAAAATATAAAATACTATATGTACATACACTTCCAAACATACCTTAATTTTCTCGGATAATCGAACATTGGCGTTTTGTTTATTAACGTCATGTGAATTTACAGTATTACTTCTGATCAAAATTTTTTTTGCAACATGTACCTCAATACTTTTGACGTCAGGATGTTCAGATATTTCTGATAAATCTGATGAAGTTGAACTGTTACTTGCGTAATCGTCTGCATTAAAATTTTCGTCATGTCTATTGTCTGCTTCGGAGTTATATTCAGTACTAGATATATGAGTAATTGACGATAGTGATTTGGTTTCTAGGTTGAAATAATCATTGTTTGCTGCTTGTCTCTTATCGTTACTTTTTTTTTCGTGTGGTAGTAAGAGCGGTGGAGAAACCTGAACCTGGGATAAAACCTGAAACGAACGAAGTAAAGGTATACGAAAAATTAAATCAACCAATTCTTTTTTACCAAAATTTGAGGAGTTAAACGTGCGTCTTTAACAGCAGACTGTAATGATTCTTTATCTACGTTGGTTTCTAAATTTCCGAAAGTACACTCGTCAGCAGAACAATTTTCGAAATCGTTAGCATTAATCCATTCCTAAAAGATTAGCTCCTGCTTTAATAACGATTAAGATTTTCTCCTGTACGGAAACGTTTTTCAAACAAAAGAAATTAAAACTTACGCTGGTTTTAATAAAACAGTCATCTTCAGGAAAGATTTTCTTTTTGTGTTCTATTTCATCTAAAAGAGTCAAAAATTGATAACAATATTTGGAACTAAAATATATTAATTTTTTCATACCATACTCTGTTGGCAGAATTTTCTCACACTCAGAGTCATGGACTTTTATTTCGACTGAAAATTAAAAACCAATGAATAGGTTTTAGTTTTATTTTTTGCAACACGCAAGAAGAAAATTGAAATATAATAGAAACCTTTTCAAAATGAGTTCAACATCTGAAACCTTAAGCGAAACAGATTAATTAAGAATTTACTACATATACGGGATTTAATAACCTGTTTAATTATTTTGAATATTGTGGCTTTTATTTATTTTACAAAAATGAAATTCACATATAAATTAAAATGGTATAACCTAAACGATCTAGTATACCACCTGAATGTCTTAGCGTTGTCATGCTCCAAACTAAAAAAATTAATAAACAACATTGAACATCGGCACAAAAACTAAGCTTCGATTAGACACGGTAAAATTTATAATTTTACACTTACCTTTACTTAAAGCTAAGTCAAGAAGCCTTTGGCTTCTGTTCATTTTAAAGAACAAACAGCACTAGCACATTCGCAAGGGAAGTGAATACGCGAACTGAAGTAATAAAAGTTTTTAAATGAAACGTAGGATTTGAATACGATGTTGCCATTTACTGGAAGTCACAAAATGCGTTTCATATGTGGGAAGTCACTTCGTCGATCTTATCATATTTGTAGAACGACATTAGCGCCAGCGGCCAAAGCACCAAGTAGCGAGAGTATAATGCAGATACCAAGTGATATTAATCACTTCCATGACAATTTTTAGAAACGGGATGCTAACTCCATCTATGTGACCTTAAACATTGAAAACATGGCAAAACGTTATGACTTCCGAAATCGGAAGTCACTACGCTATATAAGAAGTCATAACGTCTAGTATATACATATTTTGGAAGTCACTTGGTAGATTGTATATATATATATATATATATATATATATATATATATATATGATGAGTAAAAGAATAAGAGAAACAATAAACTTAAACAATAAAACTGTGCCATTTAAAAATCCATATATATATATATATTACAAAAAAACAATCATTAAAGGAACACTGCGTCATTCTGTATAATTATCATAATGTTGGGTACTTTGAAATTAACTAGATGAGAACATGTTGGATTTAAAATCCTAACTATATATCAAGAATCAAAAAAGGCAAAATTTCCAATGATCAGAAATTGGAAATAGCTGGATCACTGTTTTCTTTTTCTCTGGAAAGTTGGATTAGGAATTGTAAAACAACCTAAAATGTCCCCCTGATTTCCAGAGATGTAACGGATGGAGCAGTCAGGACCACGAAATTTAGACGTGCTCCTGGTCTGGACGAGACTCACCTATAAGTAGTAGTAGAAGCGTACAGAGTATTTCTCGATGTGTTTCTTAATATAATAACCAACTACTCATAAAACAATATTTACCGAAGGACTGGACAATTTCCAGTGTTTAGCTAATCTGAAAAGGTAAGATGAATTATCTGACTATTGTAATCGTTGGGTAAATTAAAAGAATTATCAAGAAACACAGTAAACACAGTAAATACTTTGCAGTATGTTGTCGACTGGGTGTCAATTTTTAAATTCAGGTGATGTTGTTTGATAACCCTAGATATGATGGACACATTTAATATGGCATCTTGGAAATTTATTATTTCAGCAATGGAGGAGAGAGGTGTTCCTAAATATCTGAAACCCAATAACGCCTACCGTATGAATCTTCATAAGCCAACGACGGCGTACACACCAATTATTTATAGCCCAATCAAATAAAAAAAAGACCAAAGTAATCCGTTTGAGATTGAAACCTTTTTAAAATCCAAGTTTAGGTAAAAAGAAAAGATATTTTTCAAAAAGTATCAGTTAAAAATGATGGCGCCATTGTTTGAATATTATTTAAATGGGGAAAATTGCAAAAAATGAGTTTTTTAACTGTATTCAAGAAACACATATAATAGGGAGCATCAAATTTTTTTTTATAGCTGCTTGAAAAAGACTTCACTCTAGACCTGCTAAAAAATATAAATGATTTATTTAAATAATTGCAAGAAACCATCGAAATTTGAATTTACAATAAGCAAAGAAAGAAACATAAATTATTTGGAAACTTGCACACGAAATTGACTTTTGCTATCCTTAAAAGTTCTTTAATCATAAGAACTCATTTTTTTGTCTTGATCTGTTTTCAAAATATTCGAATGAAAATTTAAATTCCAAAGAACCTCCCATCTAAAATGAAGTTTGAAGAATTGTCTAATTTGTTTATAAGGTTTTTCGTTAATAACACTACAAGAAATAAATTTGTATTAATCTTGTTTTGATATTTGTTTTCCTAATTTTTCATGAATTTTCAAGCAAAAAAGTTGACGTAGGACCATTTTCAACCGAGTTACTCAAACGAGTTAAAAATATCTCTTTTATTGAGATAAATAACGATTGCAAAAGCCTGCTCCAAAACTATCTCCGGATTTTTTTCAACCAAAAGGATAACACTTTATACTTGACGAAGCAATGGCACCCTACAATAATCGGAACAACCCAAAACAATTCCATTTGTTGAAAGACAAGAACAGCGCTGTGACGTTAGTGAGATGGAACGGTAGCAGTCAAGTAACAATAGCTACACATGTAGAAGAGAACATCACTCTCCGAAAGGTGATTCCGATGGTGGTATAGGTCCTATACTATCTATAGCCTATACTATAGGAAAGAGAAATCGATTGTTACGGTCGCACAGCCTACCGTAATGAACATGTATAACCTGTTTGGGTAGTAGACCTGTTTGATAAAATGAGAGGTCTGTGTAGAACACGTATTTGATCAAATAAATGGTATTGGCCATTCGTCTGATTTTGTCTAAATGGAGGAACTATGAATTTATGGATACTGTATAGGTACTGCTATCCCAAAGTAACCTTGCATGAGTTCAGTCGAAATATAGTCTTAGCCCTGTTGATCTAGCTAGACCTAAACCCAAGTGTTCGAAATCAGTTTTGACGGAGGTGCGGTTTGATAAAATCGATTATCTCATTGACAACCAAGAAAAGCAAAAGAGATGTGCCTATTGTGGAAAATGTAGCGTTTCATTGTGTCAAATGTAATGTAGGACTTCATCCTCCCAAATGTTTTAGAAACTATCACAGACTTTCACAATAATACGTAACCTCTTCATTAAATTTTTTGAATTCACTTTGTATTTACTTGTGTAATAAAGCTATAACGGCATAATAGGTTTTACCTGTGGAATAAAAAATATCATACGTTAAAAAAATGTATTTTTTTAAAAAAAAATTAGAGAGTTGGATAAAAATGGACACATATCCTAAATCAAGACTAGGAAGCTCAAAAAACCTTTAGAATAAAAAAATGCACGGGCAACATTGGCTTCATCTCATAGAAAATTACTTCTCTGATAGATTCATAAAAAGTTTCAATAAGGAAATGGTACAAATGGATGTAAAGGTACGGTGCGGCCATTAAAGTTGAACAACGGAAAGAATTTCCAAAGCATGGCGTTGACTCAGTGAAGAGGTTCGCAGAATGCCAAATCGCATACTAAGCGACATTTTTAAAATACGAATGTCTCGGTGTTTTTCGTGTCTCGCTATTATCCAGTCTTTCTCTCTACTCCCTCTACTCCTAATTAAATTAAACTGTACTAAATAGATTTCATTTTAATTACTTCCCATCCAAAACAACACAAGTACATAAATAAGTGAAATTATCCCTCAGTTTATTAAACCGGACTGCAAGGATTAAAATAACATTTAGATTTCATTCTCGTTCTGATATTGCTCATCAGAGATCGAACTTTCACACCGTATCGATTCATTTTTCAAATTCGTTTTGATGAAATTAAAACATACCTAAATCCAAGCAAGGGCTTAAAGCAAAGCACATACTATGTCCATATTGCGAGCCCATCCATACCACAAATCGTAAAATTGGTGATACCAAAATTTTATAATAATTATGTATAATTCTATAAAACGAAATCTCAATTTTGTAGAAGTCGCGATAAAAGTTACAGGTAACCGAAATATGGTCGAAGGCAATACATGTGGCCAGCGACTCCAAATACCGATTCAAAAAACGAAATAGATTATTTTATTTTATAAATGTTGTATAAGTTTGTAATGCTATTAAAGAGTTTGTTTACTTATTAATAATAACAAGTACTGCCAAATCCTTTGAAACTCTCCAAATTCCAAAATGTACTGTAATATTTACCATCAAAAACTGTATTAAAAATACTTTTTCAGACCACAAATTATAAGTTTTTTAATTAGAATGTGATTAATAAAAATTCCAGCGAGGGCAAAGCTATTTATTTGGAAGTCTTTGTTTAGCTATCCGACATTATGCTGTGCATTAATTTTTCTCATTTGAATTTCATTGAGATTCCTCTGAGTTGTTATATAAATATCAGCCAGATCGACCTTTCCGTGAACAAACTGCCATCAATTACACCTAACGACAATCATTTTTTTATGAAAAAAATTAATCACGTCAAATAAGATGGCGGTAAGATGATTTTTGTAAACTTAAACACAAGGCAAAGCAGACGTTGCTATTGGCCAACATTGGGCTATGTTATTTTCACTCTTATGTTTTGTCTTCTTCTTCTTCCTCTTTGTTTGTCTTTTGCTTTCTGACGGCGCAATCGGCCTTCTCGTGGTTTGTATGTTATTTGTTTTGTTCATGACGTGTGAAATGCGCGTTATGTTAGGTGCGCTATGCACAAAAATTATACACAGCCTTCGACATTAACATGGATACCACTGTTTTCACCTACTCAACATAATAACATTTATCGCAACATGTTTATAGGTATAGATTATAGGACAATATCTCATTTGTTACGGTATCACTTTGAAATTGGTCAAGCCGTAGCTTGAATACAAGCTCTAACTTAAGCTCCAGCTTGACTGCAATCACAGGTCTAAGGCATTCATTCGCATTTGAATAAACCACAACTAACTTTATCATTAAAACTTTAAGTTTGAGTAAAACGTAACTAAAACCAATAAAGCGCTAGCTTAAATTATCCAAATAATTAATATTGAACTTTTATAAAAAATCTTCATTACCGACATCTTATTTGACGTATATAAATTTTTTCATGAAAATAGTTGATAGTTGTGTGTTGTGATTGGTGGCAATTTTTGTCGAGAAACATCGATCTGGCAGGAATTTATTCCAAAGAATTTCCAATTTTTATTTCCAGTCATGGGTTAGAAAAATTAGTGCACAACATGTTGAATCGGTAAACTAACATAATCAAAACAAATCTATTTGCCCTCCCTGCATTTCTTCTTAATGATATAATAATTAAAAAACATATAATTTCTTTTCTAAAAGTCATTGTAACTATTTTTCTCTGTAAAGTACATTTTGACATTTGAATATTCACAATGTAGTTGGACGTAGTTGCTATTATGTAATAATAGCTTAACAGACCTTTTAATATTTGCACAAAATTATACAATTGTAGTATCAAATAGCGTTTTCCGTTTTTCGGATCTATACATTGGGGCGCTGCGACAAAAGCCACTTGTGCAAAATTTAATTTTTATTTTACCAAATTGTACGTAATTATAACAAAATTTTAGTATCTTCAATTTTATGTCTGTGATACATGCACATACTAATGACCGATAGTACATACCAAACAAGCATTGACTGTGAAGGTTAATTTTTGTAACGTCATTTCAAAAACAGGATATCTTTTTCCTATAAAAATGTTAACGGCAGTAAAACCGTTCCAATTAGGTTTTTTTTGGAATATCTATGTTCCAGTAATTGTAAACTGAAACAGTAATCTTCACACTGATGATCAAATGGTACTCTACAGACAAGTAAACTATTCAAAATTCCTTCATGAGTCATTCTGCTATATTTCCCAAATCAAAAGCCAAGTTTCAAGTAGTAATCAAGTAGAAATTTAATGGACAGCCGACGTTTCATCCACGATTCTGGACATAATCATGACAAACCAGTTTCTTAATAAGATACTAGGAAAGTATAAGTACAGTTAATTAGGACTTAAATTTTTGTGAGTCACCGTTGACTAAAGGGACAAAAATGGAAGATTAACTCATATTATGGAATGTATACCACTTCGAGTTTTGTATAATAATACCTTGCACTTTAACAGCGGGTTGAGTTAATAACGTTTCTGTACTGTACGTATACTTACTTACTATCTTATTAGTGAATTGGTTAGCCATTATTATGTGTTATTATCTTATTAGTGAATTTGTTGGACATTATTATGTCCAGAATTGTGGACGAAACATCTACTCAAACATCTACATTTCTACTTAAAACTTAGAGTTTCATTTTGGAGATATACGAGAACAATCGACTCTCTATTAAAATAAAAGGTTTTATTACACAAAAATTCGAAGTGGAACTCCTAAAAATGTAAGTGCTAATTTTCTATACTGTACGTATACTTACCAAGTGTCTTATTAGTGATTTGAATTGAACAATTGTGGACAAAACGTCGGCTGTCTATTAAATTTCTACTTGAAGCTTGGGCTTTATTTTGGAGATACACGGGAACAACTCACAAATTGATTTTCTTATCTTCTATCTCCTATCCGATCTCCGAACTGTGAGGATCTTAAAACATGTAAATCTTCCCATCGTAAACAAGCTTATTGCACTTCCGTTTCTTGAAAATTTAAATTCAAAGCTGTAACAACGCCGCCACCAAATTGTCCTGTGGGGGTCTGCGGCTTTATTCCTGGCAAACAGCAACTGCAATTGAATCTCTGAATTTTACGTAAATTCCAGCATAGAGCAGATTGAATTAACCATGTGTCCTACATCGAATGACTAATATTCGGTAAAATGATGCTGCGGTATATGTATGCAGTTGTTTGTTCGGCAGTTAAATTTTCATTGGTACGGTTGATGTATTTATGTTATCTAATTTCACAGCTTTTAGCTGAGATTATAAGGAGAGTGTTTTGTGAAAGTTTTTTGTGAAACCAAAAGTGACAAAAGGAATAACCTCTAATGTAAGTTGTTATTAAAATGTTAGTATTGCTTGGATTACTGACAAGAGTAACATCCTAATATGTGTAACTCAAGTAAATAGACATATCTCAATAGTAAGTGTTAAGTTGAGTGCGAAACTGGCGTGATAATAGCCAGACAAGTTTGATGCAGTATATGAAATAAAGTATAATATGGAGATAAACAGCATTGTATTATAAGTACACCCCACTTTTCCTACACTGGTTGCAAGCAATAACGATAAATAAACACGTCGATCTATACGTTATCCTGTCTAAGGATCAATACGATTAAAGTGGAAAACGACGCATACCGTCGATTAGTCAGAGATATAAATCGTCCGTGCCGGAGGAGCACTTTCAATAAACAGACCGTGTGTATCGAAGGCTCATCTCTCGATAAATCTATTTTATGTTGATGCGTCGTTTCCCCGCGAAAATTTATATTTGAAGCGCTCCCTCCGTCGGTGACGGTGTGTTTATAACTCCGTCCATTTTTACGACGATCGTGAACATGTCGCAAACAATCAAACGTTTTGTTTCGGATCGAGAGGGTTACGAATGGGCAAAGGGGAAATAATGGGCGAAGAGATTTTCGCCGGGAGATTTCGTTAAATGACAACTAACACATCATACATGCGCGTGTTTTAATGGAAATTCCGGAAAAACGTACCGTTAACACGAGGTAAATTGAAACGGCAAACGATTGCAGTCGGGAATGATGGGGATATTGAAAACTGTAATAACCGGGTAAACAGTACTGTGAATGTAAAATTCATTTTTTTGAAATACCGTACATGTGTATTATGTCAATTATGCGGTAGATTGTGGACTACCAAAATATTATTAAAAAGTAATGATAACTTTTACTGTGTAACAGCAGTAGACTGTTTGGGTTTATAATATTACTATTTTTGTTATGTCAGTAATAGAAACATACTAGCTTAGGAATGACGAACACATGGAGTAATAAAATGGCGAAATCTCAAGCAATTCGCTAAAGTTTGGAAATTATAAATATTTATTCTGTTGATTTGCACGGACAGAGGTCTAATCAATTCGAATTTTTTATTAATATACACGTTTATTTATATTGATATTTTAAATATTATCAAGAGTATGCACATGTCATCCACTCTTCCGACAGGACTGTCAATATGGATTGTCAATCGTGAGATTAATAATCAAAATTATTTTTGACAATTATATTGGGGCTTTCATATTTATTAGACTTCCCAATTTGACGGTAGAAAGTGGTGTTATGAATTTGGTTCAGTTTTGATTTGCGGCTATCATCCGATAGCCCGTGGGGCTACTCACTCCCACCCTCATTTGGATTGCTTTAATGAGCCAGAAAGTTAGACAATAGACAATGTGTTCAATACATGCGATGCGGGAAATTTCCACTGGACCTTTCCCCATTAGAACTTGCTGCACATCAGGATATAGTATACGAAGTTCATGCCTGCAGGACCCTAGGTCGGAATCTACAGAGAGCGACATAACGAATACAAAATCTATAAATTAAGGATACACCGAAAAGGGGCACTTAACTACATGCTAGCATCCATTAGGTCGATGTCATAAAGAGAGCAACGTCTTATGACTCCGCTCATAATAAAGGTACATTTCTCTGAAGGATGATTGAAGTGTCCACCCATTTTGCTACCCTAAAAAATATGTTGTTCTTTAGGAATTCGTTATTATAAAATACTTCTATAAAAATGGTTCCCGACTCTCGATTATCGTTTTTCAAAAGATTTATTTAAAAAAAGCAGTTAATGTGAGTATAGAACAATTTACTTAAAGTAACGTCGTTTTCATAACATAATTTATAGTATGCAGGTTGTAAATCTTTTCAAGTTTAATAAGTAGACAGTTGAAGTTTTCAAAAATCTTTTTGTTCGTTTTAAACAATATATAAATTCAAGATGTGGGTATCTCCGTAGCTACAATAAAATAAGTTTCAATCTTTTCTGTAGTTCTGAAGTAAAGAAACAAAAAATTCAAAAAAATTTTTTTGGCGTGACTGGCTATGGTTGCAACTTAAAAATTTATAACTATTTGAAGATTAACGAAAAGCAAGTGAGCGCCGCTTGCTCAAAAATGTGCGCTGCAGAGCGCTGGAGAGCCTAATCGAAAAATAGAAATAAATATAGTTATAGTGCTCCAATCGGTATAAAATTTGAACACGTTGTTCTCTGAGCACAAAATCTTCGATCCCCATCAAAAAGGCACTATCGATTTTTTTTTCAACATTACAAAGTGGGTAATATTAAAGCGTAAGTTAAGATTCGAAACCTGGAGAAATGTTTGGTATATTAGTCATGTATTGTCCCTGTAGGATAAGGGCGATCATGTTTTACACATTGCCAATTAATTAATTAATTAATTTTATAAATAAAACAGTCTATTGTTGGTAGGCAACCATCAGTATCCATAGGAACATTAGCCAGAGCTGGTTACTGGAATGGTAAGCTGTTAAAATGTAAAGTTTCAATGTACTCTCTAGATTCTCTAATAAATGTTGAAAATGATTTCAACAGTGTCAAACGGTTTAACATTTACAACTGCTTACAACTGTGTTACAACTAGCACACTGTCCGGTCAAAACCTTACCCGAAACTACTCTTATCGAAGCTTACCGTAGAACCGTAAAAGTCTGCTTATGGTCTTAATCAATACCTTTGAGGTATTGATTTACTCTTTATATTTCCTTTCTTACTTCATTGATTTAATTTTCTAATACCGCTTTCCAAGGTTTCTTAGTTGTTTTGGGGCAGTTGTGTTGTTTCCTGTTGATACTTTGGAGAGATTTGTTGATCTATAATATTTTGCTGCGCAGTGTACAAGTGTTTGTATTTCAAGTTTTGTGTGTTATTGCCATGGTCCCCTACAATTTCGTTAATCAGCGTATTGACCTTATTTCTATTAGGTATTAATTCAGGCATTTTCCCTTTCAGTGAAATTGCATTAGGATGTATTACACTATTAGTGAATGTATCGGTATATGTGCGTCTAGATGTCTAGATGATTGCCGGTGTTTCTGGCGAAGTGGATGGGTATGTAGTATTGTGGATTTCCTAAGTAAGTGCGGATTTATGGGTAAGTATGGGCGTAAGTAATTGACTTGGTGTAGCCTTTTCTGTCTGTTCTGTTTTTAAACACGTTTCGTTGTTTGTATGTGATCTGAGACTTTTTGTCTCATTTTCTCTTTCTACTTACGTTAATCCGCTGTAATTAATGATGACACATTTCTGATTGCATATACTCTGCCCGGTGACGTATGGATAATCAGGAAATTTCTCCAGAAATAATGCTCGCAAATGTGATCGGAGGTCGGGGATAAATCGGGGTAGTTGCTAGTTTTGATACTAGATAGTAGCAACACATGGCGTGTATGTTATGTTCTGTCCAGCCTTGTTTTCTACACATTAGTGGTTGTCGAGTGCATTGTTGGAAAAACACAATCAGCGGTTTCTTTCCTTTGCCCTTGTCGTCTCGAGATTGGTCAGACTGTCAGACCAACATTTCACATTAAAAAGAGAGTATCTATATCGCAAAGTCTTTAATAATGAACAAAATACAGAAAAACGTTTATATGTACCAAAAGGCAGTCGATTTCCATTAATCAGAATTTACCAGGATGAACAAAGTAATGTGGGTCGAGAATAATCGCTGAAAATTCTTCGGGGATTATTTAAGTTTCCTGGAATTTCTTCTTTATTTCGCGAGTAGGTTTCACACTGCCTTGTTCGTATAACGGCAAAAAAGATCACCAGTCCAAAACAAGGGTTTCTATACCCATTCTATAAAATGAATATTCTATTCCAAACGAACCATTTGGATTGTGGAGGTTTATTTAAATTCACTATGGGTGGTTTTAGGTACGTTTTAATAATCGTTGATGCCTTTACAAAATATAGAATGCTATACCCTTTAAAAACACTAAACAGTACGGAAATGGTCAAGACACCACAACCGCCACTAACAATATGTGGGATATCGGTTTAAGCGATCGTGGCACAAATTTTACCAACAAACCAACAAAAAGGCAGAATCTTTATTCGTGTCAACGGACAGTGTGAAAAATAAGGTGTGACAATAGAACATTCCTTAACTTAGAAAGTCGGAAATCATCAGAATGGAGGAGCGTTCTTTGTAAATTACAATTGACTGCCACACTGATCCAAAACACCACCGGATATTCACCCTTGTGCCTCTTAATAAGTAAAAATGCTGATATTAATAAATTACCTATTGTTTTTGCAACAATAAAGTCCCAGATTAGCAAAACTGGACCCCAAGTTTACGGGCCCCTATGAAATTGTACAGCTATTTCCAGAAGATCGTTACGAGACAAAAGAAACGTGGGTATTGATAAAGTATAAACAGCTGTATCGGGTATAGTTTTGGGATTAATATGTCGCTCTATACTGGAAATAATAAATGCCAATTTACCCTCGGTTCAATTAGAGGAGAAAAAATTGAGTATTAGGAATTATCAGACTTCTTCTAGTATCTCGGCATTTAATTATCGAATCAGTATGATTTTCATAGTAAGTGTGTTATAAATCAGCATCTTTCATCTGAGAAATCGCATCCCTTCGTAACTTAAGTAGATGAAGAGATCCTAATTGAAGACGTAAGTACTAATACGCAGGTTGAGACGGGCGAAATGAACGGACGATATTTATTCTTGGAATTTATAATGGCTTTAAACTTCCTCTAATCGAGGTAGCTACAGATTCACATGGGAGTAAGTTAGGTTCAGATTGAGCAGTTGATAATATGAAGGCCACTGAATCTCCGCTGACGTCTTAAGAAGAAGACTAATTTTCCCATTTTCGCCTTTCATCTGAGAGGAAGAGTGGTTCCCATACCGTCCCTTGTCTGAGAAAAACAATTCTTTTCCTTTTATTGTCTTCCGTCTAAGAGCGAAGAAATCACCTGGTTATCGTCCTGTGTGCGAGGGGATGAATCTCACCTGATATCGGCTCCTGTTGGAGTGATAAAGGACTTTCAGATCGACAATGATTTGTCTTCGCTCCCACCAGACGTACGCCGAGGAGGAGGAGAATTAGGTAGTGTTCTCACAGGCATTAAAGGTAACTTCTGACTTAACCTTCTTACATTTAGTAGTCGTAATTTCAGGTGTCATCACGCGGAGGCGTGAATATTGCTGTCGTTCACACTAATTACGAGGTCACGCCTTCTCTTCTAAGTTCTATTGTTAGTTGCCTCATTTAAGTGGCATTATTGTATTTGAACTTCTTAAATTTGTCTATGAAACCACCTAATCACACGCGCTATTTATTATTAAAATAGGTGAGTCTCGACTAAGCTGAGCTTGTCGATAAGTTCTGAAATGGTTGTTACACCGCATCCAAGGTTCAACTAAAGCGGTGTTCTTTAACTTACTCAGAAAATTCGAGGATATCGGTTAAAAACATATTTTTTCCTTTACACTCTTTTCTCTTTCACTATTTTGGCCGTGTTAGGGTCAAGTACAAGTCGGAAACAAGGTAACACTCAACTCATTGTAATGAACTAATCTGAAAAATATCGTGGAACTCGTGAGTTGAGTTAAAAACTAGTCAAACTGAACTACACCTTTGAATATAGTGTTAGTCCGGTAGAACTGCAGCTCTGAATTCGTAGTTTGAACTAAGTGCTAGTTCACAGGGTACCTCTGAACTTAATAATCTTCTAATGAGGGTATAGTAATAAATTAGGCAGAAGTTTAAGACAAATTCTTGAATTTTTTCAGTTTGTGAAAGAAAATAGACACAGATTAAATATGACTTTAAAAAGTGTTCCAGTTAGAGCTCACTATGAGGTGCTGCAAAGTTTTATGTTTCAATTAATTTTGACTGTAATGATAATGATAGGGAACTCGCGACTGAGTCTCCTGTCTATCTGGCACAGTCAGTGTTAGAGCAGTTCCGGATACGGTGGACTTCGTAAGTGACGAAAATCGGTAACGTAGCCGACCCACATGTTCAAACGGTGAGGATATGGGAAGCAACAAAACACGGGAGAAATGTGGGTAAACATTTTTCTCATGGCACTAAGATATCAAAAATGGCAATTTTTGTAGTAAAAGAGGACAGCATCAAGGTGACGGGGAAAATAATTTTAACTTTAGGAAACCAGTATGTTTGAGAAGAAAAAGTGAGAATTTTGCCAATTTTGGCGGTTTTCAAGCTGAAATTTTTAAATGTTCTCGTATGTTATTTTCATGGGATAAACGATAATAATAAAGTTTGACTATTCCACTTTTCATCGATATTCAAATTTCGTGAAAAAATGTGGATAAATAAGTCAAAACACGGTTATAAACGGCGCGGTTTTCGCACCATCACGATTGTGAAATTTTAAAGGAGGATGTGTTGAGCCGAGATGTGGTAGTGGCTAAACGACCGTCGCCACGGATGTTGCATAAGTGTAAGAAATGTTACGAGCGATTAAATAGAATTTAACAGAATTATTCGTAAAATATGCAAATCTTTTCTCGTTGGTAGCCTCGTGGATGTAAGGGATGGGGTGTATGATATAATGAAAGTAGTATCAGTTTAATAAAACATCGATTCTCTTGGAAATACACAAAACAACAACGTAATCTCACTATTCTAAATATGTAACATCGAAGAATTTAGTGTGCCGGGTGGAAAACAAAGGAGAAACTACGAATGGCTTGCGAGAGGGCATGGGTAAACCTTGACCAGCAGATATTCCGTTGCAAGATGAAATGTTTATTTTGGATCCAAAACGCGTGATTGCACAAATTCTTTATAACGTTTCTATAAATACAAACAAAACCAAACTACCTAACCTAACACTACTTTCGGGAGGATTCTGCACAGGAACTGGTATTCTGTAACGTTTCTATAAAACAAACAAAACCAAACTACCATACCTAACCTAACAGGCTGTAGGCATCGATACACATATAAGTATGGTCGGATGCCTTTGATTCATTTTCTTGCAAATAATGAGCTATTCGTTGTAAATGTATGATTACAATGTATTTGCCATATGGGAACCTGGCCATATGGTAATACATGCCATATGGTAATGGTCAGCCGAAATGTGTAATGGACGCTTGACGCTAGTCGGGATTTAGTCGATACGTCCATATTTTGTGAATAAATTGTTTCATTTTGGTGCTTTTGGTCAGTGTGCTTTTATATATATATATATATATATATATATATATATATATATATATATATATATATATATATATATATACATATACACATATACATATATATTCTGAACATTTGTTAATGAGACATCTTTATTATTTTCCATAATTACTTAAAAAGGGACCTGGTATTTTAGGTGTAAGTTCTTTTTCAATGTAAGTTATACTAACATAGCGATATGCAAAATACTAACGCAACGCCTCTTTCTAACGCGTGTTACATTTCAAGTTCGTCTGTCTCTCTCTCTCTCTCTCTCTCTCTCTCTCTCTCTCTCTCTCGTATTTCGTATGGCACTAGCATTACATATTTGTATAAAGCGCTTGGAAGTTACGCAAACGAAAACGCTACGCTTCGATGAATCCAATTCGCTATCTCCGAAATATAATTTTTATATTACAGCTTATAAAGGTGGTGTAACGCCGCCTAAAAGGTTTCACTTTATTCTATCTCAGTATGATTAGTTATAATTTTTAAGAATTCCAACAATATCAGATGCAATCTTTGTATTGCAAGACAGTCACAATCCAATTTTCTCTCATAGACAAAAAATTTGTCCAAAAATAAAAGTCTACATCCAACTAACAACACAATATCTAAAACTAGAATCGAACAACTAAAGATTTCCCACTGAGTCGTTTGAATGGACCGCAAACTTCGCAATTCGTATACAATAACACAAGCACATTAATAATACTTGGCAATAATGCAGATGCGCCAGACACAGTAAGACGTAAATACCTACTGACTGTTTCGATCGTTTACGACGCTCGCATGGATTGCCAGGTTTGAACAACAAACTAATTTCAAACAAATTATGAATTCTATTCCCTGAAATCATTTTGACTGTTTGAAAATTTGATGCGTGAACAATTGAAATATTGAACTTTAAGTGATCAGTGATATTCTCATACAAACCGCCAGATAGTTCATGAACCACATATTTATAATTTCAACATCTGGTTCAATTAAACCTTTTCCATGTATATAACCTTTTTTATATAAACAAATGACTCGGTTATAAAACCACAATATCCAATGCAGTAAATTTAGTTCGGTGCCACATTAGCATCTCCATTAAAACGGGCTACCCTACTAAAAACTACTGAAATTAAGAATTAATGATACTGCATTAATACGCCAATAGAGCAATAAAGATAATTAAATATGGTTTTAATGAGTTTTTAGCAGTTCCGTTGATAAAGTAATAAAAGCAATGTTCCGTCCTGCAGCCTCGCAGCTGTCCTGAAGGGTTGATTTTAATTACTCATGGAATTAACCTTTGATAAGGTAATGGCTGGAAATAATGTAGAAGGGTGAAAGAAAAAGTCCACAAGTGAATTATAAAAGGCGCAAGTGAGAAACATGAGAGAAGGGCATTTCAAACAAGTTCATCTCGAAAAGAAATGCCATAAGCTTAAGCAGCATAAAAAAATACTAATACAGGATAATAGACGGTAAAATTGTTTCGCTTGGTTTAATTGTCTCTACAGAACTGGTGTCACTTGATCACATGTACAAACGAATGTCAAGTAGATCAGGTTGATAATGCGTTATAATTCCCGTTAGCCACATTACCTCAAATCAATTCTCCAATATTTGTCAACGTGTTTAATTGGTTCACAAATAAAAATTAGCATTTTTCACTATTTTCGTAGCTCTTCTTTTTGGCTTACCTTCTAAAACGAAGAAACAGTCGACATCGCTGGGGTAATTATTTGGATAGCCGGGACTGTGGAAGTAACCTGTCTCATCATTGATTTCGGTATAGTTGATGAAGGGTGAACAGCTCTCAGGCATCATTTCGTCGTTTTCTAACGGTATTACTTCGCCGATTTCTTGAGAATTGTCATCTGGAAGAAAGAGGAAGGAGAACACAACGAAATAAATTGGATTAATCATAATCATATATGATCATGTTAAGATCATGATTCGGTTTAACCCACTTATTCATAAACGCATTTTAACCTTAAAATGGATTTGTGCTTAAAATGCGTTTAGAATATCTTTCAATAAGGTAACCATAGTTACATCCTTGTTAAGAATACACGGAGCAAAACACTGTAGTTACATCTGTGAAACACATTTTAAGCGTATTTTAAGCTAAAATCTATTTTAACGTTAAAAAAGTGTTTATGAATAAGACCATAAGTATTTGTCACAGGTTAGATGCAAACATCTGTGATGATAAATATGTGACGATCATAAAAATATGGTTAAATTTAATAAAGAGATTGTTGAAATGTTTCGTAAGCAAAGTCGAATTTGCGTTCATTCGCCATAATTCAGGCGATCTGTTATTGTTCTCGATCGAGCTATACAATATCCACCATTTGGAAACTCTACATCGGCATAGAAAAAATGTGTCATTGTGTGGGCAGAGTAGCTTTCCTTAGTCTAGACGACAAACCACACAAACTCCAAAAAAAAACCGAAAATTTTTATTATAAATTGGAATCCACTATCGAAGACAACAAAAGTTGGGATTACCAATAGGAATGACAACCTCAAAGATAATATTGAAAAATACAGTACTGGTGAAAAGAATGCAAAAACAGAGCGGCTAATTTAATTTTGTCATTGAAAACTATTCTACAATGAACCTCAGATTTAAGCACCCCATACGCAGACTGTACACTTGGAGCAGTCGTGCAGACGAATCACAAAAACAAATATACAAAATAAAACATATAGTTTAGCAATACTCGCTAGAAATCTTCTATCCAAACTGCTAGGAGCTAGGAACAATTCTAGGAGCCATATGTGGATCAGACAATCAGCTATTATTTGACAAAGTAAAACTTAAACTCAAAGCTTCCCTCAAACATACAGCGTTAAAAAATTAATAAAGAGAGGTAACGAAGAGCTCGTCAGCGAGATAGAAGCCTCCATGACTATCTCAATGAAAAATACAGCAACTCAGGAAATTTGGGAAGCATCCAAACAATACATGAAAATCGCAGCAGACAAATCAAAAAATAAACATGTAATAAAGAGGAAGCACTGGATATCAGACAAATCATTCCAAATCATAGAAGAAGAAATATTTGTACACCGCAAAGGTAAACACTGTTACGACCAATTCTTCGTCGAATTTAAACCAGCTTAACTAGCTAGCTAGAGCTAGGGCGAAATTTCTGACAACAGGGTGTGTAGGAAAAATTTCTCTTAACTAAATCTCATCTATAACATCACCAGTTCCCAAAGTTAAAAAAATAATTTAATCCTAAATCATTACCACACAGATGAATCCAATGAATATCACTTAGTTGACGCTTTGACTTGTCGACAAGTAAATAAATTGCGCGTGCCTTATATTGTCACTATCACGTAGGATGCGAGTTCGACCACCATCAGCGGGGTCAACCTCCCAAGAGCTCTAGAAAGAAACTCAGCAGTCGTCCCACCAGACAAGGCAGTGTGCCATTTTTGATCATTACGGGACGAAAATGGCCGCATTGTTAACAAGACATCCCTTCGAATTACACAGACCCTAAATACCTTCCTTGTTTAAGGATATCAAAACTTCCTGTACTACCTCTTACAATTTTAACACAATATCAGATTACAGCACAATTCATAATTCTCAAAGCCATCTAATGAATCAAACTTTGCATCGAACTGAAAGCTCCGTTGTTACTGCCTCACACTCGTCCTTCCTTTTCCTGGCTGCTGGTCATGCTGCTTACATTTAACCGCAACTGCAGACTAGTATCATATTCGTAAATTCTCTACTCTCTGAGCAAAAAACACTCTCTGACTTTACCCCTGCCAATATGGGTGTCGTTGCACACGACTCAAAAGTAGGTGTGACTTAGCGAAACAAAATAAATTCTTGCCTGTGGGATTCGGTGAACAAATAGAACGGTAACAACGCGCAGTAAGAGCGAAAGAGAAACTAAAATTGTTGAATAGGGCATTTAACCGAGGAGCTAAAAGAGACAATCAATACTTTTGCTCAGATATATGTAGAAGAACAGAGAGCCAGAGTATAAATAACCAACCAAATAATCTGTTCAGGGAAATAAAATCCCTCACCTTCACTCACTTGACACTTTCAAGCCAGAACACCGAAGGCATCCCAACATTACTAGCGTTAACAGTTTTGAAATCATTAAATCATATTTTGATGCCTGAACTTCTATTATGATAGTTTCCATGCAGTTATTGTTGTTTATGTGAAAAACAGTGAATGTCAATGTCGACATTGCTAGAATGAAACGTCTGTGTGTCACTCCGTATGAAACTGTTACAACAGGTATACATATGAACGCTGATAAGAAATTCACACACATCGCAAAAAGATGTGTTATGGAGGTGCGACATAAAAACGTTGTCCAAAATATGAAGAGATGCCTCAAGAACCATCTGATTAGCTGCTTGATTTTCCCAATATTAACATATGGCTGTGAGTCGTGGACTATCAAACAGATACAGGAGATTGCCGAAGGGAAGAAAGACACCATACAATCTACTCCATCCTAAGAAAGTTGAAATATCATTATTAGGCCCTCAGTAAAATTTGACTAAAATACATGGGGCATCTAATGAGAAATAATCCCAACAATTTTGAAGGATTTATCATTCAAGCAAAGTTAGAGGGAAGTAGACGACTTGGGCGCTTCCCGACCCGATGGAGCGACAAAATCACGAGAACCTGCAACAAACCAATGTACGATGTTATCAAAATGACCAGAGATAGAGATGATAAAAATAAACTGTATAATTCTTGCTGGGGGCGAGGACTGATGAGAGAATGAGGGAGAGAGAAAGAGAGTGTGTGTGCGTGCGTCTGTATGTGTGTGTGAGAGAGAGAGAGAAAAAGAGAGTAAGAGACAGAGGGAGAGAGAAGGAGAAGGTCCTGACTACAATTACGTTTTAAATTTTTTAAGTTTTAATCGGAGGTGAAAATTAATCTACACTTCGTTAATGTCCCGAAAAATTTATGCTTTGATTTGTAGGTTTTTAAGTCATACTTGTTGATTTTAGTAACGCGATTAGATATTTCATTCCGGCAATAAAACAGTAAAGATTTTTTTAAGAGCAAGGTATTAAAAAAAGTCGGTTTAGATTAGCATGAATGGAACAATTTCAACAAGGTAGTTTATTAGGTGGTTAGGTAGTTCGAAGTTTTGATGCAACTTCTAGTTAGTGTATCGCAGATTGTAAACAACTTTTTGAAAAATTAGACTTAGTTATTCAATTAAATTTCATTCATGCCAATTTCAGCAGAATTACAATAATTTAAAAAAAAATTTCAAGGAACAAGATCTTCTATCAGCGTACACTTTCAGTAGTGGACGAGTTTTGGGATCATATAAAATTGTCAACTAATATCGTATGTTCGCGCTTATCTGAAAAACTGAATTCGTTATTCACAAAAAATTGTGATTTAACTTTATTGCAATATGTACGAAAAGTGATTGATGGGAGAACCCATCAAATGATGTAATAATCAGAAACCAAATTGGTTTGGAAAAATCTTACCTATTTAAATATTGCCCCATTACGTCATGTGACGTTGAAAGGAGTTTTTCGCGATATAAAAATATTTGACAAGACAATAGAAGAAGTTTTCTTTTAGAAAATCTTGAAAAGCACATGATTATTTATTGCAATAATTTTGTTTAGTTAGTACATTTTTTGTATATATATTATTTCAGGTTAAATGTGTACTTATATTGAATTTTTTTGTTTAGTAGTAAAAATAAATATTTAAAATTATTTTTTGTCTGTTTTTAGTATAATACTTTGTTGTTTCTAAATATTGCAGAAAGAATTAGGCAAATCAAGTTGATGTCGTAAAGTGATCGCTGCTTTTGATTAGTCAATTACACTTTTTTAAAAACTTCCAATAGATTAATATCTCTATACCTACTTTGATTAGAAAGTGAGCTTTTTGCGACAACAAAAAAAAAATAAGCAACGTAACATCATGTATCAGCTTTAGGCATATAATGTACATAATATGTCACAACATCCATATTTGAAGGCATATTCTAGAGTTGTACAGCATATTTAATTCCATAAATTAGCTATTTTTTACTACAGTGAAAGTGCATATAACAACCAATTTTTACGGCACCCAGCCTTACTTATATGATATTTGTGTGATAGGTAAGTTACCAGTAGCCGCCAAAGTTAGACAAAACGCCAGCCACTACAACGAGACAATATAGAATATAACTGTAGATTTCTTAAATTTTTTAAAAGTTAGAATCTAGACGTAAGGGAAAGGATTGAATTAGTAAATTGTATCCAAGAACAAAGGAACATACATATAATATGAACGTTTCGCAATATATTATGCTGTTCTTATTGCACTTGTTACGTACCTACGTGTGAAATGAAAAAATACGAATAATACAATTGAGGAGGCGTTAAATTTGAAAGTGTTGTTATGAGGCTCAAAATAATAAACGTGTTACGTGATAACCTCTAGTGATGCCGTACGCGTACCGAACTAGAAATTTATTTATTTACCTTCATGATGCTATCGTTACACAATGCAGTTCTAAGTAGAGGAACCGAAGCAATTAGCTATTTCGTATTCCCCAGACTACGAATATGAAGATGCGATAGGTGGCAGTGTTACATTGCTAATATTCCAATTACAAACTGATTGTATCATATAAGTAAGCTAGGAGCAACACGAAGTGCCACATCGGAATATTTACTAAATTAGTTCCAGCTATTGTTTCCATGGTTCATCTCAGGGTGTAATAGGCGATGTTTATTAAGAGAATTTGCATAAGATTGATGACTCGGATGTGCGAATAATAAAGACGAGCATTACGCACCGAATGATAATATTCGAATGAATATTCTTTTCGAAAAGTGACTAAGTCTTCAGGGGAGAAAGGTTCAGAGTGAGCGAGAAAAAAAAAACTGTTGCATAATCAATGAAAAAATACAGACTCCAAAGATTCCCGAGCTAATTTATTTAGCAGCCTCATTTCGGACCTAAGCTGAGATTCGTGAAAATGTATGTATAATTGATATGGATGCCGTGGGTGTGAAAACGTTCGGAGGAAAAGAGAAAGTCACGTTCAGGGTCGTCCTGAAATTTTCAGCAGCTCTCTGGAATTTTCTTAGACAGGATATATTTGCTTTTCCAAAATTATATTCTACTCGTCGTTTGCCAACTCACAATATCACTTATCGTTTGAAACGAAATTAAAGGAAACCTACTGAAATCTCAAGTGAAATCAACGTGGAGAGTAGATTAAAAAATCTTCCAAGAGTGCTTATCGCCCGACACCCACAAGTTAACCGTATCGGTCACATCCGAGGGGTATTTTCAATATCTCAGGTAACTGATTTATGGGGTCCTGAGCCTAATGGATATGCGGGTCTGATGGGCTCCGGATATAGATAACTTTGAAAAATAATCGTTTCACACCATAAATCTTGACTTTTGAGTACTTTTAAGACAACAACGGGAAATTCTTTCAATAAAACAAACTGAAAGACAAGTAAGGCTATGCATATAAGGTTAAGAGAAGCTTACCTAAAGAAGCTTGCGCGTGGCATGTAGTTGTTACAATGTTGGTCAACGGTAGAACTGAAAAAAACGAAAACGTGTTAGTATTTACATAAAGCAGCTGTAGATACTACATAGTTGTAATGTTATCACATTCTTACATTCGTTGGTATAAACGTATCCTGCATTCGAATAATATAAAATTATGAAAATAAACGTCTATAGTATGTAGGTTTGTTTCAAGCAGTTTCAACTCCTCACCACAATACAATACCGTCTACCGTGAATGATTAAAGTTTCATCGCTGAATCGTTCGGGCAAAACGATATTGCTGATTCCTGAAAGGATTGCTGAAAATTCCATAGACGTTCCCCTAAGGAAGAGATAGAGATCGCGGACTATTAACTGAGAGTTAAGAGAAGAATAACCGCGTAACTAGAGATTATAATGCAAAACAACAAATAGCAACGCGTACAATTGATTGTTTACGACACAATTGAATATAATCGGGCGCTGGGAAAGGAAAGTATGAAGTTAACCTAACCACTTCATAAGTTAAGCAATCTTCAACAAACCTAGCCCATATCTTATAGACAACTAAGTGCTAATTTATTACTTAAAAGAGGTGCATTATTGCAAAACTCCGAAAAACAATAGTTGCTCCAGCTTTGAGTAGCCGCAGCGATAGTTTCGAAACGAAGGGAGATATCACAATGATTTCTGTTCCACAGTTTATTGCTAGGAGTAATACGTACTGCTTAAGAAAATGCATTTCTCATTTTAATCACACCGTATGCGAGACATTTTGTCACCCGCAGCGAACAATAGATAGTACTAGAGAGAACATGAGAACGTGTGAAAGGCATTAGAAAGGGAAAACGCATTGCAACTCTATCCCGTCTCTTTTTTATTTGTCATGGCAGTTCGTTCGGTTTCCCGCAAAGTTGGTTCACTCGTTGCTGTATTTAAATTATAAAATAGTATTCTAACGTTCAAAATATAATGTATCCCTTAAAAGAAATTGGTATTATTTGTGTAGTGGTGCCCTTCTCCACCGTTCACTGACTAATTTATTACTCTAAAAAAATTCTTGCTGCTGTCGCTCCCGAAAAATAATTGCTATTCATACTTAAACTTTAAGCTACCGTAGGCAATAATACCCTCGGAATTGATGCAGCTAGCCAAATTATCCGTGTACACTGACGAACAGCCCTGCTCCTACACTACCCTCCCGACCCCTATAATGTACCGAAGCTAAATTTCTCACCATATATAGAACGGTATCGAATTCCGTCGAATCAAGGAAAAATTAAATTCTGTCCAAAAACTTTAAATTCCGCTAATGAATTGCGTCCAATTTATCCTTTTTCCTTTGAATGAGTTGCAGAGCCGTTTTTAAATACTTTTCATTTATACGGATGAAATTGGTTTTTAGCCAACACCCTATATGTATTGTACTTTGACTGTCTTTAGAGGTAGTCGCTATTTGGGCTGCAGTCTAAGTAGGGTATACTACCATTTCTGCAACTTCATCAATTTTTTTGGTAATACTAATTGATGGTCGACCAGATTGTTTCACATCTTGAACACTACCTGCTGAATCGAACTTCTAAGGAAGCTCCCTCAAATTAGTCCTCGAAATAGGGTGAGCCTCTCATTAAAAAAATGTTCTATTGCAAAGAAATTGTTTCTACATTCACCAATTATTAAGACAGCTGCTAGTTTGTCGGCTAGAGTACGTACGATTTTGGTTATTTAGAAACTTAAACGTCCAGTTAACTGTAGTTCAACTTCAAGGTACAGTTTTACAAACATTTGGCAAGCAAAATAAATATGAAATTAAAAATGTGAACTTTCTGGATAATTAACCAGAGGCAGATTTTACAGTCTCTATATAAAAACAGCCTAAACCCACAAGAAAATATGAATGAAGAGGTATTTCCAATATCTATCAAACGAGATGTCAGTTACCATAATCATCCATTTCTAACTATTGGTCAGAGTGGCCCTAGGATGTTATCTATGACTTATGCCACCTGCTACATGAGTTTATTTTTATTTTTCAAAATTCATGAAAATAAGTATAAGCGTTCAAAAGATTCGAGGAGGAGAAAGGACAAAAACGAACTCGATTTTAGAAACTATTGGATATTTTGTTGCGAAAATTAATTTCAAACGCAGCGTGCTATTACAAGTATGAACAGTAAGCGGCCCTCTTGAACATAGAACGTGATATCCCTGTAAAGTAGAGAACGCGTACATTATTATGATAATGCATGCAAAATGATTATAATATTAAAATCTTATTAAAAATTAGATAAATACAATTCTATCCACAGTTACATAGTAAAGCTGTATTTCAATAAATAAAATATATGGTTTTGCATTACAAAAGGTATGAATAATTAAAATATTAAATAATATAAGTATTTGCATGCATGAGAATTTTTAACGAAACAACTGAAATTTTAGGATATAGAATATTATGAGTTTCAGTGCTAGTTCTATTCCTTTCTCTTTTTTTTTTTTTGAGAAAGAATGAACAGGAGATATATAGTAAGTAATATGAATGTCAAAGGTTTTATGAAAAATAATTAGCACGCAAAATTCTAAAATCGAAATAAATATTTTAGCGGAGGTAGATATATCGGTGTTTCCACTTTTTCCGGCATTCCAACGATTGCAATATGATTTTTTAAAATTATTTATTATATATTTTTTTTATTAAATTATCAACTTTCAATGACTTACTGTATTGAGAATTGTTTTACAAAATTTCAAACTAACAATAAAATATTTTTTATAATAAAAAAATATATAATTTTTATAATTTGGTATTAATGAATTCCATATTCGGAATGGAATAGGCAGCGGATATCTGAAGATCCCACTTCTTATGTAAGGTCGTTCCAGTCTGAATTGGTACAGTTGAAAAAAAAGCAGTAAAATTTAATAGCCATGTTACTGACACACAAAGGCCGAGAAACCGATCCATAGGCGTGACATATTTAAATAAATATAAAAGATTGTTGATCACTGTGTCAACGAAATTTTATGACGAAATACCAATTTGTGCCTCATTTATTTCTGTAGCATTATTTGTATTGTGTATAATGTCTATATCATTGCTATTATTAATTTCGTCAACGCCGAAAGGTCTCCAAAAAGCCATTTGAAATAGAAATTGCTAATGCATACACACACCACTGAACTTTAATGACGACTGAAAATGAACACATGCTCGGCACTCAAATTTAATGGCCGTAGTGAACCTGTGTAATTCTCGATACTAATAGGCATTTCATATATAGCTCTGCTATTGTATAGGGTAAAAACATATTTTTTGAATGCGCTCAGTATAAAGTCAGTAATTTTTTTGTTTTTTAAATGGACCTATTCTGACCGGAATGACTTTACTTGTACATTCAATTGAAAGGAGTCTAAAGAACACCGTTTTGTTTCATATTTTATATTTGGACTTACACCTCATCATGCGGTTTTTTGTCCGTCATGATTAAGCACTAAGGAAGTGCCGTAAGTAATGCGTTTCTTGTCTCCCCATAAGAAAAACTCACCACTGGTCCCAAACTAAAATATTTAATTTTCAGTTAAAGCTTTTACATGTTTCCGGTTTATTTTGCTAGAAAATTCAAACAGCTTTAAATCTCTTGTAAATAATAAGTTCGCCGGCGACTCGCTATGGCAATTTTAATATTTAAGACACGTTTAAAGTGAAAAAGAAACGAAGCTGGTAGAAATTGGTTTAAAACTCTTATCAGAGACCAGTATACTTTTCGAAAGTGACATTCTCGTGAAATGTGGAGATAAAACTTTTCTGAACACTCAACACAAATTTTCCGAAGTGGTAAAGATCTGTTCGGGAGTGAAACTCTCGACGTCTTTTATTATAAAGAGTTCTTTGTTTATACCACGATATTCGTCCAGCACATTGTTTGCAGGGTTAAATAATAAAAAACAGGAAAGGTAACTTGGATAAACCCAAGGATTTCTATTTGTCTCGTATATTTTATTTGTTTCCTCACGTTGTTTATTAAGTTAGCTACGACTCGCTGGATGGTAAAGGGTTAAAATTATAAAAGTTTCAACAAACCACATCGTTGAGCTGAGGTCACTTGCAAACTAGAAAAAGGCATACGAATTGAGTTGTCGTTCTGATTTTATCGAAATTCCTCTCTAACTGATTTTGATTAACAACAAAATATGTACTCTGATATATTTATTGCATATTAATGAACCCAATTCTTATTTATTGATTAGACCTATTATCAAACAAATGAAGTTATCAAAATTGCAATAATCCAATCCAGAACTTTTATCTAAAAGGAAAACGTATTGTGAAAATCGTTCGCGTATACAATTCGCAATCAGGGATAGTTTTTAATTGATAAACTCAATTAAAATTCCGCCCGATTTTTTTCTCTTTCCTTGTTGCCAATAATACTTGCATATGTGCTCCGCATGTATTAAAAGTTTTCATGTTTGTGTGTGTTGAGTTTAAATCGAATTTCCTATTTTAATAGGGAAAAGGGAAGTTAGTGACAGGTATTCCCGTAGGATTTTGAAGAAGCTTCAAACTATTTTTATAGATTTCATACGCAAGACAATAATTTAGGATCTTGATGTTATCTATCATAACGCCACAGCAGGAGAGATTGAATCTCGAGAAACAAAAAATACAAATAAATTTTATTTGGTGAAATATGAAACCTATTATAATACTAACAGGTTATACTAAAACATTGGGAAAAACTTTCATTTGTTCGGGATGTAAAGTATTTGTTCCAGCCAGTAAATATGAAGCCGAAATTTGTTATTATTAAACCGGACCGATTTTCCTGTTTTATCATCTTATAAAGGTTTTCAACACATTATAACAACAGCGTAGCTTGAAATAGCGTTGAACATGTCGAGTTTTATGCCTGTGTAATGTTATTTCCATAGTTCCAAATGTAACAAGGCCGCAGAGTTTTATATTCCTGCCGTTACCTGGTGACTATTTAAGCCCTATTAGTTTTCCATATTTGGTAAGATAGGTTGAGATTGAATTTAGAAAACAAATGAACTGCATGACTAGGACCTTGTTAGTACGACCGATCCCTTCAGTTTTCATATAGCATTAGGTTCATATCATAATTAATCTTAGAGTTCTTATTAGAGGTACAAATGTTACCATTGAAATGTTGCTCCGATCCAAAATTAATCACTGTTAAAGTCAATGCTACTCAAGAATAGGCGAGAGCGGAGTTGATCCTTAATTGGGCAGACTAATTTTTCTGTGGGGTATTTCTACGTATTTAGTCAACGGTCTTAGTCAAATACATTAGAGAGAGAGAGAAGATTATGTAAGATAGTACTTTGTAAATTTATTATTTTTGTTATCGTCATTGTTTACCTTTTTAATTAGTGAAGTTAATACTTGATTTAGAGGACCTGGGAGTGTATTTTTAAAAGGGAGACATCTCCGGTTTACCGTCATGTCACTGTGTGAATACATATTGGGATGTCAAACTATTGGTTGATGGAGACTAAAACTGTCTATTGGGGTTACAGCCACTGGGCAGAAAAGAAAAATCTTTTAACTTGTGAAAGCTTTCGATTTTATTCAAAATTATCCTGAATCACTCTAAAATGAAAGATTAGTATTATCTATGAAAATTTATAAAAAGAAAAAACCTCACCGAAAGTGAGGTTAACCTTAAAAATGACAAAATCATCAAATTTACCGAAGAATTAAATTGTGTCTAAACTGATTGATGGTCGATTGTTGGTTGAAGTGATTCTTTATAACATTAGTAACGGAAATGGTTTTTAAAGTTTGACCAAATGACACAGTTTCGATGAAATATCTGTCACGGTGACAGGCAACAGGGAGATGTTGATTTTTGTTATACTGCTATCGACCTTCTTACAACTAGAAACGTTCACGACATTATGTGGTTGGCATTCGTTTTAGTTATTTTATATTAGTTATATTTATATTATATTATTATTATATTATATTATTTTATATTATATTATTTTATATTATATTATTTTATATTATATTATTTTATATTACATTATTTTATATTATATTATTTTATATTATATCATTTTATATTATATTATTTTATATTATATTATATATTAGTAGACCTATTAAGTAACATCTATCATCATTATAAATTGGTAAACATGTACACGAACGCTTCTATATCTCTACTATATATATATATATATATATATATATATATATAAATATGTGTATGTACATAAACCTATACGGATATACATGAAAGAAAATTATATATAATAGTAATAAATTTTATATATAATAATAATATAAAATATAATTTAAGAATTTTTTTTTGAATTTGGATAAATAACTGTTGTATATCATGTAGAAATTGATTATCAGCAGTAAGAATAAAATGTATTGCTGGAATACATATATTGCTGTATTGCTATATATAAGCTACTGAAAATAATGGGCAATGACCGCAAAGATATGTGAACATAAAAGGCCACCCTAGACCGTGTTCCTGATTTTGGTATTTATCAGTACCTCTGAAGGAGAAACATACAACAAAGTACATTACACAACGGGCTAATTGCACATTTGAGGTTTTGGCCAAACATCTGAAGATTGTCAGTTTGTTGAAGCGTCACCCCGGAATCAGTCATGGACACCAAGGTGATAAGCCAAGCCCAGGGAGACGACATGTAATGGAAAGTGGGGTAATGCGGTGAAAAGAATATAAGCTATTGAAATTAATGGGCAATGACCGCAAAAAATGTGTGAGCATAAAAGACAACCCTACGCCTTTTACGTTGTGATTACAATAAAAGTCCTACCCTGCCGAGCTTGTTCGAAAAATAACTCTTGTTTCATTGAAGTTACGTCGACCGAAAGCAATATGTGTTCACCTTATTCAAGTCACTGTTAAATGGAGGTCTCACCCGCTTGATCAATTTCGAAAGCAACGGTCTCTCGTTTCGTTTCAATCTCAAACGACTGAATGTAACGCGATCTAAATATTTTTAAATTCTGGTCATCGTTAAGGGGTTCTTACCCAAATGTCCCTTTCATTACCATGCATTCTAAGTCAGTATTGTATTTGTATGATAAAATTCTTGTTTAGTCATATTTACTTAAGAAGCAGATACCTGCAAATAATGACGTGTGATATATTATTAAAAAAGGACACCGTTATAAAACGATGAGTAAAAAATATTTAACTGAATGCTTCTGGAACACAGAGATTCAGTACCATTTTCGATCATTTAGGTATAATCGTATCGGTTTCAGGAGGCGACGTTGTCAGTAACTTATCGGACAAGGATGAAAATATCTCTTGCCGTTTTAAATAGTAGGGCAATAGAGGACACCTCGCCCTTAGAACGGAAGTCCTTAGAGCCGTACACGGTTTCTCGAATTTGTTTCCTCTCTGTTTAAGGGGGCAATATTTTACAGAAAACATTGTAAGTAAATAGATGCATAGTGACAACACCATAATACATGTGTAGAGTGAAGCGTTGTCACAAGTTAACGAGGAAAATTGGCAAGAGGGCAATAAACACAGAAAGTATCATAAGCGAACTTTGGAAATTTAAAAGTAAATTCGATATCGATATTGAGTCCAATATTAATAATATGAACGACAACTCTGGTATTAGTGCATCTGGGTTCGACTCAGATATAGATTGTTAAGCATGAAAATATGTACAATATATTATGTAATATGTAAAGACGTAATATGTAATGAAAATATATCATGTGTACTATATATGTTATGTAGTAGTGGTAGTAGTAAATATGTTATGTGTAGCATGTGTAGTACCAGCACCAGCATAGGAGTGTTAACAGTAGATTATTGGTTTACCCTATTAACAAATAATCATTATTTTGGGTAAAGTCTTGTAACTGATTTCCGTTAAAAATTAGGAAAGGTTGACGCAAACTATCTTGCGGATGAAAGGTTAGTATTGAAAATGGGGATAAATCACTAGAGACATAAATGTTGCGACAAGAATGCAAATTTCTCACAATGCCAAGAAAGAAAATGTACCTCACTTTCTTCCCACCTACTCAACAAATATTGGTCAACGTTATTATTTTACTGGAGTTTGAGCTGCCATCCTCAATGCCATTCGTCATATCTCCATCATTTTTCCTTCTACTTCCCCAGAGTTATATCCTTCCGTATATGAGTGCTTTATATATATATATATATATATATATATATATATATATATATATATATATATATATATATATATATATATAGAAAAAGAGGGTAAACTGACTAGATGGAAAAGAAACCACCAAATTGACTACGTTTGTTATAACGATCCTTCATCTTCTCTCTTTCGGATACAAAAGGTAGTTTGTCACGTATCTAAAATATCTGAGAAAAACACACTCGCACTCTAGGGAGCACACATCATTCTGGGTTGTTTGGGGGATCGTTACGGTATTAACAGAAATTCCACCAGAATATCCTCGTAAACGTTAAATGGGGAGTGGCGGAATTTCTGAAAAGCCCACTTTTACATCGTCGGTTTTTGTTCTTTGGGGGAATACATATAAGAGAACATTTAGGAAGAGTATTGTCAACACATTTTAAATGTTAAATATTCTCATTTATTTTAAATTCCAATTAGGACTCTTATCAGTAAATTTCACGAAGGCAACATGAAAAATTACTATGTAGATAAAAAAATTCAAAAATCATTCGATTAAATTTCTGATCGTGTTTAACGGTTACATTGTTATGCACTAAGAGTAAGGTTACTACGAGGTACATAATTACCTCAACACAGCTAAAATATTGTTAAATAATCTAACGAAAAATGATATGATACCTGAATATTTAATTTAGTCTATGTAGGTGATCCAATTTCTTAATGCTGTACATTGCCATGCACTGTACATTGTATTCCATGCGGGTTTAGTGTAACAGAGCATCTAAATGATCTAATTTAATATATTTAATACATATGTTTCGGTTTAGTATGCTAATAGGGTTGCCTTAATGGGTTTGACGACTTTGACGTTGATCGTGAGACTGTTCAGGATGTCGCTCTCCTCCTCTTCTGTTTCCTCCATGAGATCTTGTCGATAGAATATGGTTGACTTTACTCGCTAATTACTGCGGATTATTTTACGTATGAAAAATACTGAGAATAACGGCGATAGGTTATCTAGTAATTACTCACTCACCTTCGGGTAGATTGTGACTCCCATTTTCGGAAAATTCTCTTAAGTCACATAACAAGCAACGTTAGGTAAAGTTCGCTTTAGTCGCTATAGCCATTTGTATGCTTTTATACTTTCCTTACTTAATAGACCTGTTTATTTTACCTTATTTCGGTCTTGCGCTTTTGCTTCGTCTTGCTCTTTCCCTCCACCGCTTCGGTTGTCTCCTCTAGCCCCGGTTAACGACGGGTTTACTATCTTCGCTGCTCGTGACTGCACGTTCAAGATTTGATAAATATATGCTTTCTATAACTTTCTTGGATATATGCACTTTTCTGGGACCAAGTCGAACATCCGATCACTCAGAGACCCGTCTACCCTGTAGGAACCTCAAAGTCAAGGTAGGATCACACCATAGTAATCCGTCGTGGATAGTCGACGTCTTGATTTAAAACATACAAATTATAATTTTACTACCTTTATCTTCTCACATTTTTCGGATGAACGATGAATTTTGTCACAAAGTTAGAATAATTTGGAAAGCCAGGATATCAGAAAATTTCACGTGCAATTCTAAATCATTTATGAGTCTAGCTTAACGCAGGACTTGTTTTTTTACCTTTTTTCTACAACTTGCTATAATTAGTGAATTAATACGTGTATACCATTTGTATTCCTTAATTAGGGTTTATATAGGAAAACCTATATTGTTGCCATATTACTATATCTTCAATCCGATTGTATTCATTTCAAGTGTCAAAATCCGTTAAAGAAAGTACAATAGCAAGCCACTCTAACAAATGTTGTTAGAAGTTGAAGAATAGTATTGCCCACGTTATCACAAAAGAACAAGAAACAAGAACATTAGATTTATTTTCAGGATTAGGAGAGGATTTGTGAATTTCTTATCGGAAACCTGTATTATTTATTAGTCGACATTGGTAATTATCGATTAAAAGCTTTACATGCATGAATTAATTCAATTTCACAAGAAAATTGTACGTTGTTACTTCCAGCTGTTGCACCTATACGATTTTCAGAAATTCCCCCTTTGGCGATTTAATTAAACATTCAAGTTTGTCCGTAATTTTCTCCCATTCTTACCTTTTAAATTCGGCTATAACGAAATTCGAGTGATTGACTCGGCTTGGTAAACTAATTTCCTTTGGCGAACAAAGAGCATATTAGTGATTACGCTATAACGATTATCGGCTCAAAGCCCCCAGAGTCGTCGGGGGTGTACACGGCAAATTGAATCTCCGTCGTTGTGCTTCACTTCATCTAATTAAGCCAGAGGAGATATATAAGAAAGAAGGAAGCGGAGTACGGAAGAATTTGAATTAAAAAGTGGGCGTTCCGGTATCGCTTCGATTATTATTTCGGTATAATGGACAAGGTAATACCGATACGAGGTATGAAATCGAAATCATTGAATCCAGACGCAACGGGCTATCCATAAATTTTTTTAAACAAAATTTATTTATTCACCTAATATTTGCTCAACGTCCCTTAAGAAAATACTTCCCTAATCAGTGCTGATGCACTGGTCTCGAGGATTTTAAATTTTACGTAATTTTTGTATTACTCTAGCTACAAAATTGTATTTAAATTCTGTAGTCCTGTCCTGGAGTAGTTGTTGTATTCTTTAAATTGTTGCATTCGGGTTCACTTTGTTCATCCCGAGATTGACAAAAATTTTATACTATTTACTTCTCTTCTTTATAACTTTCAGTAGCTCACTTGACATCCTTTTGTTCCTACATATATTACCAGTAGGATATATAAAAGGTATACGTGTCTAGAACTAGAGAATTAGAAAAATCACTTTCTGAAGAAAATTACAATTGGATGTTCCAGCTGATTTGAGACGTAAAAGTTAGTACCTCCATCACATAACAACAACGAACTCATCAAAAATTTGGGATGCATTATGACACAATATACTATAAATCATATAATAACTGAAGATATTGATATTAATTTAATAAGAGAAGATAACAACCCCTTTAGATATTATAAAGATGCGATAATACATAACAACTGGTTTATTGTAAATAAAGTATGTGTAGAAAACGCAATGCGGCTGACGAAGAAAACAGGCAGTCATATATATATATATATATATATATATATATATATATATATATATATATATATATATATATATATATATATATATATATATATATATATATATATATATATATAAGGATAAGGTCCTTTATAACGTCTTAGACCGGAACATAAAAAGGGACACTAAACATGCAAAGGAGAAGTGGATGAAAGGTATGTGCGAACAAATGGACAACCTGAACCTACAGCATGACTCCATTAACGTGCACCGAAAGCTAAAAGAGATAGCACGAATATTCAAGAGCAAGCCACATACACCTTTGTGGACACGAACAACTAACCAATACATGAGGAGGAACAAAAACCAGCTGCCTGGGAGGACTACGTGACAAGGCAGTTTAAGGAAGAAAGACCTAACGCACCTACAATATAACAATCACATGACATCGGTCCACTTATATTGTCACGAACACGAAACTTCGACGACCACAAACAAAAAAACAACGAATTAGTACACGGCCGAGCGCAAGGTCAATTCGTGTGAAGAACGAACAACGAAAGCGAGAGCGCTTTCAAAAACAACACGCATCACCACAGGCATTTGGTTTTGAGGCATTTACCTCGTTGTTATCAGTGCACTCAATATAATCCTGCTTTCATATTTAAATCAGCTCTAACGTTTATATCACGAAACCACTTTAACTTGAAATTTAAAATTTCCCTCGGTACGCTTCCCGAGACTTCCGCGTCTCTTTGGCCCATTTATCCTAATTAATTAGTAGAGACGGGACCTTTTTACTAAGGTTCGAACGCCCGTAGCACTATCTAACTATCTGCATTCTGCTCTAGTCGCAGCCGAATTCCCGATAAGAACCTTTTGTGGCGGCGCTCCGTCAAAATGTAATTCAGATTTTGTGCCAGTAATTGCATCCTGAATGGTTCGAGGCGAAATTTTCTTTAATGTTCGGGAAGCCAAGGTTTTTGTATCAAGAAGGATAATTGAAGGAGGGGTATGATTTTTACGAAAGGACCTCGAGTGGAAATTATTTAGGTGCAGGAGTAAAATTCCCTATCCACTACATATTCTTTGGGCCGTTATTTTTCCTACTATATAAAAACTGCATTAAGAAGCTTGAATCCCATAGGGATTTTGTCTACATCAAATGTTATTATTTAGTTCTTTATAAAACAGTATATAACAGCAAACTACGTTCTAAGGAGTACTACTTGAATACACCTTAAAAAATGAGAAATATCTTAATAGAATTTATACAAAAACGGAAGTTGTCCATTTAAGGAAAAACTAAAATTTCCACAGAAAATAATGTAGAGACTTTTTAAAAAACTTTTCTAAGTAGGGTAGGTAACCCAAATTAATGTTGAATATGTACAAGAAAATAAGGGGACATTGTTATTTTTCTATTTAATAATTCAAAATAAAAACTTTTTTTGAAATTAATTTCAGCTCACCGTTTTTCGTCCACCTACTGAATTAAATCGTTCTGTAATTACGTGATTGTTGGTCACTGATTGTTGATCACAGTTCTGGTAGTAAATGTAATTGTACAGCATATTAATATTTGTCGTTAGTTGCTACACTGACGACTGACGTTATTAATTTCTAATTCGATTAAATTTACTTCCATCGACCATAAACTCCTGATGATCCCAGAGTACTAACAACGTCAACCGCAACGAAAATATTTCGGAACTAGAACTGAAGAAAAAAGGGGAAATTACTTGACGTATTTCACTATCACATCGTTCATTCAAGCTGACATTAGTCCGACTTGTCGCTAAAAACGCTCATAAAGTCCAAGGGAACATCTCGATGAGTCACAATAAATGTGCAGGCACACAAAGTAAATTTTACGTCGCTGTAGATAACGCTTCCTCTACTAACTAATTATTACAGCGAAACTTTAAATTAGGTATATAAAGATGCCTGGAGAAAACGGAGGAACTAAAAGCATTCTGGCATCGAATTAACGACGTAGGGTTGGAAAATAATAGGGGTAGGTATACACACCAGCGGTTTATACTTAGTGACTAGTAACGAACAAAAAGGGCAATGAAAAATTTCGCTCCAAGCATGCATAAAGTACAAATGTTAGAGTAACTAATTTTTTCCTCTCTTTTGCTATGGCATATAGACTGTTCATATAGACAAAGTGTTTCCGGGGACTGAAAATTAAGTAGTAAACTGCCCTCTTGCATTTTTGAATAAAAATTTACATATTTTGAATTGAACGGAATATCAGTCAAATATTTCCAAAGATTCAAAATTGAATAAACCATGACTTTTCTCGCACCTCACTGTTCCTAAAATTTTGCTAGGGCCCAAAAGTCCAGAGCCTAAAATGCCTCGGCTTTGACACCAAATTAAAAAAAACTACACTAATTTTAAGAAAGCTCGGCTTGAAGATACTGTTACAAATTTTTACTAATTCACTGACAATTCTATGTTTTCAGACAAAACGGATATATCTATTTGTATGACGAAACTTAGGACGTACCTATTGGTAATTAGTACGGGTGCAGTAAAGTCCATTACTGAAACTTACTAAATAGATTCGAGTTCAATCATTTGAATCGCTTTGATTTTTCGTTGGGCCACTCTAATCACGTCTTTTACTTGTAATTATATATCTAATCGGTCTCTAAACCAGGGCTCTAAAGGCTAAACGTGTGTAATATCATATGTGTTTAATAAGAAATTTGTTAGCCACAACCAACTAATAAACTGCCTGTAATAGGTACCTAACAAGAAAATCATTTGTGACTCAATAAGGAAAGGGAAGAAGGCAGTTTATGTGGTGAAGTTTTACTTTATTTCCTTCATTTATAATTTGTTCGTGAGAGAGAATACAAAGTATTGATGTGGATGCGTTATCCGTAACTGTCTTTAGATAGGGATCGTGTTTTTTGGTAAATAATGTGGCGATACGGTAAGTTTTTTTCAATATTTTAATATTTCTATGGTGTGTCTCCGGCTTTCATGCCTTCCCAATTTACATTTACGTTTTTAAAAGTTACTTCATTCATTTTTTATTACTTTTTTGGGAATTGCGCCTCCTATAATATGCCTAAAGGTTTATTTTTTATTTAACAGATATCAAGTCCAAAAAACATTTAATTAAAAAACACTGCACAGCCCCACTTCAGAAGAGAAGTTTTTCATCGTTTCACATACATATTCACATACATAAGAAACATACATATGAAACGTACATATGTTTCATATACACATACATTCACAACATATTTTTAAGCAAACAAAAAGTCACAAGTTGTAAAAGCTCTTTACAAAACTATTACAAAAAGAAGGTCGATAGCAATATAACAAAAATCAATATCTCCCCGTCACCGTGACAGCTACTTCATTAGAAATGTGTTATTTGGTCAAACTTTCACAATTTCCGTTACTAATATTGTAAAGAATCACTTCAATCAACGATCGACCATCAAGGGTGCTTTTGATAATTATCACAGTTTATGTACAAATTAATTCTTCGGTAAATTAGATGAGTTTATTATTTTTAAGTTTAATCTTACCTACGATAAGGTTTTCTTCTTTTTATAAATTTTCATAGCTAATAGTAATCTTTGATTTTAGAGCGACTGAAGATGATTTTGAATAAAATCGAAAGCTTCCACAAGTAAAAAGAGTTTTCTTTCCAGCGCAAAGACTATAACCCTAATAAACGGTCTTAGTCTCTTTCAACCAACAGTTTTATATCTATACATATATTACATATATTACATATATTCCTGTGTATTAACCGCACCATATACTTCCCTATATATGTATATATATATATATATATATATATATATATATATATATATATATATATATATGCGGTATATGGTGCGGTTAATATACAGGAAATCGTGGGTAAAACGGCAAAGGGTAAATCTAGGCATGTTTGTCTAATTGTCTGTCGTCATTAGTACGGTGCAGCCTGTTCGGAAGGGTTTGGAACAAGCGAAGGAGAACCGTTTAACAAGGACGGCATCCAAGGTGCCAACCGCAAATATATGCTTTAACCAGACAACCGAGGATTCTCGGCTTGTCAAAGCGTCATCGCGGAGGCAGTTATAACAGCCTAGGTGTTGAATCCTTACGTAAGGTTACAATAGAAGTTTAGTACACAATAAATCGTAAGTAAAACAGCAAAGATGTGAAAATGGCAATCGTAGGTACATGTTTCTGACCGTTGGGCATCATCGATACGGTGCAACATGTTCGGAAGGGTTTGGCACGATCGAAGGAGAAACATTTAACAAGGACGTCATACAAGGGGCAAACCTCAAGCTTACGATATCAGTTTCTCTGGATTCTATTTTTGGTGATTTCAATTGAGTGCCTGAGTGAATTACAAGTTTTGATTTCATATTTTGGTCAAGTTCGTCGATGATTTTGGAGAGTTCTTCAGTTTGTAACAGAAAGAATGAAATAACCTATTTCATCAAGTGATTTCAAATAATTTCATCAAAATCATCCAAAGTTAATTGTAAGGAGACTGTCCTTAATGTATTCAAGTGTGTTTTAAATAGTCTAGATAAAGCATCGGGATTTCGATAATTTCTACCTTTAATATAATCGATTGTGTAATCGAACTCTTTTTATTCTACTGTCCAGTTACCAGATGGGTTCTCTTAATCAACAAAAATACTACTGTGGTAGACTAGGTAACCCTACTTCTCTTTCTACCCCATAATAAAGTGAAATTTATGGCTATCGATTTTCATCAATCATTTGCAAGCCTAATCTAAAACCGTATTGAGTATTCAGCTTTCAGCACAAAAATTTGATTCATATTTCGTTCTTGCTAAATGAAATTCAGAATTTTTAATATTGTTCTAGATACTCCAGCTTCTATGCTATAAGAGCGCAGGTTTTAAACTTTTAATCAACTGAAGTATATAAGAGGAAAACCTATAACAATATATTCAAAACCCTACGTTTTACCGTCTTGTGAAATTTGAAGGTCAGTATTTTGCTCAACTATCTTGAGGAGTGAATTATGAGGGTCCCAAACTTAACGCTTTCAATTATTCATCTTTCTTTTTTAGTCTTCCATTTTATCCTGAGTAGGTAAGTAAAATTCGAGGTTTGTAATCTTTTCGCTTAGAACTATATAACGTGGTGTTTAATGTATCTAACTACTCATAATAATACTAACAAAGAGAAATTTCACTCCGTGTTCACCTCCTCTTATTTAACCCCTCCCACAATTTGGCAGTCGAGAAGTACGTTAACATTTCCGTATATAAATATAGCCCACTTTACTCTAAATAGTAGATGGTAGCTATTACAAAGTGCCAACAGATTTATACAAAAGTGATAAAGTAAATGACTCTCTATTGGGTTGTTCAATACATTTATTAAATGGTATTTCGCACAAAACTTAGTGCGCCATAATACATATTGCACTGATACCCGACTAGAAATTATTTCCTGTACCCGACCAGGACCCGGCCGGGATTGCTCGTCTAGCACCCGGCAAGGACTGTAACGCAGATGTGCCGTCGGGTCCTGATCAGGACGACCTGACGTGGACCCGACCGGGCATTCCTGGCGTGGACCCGGTCAGGTCATCCTGACCAGGACCCGATCGGGCCGGCGTTATAAGGTGCTAGACGGACATGCCCGGCCGGGTCCTGATCGGGAGGACCTGACCGGGTCCACGTTAGGTCGTCCTGATCAGGACCCGACAGGACATCTGCGTTACAGTCCTTGCCGGGTGCTAGACGGGCAATCCCGGCCGGGTCCTGGTCAGGAAGACCTGACCGCGGCCACGTCAAGAAAAATTAACATATATTATACAATATTTTATTGAATCACAATATAATAAATACACCAAAAATCGACATACAAAAGAGACGGTACAAATACAAACATATTAAATAATAAGAATACATGAATAAATAAAATAAATAAAATAAACAAATATAAACACATGAAATATAAACGATATATACAGGATAAAATAATAAAGTGATAATATACTAAAAAACACAGTACAAATACAAAGAATCGCAAAAAAACTTAAAATACAACAAAAACCAATTTTTTTTATGCACTCATTCTAAACTTTTGGATTTTTTAATGTAGAAGAGAAAGCCCTCACCTGTTTGCTTTTATCCAGTGGGGACCTCGAAATATCAGTCTTCTGTAAATTGAGAAATAATTATTTTCTAACAAATATTCACGTTTTAGTAAATGAATTACCTCATCACTGTCGTAGAAAATACTAATATATATCTTCACGGTCCTCCGTCGGCAGCAACCTCACTTCACAATACTTGAATAAAAACTGGTTGGAATAGTAGATTTCGAATTGAAGGGTCGCTTTTACCTGAAGCGTTAATCCGGAAGCAATAAACGTTATGCTAATCATGAATGTCGGTATTGTTAAAGCACTGCGAAATTTTGTTGTCAACAACTGCGTAAGTAAAATATTAAAGATAGAAATAATTTTACAAATTCGTACGTCCTATGATGTTACGTCAACTGCTTTTTCGGCACTACTTAGTCACTATCGCGGTAATCGTCATTCAAAGAGTTTACTCCACTAACACTGAGATATGTAGTTATGCCAAATTCACTATTTTTTTGCTCTAATTCAATTTGACTCTCGAGGAACAATCTAACTCGTTGGTGAGTAAGTTCACGAATTCGCCTTGCACGGTTATCACACATTTTTCCCTTTGTCTTCTCGAGCATATTGGATAATGATCTAAATAATTAACAAAATTAATTTATATTATTTTATCCCGGCGTTAATACTTCGGAGATTTATTTAATTGATGATTTTCGAAATTAAGAAAATTCAGAAAATCAGAAAATAATATATATTTTGTTACTTAGATTTTTACACAATGTAACAGAGTTTTAATTACCTTTAATCACATTTAATTACACTCAGTGTTTAATTTTGTCACATTCATAATACGTATATTATGAATAATGGGTGTAATGATAGATTGCGCGGGCATGCCTGGCCAGTGCCTGATCGGGTCCTGGCCAGGTAATCCTAGGCGGGCATGTCTCGACAGTGCCTGGTCGGGTCCTGATCAGGATATAGTCAGGTAATCCTAGCCAGGCTTGCCTTGCCAGTGCCTGGTCTGGTCCTGATGAGGATTTGGCCAGGTAATCATAGGCGGGCATGCCTCGCCAGTGCCTGATCGGGTCCTGGCCAGGTAATCCTAGGCGGGCATGCCTCGCTATTGCCTGGTCGGGTCCTGATCAGGATCTGGCCAGGTAATGCTAGACGGGCATGCCTCGCCAGTGTCAGTCCTACCCTGGCATGCCTCGCCAGTGCCTGGTCGGGTCCTGATCAGGATTTGGCCAGGTAATCCTAGGCGGGCATGCCGCGCCAGTGCCTAGTCGGGCCCTGATCAGGATCTGGGCAGGTAATCCTAGGCGGGCATGCCTCGCCATTACCTGATCGGGTCCTGACCAGGATCTGGCCAGGTAATGCTAGGCGAGCATGCCCGGCCACTTCCTGATCGGGACCCGATACGTTTTCGGGTTTGCCTACCCAAATTTCTAGTCGGGTAGTAGTAGATATTCTTACTGAACATTGTATGTGCATAAAAGTGTTAAAGTGTTATCAAATAAATGCACTGTTTTACTAACTTTACAAAACAAATAGTGCTGTAAAAAGACAACGATTGCATCTAGAAATTTTAATTAGATGTTTTCACTATTCCTTGGGTCAAATGGTTCTGGTATATTGTACACATAGAACACAAAATAAATGGACGTAAGCCACTTCTACTAAACCAATACAGTGTATGTATATAGGTCTCGACACCAGAGAAAAACTGGCGTAGCCTACGGACGGGTTCATAGTCAATTACAGCAAGAGCGTGTAGTAAGGATTGAAAAATATTAATGTAAATGGAATAATACAATTTATTTAATGATGCCACTAGGAAAGATCGAGCTAGAAAACTATTAGAAGCGCGCCTCTGAAATTTCGCGGTAGGTCTATCCCACTAAGGCACTATCCCACTAAAGCATCATCCCACTTATATTGAGGCATTTAAACAGTTGATGGATATTACGCATATAATTCAACACGACTTAACTGGGACGCTTTGATATCATCCTCACGATGATAACTTTGAGAGAACCTTAAAGTTTATTGGTAAGTAAGTCATAAACTAATTTGCTCCGCCTGCTTTACTTTCTTGCCACCAACTATTTGTTCCCAATATCTGGCGGCGAAACACTCTACAATGGTGTCACGCCATTTTATACTCCATATCTTATTGAAATACAATATAATAGTTTTAAAATAATTTAGTTCCTTCCTGCGTTCGTGAAATTTGGCAGTTCTACAGCTGTAATTTTTTGAGAATCCAGTTTTTTTTCGTTAGGTGTTAGGTGTATTTCGTTTCTGTCAGTTATTTCGATTATTTTGAACTTTCAAAATTTATATGTTCTTGTAGTCCGGTATTAAAGATAATTTTTCGTCCACAGAAACATAAACATATCCACTTAACATAACCATAAACATTTAGGACTTCACCTGTTACCCGGTGGAATGAAAGTTTTTAAACCCAAAAGAATTCTTGGATATTCGTAATGCCCGCTGTCTATTATTGTAAAAGTCGTTTTCTTGTCAACATTTGCTTATTATAATTTGGTGAAAGCCAGAGCGAGGTATAATGTTTAAAATTATTGACCACGTCTTAATATATCTAACACATCATTATTGGGTATATACTATCGATCGTCGATTGTTTTTACGTTAATTTTGCAATTATCTAGAATTAATTGCCAAATTTTTCGTCCTGAAGTATCCGGTTTTTCCGTGAAAATTCACATTGGGGATGATCATCATGAACTGTTTAAAGGCTGTACCACTCCTAGTGATTCGTAAATTTGGTGAATTCGCGGATTTGTTTTCTCACTTCGTTATATGATTTTATATGTACTGGAATTTGTATGAAATGACGTTGTAATTTCGGACTAACCGTAAGCTCATTATAGTGTTTTAGGAATGTACTTTTAATCTTTTTACAAATTTTGGGAATTTCTCGTTTCATGTATCGAAAAAAATGAATTTTCAATGTCAGTTTTATTAACTTGTCAATCAGTTACTGATTCACAAGATGAACATATTCGTTCAAAATTAATAATTTTGTGAGTTGAGTTCTAAATTTGTATTACTTCTAATGATTGATCCAAAATAAATGATACATAATCGTCTGTATATTTCTGAATTTCTAGGGGGCATGTCCATTCGTCGCATACGTTGAGGTCTCAGGAATGTAAAGGTTATATAGAATAGTCTCTTCAATTAGAATTTCTCCATTGTTTATATGTACTCGTCATTGCTTTAAATGTTTTTTCTTATTCTAAAATTAATTTTGAAATTTCACATTCGCACATGAGATTTCTTGTTTTCATTTCTTCGTACCTTCGTGTATAGCTTATTCTTATATTCCTCGAACTCCTATGCAAATGGTTTAGGAAAGTCAAGAAAATAATAAGACATTTACAATGTTTAGAGTGTTTGTGTCTCCTTCCTCCGGTCCTCCGTTACAGCTGTGGTTTTTGGCTTGGTGGTTTGGACAGGGACGAGTTTCTATAAAAGCAGGATCTCGTGCTGTAGAAATTCTCTCATTGGTCCGCACGTAAAGTGTTGATATAGTATAGTAATAATTGGATCAGTCTCTACGTTGGCTCTTCTTATTTATAATAATACAGTCGAGATATTTTTGTTGGGAATGCCCAACAATTGTTTGAGAATTTGCTCTTCAGTCCCTGATTGAAACTTAGTTCTTTTACACTTTTTACAATTCTAAACAATTTACTGTGCTTGTTGTTTTTTGGTCCAAGTACTAACGAAATATACATGTTATTTAAATATACACGTATCGTACAAAATTGTAGGAAATGTTTCTTGTAGTGGTCGATGGGTCCATTATTGCTATCTTCCCAATAGACAAAAATTTAAATATCTTATTGAACGAAAAAACTACTATATTCAGATCTTTCTCATTTACCAACAAGAAATCTTCTCGTTGTAGTGTTTTAGTCTGAATTTAATGTAGAAAATGGTGAAGTTCAGATCTCGAATTAAGTCCTGCTACAATTGTCACTTATTTTTTAAAGTCTGTCATTGTAAAATTCGTCAGAACATGTGGATTTTCTTTAGTTTTCCCGATGACTTATTATTTAAATCGATCCACTTTGCATTCTGCTTTTCTCTTTACTACATTCCTGATCTGTTATCGGTTTAATTAAAATATGACTTGATATGCACTTGTAATTATGATCTCCGGTATTTCTTGATAGCAAAAATTCCGTGTGCGTGCGTGAGTGTGCGCATTCGTGTGTGCGTATTTGCGTGCGTGCGTGGGAGAGAAAGACAGAGAGATGGAGACAGCAATGTAACATAACCACATATCCCCAGCGTCATAATACCGAATATAGGAAGTGAAACGGGCAGTTTGGGTATGGAGAATGTGGAGGAAATAAAAAGGTTCAGAAAAAAGGTACGTTTAGTTACGCGTTTAACCTAAAAGGAATTACCAGATTCAACAGGTGACCTGGTGGACTAATAAGATTGTCGTTATGCGATTACTAAAAGTCGCCAATCTGCAACTATGCACACAGAGAAGAACTTGTGCTAATTACCGTGATCGATGGGATGGTAATGTAGTTCGATAATTACCGGACTGTATACATACATATACATACATGTAGATCATTATCTGTAAAATCTGAATATATACTAATATAAGGTTTAACGGAAACAATCCATGGCGCAACTGTGATGAATTTATTGTTATTTAATGCCACAATGTATTAATGATTTTATATGTATTAAACAAAAATTATAATTTAACCTTTTGCGATTATGTTCACATATTTATTTTTCTGTCAATATTATTATATAATTCATGTTACATTAAGTTTCGATTGTATATGGTGTCACATCGTTTTTTGAACGTCACTTTACTTCATTTATTTTTTCATTTAGTAATTATCGCTATGAGAATATACCAATCCTTTGACCAGTTTTTAACGACAAAAAGAGAAAAACAAATAGCTGCTTAAGCAAGTTGTCGTTTAAATGAATATTTAAAAAATTAATAGTTGTAGTTATTGATAATTACGAATTATTAAATTAAAAGACTTCTTCCTTTGCTCAGTATTAGATTAGTAAACTGCGTTTCTTTTCTGGACTGCGGCTTTCACGGCCTGAATCTTATAGAGAAATTTTTTTTGGGCTATGAGGCCCGTGGGCTTTGTAGATTTTTGCGTCCTGACGTTTCATTCCCATCTACGAAGGACATCCTCAAAGGTAAGCGGTCTGAGTCTTCGATGCTGTTAACTGTCCGCAAAAGTCAATATAGTGATCTCTTGTTTTAACGTCTTTGTTTTTCTAGACGAGTTAGCCCGGGTAGATTATTATCTTCTTTTCGCTTTAACTGCTTTGTTTTATTTTGCCGAGTACCTGGACCTCAGTACTGTTTATTTTTATTGATCATGTTTGTCTATTGATGCTATCAGTGTGTTTGTAATATCTCTATAGTTTCCATGTGTAATTTATTGTAATATTGTTGGGTGGTGGTCTTTCTTGTGTCTCCGAAAATGAAATGATTTCTCGTATCCTGGAAAGTTTATTCTTTTATGGGTGATGATCTGGCCTAGTCGACAGTTTCTCTTGTGTTATTTAATCACTGTGTTAAGTGATCTTTTGGTCATACTTCCTTGTGCGCATGAACCATGAATTCTGTGTTGTAAGGCTCCTTTTTAACCTTAGGGTCATTTTAGTATTGCGCAGCCTCTCGCAACCAACTTTAACCGGAGTCGGTTTTATAAAAATATTTACTCCCGAAATAAAATAGTATTTATTGGTGGCATCAAGTATTGATCAATAATGAGTGTTCTTATTCTTTTGCAGTATTACTCGAAGAAGCACCATACGCGAAATCAGGTGAATGACTTGCACCGGAAATCATAACGTCCAAAAAGCAATACGGACACAACTTCGGGTGATAAGTATTACGAAACAATTGTTGGTTAACTTACCTTAAAAGAGTATAAATATAGTGAACTGAATGATTCAATGTATGTTTCATTAGTTGAATTACTTACAGTCATCTGAGGGCATTACAGTATACACCGGAAGAAGTGAATGAGTCCAATTGATTTTCTCGCTTTCTGTTTGGTTATAATGCTCATCTTATCTCCATTTTGGTGTACCTGTTTCTCTCCAAGGCGCCTTTAGGCATTCTATCTTGGCTTCTAAGTGCTCTATTTGGCTCTATATGTGCTCTATATATATATGGCTCTATATGCCAAGGTTTTAATAACGCTCCTTTCTTGTCCCTGATGGTTGTTAGAATTCTTTTGGTATAACGGTAAGGTATAGGGTTATCAGTGTGATGCCTGTGTGCCTGGTAAACCAGTTTCTCTTTGTTTTCCCTCACCTGTATATCGAGGAAAGCGATTTGTTGTTCTGTTTCTTGTTCAGTTGTGAATTGTGTGATTTTTGCTTAGTAGGACACCTTATTCCACTGGAAATATGTGGTCAAACAATGCTGGAATAATATCGCAATGTCCTCAGGGAAAATTGTTAAAATATGGCCAAATCTTTCTTCAACAAAACCCTTGAGAAACGTGAGACAACGTCGAAACTTTTCATAATGGCGATCGTAGTAGTGAAGATAGTTTTCGATTTATTTCATTTAGATTAGAATGAAACGTCAAGACACAAGTACCTACCGCCATATATCCCGAAAGAAATATCACTACGTCTCTATTTTTATTATGAGTTTTCTTGATTCGAGTTCGGTTTCGTCGCTTACACACGCCAACATGCTCATTTGGTGGTAGCATCGAAATCAAACGAATTTAATTTGTTCCGATGTTTTTTGAATTAGCGTTTCACCACAAATCCCCGTGGCTAACGTGAAGTACGAAAAAAGAGAATAATATCGATTTCAATTGCTTCATCCAATGAGTATCGGTAAACCGAATGCATAATGAAAAAGATTAAAAATCCTCAACACAGCCCAATTTCAATTCCATTATTTTTCGCAATCGTTTTTTCCGGTTTTTGATCATGGTTGTTTCGCTGATAAAATTGCTGAGTTTATTTAATTCATTGGTAACCGCTCAAACGTAACATTGCATAAAATTAGGACGATTACTAGGTACGTATTTACGGTAGTAAATTTACGTAGTTTTAATAGGACGTATTGAAGACATGCCAGGGTTTTTTGAACATTTTACAAGAACATAATGTAAGTCCATCAGAACTAATTAGTTATTTATTAGTACTCTGGAAGCTTCTAGTTTCATAAAGAATTGCTTTTCCTGGCATAATAAATTGTTATTTAATCTGTTTGAATCAGTCCTAAGTGCCGAATTTAAAAAACCCGGATGATCAGAAGATAGAAGTAGTCATGGGTGCATATCAAAGCAGAACGCTAAGCTACTATATATATTCTGAGGATGTATACCTCAGCCGTAGACAAAATGCCAGGTTTCGAACACCTACTTGGACCACGCCTCAACAGTTCAGAAGAAGACAACTTTAGTGGGCTCCGCCCATGAAAGTAGCCCACCCGCTTGGGTGTTTGAGATTTTGTTGTATGTTCCACCGTTCCCAAAATTCTTAAATTCATGATGATAAGCACTATCATATATATAGGATATATATATATATATATATATATATATATATATATATATATATATATATATATATATATATCCTATATATTTTTTGTCGATTGTGGTTGGCATATTATTTATTTTAAGAGATTTAGAAGTTTTCCACTGTTATAAAATTTCAATTCTTGATTGAAATTTTTTTCATACACATTTTGTTGCCAAACATATATACTAAGGCTCACCACATATCGTTGGGAATGTACATGAGATAGTTACAAATAAACGGAAATTTCATACTTACGCAATATCTCGGACATGTGGCCACCAAAATATCTGATATTTGGCTTCAAAGGGAACTTTTTAAGTTCGACTAAATTGTCTGAGTGAAATCTGCAAGGCCGCGAAAACATTTTATTACTTCTTATGCAGCAAGGCCCTTTATCGAAAAAAAAAACGACTAAAAGATTAGACAATATATTTGATTTTGTTTGCTTTAGACATTTAATGATATAACGCATTTTAAAGTGGCATTTTGTACTGACTGATTATGCCACTTAAATTTTGTACGTGATATTCAGATAACATTCTGTAGGTTGCGATTTCATTGTTTAACTTTTGTAGCTTTCCTATAGCAGAAGGCTGATCATTGACAGATAATAGCAATGCCTTTCAAAAACCAAAAGATAGGAAAGCATAATTTTACGAAGTATTTGTGAAATATACAAAAAAAATGTGTTGAATAAAAATGTATAGCAATAAAAAAATTTACATATGAAACATCTTGTCGATAGATGGATAGTTAGTATGGGTAAACTTATTTTCGTAGATCTCACATTCCACGACAACTTTTCGTAATATGTATATCGATCGACACACAAATCAAGTGCCATTATTTAGCTTATATAGTCAGCTCACTTTTAAGACTTTGAGTTTGCGTTGTGGTTGGGCGGGTAGGCGGGTAAGTGGACGCCAAGGATTTGGATGAAACCGGCACTCTCACTTAAGTGAGAAAAGATCTATTCTACACAATGTGGTTCACGAATGAGACGTGACAGCGCAGTGATTCATAGGTTAAAAAATAAGGTTTAACCGTACTTAAGCTGTTTATTCTCGGTGCCGTATATACAAATCTCATGGTGCCGACTTAAGATATCGAGCTGTTTTTACATAATAGCTGTTTCGTTGACTTCATGAATAATTAATTGGTCTGCATCTAAGTGCACACAGCACCGAACAATACTACTATAATATATTGTGTGTTCACCAGATATATTAAAGTTGAAATTATGTCTTATGTTTCTTATTTTTTTATATCACAGGCCAATGTTAAACAAAGTCGCTGTCGAATATTAATGAAAATAAATTTGTCTGTTTTGCACTAAAATTTTTAGAACGAAGATCCCGTTTTCATTTCAACCTTTAACAATAAAATCTTTAATATTAGATATTTCACGTCAAACCTGAGCCAATCTGATTTTTTTTTTGTTCTCGTACATTTTTGTGATTTTTTTTTTGTATGTCGATCAAATGGGATAAAAGATGAAAGGAATATCCCTCCGCAAGCGAACGACAAACACGCTTATTAACGCTATTTGTGTGGTGTTGACACTATTTTGTGCAACATTTTAACTTTTTACAACCACATGTTTACTACAAACATTTAACATTTTATATAATTTGGAAAAATTCTTAATTTTTTCCCGACGCATACTCAACAAAATTTCAAAATAAAATAAAAGATAGAAAAAAGAGTTTTAAACTATTTTTGTCGTCATTTTTGGTGAAAATAATTTTAATTTTAGGTCCGTTGGCAACGTTGCCTCAACGAAGACTTTTGTGAAGATTGGTGAACTTCGACGCGGCACTCCAAAGATTTGGGAAATTTGGAAACGATTTTGAACGAGCGTGGTACCATTTAAAACACATCAAAAAATAACTGTGTTTGAGATGAGACATCTTGTATTTCTGTCGTATATTAACCGAGTTATGACGCGTTCAATTTAATATCTTGTTTATATCAAATATCAAATTTAGTATCTTGGAAAATTTTATAACCGATTGGGGGGAACTCGAAAATTATGGAAAAATAAACATAATCGAGACATGTCGTATTTCTGTCTTATATCAATAGAGTTATAACGTATTAAACGCCATGAAGGACGTGCCCCCTGCATTTCCTGCACCTCTGTACCAAAAATTTTGAAAAAATGCCCCAAATTACTTTATCCATTAATCTAAAACCATTTTTTTCGGTTTTGAAAAATATTGCTTTGTTTAAAATTAATTATTCTATTTAAGTTTTGAATTTTCACAGATTACATATTTATTGAATTCTAAACAAATCATGTTGTAAACCTTCGAATAAATGTTACCTAAATGAGGTTCCCATAATTCAGTCCTGAATCAAATAATATGCAAGAGAAAAAAAATAATTCAATTTTATTATTCACGAATTCGTATACCGGGATTGGCATATGGGTCAATTTGAATTTCATCCAACCAGCAGTAATATGTCGTTTCTAACTTGTCGTGTTGTCAGCTGTTAGCACATTCCAAGCTGACAGATGTTTGACGTGATTAAAATCTTTTCATTGAAAAATCTCAGTAAATCGGTTGTCCAAAGTAATAAACACACGGTATGTGTTAATGTGATCTAGTGCTTTTAGAGTTATATTAAATTTACATCAGTGAATTGCAGTCCAGGAACGTGAAAGTCCGGTTATGTCGGGCCTCACTTTAGTGTAATGTAATATGTCACATAATGATGATAAAAGTCGGGTCTATCGTCCTATGGTCCCATATAAAGATTTTCGAAGACTTGGATATTGATAGTGATGCTTCGTGACGAAGGAGTCAGAGCCGCGAAGTGCACGTCTCAGAAAGGACAGAGGATGGGAGTCGATTTCTCAATTAGTAGTGGTATTGTTAGACGGTAAGGGGTCATTTTTAAATTAAGTTATTTCTCGCTTTCAGGAATATTACTCCTACTATCAGATGCTATGAATGACGCTTAGCGTCCCTACCTACATCATTTTTGACGAAGAGGCATACTTTCGCTAAAATTTGTATTTCAAAACTCCATAGGTGTACATCAGAAGCATTGTTTACTTCCTAATTTTATAAACTAAACCTGTCGCACTCTGTATGTAAATGTTTATATTAACCACATAAATATCCTCCCTACAGGTGAATCTCCTCAGTTCTAGCGTAACTGACGGTGTTTTTAATTGCCCTTTGAATATTCGATAACCATGACATACTTATGGCTAAAGAAATGACGATGATGATGAGATTTGTTCAAATATTAGGAAGTTTCACTTTTTAAATGATTCAGTAGCTTTTCCAGTATAAGTTAAAGTGTTCCTCCCTTATTTACAATTACTGATTTAAACGTAGAATGATCTAATGGATTCCAGAATTGAGTATGCGAATTATACACTCTACGTGGCTTCTCATTAGTGAAATGCGATTATCTGCACCACTTCACAAATCATTATTTCGGATAATAGACACTATGCTGTGTTCGATATGTCAACAAAGATATGCATTAGCAAATCAGCAAATTAGAACTGAGGAGTTGCTAGCTTTTTAGTAAAATTTTTACTTGAACGTATAACTTGTATGAATTATCATTAATTCGTTCATTATATTTCACTTCTTACAGATGTTTTTTATGCTAAAAATAATTTTAAATGAACCAAATAGATTAGGACATTTCAGTAAAAGAACAACAATTCTTCGAATTGTAAAAAATTCAATTAATTATAATTTAACTCCAAAAATAAATAATATTTGTGCAATTATATGTGCAATAGAGAAGTTTTCAACAATCATTTCTTATCTCTAGGAATATCAAAAGGATGTGAATTATGAGGGTGAAAAATTGTATAAGTGCAAATCATTAGTTAAAATTATTTTTGTTAGATATTTAGATTCTTTAAATTATTTTATTTTATTTGAATAGAAAAATTATAAATTATGTTTTGTTTTTGTTTGAAAAATTAAGATTGTATAATATGGTAAAAAATTGCAGACGCGTATTTTGTTTTTTTGAAGAGTTACCACCCCCTCTCGATAAAAGCGCTAATTGGACCAAGGCATTTGTACCAATTTACATGACAATCTGGTATGAAAGTTGATATACTGCAGCGCCTTCTGGTGGCGAGGTAACATAAACTTAATATCACGAAAATATTTGAATACTCATTTATACAAATTTTCATGGTGATCGATTGAACGGTATATAAGTTGATATGCTGTAGCGCCATCTAGTGGCGAGTTAAAACAAAGTGAATAGTATAAGAACCTTCTGGATGAAAACATATATATATTTTAATTTCATGGTATTTAGTCAAACGGTGTCGAAGTCTATTAATTTGGTATACAGACCAATATTCATTTTTTTATATAGTATGTATAGAGTACGAATAGAATAATGAATATAATTTTTTCCAAGTTACAATTTTTGATGAGTTATTAAGGGAGAGTGGATACTTCATACACGTAAATATGGAATGCATTGGAAGGGAAATAAGTAGGACTAAATTTACAACTAAAACTAAATGTAATTTAATCAACAAGTCATCTAAAGCAATTGGAGACTACCTTAAGCGACATTCAAATTGGTTGGGACAAAATGGGAAAATAAACCAGGGCCTTTTTTGTACAGAAAAGTATAATTTCCCTAAAATATTAGCTCTTTTTTAGTGATACGATTAACTATGAGTGTAGCATAGTTACTACAAAATTTTATAAACAGATTTAATAACAACGTATATATGTTATAAATGTTGTACATGTTATATATATTTTCAATATCCATTTACATTATAGGATTTTTTGGATAGAAACTATAATATTTCTCTTTCTTCTTTATCATAAATAATTCAAAACACAAATGGCCCCAATGGATCCTAGAATTGTGTGTACGAAGCTCACACTCTTTATGACTTGTTTGACGTATTCATGACTATCCTTAATCAGGAGCTTCTTTTGGAAACGTTCGATTCAACACTGAAGATGGGAAGATCAAATTTTACTGACAAGTTTTATCCATAACTATTTCTTTAATTGAAAATGCATTTTAATTAACAGTTTTTGATATTAGGGTAAATGTATTACAATTCACCTCTGTTTTGTTTCAATGTGTGTTTTTTTGTTATTTGTAGTTTGCTATCAATGCGTTAAACGACGAAATACAAAAACACTTTACATACAAATATGGCCGAATTTTTAAAATTACAATTAAATGAGTAATAGTAGCTAATCCATATGACGGCAAATATTATCGTAGTCGCCTTGACAGGACTTGAGCTTCTCTAGTCCAAGTATTTATATCTGATCGACTAAATTGTAGCTCTTTTACCAAAAACCCAAAATTACTTTCATCGAAAGCTGTGCTATCGACTTTTACCTAAATTGCATCATGGATATTAATGGAAGACTAATCCGTTTATTACAAATTTCACCCCGTCTAACTAAAACCAAATTTGAAGATAATATCGCACCGCCCGTTTCGCTTTCACGCAGAGCCGAACTGAGCCGCCCGAAGTTATTTATTCAGGTACCTAACGGTTATTCAAATCTTTTCCAGATGACAGACAAATCTCTTATTAAACGCGGTCGGGCTCTACGATTCTCGTTCTCTGAATAGCGAGAATTAACAAAGAGACGATTTTCTGGTAATATGTCCGTGAAGCCAGAGAGACCTAATGAAATATTTAAACTAGAATAGAACGAGAGAGAGAGGGGGGGTAGCAACCCTTCCAGAACACGTTTAGTTGTATCATGGGTTTCGCCTTGGGGGTTGATTACACATCTTTATTTACGGCAACCTGCAGGGTTTAGACGTAGGACACAGGGTGGTTTTTCTACACAGGTTTCAACGGAAGATTCAATTTTTTTAATTCATCGTTCATTCATATCTGCAAACTTCACTTCACCACAAATTGTAGGAAAACCCGTTTGAATTTTGACGAATTCTACGATCATACTTACCTTTAATTACCCTTAATTTACCTTTCGCAATGTCTGTCGCTCCTCACCACTCAAGTGATAAACGGGTCGATAACTTCTTCTAATTAAAATTGTTGCAAAAGTCTATTTATTTAACACAGTGGTGATGCTTCTCTCCTCTTTTCTCCTCTTTCAGGACGATGCAAAGTAAAAACCTTAACAAGCAAGGGCTTTTTTTTTAATTACATTTTTAATTAGCAATTTGGGTCGGTCGAGTAGCTCGCCTCTAAAGACAGGGACACTACGATCGGATGGAGAACGGTGGATTTTGAGCTTCGTTAGTTTATTCACTATCCGCGGGGGATTTTCCATGCTGTAGACCATTCGCCGGGAAAACTACTGTTACTATTTTCAGTAACGGGGGGATCATTCGATGGGATTCGGAGGAATAATTATCAGCTTACATAGTGTATTGTTATTCACAGCGATGGTATTGGCGGAAGGATAAAGTTCGACGGTATCGCTCAAAGATGTATGTTATACGCAGAGACATGTCGTGAGACAATCGTCTTTATAGGTCAGGCGAGAAGGTAAAAAGTAATTTAACTTTTTGTAACTACCATAATGCTACTTTTGACTGGAATATCTTTCAGATATCATATGAAATGAAAATTTAACTATGTATTGGTTCAAGGAGTTTTGCAAAACTTATGAAAAATCAAACTGTCTTATTTAAACTATTCTTGAATAACTTAGAATCCATTCGGGTTAGAAAGAAAATGAAGTAAAAAAATTTTACATAAAACGCTGAGTATCAAAAACGATAAAATCTCATAGACTAACATTATCGTTGACGTGAAGGATAATAATTGGGATTAGTTCTTCAAAAAATTATTTTTTTAAAGACGAATCTTTCACTACTTGCAATATAGGAAGGGAACTATGAATTGTAGTACTGAACATAACAAATTTTATTGAAATCTTCGGCAATAGTGGAAGATGAAGAAGGTGGAAAACTCCCACTATCCCTATCATACCATATGACCAAGTGTTTACGATTACTAACAACGAGCGCAGTTTAAAGAAATTAGTTCGACACCAACTACAAATCTTAGTGCATACCTGCATATTCATTTCTAAATGTTTTCATTTAAATTGCTAAGAAAATTGTTTTGGGTTTAATTAATAAATTGTTTTGAACAAATTTATACGTAGATTAACAAGAATATTGCAATATTTTCTGTATGTGTAATTGCATTAGTTCTACCAAAAATTATCTCATGAGGTGCGCTGAATATGAAATAAAGTGAAATAAAATTAAAATAACAACTTTGAATTCTAAATACTTTTGTAATCCATAACTTGTTACATTCGACCTAAGCACATCAGTAGTATGTATGTCTCAGTATTAGTTTAAAATTAATATATTGTGCAAGTTATTAACTTTGATTTTAAGTGAGATATTCTGGAACGCAATTTTAAAGAGGTACAAAGCGCTCCTATATTTTCTAATAATTAAGTGATATGCGAAAAACAGACACAATATAGAAGCTATTGGGCTTCATTTTTTCTTCACTGTTTCTATTTCCCTTAATATCTTATGTAAGTAAACGTATTAATGTCAGTGGCGAAACCTGCTACAGAGGACCGTACGAAGAAATTGTATGTGTTTTTTTAAAGATAAGGGGATGAGACGACAGGCTTCGATAAAGTTTTCTACTGTAATCAATTTTTTTTAAGAGTCTTGGTATTGGTTGGTATTTGTATTGGTATTGGTATTGGTATTGGTATTGGTATCTAGGATACAGCTTATCTCTGACCTGTGCACTTTAGGTATTACATAATCCACTTCATTTTATGGAAAATTCAACAATAAAATGATACCTTAGGTGTATGTCACCATAGAAATTTTGTTCGTGAACGTTTAGCGAAAATCCGTCCCTTCTGAAGAACTTGTTGAGAGATCGCTCCCTGTACGCAAATCGCCCCTTTATCGCATAATGCATGTTGACATTGTTACGAATTATAAAGCGAATATAACAAACAAAAACGCCGCCGAAAAGCAGCTTATGTACCCCCAAAGTCAACATATGCATCAATTTCACCAAGTATCTGTTTATTCGCCCCGGGACGGGGTGTTTTTCTTGAAAAAACAATCCTCGTCGGAAAAAGCACACATCAGATAGCGCTGCGCTGAACTGTTGTCGCCAGAGAGCAGAAGCGAGGGGGATTCCCTTTTTTTATTTTTTTATTTAAGGAAAAACAAACCACCGTCCCGCTTATTTACGCTTCAAAGTGTAATTGAAGTTCTCTCTCTTCTCTGCCTCTTTCACCTTTCTTAAAAATATAGAACTTGCTGTAGTTGATCCCGAGAACAGATTACATCTGTAGAAGGTCAACAGCAAAATTACTTTTCTCCCCTTTTCCCGAATCAAAGAAACGGAATTATACTACTCTGGATCGTCATTAAATTCAGGCTCTCTTTATTTAAAGTTTTCAGCACCCGATAATGAACACAAACTTCGTTAAAATTCAAATTAGAAGTGAGAAGCGCGTTCGTTAAAAGTACGGTGGTTAAAAGTATTACCTATGGGACGCACTGTAATATTTTAATGGTGACATTTATCGGCCGTTTTAGCTGTATCACTACTATCCATCTGTTGCAAATAAAGCGGTACTCTAAATGTTTTATAAACAAAAGTTTGGAAAGAAAAATCTTGTTTATGTCTCTTGAAACAAGCCAAAAAGTACAACCCTAAATTTTCTATAGAAAAAGTTTACCGAGAATGTGAATTTTACTACAAATTATTTTTAATCGCAGTAAAATTGGTTTAGGCAAATTTACGGTGAGTCGATAACTTTTCTGCCTACAAATACCAAATTGTTCCTGAGGTAGAGTAAAATATGTTGGCTGTTTAGTCACTGTTAACAATTTCAGGATTGACTAAAGAGCGTTAAAAAACTGAATTTCTTTATCCAAACTGAAGTCGAAGAATACATAATAATAATGAGATATTATTTTGAAATTTTGAGGAAAATGTACAATATCAAGTACTCTATTACAAAGTATATATTTTCTGTATGGATATACGAGCGGAGGCACTTTTCGTAATCCTGAATAATCGATCTCTTGATTCTTTCTCATATCGTCTAGCTAATCAATGAGTGACCTAATATAAGAAGTTATTAAGTCCTATTAACTCCCTAAACTTACTTGCTAAAGTAATAGTGCTCTATTCCTTCTCTATTATTCTTCTGATTCCATATTTGGGCATTCAGTCAATACATACATTTTAGGTAGGACGTGATCAAGACACTAACAATGATAACAACACAGGTCTACCAACAACTCGATATACATTTACAAAGGTAAATTATTTCAAACAACTATTACGGCTATTAATTCAGCTGTCCATTATTTGGAATGCTGGTTGCTGTACAGTTGGTTACTGTAATAGGATCATTAAACAAAGTGTACAAGAACTAAAAAATTAATGTGCCGATTTGTAGTACCCATTAAGTTTTACAAAGTTCATTCACATCGCTACACTATCGCTACCCCATTTAATGTCATTCCGACTTTTGTATTTAGGATTGAAGTGAATGGTTTGTTCATAAATGATAAACACTCATCGAGTATGGCCTAACGTTTGACTGCTTTAACGAAAATTTAAATAGTTTTCGGTTCCACAAAATGGATATGTAATTATGAAAGCACCTAATTGCTTTCATCACAGCCGAGTAAAAGTCAAGCACTCCTCGGGCCTCGTAAGAAGGTAAGACGTGGGGGTGTGAGAGTAAAGAAGTACCGTTTACTAGATACCTTCCCGCAACCGCGTGTTGTCTAATTGAAAACATGTGTTCCATGAAACTTTCGTAATAACCTCTCGCGTAGTATTTGTTTTAGCGATACTTCTCGGCGGTTATAATTACACACGGGAACTTTGAGTAACTTCGCAACGATGTGTATAATGGAGCTGAATTGGTTGTGGATTCCCCTTGAATCTTGTAAAAATGTCGCAAAGAACTTTAAATATTACTTACAGACGACAGTCACAAGTTAATTGAGTTATTTTAGGATTTAAAGTGCTCAATAAAGAATATTTGGTTCAGAATATTATTTAAAATGGTAAACAGCAAGTTTCTGTAAAATAATAGTATTTGTTTACTTTCTTGTTAAAAAATTAAGCAAGAACTATGTTGAGCCTGCACTTCAAAATCGTGCAGTCAAGTTGAATTTAAAAAATGGCACATGTGAGTGATACATACTAATTTGATTGATGATTAAGATAGTATTGTTTAACTGTTAGATACCTACCCTACTTTATCATTAAATGTAATAACGCCACATACATTCTGGGAAAGTTCAGTTTAGAACCAATTCAATTTCTAGAAATCCTATGAGAAAGAGGATGCTTGATAATAAACTTCAAACTTCAATTGTTTGAGTTACTCAAAAGTGTTAAGAGCCACTCTAGAGATATTTATATCACTTTTAGCCGTTAGACTGATAAATTTGTCAAAAGAGATAGATTCAATTATTGTGGAAACGAAAACTTGGAGTAACCCATCTCTTGAAACAAAAAGGGATGAGGTGAGAAGAAAAGGAATGACCCCGATATTAAGAAATTAATATACATACTTTCATTCAGATCACACCAGTGACTTGTAAAAGTAAATTAAAATAAACTAGCGTAAAACTTGCGTAAAAAGTGCAGTTTGTCGATTATGCTCCGTTACTGATGACAACTACTGCAATAACATCGGTAATTCGTGTCCTGTTTTCTGTTAAATCTGAGGGACAATACAACTTTGTGCTCATAAGATTAAAAATTGTATTTTAACAGTTTTTTTAATACTATGATTATTAGCATCTTTGATAGATATAAATTGTATGTTTTATAGTTTACAAGTAAAAACAGAAAAATAATCTTACTTATTTTGACTGTATAAAGCAAAAATTACATTGATATGCCAATAAATTCGGACATTGACCCCATTCATTTATACATGCACAAAATTTACTGCGCCATTTGATTTGGGGTTGTTTGAAAGTAAAAACTCTCAGTTTCCTCCCTCCTCAATATTTTGCTCCTTCTCACCCATTTTAAAAATGTAACTGTAAATACTTACCAATTACTTTGAACAATTTTGACGGGCGTGGGCATTTTAAAAAGGAAACTGTGTAGTCTAACGTTCTTGATCAACACATCTTTTACGCTACGACGCACAGGAAAACAACTGATCGTATTGTTATCAATTTTTTTCTTATTGTTGGATAAAAAGCGAATTACTTTTTCCATACGCATTGAGGCCTCGTCCACAATGTACAACAAAAGAGTAGGTCATCACAAAGTTAAATTGCTCAAGCTTATCAAAATTAAATGATCCGTTGCTAAACAATTTCTTCGCCCAAATTTGCGCCTGCAATCGTGTGATGTTCATAAAAGCCTCTGCGCTCGCTTTGTTTCACCCTACATTACTCACAACTAAGCAAAAAATCAGCATATACAAATATTGCGCCTTTTGTTATATTAAAATATTCTAACTTAATGAACTTCATCTTTTAATTGTTCAGGCACATAACAGAAATCAATGGTCAAAGTACAGGACAGTGTATTGTCACAGTCTGCGGTTCGATGAAGCTGCAAGGTGTTTTTTAGTTTTTTTTTTGAGCTATGGGGAAATAACATTAAATTGTTTGAACTTATCACCCTAGATTTTAACAAAATTCTGTATAGAAAGGAGGCAGTGGCAGAGGCAAGTTTTTAACAAAAACTTCTTAAGTTGGCTACTTTCCGACAGAGATCAGAGTCCCAATGGCAGTTTCCACGATAACCTGTAACAAGTGTAACTTCTCATGACTGCTCACACTACGCTGCACGACTGGTTTCCTTTGTAATTGTTAATACAATATTTATATGTAAATTTCGCGGTCATGCTTTGTTTTGATTTTTTTCTGCGAAGATCGGATCGTGGGCTTCGTGTGATTTGTGAATACGCTCGCCTGAAAAAAATGTTGAAATTCATGTCTTCAGAGTCATGTATCCATGTTCCCAAAAGAATCGGTAAGCAGGGCCTGTTTATATTCGATCTTTATGAGCCAACAAAACAGCCTTTGCCTCTATCTTGAATCTGGTCACAATTGGCCGTTGTGATTATATATATTTAAAATTGATGTTGGAATTGGCAACGTCTTGACTTTGACCCAATATCAAAAGTAACTTGGAATTGCTCAAAATCAGCGTTACTGATAAATGTAACTATTTATAATATGTAAAATCAAACTGCATCTAAATATTTGAATAGATTTTGACACGCTAAATTCAAATTAAAAGTAATGGTCCTGTCAATGACCATTCCAACTTCCTCCTCAAAAGTTTCCAAACGTCTGAAAATCTCATTTTTCGTTAATCTTTTCAGAAACACATATTTCTTTAGAAGACATAAAGCAATAATCACGATAGGTATTTAGGTTTTCGGTTATTACTTATTTGGCATCAGATTGTGAAAACTACAGTGAGCGGTTTCAATATAGCGAAGGGTTCTTCTTAAGTGTACTTCTGGAATTGTAAACATGGAATTTCTGAATCGCTCATTATATAATTGGCTCCATGTTTTTGGAATTCGAGATGAGAAGACTGGCAATCTAAAACCCTGCCGATTTTCATACAATGTAAATTTAGTCTGAGAAATAAACGTGACATAGATTACGATCCCGCATGCACCTTAAACTACTAACCTCAAGTCTGAAACTAGAATTAGTTTCACTCGATAATATTGAATTTTTCGTTTTCTGCTGGCCTAATCTAGCTACCGGAAATCATTCTACTATTATGATTTTTGTCATTGGTCTTTTAAAGAAATATGCCCCTAAAAGTATTAACCAAAATTAAAATTTTCAGGTACCTAGATTGGAGGTTAGGGGCATAATGTAATAGGATCTGGCTTTCAATTTATATTACATTTTTACTTTTAGTTACTTTGCTTATTTAATTTAACTCTGAGTTACTTTTAAGTTAGGTCGACATTAAGAGCTAGCCAGCCATTTCAAATTACAGACCGGAACCCGACAGGATGGATTTCGCGATGAGTCCATCGTATTACTTTTCACATTGAGCACGTGGTATATAATAAGTTACAACTGTTAGAAATTGCTCGAAAGTAAAGTGCCCTTTCGGATGACTTTAGAAAAAAAAATTTTTCAAATAAAATTTACATGTATTAGTCTTGTTTCGAAGTTTGAAATAAATCACTAGAGCTGTTTGGGAGAAAACTACGAAAAACTAAACGTCGTCAAGAGTTAAGTGCCCTCTAGGCCGATTTAAGAAACAAAATTTGTTGTAAAAGTTTTGAGTTTGAACACGGAAAACCTCCCGTGCGTTGGAGCATAAACCATGCCATGTATCTATGAGAAAGTTATATTACATAATTCTTCTTCTTTGAGTGTCATATCAGCTATCTGACGTTGGTAACCACTTGGGAAAATGCAGCTTGGACACCGGTCCAGTCGCGAATGTTACGCAGCCAGTACATCTGCTTTCTGCCTACTCCTTGTCGACCATGTATGTTGCCTACCATGATAATTCTGAGAAGGGAGTATTTTTTGCCACGCATCATATGCCCCAGATACACCTTCCTTGGTTTAATAGTTATAATGAGCTCACGATTTGTCCGCACTCGGATTTAACTCTCATAGCACTCATTTAACGTATTAAATTTTAATGTCCATGACCAAATCCCATACAGAGGAATTGACCAGATATAACATTTAATGGATCGTTTTTTGAGAGGCATACTGTGGCCATTACTACAAAATAATGACTTATCGCACAAAGTGTGGAATGTGTTATCTCAATCAGACATTTAATTCCTACGTCAGAATCCAGATGATCTGTTATAAGGAAGCTTAGGTATTTGAATTTTCTGACTCCTTTTATCTGTTCTGCATTCAGCTGGAATTGGGCGTTTTCATGTTGTGTTTGGCTGATTACCATGAATTTGGTTTTCGTTGCGTTTATACCTAGTCCAATTTTTTTGCTGGCGTCCGTCACGCTGTTTTGAAGTTGTTGAGACTCCTCTATACTTTCTGCCCTAATCACCGTGTCATTTCCGTATCTCAAGTTGTTTATAGGTAGTCCGTTAATCTTACTACCTATATCAATTTCCAATGCTTTCTTGAAAATGATATCCGAGTATAAATTGAATAAGAGAAGAGACAATATGCAGCCTTGGCGTACACTCCGACATATATCATATACACATTGTTTAACTTATTGTCGACTCGTACATTTCCCGTCTGATTCTAGTACAGATTCCCTATAAATTGGAGATTCCTCTGGTCAATATCCGTTCTCTACAATGCTTCGATGAATTTTAAATGCTGAACACGAACAAACGCCTTTTCGTAGTCAGTAAAACAGGCAAATATTTCTTTGCGTGGATCTCTGTATTTTTGTAGTACTACAGTGAGGGAGAACAGTGCTTCTCAGGTCGCAAAGCCATGTTTAAAACCAAACTGCGTTTTGTCAAAATTGAGTTCGCATTTCGTTTTTATTCTTGCATGTATTACTTTAAGGAAGGCCTTTAACAGGTGACTCATGAACTAATTAATCTGTATTCCTCACATCTTTTCGAATGTTGCTTTTGAGATAGTGGGATAAAGGTGGACCTTAGTCAATCATTGGGGATATGTCCACTAGTGTATATTTTGTTAAACATTTCCATATTATGTTCGATGTTATCATCGTTTAAGAGTTTTACTAATTCAATAGGCACATTGTTTGGGCCGATTGGCACAAGGTTAATAGTATGTACAACTTCTGTTTTCGATATTGTCACGAGTCTTTCCCTGTGTCACGGCTGCGTGAGGTAAGGGGTTGGTAGCTATGGGGGTAGAGCTTGCTATTAAAGAAACAGGTTAGAACAAAAAGAGAGAAAACGCTTTATTCCTCGCAAACGGCGGAGAATCTAAAAAGTCGGGTCAACACATAAAAGAAATGAACTAGAACAAAAAGATGGGGGCACAGCGAATCCCGAGGGCTGGAGCGTGAGAGACGAGGGAGGTAACTTATAGGGTCGACTGTCTCCCGGACCTTCTGACTTCCATAGATCGCACGTCTGGACCCAACTGGTCCTCCCAACTACCTTGTTCCTTCTATTTATATTCCACTTTGCGTGAACACCGCCATGGTTAAATAGGCAAGGCGCCAGTCATCGATAAACGGTCTACAAGGATTGGAGAAGAGGATGAATAAACACGTCTGAAAAACACCATGAAAAAGGTGTTTGCGAAATGCGACTCTCGTCACATTCGGTTTTTAAAATTATAAAATTGCCCTCTCATGTTACACTTATCTTATTTAAAGTACACTATTTCTCATTCGTCATATTGCTACTATAAGAGTTGTGTGCCATATTCGATGAAAGTTGTCTTCTGAAAATAATTTCGGAAAACTCTGAGTAAGTATCTTGTGAGAATCTGCACTAGTGTTCTTAATAATTTTAGCTGGCAAATAGAGCTTTTTCGGAACCAGCATGTAATTGTTTTCCTCAGTAATAAACAATTTCGGTAAAATACTTCTTGTATAGATTCATCCAGGATCTTGCTCTTGTTCTTGTGTCAAGGGTGTTGAACGAGGTTTCTATCAATTAATGATGGTTCGGTTTTCAGATCTTTAATAATATAATACTATCGCTAGTTAATTTTATTACTGTATTCTTCAGCTGCATTTAGATATTTAGCCTACCTTTGCACTAGTTCAATTAATAGTAGTAAAACGTGTCATAGAGGGAGTATAATGTAAGCGTATAAGTTGAATTTGCAGATCAGTAAAATAATTATAGTGCATATAAAAGGATCAGTACACAAATTAATATATGTATAAATTATATTTAGTAACAATAATATGATAAGAGGTAAATGAATTAAGAGTCGGCCAGATATCGAGGGTGAGGCGTTAACGGGAGACAGGTACGAGACGATGGTAGCACTTCTTGGACAAAGAATAGAGAACGCCTTTGAACAACACATTTCCTCGGTAATATGAAAAACAACAGAATATTGTATCCTGGTAGGTGTTATATAATCAGTTGTAACGGTCTCCATTAACGGTATAACGGAGACGCAAAAACGTTCTTTAAAAGAAAGGGCTGGCTCGGACTATCTCCCCTTCCGGTGAGGAGTCGTGAGTGGAGAGAGTATACAGTTCTCTCCCCAGTAACGGACTGTTCTTAAATGGGCGAAAATAGCTACTGAGCGCCAACCCCTAGTAAGTTCAAGGAGTTTTCCCTAGCTATCAGAGAAACCCTGAAGTTCAGTTCGGTTCAAGAAGAGAGGAATCGAAGGCTGTTCAATTAACTTACTTACCTCTTTGTGATTTTGCGTTGACTCCCCTGCACTGGGGTAGGTGAAATTTAAATAATAATGTTCAAATACTAAACTGACTGACTTTAATTGATACCAGGAATTATGACAATAAGAACAAAGCAAATGAATGAATAAAATATCACAGGTTGTAATGGTTACCTGACTTTACCAAAATGTGGTCAGTTAACCATCAAATTACAATTAACCGAAAAAAAAAAAAAATACACACAGATCTTGCAACAAAACTCTGAAAGCTATCATTAGAGGGATATGCAACCAGATACCCTCGAATACTTAATGGAAGTACAAAATTTACGTGGATCAAAACTTATCTTAAGGGAGAGCGCACTTCACAAAAGAACCCCAGATTCGCTTACTGTTTTAGTACTCGACGCCGCTTCGCAGTCCCCGAACGGAGGATTGAACTACCCCCTTCCTGCAAGGCTTCCGGGAGGCCGACTGAAAGCTGCTATGGGTGGAGGTATTCCTCTATACCCCCGGGAAGGATGTGTATACCATAAGCGACGACGGCTCAGGGCCTCCAGAAGGCTATGGTGCCAGGCGGTGCCCCGGGTTCCCCAAGAAGGCTGCTGTCTCAGGCGACAGCGTGTCTGGGACCCCAGGTAGGCTGGTGTCCCTCGCGGTGGCTCGGGTTCCCCAAGAAGGCTGTGGCCTCAGGCAACAGGCGTATCCTCCTGACGTCGTTAACACGGACAGCGAAGGAGTCTCTAGCTCCCAACACGAACGGCAGTTTGGCACGGTCAAAATTACAGAACTTCTGTCACGACCGAAACAACGGAGCGAATCACGACTTAGCCAAAATCACAAAGGTAGAGTTTCATGGCCGAAGAACCTAAGAGCGTCAACAGTGCGGAGAAGTGACGAGCAGATAAGAGCGAAAAGAGAGAAATTGAACACCTCGCGAGGGAAGGGAATAGCAAGGGAACACTGGAGGGAAACTCCGTTGGCAACTGTAGATTTCTAGGGGATTGACGGTTCGCTACTAAATAGAAAGAACTAGCACCATAATTGTGTCTCTTTCTAGCCCGCTCACGTGGTCAAACCGTTAACTAAGCCTAACTTGTTGCATATCCTCCAGGTAGGGGAATCAGCAGGAATTTGCTCAAACTGGCCATTCCCGATTCACCTTTTCATACTGAAAACTTCGGAAAATCTTCCTTTGAAGTCCTGTTATTCCTACTGACTCCTCCCGTTGCGTGTTTTCATATTTCTAACATCACCCTAATACCTAATTACCGAGAGAAAGAACAATCTAAAGGACATCCCCCGGTTCTTAGTACGCACAGGGCTACGTTGTCTCTTCTCTGGTGCTAATGCTTCGTCTCCACAAACTCTATTAATACGATGTTATACATGAGATAATAAGAGAGGTTAGGTTCATGAAATGTAAAATACGCCTGTCGCGACTAAAGCAACAGGAACTCCCGACTCTGTCCCACGTGTAACTACTCCTCCCGAAGGATATTGTCCACCCTTACAACTACTAGATTGCTCCCTTACTCTCCAATATTTCATTTAAATTAAAGGCCACATAATCAAGGTGCAGGAATATTATAGAGGCTGTTGTTGGCTCATAGCCCAGGAATATAATTCTAAAGAGGATGACATTCCTCAGGGACAAGCGATAACCTAAGATAATCCCCCTAAGGCACTAGGTTCAATAATCATGGTGGATTGCATATCTTTCTAGTCCAGAAATAAACGTACACCGAGCAAAAGTTATGGCTATTATCGCCAGGGCAAAAAAATAATGTTACACTGTTAATCCAATTTAAATATAATTTATTTATATTGTCTCCATTTTCGTCTGGATTTTGCAGTGGGTATTAAGCGAATAGCGGGCGAAATACCTACCAGATTTCAAACATCCTGATACTGGGTGTGAAGGACTACTACGGGAATAACGCGCAAAGTACCCACCCAGCTGCTAGTAGACAATAACCTTATAAACATCTAGGGACGAATGTGCAATGGTACTAAGGGGTAACCAGTGAAGCACCTGCCCGAACTGCCAGGAAAACGCAAAACACTAGTACCGCACGTTCAATGGTATCAAGGAAATGGCGCTCGAGGTACTCTTCCTTAAGATAAAATGCGGCACTGCGAACAGTGCCTAACTCATGTTTGAATACATCAAATAGAGAAAACTACGATTATTACTTAGTTTTAACATCAATCGTTAATTACCAATTAAGTAGTTAGCGTTATCAACAGTTCAACAATGAATAGCTCAGTGATAAACTCACCAATTGGTTGTTTCTCCTATTTGCTCGTTCAGTATTCTAGCCTTTAAAGGAACCAAGCACGTAACAATAACACAAGTGTTCACGTAGACACAGGCGAACCCTTTCTGGTTTTGGGACCCTCGCGTGTCCCTTTTATGCCTTCAAAACCTCTCGAAATATTTATATAAAGTTCTATTTTTAGTACTACGGATAATATCTCAAGAGGCTTCGCTCGTTTGAGCCGTGCAAGGCACAATCTTTCTTGGTCTGTGTAACTTGTAAGTAGGTTTTCGACTCGCTTTAGTGCGGAAAAGTTCTGTAAATGCGATTCTGCCACGTAGAATAGAGTGAATGACAATTCGCCCAGTTTACAAACTTCAGTGGAAGCATAATCCCGTCCAAATACTTTAAAGGAGTTTCATAATATTGTTAGAGTACTCTTTAAAACTGCAAACTTGGCTATTCTACTGAAACGTAAGAGGTCACGAAGGGATCTGTCTTAAGTTACAGAATGTCAGTCATGTGCTCCATGGGACGAAATCGAGAAGTCAAATATAGCGTCGGATGCAAAATGCCTGATGTAAACAATTGGATGTCCGATCGAATTTAATTTTGATTAAACCTAACAATACACTAGTAATATTTTTATTTTAACCTCTTGAGGTGTTATATATGACTCATAGTTGAGTACACAGGTAGTTCAAAATAATCCGGATAATTTTATCTACGTGAATCGAAGACCTCTTTAGAGATTGTGCAATTATCATGCAATTCCAAATATTTTAGGGTGTTAAAGTAATTAAATCTTGTGCCTATGGAAGCTGAGAAAGTCAATTGTTGCCAAGAACAATTTGCGGAATCAAAGTATTTTGTCTGTCATATTGTTCAGCAGTATCAGTGATCATTCGAATTCTCTGTAGTTCAATATTCATGTTCGACTGCTTCAATTAGTCCAAAAATGATCAGTTTCTTTTCTTTTAGAAGAAACATGAATTTAAACTTACGAATCTCTTTTATGTAAATATATATGTCGCTTTTTTCCTCTCTAAAACAGTAAATAAATTGATACAAAAATGAAAATATGTCAGCAAAAATATATGTAAAAGGCTTAAAACTGATTTCTGATTGAAACCTTTCTGTTCGAGTATAAAGCTGATGTTGTTTTGAATGTTTTGAAGAAAAAAAACACAATGAGTGGCTGTCTAAATGCAAATAAAGTTTAAGCTTGCCAGTTGTTATAACTCCATCTGGTGGGGCTACTTTTGATATTCTTTATGAACCTTCAAATCTAAACCAGTATACTAGAGCCAGTCAAACTTGAAAAAAAAAAAGGATTTGTGTGCCGCCATTTCCGCCGCCCCATCGCAACCGTTCCCAGTGTCGTTGACGGCGTCATATTATCTACCAAAATACCATTACTTCTTGATATTGGCGCCATTTTGAATTTCGATGCGAATGATCGGGATTGGGGTATGAAGAGATCACATTTGTACGAACATATGTATGAATCGCCCCGTGAATGTAAGCCCCGTTGTCGCACTCATGGAAGCGCTTAAACAGTCATTAAGTTATACTTAATGGCTGAAATGAGTATGTCCTTATACCAACGCATCACTCTTCCTCTCTCTCTCTCTCTCTCTCTCTCTCACACACACACACATACACACTCTCACTCTCAACTTTCGCTCTCTCCCTGTCTCACAGTATACTCTATGGCAATTTTTAACTAATTTTTTTAAATAATAGATATAGTATTATGTGTTGAGGTTGATGAAATCAAAACCCATAACACATGTACGGTAGAGTTCCGAAAACGGATGTTTTGTGTGTGCGTATATAGGGGTATTAACCCTCAATTGAGTTCCAGTGGACCCCACACCATTTTTAGTCTTTTGTATTTAAATGATCTCGCTAAAAATAAGGCTTGTCACGCCCTCAACCTGTAGTTTAGATGTTAGACTACCTGTTAGGCTATTTGTGAAGCGTCAGTTGTACACATCCATAGCTCAAAGCCCGTGTCGAGTTTGAGGTGGGGTCTATTGTGCCCAAGTGTATGAACAACGCTATTTTTGAATTGAAAATTAAAAAATTTTTTGTAATATTTAATTGCTATTTTTGGAAGAGTTAGCTTTGAAATTGAGATGCGCGTTATGCAAACGGTCAGCTGATCGCAAAACAAAATTGCAGTGCCCGTCGTGCACGAGGCCATCGCGCGTATACATGCAGTGATTGCGCTGGTGATAATTAGAAATTTATTTTTGTTTATGTTAATTTTTGATAATATTTACATGCTTTTGTAATACACTTTTTTTATGTAAAAAATTTGTTTCATTAAAATTTATTGAAAAATTTTTGGCTAAAACTTTTATTTCATGTTGTTGCTTTTTCCCAAAAAAATCACACTTCATATTGCAAAATAAATACCTTTTTTAATATACGGTATCGAAACTTTCTTTTTATTAAAATATACTCTGTCAAGCATACACTGTTAAATTTTTTGCTTAAAATATTTAAAATTAAAATAATGTGGCTCATTTTTTCAAAAATGTCATTATTTCACTGTTTTGAATAGTTTATTTTTTTTCAGCATGTAAAAATTAAAATTTAAACATTATTATGCATTCGATCTTTAAATAACACATTGAGATATGTTACAAAAAATTTTCAAAAAAAAAATATTAAGAACTTGAGGAATAGTAAACGTTTTTCGGCGTGGGATCCAACAGACCCCATGTGGCAATTACGTGATTTTTTTGAAGTGTGTCAAGTAAGGGTTAAAAGATGGAATACGTAACGGATGAGTAAGTGGGACGGCGCGGAGACGAGAGTCCGGTCGAGAGACAAAAGCGAGTCGATTGAGCGTGCGTTAAACTTGCAAGAGCGTTAAACAACGAGGTGTGTAAGATATTCACAGTGACAACATTGCGTTTGTATAACGGTGATTACCGACTGATATTGATTTGACGAATGTCACACAACAATCCAACTTACATCAAACTTACTATACTACTAAACTATACATCAAATACTTTAATCTAAACAACAACCTTATATTCAACTACACCACATAACGCTCACACTTACGAATTCTGGTCTAAGCAACGACCTTATATATTGACAAGACGATATAACGATACAGGTCCTATTCAATAGATCCACGGTCTTACCCAACGATGCAGGTCCTACTCAATGGACCCACGGTCTTACCCAACGATATAGGTCCCACACAACGTACCCGCGGTCTTAATGACCCAATGACTGTTTACTGACTTATCAGGTTCGACTTAACATACAGTTAGTCATTCAAGGGCTGCTCAATGGCCCTATACCTAACGAGGGCAATTATTAGTCGATACATACACCTTTCACTCTTTTACATTTTCATATATAGGGAGAAACTCATGTATTTTAATTTGATAGTTTTTGTTTAACCTATGTAATTTAAGGTTATTTCTAATTAATGCATTTAATGAAACAGAGGGTTTTTCCTGGTTGGTCTCTGTACTGGCCAGGTTTTCCTCCTGGGGCCAATAAAGTCATGTATGAGCCCCAAAGCGGCAGTTTTATTAATTCCCTTTTTATTTTTTCCTTTATAATATTACAGTAAACTTTAAAAACACGGGATCTCGGCACACTGACGAGGTTCCGACGAAACAACACTGCTTATCCGATGTTATTTAATGATTTGTTGAAAGCAAAATCTCATAACTTGATTCATTATCCAAGAATTATTCGTGAATCTGGACGTTTAAGGAATCTCTGGTGTTTTAAATACGAAGCAAAACACCGACAATTTAAAATGTATGTAAAATGTATTGTCACAACCACGAGACTTCAACAACCATCAACAAAAACAATAATTCGGATCGCGGCTCAGGCCAAGGTGAAGCGATATAAACTTTTGTAAACGCGCCAACAATGAAAGTGAGAGTTTTTTATACAAACAACATGCGCAAAGAACGTAAAACAATGTATGAATATAAATAGAAAGAGGAAAGGCACCGAGAAGTGCGGTCCAGAGAGTATGGACCAGGACAATGTTTTCCAGAGGGGCCGTCCAAACGGTCGTCTCTGAGAGCCGGCCAGAAGACCGGGTTGGAGAGTGAGAGAGTATCCGGCTGAGAAAGTGGTCTGTCGACGAAAGGTCCGAAGGAGAACCTACCATCCGAAGTTGCCCTTCGCCCTGTCGCGATTTGGTGAAGTCAGAAAGTCCGGACGACAGTTGTCTATTTTGTAAGTCACCTCCCTCGCCTCTCAAGCTTCAGCCTTTAGGATTCGCTGTGCTCAAAAATCTCATTTTCTCTTTTTGTGTTTTTTGCTTTGTTTAGTACCCCTGACCTATGGGTTCTTCGCTCCAGGCGAAAAATAAAATCTTTTACCCTACCATCTATCATACCTCACGCGGCCGTGACACGGGATAAAGGCGTCCGGCACCACGTGACAATATTGCTTCTAGAAAAATATTTGCATAACGTTATCCAAAAAATGTAAAATAAAATTTGCCTATCAATTAAGAAAAATTGACACTAATAACCATTTTTTAAAGAATCAAATAATAAAAAAGCAGTTACCGAAATATAATTTACAACAAATTAAGAGTTGAATACAACACCGAAATAGGATTTTACTCCAGTGTAACATACAATAATATTTAGTATTCCAGCGAAATAAATTTTATAGTTACTTTTGACAATGAATACAATTTTTTTCAAATTAGAGAAATTGTTTTTAAAATCAAGGATTTGACTTTTTGTCACAATTGTTACGTGTTGAATACCTCAATATCTCATTTCGTAGCACATAGAGTTCGCTCATCCCTCTCAGGAGAATTCGAAATAATTTCATTGGCCAATGGGCCAACACTCACTTTGATAAAAAGCATCGAGGAACAGAAATGTTAAGAATAAAAGAATTTTACAAATGCCTTTAAACATGTGCCTGTCTTGTTTTACTGCAAAACATAATATGTAAGTTATTATCAACTTAATAAGGTTAATAGCTTATTCCAAAAGTATTAAAATCTTTATCTAACGACTGCAACAACAATAGTATCTAATTTTCTAATAATATTCAAGATGTTCGTTTTTCATTTGCCGTGTTTCGCCAATAATTACATCATTAATGTTAATAACAATCGATTTGTTGAACGATCCTGTAACACAAACAAGAGCAAATTCGCCATTAATAATACACCCTGTTTGTTATTGATTATATTTTGGTATATTTTTGTTTGCAACTTTTAAATAAAGCAAGATATGCATGTTCTTCAAGATTATTTGGAAATACAAATCTCTAAATATATTATATATTGTACGTATGGTACGAAGTGAACTGATCTAACGGATGCCTTGAACATCTCAACCGACGTTGCAGAATACGTTTTGCAGAATTTCTCAGATAACGAAGACAAAAGTTCCAAAATAAGACAATTGGAATCTTTATTGACTACGTGGAAGTTGAAGAGGATATTGGACCATTTAATATGTGTTTGTCTTTTGACGTAGGTACTTTTCATTGCTTTTATCAATACCTTGTTATTTGTTTCATCTGAAAATGAATTTGCTTATGTACTGAAAATAGTAAAAAGGCACCATATGGAAAGAGTAACCAAAACCTTCGACGTAGGTACTCAAATTACATATGACTATCACTTGGAAGAATGGAGGAATTCAATAGGATTACCATTTGATGAATAGCAATGTACGCTAGGAGACATATCTACACGCTCATCCACTCCTTCCTGCGATAACACTCCGACAAGTTCAGTATATTCCAAAATCACATTGTGAAGTAGCAACAATTTCTCCAGCAACAATTTTAAACGAAAATATTAAATGCACGCATTTGGCTGAATATCATGATAAATTTTCGCGTTTCCATGAGGTCCAAAGAACATCACTTGTCAATACCAAAATATTTTGATGGGAAAGGAGTTCCTATGACTTGGCAGCAAGTTATATGATGAAAAATAAATTTCTGGTAAGATTTCCTTACGAAAAATTGGTAAGAATATCGCATCTGTATAATGTAACGTATATTAATTTCTGATTATGGGTTTCAGGAATACTACAGAACAAGAAATCCAGAGAAGCTATATAATACATGTAGTAATTTGAAATCGAAACCTAGAAAAGGCACAACAAATACAAAAAACTGAATCTCTGAAACATCCAGAATAGAGATAGAATTAAGGGATGACACACAGAATATCCTTTGATTCAGTAAAAATAATTTAATAACCATATATTTTTAGTGCCAGAATCTGATTCAGAAAGCTGTGTGAAAAACTTTGCATTACAAAAGTAGTATTAGTAGATTTTAGAATAAGGTGCTTTACGAAAATGAATATAACCTTTACATGTAAGTATTCTGTTTAATTTAAAGTACTTATACTACTCTTCTTCTTATATACTATTAATATTAAATATAATTTTAGTTAAATGGTTAAGCAACGCCAATGCAACCAGCCAATGAACGGCATCGGTAATATCAATAAACCTTGTTCATTACCTAATAAATAACTCTCGTAATATTAATGAGCCATGGTCATTACTCAATGAACATGGCACGTAATATCAATGAACGGTGTTCACTAGCTAATAGATAACGTACGTAATTGCAGTATATAATGTTCGTGATTCACTGAACAATATTCGCGATACGAATGAACGGTACATATTATTAAGTGTACAATATTCATAATATCAATGAACCGTGTTAATTGCTCAATGTACAAGGTTCATAATATCAATAAACCGCGTTCATTACTTTATAAACAGCGTTCGTAATATCAATAAACCGCGTTCCTTACTCAATGTACAGCATTTGTAATATCAATGAAACGCGTTCGTCACTCAATGAACATACTTTTATTGTAACGAATGTACATTGTTTAATGAAATAAGGTTCGTTATGATAATGAACACGTTCATTGGACTAAATTTAATGAACTTATTCATTGTTCCAATGAAGTTTTTCATTATTATCACGTACCAATTTGGTTCAGTGAACATGTCTGATACAGGTTAATTATTCGATTGTTAAAAACAAACGGCGGTAATCAAATGACTACGGGGGAATGCATAATCTAGTTCCTCGGAAGTTGTAACATTCGCTTTCTACTGGGCGGCATTCGGAATTAACTGATTACACCCCCGCATCACTCGGAAAATACGCAATCTTATTCTGTGAAAGTCGACAGATTTGGGCTCTAATTGGGGGTAGTATAGCGCTTTGTACCTCTTTAAAAACGCGTTCAAGTGCATCTCGATTAAAATCAAATCGATTTTAATGGAGTTTGCGGCAAACTACTATGAAAATATATTTTTTTAGTGCATCATAAACCATGTTTTATTGAAACAAAAAAAAAAGAAATTTAACTTTTGTTTGAGTTATTTTAATGGGAAAAAGCAAGCGCAGCAAAATGAAATTTTATGACTACTTTCCAAAGTTCATAACACATGCTCAACAAATAGAGTTTAGTCAGAAATAAGAAATGCATCTTTGTATTCCATAAAGTGGTGCCCTCAAACGTCTCACAGAACCAAGTCGCTATCGCTACAGCAGTGCCGCGACATACATATGCCTGCGCCCTGACTACCTGCTTAGAATTTCATCTCCAATATTAATTCATATTGTACTGTAAATAACTTACGTAAAATATTAAATTTATAGAGACATGCATACTACTTCCTTAGATCGGAAGTAATAAGCTACGAATAATAAAAGTCATGAAGATTCAAGGTATTTTATTTCATTTTTTTCACTATATTACAGATGCAATATATTTGCTGTAATAATATTTGTTGAAACTAATGCAATTACATATATAGATAAAATTGTAATATTCTTGTTAACTACCTATAAACTTTATCCTACTCCCTAAACAACGTTCTTAGCAATTTCTTGCATGAAAATATGTAGAAATAAATATATAGTTATGCACTGAGTAAGATAGGTAGTGGGTGTTGTTATAAATGGGAAACACGTTGTCTTATGGTATGTTAGGGACAGTGGGGTTTTTTCAACTGTGCGTCGATCTCTTCTGGAGAACATTGCTTATTTACTCTTTGTGTGGTTGGTGATTTACTCTTTTCGTTTTTTTTTTACGTTTTTCGTTGCGAGTGCGATGTGTCGATTAGTGGATATAAAACATCAAAACAATTTTCCGATATCGTAGAGAATGTTTCTAGTTTGCTCAAAATGTTAATGTTGAATTTAAACATCAAATATTCCACAGCACAAGCTGTTTAGAAACATTTAAAACGTACAAACAAAATACAAACAAGTGTAAATTTAAATTTAAAAAAAATTAGTTACCTACTAAAACGAGAGCATTAAAGCAGCAATGGATTAAAAAGAGTAATTAAAAGTGGAAATTGTTGCTCAAACTTCAGTGTTGCAATTGTGGCTCTTACTTTTATATATAGACTTAATTCTAAAAGATCTCAATTATCAGCTAACAGGCGTTATATTTTCAATTCTCGCATTAAGTTTTTTTTTATGATTACATTCTCAGATGATTTTTGCAATCCATATTTAAATAGTGCACTAATAGTTTAGTCTCTATAGGGAAACATGCATTTTACTGTTCATATCATACATAATTAATAAATGTGTACTAGACATATGTGACGGGTGAAATTCTCTTGCTAGATCTATTTTTTATGCAAAATATCGTGGCATGATTTATAACTCTAGTTTTGTTAAGGTTATTACATCGATACACTAATATTTTAAAAGCTAAACAGTTCATGTTTGCATATTAAAAAAACCATGAATTCATCCAAAGTTAAAACAGCTGGTAAACACTGGGAATGCTGTATAGCTGTAATAGCATTTTGTGGATTAACAGGGACTCGAGGAAAAAAAAATGAAAATTTGAAAGATAGTGAAATGTGTTTTAAAATGTGCCAAGTAGTTGATGAGCATGAATGTTGAGGAGCACGTGTATTTCATTTAATTGAATATATAGTAGACAGTACAATATGTTACTGACATTGTACTATGTAATATATATATATATATATATATATATATATAATATAAAATCTATTTATCTTATTTAAACGTATTAGTTAGTTTGTTATTTTTTAGCTATAATAAGAACTTTCGAACTTAGTAAGTTAGGCAACTATTACTAGTTTACCAACAAAAATCATTAATACATTGAACACATATGGAATGCATTAGTTTTCAACAATTATTCTTAACGCTGGTAAAATTAATTGACAAAAACATTGTTAAATATCGTACACCGCAGTAAAGTTATGAGAGTGTTATGGTTATAAAGCGTGTTTGTTATGGTCGATAATTTCTTTATCTTTTTTAATTTTTGTTCTATATATCAAAAAGTAGGGCATTTAAAAAACTATATTATTGGTGATACAAATAAGTTTTCACCGTTTTTTATAAAAAGTTATCAATTGATTATAAAAAAATGTACGTTAAATTTTATTCAAAATATTGTCCGTCATTAGCTACTACATTTGCCATCTTTCTGGCAGCATTCGGATGCCACGTCGAAAAAACTCTTCATCTTTTGAGGCTACCCATGAATTGACCCAATTTTTGGCTTCTTCGTAAGAAGTAAAGTGTTGCTTTTCCAGAGCGTGAGCCATTGATCGGAACAGGTGGTAGTCCGAAGGAGCAATGTCTGGTGAATACGGCGGGTGGGGTAAGACACCCCATTGTAAACCTTCCAAAGTATCCTTGACGACTTTTGCCACATGTGACCGAGCGTTGCCTTGCTGAACAATCACTTTGTCATGTCTTTTGGCATATTCGGGGCGTTTAAGCTTCAATTCTCTGCTCAATTGCAACAGTTGCTGTTGATAACGTTCTCCAGTGATAGTTTCCTTAGGCTGGAGTAGTTCGTAATAGATTACTCCAAGCTGATCCCACCAAATGCACAACATTAATTTTTTGTCATAAACATTCGGTTTCGCCATTGAAGTTGGTACATGGCCGGGCTTACCCCACGATTTCCTACGCTTTGGGTTGATGTAGTGGATCCACGTTTCATCCCCCGTCACTTTTCGGTGCAAAAAATTCTTTCGACATTTTCTTTGGAGAAGTTGTTCGCATGTGAAAAGACGGCGCTCGACGTCTCTGGGTTTCAATTCATGCGGAACCCAATTTCCCTGTTTTTATACCATACCAATGGTCATGAGACGGTGTGAAATCGCTTGCTGAGTCACACCCAAGCTTTCTGCGAGCTGCTCTTTAGTTTGGCAGGAATCTTGGTCCAATAATGCCTCTAACTCAGCGTCTTCACACTTGACTGAACTTCCTTCTCGTTCTTTATCTTCCACGTCAAACTTGCCGTTTTTAAACCTTTGAAACCAATCAGGACAACTTCTTTCACTTAAAGCAGCATCACCATAAACTTCTACAAGAGAATGATGCGCTTCAGCAGCAGATTTCTCTAAATGAAATAAATAAATCAAAACTTCCCGCAAATGACGCTTATTTGGTACAAAACTCGACATTTTCGAACAAAAAAAATGTATACTATCAGTACAAAGATAATAGTATTCTTAGGTTATGTTGTTGCCAGGTGTTTAAACTCTCTATATAGCATCTTACATCTGATGATTTCAAAGTAACCTTGTCGGTGGAGCCATCTCTTGAAAACGGCGAACGGATTAAGGATGTAGTTGTAAAATGGTCCAGTTTATGTGATACTAGTAATTTCATCTACATATGCGAATTTGTGAAATAAATTACAATTTCCAATTGTCTGCTTTTCACGTAATAATGTGTTACAATTTTACCGTCTAGCATGAGAAATTGATTGTAGGCCCAATAAAAAAAATTAGGAATTTATTGCCTTCGTGTCCGAAGGCCGTAAATTATATAAACACAGGATTAATCGGCAAATTTGCTTATTGTAAAAAAAACTATTGCAAATCGACGAGTAACGCGATCCAATATTTACGAAAACATTACCCCTCCATCATATCCAAACAGTTCCCTTTTTTATTTTTTGTCATCTTTTCAAATTTTTTTACTTGATTATTGTTTACTCTAACTATTTGATTTTGTCATTTTACCTCCCCTTTTGTTATTTTCGGAATTTTCTTCTCAGTTCCCATGCGAAAGTTAACAAGGGGAGAAACATTATTTATATTCACGACGACCTGCTCTCGCATCCTCGTTATTGATTTAAAATAAAAAAAGTCTTTAATCGGCTTTAGTGCAAATTACACTTGGAGTGCGATAGACTTTAGTTCTAGAGATAACTAAGTTTGTTTTTAATATCCCTTTTTGAATAGTAACGTGGTAAGAGCAAAGACAAACATAAAGTCAATAGAGACGTTTCACGTAGGTTTTATATAATACTATAAAGTCAATGTCGTTTTGTAATTTACAGCTAATTTACAGATACTAGTTTTAATATTCCATTTTAGTTTTGTAAATATGTATGTACTACGGAAATCAAAATTCGTTCAAACTTGGTGGAGAGAGGTGTTGTAACACAGTACACACAGTATGGTAATGGTATATATCTAATAAGGTAGATTAAGATAGATGACACCGTATTTAATAAGTGCATATATAATAATATATAATATAATAGTATTAACAATAGTAATAATATCTACAAAAGCGTGCGAAAATTGGTGGAGCATAAGCTGTAAGAGCCAAAGACAATAATTATTAACAATCGTTTTAAACATTTACTCATTCCAACAAATTAAATCAAATCACGTATCTTCAGTAACGCTGGTTTTCATTGTAATGTTTCACATCAATTTTGCAGCAGTTATTGATTTCGGAGGCCGTTTATTACTTTTACGGAGTTAAGTTTTCTTAGATCCTTTCGAATAGAGCGAATTCCATGTTCCAACACAACTTTAGAACTGATTCTGGAACAAACAGTGTGTTCGTAAAATGCGCATTAAAAAATACGTTACTTGAATTGGAACGGTTCGTAAAGGGTACGTTGGAATGAACCCAATATAAACGAAAAACGCGCGAGAAACAAAAACAATCACGGTGCGAATCTGGAGTCGTTCGAACATGTCGCGTACATCCTAGAAAGGATAAATGCGGATTTAAACTGTTACGTTACGATAGGCGAGACGTAAATGCTGAGAAGTATGCGAGCGGTCGCATTGTGACATTAATCAAAAAGGAGAGAGGGCACTAGCATTTTTGCGCTGAGACTTGCGAGAGATAGATCCAGATAGGGGTTGATATATGACGGTCAAGAGTGACCGGCTTCTCGTCTTGTACCAGGGAGGGTGGAAAAACGTGAGGGGCAGTGCGAGTCGACGAATGTAACCAACGAATTTAGAGACACTATATGAAATACGAAAGTCCACTTGATGAAATGAACTTGTGTAAAAACATTTTCATACTTTTGGCAGGTCCATAGATACCAACAATACAAACATGGACATTGTAGTTCAAGCTAGTTCTGATTTATTGTGTATTGTGCCGTCCCCATAACGGTGATATTATCGCGTACTATACATCGCGTGATATATATATATATATATATATATATATATATATATATATATATATATATATATATATATATATATATATATATATATATATATATATATACAGCGACATTTTACAGCGATTAGTAGAAATAAGGTTCCCGAATATTCTCGAATATGCGGCTACGCGGAATTCAGAATATATAGTTGCATGCAATTAAATTCAATAAACATCTATATTTCAGTTATAGAGTCGATATTCTCCAAAACTAAATATGAAACTGATATATGAATATCATGACGATGATGAAATTAACGACGCTCCCGTAAGTTTCACCAAATTACTTAAAATTGCGTGTTTTTACTTTCTAGACGAGCTTCGCAATTTTTTTGAACTCATAAAGGTGTCGAAATAATCACTTCCAATAGGACGAGAAACATTTTAAAGAAGAAATTTGAGTTATAGTGGAAATGAATGAACTGTGGCGTTACGATTTTTTCTTTTTGGAATTTTATTATAAAAAATATATAATCAGCATACAATACCTACACCCAGTACAATATCTAACTGAAATTGCTGATTAATGAAATGAGGTCATCATCATTATCAATTTTTATTATCAACAAACATATCTACAAATTTTGTTTTAACATCGGTTGCACATGCTGAGTGAACGTATTTTCATTTGAAAACACACTATTTCCTAAAATCTCGTTTTCTGGATATTTTATGGAAGAGGAATCGCCTTTCCAAAAAAGTTCGGATGTAAAGAAGGAACCAAACTTTATTTTCAAACGTTAAAATAATTGTAATAATTAATTATTTCATTAGGCAAATATTTTTTTATAGAAATCCACAGTCAAATTACTGAAGAATAGAAAGTTTGAATAAAGGTACATGAAGTTAATTTAAGGATAATTTGACTAATCAAACCTCTCGCAAAATACGTTTCAACACGTCTAATCCATTTCTTGCGCATTCATATAGGTGACAAGATCTAAATATTCTTATTGCAATAAAACTTTTACTCAATCTAATTGTTTAAAGAATCTCTGCTCATTCATTCAAAATTTTATTCATCAATAATGTACCTAATTGTGTATATGTACAGGTGCTTTACTAAACTCTGTTTCATGTTTCTTTTTCTGCTTGTAACCCGGCAACGCAACAACAATTATGAACACAGTAAATTAACATAACCGCGTACCGCACTGAAATCCATAACAATTTTAGTAAAACCGTCTTCGAATATTTTTACATTTTAATTTCCGAGTTTCGAGAGAATTTCTTCCTTTCCTCGAGCGAGGATAGCAGAGCTGAACATCACTAAAATGACAGGGGGAATAGCGGGAGCCGAGACGTCAACCATAAATGTAATAACGATTGCATAATTTTTTATTACTGTTGGGAGCAGGATCTCTCAGTCGTCTACGTTCCCTTTCTCGTTCCGTTTCAGCTTTTGTCCGAAACCGATTGAAAAAAATCTCATTCATTACGGCAGTCTCGCGTCACGTATGATTAATCTGCTGCCGACGAAAATCCCCTATTCCTAGCGACGTTCCTTACGAGCAATTCCTGTTTTATACAGTCCGATAATTGATGCCGTAATTTCGGTGTACGTATGTTCCTCATCCACCTTAGTTATTTTTCACTTCGCGCGATCTTCCAGAATATACGGAAGGGCTTGAGTGATTGGCATTTCCCGAATCTTATCATTTACGGCTCAGAAAGACGATGCAGAACTTACGATGGCGACTCATCGATTCGTGAGCATCGGAGCCGGTCCTGTTACGATTCCGTAATGATTCCAGAATCAGACCGTAATAAAATGTTCAGTCTGCCGATGGCTCCTTCCCTTGTCCCTTTTTTGGCATTCTCTTTATCCGTGCGGTTCATAAATTTCGAGTGGGAGTACATTTTTTTCGGGGTATCTCCGCTGGATCTTCGATGGCATCGGATGCCTTGTATTATTAGGGTGCGGCTTGAGGTTTATGTTTTCGTCGGCCGATTTATCCTACGTGTATCTTTTTACTAACGCAACGTCTAAACGCACGATAAATTATTATTGGTCCTGGAAGCATTACAAGTATACGCGCATTGTTTTCATCTGGTGATCAAGTCGCAACAATATTCATGACCGCTTAGCTGTTTGACATTTAACTTGATATAGGTTTTGTTGAAACCAAAATATTTTTCTCAATTTTTTTTTAATTTATCATATGACGTACTCATATAGTGAGAAAGTAGTGTTTTAATAAACAAGTTTTTGGAAAACCTGTGTTCCTGTGTGTGAATGTATGTGGTTTACTCTTTCTATGAAACTATACATAGTGAAAAGCTGAAACTGTATTTGGGCTTGGTCCCATCAGAACTCGAATCAACGCTATTTCGATCAAATTCGGTTAAGGGCAAAAAGCACTTCACGCTTGTCATTTTTATGTTCTCTAGGAAACTACACTAGGATTCACAAAGCTGCAGAGTAACGAAATGAAAAAATTTAAAGCTATTCACCAAAGATTTGAAAATTTTACATGTGGTTGTGTTCTTGTGGTGAATGCCTCATTATTATAAATATTTAGTAACGTGTTATAACGTGTCGATTTTTTTGAGAAAGTATTGTGCTGGTCACAAATCCCGCCGCCAGCTGTATCCTCTTCATGCGACGATATATTCATGTTCACATTTATTAATATTTTATGCATCCATATGTGAATTTTTCATTTGCATTTAGTACTTCAATTATACGACAACATAATTAGTAATAGACAAGACGAGAACACCTCTGGTATTTGCGGAAAAAATCTTCCCATTTGATTTTTATTGCAGAATCACTGTCGTTACAAGCTATTTTAATACTTAATCCCATATTTAAAGCAGTGAATTTGTCTCAAAATGTTCCATCTACACAAAAGCCTTAAAAGTCTATCGACTTTCACTTCCACAAACATTAATAATAAGCTTTTTTAATAAAAAAAACGCTTGATACAGGGAAAAAGGGGAGGTTTGCATCTAAACACTTTCAACCGGAGTATCCACCATTCCTTCGATCGGATGGTTCTTGTATTACAAACAAATAACAACAACAAGAAATAATCGAACGACTGCCACCTTAATTGAATGCACTATAATTGATCACTACTGCACTGCAATACTGTTTAAATCATATTGAGCACCATGACCGTTATCGTGATATCTTCCGTGAAAAACTCTTTGTCCTTGTGGGTTTTCAGATTTTCTCAATTTCCTCTAAAACAGTTTCACATAATCTTAATTGTGTTTATATTTGAAGTATTACTCCTACAATGTTTACTTGAAACGTTTTACTACAAACGCTCCCACCAAACGACTTTGGTGATTTATTTTAGATTTTGCAATTTCGCCTATCTATTTAATTGCTATAGTTTTGTATGAAATATTTTTTCTTAAAGGACCGTAAAAAGCACTTTACCTTTGAGGATAATTATGTTTTTCAGTTTTCTCCTAGACTGCTTTAGTGATTTATTTCAACCTTCGCAACTTGACTTATGCATTGGATACATATAACTTTTCTTAATTTTTTTTTCTAATGTGGCATTAAGAGCATTTTGCTTTTAAGATTATTCTAACTGCTTATATACTCGTATAGAGCAATAAGAAACTTATATAGCACATCGCCATTTGAGTACTAAAGAAGTGACGTTCCGTAGAAAAACTTGGTAACCATTACAGAATTGCAAACTAAAACCATATCAGATTTCTGATATGCCGCGTTCCTTCATATAAGTGCTTAAAATATTTAAAAATGGGTATCCCTAAAAACAGGCCAAATCAATAAATATGACACGTATTTGTCAGTCTGTCTCTAAAGACAGGTTCGGACAGGTGAATTTTATCTCTCGAAAAATGTCTTTTCTGTGTGTTTCCTTCCTTTCTTTTCCAGTTTTTTCCCATGTGTTGTCTTTCCTTTTGCTGTTTTAGTAAAAGCAATTACAGAAAGCTGTTTATATCACATATAACTATTCAAGAAGAGTACCAATTAATTGAAGCAAAATAAATAGCTCTCTTTTAAAGGAAATTTCAACGCCAATGTTCAAATTGCCATTCACCTAAGTGTAATTCTTTATACGACCCAGTTCAATTAATTAGATATTTATTACTTATTCCACAAGCCCACCTGTCCTTTTGGGTTTTTCACAATTTTTTTCATGATTCTAGTTCCTCCACGGCCTCTCTAATTTCCGCTTGCCAGGATTTTTCTTCGTTTTCACTGATATTGCTTGAAATATATGTCTCGTGCACTTTTTCCCATCCGTTCGTTGCTCATCAGATCCATAACTGTGAAATGCTTTTCCAAGAATATTAGGATTGCTGGGTAAGTTTGTAGTACAATTTTTCTTGACTATTATATGTAGTATGCACAAAGAACTGTTTTATTTACAAATTATAGTTTGGAAAAAGAATATTAAATTTTTAAGTTAAACGCATGTGGTTACCTAATTCCCAAAACGGCCCCCCAAAATGGCCCGAGAGCATAGAGCAAGTTAATATTTATTTGCTTCATTTGGGGTCTAGCAAAATTTACGGAATACACGCCCATTTCTGCGTTGTTAGGCTACTAAAAGAAACTTTCTTTGGAATGATTTAGACATTATAATGTTTAAAATGAGAACAAGAAATTATCGAGATTCTAGTCGACAGCGTTTAAGAAAATACATATTTTAGATGTAAAATTAAAGTTATTCTCCAAACTCCATAAGTTATTTTGGAATCTACCTTCTACATTCTTGAAGATCACTCATTTCAATGATACAAGTTTTGTAAAAAACTGTTGTAAACTTTTTTTACAAAATATAAGTTTTTTATTGTTTAAAATTATAAAGAGAACACGTCTGAACATATCTGAGAACATTTAGGAAAAATCTATATTTTCATCTGGAGGCATTAGAGAATGGAATAATTTGAAATTTGCATAAATCTACTAGATTCCATTTTAAGTCACTTTAGTTAATTTATAATTCTAGAAAGCCATCTGGATTCCTTGTTTTAAATTCGTTTCGTTTCAACGTTTAAAATCAAAATTAAAAAAGCTTTAGAACTCCCGTAACTAATCTAGATCTCTTTAAGAGGTAATTTCGGTTGTTCAAATTTCCAAAGTGAACCCGTGGACTCTTCCTTCTATATTCCTGTTGTTATCTCAAGTTAAGAATTAAAACTGTAACGTCAAACATTTCCGCAAACCCTCTAAGTTTAAACTTAAATTCATAGTATCATTTCAAAATACTAATGGATGTTCCAGGCAGTAACCGCCATTTGTCGTCGTCAGCAACAGCTAAAGGGACTTACTTGTCGATGTTCGTGCTGGATCGGTAAACAGAATGCTGAGCCGCCAGATTTAATAGCGGGTACTCTTTTACAGCTAGGAGTAGTTAATACTTGCGTGGGTACCAAGAAATCTAGTTATCTAAGATGGTGATATTGGTACCAAATCAAGCAGTTAATTGGGTTGAATTAAACTTAAAAGTAACACATCGAAACACCAAAATTTAATGGTACACCTTGTGTAAACAAAAATGAATGATTTTATTTAAAATTTGTTGCTTCCGGAAGACCTACTTTTAGTAAATAGTATTATCTGGTATATGTCCCTTTCGATACTATTAGCTTTGCTTGTAAATTCGAGCTGAGCAGTCGACAAACGTCTACACAGGAGTAAGGGGTCTTCTAAGCTAAAAACGGATATCCTTAAACGTTTTATAGTTTTCTCAAGATTTTGGATTGATGGGCAGTATACACATTTTTATAATATGTGAATAACAAGCGTTGAAATTAGGACGAGTGGTAGTAATTCTTGCATAACAAGCAAGTCTAATTTTAAAATTCAAATGACGTATTACCACTACTTAATTTTGAAGGTAAAATCTTAGCACAATTTTTAGCTAAGAATTCAGAAAAATCCAATATTTCTCGAGGATGCAATTGAAAAGTGAAATCGCTAGCTAGATTCTGTAACTTAGTCTCTTATTTCTCTTAATTAGTCCTCCACATTCGATTAATTCCACTGTTCTCATTAATCCGGATAGATGGCGGAAACTTTGGATCTATCACTTTTTCGAACTGGTTACGATTAGTCGAATTATAATTATCTAGTCGAGGGCTGTAACTTCCGCGAAATTTAATTAAATGCTCTCTTATTTTTTCGAATTCAAAATAAAATTTCATTATGGCACGAGATCCAGGTCTGTTAATTTTGAATTAAATTTTACCACTTACTACTGCGATAGAGTTCATGTGATTTCGAATAAATCAGCTCCATTGGTCTGAATTACATTCGACTTAAACTCCGCTGTAACTTATATGGGAAATGCACATCTGGCGAATTCCTTCCAAATAAACGTAACATACCTGAATCATATCTGTTCCCGAGTTAGTTATTCAAGGTGTCTGCATTTAATCTTTCAATTGCGTTGCAAAGGATGAAAGCGCCCTTTTCGACTATTGTTTCGAGTTTCATGCTGGAGGAAAGTTTGATACAAATCCGCAGAAACTAGACGCTAGGCGAAGTTTTCAGTAGGGCGTAGATCCTAAAAAGTTGTTTCATTCAATGAATAAAATGTTAGATTGTCAACGAATCGGAAATATGTTCCGAAACGATAATGATATAAACGAGTGAAACGCCTATTAGGGAAGACTAATGGTTACTGAAACTGTTTGTAAACTTTTCACTGATTTGCGTATATAGTTTATTTTTGAAATTTAAGATAAAGAGATATTACTAATGGGAACGAGTGAAAGTCAATTTACTCGAAAGTAGGGAGTAGTATTTACTGAAGGGATATAAAAAGAGAATTTTCAGGCAAAACCCTAAAATCCTTTTATGCAAAATGAAATAAAATTTTCTGGATTAACCAATTTGCGATGAGGATATAATTCGGAATAAATAAAATCCACCGACTTAAAAGTGCAAACTTAATCACAAATTTATGTTATTACGGTAATTTAAGAGACTAGAGAAAAAATTCATAGTATAATTCGTAGTTTTTTTGTGGTATTTGTATGTTAAGCGTTCCTTAGGTGTGTTACTTGTTAGGATTGGAGATTGCAGGTCGGGGATTTAAATTAGGGGGTAATCATCGACCTTCCTCTCGTTGTGAGAATAAGAACAGAACTAAGGAGTGTAAATAAGTTTATTTCAGTAACAGTAATATTTACAAATCATGAACTATCGAATTTCTAATTAATGTCAGCAACTATGTACAAAAACGAGAAGGTTAGAATGATAAAACCATCTTGGGGATAATGAGCTTATGGGCGGCGTGAATTCTCAAAATTTCCCCATTTAAAACACCATTCAATTAACCTCATGCATTTAAAATATGCCCCCATTTCGTTCACTATCCAAGACATGTTCTTGGCTATTTTAATCTTTGTTGTATGTTAAAGAAACTCTTGCCTTATGAATTAGTTTAAGAAAAGGAGTAGACTTCTCTCAAGGAATATTTTAAACAACAAAACACCACCCCTACTCTAATATTGAAATAGGTATCCTAAAATATAGATTCTTCTATTAGAATTTTAAAAATGGATATTCATATATAAGTTTTATTAATTTTTATAAAAAACAAGATTAAATTATAGTCGTAATGAGCATTAAGGGAAGTTTAAGTAAAAAATAAATATCGTATGTCTACGCAATTTCAAACTAATTGGCTATTGGATTACTAATAATGTGTAATCTATCATTAAGATACGTTTCCAAAATCATATACCGCGAGAACATTAATTCTTTTTGACGGTAATTTTGCATCTTCTTCTTGTCACTTTCTCACATGATATAATCAGAAAATTTGATAATAGAGTCGATTTTTGAAATTTGATATATTAGCATTCTGAGGGTTTGGAAGAACGTGTTTTTGGAAAAATGTCTCTGTTTGTGTGTCTGCGTGTGTGGTCGAATTTTTCTCAGAAACCATAAATAGAGAAAAGTTAAGACATTGCTTTAGGTTTGATACCGTGAAAACTGGAATCCATGCGGTTTTGGTAATATTTAATTAAGAGCAGGGCACTTTACTTTTGTCATTCTGGTGTTTTCTAGAAAACAACCCAATTCTTTGTATATTTGTATGTTTAATCTACAGTTTAATTCATAATAATTGCCATAATCTTTGGAATCTTTGGAAGGCCCTTTGCCGTTGTAAATTTTTCCGTTTTCCCATGTTGTTCCCGAACGGCATTATCTATTCCTACTAAAGTTACATCAGAATTAAACCGGTAAATGGCTATAATTGTCATTCAAAACATTGTTTTAAAACCGCTCTTGAGAACATTTTACTTACTGAGAAAGTTTAATTTTTCCTAATTTTCGAAAAAATTGATGATTTCTTCAATCTTCCCAATTTGCCTTGAGCTGTTTGCTTAATACCAAAAATCTTTATTGAACACATTCTTCCCAGTAAAACCCAAAAGTTGAAAGGGTTAAATAATAAACATAACTGAAAAGATAATATACGTTTAATTCACTTAAGGGGCAAACGTACGTAGGGCAATAGTCTCATATGAGAAAGTTATACGATGGATGCATCACATATCGTGTTATTTCATCTCTAACACTGCATACAATTTCTCCTTTGGACGTAATCTCATACGAAATGTGAATTGACAGTTTTATAGAGGTATAACATATTCGACATTCGTATATTCGACATTGAAACTGTGATGTTATATTAGATCAATAGTATTTATAGCAATATTAGCAATAGCGTTACTATGCTATTGTCTCACAAGGAGCTAGGGGACAACCATCAGAGGATATAGGAGGGAAGACCGAAAAGTACTCTTTGCGATACTTGTGCGTTTTCTCATCTTAAAAAAAAAAATAGGAAAGAATTAACGATTTTAAGTTCAACTTCACAGTATGAATGTCAAACGGCTTTTAATTCGATTTTTTTTAATTCTGAATATTGTTACGAATTGATCCCTCATGTTCCACTTATAAAGGCAAGCACACACATACACAACTTTAAGAAGTTTCTTGACTTGAGAAGTATTCTAATGAAAAACGAAACGTATATTCGAACAATGGAAGATCCCAAGATCTCATGTGTGAAAATAAATCGTGTCACATTGAATAGTCGTTATTCTAGAGTAATTCCGTTTGAAATAAAACGAAGAAATGCAAAGAAACGTTTCATATTGTGATGGAAATACTCGTCGGAACAAATCATTTCCCATGTAAATGTTGGTGCGTTTTAATGTTTAATATATTAACGTGACGAAGCTGCCCCATACAAGAGCAAGGGTTAAACCATTGCTAAAACACAATTCTTAAACGATGCTTTTAACAATTTAATGAATAAGAAAGCAGTAATGATCCAAGCCTAGCAGTAATCAAACGTGGCAAATGGCTATATGAAGTTTCCTCCTACCTGCGTCTCTATCCTCATGTCATGTCATCTCTACTCTGTAACCTGCCTGTATTATTGAAACTGTTAGAAAAAATTCTAGTAAAACGACTAAACCCAATCATCAATGAAAACTATCTGATTCCGTCACATCACTTTGGATTCAGAGGAAGACATTCCACTAATGTCCAGATTCACAGAATTACAAATAAAGTAGGAAAGTTTAAGGAATGTAGAAATGCATTCTACAATAGTAAAATATAAATTGGAGATATATCTGTCTAAACTGTTTTCTGATATTCCGGTGTCCGAATTCTCTGAAAGCCATTTTAGAAAGGATCCACGAAAGCCTAATCTCGACTAAACAATTAATAATGGAACAACAAAGTGAACTAGAGCTTTTGTACACAAGTGATACACACTTACAAGTACTGATACTCATACAAGTTTCCTGGCTGAGAAATGACTTCATAACAACGTCTGCAACCAACGTCACTGCTATTACCCGTTGATACTGACCATGAAGCAGCAGAAAAATTACAAACATTATTTAAAAAATTAACAAGTGGACAAAAAAGTGGAAAATAATATTTAATGAATCAAGGTCTGCATTAATAAACTTTACCAACTCATATCCATAAACATAAATAACATGCACAAATCATTTTTAAAAACAGAAAAATACTTTTGGCTGCGCTGGCCATATTGATGTTTATATTGAAAAGATAAGAGCATTAGTTACAAACTATAGAAAATGCACTGAATGATTGAAATACACTCGGTTGAATGGAAATGACCTATAGAACTATATTACTCAGACCAATGTACGAATCCTTCAAAGGTATAAAAGTAACGTACTAAACAATATCATAGAGGCACTTTGATACATCCAAGACAATAACTATTTTCAGGACCTGTGGAAGTATACGTATACTAGTGTACAAGCCAAATCCAAAATTGCTACGAGTCACTCCCCCGAGATGTCCACTATGAGGCGATTCGGTTCCTAGGCAATGCAGGGTTAACAAGAAAAACCAAGAGAAAACCGTAGTTTTAAGTAAACATGAACTGATTTTTGATATATATTTTTTTCTGAAAACGAAAACAAGATAACTTCAAAATGACGAAAATAATGTCAGTCACGAGTACATCCAACAATTTTTATTTATATTATTTTCAAACACATTTATCCAGTTTATACCGTACAATATTAACGTTAATGTTCTCTCACTCGATAAAGATATTCTCTATAAAATGTTAAACTTGATGCAATTTTTAGTTGTTAGGGATAGTGTATCTGCCATAGTCACGTGGTAGCAACAATAGCTATATCTGTCAAATTCCCATCCGCATCCCTAAATCTTCAAATCGTCAAAGTATGAGTGGTAGACTAATAGGTGTAATTTCGATATGTCAAAAATCCGATGGAGATGAATTTATATCTACGGGTTGGAGACAAATCAGGACCCCTCTTTAATCCCCTGATACGTAAAATGATAATTTAGATGGGATTTTATACGAACATTTTTATCTACAACTGCCAAATATAAATTTCGTTAAATATCCGATCTTTGATAGGTAAAGTTATTCATTGTAATTTACATTGGAATAATAGTACAATTAGAATAGCATTACTCCGCTCTATTGATTGCAAATTTAATGTAATCTTTATTGGCGATAATCTTCATTACACCTTAATTGAAAAATATGTGTGTACTATAACGCCGGCTAATTTAAATATTTCCACGAGACGCGTCTCTGGTCGACACGGTCTGGAATTGATCGGATGCGGATTCCCACGCGAGCTACGCGTTAGGTTAGTGCCCGTCTGCGGTTACGCGAACCCTCCTTTTATGTTTGCCGTATGTATCAATCTTCCTCTAGGACGCGCCGTGAAAGATCCGACGGATTAAACCTGAGGAGGGGAGGTCCTTTCTGTGTCCCCTATCTCCTTTATTTTATTTTATTTTTTGAACAGTTCATGCTTCGTAAGGGATTCGATGTTTTATTGTGCATGTTATTGTATCCTTAGATATTGGTATGACAAAAAAATGACATTTTTCCGCTCGGATTGTCATCGGTTAGAGTTATTAGGATACGAAAGGGTGGAATGAAATCAGATGGGGTGATGTATCTCGTATAAAATGACGAGCAATGCTAATTAGGTTTATTTGAATTGTGCAATATGAATTGTGGTTCCAACAAGCTTTTGGGAAGAAAAATCTCTAAATCCCAAACCGCATAATTTGTGAAAAATTTATTTCTGTAGTGACCTCAAACTTGATTGCGTAGGGCAGTAATTTACGTATTTCATTTAATGTTATTCATCCTCTTTCATTGTCGAAATTCATTAGGTCATTTAACCCATACATTGTTACGAATATCGCTGAGGCAGTACTATTTACCTCAACGATACCTGTATGATCATTTTACGTTTTCGGGTATTAACGACCCACCTGCATCATCGAATAGAGACATTTCAACCCAACATCCAACAAGTGAAGTTGTACATGTATTTATGTAAACCAATAGAAGTAGTTATCACCAGAAATGAGTTTCATTTCAGTGGGGCCTAAGACGAACCATTACACATGTATACAGTCCGATCTCTTACCTAGCTTAGTGTGCCAATGTTCAAATTGTATTATAGATGTATATAATCCAATCTTCTTTGTTTTCTGTCAAGGCATTCGCTTCTCTGAAGGCTTCGTCCTTCTTGCTTTACATATTCCACTAGGTTGGTTCTTTGCTTTTACCTTTGCATTTTAACCGTTAAGATTTATTTGGCCATTTTTCTCAGCTATCCTGGCCATTTTACTTCATTTTGGTAAAACATTCAAAGCGTCATTCTTGACTTCTAATTGTGATATTCAAGAAGTTCTCCACTCTGCAGATGAGTATACGTACATAATATATACATAGTAAAATATCACTTATGTTTAATCCACTGTAGTTAGTTTGAATTTGGTTCGGAATTCTTCTTCGGTATTCAGGGGTACAGAATTTCTACAACTTGTTACTTGTTTTTTATTGCATTTGTCCATCTCTAATACCATAAGTTAATAATCATATAATGGTTACATGAACATGCCAATATTTTAAACTAAGATTGTCTTTTCTGAAATGTCTTTCAGTTTCTTTTTATAGGAATTAAACACCTCTATTTCCATCTAATTTGTTCGGTATCTTTAATAATTTTCTATGTGGATCAGTTGTAATATAGTTTCAGTTTAGAACGTCCTAATCCAGATCTCACCGTTATAGGTCGACATTGTTTTGAAAATGTCAACATCATATGATCTTGTGTTTTTCATTTCCGAAATGTCTTTTCAGTAAAACAGGATACTGAGGAAATACTTGCCTTGTTGCAATTAACCTTTTATACTTGAATTCTGTTTTGTATTCTAATATTTTTCTTATATCAGCGTTGCATTTTGATTCAAAATATTCGAAACTTTCCGTTTATTCCATTTAGTTGTCAAATAAATATACTGACACTTTTAGGTTTTCTCTTCCAATCACATTAACCTTGTTTTTTACATTTCTCCTTGAACGGCCATAAAGTTGGCACTTGGAAGCGCGCAATAGCTTACTTATATATTTGAGTTTGAAGTTGAAGCTTAGAATTTAAGGCTCAACTTAATGAATTTCACTATTATCCTAATATTAAACACTATGCTAAGTACGATTCGATATTTTTATAGTTACACAAATTAAAATTTTCGTGTTTGAAATAGTTGTTTTAATTTGACCTAGTAATTACATATTCCTTTATCTAAAATTGTGGCAGCCGTGCTGCCGTGTTGCCATAGTGAACATGTTCTCTAGAAACGGATTATGTAACAATAATAACTCAGCAATATAATATTAACATGTTATAGTTTTCGTAGTGACCCATTTACTTTGCATCAAACTGCACAATTGATTACTCGTTAATAAATGTTATGTTGATGAAAACACAGCTATATTAATATTTCTTCTTAAACGTTATTACCAGACTGAAGCATTTTGAAACTTACATGAACCTATTTGATTATACTATTCAAGCTTTAACGTTCACTATTCAAGCCATTCATCGCTTACAAAATTCTAGGAAAACCTCCAAAGTGTTTTAAGGTGTCATTCAGTTTTTATAGTACATTAATTTTAAATGGGGACGTTCTTGTATTCAACTTGGAAACGATTTAGGAAAATCTGGATATTTTCTGTGGTCTACTGACAAGGAAATATATAGAACCCATTAAACTTTCGAGATTCAATATTAAGGCACTATTGGCGCTTTAACGTTGTAGAAGAACTATGTATACTTATTTTTTATTTTTTATTTTCTAATATCAAAACGAAATTATTTGAAACACCTGGAAACCTTTCAAATTTAACTTTGAGACAATCATTGTGGTTAAAGATCCCATAAGAACTTTTGCGTTCAATACTACACTAATCTAGGGTTATTAAGTTTTGTAATGTTTGAAATTAATGCAAAAGTAAAGATATTCAAAATAGCTTCTAGATTCAAATTCTAGCCTCTCTAAATTCTAAAGGAATTAATATTAATATTTTCAATCAACATTACTTGAATTTTAAGGTGAATGTTTCAGATACATTGAGCACCTAAAATCGCAAACCGTCAAAACCTCTCATACCTCCATATCCTTCCGTCCATTTACAAATAACAGCTGCTAAATGCTGAGTAGATCAAAAAACGGTAGTGAAACCATTTGCATTTTTGGCATATTTTCAGGTGTTAAGATTCCTAAAATTGGACTGTTACCTCAGATTCTCAGAGAGGGCACATTTCTTGTTATTGTTATTCAGAGATCTATTTACCGGTTTAAAAAGAAAATCCGATCTCGGGAAAATCGATTTCGTCGCCACTCGGCATAGTTATTTTTTTCCCATGCAGGATCGTGTAGGGGAATTTCACGACTACAATTTTCTATTTACGGAGATACCGCTTGAAACGCAACGATGTTTTCGAGTTTCAGATTTTACGTTTTGAAAGTTAAAGGTAAGTATAGGTAAATATGGTAAACTCAGCCGGAGGAAACGTAGACTCGTGGGCTCTTCCGTTACGGTTTGTAGTCGCTTTCGTGTTTTCTTGAGTGTTAGTATAATTCCATGAGGGTTGCAACGGAACGACAGGGAGATGTGTACGTCGTAAGAAAGGGGTCATTTTTGATATTATTTCCAGAAGGAATAAGATAGATTTAAACCATTTAACACATGGTCATAACAAAAAAATTCTACTGATGGTTCCTAACGCAGAAATGTGAAAACTATTATGATTACCATTATCGATCTTGCAGCAACACCGAATTACCACACCGTCATAAAATGATCCTCTCATCTCATATCATTTTACCCTGCTATCTAAATCGACCTCAAAATCAAAATCAATAATTTTGGAATGTACGAGCTGAGTATACATGAAACCCAGATCTCTCAAAATGTGGTTCTGGCCAATAACATACCTGCCAAGGAAATAATATTGCCTGGAATTATGGAAGTGACTCGTAATATGAGCGGATTCGGATTATTTGTAGGCATCCTGGCGGGTTTATGTTTCGTGTAATTGGTTGTTAGTAAACACGGTGGATTATTTTTAATTATCATATCCATTGCATCAGTAAATTCCTTGTACCTTTGTTTAAGGACAATATGGATGAATGTTATGGTGTCGAGTTTTGGGATTAACATTAATGCGATGCAAACATACCTTGCACGGCAACACTCGCGACGAGTCCTATCGTTTCTTTACCAATGGAGCTGTGTCACCACACATCGACTTCGCATGGATTAATTGGACAGCGAGTTACTTAACATTTAATAATTAACTGGCACAAACTCTTTTCTAGTCGTGTTAAATCATTCTCTCTCACACAACTAATAACTGTGATTATGTCAGAGGCCACAAAACACAAAAGCGATGGACTATGGAGTGTAGAATTTTTATCAGAGTTCTTCCAGCTATCTACTGCTAGCACAACTGATGCGCGTGCAGCTCCAGCCCTCCGCTTGTCATCTCATAAGTATACTAATCGTCAAACAAAGTTGCGCTCATATCGTCAAAATTTTATCATATGTCTATTTAGAGTATTGCCAGATTTTCGGCAACGTATCTGTGTCGTATTCTACGCATATTTTATAGACATTAAACACTTCCTTAGAATAAAAAAAATTTCAAATAATCAAATGTGAATATATGTCTAAAGAAATGTTTTTTAGAAACATGATATATGCGTATGTTTGTTGTATGCGTAGTTTCATTGAATTTAAAGGACCGGCCATCTAATATTTTCTGAAAAATTTTAATCAACAAGTAAGTAATGGCAACGTGTAGTAATAGCTACTGTGCTACGTTGCCGGATTTTATCGAACGTTATAGATATTGTGAAGGCTTTTTATAAGTAAGTTTACGTTTTATGATTACCTTGACACGCTTTGTTTACACTTGTTGTGAAATGATTTTTGCCATCAGAGATTCTAATTTTTAATTCAGCTGCATCATAAACTGCATATAAAAACTTTTTTTTCAAACCAAAAATAAATAGTCTACAAGCGAGGCAGTATTTTGGTTTTTTAGTTACCAAAATGCCCAAACAAATGAATAGCAGCTCTATGGAACTCATGCTGTTCTTAATTCACTATTTTGAGCAAGAAAGGGATAATAATGGGCTCTTGTTGCCCTTAAATGCTGTTCAAGAGGCAATATATTTTTAATAATAAATATAAAATAATATTACAGTATGAATATTTAATATTATTGTAGTGTGTATCTGCTGCTTTAAACGTCAGTTTAAGAACGGTAAACAAAATCTGTCAAGCCGATAAAAAGTGTGAAAAGTTGGAGTCGCCAGGGAAAAACGTAGCTATTCTAAGCGTATTATAAACATGACAACATTTAGGTACAAGTTCTATCCGTGATGCTTTTTATAATATCTAAGAAAGAAGTAAGTAGTATTAGCTTTATGTCTCACAATTTGCTATTTCTCAATAATTCCTTTAGTCATAACAATTATATATTTGTTGTTTTTAGAACAACATATAACCATCAATCCCTTCACTCTCAACTAGCAGATAGGGAATTGAGTTCAATGGCATTGCCACTTCTTTGAGGAGATCGCTCAAAGAACGTGTATTTAGATGGATGAAGGATAATCCACGAGGTGGACTCATGGAAATAACAAATGTTGCTGCGTAAAGTGTACAAATCTTGAGGTCTTATAAACAAGCTAAGAATGATGCTTTATATCAGTTTGTGTTCCTCGATGGGACCCGGATATTTCAAAAAGGTCGATCGAAAAGACCATCGATCGATCTTGGCAAAACGAAAACTTTAGGAGTGTGAAAACTATTAAATCAGAAGGCAAAAGTTTTGTACTATAATTAAAGTCTTAAGTACAATACAAACAAAAGAACTTTTTGGGAAAATAGAAAACGAACTGAAAATCAACACCCAACTATATTAAAAATAAACAAAACAGACGTTGATCGGTTTCGATTATCTAGCAGTCATCTTCTGGCCAAATATATAAAAAGACAGATTATAGAATAGTACCTCTCATTAATGTCATGTATGAAAATATATGTCATTAATGTCATATGTGCATATATATATATATATATATATATATATATATATATATATATATATATATATATATATACATATATATACAATGAACCTCCTTTTAAGCGACATTTCTGTTTTCAATAAAAACTATCGCTCGGATGGGTTGTCGTTAAATAGGGATGCTATATTTATTACGAAAACAAGTTGTCCCACGTAAATATGTTTATTAGATACTAATTTGTATTTATATAATGTATGTATGTATATTTCAAGGTAAATAAAACGTGAAAATATTAAGACGGAATGGACATATATCTAATCGGTCATTTAGATTACAAATTTATTACTATCAAAATCTTATAAATTATGGTATGGAATAAAAAAAATTAAATATTTTACACGTTATTTACAGTCATAATATATACATACATATTGCCTACATATATATTGTACCTGTTACTTATTTAAAATAATCCATAATATTAGGTATCATGGGCGGAAAGATTTTGTTATGACGAGAAGCATTAGTTTTCTCCCCAACTGCAATATAACATCAGGAAACCGTTATTCGTTCTTTCGTATATTTTTCCCCAAATCAATTTTCTTGTACCTCAGCTAGTGTTTTGACTGGTATCATTTTATAAAATAATGCTGTTTCATCCATGTTAAAAATTTATTGTGACCGTAGTTTTGAAGTACAGTTTTCAGTCTTCAGCAGACTGGTTGTCTGCTTCACCCTTTTCACCAGAAACGGTTCTAAAAACAGTATTGTTTCTAGTTCTTAAGCGATTTAACCAGCCATTACTGGCTGTAAAATCTTGAACATCTAATTTTTGTGCTATTTCTTTGGCTGTTTCTTGGAATTAGAGGCCACTTAGAGCAATCTTCTTGACCCGTGCTCTTTTAAACCATTTCAAGACACAACCATTTACTTCAGCAAACTTTTCCGTTCGTTTCCGTTATAAGCTCCCAGCTGAACCACCTTCTCATTGACTGAGAACAGAGACTTTATATTTTAGAATGAAGCCAATTTGCGTCCTTCCGCATTTAAACCGTTCTGCCAGCTTCATTTGTGGTAAGCCTTCGATTTAAACTGCTTTACAGGCATGAACTGATATGGTGAATCGCCTGAATAATACTAAACCAGAAAAACAATTCAAATCCGCATTTACCCTCGCGACGGCAGCGGATGAGTCCTAATCGCTTATCGAAATTCCCTCAAGCAAGTAAATTTTTCGGGTTTTTCGAGACAAGTTGTTCTTTAATACCAGGTATAAAATCTTGTATTTACATGAGGATGAATTTTAACAGGTAGGTCGCACGTCGGATAGAGGAGTTGTTATTTAATAGGGGTAAACTGAATACATTTAATTTTAATATATATTTCATATTACACAAAAAATGAATAATTTCTTTTCTCGAATCAAACAATTTTTTAGTCATTTGTATCGCTATGATGTCCGTGATTTGTTTGCTGGAATAATATTGTAACGACCGACCTGTATTATGATAGTTTCCATTCCATTTCTAGTTGTTTACGTAAAAAAACAGTGAATGTTAATGTCGACATTAGGAGACTAAAACGTGTATACGTCACTCGGGGCGAATTCGTTACAATTTGGGGGCTCGTCCGGGATTTGTTAGACAAGAATGGCGAACAATAATGACGGCGATGATAACTCTGCTGACGACTGATAACACATTGCGGGGTGGCAAGCGAACCAAGCTGAGCAGGGTTTTTGTCTGAAACAAAGGCTGGCGCGACTCGAGACACCACAGAACACGAAGTTAAATACTGCAGACTCCACACACATACATACAAATATAACACCTAGATTAAGTGCTATACTCATATTCGTAAATCGTATTGGGGGACGGGCGCTATTCATTTTAGTACAAGTATTGATGATAGTTGAACACGGGGTTGTGCGCCTGGAGCCATCAAGCAAGAGTGTTTTATTTGAATTTTAGATCAACTATGGCGAGATTCTCGGAGATGAACATCGTTCGAAAAGAAGAGGTCAACTTGCTTCCAGTGAACAAACTCTGTGGGATTTCCTAAGATGAATATCGTCCGAGAAGGAGGGGATAGCAGGCTCGCAATTGACAAATTCTAGCGGGATTTCCGAAGAGGAATATTGTCCGGAAAAGAAAAGATACAATACTGCTTTCCCACAATTTTTACCATGGTTTTCTTTGAGTTCGAGCGAATACTGAGGCTGGTGCACAATGCTCCATGGAAGTTATCGTTAAGTTATCACTGTGACACAAATTTTTCAATGCATTTTCTCCAATGGAAGACTTTGAATGACTACTTCGGAAGACACGTCATTCGCTGACACGATGTGCTGTCAAGGAAGATGATCCGAGTGTCGAGAACGACACTGAAAATAGAAGGGATAGTGTAACGACGGACCTGTATTATGATAGTTTCCATGTCATTTGTAGTTGTTTATGTGAAAAACAGGGAATGTTAATGTCAACATTAGGAGAAAAAATTCTGTACCTCACTCTGGCCGAATCCGGTACAATATCATATCCTGGGCAAATTACAACTTATAATGTGCAAGGCAAAAACAAGACTATATGCGAGATTTTCTAAAAGAAACATCAGTGTTTCATCAAAGAATGATAAATTGTATATTACGCAGCCTCACAAACGCAATGAGTTTCTTTTAGAATTCAACCTTCTGCATTATTATATGTCCCAGTGTCAAAGCACCCTAAATGAGGTTTTCCTTTTGACACCTCAAACACTGAGATAGGAAATAAAGGTGTCATGGACATATTCTTTAACAAAAATTGTACACTTGAATATGTAGCCGCTGGATCACACTTTTAATTTAAATTAAATGAAATTAAATTTAACTACAAGTAAATTCTTATACGCTAGTTCAAATGAAATATCCTCTATTTCTTTTATTTATATTTATTTATAATTGTGTTCAAATTCTTCAGATCATTTTAGCCCTAATGTAATTAATGCAACATTTGTACGATATGGTGGAATTTCCGCACACGCACGGCGCACGCCACCTAAGACAAAATTTGGGGCTATGATGAACAAGACGATCACCCTACCGATCCTGTCCTACGCTTCCGCAGCGTGGGGCCATTCCGCCAAATTCCACGTCGAGCGATTATGAGCCCTGGAATCCATAGCGCTGCGCTGCATCGTGGACGTCTCTTGATACTTGAGCAACAGGCATTTCCTACATAGAGAGTGTGTGTGAGAGAGAAAAACAGACAGGGGGAGAGAGAGATAGAGAGAGAGAAAGAGGGACAGAGAGATATAGAAAAAAGGACAGAAAAAGACACAGAGAGAGAAAAAGAGGGACAGAGAGAGACACAAAGAGAGAGAAAGAATAGAAAGATTGGGAGAGCAAAGAATATCTTCTTCAAGGCGGAGGAGCACCAAAAACCGCTTGCTGAACAGCCTCTGGATTACCATCCCCACTTCAGGAAAATGTATCGACGCCCTAGGACCCACTCCGCTGTTGAGGACTGCTAGACATGGCACTACACCGATTTCGATTCAAATATAGTGATCGAACTATCTCAAACAAGTCCATATTTAACCTTATTTAAGACAAAGACACTCTTCTTCTAAAGAGTTTACGCCGCCCCTATCAATGGATATAGATGGTCTATTTACTTCGTCTAACCGCTACGATGTGCGGAGTTTGACACTATCAAATGAGATAAACGAATTATTCCACGGCTGGGAGTTAATCTGTTCTTTCTTATAAGATGTCTTTTATCTATTGTGCTGTCCACAAAGATTTCCGCTTGTAAATAAAAAAAGTAAAAACTTTTTTAACATCTGATGATTTGATCAATGTGCATCAATGGCTTGACTTTAAAAACTCTCGGAATATAGGAGGGTACATTTTCTCTCCATTTCTAATGAGAGTTAGATTTACTTTATATACGATCTATATACACTGGCCGAAAGTAATATATCGAACAATTGCCTCTCATCACGTAACTACCCCAAACCAACATAAAGCCTATCAGCGTTTTCAACGTTTCCAGCATTTCACTACTATTAACGGTGACATAGGTTCTCGATATTTATCACAGTTTCCATCGACTTAGGTCAATACCGCTGCCACTTCTAGTTTATTGTTTAAATCCTTAAGTATTCTTCAGGAAGATAATTGTAAATTATGCAAACACCCCTTGGAAAAATGAAAATCCGTACAATCGCTTTATACCTCAACTAAACAATCCCCAGTTAAGATTAGCTTTCATTCAGGCACACAATGACGACTCTTCCCTGAGAATAAAAGATTTTTTTTTGTTCCCCTCGGTGTTCCCGCATTCTTTCTCATTGCCTCTCGAATTAAACGTAATCCTATTTCGTTATTTAGTACGAATATCACCTTCGAAAATAATTCCCTTTTGAGAATAAAATTGAAGCTCTAACGAGATTATCTCGAAAGGAGGGAAGTGTATTACTTTCACTCGTCGTCGAATGTAATTTCGTCGAAAGATAATTATTTAGAGAGAAGGGCGACTTCTACCAAAAAGCGATAGAAGGAGAAAGACAGAGAGAAAGAAAAATCGTAATCGAAGCGAATTATGAGTAAAGTTGACGAAGTGGGGGCGGTGACATGAAAGGAGGGAAAATTTTTCTCGGAATTGGTGGATTCTGGAACGACGCCTATGGCAAGAAATCATCACCGACTCTAATTATAGAAAGGACGAAAAAAGGACCAACAAAGAAGACGACGAAGTTTTGTTTTTTGTCTGGAGTGTTTTTAATGGAACCTGTATAATTTTTTGTCACTTAATGGTGTGAAAACGAAAGGGAGAGAGGATTGAGAAGAGAAAGAGAATACACGAAAATTAGAAAAGTCCAGTAATTACTCGGGGCCGGGAATATTTTTTAATTTTTGGGGAGAAATCTGCTTGTTAAAGAGTCCTTTCTGTAAAGAATTTTCGTTCTTAATTAAACGGGAGATATCAGAGCATAAAATTAGCTCTGTTTTTGGATTGCAGAATATGCGATTTCTGGTCTCGCACTTCAAGCGATCTGGCACCATTCGGTCGAAGTATATATCACTCGTATCACCTTCGATTGGGTTGGAAAAGTGTCTCTGATACAGAATTTAATAAAAAAAAAACAATGCAGATTTCAAAAGGGTCGTGTCGATCGTAAATTCGCTGAATTATCAATCTCGGGATATGTAACAAGAGAAGCAATGAAAGGAGGGACGAGAATAAAAAGTGCGGGAATAAGAAAGATTCGTAGCTAAGAATATCTTTCCAATCACAACTATATCCACTGTAATGCTTATTCCCTATTCAAACTAAATATGGGATGCCTTAATAAAATTGCATAACAAATTAGTTGCATATTTCGTTCGATCAAATTGTAACAGCTTTACAGCACCGTCTGTGGTAGAATTTTGACACAAAGGTGAAAACTTAGTTGAGATTGACGCCGATATTACGTATTTTGGAAGTTTTTGGGGAAAGGTTTCAGTTCCCTAATTCTAAACGCCAACCTTTTAAAGAGTGGGAGCCCTATCAAGCTCTAGTATGAGTATTATGCTGTATATCGGCTAGTTTATAATCAGGAGAGAAGCGGTGAGTTTGGTAGGAATGTATGCAGATGCTTCGAATTGTTCAAATCGCTTTATTGGTGCGAAGGCCATAATAATCATTTACAATAGTTATTTTTAAGTTAAATATATCGACCAAGAAAGGTGTGTCCACGTTGTTGACATCGGTTAAAATAAATTAAGAAAATGATTATTTCCCGTGAACGGAAATAAATTTAAATATTTTGTTAAATGCGTTGAGTGTAAAATGGTTGTCTACAAATCTTATGGAATCAGTTTAATGTTTTATAACTGATATTAAAACAGTCATACTTTAGTGAAAGTAACAAGGGAGTGAATTGTATTGCGGTGATTTGCGCTGAAAATGTACAATGTAATGGGTAATTAATTACAGGACTGAGAAAATTATAAGACAATTAGACTGGAAAAGAAACGTATTGGTGAAACCTTTAATATAAATAACCAACCCACATATTTACAATTTCCAACTGCGATCGTTTTAAGCCAAGAATGAAATTTAAATTACATAAAGATTTAAAAGACAACCTTGAGGAGTAACATGTAATTCCGTACAGAAAATCTAAGCGAAGTATTAAACGCAGTGAGAGGAAAATACTAGATACTAGTATTTAGTAGTAGTATTAACTAATTGATCTGTTAGGATCACCACACTTATTTGAAAAAGATTTAACAAATTCTATTCGTTTCCATAAAATGTAAAAAGGTACCGTTTCTTGGCACACTGGATGCATGAATTAACATTATTATTACTATTAATATTACGTTTTATTCAAATCTGAAATTGTTTATAGTAAGGGTTAATGGCACAGAAAAAAATTCTCCCAACGATCTGATACAACATTGGCCGCCTTCCAAGCAGTAAGGTTTTGATATAGTAAAGAGGTATGCACTTCCATGCGTTTAGGCGGTGCACAGTAAATGAGTCTAGACAATAACCCCCGAGACAATCACCCCCCCGGACATGTACCCCCGGACATTCACCCCCCGGACATTTACCCTCCGTACCAAATACCCCCCGGATAAATACCCCCTATATGCAATAAAACAGGAAAAATACAACGATTTGAAAATAAAGTTTATTGGGGACAAACAGAAAAAAGTAGATGATGTGAATATGAAATAATTCTACTATCTTACTATAATTCTAAAATATGATGCAAGTCATACAAGATTTATACGTACATACAATTACATTTTAAAAAGAGAGATTATGAGCAATTCCGCGAATATACTCTAAGATGTCTCGTTCTTCATAGCTTTGCACTATATTGAGAATGCGTGCATTGGAATCGGCATACTTTTTTCTTTGTGATGGTGGTGGATGTCCGGCTAATATTTGGGTGCAATATACCTGTTGTATCGCCTGTTCCCTTTGTAAATAGGAAATAAATTTATATATAGTGGGGTGACATCCGCCAACATTCGACTGAAAACTTCGATGCCATCCCTCCACCGAGTTGTTCGTTTTCGGTAATTCATCCTTGGACGCTCAAACATATTCCACATGCTCTTGGGAAAAATTGGATGTCGTCGTCGACTATTTCGCTGTGGTCGTCCGAGATAGGTACCTTCAAGATAGTCTGCAATTGGCAAGCACTCGGGGGGTAACATTTCACATACTCTTTGAAAAGCATTACCTACTTCGTCCATTGGAGCAAATGCCACTGCTGGTATCGTTCGAAGTTCAAGTGAAAAGTCAGAATTTTCTGGGTACCTTTGCTGTAATCCATTCCGCTGAATTTTCCTGTATATGTTTTGGCTCAAGTGGAAGAAGCATCCTTTAATGTCACTGGCCGGAAAGCTTTCCTGGAGGATATTAGCAACCGTCAATTCAAAGTCGACCATGATAATTTGTGGCTTCAAATTGGAGTTTAGCAATATTATTTCCTGGAATAACCTCATGTAAATATGTTGTGTCTTGTTCGGCAGCAGTGCGTAGACGCATGGAATGGTTCTTTCATTGGCTAATCCATGGATCACAAACAATTGGAAGAATAGGTCGGGGGCTGTTTTGAATGTCCCATCCATGAACCAATGAGCAGTCGTTTCAAGAAGTCGAAGATTTGCAGTTGTTCCAAAAATCAGCATTCTGCCCGCATCGTTTCGCCGGAATCGAACAGAAGAAAATCTGGTACTGGTAAATGTCCGGGGGGTATTTGGTACGGGGGGTAAATGTCCAGCGGGTGAATGTCAGGGGGTATATGTCCGGGGGGTGATTACTTCGGGGGCTATTGTCCTAATACCACTTGCAGTAAGACTTCTGTTGGCCGTTTCCCTGAAAATCGATCATTTTCCTATTGTATGTCGAACGCACTTAAGTAGAAATTTAATTTTGACCATATAAGTAAAATCAAATTTTGCAACTTTTACGTGGCTGGAAGTCCTCGTTTATTGTACACTGTAAATAGAAGCTTACTTTTTTCTTTCTTTGTTAAATGTTCTTAGTTACCTAATACCTTTTCTGACCCTCAACCCTTTTTCTTTACTTTTTTTCGTCACTGCCTCCTATTAGTCTATCGGGATTTGTAAATTTTTATAAATTAATGTAGACAAGACCTGAATCCACCATCTCACTACTGAGGTAAATGAAAAAAAAAAAATGTAAAAAGGTGAAAGCAAATTTGGGTTGGGGGGGTCGGGGGTCTGAAAGGTTTTTATTTCAACATAGAGATGGCAACAAAACCACCCTTCGGATGAGTCGTTGTGTATTTTTGTAAAAATGAAAAAGTAGTACATTGAACTGCCATTAAGTATTTGCCTTTAAAGGGCAATTTGTCTACGCTAATATATAATAACTAGACCGTTAAGTTTAAATGATGGATATGTGAAATTGTGTATGTAAATAGAAGTTGTGTATACTTGTAAAGAACGTGTTTGTTCCATATTGCATCACGAGTTAGGTATGAAAAGGCTGTACACATGTACACCACGTGCTCATGTTACCGATTAACGTGTTGCCGATGAATGTATTGAAACTTGGACGATAGACTGGGAAGTAGAAATTAGTCCAAAAAAAGCAAAAAATTTTCGGCTGCATAAGTGAAGGCGACTGTCTTTGAGATAGTATCTGAAGAATCTTTGAGATAGAAAAGGAAGAAACCAATACATTAGCATACTACGCATGATTACTTAACAGGCTTAAGGCAGAAATTGCGGAAAAAAGATTTAATTCACCAACACCATGCGCCATCTTGCACCCCAGCGGTTTCCATGGCCCAATCCACTAATTACGGTTACGGTTGAAGCGACTATGTAAAAACGTAAAAATAAATATTGTCACTTAATGCCAAAAACGAATATTCAAATACGAAGTATTTTATAAATTTTATAATTCTCAATAGAAATCAGCTCCAAAATTCCATGTATTGTTTAAAGTAAACAAGCGAAATGTACGCAATAATTGAACGCGATAAGTAGGCGTTGCTAGTTTCGAAATCGGAAAGGAGGAAGCAGTCATTCATTGACGCGGGCTCGGCTCGAGAAGGGTGGTCTCAAAAGTTGAAAAAGATCTGCAAGTGGCTCTGTGACGTGTGTCCTCTGCGTATGATCTTGTAAGTACCGTAAGTTATATATTCTATTTTTATGTGCTGGGACTTATTATTTTTTTTTGGATCTTGTTATTTCGTTTTCTCGTTGTGTCAATCTGTTGGATTGGATAGTAGTTGAATCCCTGTAATCTTTTCTCCCTGTAATAAATAAATTATTTTGGAACCTCTTTAGTTTTTTGTTCGAGAGACCGGAAAGGGCTCAGGGATAATGTTGAATCAAACCAGAAAAACATTCCTTAAGACGAGTTCCCTGAAGTCACTGTTGTATAGAGGCGTGACAATATGAAGAATGAAGACAAAAGGTCTTGTATGTGAGTTAAGTGGGAAACTTTTCACATCGTCTTCATATATTACCTTTCGGTCAGAATCGAGAATTAACGTTCAATGATATGTACCCCAGAACATTTGTAAAGTTGTACGGACTGTGGTGGTTTATCATAAGACCGAATCCATCAAGATTTTTGCCTCTCACATTCGTTTCCTATTAGAACCAGGAATGAGCTTCAGCTAGTATGACACCGTTCGTGAACTAAGCAATCCAATGCGAAACTGTTCAGCAAGAGTAGTAGAGCCTTTCGCGTATCAAATTCATTTAGTTCAGACCTTGATAGAAAACTCAGGTAATATGTAAAACCTACGATACTTTTGGTGAAGTAAACAATACAACGAGCTATTGTGTTGCTATTTCGCTATTGCTATTGAATTGGTTAAACACTTACTGACTTCAACAGATCTGCCACGAGCGGTTATTACTTGTTTTCGATCTTCAAATTAGGTATGATATGGGGAACATATTTCCTTGTAACGAGGAGGTAATCGTATCTGTATACACCTCTTTTGTAGAGCAAAAGGTTACAATTATTTGAAAGGATTACCCTAGCGCCAGGAAAAATGTATTAAGTTGAAAGGAAACTATGCTGAAGAAAAAAATTACATTTAACTAATGTTTTAGACTCGCTCCGAATTCTTATTCCCTCTTTTATTTTCCTGGAATGCATTTTTTTAAAACAAATTCAATGGTTTTATTCCCGATATTACATATCACTCTCTGAAACGCCATGTGTCCCTAGCCAGTTTATTAACATTTTCAATTTCATCTTTTACACCCACTCTCTTAGTGCAATACCCCATCGAAATAATTATTACAGTTAATACCATCACAGGTCAAGGTTTCTAGATTTTAAACGTGCATGAATTCTGTGCGTTAATTCGGTGCTAACGTTTTCTGTCCTGTTACTAATCAGTTTGATGATTGAATGTTTGCGCAGAATATATTGGGTTTCATTTTGTCACGTCCAGGGCATTTAAAGGCTGCTGTGGAATGCCCTAGTAGTTGTAGCTTAGAGGAAGCGTGAAAAGAGGTTAAAAGCTAACGATAAAAACGAAAGATGATGCGTTAATTCCATCGGTAATGTCATTCTATATATTAACAGCAAGCATTAAGTTAAAAGGAAGAGAGGATGAACATATCAATTACTTACATGATCCCAAGGCGAATGTCACGAAGACCACAGCACCGCGGCTTGAGCGAGGTTTTTATCGACTGACGGCCGTGAAGTTCATGAGAAATGAATACTGAATCATGAATAATGAATAATCTCTCTAATGGCAGTGGCCATACTTTGATTGTTGAAATAAAGAACTACGATTATTTTTTACTCATTCTAACTTACTTGATAATTAAACGAAATTTTTCACGATTCACGATCAATTTTTGGTGAGTATGTATGTTTATTCTATATTTCATTCGGTTTGTATAATTACGTTGAAAAGAAATGAAAAATCGTCACTTCGTCAGACTTGTCCGTTTTCCGTTTAAAATTATTTATGTTTTCGCCAGGAGCTAATCATAACAAGCTTTGCATACTAACGAAAATCATATTAAGGACTCCAGGTCGTCGGATATTTAAGCACAGTAAGTTACATTTGCATCACTCAAAAGCATGTAAATTGCCCAGACAGACTGGCAATTTTTCAAAACTCATTTCCGTGGGGAGCATACGAGATATGCAGTGCACTAACTCCATCTATATTAAAAGGTTATCGATGGATATTGTAAAATAAGTTGATTATGGATAAAGACTGCACTGTATTGCAAGTGAATAACAATTTCAACAATGCAGGACATCATTTTCGGTTTAATAATAATGTCATTATTAATAATTTTATGAGAACTACATCCTCACGACTAGATTAAATTTCGATTATTCAATGTTAGTAGGGGTATTAACATAATTGGCATTGTTTTAAATAATTTTCTCTTAAAATCAATAAGAAGTAAAGAAATTATGCTTATATTTAATGGAAGAATTAGAGATTTTACTTTACTAAAGATCAGGCAGTTCTATTACTTCTCACCTATCGCCATTATGGGCCGTTATAGGAAATCACGCAAAATGAACCAAATTTAAAGATCTGTTTTAAAATCTACCCTTCACAAATTATCAGATAATACAAACAAGATTTCTCGCAAATGGAAAACCTACATTGTAGCCAATAAATAGCCTAAAAATAAAAATAGCGATAGCTACTATTAAATATTCCAGGAATAAAGTTATATGGATTAAATTATTGTAGAAATTGGTAGGTATTGAAGAAATGGAGGAACCTAATCATGGACTATATTGATCAAAAATGTTTTTAAATTTGTTCCACACTTATATTTACTTCAAGATATATCAAGTCCATTGTATATAAAATCTATATCATGTCTAATTGGTCAAGTTGCCGGACATATCTGATATTAAACAAAAGAGGAACACTAGAAACTCGAAAGAGAAAATTTGCAAGGTATATAGCATTAAATTACAGCAGTAACAGTAAGCACTACAGTTTTGCATATGCCTTCAACCGGTAAACTAAACACTTAATTAGAGTCAATTAGGATTCAACACAAAGCATATCATTCAGCAAGTCATCTGTTGTAGGAGAACGGTGTTGAGGATGATACGTTAAGGTTGGATGATCCGTATCAACTGCAATAAAACTACTAGTGTCATCTAATTGTTATTTTTTGTAAAACGCAGCTTTCAATACCATAGATTTATAGTAAATATTCTTGAACAGTGTTGTGGCAGCAATAACTCAGGATTTAAAGAAATAATTTTGCAATATTCAAACAACAGAAACTAGAACTAATCTAGAAACATTTATTCATTTGTCCAACACAAACTAGCACTATGAGATATCTAATCAGGAGCCAAATAATTTAAATATGAATGAGTAGTATATTACAAACATTGTTCCTCTGGTCGTAGATTTAAAACTTATTTCGTCGAAACATCGTCAATGTGCCGAGATCTCGTGTATTCAACGTTTACTCTGATATTATAAAGCAAAAAAAGAGAATCAATAAAACCACCGGTTTGGGGCTCATACATAAATTTATTGGCCCCCGGAGGAATGACTGGCGAGTACAGAGACCAACCAGGAAAAACCTCCTGCTTTAATAAAATACATTAATCACAAATAAATTTAAATTAAATAAATTAAACAAAAACAATTTAATTGAAATACATGAGTTTCTCCCTATATATGGAAAAATGAAAAGAGTGAAGATATGTGTATCGACTAATAATTGCTCTCGTTTGTTATAGAGCCATTGAGCCTTTGAATAACTAATTCTATGTTTAGTCGAACATGATAAATCAGTAAATAGTCATTGGGTCTCTAAGACCATGGGTCCGTTGAATGGGACCTGTACCGTTGGGTAAGATCGTGGGTCCGTTGAATAGGACCTGCATCGTCAGGTCGGTTAACACCGTGGGTCCGTTAAATGGGACCTGTATCGTTATGTCGACTTGGCAATATATAAGGTCGTTGCATAGACAATAATTTGTAAGCGTGATAGTTATATGCTTTAGACTGTATATGAGGGGTTGTTTACATCAGAGTGTTTAAGTTTGATCGTTGTGTGACATTTGCCAAATTAATATCAGTCAATACTCGCCGTTATACGAACACATATTATAAAAAAATGCTTTATTTTACTTATTTTGTGCTTTATTTGCAGTTACTATTCTTCTTGAATTAGTTACTCTTACTTTTTTTCGGTTTGCATTTTAAATTAACTTGCATTTATCTTGCAAACAACTAACGACCATCCCTCCTAATAACTATACAAATCATGTTTTCTATCCAAGAAAAGTTTACTTAGACCTTCTCGTGGTCTTCGCCGCACAATTAAATTTTCTGATGCTTTATTTATTTAGCTACTTATTTCAGTTATATTGTTATGTTACTAAAATTTTATGTCAAAATGTCAACTCCAAAATAATGTTTCCACTACTTAAACCCCGTCATAAAATTTCATTGACAAAGTGAGTAACAACTTATTATATATCTTTAATTAGTTGAATTAATTAGTTAAAATAAAATAGGTAGTTTGTCTATTAAACTTTATTGCTTTTTTATCTGGACCAATTTTGACTGGAAGGAATATACTTATTTATTTATTTATAGTAAACCCGATATTAACAACAAACTGTGAAGAATTAAAAAGCCCGATTTCGGCAACGGAAAAACTCGTAATGTAGAAATTAATAAGAGTCGTTATTTGTGATAAACGCGGGCGAGGAGTCCCAGTTTTCGTGAGTAACGAATAGGCTTTATGATTTGTGGATATAATGTTCCATCCATATCTCTATCTATCTACATCTATAAGCAAAGTTGAAGAATATGGAAAATTAGTGGTGCTACAAATTCAGAAGCCATTTATTCTACTCGTATGATAAAACACTTGACAACACTTAGCCAAGTGTTCAATATGTATGAGAACCAACTGGAACCGATAGCTAGACTCAAAGGCCACACTATAGATATTTCCAGAAACTCGTACAAATTACCACATGTTGTTTATCATACGGCATTTTTGTTTACCAGGCAGTCTATTTCAACATTATTATTACTGGTAAAAATGGCGCACACTGGTGGATTTAAGACAAAGAAGTTAGACGAAGTTGGTATAGACATAGAGGTTTAAATACTGTTTCAGACAAGCCAAATAGAACTCGTCCTGTCACCTTTAGGTCTCTTTTGGTATGCCTACATGTTAATCAACTTGACGTGTCCTCACACTATGTGATTTTAGTTAATCCGTTAAAAAACCTATCCTGTAAGTCCCTTAGAAAGTTTAGTTTTGGAGTAGAAATAATATCCCGGTACAAGTCTGTACGTTCCGAGGTGAGAAAAGTACCACCCGAAGGGAGCTTCAGTACACGCTCTCTCTCGCTACCTCCTTCCCTCCCTACCTACCATCCTCCCTCCCTGGAATATATTTGGTATGTAAATACCAATGCTCTACACTTGATAAGGACCGCTGCTGCAGTAGTAATCTCAAATTTTACAAGAAATGCATAGAAAAATTAACTCCGCCTGTCCGCAGTCCTGTTCCGGCCCCGGAAAATCCACGTCCACCTGGCATAGTGGTCAAATTCACTCGTCAGAGCATCAAGGAGGGGTTAATCAGAAAGCGTAAGGTCAAAAGGACCTATATATGTCAAAGAATCTCTCATCCCCTACTATCGCCAACTCTACAATACGGCCCGAGCTTTGAAGAAGGATAACAAGATTAAATTTCTTTGGGTGAGTAGAGGACGTGTCCTGACAAAGTTCTCAGAAATAAGGTTACGCAGATGATCAGGAGTGCTAAAGACTCTCATTTTAATAATATTTTCTCCAGTAAATTTACGCATTCGGCTACCTGAAGAAGGCTCAGAAAACGGGGCATAGGAAACTCTAGAGACTTCTCAAGTGCAGGAATAGACTTGGATATTCTCAATAATTTCTGCTCCCAGATTCCGCCTGTGGATCCTTTAAAAATTTTAGAAAGCAAACAGCTATATGACTCCTTCCCTTCTCCGAATCGGGAGCAGTTTTATTTTTCTTATGTGGACTCGGAGGAACTGAAAGCGGCAATTATGCATAGCTCTTCCAATGCCAGAGGTGTGGACGAGATCCCAATCAGCTTTGCTAAAAAAGCTATCGATCACTTAGTACCGATAATTGCTCATATATTTGACTGTAGTCTTCAGAGTGCTTCCTTTCCCAATCTCTGGAAATGCAGTCTAATTCGTCCCATCCCTAAAGTTAGTAATCTTCTTGCCCCTTCGGATTTTCGCCCAATAGCTATTCTATGCGCTCTGAGTAAAGTCTTAGAGAGAATCGTTTACAACCAAACCCTTGCGTACCTGGAGGCCCACAACCTGTTGAACCCGTTCCAATCAGGTTTCCGCAAGGCTGTAACACCAAGACCTGATTGGTAAAACTCCTGGATGAGATCCGTCTAGGTGTGAATAGTAAGAAAGTCACTATTCTAGGTAGGATTCAATCTGCAGTTGCCCACGGCCGTGGGTCATCCTCGTGGATTCCTAATGAGTGTGGAGTAATTCAAGGATCCGTCTTAGGCCCACTTCTTTTCTCTATTTACATCAGATCTTTTCGGAATGTACTTCGCCACTGTAAATATCTTCCACACGCTGATGATTTGCAGGTATACTGCCATTGTTTACTAGATAGATTAAACGAAACGATCAGTCTTGTAAATCAGGATTGTAGAGCAATATCTGGTTGGGCTGCTGCAGTTGGCTTGTTTTGAACGCCACAAAAACGCAGGCCATGATCTTAGGTTCAGGTGCTTATATTAACAGAATTAACTCAAGTAACCCTGACACCATAGTAGTAGATGACATACGTTATGCTACAGTCGTCAAAAGCCTGGGAGTATACTTAGCTCAAAATCCTTCATGGAAAACTCACGTCGAGAAAATTTAGAATAGAATGTTCTCTGTCCCACAAATATGAGTTACTTCACACACTCTACTAATTCGAAAAAGTAGTTCATAATCTAACGTCTATTACAATGTACATATAGCTAAATGAATTTTTCATCATTCAAATTTTTTTTATTACACTTGGATTCTATCAGACAGACAAAGATGTTGTACAACTTAATGAATTGATGCAACTGCAAATATTAAAAATAAACACAACTCTATGCAATGGACTCAAGGCGGACCGTAATATAAACCAAAAATATATATTCCGGACACTGGTATAGCCAAAGATGTAAGGACGCTATAATTATAGCAATATATAAGAGAACCGTATATTAGTTTTTTTTAATAAAAAAGTCGATATTATAGTTAGCCGACCACGGATCAAAGCGTCACAGCGGAGGCAGTAATAGTAGATTGGCACGGAGGCACAAAGTAGATTGTGTGGTAAGATATAATACACAGGAAATCGTGAGCAAAACAACAAAAGAGTGTGAAAATGTTGTCTCGCCGAAACTGGATAGATGCAGTTGGCCCTCTATGTGATGTCCTTGATGTGATGATATATATATGTACATATATAATAGACCTAGCTGGCTGAAGTGCAAAGCATTATCATGGTGGTGTAACTACAGTTTTGGCAAACCATGTTGGGGACATTAAGGGCCGTGAAATATCTTTACCTTGTCCTATGTTTCGTTTTTTAGCGGGTGGAATATTCTCAAAATCGCCAGACTATGCGAAATTAGTATGTTTTTCTGCGAACCCAACAAACTTCTCAAACGAACTGGCGTATGCGTATACCCGCTGTATATTTACCTGTAACCTGTTACATTTGCGGAGTACTGGAACCCTGCATGTGCGAACAAATCGTTCGTAGTCACTCAGAGAAGCTAGTCCAGTTGACATTTTAGATGTTTCCAGTTACGTTTCAATAGAGAAATACTTGAATCTTGCTCCCAATTTCTTTTTTCTCTCATTCTCTTCGAAATACATTATAATGCAGAAAAAAACTGTTTATCAACAAGTGGCTATAGAAATTCAAACAGAGAAAAACAGCGATGCTAGTATAAATATAAACCCTTGGAACAGTACCTTACAGATTCGATTATTTTGAATTCGACACTTTAATTAATTAATGCTGGCATGGGCGTTATTTAAAATAATACAAAATAAATTTATGTTTGTATACCGACCACGATAAAACACTAAACTGCATTTATACAGTTAGTTTCATATATACGTTTTAGTCGCTATCGATAACATTTTGTGAATTAATTGAAAAGGGACATATCAAGTATTTATTATAAATGACGCAGTTGAATCAATGCGAACGAATTATGATATGCAAGTTGGGTTCATATTGCCACTAGTGTATTTTTAATGAAATGAAACGAATGCACGTTTTGCAAAATACGGAACGGGAATAAAACCGACCCGACAAAATCATTTTAATAAAAATAAATCACGTCAACAGGACAAGTTGTATTGCGGCGTCGCCGGTGACGCTTTCGAATGCTCTCATGTATATCACTTTTCGAAGAGTACGAATACATTAATTTCTCGTCGCTCGCAAATATCAAGGGGATAAATCACGGATCAATTTATTGGAATAACAGTTCGTTCGATAAGTTCACACGAAATATTGCGAGCTTCTCCCCGTCCGATCGCTAATCTCTAATAATAAATATAATAGATCGCTTTTTTGCGGGTGTACAGTTTGTACACGTGAGTATTTGTAACCTGGCGGAATATAAAACAATGGGTCAAAAAAAGTAAAGTGAAATTAAACCTCGCACATTCTCGCCCCGGCGAACAATCCGCCATCGCTGCCAACTGACTTTCCGAACCATTTAATTTAGTGTTATTGTTACATTACCGCCGCGATTTCGGTTAATCAGATGTGAATGGATGTGCAAATGGTCCCAACCCAAATTTGCATGGCTCTATGGTGAGGGAATAAAAATAATGTGAATGAGTCGCATCAGGAATTACTGATGAACACGCAATAATAATAATAACGCAAAAAAAGGAGGGAACAGAGGGAGAAAAGAGAACTTTTTATGGAAATTTCTCACGTTCGGGATGGAAATGTCAATTTGGGTAAGGAATACTCGTATTAATTCACGCGTCGGTAAATGATTTTCGGAACGTCGGCGTTTCCGGTAAGGAAATTTAAGTAGCAGATACAACAGAACATTCACGCAATATGAATATCTCCAAACAAATGACTCGCCCCTCTGTTAGCTTATTTCAACCATTGTCGAGCGAAAACAATCCTTAATTCTTACCCTTCCCTCAGTTATTTGCTTTTCTAATTCGTTCATACTGCCAATTGTTTCAGGTTGTTAGATTATGATGCCATCGACCAAATAATATATTAAAATTCGTTTTAACATATATTCTCCTGTAATCGATATTTTAGCTGTTCTTGTAGTCATCAATAGAGCAACAAATAACAATTCTCTATAGAATTTACTTTGAGCATGATGAAACGTAGAGGTGTTTGAAAAAAAAAATGTTTAATAATTAATTCTACAATATCAATTTTTTTAATTAGGATTTCCAGAAAACGTAGCTTCTCTAGTGTGAAACATACTTGATGCGCAAGGTTTACTTCGGCTACTAGTTGGTTGCGTAACGATATCAACCTCAGGAGCTGACCAAATCTAGATTAGAAGAATTGTAGAAGATTAAGACATGGATTAGTATTTTCATATTCTTTTTTGGAATTGTCCCTGGCAACAAATATGTGTATCACATTTGGAATAACAAGTATATTTTTTTATATAAAGACACCTAAAGAAATATCCTTTACCGTAATTAATTTTTTAAAATATAACAATTTTAAATTAAATAAATTAACAAATTTAAAAATTCTTGTTTCCAAAAATATTATCCTATAATTCTTTAATTAACCTTCCTTAACCTTAATCTTCCTTTAATTAACTATACAAGATATATTATTGGTTGACTGTTATTAGATAGAAACAAATATTTCATAGGATAACTGTTAATTTCCCTTAGTATACCTATATCTATAAGATATTTTAAAATTCACACTATCGAATATAATTTCGTCAAATCTCAACAAAGAACATGTAAGTGTTAACAAAATTCAATGATCCGCTACATAATTCGTAAAATATAGATTGGTTATAAAGAAGTTCGACTATATTCCGTTAGTTACATCAACTAAGACCCAGAGTCTAATATAAGAAAAGACAAAGTTCCCGAGTCAGTAAACCAACCTGATAAAAGGGATGCACAGCAGAGCAGAGATGTAGTCAGTCAAGAATCACCAATTATTCACCATAAATCGTTACCGTCGGTCACTGTTAATCGGTCCTTTGCATTATATTTAACTTTTGTATTATTAACTGATGTGTTAGGAATAAAATTAGTTTTCTTCAAATCAATGTTTCGGAAGTGGAACTATAACAAAGCATTTTACTAAAACGAAGTTAAATTTGAATAACTTAGGAATCATGAGAGATGAAATAATTTTGCAAATAAAGATTTTGAAAGAGATTCTATATTAGACATCGATTTATCAAGATTTATACTTTCTAGACCCGGAATCTTTTACAAACGTTTCTTTCACCATTAACCCACCCCATTTAGCTTCCTAGATACGGACAACACGAATCCATCCTATTGTCCCAAGCTTCATACATTTACTTTCCCTAATCAAATCTATTACTCGTTAAACAAAAACCGAATTTCGTATTCTAATCCGATGATTGAATTTCTCCTACAGAGACTGAAGAAGCTAATTCACTTCCAAAACCGAAAAAAAGAAAGAAAAAATATAAACAAACATAATTATTTCGGCTCGTCGCACAAAGGACACTTGCTCTCAATGACTGTAATCTTTCGCGGGGCACAAAATAAAACAGTGACAACCAAATAAACAATGAGGGGTTCAAATAAAACATCCTGGTTAAGAGTTCTCGACAAGAGCGCCACATAAAGGAGGTTGATTAGCTTGGAAATGGAAAGGAATAAGGGTATTGGCGAACAAATGGTCTTTCGACGAGTTAGAGAAACGTATCGGTGTGCCTCTATCTGAGATGTGCAAAATTGATGAAAACGAGGTGTGCAGATTAAGGTTTTTTTTACAACTTTGGTGCGAAAAGACTGAGATGGGAGGATGAAATCTGAGACTGCACAACTAGCATAATGAATCTAATCATCCAAATTTGAAGTTGTTATGAACCAATGAATAGTTAAAACCGAAAGATATTAAGGTACAAAGAATTGACGTCAAATTCATTTCAATTTTAATTGTAAATAGCTTAAAGGATGTAAACCTCCTAAAAGCAAAGATAACATAAAATTTATAACGGTCACGTTGCTCTGTAGATTTAAAACACAATTAAAGATATTTAGGTTCATGTCATTAATAATGTCGCTGTCCTATGAGTTTCAAAGAAATGCGCGAGCATGATGCTTATATAAAGTAGTAACAATCTTAGTATTCTGCCTTCATCTAGTTCAATTACTATTATTATTGTTAACATTTTACCTGCGTTCTTAGATTTCTTCATCAGTTATGTCTTGGGCCGTTTCAATTTCTTTCTCTTTATGCATGGTTTTTGAGTTATTGAATGCAGGTGGACGATTTGCTTGTGTCACAAAAATTTGCTGCTGTTATTAACATGTACCCTGTAATATAGAAATTCGACGTTGCTAATTGCACCTTTATGGGCATTATGACTCGATTTCTTTCAGTTGGGAATGTCACTTCTCCTAGAATTATTTCCAAAATCATCTCCATAGGCGCCTCAGGCAAATCCAAACCTATGAAAACTTCTTCGACGTCCTATGGCTCACTATATAATTTGGTCTATAAAAATTTAATTCTCGTATTAGGGCAAATTGTTCCCAGAAATACTAACCTAAGTACTTTTTCTAGCCTTTATTTGGGCTGACAGTTATCAAAAAAATTTTCTACATGAAAATGAAATAAGCTCAAAATATTAAAACTCATTTTATAACGAATAATCAATTTTCTGTCCAATTTATCGAGCTTCTGTTTAAAACTCACTCGATCAATCACAGACAGTTTTTGGTGTTCGAAGTATATCGCATCGATTTCGGTCGAAAGGTTTTGCGTAGTTTTTCTCTCAGTAGGATAACTCCCACCTGAGAATATATTAGGATTGTGAAACGCGCAACTCGTTGTTATAACGGGGATAGCCTTATTCCTATAGTAGAATTAGCGAGGATAAAGCGAAAAGAGTAGAATAGCGAGAATTTTTGGAGGATAAAATTAGGTGATCATTTTGCTAATCTGCGTCGCCGCCAAATGTTTGGAACATATCGATAAACACCAATACGTACTACGGTCAAATTATTACTTTCAATACACAGTAACGCAGTACGCAGACAGGGTTACTGACCGATTGTGCATTAGATGCGATAATAATTTAATGGTCTATGAAGGTTGTTTGCCATTAGTGGAGAGAAACTATTTGAAAATGTCACAAGAATTATACCTACTAGATGTAGTAAAATATTTTTATTTTAACGAAGATTCGTTAAGTAATAGTATGTTCTCAAATTTAAAGTAGGGCGTTAAGAATTTCGAGAATTATAACCTATAGCAAGAAACATTACAGATTTGTTTATTCTTTTGAAGTGTTTCTCATGAATATGTGTAGATACAAATGTGAAATTGGCTTTATGTTGAGCGAACGCGGCAATAATTTACTAGTTATCGACAAATTTATTTGTTGGCGGGATAGAGAAATATCAAATTTTTTCAGTTTGAATATCTGTTGACAAAACTAAGAATGTGCTTTGAATAAAAGCAAAAAATCAACTTGACGACCGCTGTAACTGAAATCAATATATATATTTATACTAAGCATATATTATTTAGCTGCAATGAAAAATAATATATGTTAAATACATGGCTGATTAGCATCATGAACAGAATTGGATACGGATCTCGATTTAACAGTTAGAAAAATATATGTGTCAGGAATAAAGTTTTTGAAAGACGATGACTTAGTGATGTATGCTCTGACTCGGAACTTAAAGAAGTAACATCATTTTGTATCTTGGTCTCCCACCTTTTTTAATTTGATCATATAACCAGATATACTTTTATCTGTCCAGATATAATTTACGTCATTAGAGAAAACTGAACAACAAATGCTTCTAGCTGAATTTCCATATTGCTTTTTACAAATTTTAACCCAAAATGTTCAGTAAATTTTAGATTGTTCAAGATTTCTTCGTTCTTCGTTCTTCAAAGTTCTGATATTGACTAACGAATGTTAAGGATCAACTTAATTCTGATCTAGACCCTCACATTAGGATCATGAAAGCTCCTATTATTTCTCTATGTAGTAATTTGCATACTTCAATATTAGTTTCCTTATTATCCACTAGTGATAGTTTTGGTTGCATACGAATAACTGCAGTTTTACAATTGAGCGTGTCAAACCTTTCCAAAATTCTTCTAATACGGCCCTTTTGTGAAATTTACTACTCAGCTCTAAATTTAACAATTTCCAATCCTAAAAAAGTTATTCTCTTATTTTTGAATTCGTCTTAACGTTTCTTGCCAACGGTTCTTTGATATTTGTGAGTACGTTCCGATCTTTTGAGAATACAAGAGAATACACCAAAATATATGTATCGTTATTATAATACAAACAATGAGTATTTTCAAGCCGCCTTATGTTTGCCATGGTTTTATCAAAAACATATTCCAATATTTTGGTGTTTCCATTAAACCATGAAGTGAATTCTTTAATTTACACAATAAATTTGAATTACTTAATTTTAAACCTTCTGGTATAAACACATACACGAACTTTCAATTCTCTATTCAAAAACTTAACAGACTTAACATCTAACTGAATGTTTTGTAGGTCAAATTCTAAATATAATCCAAGCAAGGGTCTGACAGTTACCATTCTAACAACAAATAAATAAACTAAAACAAATTTTATGCTGTTGACAAAAACGGGCCCCTAATCTTATCCCTTTCATATCCTCGTCCGCCAGCGTTTTCTTGCTAAGCACCCAATTTGTCAGTAATGTAAGCATGTGACCAGGTGGTTATATGAACTCCCATGTGGTCCATATCCAGGGATTTCAGCTTCTATTGGATTACGTCTTTCCACCCGAAGTCTCTCACAGCCTCCTTGAATGCTGTAGATAACTGCCAAAAAACCTCTTTCTGATAGTGCTGCCATTGCATTTTCTTTGTCCAATAACCTCCTAACTTGATAGTCTTTCAAGTAAGTAGGTTTTTCTTTCGTCTAGTACTTCTCCGATTCGGTAAATTCTCATATCCTTCTTTCTTATGGCTTTCCTTCTCTTGTACTCCATGACTTCATGGTCTCACTTGGCATGCTCACTGGCTGCTTCTAGATTTAACAGCTTCTTATTATAGGCACGTTTGGCCTTTGTCAAATATCACTTTCTTTGTCAGTGATCATTTTTCTGCTTTCTGGTCTACTCCGAAGCCTAAAGCCATTATCCCTATAAATAATCATATACAACTTTTCGCTTCTTGAATATAATTTTGCCGTTCTTTCTTCTGATGGGTTAGCAGAACAACGAATAATCTATATCGTTCATTTAATTTCATCTTATGTTTGGTGTAGATGGGTAATCAATCTTCGCATACCCTTATTTTTTTGGAACCAAGCAAATCTGAAATCTTTGTTAGTCAGTCATCAGAATGTCATCATCGGACCAAACATGATAGTTAAACATTTGAGAATTTAACGGTATTGTCAGTTATGTTACACAAGTAGCGACCATGAACTATTCATACAATTAACTAACGAAATGGTGGTCGTATTAGAATGTAATAGAATAATTGACCAACTTTTTTTAAATTTTTTAATCAAATTAGTTTTTACAAAGAAGTTTTAAAAATCCTCATTTTACTAGAAATATTTTATTTACGGACGGAGCTGTTAAAGTTAAATCCTTAAGAAGTATGGTTTTGAAAATGAAAATGTTATGATTTAAAATAGCCAATCAATCACCTACTGCATCGCAGATTGGATTGAATCTATCCAATCCGATCAATTAGGATGGCAACGAGATGGCAGGGCGGAAATGGATCCTGATTGGTCGGATAGAATTTTCTAGGGATTTAACGTCCTTCTCGTAAGAGTTAATCCAGTTAAAAAAACAAAAAAAAAATGAACTGTTCAATAAACGCATTTCAAAAATAAGTTTTTACCCTATACAAAAGCAGAGTATCTATGTAACATACCGTTTAACCTTCCCCCGTATATCTGGTGCGGAGAAATGTTGTTAGTCGGTACAATAAATGCCTATATATAAAATGCTTATTAGTATCGGGTATCAGAACAGGTCGACTACAGCCATTACATTTGAGCGTCAAGCACGTGTTCATTTTTAGTCGTTATTAGAGTCAGTGGTGTGTATGTAATAGGGTAATAGCAATTATTATTTCAAAATGGCTTTTAGAGACGTTTCGACGTGAACGAAATCAATAATGGCACTGATATAGACATTATATATAATAACAAAGAATGCTACAGAAAGAAATGAGGCACAAAATTGAGAATTTTCGCAGGATGATTTACACGTTCCAACACAGCTTAAAACTCTTTGAATTCCATTGTTCGGAGAATAGTTGAATTACCTAAATTAAAACGAACAACGATTTGTCGTGTTATTAAAAAAGGTAAAATCGTAGATCATAAAGCAAAACGTAAACGTGTGGCGGACTGTAATACAAATATTGATGATGCTTTTGAGGACGTCATTCGGAGAACAATTTACGTTACATATAAAGAAGATACAGTTCCGACTTTACAAATCATTCACTCAAAGTTGCCAAATTCGAAAGAATAATGAGTCATTAGAATCTCTCCGTAATATAGTTTTCAAATGTGGATTTAAGTATAATAAATTGTACTCGCGAATGATAATTATGGAGTCACCTCGTATCGCTGAAATGAGACAAAATTTGGGCTTGGTAACCCAAATGGGTTAAATATTGATATGGTAACGGTTTTATTCCAAACACTTTACTTCTTTCAGCAAAATCCATTACACAAATTTTGCTGACTATCATTAAGACATGAATGCGACTTTGTTTGAAAAACGGTTTACGGAACAACTTATACCAAATATTCCAACAAATTCGGTAATCGTTATAGATAATACACCGTATCATTCCCGGAAACTGGAGAAAGTACCAAATTCCACTACAAAGAAAGCTGAAATATTAAATTTTATAAATTCAAAGGGTTTTGAAGTTCCTAATGCAGCAACAAAGAAAGTTTTATTAGGCCTTTTAGAAAATAACAATTTAAATCACAATATTTTATTGAAAATTTAGCAGCGGAACATGGACACACTGTTTTAAAGTTGCCACCATATCACTGCGTTTTTAATCCGATAGAGTTAGCTTGGGCTACAGGGTCGTTGCGAAAATATAACTTTGCTCCCCCACACACAATATTAAATGTTGCTATAGAAAATATTCGCCCCGTTAGTAATGACAACTCATTTAAATTTATTTGCTGTTGTTATTCATCTTGCACTAGTTACACTTGCACTTGCATTTTTTACCATACCTCCTAATAACTATACCAATCATATTTCCTACCTAAACTTTATTTAGTGAGTTAGTTATTTCAGTTATTTTGTTATGTTAGTAAATTTTATGTCAAAAAATCAACTCCAAAATTATGTTTCCACTACCTTAACCCGATCATAAAATTTCGTTCACAAATTGAGTAACAATCTTTTATATTTCTTTAAATGTGTCATGCCTATGGATCGGTATCTCGGTCATAGTGTGGCGGTAGGTTGGCTATTAAATTAAATTTTATTGCTTTTTTTACTGGACCAATTCTGACTGGAAGGACTCTACAAGTATGACAGTCGTCACTGACAGTTCGAATGTAATCCAAAAAACTGAGCGATTTCACCTTTTTCTCCGAGACTTTCGTCAATCTACAGAAACTTCGCATGTCGTCAATTTCAAGGAGCTTCGCACAAACGTACAGGAAATTTGTTGATATATCTAGTAACTGCATAGGGTCGAGCGCGTTCACAGAATCGGCAGGACAGAAGACTTCGTTAGGAAACGGGGAAATCGTAGGCGAACATACTATTTATTTCGCGACAACGTAAACGTGTAACTCATTCTTGTCAACAGATATATTTTATGAACCCGTAAGTCAATTGTAAATTTGGATCTAACGTTAGATTACTTGTGTTCGACTTCCTAATTCCTTTTTCAATTTTCACTCCTGCTTCAAAGATTTTGATTCTCAAGTGGTGGGGAACGATTCATTCTCAAGATTTAGTGGGGAACAGAAAATTTTTAATTGCTGTTTTACAATCTCTTCCCTTATACATTTTCACATTCTCCAGTTGAACGAGACGTCTAATAATTACGAAGGTAAGTAGATTAAGAAGTACATTTCATAACTTTGACTGTTTTGTAGTTTTCTTAATAACCAAGGTATTCACAACATTTAGTGTATGGTATTCCTTATACTTGTTTCTTGCCTATAGGGATAGTGAAATGTGTGATATCGATTAACGCTGAACGCACAACTACCTACCGATCTTAGAATGCCAGAGCCGATACGGTATTGTCATCGTCATAATTCAAAGTTTGCCAAAATAATCAGTGGTAATTCCCGAAACTGTTAATTACATCGAATTCTAATCTTCTCGTTAGCAAATGGCTTCAGCCTATGATAAAGAAGAGCTAATAAGGGGCGCAAAACCAATCAATGCATAGAATCAACGTGTGGGTGGAGAAAAATATCCTGTCCTTAGCACCAAGGAAAACTGAAACACCAAGAGTTAGAGGTAAAAGGGAGAAGCATGCCGCCAAGTTCAGCCTATTCGACACGGAAATAATACCGAAACGATCTATGAGATATTTGGGGGTATATTTAGACGACCGAGGAACATACGCACGTCAACAAGCAAATAGAGATCGCTGAAAAGAGTACTCTTATTTAAAGTAGTAGAGAACACGATATTTACGGTGCACCAGTTTGGCAAAATGTGTTGAGGATTAATTGCTACGAAAGAAACTCTTTTCGATACAAAGAAAGGTACTTCCCCGAGTTGTCTCCTCGTATAGGATGACTTCGGGAACTGCTTTAAATGTTATCACTGGGACACCTCCAATAGATTTATTAACGGAAGAACGGGGGCTGATATCTGCACACGTGGGCACGGATAAAGAGAGTAGGAAACTTCGAGCTAGGACACGAACAATGACCTAGGATACTGGCAGACACAGGCTCTTACTGGACACGGAAACTTTGGCGCTTACCAGAAACGCATGAACTTATGCGATGCAAATAGCTCTAAATACTGTGGTTTCCTAAATAATGTGCAACACATGGTTTTTGAGTGTGAAAGAAGGTTGGAAACTAGAAATGAAACAAATAGACAAGTAGGGGGAGTAATAAGGTGTGAAAATATGATCGAGAAGATGGTAACAAATAAGCAGGGGTGTGACGCAACAGATAAGATGTTGATAGAGATCATGATATCAAAAAGAGCTGAAGAAAGATGTTGATCTGATCTGGGAACATAAAAAAACTAAGGAAAGAATAAAAGCAAGATGGGATAAATACCCTTGCCTCCCTAATGAATGCCGAAAAACAGTGGGCTAGAGAGGCAAAATTGGAACAAGGAAAAGTTTTAGTCTGAGTAGCGCCCGACACTGTTGGATATATTGATACAGTATTTTTCGCCATGTAGTTTCTTCTCAAAAAAAGATATGCATAAAATGACTACAAGGTATGCAATAGATCTCATAATGCAAAACTAAGGAAGAGGTACGGTAAAATGAGGTTAGTTGGCAGTTATTTTGTAGATATGAGCCAAGCGATGTCAATAGCAAATGAGAGGAAAATTTCGTAATATTTACACAATGTAAGAAATATATTGTAATACTTTTACATGCACAAAGAGGTTTTACTACCTAATGTCAACGTAACATCTACAATCCCATAAACAACACTTGTTTTTCCATAACAACGGCTTATACGGGGCATTCGCTACACTATCCCTCCCCGTCTTCAGGGTCGCCCTCGACCCTCGGACGATCTACTTCCTCAGTACTCCATATCAGCGAATGATTAACATATCAGCGAACTGCTACTGCTACTGCTACTGCTCCTGCTACGGCTACGGCTACTGCTACGGTTACGGCTACTGCTACTACTACAGCTACTGCCACTGCTATTGCTACTGCTACTACTACGGCTATGGCTTTTGCTACTGCTACTGCTACGGCAATTTCTACGGCTACTGCTCCTGCTACGGCTACTGCTACGGTTACGGCTACTGCTACTGCTACCGCTACGGCTTCGGCTACTGCTTCAGCTACTACTACTGCTGCTAATGTTGCTACTACTACGGCTAATGCTTCGACTACTGCTTCGGCTACTGCTACTGCTACTGCTACCATGCGTACCGCTCCTCCCCTTTTTCAGAAATTCCGCCAGAACTTATCCATCGAGAGCCAGTTGTCCTCTCCAGGCGATATCCACCTCGGGGAATCTCGCCATAGTTGATCTAAAAATCAAACAAAACACGCCAGTATCCTTGCCAAATCCATTTGCAATAAATTGCAAGTATATGTGTAATTGTGTGTATGTGTGTGTGTGCGATTAACTCCATTGAGCGGGTTGGACTGCAAATCCTGTACAAAAATTCGTCAGCAGCAAATCGAAACCAAGCAGGCCAATCCTCTTTCTGACCATGAAAGACACCAGGGATGACCAATCCCATCCAATGCTCCAGGTAGAAGAGGGACCTGTCTCTTGAAATCCTCCAAGCAGGCCAATCCTACTTCTGACCATCAGAGACACCAGGGATGACCAATCCCATCCAATGCTCCAGGTAGAAGAGGGACCTGTCTCTTGAAATCCTCCGCTGCTCCTGCAGTTACTGAAATCCCCAGCAACTGCTTCATGGCTCCAGACACACAACCCAGTGGTCAACCATCACCAATTCTTGTACTAAAGATGAACAGCGCCCGTCTCCCAATAAGAGTCACGAATGTGAGTGTAGCACTCAAACGGGCCACGCGCGCCAGCCGCACGCAGTCAATCCATTCGAGTGTTTTCCTAAATCTAAACCTGTTTAGGTTATCCCAAACCTTGGTGTTATAGTGGTGTGTATTTGTGTAATGGTACTTAGCTTCGGATTCTGTAGCATTTCGAGTTGCGCCAGCCGCCCAACAATTCCACAACGCCGCACAGACTGCATTCCTCGCCTCTCCGCCGCGTGCCATCGCCATCACTTCCGTACGCCATCCCAGGTCCACCAAACCTTTATCCGCTATTCCGGTTCACAAAATCCCGGACGAGCCCCCATTGTAATACTTTTACATGCACAAAGAGGTTTTACTACCTAATGTCAACGTAACATCTACAATCACATAAACAACACTTGTTTTTCCATAACAACGGCTTATACGGGGCATTCGCTACAATATATATACCTGCCATTCATTCTTTGTATAGAGAATCGTCACAGACGCCACGGTAAATCTAAGTAACGACACAGAGTTAACAGAGTTACGGTCAGATGGCGATAAATCTTGAGTCGGGTAACTAACTACCTGAGGCAGTGCATCTTAAATGAGTAACTGTAAGGTCTTTGGGTAAAACCATCAAATTTAGAGATTGAGAATTTCGCAAGGTTAGAACTCACATCGACTGAAAATTGATAAGCCATTGCAACGAATCGTGTCCGTCCGTCCGTTCGCCTCTACTCCTCCAGCTAACACTGCAATAGCCAATTGTTATTAATATTATTAATTCACAAAATATCTATAGAGATCTGATCCGTACCTACTCACCATCGCCATCTGTGCCCTGACAGATTTTCACCGACGATTCGTTGGAGTAATGTCGACACAGACACTTCACGAATAAAAATTTACTGCCTCGTTACCGTATTATTTTTTTACATTATTGCAAACAGCATAATTTGAAATTTTGTATAGAGACCAACTGATATTTATTCAGCATCACATTGTACAATTGCACATATTTCCGCTCTCAGAAAATGTACAGTTTTATTTATTTTCATTTTAAAAATCAATCTGACATGCACCAATATTAAAATCTGACAAACACACCGTACCTGTGTTCTTACTTTGCTCTCCGAACATTTATTATAATTAATCGTTATGATTCCTTCGAAAAGTAGCAACATAAATAACTCGGAATTTCTTCAATTATTCCTGATGAACCTACGAAATATCATCCGAATTAAACTAACCGGCTAACATAGAGATCGTTCTCTGTAAAATCCCTTATGTATGTGTCAGCCGGGAAACCCGTAATCTCAGCGTCAATTACCACAGAGTAACGACCATTTCTTACATTAAGATTCTCCAATTTGTACAATTGAAACCGTCTCATCTATTTATTTCAAAGATTTTTGGCGCCAGATGGGCGATCTGCTGTTTATGCTCGAGAATAAGTAATTGGCAATAACTGCTAATCCGCATAATTAATTTTAGTCAAATTTTGACCTCATGTTAATAAACCATTATCAATTTTTAATGGGTTAAATCAGTTGCATAACCGCAATTGAAGAATTGCAGAATAAACAGACGGGAAATAAGATTGCAGTGTATTAAGTCATAACCCTTATTTTTGACTTCCATCTTCGCAAATTTAAATTGGCTGGAGTGATTTGTGCCATCTGGAAAAGATCCCAAATAGGGGCAGTCACGTCTACACGTGTCTCCGATTTTATTTATTGGTGATTTAGATATATTTTTCTGATTGGTCAAAAACCAGGGATCTGAAAATTAAATTCACAGTCTGGATGTGAGGCTAAGTTGGCGAAGAGAATGGCCACGTTGATTTGAGACAATCAATTGGGGAAGAAGTTGGAGCTTGAGTGAGAATTTGGTTAAGCTACTAGATGTTCAAAGAATAATTTTATGACTTATTCAAGTCTGATCCTAAAGCGTAGGCTTTCACTGCCGGAGTCATAACGGTTAGTGTTTTCCGGGCAATGGGCCGTGATCTAGTTTGCTTATTCTTCCCTGACGATTCGTCTACTTCCGCGGTAGCCATTTTTAAACGTGTCGGTGTGGTAGACGTCTTAGTGATTTGCTCTCATTCCTACCAGTATTTGCTGTCACTGAAAAATAACCCAACTGGACCACGGCCCAATAGCCTGGAAAACACTAACCGTTAGTCCAGTCTGTATTATTCCGACATAATCTTCAATGGTGCAGTAATTAGAGTGGATTTAATTCGAATGAATCTGTTCCATATTAAACCTAAAAGCAAGTTGATGATCAAAGTCTTGGTCCGGACGATGACAGAAGTTATAAAGTAGAAGACATAGAAAGCACATACCAAAAAAAACCAGCAGAATAAGAACTGCTTACCGAATCATTTCCATAAAAATGTATAGATACGAATTAATGACATATTAACATATTAAAATCAATCTGATTAATAAGGTACAATAAAAAAAATCATGCCAACCTGATAGACAATAACGGGAAAACTGGAGAATCCCAATTACACTAGTCGAGGAGTTTCAGGAGACATAAAGTGTTTCTCATCCGAATCTAAATTGAATGTTTGACAGTTTAAATTGTTGTTTTATTTTGCAACGAAGAAATAGGACCATGCCATTCATTGCGCATGACCGTAATTACTTTCGATGCGAACCAGGATTTCACCCAGAGCCTTCTCGCATTAATCTTGACCGAAACCCCCTGTCACCGTTCAACAGCCAAATTTAATTTTCCAAATGAAAATTTAACAAAATAACTCTGTAACATAATAAACCCCTCCAGATTCTGTTTATAACCTCCTCTTCGTATCGACTTGTGCAGATTAAATTTTAATTCGAGCCGCGCGAGCGTCGGTTTGCATTTCTGGCCTTTTCGGTTCACCCTCTCTCAATTATTAAGATGATATTATTGATGGCATGCTCTATCTTTCCCTCGCTCTATCTCCAAATGGCTATTACTCGGTTTCCCTAGCGGGGATGTCGGTTTTGATCTTTGCGATGCTACGATCGATTGTCTAAACAATGGGCGGGATGAAGACGGACAAACAACGTGTGTCCGGTTGTCATCACGATAATATTGAAATTGGCTCTGATGTACGACACATAACAATTTAATTAGTTTCAAAAGCTGAGCTTTTAGGAACCGTAAACTTAGTAAGAAATTTACAAGTATCGAGAAGAATGTTTCATTGAAATATTAAATAGTTTAATGTCAGGTTTTAGACTAAAACGTTGTGAAGGAACATTTTATTCAAAAATCAAGAGGTGAACAAGTCATGCGTTGTCTGTACTGAGCACATGTTTGGTTGTTAGTGAAAGCTAGTACTTAAGAAAAATGTTTACCATTGGTCTTTACCCTACTTAACCTGAAGGACATGGATACAAAATCATATCTCCTACCTGTTGTAAATTATCGAAATAAGGGATTGTTATGAAGAAAATTTAATAACACTTTTAAATCTGATTTTTTGCAAACTATAATAAGACACTAAATATAAAAGAAGTTTCCTTTGAAATTTTATGAAATGCACTTGATGCACCCCATGAAATTATCAGTTGTGTTACCCATGTAGAGATAATTATAAAAACTATCTAATTAAAACATACACCGCTCTTAGGTATGTGAATTGAGTAAATAAGAAGAATATTTCAAGTGGGCTCTCATTATTAAATGCAATGGACCTCTCGTATGGATTGTGGGACACATATATTAAGATAATCAGGAAGACTGCAGTTCAGTGGAAATGGAAGTTGAGAAGAACGAAACTTCTATGATGAAAACACATCTGCCTACATGTTTGCGAAAAAATTGTAGAGATGAAGAAAATACTTTCATTTCACATTGTGGATCTGGCAAAAGTTGGGCTCATGTTTGCCTGCTTCTTTCTTTAATAAACTGCAAATAGTAGTTCAGACTCCACAATGAAATGATTGTTATAATTGTATAAATTTTTATATCTATTTGTCCTTTTGATTCTCCTCTTCTTCTAATTCTCTTTTGTGTTTTATATATTTTGGTTATTTTGGTATTTATTTTACTGCATTTATTTTATGAAATTCTTAATAAACGCATACTGTTTTAGTATTTTTAATTTTGTTCGCCATAGTCCCTCCCCAGGTCTCAGTTTTGGGGTACTTTATCCCTGGGCGTGACAATATATATTTGTATTATAAGTTTGTTAAAGTATCAGTACAAATAGTTTTTGCAGTGGATATAAACAATAAAAAAACTCTATATTATGTTCAAATCTGGCTATTAAATTCAGACTTATCTGCCTCGTCATACGAAATTACTTACGGAAAGCGGTATCATTGAAATTAACCAAGGAGTTTTTCTTTTAATATTATTGTCTGAACAGACTTAACTCTATAACATCCAAGATATCCAAATTCTCCTCAATACTTTCATTGTGTTCCATATTACTAAAACCCAAACAATAACAACGCAAAAATACAAATCAACATCATAAACAACAAAACAAAATATCAGCATAATTGATAACTAAGTATGTGCTAATCTGTCACTTAAACTTAAACCGTTCTTATACCATAGAAACCTACGACCCTAAGCGTTCCTTAATGCGCTGTGCAACGAGTTTAACCTTTTAGATCAAGCTTATAATTTTGGGTACATTTATGGTTTATGGCTTAATACTAATCATGAAGTGCCACTTTCTTTCAGCATTAAGATTAACGATGCGGAAACTAGAGTTGATCCTAAAAATGAAGATATCCGTATCCCCATTTCAGAAGTATAAAGTTCTTGCACATGAAATATTCATTTCATTTAGGGAGCGGTCAAAATTTTATATGTTCATGGCATAAGATTACTAAACTCCAATATTTTTAGTGAGAATGATTCAGTTATCGATTGTTGATATAATTTACCTGACTATCTTTAGAAATACTATGATCTAACCTAAACTGCACTTAGAGTCTCCAAACCAGTCATCGGCACAACTAGAAACATAAAAGCTGATAATTTATTCTCTTCCATAGATTTGATAGTGGCACTAAAAGATGTGGAAGTCACTTATGTAAGAACAGTGAAGTAAAATAAGAAGCGGGTTTCCCCAGAGTTTCTTTCAAAACTAACAAGAGATGTAGGATCAGGTTTATGTTGTTACGCCAGTAACATAATAATGATGTCTTGAGTGATGAGGAAGAATAAAACTGTTATACCGTTTCTTCAATTCACTACTAAGAGGATATTTAAGACAACTGTTTTATGTCGATAATGTGTCATCCTAATTTAGGATGAAGTGGATTGTCCAATCTTCACTGCACTGGTCAGTACCAGAATGCATTTAGGTAAACAAACCTTTATCGTGGTCACTTCATTAATAATTCGTTAAAATTACTATTGTCAGTAAAATATATTAGCGCATAAGTCAGAAAATATTTAGTAGAATCTCGATAGTTATCATAAGAAAAGGGGACGGAAAATCTACGCAAACCTTAAGAAAGATTCCATCAAAAATGCATTTATAGTTGTTATATACATAATAATGAATTACCCATCAACCATCATGAGGAAACATTAGTTGTTTTCCCATTAAAACAACACATCGACTGTTGCCCAATTAGCTCAAACGGTGTATTAAGTGTATTTATAAAGGTATATGATATCAGACATATGGATATTTGAATTAAATCATTTTATCATAGCTTTGTTCAAGGCAAGGTATTTTTGTCTCTTCTTCCTTCCGAAGTTTAATTTATTATCCCTTTACAGATATGAAAGACCTGCCATAAAGTTTCATTACTCCATTACTACCGTACCAGTTTTCTGCTTGACTGAACTATAGCAATTCGGATGTTATTTGATACATAAATTCAACTTTTTACGTACATTACGATAAACATATTGTTAGTAAAATAGTTGTCATAAACACAACTTGTTTCATTGGGGAGTCGATCCGTTCAGTCTCGTAAATTAAAATAAATCCACTCGCCGTTCGAACATTATTCAAAAGTCCTCGTATTCGACTCAAAAGGGACAGATCCGTTTGCGGAAAAGTTTGATTGCCAATCTCAGTTTGGGTATAAAAAAGTTTTAAAAGGAAAAATTCCAAGTGTATCTTTCGCGTGAAGGAAACGAAGGTAAACTGAAAGTCTTGCTGTAGCCGGTAGACTCCATTCAAACACCAGAAATGATTAAGGCTAACATCGTAATAGGAAAGAAACAGTAACAATCTTTGAAATTGTTGCCTTTATAACTGTTGAGTTGAAGTTGGAATGAAACACTCGAACAATAACCCAGTACTCATGCAAGTAGAATTTCATAAATGACGTTGCATCAATTACCAATCTGGCGGTGAAAGTTCCTTTTGCCTCGAATTTCCTTAAATTAAAAGTAAATATTCGCTTAACTATTGAGGTAATTAGATACTCATAGATGGATGTCGCTAGCAGTAGCTTGCCTAATTACCCTTTACTCCTTTATCGGCGGTCAACGTTTTTCCGGGAAGTCTCCAAGGTTGGCAAAATCCCAGGCCAACCTATACATTACCATTTATTGCCTGATAAAACCAAGAAATCCGCATAAGGGAAAGAGAGGGAGAGAGTGAGAGAGAGAGGGAGGGAGGGAGGCAGAGAGGGAGAAGGTGGCGTTGGAATGCCTTAAGCCCATGTTTCCTTTTGACGAAACAAATCGAAAAAATGTAGTGTCATTACTAGTTTAATAGTAAAATGTTAGTTTTTGAACGAATTAAATTTGTCTCCGTTTTTTGTTTAACTGTTGCTCCTCTGTGGATACTTTTGTGTACTCTTAGGAAATGTAAAGGGACTAGTACTAGTTCCTGTTTGGGACTAGTTTACATTATAAGTTAAATTTTTGTAAATGCTGCTGTTTTCGAATCGAGGATTTCAACACAAAAGCAAAGTACACGAAAGCCTAACGCACATTGACATACAAGTGACGCAGGTAACGCGGTGCAGGAGAGGTCTGTTCCTAGCTATGTGCAAGTTAACGGAAACCCATTATAAAATTTAAACATTAATTTGATACTTGAATTTTTGATAACTTGGAAAGTATATATGTTTTATTGTGCATGTTTTGTGACCTTGTAGAAGTGTGCCATTTTTGGAAACTTGGAAATATTTTATTAAGCTACCAAATCTTTTCTGCAAGCATCACAACTAGCCAACTTTTGGTTATTAAAAATGGGCAAACTCAATAAACTTACTTGAAAGAAGAAGTAACGTCACTCTTAATAATTTGTAATTTGTTGAGTCTTTTCGTTCCATTTAAATGTATATGATAACTGCTACGACTACTGACGTTTGATGCAGTTGACTTTGTTTGAGTAACTAAAAGTTACATATCCATGAAACGTAAACGTCATCTTTTTTCTACGGTAATCTGCCTTGTATATGAACTTCTACTCTTCCGACAGTTTCAATTAGACGTAATCATGATTTGAAAGCTCTAAAACTCCATTTTGCTCTATTTCCTTCAGGCTTTATCTCTCTATTTCTCTTTCTAGTTCGCTCACTCGTTCTCTTAGTGCGTTTAAAGCGTAATTTGTCGTGGCACTTAAATTTAAAACCATCTCTCCCGAATTACCGAGAGTGAGTTACTCGAGCCGGTGCAATGATGTTCGACAAGTACTCGTGCTATATACTTCTTGCAGTAACCTTTTAAGACTCGCAAGAATAGCGAAACATAGTTGTTGTTGATTACAGGTCTTTAGGTTTTAGGTAAAAAGAGAGGAATCGAATTTGTCGACAGTATATCGAGACTCGTTGGAAATTTAATATTTTGGAAACGAATCGAAGAAGAAAGAAACAGTAAGCATACTGAAAACTTTAAAATATTGTGCTTAAAAAAGTGTACTGCAAGGTACGTGTAATACTGCAGATGAGAATGAACATTCTTTGTGAATTGTTTCTCCATGAGTTGAATGCAAATTTTTTCAAGAATAAATGTAATCAGACGGACTGAAACGAATATAAAACGTATGTAATCAAAGCTTTCATAATGAGTTATATGAAGATAATATCATATTTTTGAGCCACTTAATATCAGGTTCTAATTTTTTTTCGGTTCGGAATTTAGGAGAGAATTTTGAAGTCCAAACTTCACCTTCTATCTTTAAACTAGCACGCCCCGCTACGGCTTCGTTCGCGCAACTTTAATATCTGATAATTATATCCTGATTCTCTTTTATTTTTCTCATTCTTATTATTAATCATCATTCATTATCTAATTGAAAAATTTTTTATTATTATTTTATGTTTGAAAAAATATATTTATAGAATTGTCTCTGTATGTATATAAATGCATTTATAAAAAAATTTGTCTAGACCATTACGTAGAAAGAACTTTGTTAACAACAACGATAATTTAAATATTTAGTAAGTAATTTAAATTTAATTCAGGATTTAAAACTGAAGCTAATAAGATTTTAATGACTAAAATTTGATACTTTCAACTGTGCATCAAAGTTTGCTATCTATAAATTAAAAATATGAATTAGATATTAAAATTAATCAAAAAAATTATATTTTTAATAAGTTGCACGTAAATAAGCATTCTTCATTAAATACTAATTTCAATCAATCTTGATTATCCAAAATCGGATTTTTTTCAATACATTTTATAATCAATTAAAATTTCAAAATCAATTTATAAGTATTAAAAATCTGTTTAAAAATCATTAAAAATTATCCGTTTTTTGAGGTTCAAAATTATCTAAATTCAATATTTAATGAAGAATCCAAAATTAAATTATGGGTGAAAAAAAGCCTCGCAATTTGTTTTTCAAAAAATTACTTTTTCATACTTGATTAAAACAATAGACTTCCTGCGGTGCGACCGTCGACCTACAACATCTGGCATATCTCACTATATATATAGCACCGGGAATATAGTATACTTGTTATATGTACAGCGCTATAGAGCGTATATATAGATATACAAATTTTATATGAAAATTCGTTTTTTTTTATTTTCTAGCCTTAAAAATTAAAATTTTGCAAAACCCTTTCTTAGTGCACCCCTGTACTATGATGCAAAGCTACCTTCAAAATTTCAAGTCGCTACCCATAATAGTTTTGGCTGTACCTTGATTATGAATCAGTCAGTCATCTTCTTTTATGTATAGAGGTAGATATGATAGAGATAGTCTAGATACCTTTTTTTCAGAGACAATTCTACATATAAATTTTTCAAACATAAAATAATAATAAAATATTCTTCAATTAGATAATGAATGATAATTACTAATAAGAATGAGCTTCTTTCTATTATAAAGCTGGCATTATCGTTTGAAGAACAAAACAGAATCGGGGTATAATTATCCGGTATTAAAATTGCGCGGGCGAAATCGTGACGAAGCATGCTAAAATTATAAAATCATATATGAAAATTCGTTTTTAATCATTTATTACCCTTAAAAATTAAAATTTTGAAAAATCACTCCTTAGTGCACCCCTGTATTATGATACAAAGCTACCTTTAAAATTTCAAGTCCCTACCTATAAGAGTATTGGCTCTACGTTGATTATGAATCAGTCAGTCAATCAGGACATCTTTTATATATAGAGATTATTAGTCGACTATTTAAAATAAATTAATTTTCATCAAACTTCTCGTCAATCTCAACTTTCATTGCGCAGTAAGCAATTGGTATTTACAAATGTCATTAAGCCAGTATGGACTTACAGTATTCAACATTCAGGTACAAATATTGGAATATTGGAAATGTTCTAATCCAAGTTGTATTCGATTCTAATTACAACAGTGAAATCGAAAATAAATGATTATTCCGTATAATATTCAGAAAACAATTCTCTGTCAGCAAACTTACTTTAAATATTGTAAACCGACTAAGCACATAACAAAGACTTGACTAATTTATTAAATACATTATTGAACTTGTTGTTAAATATCAAAGCCACCAAATAATTAATCAGAGATTAAATAATCGGTTACTACCACGGAAACTTTTTCTCCTTAATTAACATCAAACGTTTGTTTATGGTTTAATGACTTTGTGATTGTAAGTACAGTAAAACTTCTAAAAACTAAACTTCTGTACATCGAATTTTGAAAACTTTGTTCTGTGATTTATTTTCAAGCAAAAAGCTTCCCTTTCGCGAATGATTTCCTAACACAGCCGTTCCTGTTCATGTCTCGGAATTAAAACAATTTTTTCACCTAATAGGTCTCGAGGGGTGCGCTTATAGTTGTAACTCGGAGAAAAGGAAAAGTGGAATTTTATAAGTGATGTATATCCATGACGAATTTCATATGAATGAAACACTGTAAAGAATAAGATAATTATGTAAATTTCCTACACTATTAGTCGTCGGCGACACGGCAAACAAAAGGTTAGTTGTTTACTCAGCACAATATCGACAGTTGTTGCGGATTTTATGAATAAAAATTACTAAATATAGGGTATATTTTATTAGGGTAAGTCGTGTTGCTTTGCATGGGTTTTAGTGTGGGCGATAGATGAGGGTAGAGTGAAAGGGAGCAGATAGAGAAGATGGCGGTGGCGATGACACTAAAAAAAAGACACAAGAAGCTACCGTGTTATTCTTGAAGAAGTGTAACGTGTATCGCCCTTCCAAGCAGTAGCGAGGCATGCCCGCGTAGGGCAGCTTGACTAGAACCTGATCGAGATCCGATCAGGAAATAACAAAAGATATGTTCGCGCAGGACCTATCCTTATCGGGACCCGATCAGGTACTGGACATGCTCGCGAAGGACTACCTGTTCGGCACCCGATCAGGCACCGGCGAGGTATGCTCGCGCATTTTTATTTTGTCCGGAACTGATCGGGAGCCGGTTCCGAATAATCTGGTTTAAAACAAGATATATTTCTTTAAGGTTATGGAAAATGGAAATATTGTTTACAACCATGATCCATAATTGTAAGCGATTCTTTGTATTTGTACTGTGTCTCTTAGTATTTTATCACTGCAATATTTTATGTTGTAAACATTCTATATATTTCATGTATTTGTAATTGTTCATTTTATTTGTTTATGAATTATTATTCGTTTTTATGTTTATATTTGTACTGTCTCTTTTGTGTGTCTATTTTTGGTGTATTTTTAATGTTGTGATATCAATAAAATATTTTATAATATAAATTGAATTCTTTGGTCCCCTTATCAGATCTTGGTCAGGTTCTCCTGATTAAGTTCACTCTAAACCCCATCAGGTATTTTGATGTGGATCAGATCGGGCAGTCCTGATGCAGACCCGATCGGGCATTCCTGGCGTGGACCCGGTCAGGTCCTCCTGATCAGATGCCAGATGCCCGGTAGTGGTCCTGATCAGTATGCCTGAGCGAGTCCACATTAGGAATGCCCGATCGGGTCCACGTCAGGTCGTCCTGATCAGAACCCGACGGGACATCTGCCTTACAGTCCCTACAGTGTGCTAGACGGGCAATTCCGGCCAAGTCTTGGTCAAGTACAGGAAAAAAATATTAGTAGGGAATTATTCTACCATTATTAGTTTCAGAACATTTCAGAATTCCCAGAACATCCATAAATCTTTTAATTCAAGGAATGGGCTCACTAAACAACTTTCAGTATTTAAAGAAGAAAAAATATAAGCGTTGTAAAATAAACCATAACAACTTTAGAATTGATTAATCATTGAGTAATAAACGTTGGTTTTATACAATGTAACCGCAAGTGATGTACTAAAATACGAAAATAATCGATGAATATTTACATTATATCGACATATGAGGGTATTACCCAACGAAGGTGTTATAATTTTTAATCGTGCTATAACGTTCCTAACGCCGTGCCCAGCAATATTCATTGAAACAACGTATATATAAAATGCTCCAGTAAACGAACAAAAATAAAAATTCATATCAAATTCAGGTCATTTAATATAAAATTTTATTCATATGACCCGTTATGGTCATACAATATGCCAACTGTAACGAGTAGTAGGCATATAACTGCTATAGGAAGACTAAAGGAGAAACCACATTAGACGCTTCAAAATAAATCGACATTTTCTTTATTGCACAAATCGAGAGTTTGCCTATTTAAACGTATCCTCAAAAATTTTCAGAGTGAAATTCTAAGTTCTTAATATATTTTTCGAGCATAAAACGAAGCACATTCAAGTATCCTGCTTGGCGGATGTTAGAAAATAGGGGGAGCATACCTGTATTACCTTTTCGCTATAGCTCTGTGTGCAACTAGTATAAATTCGGGTATCCGCTGAGAAAGTGCTTGGCTCCAAAACATAAGCATCGTGGTTTAAAGTGACTGAAGTAGCATTATATTTAGCTGGTCCCATATTCAACCCGAGAAATTCTACTTTACTAATGGCAATGAATGAATTGGACATTGGAGCTGGATTGGGGAGCTTCGATTAAATCCACGCACTTCCAAAAGCACTTCAATTTCTACTTTTCGGTAATTATTATTTAATCGCGTTTTTCTCGAAATACCTTTTTTTCGACTTAAGTGCACTCTAGCTCAGTGAATTTTCAACCGAATTCTAAAAGTCAAATTTTTTCTGACTCACTATTAAGTTGATCATTAATTCAACTGAAAACTAGAATAATGAAAGGCTTTATTGTAGGCGTATGACAAATGAACCAAAAAACTGGTGAAATCTAAAACTTCTCAAAATTTCTCTAAATTTTTTGAATTCTTATAGAGAATATAGTTCAATTAATAATAAAACATGACAATAATGTGACAAAGATGTTACTAATTGTTTCCAGAACAAATATGCGACCTCCAGTCTATACGCAAGAGGGAGACTTTGACAACAAGAACCTCTATCTGACCTGATCAACAGCTTGTAACACTGCCAGTTTATGAGATAAACGCTTCCAAAAATTATGAGATATAGCTCAAAACACGAATAAAATGATCTACTGATTCCAATTAGTTCCTATTATTTCTATCCTTACAAAAAAATAACAAAAACATGTCAAAATGGGGCTTCCAATGTGGTTTTCTCCATTAAAATTCCCGCAGATTTTTTATGTTGGCGACATTGAACGTTTTCGTCTCCACTTTGCATTCGATCGAATTGCGATTTGACTATGTCTAAATGTTTGTTTACATTATAGTTGTTTACATTAAATACAATCTCAAAATCTGATGAGATTACTCATTTAGAAAATATATCACTAATCAATTTTTGAAAACCTTGGCAAACAGTGTTAGCCGCTCCATTGATGACGTGTACCAGTTTTTACTTTAGGTGACCTGTATACAGATATTAAGTCGGTAATTTTGAAACGAGTAAAAATTTCTTCGTATAAGTTACAGTTTATTGCGGATCCATTATATATATATATATATATATATATATATATATATATATATGTATACACACAAACTATACTTTTAAAAATACAATTTCTAGTTTAGCTCTTAAACATTTCTACCATACAAACCGCGTTTTTTTACCCGAATTTATCCTGGCGATCCTTGAACATGTCTTATGGAAATTCAATTGCATCTCAAATTTTCTAGAATTTAAATTTTTTGTAATTAGAAATAGGTCTCGGGAAAATTCGAGCTATGGAAGTTCTATTGTAAATAGGAAAACTAAAAAATCTATCTTTCGCATTCATCGCGCTTCTGTATTTTCGATAAGTGAATCAGTGTATTCAGGGACCGTTAATTAAAATTTGGACGTTTTATTGACTACAGCTCCAAACTTAAGCTATTCGTTTTAGGTTTAGTAATTAATAGTTAGGTCCCAACGTGTATCACATATACTAAACAAAATTCGCTTAAACGTAGGGTGGATAAAATTAAATTTTCGAATTATATATGAGCCCCAAATAAAATTTATCATTCACGGGCAAACGTGATGGAATCCAACTTTAAGCAAAGATCCGAAACACGAGCGATTTTTACGATAGAAAGGAAAAACGTGAGGCAGGGAGGGATGAACTAGAAGAACCCCTCGGGGAAGACGTCCCCGGACTGAAAAACCTGCCGCGTCCTTTTCCGACACCTGTTACAGAAGGAAGTTTGCCAAGAAGAGCGTCAGATTCCCGGAATGCCTCGGCGGAACGGCTCGACAGTGATTTAAGGGTTAGAGTAATTGCGGGAATCATCTCAGATTTTCCGGGATAAACAATTTTGATTGTTCCCCGAAACTGCGACAACCGCCGACTGCGAAGACGATGTCACGTAGATAACGTATGTAGGGAGATGTTCCTGATTATATACTTTTTCTGGAACATGAAATCATTTTTGTTTTACAATTGAAAATAGCTTTATTATTACATGAAAATATGGCTATACGACGATTTTTTTTAACAATCAAAGTTTATTCCTCTGTATATACATAAATGTTTCAAAAGCAGCATTTTCTGTTTACATATTTTATACGAATAATAAAGTCCATTAAAATGTAAAGTCTCCTTACCTACATACATAGTATTTTCAGCAATATTTTCGATAGCTTTTATCCTCTCCGTGAAGAGCGACTTGAGCGTAAATGTTTTTATTTCGTAGATGCGCTTTTACTTCGACCAGAGGTGCACTTCTCCGGTTTTGTAATTTTACCATTTCATGAATTGCAATCATGTTCTATAGTTTATACTAATATATGGAGCTACATGTTATCATGTACAGTGGATTTACATTAATCTCCACATTTCGGTCGGTTATTCGATATTAAAAGAAAAAATCTCATTATGGATATAGTTTCAGTTCCTCAAAATTTATGCAGGTATGCCTCCAAATATATAATTTTTCGGTTTCCGCATTAACATTCGAAATCGATCCCTTGCATTGCAACGTTTTCCGGGTTTCCCTATTTAAGGTTGGCTTTTGGCAATTTAGAGAACTTGACCAACTCTACCTATAAATTCAGTTTCAGCGTAATAAAATTTGTTTAGAAACGAGTACCTTTCCCTGTGGATGTGATTATAAAGTTCTTTGAGATTTTTTAGGTATACTTGTTAATTTTAACATTTTATGTAATAATAATATAGATCATTAACGATGGAACATTTCAATCCTGATTATAAATTAGTTTTTTTTTAAAAAAATAATTATATAAGCTATATTTGTTAATTTTAACATTTTATGTAATAATAATATAGATCATTACTATGGAACATTTTAATCTTGATTATAAATTAGTTTTTTAGTTAAAAAATAATTATATAAGCTATTAAATTTTGGAAAATTTATATTTGTTCCACATTTTATATACTTATCTTCACAATATTTCATGTAAAAATAAAACAAAATATAAGGAAGGTGTTCGATGAAAACATCGCAAATTTTTTAAGTGGTTACTCTTTTTCATTAGTCTGGTAGATAGATTTTGAGGCAATAATCATTTAACATAAGTCTCATATGACCTTCTGTAAGTAGTTATTAAATTACACAAATTTTCTGAATCTTAAAAATGACACATGCAAAATGATATATAATTAACTATATGTCTCCTGTAATATATTCGATGGAAATTCTGAATCTAAGTGATAATTTTTATCACTTAGCAACATTCAATGAGGTTTGCAAATTCTGCATCTAGTGGCAGTAGCAACTAATAGAACGAAATTTTAATGTTATGAATTATTTATCACACCATGTCATAGAGCATGACCAAATAAAAATCATCGAATTTCTACACAGTGCAGAGAATTATTTAATTTCCGTAATCTCAGAGGAAGAAGGAAAATTTCACCAGTTGTCAAATAAAGCTTGTTAACTCTCTGATTAACATCTAGTCAGCGGAGGAATGGTTGACGTTCTGTAACGGTTTTGTGGCGTTGAAATATAAACCTCATATATTGAACGTATTAAACTTTTAAATTACCCAGGAGTATGTTAATTTTAAGATGCACAATTTAGCTCAAAAACATAAACAAATAAATAAAATTAAATAATACCTCCTAAAAATTGCTGATAAAAATTAAAACTGGCAAAAATATTAGATGGAAAAGTTAAAAGCAAATTATAAATCATTAAAGACAAGTTACGAATATTTTAACACGACAGTTTAATCGATTTATTTAAAATTACTTATTTTTCAATCATTAACTGCTGTTGGATTTGTTACGTTGCCAACTAGTAACAAGCGTTTTACCAATAAATCTGTTTAACTACTGCACATGTGCTTAAAGGCTACTATAACCAAATAACGATTCCGAGGTATTTTAAGATGTTTACCTTGAAGCAATAATTAAAAGAAAGAATATATACATAAATAAAAAAGCAATAAAACTGTAAATACACATTGAAATGGGTACCTTCGTACATAAATAATGTACAAATGTAAATAAATAATTGTATTATAAATAAAATACGTGTAATTTAATTGTTGATTTGAAGTTTATACATAAACTTAATATTTGAGATGGACTCTAGTTTGTTAACATACATTTTAATTGACTTTCACTGCACATCAATCTCTATTTCGACTTGTAGTTTGACGATACTTCACTAAACTTCGAAGATTTAAGTAAACGAGAAGAAAGAATTTCACAAAATTGTTTTTTGAAAGTACCACAAAATAAACAATATTCCAGCAGGTTATAAATGCGAGCAGAAAGGTAAAATATAGTTAGACTTTGTGTTGATTGAGAAGAAATTCACACTTTACTTTTAAATTTCATTTACAGCTACAACAATATAACTAACTTTTGCATTCACAAAAAAAAGCTTAAAATAGAGCATAACATTTCTTTCACAATGTGTAAAATTTTAACTTCTACACATTCATTAGGTTGCCTAATGGGCTAATTAATTTCATACAGTGGCAGAGTAACTAAAAAGATTTAAGAGTTATTTAACGTTATTGAGTTCAGCACTTCATGTGCTAAAATGTAAAATTTCCATGCAATAAGAAATGAAACACTTGCTCAATAAAACAATTTTTGTCGATAAATCCTCGGGACTCCCTCGAAGGGCCGCAGAAATCTGTTGAAGGAGTGATAAAATACGACTTTATCCCAGTTTTAAAGATAAGGGACGAAAAAAGAGTCTCCTATCAGAAAACCACGAATCGATCAAGGTAATTTTATCAATGACAATGAAGTTTCCAACTTCTCCCTAAAAAAAATCCTATTACCAGGCACGGTCGGGTGACGAATGAAAATGTATTGTGCAGTTGTCAAATACAAACTGGGATAAATCTGGGATAATTCAAACAATAAAGCTTCTTGAGTTAAATACGAGACTTAAATCAAAGGTGTCCACTAACCGTGTTTCCCGAGCCCCCGGAAGTAAACGCTTTATAAGTGGTACCGGTAATTTATGGCACCCATAAAGCTATTACCGCTCGTCTCTTGGGGCATTTTCAGTCAGGAGATCCAGGGTTGAATTAATATTATTTTAGTTGGACGTGTTTGAGATTTTTGAATTTTATTATTTTATATATGAAACATATACGAGCATACCAAAAATGGTTTTACCTGTTTCTAAATATATAGTACACAAAATCGTGTACTGGTAGTTAAGTAGTCTTCTTAGTAACTAGTAAGTGTAAGGATGATTGCGAATTAACGTATTATCATCCTTCCCCCTTTCAAGAAAAATGTACCCGATGCGTCATTATGATCGGGTAAAAATAGCACCAGTAACCGAGTGATTACCACAATATCTTGACGTCACTTTAGTAAAATCTATAAATTGCCACCTTATGGTTAATAATATGTAGTCTATGAGTGACTGTACTAGTGTGCTTTGTATGGGTAAACGATTTTGCAGAGTATTTGTTTTATTCCAGTTCTGTTGGTCAATTTTGACTTGAAACTATTTTCATTCCCTCATTTTTTTTATAACCTGTGCGTAATGGAATCAGAAGGAGGCAAGATTACGATACTAAATGAGATTTATTTGGGGTTTTCAAAATATATAACACCATATTATGCGTCATATGTGGGCAAAGTTTTGTAATATTCAAAAAATATAACATTCAGCGTCATTATCAAAAACAGCATCAGGATTTTTATAGAGATTTTACATTAGATAGTGCGTCACGATCCACAGAAGCCTGGATACCAGAAAGCCTGGAAAATTGTGAAGGTAAAATGACATAAAGGGTCCCAACCCAGTGCTTTTTTTTAAATTTAACAAAATGAATTTATTTTGAAACATAACGTTACGTATAATTTTCATTAATTATTCATATATAAAAGACGTTAGAATTACTAGTTAACATAGTCATCATTTTAGAATTTACTAAATCTGTAAATTAGTACATATTTACAATCATACAAGTATTAGGAAATTGCTTTTCATAGCTTCTCCTCGGCAAGAGTTCAACTCGCTTTCTGAGTCCGATCCTTTGCGTGTTGTACGGAAACGGCATGCATATTAATATTCCGACTATCAGCTCATTAGGGCCCGTTTATAGTGGGTTGTATCTGTCACTTCTCTATCTCTCTTAATCCTAGTGGACACCTCTGACTTAAACACATGCCAGAGATAACAAATCGTTCAATTAAAATAAAGAAATAAGTTTTCTTCTCTTTGTATCAACAATCAAGTTGCGTTAATTTAATTTTAAAACAGAGGTGATGAAGCGCACTCTTCTGCTCTGCTATTAAAATCTCACAATACTTTTCTCTAAATTGACTGCCAATTTTGTATTTCCTTTTTCATTTTTCCTGAATACATTTTGTTATTTCCGAGATTAATATTTGCAATATTTTCGGCTGCAGATGCGGCCATGGCGTCGAACAAAAAGCGAAGAGCTCTGGTTGCACCCCGTTCCATAAAACTTTTCTTGAATTATTCGAGGTATGCGTGAGTCGGTTGAGTAAGTGGAGCTTTTCCACGGCTTTTCTTTTATTGTAACGTAAATTATGCAGCTGGAAGGTGTCGGTGGAGAGAAAGGGAGAGAGAAAGAAGCGCGCAGGAAGATGTTTTCGAGCTGCAGGCTGAATTAAGTGATTACAAAAGAGGAATGCGCAAAAAGGTAAGGGAGAAGATGTGTCGGCACATTATGAATTCATAATTAGGTAAGGAGGCACTTTCACGAACAAACGTCGAGTTTACTCTTAAATATTTTATTTTATCCGGTGGATTTTAGGAAATATATTAGATTTAGCGGAGAGGTGAAGGTTTATTCCCTTTCACTTCTGTTACAATGATTTATTTACTCTATTCAATAACAAGAGTCTCTTGTTTTTCAGGGATATCTGGTTTAGCATAATAACAAAAGACGATGTGCCGATATTAAGCCGCAGACGTGTGTCCCATGGTAACCCAAATCAACTCAGAGGGTGATTCCTAGTCATTTTATGAAAATAATATATACCATGAAATGAATATATTATAATATTATCAGAATATAATGGAAATAATAGAAGAAATATGAATTTAATAAACATTATTTATAAATTATTTTACCTTAACCAAGCGGATTTCGTAAATATAAGCCTCGTTTTTTAAGTAACTGATTAATTTTTGTACCTATGGACGTGGGATTGCGCTGAAACATTGGAAATATGTTGTATAAACTGAAATGGGACAGAAAACGTGAGCACTAGGTATGGAAAATCACATTTGTGATCTGAGCCTGAAAAAATTCGGTACTATTATTTATTTCCATGCAGCTGCTTACATTGAAGTACGTTATAAAAACAATGGAACACCTATGACATCACACCCACGAACTTTTCATTGCATGTCTAGGCGCGTCAGAGATAACACAATAAATACAATAATTTGTTTTAAAACAAGAGAAGAACGAAAATACCCAAAGAGAAGAGCCAGGTGTTATTCAAAAGAGGAGTAAAACGCTCATTGAAAAGATGAGGCATACTAGTGGAAGCGATATGACTTTCAAAAAGCAAGAAAAACTTTAATGAAAGCAATTTTTTACTAAAACAAAATACGTATAATTTTTACCAGACTGTTAAAAACAACAGTGTATATATTTTCAGCAGTCATGTGTGTAAGTATGTATGTATGTAAATATATATATATATATATATGAAGTGACCACAAGGTCACTTCAGGTTCTGACCCAAAATGCATAGAACTGGAGACTGATTACACCGAATTCGATGTACGAAAACTCGATAGATCAGCATTTCACCAAACATGTCATTCGCTACATATCACCAAAAGTTCTCGTATCATAGAAGTTCTAACCTGAAGTTAATATAACAGGCGAATAGTGTCGCGGATCTGCGCACAACAGCCTCTTGGATTGTTTACCATATCAAAAATATCTTGGATTTCACCACATTGGAAGTTCACGTCCAGGATTTACTAAAAGTGGAGATAAAATTCAACCCTCTCAATAGATTTTATTGTAGGAAAAACTGTCAGGGTCTTTGAATATGGTAAGCTACATATCTTCGAAAGTTGCCTCCCCCCCTAACTCTTCTGACTGAAAATGGCTAAATTTCTTTTTGATTTTTTAAAACAAACCAGATCATATTTTAATAGTAGCAGTCCTGTTTTTTAAAACTTCTTACTTTTACTACCGCACCTTAATCGATTATGTACGATAAAACAAAATCACCCGTAAATTTTTAATCATCCACACGATTGGACCTATAAAAAATATACCTGGATTTGTTTTAGTTTTTCTTGCTTTTTCCGCGATCAGTTCATTTCCACATTTTTATGATTTTTTGTCAGTGCGCATCTCTTCCCCTTTCGTCTCGAAATTTATTTGAAATTAATTAGTGTTCTTTATTTCCCTGTACGCCATCGAGAAGTGGCTGAATGCGCAAATAAAAGTTCCTTAATGCAGAGATCTCTAAACAGTCCCCATGTTATTAATGATGTATATTTTATACTATATACTTAGATTTATATTTATATTTAGATATATAAATCTAGATTTATATATATACATATATAATGTATTTATACATATATAGATTTAGGTATATTTAGATTTTTAATTCTGCAGAGAATCGAATAGGAGCATAATTTTTAGAAAACTTTAGAAAAATGTTATAAAGAAAGAATTCTGATTTTAATCGTAATGTCGAAATGAGGTATGTACCGATTCAAATTGAAAAAGTATTTCGACACTCTAAGGTCAGAACCAATAAAACACCTAGCATCAAACATCGATTTCCAGTTACTACCGAAACTAATAAATATTACTCACAATATGTCCACTGCGCAGCGCAAAGGAGATCTGAAACAAATAAAAATCTGTTTAGTTTCAGTACAACACTGAGATTAAGTATGAAACTTTAATAGAATTGTTATTCGTGTCCAGAGTTTAAACTAATTGATCCGCTACGAGAAATAGCAGGACGTCGTTGTCGTAGAAAGTTAAAGAGGAAAGAGCTACTCCCTCTGTAATTGTTTCTTTGGTATGTGAGATATTTCGCCGGGGGCATGTTCAGCAATTAGCGATGAGGCAGGAAATGTGAGAGCTTTGTAAATCTTTTGTTTAGAATTAATTTTTTTTTAATTAAAGTTAAATTTAATTATGAACTGTCGATGACAGGCGCGGCGAGGTTTGTGTTCAATAGTGACAATTAAATTACTTAAATACTTAATTAAAAAACTTTTACAGAAACTAAAAAGGTACTGATATAATTACTGAATTATATACTCAATTCCATATATATAATCCGTATTAATATGATTAAGTTGCATTAATTTAAATTTATCCATATTTAATTTATTTAAATCGAGAAATACTGATGTTTAAAATAGTTCATATACTATTAAACATTTATTTTCTTATGTTTCGTTAACGACACTGGAATTACTATGTGAAGAAATAGAAGCGACAAATTGAAATACAGATGTAATTCCATATCCTGCCCAGGTTACCAATAGATCTGAAAATATGGTGACTAAATTAACTTATATTGGGGCTCACATTCCATCTTTAATAAAAATCGGGAAATCCAGATTTGTCACTTATAGAAAGTACAGAAAGTCCTGAAAAAATTGAATCAATTTTTCCTGGAATAAACATACGGTTCATTTTATTCCTTCAATTTATCTCTCATATAATGGAAAGCAGATATGGAAAACTAGACACTAAATGTCAGCTAACTTCGCAGTCAGGGCAAAAATCTACTGTAAAGAAATATATTATTATTCTTAACAATACAAAACCAAATGCTGTTTTACCAAGTAAATATAGGAATGTTAGAAAGGGCTAACATGACAATTGAATTCACAACAAATAAGCAAAAAAACGAATAGGAAAAGGAAAGAAACAGGTTGAAAATTTATGTAACTAAATGAAGAAGACTGGCAAATTTCGAAAACCAGAAACCAAAAAGAATGGCCCAGTAAAAAACAAATGTAATAACGTGGGCAGTGAAATGATCTGGAGAAAAGGCTAACAAATTTAAAATAAAAATAATATATTGAATCTTCTCGAAGAAGCATAAAAAGAGAATTTAATTGGCAAACAAATGGACAATGAACTTAATGAATTGATAAAAATTTGAGAAAAACCAAAGAGAGAAAATTTCCTAAAAATTCCTATTAGGTTACCAATGAATAAGAAATTAGGTTAAGCAACACAACACATTTTTATTAAGAAACAATTAAAATGTTATTGTTATTGTCATTATTGGGTTAGTGTGTACTCAAAGTAATATTTACTATTAATTACGTGAAACAAATATAATCAATGTAATATTTACTTAATTAGTGTTATGGTTGGGGAAATACAAATATATTTGTGTCTGTTATATATTACAAACAGTGATCTAAGATTTTGTTTATTGAGTTTTGTTTTTGTGTTTGAGATCTAAGATTGAGTTTAACAACTCAGTTAGAATCCATTACAAAAATATTTAACTGTTAGACTAAATTTAAGATCGATACAGATTCCTTAGTGAAATGTAACTAATTTGTTGCAAATGTAGTATAGTAAGAACATTTCTTATCTTTTCCTTTTTCTGCTGGTAGTTACGGTATTAAGCATTTTAAATTTCGTAAAAAAGTGGGTTGCTCTTTTATACAGTGTTTCACTTCTAAACGTAGATTATGTAACACGGCTATTGCCTCCCTGGCTGAGTGCCAGTGATCAGTCCGTGGCGCCGTGGTGAACAATGAAATGAACATTTCTAAATGCCAATATCAAATAGGAAAAGTGGCACGTCTTCAAGTAAAACTCCAAATCGGTTAATCAAGTTTCAGTGGATACGGATAGAAGACTGCGCGATCTGAAATCGCATAGTTCGGAAAATTCGCAGAGTTCCCGGAGACACTCGAAATCCGTGATTTGTATCCGTGGTAGAGTACGGTTGGAAAATTCGTGGATTCATTGAGGAGTGGGATACTAAAATGTCTTGGTTATCAGGGTGGGTTCACTATTCCCTAATGAAGTGTCTGTTGAGCCATAACTACCCATCGATTGACGTCACCAGCAAACGTAGTCTATATTCTTCATCAAAGTAGTTCAAGAGAGCAGCAGTAGTACCAACGACAGGAGTTGCCAACGAAGCCCTAAGATAGAGCTGGTTGGGTTGAGCCGCAGCCGACATCTTCACTTATATGGGAGGAGTTGTAGTAATAGCACGTACCTTGACGATTCAATTCTATATTCTTTTTTCTTATACTTATTCCTGTTCAATGTATTTCTGCCGATGGGCAATTGTAAAGCACGAAAAGTTAGGCAATCAAGGAAGTATTGTCACGAACACGAGACTTCGACGACCACAAATAAAAAACAAGGAATTAGGACACGGACGGAGGCCACGGTCAGTTCGTGTGAAGAACGAAAAAATAAAAACGAGAGTGTTTACCAAAACAATACAAAGTGCAAGTATAAGCAAAACAAAAGCCGAACATAAAAAGAATGCACAAGATAGTTGAGAGGACCAGTGAGGTCCAGACGTACGAGCTTGGACAAGTGCTGTCCAAGGGGCCGCCCGGAAGAGGGCCGTCCCCGAAGGGACCAGCCAGATGGCCGGTCGAAGAGAGAGAGTAGAAAGAGCCCCGAGCGGAGACTGTGGTGGATCGTCGAAGTCTCCAGAACCCCAGCCGGACGCCCGAAGAAGAGCCTTCCAACCCCCCTGTCAAGGGGCCCTCCGTTATGGAAACCCGAAAGTCCGGACAACAGGCAATCCTGTAAGTTACCTTCCTCATCTCTCACGCTCCAGCCTTTTGGGATTCGCTGTGCCCCCCATCTTCTTGTTCCGTTTTATTTTCGTTTTGTTTTGTGCTGACCTGACCCCTTTTTAGATTCCCCGTCGTGTGTGGAGAATAAAGCCTATTTCTTTGTTTTGTTTTAACCTGTTTTCGTTAATAGCCAGCTCTACCCACGTAGCTACCAACCCCTTACCTCACGCAGCCGTGACTCAGGACCTCAAGACTGGCTCGTGACAGTATTATTATTATTATTTTAATAATAAGTTTGTTAATTTTTATTTGTTTTACATACGTAACTCATACAGCACGCTGAAACAGACTATATAGTTACAATTGTTTATTTTATACTATTCGTTTGTTTATTCTTGCCTTATGTAGGTGCAAGTGATATAAAATAGCCGGATGCAATGAGCAGATGAAGTTGGTGTAGGTACTAGACGCATCTATACATATACATTGTAATAAGAGAGAAAGAAAGAGAGAGATAGAGCGAGAGAGTATTTACAGACTATAAAATTTATTGAATTGAAGTTTTCCGTTTCTCGGCTGTCCTTGAGATAGGCTCGAAAAATTGGCTTAATGACTGATCCTACATTTATTCTAAGCTTTCAGCATTTTGTTTTTCATCGTTTCTCTTGGAAACGATTGGACACATCTACCAACGTCTCCGTTAATCATTTCAACACATAAAATATCAAAACAGTTCTTTGAATCTGTGATAAAACCGATTCTGTTATATTTGGAACCGTCCGCTTCATTCAACCTCCATTTCTATGAATTTTCCCCATATTTGGCCAACTTGCGGGTATCATAAATTAATTTAGGGATTTAATCGATATTTCCCCAAAGGGCTTGCTGTCATCCTCCCTGCCCCGTTTTCTCTCATTTTTCCACATAAATCAACATGTAAATGGCTTCGAAGGACTTGTCGTGAGTACTCCACTCTTCTGAACGTTTCGACTTGATGAAGGGTCCCTTCGTAAAAAAAAAATGAAAATTTAAAACGAGTCCATCTTTATCAATTGTATCATTCGAAAGTCGTTCTTCACCCGTCCGTTAATTACCAATCAACCTGTGAAGAGAGAAGACAGAAGAGGAGCGAGAGGAGCAATTTTCCGATTCATTACGTTGACACCGATTCGCTGTCTATAACTTTTCGCCTGCGGAGCATATTAGCTAATTAACCCTAAGTCTGATTTATGAACGGGCAAATAGCTTTTCGTTTTTCGACGGTAATTCGATGGGCAAGCGAACCAGTTCCCCAGAAACGCAACGGAGATCACCATATAAGAGAATTTTTGAAAATCGAGACACTCCTGAAATATACTTGTTTTTAAAGTAACGGTCAATGTGTCCATAGATCACAAAGCTCATGATACCCATTCATTCCATCTCCCTTGTGAACTTATCAACATCAACTCCCGTAATTACAAATTCCGAAAATCTCCAAATAAAAAAATATTTATATAAGAATCGCTTTCTTCTCTCCTCCGCTCCCTCCTCAGCTATTCATTGCTACTCGAAAAACATAACTGGAGGGCAAAATTACTACGTTAAAAGGGAAGACTGCCTGCGTCAAATGGCGAGTTACTAATTCATCATGTTGCGATTACTGAAGGAGGAACGGGATTTCTTTTAAAGTGGAACAGCGACCAGAAAAAATGGAGAAAATGGAAAAACAGAGAAAGTTAGATTGCTATTTAATAATGAGAATGGTGATAAGATGCTTTAATGAGGAATATTTTCAGTTCCAGCATAGCCTTCCTACTGGTTTCGACGTTCCTCCTAAGATTGTTTTTTTAATTTTTAATTTATAACGGAATTCGGCATTCAAGTCTTTTTACTGCATGTAATTATAGATCACTGGTATCGTTGATTCATCAACGAAATTTTATCTCGTAAAGGTAAAAAAGAGAACAATCTGTCTCGGAAGTTAAATAAAGGTAGCGTAGCGTTTTATTGAAACTAGCATTACATGCACACCAGTAAACGTCAATATAGACAATTATTTATGCATTACCGCAGTTGCTCTACCATGTGCGGATGTCTCTGGTAAATAATTGAAAACATTTACTCCAGCGGGGTTTTTGTCCGTTCAGCAATTATCGCAGAATACGATTTTGAATATAAAGTGTAACATTCTACTACAGGGAAAGTAGAGCTGCACAGATCATCTTACGTCTATAATGGAAGCCTACAATGCTATACAACAACCCTTCCCCGGCTTCTCTTTGATGGGAATCATAATGCGGTACAATAAAATTTAATGGGTAACACAAGAACTTTGTGGGGGTTGAAATTGTGTATCGGTTCCCGAAAAGGGACTTCAAATTACCTCCTATTTTTTATACGTCTTACGTGTGCACGCATAAGGTATATGGTATGTCTGGAGAAGTAACGGCGAGTTCCATTAAAGGGATATTGGGTAACCGAGGGAAACGGCGAAAGAGGGAGGGAACGAAGGGATTTTAGGGCGATTGGATGGTCGGAGGGGTGTTTAATAAAAACTTTAAAAAAATACTGTTTAATAAATACTTAAAATCGATTCGACTTTGTTGACATTATCAAAATTTAAAATGAAAGAAAAATAAATGTTTTTATCGCGCATTCTAGAACCATCCGGTTTGGTAGTAATATATTGGTGTTGTTCATGATACTGTTGATTGTATCAAAAATATTAATTAGCTGTAAATCAAAGTGAGTCTTCTTAAGTAAATCTTTTTTGTTTCACTATCATTTATCAAACTAACTTTTCACAAAAAATTATCTCTTAATGATGTTTTGAATTTAATGCTGTTTCTCTGATGGTTTCTTTTCTCACCATGTTGGTATTTGCTGTAAATTGGCCAAGTGATGATTCACTGAAAATTTCGATATGTCAATCTCATTTCGTGTTTTTTCGCGAATCATTAAAGATTAAAACAATAATTGCAATGATCAGGTGTATATTTCCAGAATAGGTTTTCGAGAGTTATTATATGTACATATACTTGCGGTGTGATTCCAGTATTCAAGAAACTATATGCTTTCCATGCCAAAACTAACTTCGTCAGGAGAATTTCCGTTCAGTCACGTGTTTACAAATTGTGTGCACTTTTATTTTCCAACGAAATATCAGTAACACCGACGCTCCTACAAAGGTCCCCTAAACATTGGGTGTACAACACTCGACCGCTAATTTTAAATAGTTTAGTGAACGGGTGCATCTGGAATCCTCGTCGATGACAAATGTATGCATTACGCGTTTCCCGTCGTCGTGGAAGACTATTTAAAAATTCGATTCATGTTGACGGAGCCGAATTGTTTGGCGCCGCTTCAAAAGTTTGCTTCCTCCGCCATTCATTCCATTCCAGCACAAGCGACTGAGGCCGTTTATTTAAGCAAATACTTCAAATATATTTTTTGGGAAGTAGGTTTATTGTAACGTATGGAATATTACAAAAGGATTAGAGATCGTATACAAACCATAGTTTTTTAACGTTCCCTAACAACAAATTTCAAAACACCGTTCCCCACAAATTATTTACACCACTAACCATTCATACCATTTACTACTTTAGGTAGTTTGGAATAATGCAAGTTTATCATGTATTTATTTTCATATTTAACGTACTATTTATTTGGCTTTAACAAATATTTGTTATAATTTTGTTCATTATATTTTTATAATTTTACCAACATCTACAATTACATCAACCTGGAATCGGGCATTTAAAATATGTCCCAAATAGGACTCAAATAGGTTTATTAATGATTTCTTCCTAGAACTGTTGACAGATTTATCCCAGCAGACAATTAAAAATTAATTCGTGACGCATGGTTTCGTTTAACCGATAAACGGTTTACATTGGTTTAATGCTGGTCACTGCTTAAATTCCCAATGCCAGAATTCAAACGATCGGTGTCTTCTATCTGTTTCATATGTCTTGCCTGCAGAGCTCTCTCAAACGAAAATCCAAAATAGCTTGAAAGATATATGTATTAATCTGTATTACAAGAGAAGCCAAACTCAAAGTGAAACCAAGCAGACACACTTTTATGGTAGCTAAGCCTAATTGCTGTATTGATTGGGCTAATACTTAGCTGGCTTTGGCTATATCTGTGTCGTCCCTTGGTGGAAAGAAATAAAAACGCCACTGTTATTTGCCCTGTCCCTTAGGTGCCAAAAAATTACCTTTTCTATCTGAGTTCTCCTCTACGTCTCCTCTATTACAACGATTACATGAGCTAGCAGAACATATACAATCAATTTCAAGATATGATTGCATTAGTTGTCAAAAAATTTTGTTTCGTAATTAGTTAATTATAGAAACAAGTTCAAATTATTACGAAAGCATATAGGTATAGGAAATATGGTTAAAGAAAAATGTTTCACGTGTCGCATTTTAACATATCACAATAATATACATTAATTAAGTTGCTTTTTTTACAATTATAATACACATTACATTACTTAACATAGTTGAATCATCGAAAAGTAAGACTCGTGTTCTATTTAAGTGGTGTAGTTTTCTAATGAAAAAAATAGATAATAAAAATTGATTCGAGTATCAGGTTAGTACGAAGAAAAGGAGGGTTGATATATGTAGAAACAATATTGTTGTCGTAAACTCCTTTCACGTCGTGGGTCATGCGCGGCAATACAGCTAAAACAGAAAAACAGTTTTTTATGTGAATTGTTGTTTAGACCTAGGAGGTTACCCAGGGAAGTTCGTGAAATTAAAAATAAATCGGAACGTACTTATCATATTAGGGAAAACGTCGATCACTTAGTATAGCAATATTTATATTACGGTGAGGAAGAGCTTACGAATTTAAGCGAGCCATTATATAATTATATAATCGGTGCGGGTTTAAGCTGAAAACCCCATATTTATGTAAATCGAGGTTAATTTTATAATTTTTGGTACATACACTTTTCCTATACCTGATATATCTAACTTCAAACCCTAACTTTCTGTTATTTTGAAGGGGATAATTCGAACATTTATCTGGTCCACTAAAATTATTGATTTTCTGGACGGGAAAAATGTTCATTGAAGTGTATTTTGAATTCCTAACTCAAACATCCATGTTATTTAAATTTACTTGACTACTCTTTAAACGCGCTTCACTGAACATTTCCCCCATCTCCTCCGAGAATCGGCTATTTTTGCACCAAAAAGTGTGAAATGACCCTCTTTCTAAAATAAGATGAAATTTTGAGTATAGACTCATATAGCTCACCTACCTATATACATGTTTCAAGAGCAACCAAATGTGAAACGGTGGTCAGTCAGGCCCTGATCCGAAAAGCAAACCTATTCCAGTTATTAACGAGGCGGTAAACTTGCTAATTAATTAAAAACGGTTAAGAAAAATATCTTGCAGTACTTTATATTCACTAGATCAGTAACAGCAACAAAGCGGATGGAAGCATGAAGTGAGTTTAACAACTAAATGTGTATTAGTACTTCCTAGAAGAGGTTTCAGTAGGAAGATAAGCGACCTGGAATGGCGAAGGTCTGAAAAAAAATGAATTCGAGTGTTTTTTAGAATCGGCTTATTCAGCCCAAGACGATATGGTACAGTCCAAAAATACACAGTCTGGAACCCCGAAAGCCGGAAAATTCATATATGACCCACTTAGGGTTACGCTTACGTGGTTATCAGAGTGTGTTAAATTAGGTTAGGTAAAGTGATGTTTTTCAAGAGGTTTAAAAATCATCAAAAACACCAACAGGATGGAGCTGTTAGTATTGTGAGATTTTTACTAACTAAAAACAATCCGCTTTCTGCCCTCCTTATGGGAGGGGGGCCAGACCGGAAACCGCTTTCGCATTAATTCAGTCTGACCATTTAGGTGCTCACCATTGTGCACTCGTCCAGTTTTTTTGCCTCATGCTGTAGTCTGCTGCAGTGCTTTATCACCTTTTGTAGTGAAGGAAAGTGTGACAGGCGTCGTCAACTTCGGTTGGGCAATGGTTGCATAGTGCACTATTTATTGCTTCATACGATGTAGATAGGCATTAAATAATGCTTGCGGGTTAATGACTGAACCGGGTACACTTCGTTTCCACATTTTTTCAGTCAACCAATTTTTGCAACGTCGGAGTTTTGCAACATAAGTTTAGCTGTCCATCTGCCGGTGTCAGCATTTTGCCATCTGCGTGCGCACTCGTCAAAAGTAGGTACACTTCTCAAAGTGTCTAGTGTTATAGAGAGTGCCCGTTATACGTCGTCCTTGTAGCTTCTTGCGTTCCTTTACCATCAAGTCCATTGGCACTGTCTTCGTAATGACCAGTACCGCCACTTCTGACACCGTGCGTCATGCACAGGCGACGTGAAGAGCACCTCTCCTGTGGACTGAGTCTTCTGTACTACTCATGGGTGGGTCGTTCTGCCCATATTTCCGCGACATGTAGTATGATTAAGTGTATTGCGGTGAGTAACAGTCGTCCTTTCGCATATCGAGGATTTGTCGAATTGAGCATTATTTTCGATAATTTCGTTATGACTTGACTTTTTCGGCTATTCTCGATAGGTGTTCCCAAAAAGTTAGCTTCTCGTCAAGCTGGACACCTTGGCATCGCACAAAGTGTTTGACTTCTACGTGCATATTTCCGATGTTAACCTCGAATCGTTTCTCGAACCAGTGCTGTCTGGTGAAAAGAACTATCTCGGTTTTGTTGGTAGTTAGTGCGATATTGTGTCGTTTTAACTTATTTGCGAAAATGTGCGAAGTGGCACTTGCAATGATGTTAAGGCGATGTGAATTTTTGTTACCTTTAAAAAAAATTTAACCATCTTTTTTGTAAATGTGAATATGTTGGACGTAAATTTTTGCTAATTTTGCGTGTCTTTAAAATCCTGATGTTTATTCTGTCATCCCTAAGAACAGATAAAAATGTGAAGAAAAAATCGCCATAATAAAAATAGTGAAATCCGAAAAGTCTTGGCAACGTTAAACTTATTTCTTGAAATACGGGCGTTTCGGAAGTGTCGACAACTATGGGTCAAAAAATATTGAATTCAGATTTTTTGGAATCTTAGGCAAATTTAAATGCTAAATGGACACAAATTTCAACAACAAAAAAACAACGCGCAGCATACTACAAGATGCGAGGAAACATGAAGAGAAGAGGTGGCAATATGGCTAAGAGACTTCCTGTTGGCGAAGAAATCGTAGTGAGCGGCAACACTACTATCACTACATGTTCCAGTTACACGTGTAAATGTTGGTTTTTACTCATATGAAAATATCGTCCCATGTGAAGGTAAATGTTTTACTTCGAAACTATTGAAGCCTATCATCTATAATGTGTTTAGTGCACAAATGCATACTTTCATGTTGCATACTATGTTGTCTACTATATAGTATTATATATTGAATTGACCAATTTCAAGTTTGTAAAGGGGAGGCTATTGTTTACAATAGTTCTTCAATTTTTAGAAAACCAGCGATAGCCCTTCTTGTCGGTTTATCCATTACATACAACCCTTTACTACAAAATAAGCAATAATTGCAGGTTTATTGCAACATTGAGTGGTGTTCAATTAATTTTCTCACAATAAGAAATAAAACAATTTTAAAGACTTTTTCAGAATTATATTGTTTATCTTTACACACTGACCTACTGCGGTATTCGATTTAAGTATGCGGCTTATTTCTTACTCATTTAAAACCGTGTAAACTCCACCTGTTTATATTTTTCGCGCACAAAATCGTCAACTGATTGGCTTATTACTTCAATGTGCCTTGCCATTACCTTCTATTAAGTCATTTTTTAAACCGAAATATTCTAAATGAAGTACCAACCTGACTCGAAGACCCCTCCGGGGACCAATTGCAGTGCACTTAGTTTCACTGTTCAAGTTGTTAACGCTAGTTCTGCACGTGCTGAAATTAACAAACTGAAACCACAAGCCGTCTCCTCGGCATGAAGTTTATATTCGAATAAACTTAGTCTAGGAACTCTCAAGCAAGCATCGATCGGCTTCGCCATGTTTTGGCGAATGGACTTATTGTTCGTTTAAATATATAACTGGGACCAACGTTTGTCGATTGATGAGGATCAAAGCATCGACTCGATCGGAACAGTTATTTTCAAACGTTAATGAATCGAAATAGTTACCGTAATTACTTTGGTCATGGGTTACTTGTAATAATAATTTCACGGTTGCGTTTGTGTTACAGTTGTCAAAACAGGTCTTAACAGTAATAGCCTATCGTTGCATTGGTGGTGTTCTACCGGTAAACCAATTGATTTAACTGTGTTAATAACAAATTGCATAACACTTGCGTGTTAATTATAATTAAACGTCCATTATTCAAAACAAAGTAGAACATATGTAAATTATTTGTAAGAAATTTCGCATGAATATGGTTCAATTATTACGTCCACTGCTGAAAGTAATTCGGAAAATAGTAGGAATTACGTAAAAATCTAACGAGCATCAAATAAATTTCTTCCTCATTTGAAATAAAAGTCTTGATTTGAAACTCTCGCTGAAATTTTTATTTCTAGCAATTTTATCTTTCAGAAATGAATGATATTATAAGGTGAGCATAATACAGAGTTGCAAGAAAGTAACCTTTAAGAAGTATAAACTAAGCAATGAGCAGAAATCCACCCATACCGACCCAGTAACGTACACCTTCCCGTAAACTTTAAAATTTTAATGTTTTGTAATGTTATTTAATAAACTGAATTTTCGGTTATTTCATACTGCAACTGTATGGCTAACCCTTGATGTTATTTATCCTGATCTAATTGTCTCAGTGTCAAATTCCAAGTCTCGCTGCATTGTGAATTTTCATTTTTTCCTCATTTGCGTTCTTCAAGAAGCACTAACAACTGTTCCTTCTCAACCACCGAGTATACATTTGAAGCAGTGGAAAGTCCCACTTATCTCCATCCCCTCTGAAGCTTTTCAGCGAGTCCATAATTATCTGTTTTACGCCCAGGAATTATACAAGAAGCCACTGAGCCTCCCTCCATTCTCAAATCTATAGCCGGTCATGTAATTAGCTTCGTATTACAGCTATAGCTGACGACAGCTATTGTTGGTGGCGGCAAACACTCGCCCTACAAAATCACTTACGTGGCAACAATTACGTGTAATAATAAGGTCAGGAAGAGCTCGGGAGGCTGAGCGAGGTCCGTCCTGGAACCAGAGCCATTTCACTTCCTCGATTTAACAATTTGAGATTTTGGAATGGCCTGACTAATACAGGACTCTCCGCGAAACCATTACACTACCTCCAGCAGTGCAACTCATTCAGAAGTAATCGTAAGAAAATTAACTGTGGGTTTAAAAACCAAAAAACTGAATATCTCTATATTATATGAACTTGGGAGTGGCTGAAAATGGTGGTAAAGTCAGAGCTGAAAGCATATTTGATAGCTTGAAATATATTTGGAAAGTGATTGTTTTGTAAACGAAAAGTAAATGGAAACAGATATTATTTTTAAATCATATTTAAAGAAAATTGTTAACTTTTTGAACGCTTAGGACAAACTCAGCTCGTCGGAGATTAGTTTCCGTGTAACCGCTCATGTAAACATAATCCGCATGTGACCCGTGAATCCTCGTTAAATTGATAAAGAGCATTCCGAAGTCGGGTTTTGCTCCCCTGAACATCTCATATTTTGTTGTCGGTAAACACTTTAGTTAATTATGCCGGCTCAGCTCTAAACCGAGCAACATCTGACCCGGAGGTATTTACGTCCCCTGCGCCCTGATAGATTACACCGTACGGGGTTCGTAAATCGTAAATTGTGCGCTCTGCCCCGTGCACAATTGAATAAGAGATCAAAAGCGCACAGAAATTTATACTGCAAATTTCTCAGTTAAAATATCTTCGGTCTTGGACTCGTATTTTACATGCTTGTATGTGTGGATGCAATAGAAGTGGCGACATAATCAGATCTTTTTGAAAGGTTTTGAAGTGACATATTTGTGTCGTGTATGTTCGTTTCGGGGTGGCTGTCATACTAAATAAGATTCATCAAAAACATTACTTTAATCAATACTAAATATTAAGTTGGTAATTGACTAATATATCTATTATATCAGTATCTATGTCTGATCTGCAAGCGTTATTTACAGCATGCAGTAATGAAACACAAATCTGTGTTCTACTTTAAAAGATTTAAATCTATTAATAACGTTTTAACTCGCACTTACATTATAAGTTTAAAGTATGTGTACAATCAGAATTGTCATTCAAGTGCCCATAATATTTATTGTCAGAAATATGAAAAATCTTTTCGTAATCCATCAACAAATAACCAAAAATCTTGCTTGTAAAAATCGTGAGTAATGGCATTTCATTCCATGTTGTTAGAGCATCGAAAATAATAAATTTAAAAATTGAAAGCTAATACATGCAGGACAGTGTCCTTATGCATATTCTGTAACAAATAAATCCCGTTGAATGTAATCTTTTTAGATAAGGGATGAAACCAATATTTAGCAGCAATACCGCAAGATAAGAAACGATATATAATATACGCCAATGAAATGTAAATTTTGTTGACTTCGATGATGCTTTCATATTTTAACGCCGTTTATTACGTTACAACTTTCAGGTATGTTGCATTGTGCAACGTTTTGTTGTCCATCAGCCAATGATATACCAAATTTTATAGGTTAACAAATAATCAATATAATGAGTTAAAACCTCAACTACATGATAAAGCCTCTATCCTTATCGTTAATACTTGTAGATGCCACTTGTACATGCCTCCTTCAACGTTCTTTTCCTACCTATCTTTTCTACTACCTCGTCTAATACCTCTTCCGTTAATTGTTAATTAGGAAAGTATTTTTTTTTCAAATGCCATTTCATAGTGTCCTTTCATAGTATTGTTTTTCAAATTTTATTATAATATCTAAAATTTATGCAAACAGCCATATGTTGCATAAATCAAAACCCCACATAAACTCTCCGTTTAACGTAAAATCATAATCTGAAAACAATAATGATGATAATAAATAAAATACGAAGCCAACGAAATCAGAAAGAACACAAATGAAATATTCTAACGAATACGAATGACTGCAAAGCAGGCGAATATGCAAATGACAATAAAAATGATATTAACGAAAATGAATGAATGAAATTCGAATTGGAAATGTACTTTCCTGTTATTTTGCAGCAAAATATTCTTAACACAATTCAACAGACGAACGAGCACAATGGATGAAGTAATATATTTGGTGGGATAACGGTATTTTTGATAACATATATTATAACGACCTGTTTTTCAGAGAAGAAAGTGATTAGGACCCGACCGTAGTCGACGACGGCTAGACATGTAACATCACCGATTTTGACGAGACCGAATTGCCAACAAGGAACCCTAATCCACCCCAGGCGCCCCAAGGACCACCAAGCAGCCGGTCGAGCCAGCAGGAGCCCCTTTGAGTAGCCATCAGCGGAAGCCCGTCCAAGAAGACCTCGAGTTGGAGCCCCCCAACGCGACCACGCCGACGACCCCAGGACTGTCCGACGAATCTCGAGGCAGCCTAGCTGCCGGTCTCAGCCCCACTACTCTCCGACGGCCCCAAAATCCCCCAGGACATACCGGGCCTACCCACATGGCTGAGTAAAGGTTTTCTGCGGCCACCGGGGATACTGGCCCATGCATTTTATATTGAGTTTTTGTATTATAAAGACAGCAGGTGCGACTATCTTTACATGGATTCTAACTTTCCAGTGGTTTGAATATCATCAATTTCTCAACGATGCTACAGAAATTCTTGGAGACGACACTGACGAAGATGAATAAATTTAAATTTACTATAAATATAGATATATAAATATACTATAAAATTGTGAACTAAAAAATATGTTCGTAATTAATGATGAAAATATACGGTAAAAAATTCGCGAATAGTTTTTTCTTTTGCCAATGAAAACTGTATTGAATTAAATTTCTTCAGGAGATGATATTCCTTAAAGAGTAGATGTAACAAAGCATGATGCTGCCCAAGACAAGGTGCAAGAAAAACATGCCATCTGTAAGGAAAACAGTAAATAAATTTTTATTTGATTCAAAGAACATCCATCTTCTCTTCCAATGAAGGCCGATAGTCAGTACTCGATTTCTTAACTCATTATGGTAAAGACACAATTGATGCAACTTAAAATTAAAACCTTTTAGTTTTCCCTTTATTTCATTTAAGATATTAGATGTAATACGTGTCATCTTGCTGTTGTCATATGTGTAAAACGTGTAATAACGGTTACAATTTTAGTACAAAATTGCTTAACAATATTTTATCATTTGTAAATTACGATTAGAATGAAGTTGAAATGTCTGATGACGACTGAGTTCTGAAATGGATGACGACGCAGTGCACATTGATCAATCCAATGAAAGCGCCACCGAGAAAGGAAAAAATGCAAAATGGCAGTGACGAAAACAGAAGGGAGGAGGAAGAAGCAGCGTCAGATTAGTTATTTAAAATATGGAACCACTGAATCGTGATACTATTACAATATAATCCTCCATTGTTTTACTTGTAATTTGTCATTCATAAATAAATTTAAAATGGGTTTCAATTTATATTAATCTAGACTGTTTCTCACAGGGACAGTTTAGTTGCCTCAGAGAAACATGTTAACAAATTGCTATAATTGTCACAGTGAAAAATTCGAAACCTATAATTAAGTTAAAATACATTTCAAACATATAGACAGTTTATAGACAACAGGGATAGGTTTCATTATTAAGCTTACCATACCTATGCACAAGTAACTTTGTTTCAGATTATCTCTGTAGGTTCTACTATGTACGTTTCATGCAATGTCAACTTCCTCATGTAAATAAATAAAACAACATTGCACTACGTAAGTAACTATTGTACTAAATTAATTGGCTACATATTCCTTATTACAATATTCAGAAAACCAATCTGAATTAATACATTTTAAATTTTCTGATATTCACTAGATAAATCTGATTACTGAGGTCAATTCCATAACTATTATACCATATGTATGTGGTATATGTGGCAAAAAGCATTTATGTCCTCATTATGTCTCAGTATCTCAATAACTATTTAGTGCAATATATTTTTATCATTATACATGTATATTCGTAGAGAAAAAGCAATCCCTTGTTACTGGTTTTCTTTTAAACAATTGTTTTTTAGTTTAATATAATCCACTTTCTTTTGTAATTCTGCTTCAACTTCTCTCTTCTAAGTTTTGTAGCTTTTTCTTTTATTGCCTGCTTTAATAGCAAATTTTCCTATTATAATTGAGATAAATTTTCGCTTACGAATTGTTCCTCGAGATTATCTCTTTCCAGATGGTTATCACTAGGCACTGAAGTGGGTAGAAGTGGGCGTAATGTTCTCTTTATCATTTTCCTTCATGATTTCATTGTGATTGGTTGGCACTGCAGTAGTTTTCAGTTTCCATTAAACCTCTCCGTACATAAAATCCCAAGCACTGAAGTGCTTCGAACAAATCTAGAATGTAGTTATACGAGATAAGTTACCTTTTGTTAGAGAGTTTTACCATTAGATATTTCTTTCAATTTAGATATATTTGTGTTCTATTAATAGCAACCGGTCATTTTCTTCTTATTTTCTTACATTTTGGGAATGAAAAACATGAAATCCTTTCACCACGACATTTCTTCTTCTTACAGGACACAACAGAGCAATATTGAACCACCTTGTCCCATTAAATAAACCGTGAATAATTCTGAAACCAAATTAAATAGTTGCAATGAATTTGAGATTAAACTCGTCTGAAGTTATAATACTTACATTATATCTATACGGAAACCGATGAATAGTCTTGAAAAAGACTGTTTTTGATGATCATTCTGAAGAAAGATGCATGAAACAGGAGAAGTCGACGAAATACAACAAAAATACGCACGGTCATACCACAAGTTATGGTATGAGGTTATGAAAAATTCTGTCATTTATCAGCTGACTGCCGAGGCTATCAGTTTTGACCCTGTCCAGGGAAACTGGCCAATAATATACGGTATAATATGGGAAGAACAAAGGAATATCCGTGGATCGGGCAACATTCACACCCGTTCGTGGCGCGCGCACACCAGGTGTTATGAGACACGACTATTGATGTAGATCGTTCGCAGCAATTTTTGTTCAAGAGGCTTCCTACAAAGCGAACTAAGAGTCAATTCAAATCTCATCACTCATTCATTATTTCTCGTTTTTACTGCCCGCATATGTTTTATTGAAAATTTGCTACCACGCTTCGTTTCGCTTTAGTTCGTAAATGAAATTTGTAAATTCTTGAACGATGTCGATTTTGTACTTGGAGTATATGTTAGCGACTCAAAAGTTTTTTGGAGGAACATTATGTTTTTGTTTTCAAGATTTTGAAAGGGGTTGCTTCGTCTTCGCCGTAAAACGATCGAAGTAACTTTTTGGAAAACTTAAAAAAATAAGTATACAACCAATGAATCAAATTTTCTAAATTATAGTAAAACAAAATGACACGAGAAAAACGAAAAACGGACGTGTGAATTTAGCATATATCCTTATCTGGACTAGACAAAATGTCTTTAGATAGTAAGTAGGGTGTTTAGTGTGTTCGTTTTCCCAACAGCAGGTTGATTGGTCATCGAAGACGGATATCTCTTGAATAATGATTGAACTCCGATGTTTTCATTACATTAGATTATTTTAACAGCCATGTTGTTATGATAGCAAACGATTCATTTATTGTAATTGGAGATCAAGTGATTAAACTTGCGCTACTTCCTAACTATTCCCCGATATGTTTGTTAGCGTAATTGATGGCGTCCGTGACTTCCCAAGGGGATTCTTACTGTAATGAATTGCGGAAATACAAATTTTGGGTTCTTTCCTGACCCTGTACTAGTGCTGTGCTTTAATTTTAATTAGGTGGTGTTGGTCGTTGTGGCAATATTATACATATAAATCTAATAGAAGGTCTATAAAGAAACTCGTCAGGCGTTGAAAGAATAGTATCAAGAAATTCCCCGCCCCTTACAAATTTTTACTTTTTCACAAAGTAAAATTCATTACTTTAAAAATTAATTGATTTAGGGCAAAGTTTGTTCTGCATATCTAACTTGCTTTAAGCAACTGGAGAATCGACAAAACAGGTATTGTATTGTTTGAAAAATAGATTACATTATTCGAAAGGAAGTTACGATATTAAACAATATCGCAAAGTTGAGAACATTTATTATATTATTTGTGGCGTCCTATCTATCAAATGCGGAATTTCTTTATAAAAATGTTAAAAGATCTGGTTCCACATTGATTAAACTAATGAATTAATCCTCCGTTAGGAATTTAATTCCAAAGTGCTCCTAATGACCATTCTAAATTTTTTAGTTCTATGATTTTTTTTAAAGACAACTACTTCATTCATAGAAAATTGATAAACTAGTTTTTCTTTTAATTCGATGAAATTATTTTTCCTTACTAATTTTAACCAAATATGTGTTTTCAAAGAAAGCCAATCGTAATAGGGCCTAATTAGTTCCACTGAGGAAATAAAACACGGTGATTTTCGCTCCTCAAAATTTTTTGTCCTGACTTTCAAACTGGCGAGACGTAGCTCTTCGCTAAAATTCAATATATAAGTCAAATAAAGCTATTTATACTCTAAAAGTGTTTTAAGTTGGAATATCAACATACTTTACAACGAAAGTATAGAAAATCAATTTTTTGACATTTATTTTCAAGTTTCAAGGAATCCTTTTTTGTTTGTCATTTAGACATATGTGAGGTATTGCTAGTTATAATTGTTTATCTTATAAGATAAGGTTAGCTATATATATTCAAAACTTAGAACAGTGTGAAATGCTCACTCAACTTGTTTAAATATTGCAACTTTAAATAACATTCCCTTACTGCATATACTTCTCTACTTTTTCCTAAACACAAAATTCTTTCTATGCGATCTTATCGATCTCACTTGCTATATTTATCTTTGTTTTTCCTCTTTAGGATATACTCATATGGTCTAAAGTGAACTTTCCCAGAAATAAAGCGAACTAGCTCTACGGTGTAAAGTCTACATTCTCCATCAATCTCTCCTCATTAGCAAAAACGAAACTGTACACCCGACGAGTCGAGTGCATTAATGTAGAGCAAACATTACGAAGGACAAAAACATCATCATCGCCATCATCATTGTCGTCAACATATCTTGAGCGAAGGGTCCTTATGAACTCATTAACATTGAAGGGAGGAAGGTCGTTTGAGCATTCGCCCAAACCCTCGCGTGGCTTAATTAAAATCAATCTGACCAGGGATAAGCAAAATGAAACCTTGCATTATTTTCCATGTTACGTATGTGAAATAAACAGAAATGGAAAAAGTACGAAGGTACAGGAGGACATTACGAAATTTTCATAACGTGTTCACGGCGAAAGAGAAAAATTTTATTTTGTAACACGTGTTCCAGTCGGCTTATTAAAACGCCCTAAGAGGGAATAAATAACGAGGACAATGTGGTGCCGTTGTTTCTACGTAATGACGGTTTATTATTGTGGCTCTCGTTGAAATTTTATTATTTACATACAGCATCAAGTGTGACTAGGCACACGCGTATATATTTTTTCTCTCACCTAAGCAGTGGAGTACATTGAAGCCCAAAAATCATGAAAAATTAATTTTGGAAAAGTCGGGAACCGGTGTATTCTGTTATTTTGTTACTGCACAAATATTTCAGAAAGCTGAAGAAGTGTTAATTTCAAATTGGCAAAAAGGCGCAGGGAAGAGCGAATTTTGACAAATTTTACATTTTCAGTGTCGTTTAATAACTTAGGTGATTTGGATATTTTAGTAACTAATTTATAAATTGCCGTTTTGCCACAAGTCTGCAATGAATACGAAAAATGTTCATATTTGAAATTATTTATTCCAAAGTTCATAACGACAAACACATGGTCTCAGCTTTGCTAAATAAATCGTACATAAAATACTAGCAATAAAATGATATTTTAAATTTCACCCGTCATCAAAATACTACGAATTCGTTAGGAAATTGTGCTAAATACAAAGCAGTTTAGGATGACGGTAAAATTTCTTTCCCAACTAAATTGTAATGTAGTGAAAATTTTTACACCGGACCGATTTCGGTTGAATAATCATAGATCTTCAAGCTACAAGATAGTATTTTTATTACCAACATTTAAAATTAAAACCACTTTCAAGAACATAACATTGGCACTTCTGTTGTAGGTGTAAGTATACTCTTCGTACATGGTGGTGAACAAGCACACAACAACGAGAATGATTGTCCTTAGTCCATTAAAACGTAAAATAATGGAAAAAACTGTTATGTATGTATGTAATGTATATATCAATAAACCGAGAAACAACTGAATGAATTCTAGAATAATTCATAAGGGAAGGGAAAATAGGACTGTACCATCATATAGCAATATGGATAAAAATGATGAGCATGGTTAAAATAAACACAATAAAATCAAAATTAGTATGCTTACTCTTGAAGTAGTAAATAGGTTCGAATATCTGACGATAATAATTGCCGATGACGGAAGTGGGCAAACACAAATATTGGAAAGAATAATGAGCATAAACACTCTATACAATGCACGTACAAAACTACTAACAATTAAAATATCGAAAAAGGAAAGAAAATTGAGAATATATGGAACCAAAATGGAACAATCAATGATCTGTATAGTGGAAACAATAACAATGGTAACCAAAAATTAACAAGAAGAACTAAGAGTCCTGGAAAAGAATAAAATTAAAACAATATCAGAACCTGAACATATATGAAGAAACAAATATAGACGTAAATCGCGAAAAACTTGATGGAAGGAGAAAATAAATACGGTTAAAAGAATAAAAAAGAAATAGCTAGATGATTGGGACAAGCACTAGATTATTGGTGTGTGAGCGAGTAATATAAGCAAGAGACATGGTCGATTAGCATCCCGGAGGAAGAACAAATGGGAAGGAGCAAGCCAAGATCAAATTGGATACAAGGAATCAAAGAAAATCTAATAAGGGCTGAAGTATGGAACTAGCAGAAGAAGTCCAGGGATAGAAAAACATGGAAAAGCATATAAGGGTAAGTTCAATATATAGAGATTGGGGGTAATCTAAAGAGCTATTGCGGCGACACTCTCAGGGTGGCTAGCCAATAAATACCTTTACGGTAGAATGGAGGGTCAACCAATTCAATTGTTGCAAAAGGTGTCTGTATATGCTTCGAAGCATGGCATATACCCTAATTACAAAATTTTATATTACAACTCATACCATGTGTTCCTCATGTTAAAGATTATTGCAAAATGTGTTCGAAAAAATTAGCCCGAAAAACATATTGTTATACTTAATTCAAACAGACCGGTCCAGGTAAACGAACATTGGTAGTAAACTCGTTTGACATGCAATAAAATAGAACCAGATATTTAAAAAATATACATTACTAATTATAAAATAGTCTATATTTTATTTGATAGGACATGCTACATAATAAAGTTAACTCCATTTTTGCATCGAAGCCATGATTACAAATTACTGTTTGTTAGTTCCTGAAATCTCAAGCTATTGTTTATAAATCAATACGTTCAAAATGTTTCGAAAAAAAAATCGATGGTTAAACAAATTGGTTAATGTGTCCTTATATTTAGTTTTTAGGTATTGAAAAGACAACTGCATGAGTTTAAACTAATTTGTTATTTATATGATGATAACTATTGTTACATAAACTAACTTCTATTATCCTATAACATGATTACATAACACTGTTGCATGCACTGAGTGCATCACTGTTACTTTCCGTACACCCGAGAAACAGAATTTACGCATACTACATTTGCTCTTCTTTCAAGAGCTGAACACGAAGTATATTTCAACTAATAAAAGTTACATCAATCATGCAAATATAGCAAAGTTTCAAGACGCATTTTTAGAAAATCAGTTACCTAAACATTTCTTAAGTAATCATTTTCCTTTCCTAATCGCATATTAAACGAAAGCGAATTTTCTTGTCGCCTAATAAGTCCCTTGTTTGACATAGTTATCAGGATTAAGTTTTAAACAAATTAAGTAAATTCAATAAGTTAAACAGCGCCTAATACCTTCCTGGAGTAGAACAAAGCGTAATTGATTCCCATCTCAATTTCCAGTGGGTGTATCGAAAGAACTTCAATAATTGCACTTTTCAGTTAATTACCCGGTCCTCTTTACTTTCCTAATTTCAAAGGAAAATCTTAAAGTTAATTTTTGTCAGATGTCCTCGAGACGGAAGTTGCCACTTAACTCTGTGCGCCATCTCTGAAGTTATATCTGAATGACTAACAACGCTAAAAACAATCTTGTATTTATCATTTAAGGTATTACTGGCAATCTTTATGAATTATTCAACAATGTAAGAAAGAAACGTATTTAATTAGTCATTCAGAGTAATTTGCTTTTAATTACACAATTGAAATCAAGAATTAACTTTAATGTTATTGATTAACTTTCTGCATGTAGTAACAAAATAGTTTTTGAATCTTTGGGTGATGTATAATTTAGATTGACGTAAAGAAGTTTTCAACCAACATCTGGCGTAATCGACGAAATAAAATAACCAGTTTCGTTGTTTATAACACGCATGCCATGTGTTCGTTTTCAAAATTACCTAGCTCGATTACCTTGATTCGAATTGAAATGTATGTATACATTAAAAATGACCTTCCATACTGTAATTAAGATTTTGTAAAAGTGCACATCCTAATTACAAGTTCGAAATTAAAATTAGATTTACTCACGCTAATATACTAGATAGGAGAGATCGGGTGGAGTTTGGGGGGATACAAACACCCATAAATATTGTTCCACTTTGTGTATTTCATAAATAAGTAGGAAAGTATGTCAAAATATGTCATTGAAGTATAGCATGTCTTAATATCTGGGACCTCTGTCACTCTGTCTGTATTTTTTGCCTTTTCCATCAATTTTCGGCCTTTTTTGCCTTTACTGAAAAAACTGCCTATATGTGCCTTTTCATTAAATTTCAAGCCTGATTGTGTAAATTTAAACTTTAAAACTGCATATATTTTATTATTTGGACAAAATGTAGAAGATAAGCTGTTCTTCGAAGATTGAGGTAAAGCTACCCCCGTTTTCCTTATTTTGCGGGTAGTGGCAAGTAGATATTTATGGTGTTATGGTCTACTTTTACATCTCCTTGGTGGCGAAAGTGATAGGGCTTAAAATATTTCATATAATGTGCATTATTTGTTATTGGCACTCAGTTCGTTTGGCGCTGTTGTCGTTTAAAAGTATTATAAAAGCATCATTTGAAATGTCTTCTAAAATTTCTTCATGAATACGTCCTTATCCTGAGCTTTCCCTTGATGGTGATGGTGTTTTCTGGAAACCCTGTGGAAAACCAGTAAGTATTTTTTTAAGTTTTACATAATATGTATTTAAATGAGGGTAACTTTATAAAAGTTATAAATCATTTATGATGATTTTTTTATACATATTTCCAGTAACAAAAAGTATTTTATCAATCAACATTGTAAAACTCCCTTTCATTAAAGAAATTGTGCGAGAAAAACTTCAAATAACAGTTCCAGTTTCCAGTTAAGCATAAGGCAATCGATTTCAGGCAATTCAAGAAAAAGCGAAGAAGAATTTAAAATAGATTTATGTCGGATTCACTTCTATAAATTAAATAATCCTAGTTTTAAAACGCTCATCGAAAATGGTTTTAAAAACTGCTCCTGACGAAAGTACATTAAGAAAAACGAAACTGGACCAATATTACAATGAAATTATTTCAAAATAACAGTTCCAGTTTCTAGTTAAGCATAAGGCAATCGATTTCAGGCAATTCAAGAAAAAGCGAAGAAGAATTTAAAATAGATTTATGTCGGATTCACTTCTATAAATTAAATAATCCTAGTTTTAAAACGCTCATCGAAAAATGGTTTTAAAAACTGCTCCTGACGAAAGTACATTAAGAAAAACGAAACTGGACCAATATTACAATGAAATTATTTCAAAAATTAAGACTTGTATTAAAAATAAGTTTTTATACATAGTCGTCGATGAAACAACTGATGCATGTGGTCGCTATATAGCGAATTTATTGGCGTTTTGTCTGAAAATGCTGCAAATGCACCATTTTTAATTGCTGTAAAACAATTAGACCAAACAAACAATGTAACAATTAGCAGTTTTAATCAAAAGGGCTTAATAAATAAATTTTTACCGAATGCCTTTTACCCTGTGATAAAATTGTATCACTTATCAGTTATCATGTTATCAATAAAGTCCGAAATTTAGGCGAATTGCGTTTTTTGCCTATAAAACTGCCTTTTTCTTCAATTTTTTCTGCCAATAAATCAGGGTTCTAGTTATAACATTTGTATACAATATCTGTCGTCTTCACATGAAAAACGAATAGTTCATTCAATCTATTTCATTTCCGAATGTTATCGGTTTTTTTAAAATATCTAAACTATTTTAATTTTTGTAAATAATGGCAAATATTTTTCAATACCTATTCTTATCTATTTCAAATTAATAAGAATTTATCTTTTTGTAAATTTTTTTTCTGGTAAACAATTAATATTTTATAAATTTCATTTTAATAAAGTACAAATACATTCTAATAATTGGTCTATCAATTTGTTCTGCAACAGCCCTTATCCTACATCATTATTAATTGTAACAGATTAGGCAGCTTAAAATGGGCACCACTGCCGAATGCAAGGTGCATTTCATTTATCATCAATTTATAGATATAAAAGTGTCAGATATGCAAAATTTCTCGAGATACTACTATTATGTATGCGAACGCTGCAAAGAATCGTGCTGAAGACTTTCCCTGAATTGCGAATTTGCGACCTCTGTCGCGGGCCTCTTTAAAATAGCCGAACCTGGTTACCAGCTGATGCGACCGCGACTCAGGGATTCACACTCGGGGACTCACCGAGACGAAGTGAAAGACCGTAGGGATTTCCAGAGCCAAGATCCATGGCCAAGAGTAACCACGGTAAAGACGAATGGGGCATCGAACGAAATTGCTGAAGAGTGGAGACGTGTTGGTTTCAGACTGTTGCATCCTACTTAAATAAAGTGTTTATCTGGACGTGAAATGAATTATTCTTCATATCAGAAGTGGAATTCAAATCCGCTAAGTTTCTAAAACAGACGATAATAATTGATAAATCGAAACTTGTATGATTGTGACCAATGCAAATTGTCATCATGGACAAGTTAGCGAAGGTTTTGGCAGCCAACTTACAAGAAATGTAAGATCGTAGCGGTCGCACATTTGCCTCCTATTACATCGATCACAATTCCGTCATTTGATCCACTTCTCACCAACCGTGGGGCGGCCAGGTGGTGCGAAGAGATCGAGAAATTGGGCAGAACTTTCAAGTGGTCCGACTATGTGTAGTATTCCAGGGTAAGACTAGTTTATACACCAGTCGTGCCGCTACTTCTTACAGTGAGTATTCCAGGAAGAAAATTTCTTTATTATAGGCTTTAGATTTTAATTTTACCGAATATCAAATTTTAGACCTCGTAATTGGTGACATTTCGGATGTTCATGTTCGAATTGCCACTTTTAATGGCAATATTAAATCAATTTCCATATTTTGCTTAACAATCATAAGATAAAATATGAAACTTACTAATAAATTAAAACGTTCTAATCCGTTTGAGAACAAATATGAGACGAAGTTTCGTAACCATTGTGACGGGCATTTAAGTAAAAAGAGAAGAGAAGAGAGAAAAAGAGAGAGAGAGAAGAGAAAGACGGGAGGTTATCATTAACTATAATACATATTTATTAACTTAGATAGTGATTTTACAACTTATTTTAAAATTCAAGATTTTGTGGTAAAATGCTTTGTTTAGACAGGAGTCGATTGTAGTTTCATTTCTAATCGAATTGCCAGGAAATTGCAAAAAGTGCTCCGCGTAACAATGGTAAAGTAGAGAGATGCGTTTCAACTGTTTTGGATCAACTGCGTGCAAAAATCGAAAATAAGTCAGAATGGGCAAGCGCAGTTGCTAAGTTACAAACGGCATTAAACAAGAGTGTTCAAAAGACGACAGGCTATTCACCTCTTTATCTTTTAACTGGTGGTAATGATAGTTCTCGGCAATGAAATGTAGTACTAGTAATTTGGATCAGCAAACAGTCACAGTCGTCGCACGTGCGTGCATTCGTGCATGCGTGCGTACGTGCGTGCGTGCGTGTGTGAGTGTACGCGTGTGCGCGTACGCGAATGCTTATTCCTACCTTACGTGACATCCCACCTCCTACCCTTGCCAACCCGCTTGCAGTCCCAATTCATATCAAACCAGAATGATATATTCCGTTTGCCCACGCAATTCTACGATCGGTTCTCAACCGATTAACTGATCTTAGTCATTTCAATAACAATTTTGTGTACTATACACCTTCAAATGATTAAAGTTAAGTTCCTCTCAATTCCAACAAGTAAATCTTTGGCAATTCACCCATAAGTTATTCTATATCTCACTTTCAAATTGGCGATTTTATTTCCTATTATAATTTGTTAACAACCGCCACTTAGCTACCTTCTTTACCTTCCGGCTAAAGGTTACATATAACTCAGCTTGTCATCAGTCCAACTTGTTGCCATCTCTCCCTTCAGGTCCGCAAGGGGAAGTTTGCTCAGATAATTAGTGATCTCTCCAATCCGTCCCCCAATCGAATTAGTCGGCGAACTACTTAGTCTTATTCCATCGGTAAGTAAATAAAGCTTCGGGAGATCGGATGCAGAGTCCGGAAGAAGTCGCGAAGAAGAAATATATGTAAGTGGTTAGAAGAGTTCCAGAAGGCAATTTAATGTCGAATTGGACAAGGTTGGTGATGTATTCTTAGGGGTAATTGATCCGCAAATATACCTACAAATCTTCGGAAATGTTTAGAGAATGATCCAGATATTTTACCTAAAGAAATTTGCATAATTTACCTCTTAATACGTTTAGAATATATTTTGATACTCATTCAATTATTTAAACCTCGCATATACCCAACTTCGTTATTAGCCTCTCTCCCTCTGTGTTTACCGTCGAATGAATAAATTTACGGTGCCCTCGAAGACGCCTGGGAGAACAAACGGTTATTTAACGTAAATTATGAATCATTAGAAAAATTATATAGTTGGCGGAATTGATTGGATGCGCTCCATTCAGCTTAAAATGAAGTACGGTATTCGGGTAATAGCACCTAAAAGCCGCAATAAAATATCGAATAGGGGCCGAGGATGAGGGAGGAGAGAGATTCCAGGCGCCAACTTGCTTCGAAAACGTCGGAAGGCTGTTTTTAAAAAGTCTCCTTCCCGCCCTGACCGGGACGCGAAATAAAATAATCGTCAAGGGCGGGGCAGAAAAGATATATTGAGTTAATTAATTCCAGCGGTAACGTACTCGTACATTTATTTTTGTCACTGGGTATCGAGTTTTTAAATTAGCCCCCATTTGTTAGTTGGCGCGATTTAAATCGTCGAAATCTGGGGGGAAAAATATTAATGCAGGTGGCATTTCACGGTTCAATGAGTCGAGAATATAACTATCATCAAAAGTTTTAATAAATATATCTCAAAATTCTTAAAATCAATTGAAAACCACTTCAGGACTTGTATGCATCAGCCGGTATTTTCCCCATGAGAAAAATTTTCAAAAAAAATGGAATAAATATTACGTCTAAACCAAAATCTGCTAATGCATTTTAGTTACTTAAGGGCTGTTTAATTTGAATAGCCATATTATATTTATTTTAACTTAGAACCAAATAAGAATGACCACATATTCTTGGAGAACTTTTATTTTACCTTAGTATTATCAAGTTGTGTAATTGTTATTTTATGCTTGGTGGTCCCAAGAAACATACTATATTTGTGTTCATTCCATCACAGTACTATAAGACATATTAGGTGGGGATATAATGACATGATACAATATATTGACATAATATTCATATTGGTAATCAAAGTAAGAATACTTATCTGATAATAGGAGCACAATAAATATTTACTTTTGTGAGCTGTACATTGATGTTGCCAGATCGATTCTTCATACAAACTGATATATCTTTGGACAAAGAAAACATAGAGGACCTATTTTCCACTTACGCATGGTTGTAGGAGGCATGGAAGGGTTTAAATAAACTGTGTAAATAGGTGATGTTTGAATAGTGTGGTCCTGTTGCGAACTACCTAATTCATGATAATTAATTAAAATTATTTTCATTGTCTCGTAATAATTAACAATTACGTACAAATAATTACTATTGAAAAAAATTCATTAAACTGAAAAAAGTTTGTACATATAAAATGCTTCATTGATAATCCCGAACTTCTTTTCCAGTTTCATACAAGTTCTCCGGGATTTCAAGTAATATTACATCTGAATTTAATTAGTGGCGCTAAAATCCATGCAAAAACCTACAAAGTACGTGTAACATTTATTGTGTCTCTCTTGAGTCACTACAACGAACGTTATAGCAATAGATTAATTGGAAAAAAACTCATACAATTGTTACTCAAATTGGTACTGAATAAATTGAAAAATCGCTCAACAAGGCACTAGTTCCTTCTTTTTGTCCATTCAAATAAAAAGTCTGCTTTCATTACAGGAATTTTTAGACTATTTGCTTATTCAAGAAATGCCCAATGTATATTTATGTACCAAACATGGTAGATAACATTCTGGTAAGACATTAGTCTACAACGTTTAGCTAGGTCGTGTTTAAAACGATATATGTACATTTCATTATATTCAATAATCTCAGACAAATATTTATTCAAGGAATAGGTTTATAATAAATTACAGGGTTTGGCATTACAAAAATTGGAAAAACGTTTATACAAGGATATGTATCCATTAAGCGCGCGTACGTGCAATATGTTACGCCTGAAATTTATTATTACGAGATTTACCTGCATTGTGCCACGAAATATTTTAACAACTTATCTAGAGAGAGTAAGATTATAATTGATTTACTTTTTTTCCGTAAGTTCGGCCTAAAAAAACTTTAGAAACCATTAAATGTTTTTTGAACACAGAAATACTTCTAACCTGATATGTAAAGAAATTATGTAAACTGTAAATGTAAATAAAAGACCAAACGTGGATATATATTTCGCCGTGAACTGACGTGTCACATTTAACCTTTGATAGAATTTTACTCCCACCATGTATTTAGGACACGCGTTTCGTTGGTAGTCATTTCGTACAAATCACTTCATCACCGATGTGTTTAATTGCCTTTCGAATGTTAAGCAGAGAACATGTTGATAGTGGTCCAATTGGTTTTATTGCTCCTATCTGCTTTCGTGACGTATAGTTACTTGTTACGTCGGAAGAGACCGGCAAATCACTTCTTGAACAAACTTCCCGGGCCCGCTCCAAACCTGTTTTTCGGAAACACTTTGGATTTCATTGGACCTACATCGAGTAAGAGAAAAATATAATTCTTTTACAGTGGAGTGAAATTTTGCTATTTAGGAAATGGGTGGTTGATTAACACATTTTAATGTCATTACTCACATTTGACGCAAATTACACGATAAATTAGATAATGCTGTAACACTTTTACATACACAAAGAGATTACAATACTTTAAAAAAAAATAGATTAACGAACTTCGCTCTACACTTGTTAAGTTTATTTGGTTTCTCGAAATACATGTGAAATTTCACAGAAAAATGTTCATTGTTCATTATACCACCTCTTATATAATTTTATTCTTAAGGTCTATAAATCTTATAGAAAAATTTAAAACAATTTTCCCCGTAAGTTCCTGCCTAGTACGACTTAAAATGGTCAATTTATAGAACTGCTCACAACGCTGATGAGATGGGCGATGGAGTATGATTCGGTATTAAAAGTACACGATGGCCCCTTCAGCACCGTCGTTCTCGTCAAACGGGAGGACTTCCTCAATTATGTCTTATCCTCCAACAAATTAATTGACAAGGCGCCGCAGTATGAGTACTTTTACAATTGGTTGGGTCTGGGACTTTTAACGAGCACTGGTAAGACGTTGCACATAAGAACGCTTGAAACATATTACAAACAGTTCTATTGCTGCCATTCGAATTTGGGACTGTAAATGTATAATAAATTTAATTACAATATATTAATATAGGCACAAAGTAATATAGTAAATTTTGACAAAATATAAAAATTGTGGTAATGTAATAATTAGACAAACCTCGCTGATTCAAAAATAATATTTCAAATTCCTATTTATGGCGAGCCCCTAATATTTGAAATCCTTTCTAGGTTCGAAGCATAAGTCCAGAAGGAAACTCCTTACTCCTGCTTTCCATTTTTCGATTCTGGAAAATTTTGTCGACGTCTTCGATTCAGTGTCTGATGTATTGATAACAAAACTGGACAAATCCGTAGGAAAGCCGACCATTGATATTTATCCACTTATATCTCTCTGCACGTTGGACATCATATGCGGTAAGCAAATAGAAAACTATAAAAATTGAATGCAGTACGTAAAAATAGAGTAGATTCAAAACAAATCTGACATGTCTCTCATGGAGAGGCTAACACTGTAGTGAGAACAAATTTGCTTAACGCCAATTCTTCCCCCACTATTTTTTGGCACATTAGGTACATACGTATTCAGTATAATCCGTTCTCAAGATCCTTATCAAAAGGTCAGGACTAAACAGTCTACAACTGTATTTAATGCGACTTGTAAAGTTTAAAACCACGAACTGTAATGTAAATAAACATTCGGATGCGCCGTCCGGATTAACATACAATGAGACCGACAATATCGCTCATTATTGCCAACTGAAGTAAACGCGCGAATTTGAATCATATAGCAGTGGTTTCCTTACGCCTCGCTACAGTAGACACATATATGATGTCACCGGTTCTCGTGATAGCAGATTTGTTTTAAATGAACTGTAGTTGCGAATTACTGTTATATTCAAAAAAATTAGCCCCGAATACTTGCATAGCTCATGAAATACCCATAGATATTTTCATTAATTTTGTTATTAGTCATGTGAATACAAGACTTGACAGGCCGAAATTTATTAAGGGAGATAAGATAACAACTTTTATTTTCTTTTTCATGCCGAATTAAATTTTATTTGAACAATTACACTGAGAGTAACAAATATGGGCTCAACAATATACAATATAAGGCTGGCATTACCTCACTCCATTGACAACTTTGAGACGTGAATTTCAATATTTTATCCTCTCTAGTGAGTTGCAATAGCCAATTGACATCTCCATCACAGAGGTCCATGCACAGTTTGTTGCTAATTTATTCTGTCAAAATTCATTTTGTAGTTCTCGGCGTTACTCGTTCCGCAAGAGTCTTTACAAAGTACATGACAATACTTCAAAAATGTCATAAACTAATCATACATAACAAATTTCAAATAAACACGAATTAAATTACAAAAACTGAAAAGGCTTTGTCAATAATTGAATATCAGTTTAAAAAATTATATACTGATTCATAGGAATAAAATTGAAGAATTTTTTTATTGTTCTTTGTATTTTTTGTGACTTCTTTATCTTCAACAATTTTTACATTGTCATGTTAAGTTATACTGATTCATAGCCGAGTCACCTAAATCTAGTAAAATAGGCTATTCTCTCGGTTTGTGCACAGTGTAACGATAAGCAATATTTAGACCACGGGTTTAAAAGATCAGAACATTCAATTAAAGTAGAAATCAATAAAAATAATGAAATGAAGTATAATAAATAAATAGAAGAGACAAACATTGAAAATTATGTGTAATACACCTTCTGTTTTCATTCAAAATAAAGCGTTTTTTCTTGCGAAAATTTTTATTTACCTTCAAATTCTATACATACAACATTCATAAGTGGGTTTTTGTCGTGTATGTTTACGCTAATCACCACAGTAACAACTAATTTGATAACGGTTTACAGTAATGAGTGCAGATAAGTTCGGTTTAACCGTTAAATCGGTTCACAAATATAAAAGATACCTAAAAATGAAAGTATGAAAAACGATAATGTAAGCTAGCTGTCAAATCATTTGACGTTTTTCACCTGACACCTGGTTGGCGCCGAACTTACGGAGGTAATCTAAAAGTAGCATCTTCGATTTTTGCACCATTTCTTCCCTGGGCTTTATTTTCGACGTGGAGATGTGCGGAGTTTCGATTCTTGAGGTAAAAGAATGATACATAGGGTACGATAACAGATCAGAAACTGTAATGTTTAAAAAAAGCGATTCGGCGAGCGCGTCCGTCATTCAGGCGTCACCAAAATCGAACCTGCTTTCTTCTTCCTCTACTACCATATAACTTCAAATTAATAATGTCTCCTCTTCTTGTCCCAGCCTTATTATATTTTCACAATATTGGCATTAATAAATGAATTCATTACATAAATTACACAACACAATATTAATATATGACAGATGTAATTCGAACAACTCTCTTGTATCATAAAAAACATGAAATATTTAACATGCTGGCGTATAGGAAAGCAAGATTTACAGCAATTACATTCCCACAGAAAATCTAAATTAATAAACTCAAACTTACAGATAGATATGCTAGACAAAAAATAATTACGTGAAAAATTATATATATATATATATATATATATATATATATATATATATATATATATATATTAGCACGCCCCGTCACGACTTCGCCCGCGCAATTTTAATATCTGATAATTATACCCCGATTCTTTTTTATTTTTCAAACGATAATGTGAACTTTACAATAAAAAGAAGCTGATTCTTATTATTAATCATCATTCATTATCTAATTGAAAAAATTTTATTATTATTTTATGTTTGAAAAATTTATGTGTAGAATTGTCTCTGTATGTATATAAATGCATTTATAAAAAAAATTTATCCAGACCATTACGTATAAAGAACTTAGTTAACAACAATGATAATTTAAATATTCAATAAATAATTTAAATTTAATTCAGGATTTAAAACAGAAGCTAATAAGATTTTAATAAATAAAATTTGATGCTTTCAACTGTGCTTCAAAGTTTGCTATCTATAAATTAAAAATATGAATTAGATATTAAAATTAATTAATAAAATAAAATTAAATGACTTTTGAAGATTCTCTCCTTCACTTATTAGTTTCATTCATTAAGTATCAATAGAACAACACAGACATAGGTATCTCGTGGAATACATAATAGATATAAATACTCCGCCCGTCCTATTACTTTAATCACGTACGAAAAATATATTTTTTAAAAATCAAATTGCGATGAATTTTTAATCAGTTGCATATAAATAAGCATTCTTCATTAAATACTAATTTCAATCAATCTTGATTTTCAAAAATCGGATTGTTCTCAATACATTTTACAACCAGTTAAAATTTTAAACTTAATTGATAAGTATTAAAAATCTGTTTAAAAATAAATAAAAATTATCCGTTTTTTGAGGTTCAAGATTATCTAAATTCAATATTTAATGAAGAATCTAAATTTGTATTATAGGTCTAAAAAAATCCTCGCAATTTGTTTCTCAAGAAATTAATTTTTCATACGTGATTAAAACAATAGACTTCCTGCGGTGCGACCGTCGACCTACAACATCTGGTACATCTCACTACATATAGCACCGTGAATATAGTACACATATTATATGTACAGTGCTATAAAGCGTATGTATAGATATACAAATTTTATATCAAAATTCGTTTTTTGTCATTTTCTACCCTTAAAAATTAAAATTTTGCAACATCCTTTCTTTAAAATTCGTTTTTTGTCATTTTCTACCCTTAAAAATTAAAATTTTGCAACATCCTTTCTTACTGCACCCCTGTACTATGATATAAAGCTACCTTAAAAATTTCAAGTCGCTACCTATAATAGTTTTGGCTGTACGTTGATTATGAATCAGTCAGCCATCTTTTATATATAGAGATGGTCTATATAAATTTTTTTCAGAGACTATTCTACATATATACAGTCGAGGCTCTGTATAGCGAAATTGTATATAATGAAAATTTCTAGGGTGAAATTACTACTGGGAACAAATTATTCCTCGTATGACATAATGTTAAAAATATCTATCTATAGTGAAGTGAAAGCTTTATTGTATAAAGATATATATATATATATATATATATATATATATATATATATATATATATATATATATATATATTGATGTTTGTACCTATGAAATCGATAAACTCGAACACCGTTTGACCGATCACATTGAAATTTGGCATATACATGTATTTTTTTTGTGAAGCAAGTTTATGTGATATGCCCACTGTTATAACTCGCCACCAGAAGCCGCTGCATTGTATCAACTTATATACTGTTCAACCCATAGCAATGAAAATTGCTTCAATGGATTTTTGTGCTATTAATTTCGTGGTATTAATTTTATTTTAAATCGTCAACAGAGGGCGCTGCAGTTTATCAAGTTTTATACCGCTCAATAGATAGTAATGAAAATTGGTATAAATGGGACAAATTTTCCAATAACTGATTGTTAATATGTAAGTGAAAGTCGAAAGCGAATGACTCAATTAGATTTTATCTTTGTCAAAACTTTATAGTTAGGAGACAATATTGCTATTATTGCGTCCAATACTATGCAAGATAACTGCGCTGAATTTGCAAAAATACGGTAGTTTTCCTTCTATTTTTTTAATGGTAAACAATATTTGTTCAGTTTTTTCTTTAACATAACCGTAATTTTTCATTTATTGATCTGCTGCTAGAACAACTAATCTTTTTACCAGTCTACTTCACTATTTATTTTTCAGGAAATACGCCTAATTCAGCACTTTACTGTTTATTACAAGATGACTTGAGTTCAGAGGTGCAATTCTGTCCGACACACACTTAACTTATTGTCCCAGTTCAGAGGTGGAATCCTGTCAGACATATACTTAACTCACCCAGTTCAGAGGCGCAATCCTATCCGACATACACTTAACTCATCGATTTCAGAGGTGCAATCCTGTCAGACATATTCTTAACTCACCGAGTTCAGAGGTACAATCCTGTCAGACACACTTAACTCACCGAGTTCAGAGTTACAATCCTGCCTGACATACACTTAACTCATCACGCAACAACATCAAATGCAAAAATTCGACTTTAAACCCGATCGCATTTCAAGTCCTTTCATCAGCAATAATCATAAACTGGTTCCATTAAAGATTTTTTAAGATATCAAATTTTAAGTTCAAGTTCAGCACTTAACTTTTCAAGTGGGATAGAGCAATGCCGTTATCGTTGGTCGGTTCTTTTTTTTTACTGAAAAGTAACTTGAGACTTTGAGAAGTAGTTGTCTATTTGATGAGAAGTGCGAAGTAATTTACTTACATTGTTATTGGATGGGTAGGCTAGGGCCGAAGTTGTTCATGAGTGGCTACTGTCGTTCTCCGGCCCTTACCCTGTAGTACGTATCTCTCATTTGAAGTTCGGTTACGAACATTATAAGGTCCTTTGCACTTTGGTTTTAACTTTCCGCCACCGGCCAGTTGTCTTCTACCGCTACAACGTCTCCCGGAATAAACAGAGTTAAAACGTAGGGAGTCAAGTTGAATTGATTGGCTCTTTTCTTGGCGTTAGCCGTTATTTTTTTTTTCGTGCTTCTGCAATTGCATTGTAAGGATCGATATAATGATCAGTTATCGTTACATCTTCGAGAAAAGCGTGAGTGGCTGCTAGACTGCAGTATTGTCTTTTAATTTTATTATCATAATTCTGGTAGTTACGTGATTTGCAATTTTCTTTTGATAAGTCGTTAGTAAATCTTCCAAGTGTCTTGTCGAATTAGCGTCCAGCCCACTTTGCTTTATTTGTATTTTATTGTTAGCAAAAGTCTTCGCGTTAAGCACCCTTGGAATATTGAGTAGGTTGAGTAGGTAATTTGAGTCCATCGTCACCTTTCACCACACGCAGATAAGATGGATTTGTAATACCCCACCCAAAGATGACATCGATGTCGCCTGGAACCGCATTGTCGGAACGACGTAGAAAGATATCTCTAGGGTTACGATCGCAAGAACGATAATGAGGTCACCCACACCGATCGTATAAACAATCTGATTTCATTTTTTGTTTGATTTAATATTACTCTTTATTGTCTTCACAGCCCACTGCATTACAACTGACACGTCGGTACCACTATCGATAATGTACTTATATGAAGAGATTTCATTTTTATGCAGCAATGTAATATACAAATGGCATCATTTCGTAAACACCAATGCTTTTGAATGTCTTTCTCGTTTATACCAGCACAATACCCTGTCGCTACCAAACACGGATACATGACGCACGGACGTAACATCCATAATATCAAATATACCAAATTTTTATCTTCGGAATAATTATTCACACTGATATTTTCAAGTATCAGTTCACTCTCTAGTTGTTAAGATAAGTAACTTGTTGGAAATAAAAATATGTATCCCTCTTTTTATAAAAACTTTGAGATATACTTTGGAAAAAATCTCGTTTCTTATTGCAGAGGCAACGATGGGCGTAAAAATAGATGCTCAACTGAACGAGAATTCTAAATACGTCAGAAGCGTTAAGGCAATGTGCTCCATACTGACTGACAGGAATTTTTCACCTCTCCATTCGAAGTTCTATCCTCTTACCATAAATTATTTCAGGGAGAAAATCGCTTTAAAGACATTGCATTCGTATTCTGACGAAATTATCGATAAGCGTATCCAGAGTTTCGCGAGGGCTCAGATAGGAAACGACGAAGAAGACGACGGCCACGTCGCAGTGAAAAGACGGTTAGCATTTTTGGATTTGCTGATACAAGCCAGAGCCGATGGGGTGCCCCTGTCAAGGGAGGATATGAGGGAGGAAGTCGATACTTTTATGTTCGAAGTATGACAGAAATAAAACGACATCGAAAATATCGGTCTGAAATTTTACATTTTTAGGGTCATGACACGACATCTTCTGCTTTGAGCTTTTGCTTGTACTCCCTCTCTATTCATCCAGAAATACAGGTATGCTGAATATGGACGTGACCTATCGAAAACTACGAATACAATTTATATTTGTTATTTCAATATTTAACAGAAAACTTAGTAACATGAAAGCAACCATATCCTCGAAGCACTGGGTGCTGATATAACTTCAATTCCTTCAGCTGAACTCTTCAATTTAAGCGCTTTAAACTCATCACCTAATTGTCGTAGTTAAATAAAGGTTATTTTGTTTGAAAACATTTAAGTCTCCAGCTCTAGTTTCAAATCAACTTCTTGGTTGCTACGTCGAAATAACTTACTTTACTGTAAAGAACCCAAGCGTTAACTCCTCCTTTCAAGTGGATATCTTTGGTTTGACCCACACGACTGCTAATTTGTGTGTACGCTTCCGAAATGTTACCATAAATGGTTGTTCTGTACGTATCAGCTAAAAAGGTGTGATTAAATATTTATCAGAGAAAATGTAATGTGAATCGCAAATGCACCCTTATTGTCTTTTTAGTATCCGAGATAACTGTAATTTTTGATTAAATTTTTCATTTTAATAGAAGAGATTTTGCACATTTCATCATCGCAAGTAACCCTAAAAACGCATTATTCTTGTCAAAAATGTATCAGAGAATTAAATACCAATAATATTTTTTGAGAAATTCCCTTGAGTACTCATATTACACATAAGACCTTCAGAGTTTGCCGGTTTTAAAAACTTTTTAATATCATTAACCAATACGCAAATATCAGCAAATTAGTCAAGTGTTCTTGCACAATAATTTTCCAATTCCGACTTAAATAAATAATAAATTAAATTTATCGATTTGTGAACGTGTTTCAATAACGGACGGGTCTTGTAGTCTTATTCATAAACGCATTTTAACGTTAAAATGGATTTTAGCTTAAAATACGTTTAGAATGTGTTTCACATGTGTAACTACAGTGTTTTGTTCCGTGTATTTTTAACGTAGATGTAAATAAAGGTACCTTATTGAAACACATTCTAAACGCATTTTAAGCTAAAATCGGTTTTAACGTTAAAATGCGTTTATGAATAAGAAGGCTAAGCTTTAATCATTGTTCTGTACCGGTACATTTGCTAATGATTTGTAATATGTGTGATTTGTGTCTATATTTCTACAAATTTATAGAAACAATATCATGTAACAAGCATCCAAGTAAAGAAGTTTAAAAAGGATATACTTACTGTGCCATAATGCTTATATAACTCATATATATATATATATATGAACATAAATTTGAAGTGATTTATCCTTGATTCAACTAGAATTGTGGGTTGTGGATAAAAATTATCCTTCTAAAAATGATTTCCTCCGGTAATGATGTAATGATTGTATATTTTGTTAAAAGATATATTTGCTGAAAGTAGAATATCACACAGTTTGTCCTTCTAGTTAGTTAGTTAATCATTCGGTAGTTTAGTTTTTAAACTTTTAATACCAAGTAATTCATACCATTTTTAGTCTAACCGAGAAGTAGTCTTGAAATTTTGTAAATTCCCCAAAATATATATTTTTCTTTCTTTTAGAAAAAAGTTATGGAAGAACAGAAAAACATATTCAACGATCGCGATCCAAGAACGGCAAAAGCCACAATGGCAGATATTCAAAAAATGAAATATTTAGAGCTGGTCCTAAAGGAGACTTTAAGGATTTATCCGTCCGTTCCTTTTTACGGTAGAAGCGTGAAGGAAGACTTCGAGTATGGTAAGTAGTAAGCACTTGAATAACACTTGCACACACAAGCTGTGATCTGTACTTATGACAAGATCCTGCTACCTGTATTTATATTGACTCTCTGAATTCTAGTCAAACGCCCGTTAGTTCACGAGTTTTGCGAAAAAATAACTGAAAATAGCCGAAAATCGCGAAAAATCCCAATCATAAATAAATTCCATAAGTAAATTCTTACTTAAGTTCTGTTCGATATCATGTCTTCTTTTGTATTTTGACGCACTAAGCGTCAATCAATCACTTGTTTCGATACAAAATTTATCAACTCCAAATAAATCGCAAAATGACAAAATAGTAAAAAATTGCGAAATATAAAAAACACTTGATCCGCATGGTTAACTTTGGAAAAAAATTCGGAAAAACACGGATCAAATCTCTTATGTATTTTGATGTGTTAAACTTGTAATGAACCTGTTTACCTTGTATCTTAAAGAGACTGTAAAATAGAAAATCCACCGTAACTTTACTCTAGAATTCACGGTTCGATATTAAACTGACTCTAGCAGTTAATCAAATGACCCGTCATGGTTAACCAAATTGTGCTGTACTGTAGTGGGCGTCATGTTTAAGACATCTCTCGATTTACCATCGATCGATCATGTAGCCCGCCCACAAAATCCGTTTATTTATTTCAAAGCTTTTCCATTATGAAAAAGTCCTGCCGTTGCGAGTTATTTCGAAATCTTTCGTTTCATTTTAACATTCACCGGTCGAATACAATACCGTCTACATATTTTCTATATTTTTAATTATTTTATTGCTATATTTATATTTATATTTTTTTATTTTTTATTCCAACTGTATATTAGGACTAAGAAATCAAAAATTCATAGGTATACACTGGTCGGATACTCTTACCTGACAAATTTCTTTTTCTGTGCATCTGAAGTTAATATTAATTTCCAAGCGCGTTAAATGCTAGGTTGTTGTCGACTATATTAACATTGAATACTTAATAGTAAGAAATTTAGTAACTCAATACAAACATAAAAGTTTCGTTAATGAATGTAAGCAGCCAAACGAAATATTGTTAAAAAACAAATTACCCAAATTTCACTGAGTGTAATAATTAAGGCAGGTTTGAAAGAACCTTCTATTTTTTCAAAGCGTGTGTACAAAATATAATATAAAAGCAATAATAACAATGTCAAATAACTTAATACCCGTAGGCTTAATACTGAACAAAGAAAATTGAAACACAGAGCAGGAACGAGCAACAATCAATGTGGCTTTTTTCGGCGTCGAATAATTTGAACATGATGAGATTAGGCAATTTGGATTTGTCATGACCTGTACTTAATTCATTATACGTATTTGGGGAATCATTGATGCCCGGAGAAAATGTAACTCGCCTTTTGTCCATAGAAAAAAAATAATTTTATTTTGAACGCCAACAGCTTTGTTATAAGAGGTAGCTGAATAAAGACTTTAGTTTACACAATTACCTTTCCAAGAAACTTTGGTCCATCAAATCCGATAGAGGTAATAACAAGATATAAACGTAACCAAAAAAAAATACGTTTATCAGTTTTGAGAAGTGCGATAAATAGAGATTTTAACATTCCAGCAACCCCAGATCCTTTGATGAAATAAAAATTGTGACTACATAAATTTGTGGGGTCAGCATAGGGAAAGTACCTAGAATTACTAGGCTAATACTTATGCCAAATATCAGGTTCCTAGCTATTGTTAAACTTATGAATTTCCGAAGTTTGTTTCGCACATATAGTTTCTGTTTTATTGCGAAAATTAAATAAATCCTGAAAAATTTTTTAAACCCGAACTCTACTAGAAAATCAGAAACTTTCCAGACTCCTTACTCTCGAGACATATGTTAAAGTTAAAGCAAGTAAAGTCCAGGAAGCGTCAGAAGTTAAAAACTTCTTTCAATTTCGTCTAAACTATAGTGTTCCGGAGAAAACTGTGAGTTTACCCATTAAACCGATCTCCTTAAGTACACGATTAGGGAAAATTTTGCTATTAAATATCTTAATATGTCCATAGAGGGTGGAAAATATATTCCGCCTCCCTTAGTCTCGGTTACGCATTTCAACGCCATATGGATGTTATTGTTGTTCGAAATTACATGTTCGACGTCACTTTTAGGATTGTCGAATAGGACTTTACAATGATATAATAATTCGGGATATAATAGTGGAAATAATTTTCGTTCCACTTAAAAATCTACTTTGAATGAAAACGATGTTTAATAATGTTACAAATCTTAAATACACAAATAGCAAATAGCTAATTACATCATTGATTTGTCATGCAACTGTAACTTCGTGTCATTAGCTCCATGTGCATTAGTTAACGTGCGATATTAATGTGATATAGGTTTCACGAAAAATGTTTAATTAATAATATGTAATACAATATACCTACGATCAAGAAAAAGTGAGGTAAGATAGGTCCTGCTTCTGAGTTTATATTGGCAACAGTTTCCAATTTTGGAATTAGAGGTTAAATTACATGCAGCATTGACGAATGTGAAGCTAGCATCCGCAAATTTTGAGGACATAAAATTATATCTGAATTCAATTTTTCTCGTGAAAAATCCTCGAAATGTACATTTGAAGCTATACGTTAATTAACAGAATACCCAACAAACATTCTTTCCCAAAAAAATCACGCTTTATCACGGAGGGTGATAAAAACAAGTGTGAAATATGAACAATCTAGATTTTTTATTAAAATTTGTCACACTCTAATTTGTTTTCCAAAAATTCCTAAATTAATCATATGCCACACGTATAGACTTCTGCACGGTCGTCAGAGGATGGTAGAAATGGGAGTGAAATGTACTAAACGTCTTATTTTTTATTAAAGTTTATCACACTCTAATTTCATTTCTAGAAGTTTCTAAATAAATCATGTAGTCATATGCCACACGCAACAACTTTTGCACAGCCGTCAGAAGGTGCTAGATATGGATGCTAGGACACTTCAAGTTGTTAGGCAAAAATTCCTAAATAAATGATACAGTCATATTCAACACGCAAACACTTTTGCACGTGAAGGGTGAAAGAATTTTCACCCTTCAAAATTTCTATATTTTTCTATGTGGCATATAATTATATGTATTATTTAGGAACTGGATAAGGGAATATCAAAAATATGACCATTCGGTATAGTTGTATTCTTTGAAAAATTGTGACCGGTTTTGGCAAAAGCCATCATCAGGCCTAAATAAAAAATTACAATATTGAGACATCTTGATAAACTACAAAACAGGTTGCGACATAGTAACCTACCTGAAGTTGATGTTGAAATGAGACTAATGATACAATATCTATATCGTTCAAGCTACACACAGTCTCAGCAACTTTCTAGTAGTTCATACTCATAGCCCATCCAGCCATTTGGGATCAGTAGTTTACAAGATCTCTTGTCTAGACTGTAATGCTTTCTACATTGGTCAAATACGACGACCATTTGCAATTTGAAGAGAAACACCACATTTTAGAAGAGAAACACAATTGTAACTTGAATAGTTCCTTCACCCCGTTATATTTTGAAAACCGTCTTCACCATTTAAATCTACTTGAATCTCTCCAGAGTCTGATTCATTCAGCTTCACCTAATTGCCTCAATGATCAGAAAAACCTTTTCTCAGCACCTATTATTTACTTCCTTTCTAGTATTTTGAAAGAACCTTAACTTGCTTTTAACTTTTCCGGCTTTATTTCTTCAGTTTCTTTCTATTTGTCCGTTTGTTATTACTTCTTGACCCGTCTGTTTTGTTCCCTTTTCTTCATGTTCCTTTTCTTGTGTTTTACACTAACTATTACAGTTGACAGACAGAATGAAACCAGACGGTAAATGTCAATGCCAATGCCATCATCGCAAGTATCGCCTTCTCTCCGCTTTGACGATAGTACTTTTCAATTATTCTCACCATTCCTTATCCTGTTACGAATCTCTCCTTTAATGACTGTAGTGACATCAGAACGTTTTGAACGTCTGGTGTTGGACTATCGCCGCCGTCCATCCGTGATTGGATATATTGATTTGGCAACGCTTTGTGAGTCAACCAGCTAACACTTCCGTACCACGTGGGGGAAGATTTCATCTTAGGCACGTATTGATTGCCTTGTACTACGTCACTTGTATCCTTAGTCTCACTTCAACAACATCAGCTAGGTTACTATGTGGCAACTATGTGAGAATTATTGAAAAAACTAAGTTTAAAAAAAAACTGGTCGTTAGAAATATTGCACCCCCATTTCCACTATCGTCTGACGGTCTTGCACAAGTTTTTGATTGTAGCATATAACTATATAATATATTTAAAATTTCTGCCAAAGGTTTTAGGTGTCACAGCTGCTCATGATTTGTTTAAAAAATTTTGGAAATCAAATTGGAGTGTGACAAATGTTAATAAATAAGCTACATCATCAGGGATATTTCGTCCCCATTAATACCACCCTCTTACCGTCGTGAAAATTTGTTGACTGTGGTATATAACCATATATGAGTTATTTATAGGAATATTTGGAAAAGTTATGAACTGGAGTCAACTGAACTGTGACAAACTTCAATAAAAGCTAAGGTGTCTGAGACATTTCACCCCCATTTCTACCTCCCTCCAACGACCGTGCAAAAGTTTGTGCGTATAGGATATGACTAAGATTTATTTAGGAATTTTTGAGAAACAAATTGGAGTTTGACAAACTCTATTAAAAAAACTAGATCCTCTGGCATATGTCACACGCATTTCTACATTTCTACCACCGTCTGAAGGCCGTTCAAGAGTTTTTACGTGTGGTGTACAACTATGTGATCTATTCAGAAATTTTGGAAAACAAATTAGTGTGACAAACTTCAATAAAATGAAGCTAGTTCGTCGGACATATTCCATCGCCATTTTTACTACCCTCTGACGGTCGTGCAAAAGTGTTTGCATATAGCATATGCCTACACGATTTATTTAGGAATTTTTGGAAAGCAAATTCGAATGTGACAAAAATCTTAATAATTAATAAAGTTAATAAAAAAATCTAGATTTTTCCTATTTAACCATAATTTACACTTCCCCTGGTTATGAAGGGGGAATTTTTTAATAATAATAATTGATTGAATTTCGGTTAACCGAGTAATAGCAAGTAATATCAGTTTTTACCATTATTTATGAAATAAATTATACTTTCATTCAGGCTGGTTCTCAACTGGATGGAATTCATATCTCGTTACCTTTACCGCTCTCTTACGCCTGTGATAAAGTTTTCTCGTCTGGTATATGACTATATCAGTTATTTGTCTATCTATCTAGATTGTTCATATTTTACCCTTATTTTTAACAACCTCAGTGATAAAGTGAGGTTTTGTTTCAGAAAGAGTGTTTGTTTGGTATCCTGTTAATCAATGGATAGTTAAATGCTCTTCTCGATGATTTTTAACCAGAGAAGTTGAATTTTTATGCAGACGTATTTTTATTTTTTCGAATTTGTGGATGTGGTTATAGCTTCACACCCAAGTATAACGTTTGATGATAATATCGTACCGAACGTCCAAAAAGTTTTGTAATTGTGCTGAAATCGTCAATAGAATCATCACTTGCTTCAACACAGTTACTTTGATCGGGATTTTAGAACATTTTATTCTGTAATTTTTTTAAATGGAATAGTAAAAATTATATTCTTAACGATTTAAGCCGAACACTTAATGAAGAACAACATTCAAACATGTACATGTAATTGTAACATGTAATTATGAAAAGAAATTATTTTTTATATTAATTTATTGTTTCATTTTTCAATTCCTTGTCGATACTCTGTCGAGACAATTACTGGATCTGAAGGAAGAGAAACCGTTAATATGGGACGATAGATAACACATCAATCGCGCCGTCGTCAAATAAGTGACAAGTTATTCTTTTCTTGTTTGTGATCGATTCTGATGACTCTCTCTGGACTTACAATCTCGTAATGATTAATACAAACATTCCTTGTTTTGCGATCACATCGCCTTTGGTTCTCATTATCAATAATGTCGACTGTCGATCAAACAGCGAATTGATTTACGCAAAAAAAGGGATGTTGTAGTATATCTGGCAAGTTTTTATAAAATAAATAACTAACTGGGTTTTAAAGGCGTCAATTAGATTCGTGTGATTTCATCATAAAGTCAGTGAGAGAATTAAATTCATCCAAAAGTAAAATAAACTGAGTGAATTACTAGAGACGATGTTACCAGAGATGATGGATGATGGATCGAAGATTATATTACTGATAGACAAATATACAATAATGTATTATGATTCAATTCGTGCTTAAATTGCGTTAGTTCATAAACTGTGAGTGGGAGAATTAACTGAATACAAATTATTTTGACTAACATATATGAACCGTTTGTACATTTCATGTGAAACAAATCTGGTATCACATGACACAGTGACGTCATACATGTACTAGAGGGGGTAGGAAATCACTGTAATATGCAGAGTTAAATTCGCGAGTGTATCGTCTATTGGTAAAAGTGAGAGATTTTTTGTACGTTCGACTGGAGGGCGATTTAACTTAAGTCTGTATATTCGCATTAAATGCAACATCGTAAAAACTGTGCAGTTTATGAACTGTTCTTTTGAGAACGTATTTGTGAACAGGTTATACGAGATAGGTGTGTATTTAATGTGCCAAAAATGTACTAATATATTTCAACACTGGTATACTGAAATTCTCTTTATATGCCGACAATATGCTGATAACACTTGCAATAAATTTTCAACAGTTTCTGTTCGGATATCTTTTACATGAAAAAGAGAGGCTCTCTTGAAGGTATCACGGTAATGACAGTTTTAGTATTACTAGCGCAATTTTTCCATCCATGAATAAGCATAACACATTGACAATTACAGAGATATTTCTTGAATACAATTATCATAAAGCGTTTTCAAGGTGTAGATGTAGATAACGCTATTATTCCAGGTGGTTTTAAAATACAGCTAGGTTTAAATTTTTTAATCATACCTATAAAATGGTAATTTTAGTTTCTTAAAACTAGCTTAAGATGTCAACGAATTTAGTCAGTCTACATGGTTTTTTGACAGTTTCTTGAAACAAATTCATGACATGTTTAGCTTTGTTTAGTATTACACATCCTATAACATCAAATGAGAATGTGAATGGTTGATTTTGACTCTATAATAAAACATTAACATTAGATAAACTTACAAATTTAAAAGATTTTGGAGTCTAACCAGATTGATATATTTAATTTCAATATTGTTATTTTTACAGAGATGAATATTAATTATCTTATTATCATCGGGAGAATTTGTAGAAATTATAGCAACACTTGTTATACTTAGACACTTTCTCATTCCATTAAATTTGCCGATAAATTTTCTTCTGCATTTGAATGGGATTCAGTAGCATCACAAGTTTTTTAAAATTGAGAAGGCGTCCTCTGTAATTCCTCTGTAATTTAATTTTATTAATGTAATTGTAAAAATTAACTTTTTAATTAAATAATAGTTGTAAAGTAAAAAATTCTATAGATTGATGCGTGTTAATATTTTAAACATACTACACTGTATAAGCCCTGTATTGAATTATTGTATTTTATTTCATAGGCGCGATTTGCAATGAAACAAAATTTTTGTAGCATTTAGCAACTTGTTATCCTTTCTAAAGGATTTTACGTTAGCTTTCATATCATGCATTATATGATGCATATACAATGAGTCGTTTAAAACTACTTTAAAAACTGTACGTCATATTAAATCAATCGTCGTTCATTTAAATCCTCAAAATTTTTTCAGACACTTGTATTTCCTTGAAAGAACCAGAACTCCTTTAACAACGTTGTACGATACATTTCAAATGTCATATATTCTTAAAAATACTTGGAACTCGTTTTAAATGTAATGAACTCAATTTTACATTGGTCCAAATATTGTTGCAATTGTGAGAAGTAATTTGGAAATTTTTTATTTACTTTTAAAGTTTCAACACTCATGTCAGACGTCGTTTTTCTTAAGACAATTGCAACTGATTTTAAGGTTCCACATATTTTCAATAAATAAAATAAATTTCTTGGGATTTCTTAAATTCTTTAATTGCGCCAGAATTTATTTAAAAGGGTCCCATGTTACAATTTTATATATCTACAATTTTTTTTCAAATATCGAAGCATTAAAATGTTTTGATTTTCTTAGAAATTTTCTAACTGTATTTAGCACTACAATCACTTGGAAAAGTCTGTAGGTTTCATGAAAATGGCTATCGATCTTCATTGCGAATTTTGCAATTTGAGCTGTTTATTACCTACAACTTTTATGTGAAACATTTTTCATAAAATTGCACTAACGGCACTCTACTCTTGAAAATTTTGGGTTCTTATTAATTTTCTCCAAAACAGCTGAGTGATTTATTTCAAATCCCTTAACTTGACTTATCTATGTAATTCCTATAATTTTCCTTTGGAATTTTTTTCTAAAATCGCGGTAAAGGGTAAAGGCCACTTTAGCCTTGAGAAATTCCTAAGTGCTTGGAAACTTAAGTAGAGCTTTTTCACAAGAAAAAGTTATACGATGGACACATCACCAATTTCGTTATTATCCTCATAGTATTCCTTAATAGAACAAAGGCACTACATTTATGAATTGGGTGTTACTCAACTCACTTAACGAAAACATTGAAATTAATGTAAGAAATTTCCTCTATTGCCGATATTAGATTAAAACCTAAGAGTATTTTGATTGGACTGAAGCTCTCCAGGCCCTATAGTAGAGAATTCTAAAGATAAAACAATAGAAAGAAACCGCTGACCAGGCAAGCTAGGTAGAAATGTAAACTTATCACGCCACGTACTTGCCGAATATTTACGCATGCATTTAGTTAGATGGAGTTATACATTTATACAATAGCTATAGCTATTGTATTTGTATACAATAGCTAATTTTTAGATCAAACGTAGGTAATGGCTACATTTCTCTTTTTGATAACTGAAAAATAACTAGCTGTATAAAAACTTTAGCATGATTTCTACCAGAGATATCTCGGTACTATAATAACGATACAATAAATTCTGATTTAGAAGCTCGAATTGGTTTGGAGTATTCGTTTCATTTAAAAGTGAATTAGGGAACATTTACAACCAGCCACGTTAAAACTGGTATAAATATGTTCAGTTCATATTCCATACAAAGAAACATATGCCTACAGCATTTCACATTGCGTTTTTAGATGGCGTCCTGTATCCCAAAGGAACCGCCATATTGCTGTTTGCAATGGCGAGCCATCATAATCCGGATGTCTTCCCCGAGCCAGAGAAATTCATCCCGGAAAGATTCGAAAACGCAGAAGGAAAAAATCATTACGTTTACATACCATTCAGTGCTGGGCCGAGGAATTGTATTGGTACGGATGAAACAATAAAAATATGATATTTGCCTTATTTTCACTTCGATTCTTTGTTACAGGTCAGAAGTTTGCGATGCTAGAGATGAAAAGTACGATCTCAAAAGTGTTAAGAAACTTCGAGTTGCTACCTGCTCGCCCTGCTCGAGAGTTGGAGCTCGCTCCCGAGGTCATTTTAATATCGAGGAATGGTATCAACCTGTCTCTACTACGAAGAGACTATGAGAATTAAATAATAATTGAATTAACTGAAATTTCAAAATGCTCACTCAAATTAAAATTTATACAATATCAGAAGGTTGACGAATATAACCAGTTATTAATTAGTATCCAAGAAACTGATTAAATGGTTTTGCTGTTAATATAAAGCACGATGAAAACGGATCACTTACTGAGGATGTAATATCGTCATCTATTGGGCCTTTAAATTTTTTTATTGTTCTACGATATTAGCTACAAATGCCCTTAGCGCGCTTGGTAGAAAGAAGTGTTTCCCTTAACTACGGACTGCCTATGGAAAAAACCTTAGATTAACAAACTTCAAAGGATTGGTTATCCCACCGCCATTCTTGACTGATTTGAACCTAGTCATAACTAGTAATTACAATCACAGGAAAAAACCTGAATGATATAAAATAAAACAAACTGTTTTAAGAACCAAATTATTGTTGTAGGTGGACTGAACTATTATTAGAACCAGTTCACATCTTCGTATGTTTATTCTATTATTATAGTTTGACCTATGAAGTCATATTCTTTCCTACCCATCAAATCAATTTGAACAAGATTGTACAGTTAAACATTAAGATTGGTGGCGTTTGAAAATTGGCCGTGTTTTATAAATACCAAACTAAATGACACGTGAAATCATATCACTGTGAAGTCATTAGAACTATACCCGTGGAGACTGTATCAGAACAAAATGAAATTCGAATATATGTACTTGGAAACATTGCTCAAAAGATCAGGATGCATATCTGGGGACATATGAGTTTACAACATAATGCCTTTCCGTTTAGTAGTATCGGACCTATACCACTTAGGGCGGGTTGTATCGTCATGAGTTAACCTTCAGTTTAGTTGAACCGTTGGTTAAAGTTGAACTGAGTTTATCTCAAAATGCGTTGTATGGTCAATGGTGAAAAGAGGGTTAGCGACCGACAATTATTAATGGTTGGCACTATTGACGAGTCTATTCTCGCATATCAGTTTACTGCTTTATCTTGAAATAATTGAAGGCACTAGATCCAATCTGTGTTTTGTCGATGAGAATGGGTAAGCCCTAACCACAAAAAGAAAGCAAAATGCCTCAGCACCCTTAGAAATGCCTTCAGGTAACAAACTCCATGATCTACGTCGACGGTCAAGTCTATAAAGTTGTCCATGCTCATTTATCAAACGACTTCAAAGTATACAAATCAATTTTGCTTCTATATAATGTAACGTAACTTACCAATGTTATCACAAACATGGACCGAATATGACCAAATCAAACGAAATAACCCATAACTAGAGCAACTTGACCTATATTTATGATGAAAAAGAAAGCAAAATAAACGAATCACGATATATAATATTTAATTGGATTCTAAACTTTTACGTGTTATGTGCTTAAACCGAAGGTTAACCTGGGGACAACGCTTGGTTAACTTGCCAACGATTATTCCTAGGTTAATTTTCTTCAAAAGGCTTTTGAACTCTTGGTGCACACGCACGACTTCAGTACATGCTATAAATATGTATAAAAGCATGGAGAGGGGGAAATCATACCAACAGGCTGAACAACTACCCTCCGCCATGCCGGTAGATGTTTGAGGTAGGCCTACGTCCTCTCTCCAATTGCACGTTCGGCCTCGCAGTAACCTCTCCCATGCAACTGCTGTCTCCTCTCAAGCACGCAGGAACTTACAAATATAACTCTCTACCGCACGCCATTCAACTTCCCCTTTCAACATACAGTCAACCACATTGTCCGGCGTCTCCTTTTCACCAACCTCCAACTCTATACATTATCTCCCCCGCATCCACACCACGCAGTAAAAGACGGAGTGCTCCTCTCGCATCGCCCCTCTCCCCGCACATCCAGCACTTGTCGTCCCTACTTCTCTTCAATTTGTTTAGGTAGGCGCCGAACCCGCCATGACCCGTGAAAACTGGGCAAGGTGATACCCCACCCGCCAATGCTCCCGCGTTATCCACCTGCCTATGTCCTTTATAAGCCTCTTGGTCCAGAAACCCTTTCCGCCCGTGCGCTCCCACTCTCGCTACCATTGGGCCATGGTCATACACCTCGCGCTATCCTTGCTCGCTGCTCTTTCTCGATACTGTCGTCGATAGGGATCATGCTTGCCACCACAAGGACCGCCTAGCGTGAGACGGACCTGTATGAACAGCACACCTGAAGAACAATCATTCGCTACACCCTCCTAAACATAGTCAGTGTCCTTTCGACCTGCAACGCCCGCTCCCATATCAGTGCTGACAATATTGTAGGCAAGGCCCCACGGGTCTACCTTGATCAGGCTTTCCGCTTCGCTCTGACTTTGGCTTTAGTTTGACTTGACTTTAGCATCAACGCCCTTTTATTCTCCACATACGCGGCACACGTCTCCTCGTTTTTCCCGGCATTCTTTCTCTTACACGTCGTCCACTTTCGCTTAGCGGACACACACTCCTCCCTCAGGTGAGCCACCTCATCATTCCACCAGTACACTTCAAGCATTTAGTTGGCGTTGTTACCTCCCTTTCACCTACAACTAACCCGTCATGACCTCTGCAGCAAGACTGCTATCTGCCTATGATCTACCGGCTTATCGATCTCACCCTCGGATTGCATCCACGAACTCAATTTTTCTCCACACACCTCATCTGTCCAAGCCCATTTGCTGCGTTTTCCCCCTCCACAGCCCTTTCTAGTGTAGAACTCCTCCCCTGTTCATCGTAGTTCGCAACTATGAGCCTGTGGAGGCTCAAACCTTCCACCTCTGAAATTTCCAAGTCGCGGAGTAGCACTGTAACCGACTCACCTGTTCGCCAGCGTTAGACTCGCAGTTGCGGCCCACTTTTTTACTAGGTCACTTCCGGCATTTCCCTTCACACTTCTTCACATGGGGACTTGGCGTAGAAGTCAACTATCACCCTACATGCCCCTTCACTCCCGTCGCGATTCTCTCGAGATCTTCTAGAACCCTTAAGCACAATGTCTTTCCCTTTCCTCCTACATAGACGCCTTATTCCCACTGCCACGTGTTCTCTTTCATCCCTCACAAAGCACGCCGCCTTCGCTTTCCTCATATTATACTCAGTCACGACGAGCACATCTGCTCCCTCTCCCCTCAAAAGGTTGTTGTCAGAAAGAGGTCATGCGCCTCCCGCCCCCTTCCAATGTCAATGCCTACCCACTACCAATGCGCAACGCCTACTACCCTTTACCCTTACCGCCGTTAACCTGTCCACCTATTTTCTCCTTACACTTCCCCTCATCATCAATGTACCTAACCACACCTGCGGCATCTATCGCCCAATTTGGAGCAGTCGAACGTCATAGTACCTGTTGCAGCTCATCCGCTCCTCGTTCCTTTGGGTGCGACACGACACCCAACACACCTTAATTCTCCACGCTACTTCCAGTCGTTTCGCCCCTGCCAGTCACTTCGCCCCTTCCTCATGCACCCTCAACAACACAGTCTGTATCTGGTATCGGCCAACTCTCAACTGAACAGCGTCTACCTTGACGTTCGCCAACTTGCCTAATATCGCCACGATTAATCCTTCCACCAAAACCTGGAGGCGTTCCACCTCTCCCTCTAAATGCGCCACCAAGTCCTGGACCTTCAAACCCTCCGAACACCCCTAGTGCTCCTCCCTAGCCATCTTCTTACGAGACTTCATAGTACTCTGTCACTCTGACACTGTCCTCATAGGAGTACGAAACCTCTCCCATGTCTATGGACCAACTCCTCCTTCTCTTCTGTCCCATATATCCCGCGACCACTGCAATCCCGCTAAGCTCGCTCAGCATTTTCTTGTGTCTGTCTCTACCTTCCCCCGTCGGTATACTTTGTTCAAGGCCCGGGGCCTATGTTAACATTAGAATTAAGCATGATACAACGCATTTTTCAAGACGATACAACCCGCCCTTAGAGTGCCTACTGTTACTTTGTTGTTAAGTTTTTAAACTGAGGGTTGGTTTCGTCAATATTGGACTCCAAGTGGTTCCAGTTAATATTGTGACGTTAACCTGAAGCTACAAACGATTTGAACGTATTATGCACAAACATAAATAATTGGATTACCATGATGGAATGTAATTTATGATCCTCAGTTTTGTTTGTCAAAATCAGAAATATTATTCCTTGTCCAGACGGTTGTTTAAAACATCTAAAATTAAACTTGTTGGTATCATTTCTACACACATATCGTTCAACAAAAAATTAACATGTAGAGTGTTTCAAGGTCAGAACGGAAAGTAGCACTCAGAATAGTTTTTTAGTTGGCACCTTTAAAATTTGATTCTGGAGTTGTTAAAAATATTTATAAACTTGGTTCCAAAAATTGCAAAACAATACAGCACCTGGCTAACTATCACCTTCAAAATGGTTTAGGGACACAATTAAGTGAATGTTAAGCATTTCTACAACTCCAAATGACTCGATTCAAAATTGGTAGACTACAGTAAAATAAACAAGCAAAACCGATTCCAATTCTAGCTATCACAAATGCCACATTGATGAACAAATTAGACGTCTTTTGAGTGAGACGTTGAGAGTGAGACACCTTGAAATTTTCATATACAAATCTTCAGTTATTGATTTGCCCCAAAAGAGTAATGGTAGAGTTGAGTCAGAATTTATAAACAAGAGAAACTCTTGAGTACAAGTGACAAAGTTGAAGGTTTCATTACTGACTTAGGCATGATGTATAAATAGGACCTGGGGCAGAGAAGCCTTTCAGACCAGTCAATATATATAATCCCAATCTCATTACCATCACCAACAGAAGCTGTAACACCATTATCATTGTCTTCATCGGCATTATTTCTGTTAGCCAATATTTCTTACACATTGTCAACCACAGACGTACTCTAGACGTCTTCAATTTTCTATTTCCAGGCGGCTACCATCTACTTCGCTTGAAGTTTATAGGGTTTATTTACGCGCTGAATTGATGATCGATAAAGTCTAATACAACCTAATCCAATTTTTGAGGAAAAAATAAAACTCGACGACACGACGAGATTCTTCTCCCTTTATTTCACGTAGGCTTCCCATTCCGATCGTGAGTTTTCCAGCACGAGTCCGTCTCTGCGAAACCTCAATAAATACGAGAGGGTGTGTTCAACCCTGTGATGCCTTCGGGCCTCGAGATGCTCGTACATATATGAACTGAACCGAATTGATCTCAATAAAACCTCGACCAGCGTGCGGCTGGATGTGTTCCCCGATACCTCTCCTCCTCTCACTCATTCTCTCCGGCTTCCACACCCTTCTACGCGCCGGCTCTTTAAGGGTGGCGTATTAATCACTGACTGACGTTAAAGTTTAAAGGAAAACATCGACGATGGATGGAACTAGCAACGGAGGAGGGAAGACGAGGAAATCCCCGGTATAAATCGGGATTTCCGTGTGGATTTGTTGTTCTTGAAACGCCAGTAAAACGCACACGACGCCAACAACGCAATGGGATGTATTTTATCATTTTCTCATTGTTCAACTATCTCAGCGGCGTAGTTAGCAGATTAACTGCACTAACTAATAATTATAATTGAGAATATCTTAAAGTTCTGTAATTGAAATTTCAACGTTAGCGAGAAATTAATTTGAGTCATAATTTCACTTTAAATAATGAATTTTCTGTTGGAAATTCTGGAACTATTGCATTTTCTGGCTGGTAAAATGTATTTAGTTTTCATGAGATAAAACTGAATTTTTTATTTCGGTACTTCAAAAAACAGAGAAGCACAGCGTCACCTGCAAAATGATTCAATTAAGAGTTAATAAGATGTTTTATTTGAGGACAGACTTCAGGTCAATTTTGATACATCATCAACCCATACTCTAGATCAAGAAGGGAACTAGGGACAAGAGGAAGAAAAGTACAAAAGAAATAATCCGTATATTGTATTTACTTTAAATGCACAAAAAATACTTCACGGCATTAAAAAACCAATATAACCAAATCATCCAGTAATTTTGTTAACACAATGGTACACTGAACTCTAAAATATTACTACAGAATAGACAGACTGGAAGATTTCGTTTGATTTCTTAGGGCATTTCTCGTAACCTTATCTCAACCCAAATTTCACATGTGCAATAAAAATACATGCTCCCATTTAAAATGACATTGTAGAGAATGGTCAGACCCGGATTCAGGAAATTCAAAAGATGTGCTTTATCATCTGTGGTTTTACCACACGAAATTTGCAACCGTAACCCCAGAATGTGGATAAAGCACGCTTTGTTCTTACATCACTTGGGGGCGCTACCTTCACCATTCCGAGTGGAACTACTAGGAAGTAGCAATTTCAGAGACTACTGGAAATCCAGCCTATGGCCCTTGGAGGGCCACAGCTACATGATAATTATATTATATATATATATATATATATATATATAATGAATGCACTTTTAAATTTTTACATTTTAGAAGCTAAATTAGAAGTTACGTTTAATTGTCCTTCTAATAAGAAAAAAATTGAAAATTTAGTGGACTATGAAAGTATGGTTGAAATTTTATTCTACTAGGATGCAGCCAGAGGTGTAGATATCAGTTTTAAGTGATTATACCTGGTACAACGTCATTAATTAATAATTAATTATTAATTATATTATTAATATTATTAACAATAATTAATAAAAGCAAATTTAAATAAAATTTAAATTTGCTTAGATTGCTTGGAAAGCTTGTCAGGTATAAAGGGTGTAACACGATCACCATTTCATTGACATATTTGAGTACTTTCTCTTAATTTATGCATTCTTAAGTGATGTTTATGAATGGTTTTTCATGTTTACGTACCCATAGATAACTGACTACTACAGAATCGCTTTTTAACCATTGTCTAAACTTTCTTCTAAATGAACGTTTAAACTCGATTTACTGAAGTTTTCCCTCGACGATGACCTCCTTTGAACTCCCATAAACACTAAAAATCGATATGACGACGTCCAAAAACTAACCCTTGAGACCTACCCCTCCTCCTTCCCTACAGTTAACACGACTTCCCGTCATAAATGGCCAAACGGAGTTGCTCGATTCGGACTCTTGAACTTTAAAGTTTTCGAACTCCTTTCCCCGCATCGAGCTGAAAATCCATTTAGCATTTCTTGGTGAGAGCGCGCTTTTCATCTAGACGCGATGATAATAGTTTCTAATGTGCGGAACATAGGCCCCTTTGACACACAGAACATTATTATCGTTGATACGAATAAGTACTCTAATTGACCCGAAATATTTTTAAGTGTGTCATCATTAATCGTTAACCTGTTTCGGTTTCATTCATGAGATATGTAGAAACTGAAACCAATAAAAACTCTTTACTAAATTTACAGCAATCAAAAAGCGGATAAAAATCGTTCCTCTTTTTTTAAATGTTGGTATAGGTATAATATTTCTTGACATACTTGAGAAGGTTAAAGAAACTCTTAATTCCTATTTGATAGCAAAAAGTACTGTCGTGCCGGTTCAAGGCAAAACGATCGTAACACTTTAGTCGTCATGTATTCCCATTGTTACACTTGGCTCAGATATATAATTTCTGTTTTTTTATGCTCAACTAGTAGACTAGACTCCGTACGTTATAGGAGGGTCTGTTGTACGAGTCTCGTAGATTAATACTGTGCTCTGGTATAGGGCACAAAGCCTGCTTTTACATGCGATGGTCACCAGTACGTGTTTCAATTCAAACTGAAAGAATATAATTTCGTTTACGGCAACATTATTAACATAAATAAATTTTAGAGGATAAGCCGCCTATTAATATCATATATTCACATATTATTGGTACACAAATTTAAAAAGGAGTGACTCCTATGATCTCCATAGGAGGTAGGCTAATGGAGAATTTGACGATCTTACATCACGTTCGTTACTGATTCTCTTTCAAGTCCCACCACGAAGGAATCAGTTCTCAACCCCTTAACACACGTACCCATCAAGTTTTTCCTACCCATCTTAGAAAAGATAACAGAAAACCACCCCAGTTGACCCCCCTATCGTAATAATCACTATCTGAACCAATGAGGCCTAATACCCACACCTTTTCCTTCAAATTATTCACTAATAGATTGGTAATCCCAAAGGTGTACCGACAACCTTAGGTTTATCACTCATGGTGTCGTTTTTTGACGAATCTGGAATTTAAATTTCATATGATAAAATCTGGTAAATTAAATGGTAATATGATATCATCCTATCACCTAACGAAGAAATTGATTTCAACTGATTATCTTTTGTAACCCTTTCAGGAAGTTATCCAACGAAAGGAGAAATTGTAAATCAATAAAATGAAAGCCACACTGAAACTTTGAAATGGAAGACAATTCGGGTCAATTATTTTCGTAAAAATATTTAACACGAGTTATTTAAGAAGTAATAATAATAACACAATCTTACAAAATAACACAAATCACAAATCACATTTAATTGATCAATCAATCTTACTTCAATCAATTCAACCAACAAATTTACAATCAATTTTACATTCAATCAATCACAACCAATTCAAACAATCACAACCGACAATCAAATTTAATTGAAAGGACTTCTCCGTTCATTTTATTACTTGAACAAAAATTTGTATATGTGGATTTAAAAAATGAAAATAAATTTTTCTCTCAGAGGTAGGTACGCGACTTGTCTCGTGCTATTGAAAAATCTTCCATTCAGTAAAGAGACCAGCTCATGAAAAATTTATAAAAAAAAAAATTCAAAAGAGTCGCATGATAAAGGACTCCCTTGCTCCTCCTACATACGACTGGAACGGTGTGAATGCTCCCAAAAAAGTTTGGACTAATCCCAACTGCCGATCGATAATCCTGTTTTTTATTAATAAATCCTCTCGAGGCAACAAAAAAATAACATTTGTCGCGAAACTTTAAATTTACATTCCCGACGAGAATTAATGGTGTATTTATAGAAAGAAGTCGAGATTCCTTAGCCTCTCCCCCCATTACTTCTTATTATTATTATGATCATCGTCGAGGCATTTCCTCGAGGAGGGAATAGCTTTTTCTTCCCTTGTCGGAAACAGTGGATCCGGGAACGTTCCTAATGACTAGATACGTCAGGCGGAATATCAAAAACGGCAGAAAGGCAGGAGAGATTATGTCGAGAATGGCCGTTTCGTTTTGTTGTAGAAATCGAAGAACGACGGATACTTTTGAATTATACGAAGCAAACAATGTTGAGTTCTTTAATTGCCTCATTATAGTTGTTCTAGGTGTAGAATCGTTTTGATATTACGGATATCAAAGATTCGCGTTGGGAAAGTGTTTTCCCATTAAAAATTTGTTTAGAATTAAAGAGCGAAAGTTTTCAGATTACAACTGGCAGCGGAAATGAATTTCATTTTCAGTGTCCACAAAATTGTATTGAACTAGAAGAATTACAAAAAGTAATTCCACTTTACGTATTTAAGTATGAAAAGTATTTAAGAGTAAGATTAGTATAGAGTAAGAGTAGTAAGAGTAAGTAAGAGTATTTAACAACAGAATTTTAACAACTTTTTCAAGCGCTAATCATCCTCCAGGCCTGAAATAACTTTTAGTAATGTCAGTTTTTAATTTCATAGAATAAAAAATGCGTAACTACGAATACTGTAATTTAACTTTGGAACCCAATCTACATACAATACGATCAAACTAAATTCTATTCAAGATGCTGTTCTACATTCAGTTTTACTTTACTCTGACTCTGTAGTCACTCTAATCACGCTCTGAGTAGAAGAGTTCCTGTGGAGTTTCTCGCTCTGTAGGCATGTCTTTATTCAATGGGACAGTTAAGAGTATCGTGCTCAGAGTATGCCTATCTACAAGGCGTTCAGCAGTTTATAACAAAATAGACGTCAAGAGGATAAGGCGAAAATCTTTACTTGGGGTATGTCCGGTGCTACTCGGCGGATATATACTTTTCGGCACTGGCGCCTAGTATGCACCAAAGGAACTGACAGCACACTTCACTGATTTGGCAACTAAACCACGACCCCGGTATTACGCGTTCGGGAATTCTTAGGCAAACACAGTTTGGTAATATTGCTGCAGCTCCCTCTATTGTTTCCTATTGTAGCGGTTTCTTATACAAACAGATTTAGTTCTTCCAGAATTACAACAGTCTTTACACACAGAGATTTTGTACTACACTGACGTCAGTATTTATATTTCACAATTACATAAATAACTACTTGTTTTTCCCTAACAACGACCTATACGGGGCATTCGCTACACTATCCCTCCCCGTCTTCAGGGTCGCCCTCGACCCTCGGACGATCTACTTCCACAGCAGTCCATATCAGCGAACTGCTACTGCTACGGGTACTGCTACAGCTACTGCTACTGCAACTGCTACTGTTCCTGCTACGGCTACGGCTACTGCTACGGTTACGGCTACTGCTACTGCTGCTACTACTGCTACTGCTACGGCTACTGCTACAGCTACTGCTACTGCAACTACTACTGCTACTGCTACGGCTACTGCTACAGCTACTGCTACTGCAACTGCTACTGCTCCTGCTACGGCTACGGCTACGGCTACCGCTACTGTTACGGCTACTGCTACTGCTGCTACTGCTATGGTTACGGCTACTACTACTGCTACTGCTGCTACTGCTACAGCTATGGCTTTTGCCACTGCTACGGCTACTGCTACTGCTAATGCTACGGTTGCGGTTACTGCTACTGCTACAGCTACGGCTACTGCTACAGCTACGGCTACTGCTACTGCTGCTACTGCTGCTACTGCTACGGCTTCTCCCCTTCTTCAGAGATTCCGCCTGATCCTTGCCAAATCCATTTGATTAACTCCATTGAGCGGGTTGGACTGCAAATCCTGTACAAAAATTCGTCAGCAGCAAATCGAAATCAAGCAGGCCAATCCTCTTTCTGACCATGAAAGACACCAGGGATGACCAATCCCATCCAATGCTCCAGGTAGAAGAGGGACCTGTCTCTTGAAATCCTCCAAGCAGGCCAATCCTACTTCTGACCATCAAAGACACCAGGGATGACCAATCCCATCCAATGCTCCAGGTAGAAGAGGGACCTGTCTCTTGAAATCCTCCGCTGCTCCTGCAGTTACTGAAATCCCCAGCAACTGCTTCATGGTTCCAGACGCACAACCCAGTGGTCAACCATCACCAATTCTTGTACTAAAGATGAACAGCGCCCGTCTCCCAATATGAGTTACAAATGTGAGTGTAGCACTCAAACGGGCCACGCGCGCCAGCCGCACGCAGTCAATCCATTCGAGTGTTATTCTAAATCTAACTTAGCTGTAAGTCCTGTGGAATCTCGAGTCGCACCAGCCGCTGAGCAACTCCATAACGCCGCACAGACTGCACTCCTCGCCTCTCCGCCGCGTGCCATCGCCATCACTTCTGTACGCCATCCCAGGTCCACCAAAATTTTTCCGCTACTTCGGTTTACCAAATCCCGGACGAGCCCCCAAATTTGTAGCGGTTTCTTATACAAACAGATTTAGTTCTTCAAGAATTACAACAGTCTTTACACACAGAGATTTTGTACTACACTGACGTCAGTATTTATATTTCACAATTACATAAATAACTACTTGTTTTTCCCTAACAACGACCTATACGGGGCATTCGCTACACTATTATTGGAAGGCTACTTTTGACTCCTAAAATTCAGACAGACCTGAAAGGAATCCATTTTGAAAAACATTGAGCCAAGAAAAGGGCCTAAACGATGGTCTCCAGGCAGCGTATCTACACTTCATTCATAATAAATCTGGTATCCCCTGACTCGCTGACGGCATATATGTAGCAACTGTAGTGGAACGTAGGCAAACCACAGTTATAAGCGGACTATTTCGTCCTACGCGGTTATTTCAGTTGGCAATACTGTCAGCTGGTAATATAACACTGTCCGTATCTTTGTATGTTCGACCGAACGGCACATTTAAGTTTGTTCTACGTTACAGCTCGTAGTTATATAGTCTGTATTAAACACAATCGAAAAAATTGTTCAGTTTATCAATTGTCATTTGAGAACGCATTTGTGATTGCGTGTGTATTTGTTGTGCCAAAAAAATAAGGAGAGGACCTCAAGCAAATTTGATTTTATTTCCTTTTGAAAACTTTGACAACAATGTTATTTCTGCATGAACGACATCATATCAGATTTGTCTTGAACGAACTGTAGGTACCTTGAATGAAAAAATCGCTGGTAAAAGTTTGTAGATGGACAATGGGTTACTTTGTGTGAAGAATTTTATGTGTTTGTAACAAAATCTCGAGATAGATATCTTTCATAAAATTTACTGGATTATTTTCAAGAAAAACCATACATACCGAAATGTAGTCATAGATTTGTATTGACTTGAGAGACAGAAATTTTGAATAGCTTTTCAAATTTTGCATTTCTATTGAGTTTTGTTCTGTTTATTTTCTTTTATTTTTTATAGACCTGTTATTTTTATTCATATGATGGTTTATCACCATGCTTTACGACACTACTAAATATGTTTAATGAAAACAATATTATCAATTTCACATTATAGTTGAAATAGCGGCGATTTATATAACTTTAAAAATTACACTTTTGCAATTTTTGACGTTCTACATTTTGATAATTATACATTCCAGGACATGGACGTTTAGTGATTCGTAAAATCATCCCCGAAGTTTGTACCATGAATTCGGAATCATTCGGTATTAGTAGTTGTCACTATGGCGATTTCAATTCTTTCCATTATCCTATCTAAGAAACCTTTTCGCTTATTAACCTTTTTGTGTCCCGATTACAAATTTCCTGTCGTCGTGCTACGCGTCGTGAGCGAATAAAAGTTCATTTTCACATTCGACGACGGTGGAGCGCCGACGGCGAAATTTATTATAAGAATAGTCCTTTTGTGGGTTGAATTAGATTCAAGTTGAAACTATAGTGATAAATCTTCTTCGGATTGCCGTCGACGGATTATTGAATGTAATTTACAATTTTTGTTTGTCTGGCGCCGTTGCCGCCGCCGCTGACGAGGAATTCAAATTACATCCGAGATGAGAAGAGGAATTGAAGAATTAGATGATTGGATTAACGCGTCCGATATGAAGTTGGAAGGAAATCGCAGGACTGCATAATGAATTTTAGTCTTAATCGTGACGTATTTAATTTGAACCTATAGAGTTATGACAGATTAGTAATCGCGAAAGAACTCAAAGCGGTAAATCCACCAAACAATAGGTTAGTCACACCAGTATAAACCAGTAGTCAGTATTCAGTCGGTAGTAAGTAGTCAAAAATTAAATATGCCTTCTCACAAAAAAAATTGTCCATCTGACTACTGTTAGATAGTTAGTGTTCAAGAACGTTATTTATTATTTAAAATATAAATTTATAAACAGGTGTAACGTCAGTAGTCTACCTATGTAATGTATGTTATTGTTATAGTTATATAGTGTTAAAATTAGTACGTATAGCTACGAACGTTCAAAGAAATTAATAATGGCGTTTCTGAATTAGAAAATAATTTCAAAAAATCTAAAATAACCTGTACATATCAATAGTATACGTTATCAAGATAACAGGCCAAAAATATTATTAAAGTTTAATGTAAATATTCGACAGTAGAATAAGTAATCAGAATTTTAAAAGAATCATGATTGAAATCGAAAAATGAGTAGTGTAAAGAAAAATGTTCTTCAAAGGAGACTTAGTCAAAAATGGTAAGGAACCCTACTGTACCCTACTATTGGTCTCTCCACGACGAATTCGCAACGGCTATATTGTCATGTTGAACACAGAGTTGTATTAAATAATTACAACTAATTTTTCGCATGACCGTGTATTCGAATTATATTCCGATATTAAATTTTTTAGTATAACGGTATAGTATTAAGTATTCAGAGTTCCTGAACAACAAATACCTACGTAAATTATTAAACTACTACAATATGGAATTACCGTCAAACTAGTCAGTCAGATCAATGTATTTGTTCACATTCCGGCAACAACGCGAAATAAGTTCAGCTACTACAATTTTATTTCTTTTTCTTATGCAGGCGTCGCATTTCCTGTTTCATTTCATAATTTTGGTGGTTGAAATTCGTTTTCTGAAGTACTTGCAGCATGCTACGTTTGTGCTAATTGTTTTCTCGTTTAGCAGAAGCTTGGGATATTTACAGGTTGTATTATTTGATTTTTAAATTAAAATGGCCTTATGTAGACCACCTAGTTTACCATCGCAACTGGTTGTGAAGCTCGCTCCTCCACCATGTACTCCAGCTGACAGCTGTTCAACAACAAAATTTGGAAAAAACAAGGCACAAATTTGGGAATTTCAGAACATAGATTTACCCATGGAAATTCAGAGAGTAGTTTTAAATATTTATAGTTGTTTAAAAAGTGAAGATTTGCATAAAATAGAACATGAGGTTGTTAAACGAATAGGTAAATTGACAAATATTCCAGCTTCCACGATTTATTCCCATGTTATACTTCTCATATCTTCATGACCGAAAAAATACGAATGTAAATGGTTTTTAAACACCCAAATTTTAAAATAGACGTTTTTATCGTAATGGGGGAACAAATTACGGTTATTTATCAAATAGGGATGGTTTTCAAAAATTTGGGGGTTCAAAATGAATGGGGAATTTATTTAAACTGGTGCGTGGAGGAGTGGATTGTCCTGAACTGCAACTATATATATATATATATATATATAAAATTCTTTTAAATATGCATGGAGTGTTGTTGCTAGGGGGATAAGGGACGAAGGTACAAAGGATAACATTACCAGTCCAAAAGCCAACCTCACCTGCACGAGCGGTGGCAACTTTGCCACCCGGTGTCCCCTGCTAGATAACCAACGAGGCTCTGGCGACCGAGTCACAGCGGTATAACTGTTCCAACGGTGACTGAGAAAATGCAGTCTACCTTACTATCCCACTACCAACTCGCAGTGGCCAGCGCGGTAGTGTATGGCCAAAAACCTCGTAAACTACGATTATGACACGGCCCTCAGTCCCCGGCAGCTTGGGAGTCACTGGTTACGGTAGCGATCAGGTTAGACAACAGGCAGAGGGTGCTAAGAATCACCGGGTTAGACCAGGCTACCAAGGAAAACGAACTCTGCAAATAGCCACCTATAATATACGAACGCTTTTATCTGAACACAAAAAGTCCTAGAACTAGAGGAAGAACTGAACCATATAAAATGGGACATCTTAGGAATGAGCGAGGTTCGAAGAAAAGGAGAAGCCGAAACCATTCTAAAATCAGGACATCTTTTGTACCATAAAGGAGAAGATGAAATTTCGCAAGGAGGAACAGGTTTTTTGGTTCATAAAAGGCACAAACACCAAATCTCAAAAATAAACAGCATAAGCCCAAGAGTCATATATTTAATATTGAAATTAAATCAGAGATACAGCTTAAAGATCATACAGGTATATGCACCCACAACGGACTACGATGACGAAATGGTGGAGACCTTTTATGACGATATTTCAACAGCTATAGAACTGGACAAAACATACTATACCATTGTCATGGGGGATCTAAATGCCAAGCTTGGATCGAAAACCGACGAAGCTGAATTTGCCATGGGACCATTTGGATATGGAGAAAGAAATCACAGAGGAGAAATGTTTCTAGACTTCCTTCTGCATCACAGACTCTATGCCATGAGTTCCTTCTTTAAAAAAGGTCCTCATCGCAAATGGACCTGGATGAGCCCTGACGGTAACACAAAGAACGAAATCGACTACATAACTACAGACAAGAAAAATATTATAATAGATGTTACCGTGCTAAACAACTTCTCAGTAGGTAGCGACCATCGGATAGTTAGGGCCAAAGTTATGATCAACGTCAAAAGAGAGAGGGCAAAGATGCAATCAAGTACTCAAAATTCGAAATGGACATCCCTGAAAAACAAAACGGCATATCAGGAAGAAATAACTAACAAACTAGAAGACCTAGAGCATCTAAAGGAGGACGAGATCAACATAGACGAACTATGTATGCAAATAAACAGCGCCCTGAAAGAGGCTCAAATAAATCACTGCGCGGATAAAACCAGGGAAGAAAAGTTGAGCCAAGATACAAAAACCCTCATGGATTCAAGAAGAAATATGAAAGAGAGATACTCAGCAAATAACGCCACCCTAAGACAACTGAACAGAGACATCACAAAGTCCGTTAGAAATGATGTTCGGAAAAACAACAAAAAACTAATAACTAAAGTGATTGAGAACAACAAAAGCTTGAGGGTGCTGAGAGGAAACCTTGCTGAAGGTAGAAGAAACATCTCAAAACTCGCTAATAGAAACGGTGTTATAAAAACAAACAAAGCCGAAATTTTAAAGATAACCGAAGAGTTTTATAAAGAGTTATACAAGGGGGAGAGGGATAGACCGAATACATCGCAAATTCCAAGAGTCCAAAATGTCGGATCTGAGGATATTCCAGATATATCTTTTGACGAAATCACATCTTCCCTCTCAGAAATGAAAAACGACAAATCACCAGGAGAGGACGGTGTAGTCATTGAGGCAATCAAGGAAGGGGGCGAAACTCTACTACGAGTTATCCAAAAACTTTTTAACACATGCCTGCTCAAAGGTACAACACCTACTCAATGGCACAATGCAGTAATAGTCATCATGCACAAAAAAGGAGATATTGCCAACCTGAAAAACTATCGACCCATAAGCTTACTTTCACACATATATAAGCTCTACACTAAAATCATTACAAAAAGACTCACAAATAAACTCGACAGTTACCAACCAAGAGAGCAAGCCGGTTTTCGACGAAATTTTGGAACAAATGATCATCTACAAGTAGTAAAAACCCTAATTGAGAAATGCGTCGAATATAATAAACCGCTCATCCTCATATTCGTGGATTATGAAAAAGCGTTCGACACTGTAGACCAGCAGAAAATGTTACTAGCCCTCGCGGATTGTCGAATAGACCACCGATATATTGAAGCTATTAAAAACATTTACAGCACGGCAACGTCATGCGTTAGACTCCACGAAGAAACTAGTAAATTTAGAATAGAGCGCGGTGTCAGGCAAGGAGATACTATATCTCCAAAACTATTCAATAACCTACTCGAATATATGTTTAAAAAGATAAACTTGGATGATTTGGGAATAAACATAGATGGCGAAAACTTAAATCACCTGAGATTCGCTGATGATATCGTTCTGATATCGGATAGATTGGACAAAGCTATGAGGATGCTGGAAAGTTTACAGACAGCATCCAGAAGAGTCGGACTTAAAATCAATACATCGAAAACGCAATTTATGACAAACCTCGTGGTTAGTAACAGCATCACTTTGGAATATAGCGAGATCGAGCAAGTATCGTGCTATAAATATCTGGGACACGAAATTCGGATAAACCGAGACAATCAAACTGCTGAACTCCAAAGGAGAATAGGTCTTGCTTGGGCGGCTTTTGGAAAATTGAAGAAGATCCTTAATCAGATATACCAACATGTTTAAAACGAAAAGTTTTCGATCAGTGTATCTTACCAGTGCTGACGTACGGAGCGGAGACGCTGACTCTAACGAGAAAAACGATAAAAAAGATTCAAATCACCCAAAGAGCCATGGAACGCAGCATGTTAGGTGTGTCTCTAAGAGATAGAATTCAAAACAGAGAGATAAGAAGAAGAACGGGCGTCGCGGATGCTATCGAAAGAATAACAACGTTAAAATGGAATTGGGCAGGTCATATCGCCAGAGCATCCGATAATCGATGGACAAAAAAAATCCTAGAATGGAGACCAAGAGATGAGGCATTCCGAAACCGAGGACGACCGCCAACTAGATGGAGGGATGACATAAGGCGCATTGCACCGAACTGGATGCAGATCGCTCAAAACAGAAATGAATGGCGCCGTTTACGAGAGGCCTATGTTCAGCAGTGGACGCATGAAGGCTGAAGAAGAAGAAGAAGTTGTTGCTAATTTCATTAGAAACATAATCACAATGGCTGAAAGCAAATTAAAAAAGCATTCCTTAGATTTAGCCTAATAGCCTTAACTCAGTTTTATTAATGGGCCCATAGACCAACTTTCAAAAATCCCATCTATTATCAACTAATATGGAAATAATAATAACTTTGAGATATTGACTAAAAATATTCTTCTTTATGCTTGCATCTAACTGGAGCTCAGTTCCCTTCTACAGCAAAAAAAACGAAAACGAAGAATCGTGTGGTTTCGATGAAGTTCCCTCATTTTTTCTAAGAAAGATTGCTACTTTTATAATCTCACCAGTGACAGATTTTTCTTCTTCTAATGGTACTTGTTCAAAACATCTAAAAAGGGCACAGTTGTTCCAGTTTTCAAAGGTGGTGATCGAAGGAACTGACCAATTATCGACCTATTACCGTGCCCATAACATTTCCAAAAATATTATAATCCGCCTATCTTTAAAGGTGTAATGGTTATCTATTGTTTAATAATATAGTTAATGAAAATTAACATCGTTTTCAGGAATCAAAACATACTAATAATGCAATTCGTTTATTTTTTAAAATTTTGATGAGTTTAATGGCCTTAGGAGAGTGTACTTTTGTAATAATTTGTGATTATAGTAAAGGTTTCGATTATGCCGATCATTCAGCCATAATATTTAAAGTAATCAAGGAAGGAATGCATAAGAAGCGCATAACTGGAACAAGTCATTTCTACATGCACATAGTATATGTATGTCTTAGTGAAATATGTGAACAATTCATAAAACACACAAGTTTAATTACCTTGGTATAAATATTGCAGTACCACAAGGGTCAACCTTGGAATCCATTTTGTTTTTATTACATATCAATGACAAGTTCAGTCGGTTTAAGTAGCTCACCTAATATTATATGCAGATGAAACATCAGTAATTGTTAGGGATAAATATGAATGGATACTGAAGATTAATAGTAACCAACTTCCTTCAAATCTGTATAAATGGATTTGGAAATCACTTGTAGCTAAAATTAATTCTTTAAACTTAGAAATTTGACGTCTAGTCTAGATAAGATGCACTTAATACTATGTTATGGTCTGGCTGAATCCCATTTGAGGTACGACATTTGCTTTTGGGGAATTTCTACTTATTTTTTCAAGGTATTTACTTCTCAAAAGCAATTGATTCTGCGTGTGACAGGAATTCTCTACACTGGCAACTGCAAAAATCATTACCGACAATTTTAATACATATTTTTTAAGTTTATGTTTTTGTTTATAATAATTAAACTGTTTTAAAAAAATAACCACCTACATATATATTCTACAAATGATTTCCAAGTAATAAATTTTGTTTCCATTAGCCTTCTGTGATTTGACAAATGCTTTTTGATAAACTACCTTAAGATGTTTAAAGTTTTTGAAGCAGCATCTGCTGAAAAAGTTCTTTGTTCGGTGGGTGAATATCAAACACGTTAGTTTGTTTCCTATTAACTCAATAGACGAATGTATTGTCAGTTGTTTGTTGTTTCATGTAATTACTGTGTTCAGTATTGAAGAAAATACCGTTATTTTTCATACCTTTTATAAATTGCTTATTATATACTCTTTACAAATGTATTTGATTGTCTATAAGGATGATAAAGATTATGTATCAATCATAAACAATCGTCAAACGCACCTCATGCCTTAGTACACAACACTGTATAAAAATGGAGACCACAAACGGAGGATTCCTCTGCTATTCCTTGAATCTGCTTATTCTGGTATACTAGACAGGAACAAACACAAGGTACAATCACTGGACGTCCGTCACTGTAACTAAGTCAATAGTGTACGTACATCTTACGAATTATATGGCGGCGATATTGTCACAAGTTGGCCATCCACCATTTTATAGTCTACTGGCTCGTGATTTCTAGTGCAAAAAAATTTGGAAAACTGTTTAGCTTGATTCTGTGGATATTTATTCGATATTCAATCCTCGTTGAGTAAGGGCCCGTTATCGATTTACCGCAATTCTCACTGTAGGAGGGGAAACGCCTGTGGGGCATATCCATCATACGTGAAGCTAAAGGTTCTCTGCATTAATTGAGTCAGACCCATAGGCACTTAATACCTACGCAATAGATTTGAAACAAGTAACTCCTAATTTCGATTTAACATTTCTTGGTTAAATATTTATTTATAACTTTTATTTCAAACTTTCTATACGGTACGAGGGAAGCATAAAAGGTCAATCAGACACCTTATTGAGACAGAAGTACAAGTAAAAAAGATTACTTAACATTACTAAACAAGAAGTTTAAAATATAAAGGGAATATTTGTAAATAATACATACTTCGCCACATATATTTTAAACTGAAATGAAATTTATCAATTATAACAATTTGTTGTTTTGCAGGGCTATTCTATTTCTTTCACATTTTTATTTCTAAAAAAGATAAAATTCTCCAGCAGAACGGCGTCAAGATTTTTTCAGAAAACAACGAGGGAAGTCAAATCATTTTGTAAAAGGTGAATAGATTATATTTTGAGAAAGTCTCCTGGAGCAAAAGGAAAAGTTAATATTTATCTGGTTTGGAGCTCAACTAAATTTTCGAACACAAGAAACTTCTAGAATCTTTATTCAGTATGATTTAAACATTCTAGTGTTTTAAATCGAAGTGAAGGAGTGAAGGATTTTACCTGAGACCGTTCCCAAAATTCTAACTTCTTTCCTATGCGTTTAGGTCGATTCTAAGACCTATTTGGTTACATGTGGTTTTAGACCAAGCCATGGAATTTGTATCGTATTTGAATTTGAATTTAAGAATGAAACAATTTGAAATTTGCATATCTCCTAGGTTGGATTTTAATACACATTCGGGATTTTCAGATTCCAGAACTACTCCTGAAATCTTTATTTTCCATTCATTCTAAAGTTTAAAATGGATATGAAATTATTTAGAACTTCCGCAAATCAATTACGTTTTCTTAGGCGAGAATTTTGGAAGTTCTAGTTTATTAAAGGTCTTCTCATATTTAGAACTCAAATGGAAACTTTTGAAATTTTCATAAGCCTTCTAGATTTAAACTTTGAAGTCATTATGGTATTCAAAAAAATCTAGCAACTTTTAGAGATATCCTTCAGTGTTAAGTTGTAACAAGAAAGCTTTTATTTTATTTATATGTATATATATATATATTTTAGACCATACAGCATCATACGTTTCGTTTGTTGTTCTCAGAGAATGCAGCAATATGAAACATGCATGAATCTGCTAGATTCGATTTTAAGGTAATGTCAGTAATTTACAGTGTTAGGAAAATATATGTAATTTATGTTTTATTTATTTTAATATTTAAAACTAAAATTAATTTGTTTGGAACTTCTGTAAACCATATATACTTTTGTTACCTGCAATTTTGGAAGTTGCTAAGTTTCTAACATAGAATGAAACTTCAAAGTTTTTTCATTAACTTTCTAGATTTCAATGTTAAACCCATTTTGGTTTTTCAAAATTCGTAATGAACCATTAGAGTTTTCTTTCATATTAACTTATATTTTTCATTGTTTGAGATTATAATGAGAACGGTGCAACAACCTATCTGAGACCATTTAGAAAAAGGTTATTTCTCTGGTCATCGAAGAGTAAAATAGTTTAAAATTTGCCTAAACCTTCTAGATTCGATTTTAAGTCACTCTGGGTATTTCACAGCTTCAGTTTTGGAATACTCATTTCTAATACTCAAAATTAAAGTGAAATTTTGAAAAGTTTAGAACTTCCTTGAACCTCCTAGATTCAATTTTAAAGCCTATCTGGCCTTTCAAATTTCTAGAGAAACCAGTGGTGTACTCCATACTCCATGCTCAGGCTTCAAAAAGGGCCTAGAAGCGCAATGAAGTTAACATTTTGTTTCATTTGAAGCTTGTAAAAATTTTCGACACTACCAATTGCTGCGTTGTCACATCACTATTGGGAAGCACGGGACTTAGAAAGCTAACTTTTTTGAGAAGTTCTTACTTTAATTCCATTACGAGAAGTTAGGATAGTGGTTTTGAATGTTTAAAATATTTTAATGTATTATAATTCAATCGGCACCTAATTGTCACCATATTTAATTTCGTTAACCTGGCAGCAAATATAAAAGCGAAATGAGGCAATCCGAGAAAAACCGAAAGGAAAAGCATAGCTTTCTTAACGTACTGCACTACAAGTAGATGGAATGAATATCCAAAAAAACACATGATGTAATGTAAATTTATTGATGTTAAGAAAAACTGTATAACCAAAATTCACTTCTAAGAAAGCAAGTGCCTACAATATTTGTTAATAATAGGCACGTACCTGCGTACACCACGAGGCATGTATATGGCAGTGGAGCGTGTGTGAGAGAGAAAGGGGACCAGAATATATATATATATATATATATATATATATATATATATATATATATATATAATCTTTAGTTTTTATTATTAATTTGATATATTAATATATATTATATTAATTTAATCTTTAGAAGTGAATATATATATATATATATATATATATATATATATATATATATATATATATATATATATTTTATATATATATATATAATATATATATATATATATTTATAAAGGTACGTGTCGTAACGGGATGCTGACGTGCCGCGGTTCCCGCCGGTTCGGGTCGTTTGGCTCGCCCGTTTTTCCGCGTTCATACCTCTCAGTGATTCAGCGCTTCAAGCGAGGCCCGCGATAAAAAAGTTATGCTTCCAAAAAAAAAATCAAAAATAAAAAGAAATAAATTAAACGAAATGAAAGGGAAACGTAGAAGGGTAAATTTCCAGTCATTTTCGAAAATTTAAACACAAAAATAATAAAAATTTCTTTGGTTTACTCGATAAAAACAGATTGGTTTTGTTCGATACATTAAGTTGAAATCGTCCGTAGCCATGAAGAAATGCATATTTTAAGAACTTTCCTCTCAACGGAATGAGAAATGATTATAAAAATGATTAAAGTTGCCTCGCAAACTCCCAAACTCGCAAACTTACTTCTAGTTGACACACCGTATGAATATATTGTTAAAAAGTTCGATAAGTTTGATCTAGTGAAACTCCGTCCAAACTTTAGATTTCATTGTGTGTTTGCCCCTTTTATATAGCGTCCTATACGAAAATCCTCACGGGGCGCCGTTAGGCCCTCGCTACGTTAGAGAAGTCTGTCTTAATTTAAAAATTCTGGAGGTACTTTTTCGTTACAACTGAGGGTAAATCCCGCTGAGACAGGAAATAATATTAGGCGGAACCTGCGTTTGATAACGATTTTTGGAAAAAATTACATATTGTCTTTTGAAGGCAATAACTGAAATGAATATTACTTTGTATTATTGAATATTAATGGTGCAATCGCTTGTGCTTCCCCCACATATTGACTGACCGTAACTGACTGACAGTGACTCACATTCACTGTTGACCGTAATATAATCAAGTACATTGCACATTACAGACTTTTGGTTGGCCGATAGTTTTATCAGTCATTTAATTACCATGAGCATATATGCGAGTACGCAATCTTAAATCGACAGTTTTGCATAACAGTTTACTGCTATAAGAACCACTGGGTGGTGGATGTTCTACACCAACGTCGGCAAGTTGAGATAGACCACTTTATCTACAAAATCTCGCATTGCAGAAATATATATTCATTGTAAAGCAGCAATTTACACTGTTGCTAAATGCAATATTTCGAAAGGTAAATTAGCAACTTTCGCTCCGTCTCTGTATACATATATTATCTGTATATATATCTGTATATACATATATTATCAGAATACAGGTTACTTATTAATGTATTCACGGGATCAACGATACAGCGTTCCGTTACCAATAAATTTGTAACTTTTTGTACACTTAAAATATATTACGTGTTCAGTTGTGACAGTATATATAACTTTTATGCTTTGTACTGAGTAATCGCGATTTAAGCAATTTATGCCTGCAGTGCGCACACTTTCGACAGAAACTTTTCACCCCATTCCCACATTGTTGTATGTATTTGTCATAGTTTGTGTGGATATTTTAATATTTGTGGTTTATAGACGTCTTAAAGCGTTTCATTAATAAATCATCGGCTTATTCCCATTGATTACTACACATAAACCTCCTGTAAATGTATTCATAAATCTCAGTTTTGAGCTGCCTGGATCCAGTTTGTACAGATGCTCTACAGATCATCAAACCATCTAAATGGAGGTTGTCCTCTATTTCTTATTGCATCCTCTCTTGGTCTTCATTCCGCGATGCGTTTGATTCACCTTTCATTGGTCATCCTAGAACATCTTGGATCGTAGTACGCCTTCGGACCTCAGTGCTTGATACCCGGTGTTCTGAAGATAATCCCAGCGTAGATAATGCCTGCATTTCGTACTGAGACATTTTTCAGTTACCGTTTGTAGTTTATGTAAGGACTTTCCGAGGTTTTCAAACGCAGCCCATGTTAGTTCTAATTTAGGAACAAATTCGCAGTTTGATTATATCTCCTGATACTAACCTCATGTCCTAGATATTTTTAAATAGCACTTTCTTTTACTATTTCAACACCTACGCAAATATTTTCACCAAGGACACTGCTTGTTATAATTCAGATTTTCGCCACACTGATGTTTAATCCTAGTTTACGTGAGGTCACGTACCAATTTCACAAAATTTCAGTTGTATATTTCATATATATGTATATGTATATATATATATATATATATATATATATATATATATATATATATATATATATATATATATATATATATATATATATATATATATATATATATATATGAAAGGGGGTATGTTTGTTTGTTTGTTTGTTTGTTTGTTTGTTTGTTTGTTTGTTTGTTTGCGAAATTTGGCATGGATGTAGGGGTACCTTCTGGCATTTAAATGGGCTAGATTAGGAGTAATTTGAGTTAAAATTGTTGAACAGGGCGATTTTTCGAAAAATCAATAAAACACGATATCTCGGAAATGGACTAACCTATTTTCTTCAAATTTTGCGCGGTTAAAGATACACTACTTTCGCGCATTTTTACCTTGTCTTTCCGACCCGCTGATAATAAATTTTTTTTCTGTAAAGTTGATTGTTGGTGACAATCTTGCGCTATGTCAAAAAATCCAGCCTTCAGTTTGGTTTGGTAGGAATTTTCTCGCCTATGAACTTCACGTACCTTCCATGGGTAATGAAATTTAGGTGGTTATAGTGACACTCTTCCTCTAGAATATGAGCAATGTTAAAAGTAAATCGCGTAAAAATTGTAGGATCAGCACACATTTTCATAAAAAAGGAATCTCCATATTTGGGCACTCATTCACTTTTATTTTGTAGTGATGCTGTCTTAAAAAAAAACCAAATCTAAGAGATCTTCCGCCGCAGTGGGCTAACGTTTTGTAGGTTGTTACCTCATGCCGCCGACAATAAAACAATTTCCAGTGTAATCAATTTCTTCGTTAATTTTGCGCTATGATAAGAGTCCCTGCCGAACGTCAATACATTAGTTTATTTTCGAGAGAAATTCCCACGGTAGTGTTGTGATAATAACACTATACCAACATCTATATTGTTCAGTTGAAATATTCACTCAAGATCGATTTCTATCATCGCGCCAAAAATTGATATAATTTTGATAAAATCAGTCATAATTTTATGTGTTTTATGTATATTTACATGATTTGTGTACGTGATTCATTTAACACGAATTTCGGATTGTAGGATTGGTACGGCTCGAACACTATTGTTCAGATCACGCTGGGAGATGACCCCTTTCGGAGCTTAACACCTTGCCAACCATTATATTGACGAACATCAACTGACCCCAGCGCACAATCGGCTAGATTCTCGGTGAAAAATCACACCAGAATATTGTAACGTTCTCGGGTTCTTAATTATTTAATAACACTAACAAATTACTAATTAATCTTAATTTATTTTTACTATCACTAACACTATGAGGACTTAATCAAATTCATTTCCGTTGATTTATTTGGGAAGGGTTCGTAGGCAGTATGTCGGTTCGCTCACTCAAAGGAACAGCTGCGCTCGAATCACCTCGACTTATCTCTCGGTCGCCTTTTTACATTCGAACGGTGCCACTTTCCGGATCTTTCGAGGTCAATGCACCCGGTGATCTGCCCGGGCGAAGCCGGGTAACCTTGCTAGTATATTTATATATCTTCAGTGTTGTTTTTCAGAGTTATGTTTCAAAAAAATTTTTCGAAGTTTCATATATATATTATTGGATCAACGTTGTATTGCGATGGCCTCTATTAGTTAACTGGATACTGTCTTCAACATTTCATGTTGGTTAGTCCACGATTCCTAGTACTAAGAACTTGTTATATTCGACAAACTTTTCAGTAAACCTCTTAAAACTTGGAGGTGATTGTTAGCTTCACAACCTGATCTAAAGCCAACCAATTACCTTAGCAAATAGGGATCTGCTTTGGTATTTAACCTCTTGGTGATTTTCTTGGTGAAAAGATTGTTTAGTTGAGAAAGTAGGCCGATCGAGCGATAATTTTAGTCTGGCTGTTCTCCCTTCTTTAGGAATAACGATGATATTACCATTGTTCCAGGTGTTAGGTATATTACTTTCTCATGACATTTATTGGAAAGCATGGCTCGCTACTTGGGTCCTTCCCATTTTACGGATTCTATGCTAATTCGTCTTCTCCAGGTGCTTTAGTGATTTAATTTCAGAGAGCTGCTTCAATTTCATTAAAAGTAGTTTCTGGAATATAATTGTTGGCCTGTGTATTATTCTTTACAAAAAATGTTTGTATTTATATCGGTAACGGTTTAGCCTTGATAGTTATATATATATATATATATATATATATATATATATATATATATATATATATATATATATATATATATATATACATATATATATATAAAGAAAAGAAAATCATTTTGGATAACCGTGGTACAGGGACACGCGCAGTACAATTTACATCATACTCAACTATCGGCCAATTACCGGTCGACTGCTTAAACAGAATGGCTAGATGTGAAAACGCGCAGATTTGATGACGAGATAGTCCGCACGATGTTCCCAGTTCACCCCAAGCTTCGGGGTAAAATATATGTTGCAATGACGGTAATGAAAAAAAATTCTGTCAAAGCTTTTATCGAACAAATTGAAAAACCACCAATTGTATATAAGACCCTTGAAAGAATAATCAGATAAAAATTTAAGAAAAAGTTTTAATGCTCGAACGAAATCAATCAGAGAGTAAAGAAAAATGATACAAGGATAGTTTTTGTATCGAAGTTTATCTATTTGCGAGTATTTGCATTATTACATTTTGTAATTTTGAGAGCCTTCGGGTGACATAAAATTCAATAACAAGTATTATTGCACGTCAGTCATATTTTTCCTTTTTTAGTTGTTTTCATATTTATATCTATTTCTATATATCTATCTATATCTATTTATAGAGTGTCCTATCTATCCTATCCATTAATTACAGTCGATCTTTCCATCGTAATGGGAATGAAGGGGTTCAGTTTTATTTTGTTTATTGATTTTTCCCCAATATTGAATAGAAACAACAATGTATTAGCTGATACACTTACAATATAACAATATAGTTATGAAATGTTATGTCATAAGGACACGATACGAATCATTTCACTAATTTGTATTCTTTTTCTATCATATAACCTACACCATTGCTGGTTGATGAACAAAATCAATTGGTTTAGGGGAGTAAACTATTGACTTGTATTTTTCAATTCAAAATTTGAAGGGACTTCTCAATTTTTATTTTTTTTGAAAAAAAATGATCAGGGATACTGGACACGATTCTTGTCTCTTGTGCACTTTTTGCACTGTCTCACTTTTTGCATTTGTTTGATGTATGTTTCTGTTCTGCTTGTGGTGACAACCTATAAAGTAAATGATATATTTTTACAAAACATAGGACAGATGACTGGAGGCAGTAGCTAAAATAATTTGTGTCAACAGCTCTCGAAGAAGACCTTCAATGACTAGAACACTGACATGCTCTAGAAGAGGTGAAAAATATCCAAACAACAAACTAGTATTACTAGAATACTATAGGAAGGAGCATGACCTTATAAGGAAATCGTTACAGTTGGATATTGTCCTCAAAAAATAGCAGCAAGCTTCAAACGGTAACCTACTATTCCAGTATCTTTTATTTAATATTACTTAGTACCTAATAATGATATTCAAATTATGGTGTCTATAAAAAAAGATAACATATATCGAACCAGTTAGGAAAGTTCACTTGATTCGACTAATAACCGTGCTTATTGCTGACTAATAATTGCTGAACGGCATCTAAATTTCGGGTTTCGATAGGTAGAGAATATTGCAGGCCTAATTTTAGGGGACCCATGGTTAGGAAGAGAATAGGTAATACTGGAAGAGAAATGGTTATTTATTTCAATTTACTCTTTATTTAGGCTTAAAAACTAAAGGCTTAGGGCATAGACATTTCGGCGCAAAACTGGCGACTGTGAGGATACCGCATCAGGGAAGAATGCTGAGTCGCCGCGGTATAAAACTACCAAGATGGAGAGGAAGGGTCGTTCTGAGGTTACCCTTAGAGGATACCGCATGACCACTTTCTTTCCCTGTAAAGTCGACAAGTCCCTAACGGTACGTGTGATCAACATAATCACAAGGAGGTTTCGCACATTGCATACTACATATCAATACTTTGCATACTGTAGTTCACTACACTTTCACTTAGGCTTTTTTTTTTAGGAGTTTTTTTAAATTTTATTATGGGCTGTAAATTGTAAACTTTGATCAATTTCAGTATCATTTCGTAAGTTTTACTTTTGGTGATTACTAAGACTGAGCTTTGGTAACAAATAGTATTGTAGGATTAAATTTGGGTTGCGACATTAAATTGACTGATTTATACTGGATTATTCAGTATTGGCTCGACGGATCCTATATGTGCCATCAAATTTTGAGCTGCGATAATAGATTACTTGATTAAAAATTCACATTTTTTCGCACGATATCTTTTCATTCGATAATGGTAACCACTAGAAACTTCTGAAAGATAGTTAGGAACAGAAATAATTTTAGTAACCCAAAGGTAGCTTGGTTTTTGATTACTGACACCATGGCATAATAACGTTCATTATTTCAACATCCATATAATTTATTAAATAAACCGCGCTCAACGAATTCACTAATCGCTTACCTTCATTTGTCATTTTTCTTCAATTAAAGTTTTTAAACAGTTATATGCTAACTAAGCCTAACCTAACTTAAGTTAACCTTAACCTAAACGTAGCTGGTTCAATACCCACTCCTCATCCCTTTTGCGGCTGAACGGTCCTGAGTCCATCTTAGATGTGTAATCTCGGCAATTTCTTACTACTTACAAAACTATTCGGATCTGGTCCTTAATCGACCGGCCCCTGTCCGGAATGTCGAACACTTTTTGTCCGTATAATCATGGAAGGAACTTGCTAGCGCATTATAACCTTGACGGATTAGGCAGTCCTCCTTAGTCTCGCTACCTCATTAGTGAAATTAATCAAAGTGTTCGTCCGTTAGGTTGACGAAAGTTTGAGAAATTGAGTTTCTTCCCAGGGCGACACGAGATTTTATGCGTACCCATTATACGGTTATGCGTGAGTGTCGCATCCAGAGCTGTATCGCTTTGCTGAAACAATTGGTGGAAAAACTTGCAGGGGTATTAATAGTTTTAATGAAGCGCCCTGCTTAAAACTATTTGACGCAGTTAGTGCGGATAGCGGTTTAATTAATCGTGCTTGCGTAAGTTCTCGTATCGCTAGTTTATCTTAAAACAGGGATAAAACTTAGAGCACTGACAAACAGAAAGCGGACTGTCCGCACGGAGTAGGCCCCGCTATAGTAGCAAACCTTGTGTTAAATGATGTTAAACCACAACATCAACAGATGTTAGACGTGAGTTCGCACTTTGATAATGAAATTTTGATAGATCCACTGCAGGACTGCAGTTTTTTGTATGACTTGAGTCATGCTAATTATAAAGATGCAGTTAAGAAAGCGAAGGCACGGAAAGATATCGCGGATGAATTTCATCAAAGTAGCAAGTTTAATTTTTTTATCATTTCATTACTATTAAAATAAAGTAATTATTTTGTTATGTTTTTTATTCAAATTTCAAGTAAAGACTATTTATAAATAAATACAATACATTAATACACAAGTTAACAAGTAAAAAATAAAAGTATATTCACAATTAATCGGCAAACCATATTGTTGAAATAACGAAGGAAACTGTTTCGTACTGCTTGGGCAGCATTACTTGTTCTCAAGTAACTCTTACTTGTACTCATTTTCTGTTCTGTTCAGATGTGTTGTAAAGTAATTATGGAGACAGCAAGCAGCCTTAACATATATATAGCAATATTAATATCACCCTCTATAGGTCTAAAAAATATATGCCACTTTTGAGCTGAACTGTCATAGGCATTTTCAACTACACGTCAAGCTCTACGGGAGAATTCCATCCTTCTCTATCCCCAACTTGGAATTTTCTCCAAACCTCCTACGTTGGGTTGGGCAAATATAGCAGTTTAGAGGTATCGAAATCTCCTTACTGTCTAATTATGTTAGAAACAGTACTTCGCCAACTTTGAAGGAGAAGGAATTATGGGAATCGCCTGTTGCCAAATACCTGAAACAATTACAACATAGAACGTGAACAAACACATTAATAACCATAAATATAATCATTAAATCATAACAGCTGCTACGATGGTTTTGAATTTAAATTACTACGTCTGATTAGCTTTTCAAAATGTTCTAAATTTTTCTTATTCATATGTAAAGTACCTGAAGTACCTGAAGGGAGGTACTGGTTCGGAGGAAGAGTTTAAAAATTGGCCCTGGGCAATACATTTGGAGTTCCTAAAAGATAGTATTACTCCACGAGAAACTGCTTCATTTGTACCTGGATCAAGTGAAACAGAAATTGTTAAAGTGGATGTGAACGCAAACGATAGTGACTCTATGAGCAATGACGATTTCCAAATACCACCACCTACGAAAAAAACTTCAAACCCCCTAAACACCAAAGCGGAGGCGATGTGAACAAGATTTTACATTATCGAACGAATAAAACAGACAACAAACCTATTAAAACACCTCTTTTTGTGTTACGCACATACGTTTAAAAAGTTGTCACCACAGCACAAGCTGTATTGCTAATGAAGTTGACCCAATTGTTTGGTCGAGCTGAATTTGCTGATATAGGTCAGACTTTACCTTCATTATCTCCCCTATCACAAACAAGTAATCGTGGTTACATCGTGGTAACAACATCGTGGTAAACTAGCAGGGATTCTGATCCTTCGTCCGAAGGGGTAAACCACACTTATCTGCACAGCGCAAATCAACCACAAACTATTAAATACCCTGAATCTTCAATGATTTCAGCAAGGGGGTGATTCGAAACATTCACAGAAGAGATGGGTCAACCGTAGAGCAGCGAAAAATATAATTTTTTAATTTTTTGTAGACAAGCTGTGAAAGACAGTAGTATGTCAACAAAAAAATATGTTTGATAATGTAATATGTTGTCCTTACTCTCCTTGTAGAATATTGATAAAACAACAAATTGCAAATCTTGAGAAATATGTTTTCATCCACCTCAGGCAGATCGTTAATCTTTCTTTCGTCGAAATGGGTTTCCTCCAGTTAGAGGTAGGTTTCGATATTTTCGATTAGAGCAGAGAGTGTAAAGTTTCAAACGTTTCTTGAGACATTCGAAAATACGTGAAGAAGTGGTCTTCCAATGAACTCAATTCACTGCAGAGCCGAAAAAATTAGCCGCACTCCTCTCTTTTTTCATGTATCTCGTGTACCTGATCAATGTGTATAATAAGTCATTGTATAGAATTATATAATGCCACTAAAAACTACTCTATGACATACCCATTTCCTTTTTCGTCTTGATGCTAACCTTACAGCTAACAAAAGAAATAATTCTTCTCTTTCGTCAGACGAACTGCTGAACATGATCCGCTTCCTGTTTATCAGAGCCTTAAGGGTGTCACCTTCGGCTCGTACTAGAATCTTCCACTAGTACAGAATATGACCGATTCTAAACTTGTTTGCTCACTTCTGTCGATTCATCGCATCATGAGTGACTAATGTACTCAGAGGACAGATCTTAATTTTTCCCAGGCCGTCCTAAGTCTCAATTTTCGCAAAATGATCGAAAAGCTCTTTTCCCGGAAATCACGGGCATTTCCTCCTGTTGATCCCAAGACCCAGACCGCCTCTATTTGTTATCGGAGGACGACGATATTTCTGGAAGTTTGAGGGAGTAAGGGACACCTAACTGTAGGGGATATAATTTCCTCAGAGTTGACATACGTGGGTTTTCCGCTATAATAACAAACTTTGGGCGGAGTAATACCGAACGCGAGCGAAAATATCGTCTCACACCTCATTTAAGCGGTTTATGGATTTTTTTTACGGGAGAACTGTGGAATGGGAACACGTCCCCACGGCATTATCTCGAAGAGGGCGGTCGTCCCCTAATCATTTGACGTTTCGTGTGCTCATTCTCCTTCATCAGCGATACATCGGGAGCGTTATATGTTCGGTGACCCGTATCAGGCAACGTTCAGACGTCATAATCTGTCCATTATGGCGAGTTAATCACCGAAACAGTACGGCCTGTGTGGCGGGCCGACTTGATGGCTCAGAATAATTGAACAGCCACGCATCTGTCAAAGCCAACTAATAGGAAACTAACCGCAAGGGATGGTAAAACAAAAGCAGCGGTGCCGTCCCACCGCCCCAAACAACTTTGTACTCACCGAGGGAGAAAGGGTTGTATTGAACGAGGAGCAGATCGCTTTTTCGGCATTTCCATAATTTCGCCACTCGATGGGACGTTCGCCGTGGAAGTGGGCTCCGGCTGAGCCGACGCATGATTTAATTTGCGACGTTATCCTAATAATTCAGTAAGGTTAGATTCCTGTAGAAAATCTACGCTATCTAACCTGTAGATTGATAAGCTGATCTGTTTTGAAGACATGGTATCTCAGAAGTCTGGTTAATATAATTAAACTATACCCTTTTTTTCTGACTTTGGAAAGTAGAAGTGAGAATAAATATTATATTCTTATCTTTTATACCATTTAAAAATTTCAGTTTTCTAGAAAATCACATTAAACTTTAGGATCCAGATCTTTAGTAAACTAGCAGACAAATATAACTCAGTAACTCACTCAATTACCCAGTTATATGCTTGTTGACATAGTAACTATTTATTAAAGTAATTTTATTCATGTGTTTTTTCCCATTGTATTCGTACATTCCATATTATATCAGATAACCAACTAATTCAGTGAAAGGATTACTCATAGTTTTAACACTATGAGTAACTTTTGAACAATGCAGTATATCGAGTTTGGATATTTGCTGGGCAAATTTAACCACTTTTAAAACCAAACGTTGCCGTTACAAAACATGGTAACAAAGTAACACGTAAAGATTTAATATAATAGCAGTAGAAAGAGAAATAATAAATTGTGCCATTTAACTAATTCAATAACTCGAATTCTAAATGACGACGGCAAAAGTAAAGTATATAATTAAATCAATTCGGTTATATCATAAATTTGTATCCATGTTTCCCGCACCATTAAGCCAAGGCACCAGGAACCAATATGCTGTATCCTATTACGTAAATAACACTAGTTCGGTTATTAAATTGTAACGAAGCTAATTTTTCATGAACCGTGGTTAGGAAACTTAACCGTCATCCTTTCGTAGAGAGAGTTGAGACAATCAGCTTGTGAGCAATAACTTATCAATTTCTCGTTTACTTGATCAATCCACAAGTTAGTGGGCAAAAGATATTCAGTATGTTAAGTATGTTATGTATATTTAGTATTAATATTCAAGTTTGCAATTCAATGAAGTTTACCGATTCCAATAAATTTATATAAACAAAAACATAATTCAAACATAAATCAAACGTTTACGACCTCGCGAACTAAAGTGGGCCGTGTATCGATACCCCCATAAAATCCTCAGAAACCATTGAAAGCTGATTGATCCCTATGCAAGGTCGGCCGTCTTAATAATCTCTAGATGAGTTGGAACGGGTCTACTAGTCTTCCTACTACGTCTTGGAACAGGGTCTTAAGAGTTGAATTGAGCCGCCTGGCTTCACACAATGACTATTATTTGGACGCTGGTTGAGCCAATGTCTTGCTCAAGACTTTCTAGAATTATAGCACGACACCTCGTCTTCCTATAATATCTTAGGCTATGGTGGTGATATCGGAAAACTTTCGTCCAAGTCACGAACCTCGCTTAACCTACAAACGCCACGACGCCCAAATGTCGATTCTAATCTCACTCTCTCGTAACACACAATTCATCGGAGACCGACAAGTGCGTCCAATCAAACTAAATGCATATTGCCGACGATTCGTTACTAGAGAACATCAAGAAAAAGTTGTCTTTATACAAGAGAAAAGAAAGCGAGAAAGGAAGAGAGCACGAACTAAAAGGGCGAGTCTTATACCAAAATATTAACGACGACAAATGAAGAGACAAAGAGAGAGCAGAGTTGAACTTCTGTACTTTTTGGTTAGTTATAAAGAACTGCAGGCCCTAAAAGGTGGAATGTTGAAAAGAAAAGCCTGTATAACCCAATATGTTCCCAAAAACCTAGTTTTCTCTCCAGTACTAACCAATCGGAAGTGAGTTCCACTATCACCTTCTTTCCGGCTCTCTCAGATCATCTATCTACTTGGTGACTTATTCTCAGTCGTAAAAATTTTATCGTTTATATCTATTTTAAGCTAAATTTGTTGCTACGGCCCTAATTCTATAGAAATTATAGAGAATACACAGCATAACTACAGGTTTCGTTTTAAGTAACTCACTAAATTCAGTGCCAACACACTCAACCGGAAAATGGCAAACAAACAGAACACCAACCGTTCACCTAGGAACCTGGAAGTATGGGGGATTATGAAATTATTAGATTATGAAATGATGGAGGACTATGAAACTCTTCCCACTTACGTTGTAAGGTTCTAAGTGACCCTTCGATTTTCGAACCCCGCACTATCTGTGAAGATGTTGAATTTGACGTTTGGTATCGTGAGTGTTGTCATAACTAATTTTGATTATGAATATTAATATAGGCATCTGTGAGGACCGCCTATCCTGGATGGTAATAAAAGTGATGTCTTAAGATACTTGAAATACGTGGAGTGGTAATCAGTACTAACACTGATGTTACTAAGTCTGACAAACTGCCTACATTAATGCGCACAATAGACGGTCTCTAAGACAGTTTTTTGTCGGAAATATGCTCGGACAGGTCGATTAGTATTTTGAATTGCCCTCTTTTTGATGCCCACTTTGTGTTATGTGCCCACTTTGTGTTACGCCAAAGAGTACATGCATACCAGCGCTATCGTGTGGTCAAACAATCGCTGAGGTGGTAACAGCCATAAGTAATGGCGCCGAAGCAGACAGTGACGCAGTAGTCGAAGACCAGCTTGATACCAGGTCTGCTAAAAGAAAACAGCGCACATCTCCTTATTTAACGTCTTTAACAAGGGGACAAACTGGAAGCCAGTTCAATCGAGGAAAGACAAGAAAAAGCAGCACAGAGAGCAGGGTCTGAAGTTACCTCTGCCGAAACCAAAGCAGAAGCCACGAAAATCATCAACTAAGCCTAATGCGCTGATCATTCGCCCAATACAGAAGGATAGTTATTCCGAAATACTCCGTCGGATCAAGAAATACGTTCCTGACCTCCAAGTCCGCTCCACGGTACTCAAGATTCGCAAGACAGCTACCAAAGACCTGTTAATCGTACTGTCTCAGGAGAACACTGATAAGGGTCAAGATCTGTAACAGACTATTGCTGACCTCTTGGAAGATGATGCTATAGTCATCAGTAAGTGGCGACAGGAAGACCTCGAAATACGAGATCTCCATGACACCACAACGAAGGATGACCTCGCAGCCTTGCAAATGGTGACTTACGTAAACTGCGTAAGGCCTATAGAGGCACCCAGACTACCTTAGTAAGACTGACAACATGAAGCACGCAGAAGGTACTCGGAGAACATGGCATGATTAGGGTTGACTGGGTTAAATGCCGAATAAGAGTAGCGGAAAAACCATCTCAATGTTATAAATGTTGGCACTTTGGTAATCTCGCCGTTTAATGTAAAAGTAAAGTAAATCGATTTTAACTCTGCATGGACAAATAGGCCGCAAAGTCGTTCAATATAAAAACGCAGCTCGATCTGTTCTATGTGCTGAACAGTGCAACATAGAGAGCCTTGCTCACCATGCTAGTACTAGTAGATGCCAAGCTTTTAAAGAGGCACTCCTGAAGTTGAAGAACAGACGAGCATGAAAATACTTCAGCTCAACCTCAATCACTCTGAGGTTGCACATGATCCGTGCAAGAGACCGTGCAGACGGTGCACGCAGGCCGTAATAACAGAACCATATAGGCATCTGAGTACTAAATTATGGGAAACTGACAGCATTACTAAAGCCATCATTTGATTCTAGACTTTTTTCAAACTATAAATGTTTATTCTACTATAGAATTCTGAATGGCATTTGCAGTTTTTCGGTTTTTGCTTTCTCATATGAAGCACTCATATATAACAAATATAGTCGGGTCTACTTTTAGAACCCATCAGCCATCTTGAAATCTGAGCTGTAAGCGTGGACAGTTTAAATTTTCTAACATTTAGGGTACTGGTAAATACATTTCACTCTGCTTTTCACTCCCTCGGAAAGGAAAATTCGAAGCTGTAGTATTTTTTCTAAAACATTTTAACTTCTAAGCTATAAGCTGCCAAGTTCAAAGTATCAAACTTTTCGGGCACGACTAATTAATTTTGGCCGCTATATTTCACTGGATGGGAAAATCGGGCTCATTTTGAGTGTATCGGGGTCTGAAAGTATCGGCGTGGTAAGATTCAAATTTTTATATAATCGGAAAGTGATACATCTCTGGACATAGACAAACGTCTCCTTGTCACAAACGAGACATAAAAATGATTAAAAAACAAGATCAAAACCAGTAAACTTAGGTTAAACTCAGTAGAAAACTAATAATACAAAAATTACTTCGTGCCAACGTTTATTCCCTGGAGAGTTAAATTTTTACCCAATTTTACGTGCTCCTCGCCCGGCTCACTTCATTTGTCGGAGAGACCGTCTCTAGGGAAAACACGTATACGACCATTAAGCGTAAAAGCAAATAGCTCGAGCTCGGAAAACATTTTATTGAAACAAATTATTTCTGGGCCCAAAATATGCCTGGAGTATGTTGCATATCATGGCGAGCCGTGAATAAAAAAATAACCTGGACGATTGGAAATAGCGAATTGGTAAATATGCATTTTTACTTCCGTTCAGGAATTCGTTTTTGTATTGTTTTGAAAAGGTTTCAACAAAGCATTTGAAAATTTCAGTTAAATCTCAAATTCCGGTTTATACATTTCTCCAAATTAAAAAAAAAAAAGAATTTTATTTTAAAGACGTAACAAAAATAAATGTTTATGAAATTTAGATTAAACCAATGTACCACCTTTGCTCGGAAGTTGACTTGCATTCACCCTTTTTTCCATTCTTTCAATAGTACCAATTCTATAATCGTCATAAGTTTTCGATTTCCTGCCGATTAGTAAGTGAAGGATGCATTTCTCCTCTTTTTAAATGTATTAGAGCCACCTGGGGCCTAAGCTACAAGCGTACCGAATCAAAAGCTACCTCCTATTAAACTTAAATGACTCGACGATTTGGTCAATGGACCTCGTGGTGGAAAATAATGGAGACTCCACCTTCATTAGGGGCAAGTCATAGTATCCTCCTTCAGGCCAATCTGTCTAATCAACAGTTAGGAAAAATTCCACGAAGATTTGATAATGGCCAAACTTGAAGAATTGGACGAATTGGGAGCGCACTCCCAATAGCTTGTCTAATAGATCAAATAGAAATTTTACAAAAAGAGATCTACCACGGACGCTATTAAAGAGGTGAGGAACCGTATATTAGACGCCAATTATAGATGATTGCGCTAAGGTTTTCCTTAACATTCTTGATATCCTTAAAAGTATTTAATACCGCCACCTGGTACAAGAGCATTGTAACATTAAAAATAATGCGAATATCGGGTTATCTCATTATGTTTGTCGAAATTTGCCTAGACGGCAAGGCAAAACTAGTAGACAAGAAGGTGATAATGGGTGTCCCGAGGGGTCGGCGCTGTGACCGCTCCTGTGGAACCTGCTACATGACAGTGTCCTCAAGATTAGACACTCTGGAACATCAATGCCATAGCCTTTACAGATGACCTGGGTTCGGAGCAACAGACGCATTCACTGCGGGTAGCATATAATGAGGTGGGTGAGTGAGTGGATTATGTTTATCAAATTAGCTCTGAGCGGGGACAAAACGAAAATCATTTTGCTGAAAGCCCCCAGGAGGAAACAAGTTTGACTGAAGTTAAACCTGTGGTCAACTATACGTCATTCTCAAAATTTATTAAAAAAGATGCATCTATGGATATCATATAACCATACACGGTAAGTATATCAGTATGTACTGCAAACTGTACTGAAATAGTAGGTATAACACATACAATATTGATATCCACAGGAGATCCAAGACTAGTGCACTGTCTTGGAGGCGCAGATTAAACGAACTTTAAAACTTAAGTTTAATCACAGAAAACATTTCACATCCAATACGTATTTACATCAACATCAATAAAATAAAGATAAAAATTACTCAGAACTAACGAGGTATATATTAATAATACTTTTTTTAGTTGTTACTATATTGTAATTTACAGATTTGTTACTGTTTCAGGTTCAATTTCATCCAATATTTAAAATTATTGCTATTGTTAAAACAGACAAGAAAGCCAACTAATTAATTTATTAATTAATAACAAGCTCGATTTCTAGTTATATTATTTTACTTTTTAATGTAGCGTACTTGAATAATAATACAATGCGCCCACAATTTTGCCAAATGTGGATAACATTAATTTACATTAGTTTCATTACATTTAAAAACTGTTTATATCGTTTTTTTAGTGAAACACTCATTTTCCCTTTGAGAAATAGAATCCTGAAAACTGTATCAATACACAGCCTATGCGTTACCTGATATATACATACAAAGTCGCTGTCTACCTCTGCCTGTTTCTCCGCTTAGTTCTTCTAAACCACGAAACAGATTTTGATACGGTTTTCATTATTAGATAGAGAGATAAATGAGGAAGGTTTGCGTATATAATTTGTGAATATTTCGTACAAAATTGTTAAACAATGACGGTATCATTTCAAAAAACTGTTTTCGTACGCTTACATAGCAACGCCGGCCAAATCTTAAGAGATACATCAAAATAATATGCTATAAAATTGTAGGTCTTAAAAAGGCCTATAGAAAAGTTCCAATATCGTATAAGTATCTGTCTCCTAAGGTACACTCACAATATCTATTTTTATCTATTACGAATTATTAAAAAAACGATAGGTTATTTTCGACGTTATTATCTTCAATTCATTTTTAATCCTTAGTCTCATAAATATGTTAGTTGCCCTGTGCATTTAACATGGATTAAAATTATCTTTTATATTATATCGTTCAGATGAATGCTTTAGTTATTAAGTTACTTCAGCTATCACAAACCGATTGTATCGTTTCAAGAAAACCAAGATTTTGAGCAATAACTGATAATAAATAATATTACTGAGTAATAACATTAGTAGGGCTAATACAAAAAATATATATCGAGCTGATCTTGCTCCTATTTTATCAATATTAACATCCTTTGATGTGCTCCTTCGATCAACATGCATGTCCACGATTACAGCAAGATACTGTGTGCTGTTAACTCTACTAAGTTGTGTGTTATTACAAAGTTATATTCATATTTTTCATCAATCATCATATCAATTTCGTCTCGCTCTTCCCTTTTTATGCTGGATTAAACTTGTCTTAGGTCTTCTTCCATCAATTCTATTTTCAAATCTGCAATGACGATACAAGTACATTTGTTAGAGATGCCTGGAAAAAACAATGCAGTATTTATTGGTCTGTTATATTCACACCAGACATCGATGTTTCATAAGTTGAGGTACGTGTTTTCACTGCTCCAATTTTTCCGTTTTGAGTCATAAATAGAACACAAGAACCATTTTGACAGCTCTAGATATGAAAAACTCATTCAGAAATAAACGAGGTTCCTTCTTGTACAGGAACTCTGTTTTTCTGGTAGTCTTCAATTTCGGCCTAACATTCCCTTGTGTTTTAACATAGAAGTTTTGAAATCTCTTCAACACTGTCTATACAGCCTAATCTGTAAAAGGTTTGCCATAAAATTAATATATGTATTTTATTCGGCTCTTATTTACCAACTGGTGCATTCTTATACTTAACAGTACATATCCCATTTGAAAAATTATTTTCCTGAATCTCCTGATTGATATTCCTGCTATCACTATTATATAGGTTGGCTAAATCAACTACGGCACTAAAGCATTAAAATGGATAATTTCTAGTGTCAGGTACAAAGTTAGACCATTGTTAAAGTAGCATTCTATTCTATTACCTTGTTTTAGTGAGATTTTATCATCTGCCTTTATTTTCCTAACAGTTCTCTTGGTTTTATTATACTTTTTCTTGTAAACTCACATCTCTATATCTAGCAGATGGTAATTAGAAATTGAATCTAATAATCAAAATTAACATTGCTGAGGGTTGTAAAACACTTAACAAATTTAAAAGTACATGGTTCAAGAAAAAAATCAAAATAATCAATTCAATAGTCAAAATAGTCAAGATAAAAAACATGGTATATTAAAGTATTGAAATTTACAGTTTACTCATATTTTCAGTTTGGTCAATAAAATTGTAATATTGACAATTCTCATTCCTACAATTTCACTAAAACTTTACGCAGTACCAGAGAACATCTGAATACTGGTATGGAAAAACACTTCCGCAGTTACACTTAAGTTAACTTCAGCCACTGTTCAGAATTAACTAACGACTGGTTTCAAAGTAATGGCAGGATAGGAATAATATTTAACTTCCGTTTAACTTTAAGTAGACCTCTATTAAGGAGAGTATTTGAGAGACATGTGTGGAAGTGGCCATTATCTGCAAATTCTTTCGAACAAATTTCAGCCCTATTTTCATATCCTCGTAAAGGAAAATTAGTGCATTTAGTAGCTTCGTGAATCATCTCGGAGCCTAAGCAATAAGCGTATTAGTTTAAAGGTCCTAGCTATTTCGAGGACTGTTAAATAAATTTCAGCTCTTGTTTTAATCTCCTCGGGAAGGAAACATGATTTAGTATATCAAAATTTGTTACATTTTTTAAATTTTTTTAAGTGAATAATTTTCGCGGGTCTGACTTTGTTCGTTTACGCGAGGAAAAGAAATATTTTCTTGTGGGCCAGTTCCGTCACTGTCACATTCTGTTTTCGCCTAATCATTGCGTTTAATTCAACTTCTTACTTAAAAAAAAAACTATATACACATCTGTCACAACCTACCTCAACATCTACACAATTAACCTCGGTATGAGTTGTGACATGGCGAGTTTTTCCGTTATCGCCAATTTTCTTATGGTCTCAAAAATTTTTAATACTTTTTCAATTTGTTGTTATAGTACAAAGAACCAGCTGGGTTATAATAGAGTTCATAGATGCGGGGCGTTTATTGACAGAGCGACAGAGAGGCCGATATTTTAATGTGAAAGTTGTCACTACTGTACTAGGTGTCCTAGGTCCTAGGTCTAGGTCCTAGGTCCTAGGTCCTAGGTCCTAGGTCACTACTTATCATACTTGTATCTGTATCACTTCAAGTTTGTAGCTATTCGGGCACCGTTTTGAATTTCTGGGAAGAGGAAATACGGGATTTTTTTATTTTATTCTTCCTACTCTGGATAGATACCATAAGCGTACGAAGTTTTAGATTCGCAAATAATAGAGAAGTGCCATAACGTTTCCGGATACATATACACAAACAAAAGGACACTTTCCCTTTTATGTATACTAGAAAGGAAACCTGCTTTATTTTCTAGTGAGAATTTTCGCTTTAAAATTTATCAATTTGTCGATTGCTGAACAGTTTTGCCGAATTCTACTAATGAAACAGTCGTATAGAACAAAATCAAAATAAGTGTTTTTATCCAAAGACTTTTATTTGTACAGAATGGTTATGAAGGGAATAGCCAAATTCAATAGCTTTATATAACTTCAAAAAGTCTTCAAAAATAGTTAAAAAAAACAAATTTTTCAATTAAACATATAATTGATGACGAAGTAACACTGTTTTCAAATTGCCCTGTGTATATACTTTTTAATATATAAAATTTGCATTCAAAAATTTCAACTGACTTGCCTGACCGTTTTCAGGAAAATAATTCGTTAATTTACCGAATTTACTCCAACTTCGATACTCGCCCGATATAGAAAATAGTGAAAGTCATCCTACGCATTATGTTTGTGTGTAGATGAAACTAAAGTTTAATTCTGCACATAAAAAAAAATTGTAAATCGTAAATTTGCAAATCATTCATGTAAATGAATACCTACATGAATATATGCTGGTAAACTTTCACAATATATACATTAATAATTATAACGATGTTAATAAATCGTATCTCTCTAATTACTACATAATCATTTTGTTCAAATAGATTAGGCGCGTGTAAAATTATCATCCACAACCTTGAACGATAATGTGCGTAAGAAGAGGGGAGGTAGTCTCAAGATAATTTGATAGATAATGTATAAATATCACCAGATCTCTTAGCATCATTGCAGTTTAAAATGTCGACCCAAGTGATCGTCAATAATGTCGAGAAGTGGGTTCGAGCAGCTCTGGAGGATGAGGACATCGAGGACATGCAGATAGTCCCGACGGGGAAGACCGAAAACTCCGACGGTTATGTCACCGAGGTGGTTTTCGTCCAAGTCGCGGGGAGGAGGAAGACCGACGGCACGAGCACCGAGCTGAATGTAGTCGCCAAGATCAGCAAGGATATTAAGATCATGGACGACATGAATATCACCGAGAGAGAGTTGTACGTGTACGATCGCGTCTTGCCGACATTCCGCGCCTTCGAGAATCGAAAAGCAGTCAAAAATGTTTTCGATGCCGTTCCTAAGTGCTACAAGACGGTGCGGGCCGACGGAAAGGACGTGCTGGTGATGGACAACCTAAGGAAGAAGGGCTATGCCTTGCACGACAGGATGAACCCGATGAACGACCTACACATTCGCATCGTCCTGAAGGAATACGCTAATTTCCACGCGGTGTCCTTCGCGTTCAGGGATCAGGACAAAGTGCAGTTCGATGAGCTGACCAAAGATATGTACTGTATGCACAGGAAGGCGATCAGGACAGGTTTCTCTAATATCCTGAGAAAGGCAACCGAGCAAAATTACGAAATTTTCTCGAAGTACGACAAAGAAATAGGTTTACGATTCAAGGAGTTAGCAGTTAAGGACACGGTAGTCGAATTGGACAAAATTCTGCAAGATGTGCCGAAGGAGAGTGTGGTTACTCACGGCGATTGCTGGAATAATAATTTTCTGTTTCAATATCAGGTAGGACGAAATGAAAACTTCCGATTTTCAAATTTATGTAATTTTGAAGTTAGGGCAATTTTGCTCGATTCGGTACCGTTAGAGCAGTACACCTTTCAAAATTTGCGTTTTATGTTTTTGACACGGACTCTTTTCAGAAGAATTAATAGTAAGCCCATTGCCCAACACTTCTTTTTATCCCGGTTTAAGGCTAGAAACGGTGTCTCCTGAACTAACTAGTTATCGTGGAGTACATACCTCCAATAGAGCCATTAGTCAAGTTGACAGTTTCGATACTAGATCACTTTTAATTTGTTGTTTAGTCCTCCTTCTTTTAGACACCCACAGAATCTCCCTAGGATAACTTTACAAAACTATATCATACATCCGTGAGGTGAAAATATGCGGACTTAATCCAATTTACCTCTAAAAAAAGTGCATCACAGTTACACCGCTATTTGACGTCAAAAATTAAGAATTTAAATGGTGTTTTACCATTCAAAAGTCATGAAATGATCAAGGGTTGGGCTATTGGGCAGAAATTTGGGATGATATTTTTGATTACAAGAGTTATCCACATCTAAAGAAACTCGTATTATTTAAACGGGTTACCAAATGTAATTAATTTTTTTCTGTTTGTACATAGCCACATTTTAGTAATATTTTATCTTCTGTGCAATTTTGCGATCTGTTATATTTTCGCAAAAAAAATAATTAAAAATATATCCTATTGATATTTTGACTTTGAATGTAAACAGTCATTGGTTTTCAGTTATTTAAATGTCAATATAATTTACTGTATAAATTTAAATTCACAGGTACCTACTATATTATAAATGGTAAACTTCTGTATTTAAGACTTGATGAGGGTGATACTAGGGTAATGCCTCTTACGTTGCCTTGTCTTCGTTATGGATTAATTAAAGCAATTTAAAAATGAAAAATATTCAGTGGTATTTCTAGATAGTCATACAATTTAATTAAATAAAAATGTTTCTAATATAAAGTTCTGTAATTATCTAAATTGTTTTCAAAAAAATATGCTTCACTGCTTCCTTCATACAAAGAGACGGGAGAGTCAGCAGGAGTATTTCGTATTGTGCGAATATAATGAAAACAATAATAGGCGACTTCTATTTAAGAAATATATTTAAAAATAAACCTACCCTAAAAATAAGTTGTACATAATTGTTACATATCATCAATACATAATTCATTGTATCAAACATTCAGAAGAATAACAACAACAAATATTATCTATTAGAAGCCGTTTTAATAAATAAATAGGTGTTCAAATGTAAAAATCAGCGTTTCTATTTAACACTATACTCGAAAAAATTAAATATCGTTTTGTTGCTTTACGTTAATAATTCAAAATGCTAACTTCTGAAATTTAATTCTATTTTATTTTGGATGAACGGTATGTGCTCATACATATTCATGCAGTTATCTAAAGAATAATGATTACCAGTTGAACATATAGTTCAGGTACTTTAAAATTTAGTTAACAACAAATTAGAAGCAAAATGAGCAATCTCGTAGATAAATCTATGAAGGAGTTATTTTAAAATTTAACATTTTAAGTGGTTGATGATTAAATAATTTTACTGCAAGCTGTCTTTCTGGAAATATTCCGACTATTTAATCTAACCTACACCCAACCCAAAGATCACTATTGTCTCGAAAATCCAAGATTAGGTTTTAGTAAATCACTTTTGGACATTTCAAGTACCATGGTTCATTTTGTTGGCTATTATGTTATTTTTTGTGCCTTTTTTGTAAATAAGTGTACTGAAATAATCGGTAGGTATCTATCGACAAAACTAGGACTAGTTTTATTACCGACTAGATCGAACGGGGAAATATATTTATACCATTTTCAAAATTCATTTGAAGGTCTATTATTTGCAGGTCACTTTTATCTTTTTAAAATTTGAACGTTACATTTACCATCACGCCGAAATGTGTGGTTCATACATAATGGAGAACCTCCTCGTTTTAATCTCAATGCCTGATAAAACCAACAATTTTCTAATAAATGAATGGGCAGGAGAATAATGCACTTGAAAATGCCCACCTCCTTCTCCAGATATAACACAATTGAATTATTTTTTATGAGAAGCAGCAAAACTGAATGTTTATTTCAGGGCTGAGGAAACAGAAAGAGAATTGGCCTGACGTACTATGAACCTCTTTAATACACTTAAAAACGATGTAGAAACGTTGCAAGAATTGTACTATAATTTATTGCATAGGGTCGACTCCTTTTCATTTCATATTATTTTTTGTATAATTTATTATATTATTTATTATTATTTCTCTATTTTGGTTAGTGTTTTGTGTTTCTCATATTTTCACAATGATGTACTTCTGATTACCAGACATTATATATAACGGATTTTTTACAGCTGTTGCGGTTTCTCCGTCCTCAATTTTCAATTAAGCTTTCTGACCATATAATTAAGATTATCTTCATCTTCAGCAATAACGATCTGATCGTCTGCGAAGAACAGCGTAAATGGCGTGTCATCCCCTACTCTTAGCCCTACTCTTACCCATGGTTTTGCACTTTTCTACCCGTTTTACCAGCAATCTACCTAAATAGATCTTAAATAGTGTAGGAAACAGACGATAGCCTTATCTTAGCCCTTTGGTAGTACTGAAAGGCGTAGTTACTTCTTTTCTTATTTTAAATCTTGTGGAGTTGTCCTCATAGTATTTGTGTGTAGCATAAATCAGAATTTGGTTGATCTCCAAATTTTCCATTTCCTTCCATAGTCTTGAGATAGGCACGCGTCATAGGCTTTCTCCAGATCTATAAAGGCTACATGGGTCTCTCTTCTCCAGTGCTATTTTGAGGGTAAGGCATTATCTACAGTCGATCGACCAGTTCTAAGACCTGCTTGCTCTTCTAATTGTTTTTCTCTGATATCGTCTTCAATTAGATTCTTCGATACTCTTGAACATATTCTGAGTCTTGTTGGTATTACGAAAATCCCTCTGTAATATTTTGGACTTTTTTTATGAATAGGGGTTATGTAGGACTGCCTCCATTCTGGGGGTATGGTTTCTCCATTTGGACATCTTTCAAATAATATTCGTAATATTTCTAATAGTTTTGGTGGACCGCATTTGAGAAACTCAACATGTATCCCACCAGGACCAGGAGATTTTTTAGTTTTGTTCATTTTATTGATTCCCTTACGTGTTCTATGGTTAGTTCTATAATTTCCTCTGTAGTAGTGGAGTCTTCTTTGTCCAAAAATTTTGTCTTGCTTCGATCAGTAGTTCTTGGAAATGCGTAGCCATTGTTTATATGATATGTTGTTTAGTATTGTGCTTGTTTTGTTTGTTGTTTTTATTGATTTTATTATTTTCCAAGCTTCCGAACTTCTTGTTCCTCCTATTTGCCGGTCGATGTATTCACATTCGTTATACTGTGTCCTAGTTTCTTCGTCTCGGTTTTATATTAGTTTTTATATATTTCTTTCTTTTGTTTAATTTTCCCTTCGATCTCTCTCCATACCACCAATACGTCTTTTTAGTCTTTTCGTTTTGTCGTCCGAGCGCTTCTTCAGCGGCATCCCTCATACAAAATTTTATATGTTCATACTCTTCTTCGGTGGTTCCTTCTGCTTCCGTTAGCCTCTATTCCTCTCTCCAGGAGTACAGTAAACGAGTACTCTCGTTTTCTAATCCGTCCAAGTTATATCTGGCGTTATCGATTTTGAATCTATCATTCTTCGTTCCTTCTGAGACTGTTCCTGCGAATGGATATATATATATATATATATATATATATATATATATATATATATATATATATCTTGGCCAGAATTAAACAGTGGTCGGATCCACAGTCTGCTCCTCTATTTACTTTTACATCCTGTATCCCGAGGGTTGTTTGTTGTTTTATTATCAGGTTATCTATTATTGATTTTAATTTTCTCGTGTGTTGATACCATGTGTATTTATGGATCTCCTTGTGGGCATAATAGCCATTCATTAACTTTAGGTCATATTGTTCGCATATGTTTAATAGTCGTTGGCCGTTATCATTGAATACAGCTTTCCCGTGTTTTCCCACTATTCGACTGTTTCTGTGCCTTCCCATTCTAGCATTTAAGCTTAGCATTTTTCTCCTTAAGTGAATCGTCAATTTTATAAGTCGTTCGTTGATGGGTTCCCAAGATTTGATATTTCTCTCTTACTCCTTATGTATAAAAACGGATATGCCAGCTTTAACTCGCTGGTCCTTTCCTACTAAGGAAAAGAAATGAATGTAGTTCTTGATATTTTCGCTACCATTTCCATTTTTCTTTGAATCCCTTTGAATTATTGTGTTGTCTCCCGTAGAGTATTCCGAAATCCTCGTATGTTCCATATTCCAAAATTCATTATCTCACAGGCTCATATTTGTGGGTTTTAGCGGTTAATTGTTTTACGAATGTAGAGTTGCTGGCCCTACGACTCAACTCCCATCCTTGGAGGACCGGGCATCTCTCTTAGTCTGGCTCCTCACTTCTACCTGTCCGGCCTGGGTGGCCCTGCTGGTAGCTACGCTACCGCCGGCATAGCTCTTAGGTTCATGGTAGCAAGCAAGCTCCCCCACCCGGCATTTCTACCTTCATCAAGGTGGAGATACCAAATGTGACAAGTATTTTTTAATGCAGTTTGCATATAAATAAGAAATCAATAGCATTGCTGAGATTCGTAGGATAAATAATAATATTACTTGGACAAATTATTAGCAGCCCAATGACACTGACTTCATTAGAAACCATTCTCTTGAAAATATCAAGTGGGCTATGACATTTTTATTAATTTTTTATTTTTGAGAAATTGTCATGAAAAACAATACAACGCACGACACTATATACGTGAGTAAAGTATGAACTATGTATATTTAAAAAGTTTTGAACGAATTTATTAATCCGTTAAAAAATACGAATTTTTAAATGTTTATGTTAAAATATTCCCTCAAGTAAAAGTTAACACCACGAATTTAATCTCTATCGCTAATACCAGTCATTTGTTATTGAAAACACATTTTTACATTTATTTATTTCATGTCCAAAAGCAACGTAACGATGAACTTTTCTAACAAGATACTTTTATAGGAAGCCACCTCGTTATGTTTATCGACCATAAATTTTGCAATTATTTACTAAACCTATATTTTCTCATGTAACTCAGCTTCAGGCAGAATTTAATTCCAGAACGACGACAGGTCCTCCCCAAAAAAAGTCGCGATCATCGATTGGCAGACCTCGAGCCTCCACTCTCCCGCCATAGACCTCGGCTACTTCTTGATCGCCGTCTCCGGCGAGGAGCAGGTGTCCAATTTCGACAAATACCTGAGGTACTATCACGAGAACCTGTCGCAGCGGATCCGCGAATTGGGCAGCGATCCCAACGAGGTGTTCCCGTACCAAACGCTACTGGAGCACTGGAAGAAATACACGACGCTAGGGTTTTCATACATAATGTCTATTCTGCCTACGGTGATGTGCGACAACGAGAAAGCCGTGAACATGGAGGATTTCCAGAACCCGGACGAGATGGTGGAGGCTTTCTTCGCAGCTGCACCCGAAAACAGAAAGGAGGTCGACCAGCGATTGTTGGCGGTCGCCAGATACTATTTCAAGTTAAAAGGAAGCTAAGAAATTATTTATTCCAAAGTACTTTTTATAATTCTAAAAGATGTTTCTCTCTTTTTTTTTTCAAATTTATCATGTTAATATTGTCATTCATTTTCTTTGTTTGTTCTATGTATTTGTATGTATTCTATGTATGTTCTATATATTTCTATATATTCTATTTCATTGTCACCCGTTTAATGTAGTACGGTTCTATACATTTAACGTACTTATTACACTCCCAACTATATTGTAATCTAATTATTACATCGGAAAAACTGCGGCAGGTCTTAGTCTCAAGAAAGTCACCCCAAGGATGAATGAGGTACTCGTAAGTTTTAGAGCATTTTAGAGATAACAAGATGAGAGAAGTCGATCAATTGGCAACAAATTGTTGGCCATCCTCAAAACCCTACATAGCAATGTTTGAATGAAGAGCGAGAACCAAATTTGTTGGCATATTTAGAATCCCTGCTTTGAGATGGAAAAATTTTGGTTTCTCCCATTCATTTCTGAATTTGCGCAAATAGATGTGAATAAATTAGTTTAAGACATCTCTCAGCAAATTTAATTCATATTCAGTCAGATGTTGCTAAGCAGTAAGTCTTCAGTAATGAATCACTCTTCAGTTTCACTTTATGCTTTCATATTTGTGTCAACTTATATCTTAAAATTTATACCTAGTAAGGCATGTTTGTTAAGAATGGGAGATAAGATGATCTGAAGAATCACTCAATACATCAGTTGGAGTTCAGTAACTAATTTAGATCCGTTAACGGCAAGACCATTAAAATCTTGCAACAAACTTACACTCAAAAAGATCAACAGTTTAACTGACCCCATTTCCCTCTCCAGGCATGCCTAACGTATCGTCATTGGCCACTTAATCCAGAATTTCCTCGCCCTCAGCTTCTCCCATGCTGTGAAAATAATCAAGAACCACTTACGGGTCCCTCATCGAATCGATTGTTAATTAAACTCGAAACAATATTAGAGTTCATAATGTCGGGTTCAATAATAACTTCTCGTCCCTTTCGACAATTTGCGGCCAAACTCTCTCAGGTGAACTCCCCTTCCATAACTCGAAGTATTTTTTTCTTTCTAGGCCTCCATTGATCTCCATGTCGTTCTAGGACGAAAATTTTATTCGGAAGAGAAAAGTTTACCCTGCTTCTTCGTTATTAAACCAAGGGATAGCGGTCTGGTACGGATGCGGAAAATTTCAGTCGATCTACGAAGGGACCGTTAAAATTTTAAAACTTCCACATTCTCGAAAGGAAATGTTTAAAGGGGCGATATAATATCGGGTTACGAAGTTGATGAAGGAAATATGGAAGGCTTTGAAGTCGCAAGGAGTTCTGGAAGTTGAACCGTTAATGGTCCTGTATAATAATACGAAATTATTACGGTTTTGCAACTTGAAAGGGTCTTAAAGACATTGGGATGGGATATAGAATTTTATATACGCACTAAAGGGTGGCCAGAAAATTCGCGTTTAACGGTGAAGGAAGAAAGATTGTAATACAAATAAAATATATAGTTTGTAGTAGCTAATTCAGCAAAATGTGAAGAATAATATCGATGTGGGAAAAATTATGATAGTGAAATATTTGCATAATATCGAATGAAACGACGTGGAATTACTTGACTTTATCTAGTAAATACTGAACATAAACCAGCCGATTATACAAGAAGGATCCATAATAGTCCGAGGGCCCATGAATTTTATCGTTATTTAAGAAGTGCATAAATAAAGCCCGCCGGACACGATGCAGTTTTTGGTGGGTAATTGAATGGGAAAAGTCATGGGGAGAGACGGTGGGAAAAATGACGTCATAAGGGCGTGCAAATTGCTGCACATTTACGCGAATAAAGCATTTGCTTATTTTGTTGCATTTTTTCTCGTGGAATTTGAAGGCCGGCCAATGAACAATGAGCATTTTGTTACGTCGGCCACAGCGTCGGCGCCTTAGCGTTGTCGTCCTATCAAAGTGAAAGAAAGGTTATGAATACGATCAAATATAAATAAACCGTGGCTTTTGATTGTTACTGTTTCGCAATCCTTCTTTTCGAGGGGGGAATTTATATGTTTGCCATTTAATTATAATCATATTTAATTGCACAGAACTGAGCAGGCGACACACCATGCCTTTTTTCATGCAATCACCCACCGAAAAAGAAAATCATGACCGGCGGATTTTAGACTGCTATCTGTTTCAAATGTATTATAATTTGTTTCCCGTTATAATAACATAGGTAGAACACAGTGAAAAAAATTTCGCGCTTATTGTAGAACGCCGGCGCGACTCCCTTTGCGGTGTACCGCCAATAGATTATCATGGTGTCCGGTCTGATTGGGTAAGTAACGTTGGCGAATATTTCTCCGAAAAATTGCAGCACTATCTTTGAAATAAACGCGTTCATAATGAAATCAAACATATATCAAATAAATCATATGCACTAGAACGGCATTCTTATGCTCTTTGTAACGATTACTCACCCAATAGGTTTAAAACGAGGATATGGCCATAAAATATGAAATGATTTATTTTATATCAAATTAATTAATAATGTTTCATAATTATATATCTATCGAATGAGGTGTTATTATCAAGACCATTCAAATGCGGTACTGATACATATGAAAAGTTTAGGCACATGACGCGTATAGAGGGAGGGTCTTACAATAATAGTAGACACAAATACGTCTCTCGGGGGAGCCTGTAACCCCTAGAGAGCGCGTCCCCAATGTGGCCAATAGGGGAATGCCCTAATCGTTCCGGAACGAACGACGTATAGGTGTGAAATAAAATACCACCCTCGGGCCAACAAGTGGGGAAGCTACAAATCAGTAGCCGAAGAGAAGGTAATGTATCTAGGAGATGGAACTCCGATATAAAACCCTGGTCCTCCAGGTTGGGAGTTGAGGCATTGGGTCAACCCCTAGATACTCGGAAAAGGAGAAAAAGGTTAAAATTTCGATAAGTCGCCTCGGAATCAGTACAGATCAAAACGGATATGACAAATGCAACGGAAAAGGTTAATAAAATTGGCGACGTGGAATATATAGGGCTTGAGGACAAAACAATCGGAAGTCTTTCAGAAACTTAAAAAGGTGGATATCGATATTTGTGTATTATCAGAGATCAAAAAAAAGGTCCATAAAGACATAAAAAAATTCGTCGAAAGCCGAGGAGCAGTAGACGAACAAATAATGACCTTAGAGATTGATAAAAATAGCCGTCATATTGTAATAAATGGAGTTCGCGCTGCAAGCGATGATGCGGTGTCAGTAATAAAAGATCAGTTCTATGACAAACTTATGCAGTTGGTATCAAACTTCAGAAGAGATAAGGAGATAGTTTAAGAGACTTGTATGCAAGGACAGGTACCGAAGGAACCGCAAAATAGTAGGAAAATACAGTGAACCCGTCATAAATGAAAATTGTATGCGTCTAAGGGAGATGTGCGAAATTACATCAATGAAAATAATGAAGGGTTTTTCCCCCATAAGAATATTCATAAGTTTACGTGGGTGCAGACAACTAAAAATTTGAGGTCATTCATAGATTATGTTATACAGCAACAACGCTAACAATTAAACATAACAGATGTAAGAGTGTACCGGGGATTAGAATGTGGTTCAGACCACCGTGTAATGATGGCAAAGGTAGCAGTGGATTATAGAAGAGTAATAAAGGAAGAAAAATCACAAGACCAACAAGTTAAAATAAATGAAGACGACTATAATCTCGATAGTCTTAAACAAGAATCAACCCAATTTCTTTATAAACTAAGGCTTGCCAACAAGCTACAAAGCATAGAGACGGAAAATGTGAACGCAGAACAGTTATACAGACGTATAAAGGAATATGTACAGCAAGCGGCCAACGAAGGTCTAAAGCAGAAGACAGATATGCCTATATGTACTGGAATAGAGAAGTGAAAAAAGAAGTCATAAAAAGTAAAAATGTAACATGGGAAAAAAGTACGAAGAGATTGATAGATATATGGGACGAATAAAGGTGACAATGGCGTGGAAAACAATAAGAAATATGAAAAAGGAAGAAAAAGAACAAAATAAGTTCAATATGATAATCATAAGGGAATGGGAGAAGCACTATAAAGAACTACTCACAGAAAAAAGTCCACGTAATTCGAATTACAATATAAGGAGACACAAGTTGATAACAAAGAAGTAAATGAGTTTACAGTAGACGACATTCGGAAAGCCTTGGAAGAGTCAAAAGATGGAAATGCGGCGGAGCCTGGTAACATTCCCATTTGTTAGTAAATCATGGACCAGGGATATTATATGAAGTGGTAACAAAGCTATTTAATAATAATTGTCTGATGAACGGGGACGCAATCCCAGAAGATTAGAATATAGCACATACGACATCAATATATAAGAAAGGGGATGAGAAGAACTGTAGCAATTATCGTGACATCAGTGTAACTAGCGCAATGGGAAGGTTATACGGTAGAGTATTGAAAAATAGAATTGAAAAAAATACGATAGAAATAGAGGAACAGAACGGGTTTTCCTGCAGGACGATCATGTATTGATAATAGATTTGTTCTACATGTACTGGAGAAACGTAAAGCAAGGAACCTAGCCACCCATCTTGTATTTCTTATGAAACTTCGCGCGGGGGCCGGGAGAAAAATTAAATAAATTTTAACACCTTTTACTTTGTAACATCCGTCTAGTTTTCTTTTCCGAATTGTAAACATTCAAAGCATACGTTCGTTCTAGATTATTCTTCATAAAGTGACGACCTTTCATTAAAGTCTAGCCACAGACGGCGACGAAAGGTTGTTTCAGTGTCATAAATTCATAAATTCAATTGACTGATTTTCTTTTGGTTCCTTAGAGAAGGATAACCGAGCTGTATAGGCCCTAGGCCAGATAATGTTCATGTTTTTCCGACGAGGAGAAGATATTACACATATGGACAACAATGAGCCACTTCACGCATCCTGGCAGATTAGTTCGCTGCTACAAGAAGTGTATCAAATTCGCTGATATCCCCTCTCTCCCCATTGGAATTTTACTACTTGCAGTCTGTGTAGCGGCCTTCATGATCAGGGTCGTTACTATCATAACTAGAGACTGGATTTTATAC